>OX451738.1:316966824-318378974 GCA_948472305.1 Vicia faba | reverse complement strand
TGCATATTAGTGCAATCGATTGCATGCTTAAAAATTTCAAAACGTTTGCTTCTGTTTCTCAGTGCAATCGATTCACATTGCTTGTGCAATCGATTGCACTCAATCATTTTTTGCTACTGACTTCACATGCAATCAATTTACACTCTTGTGCAATCGATTGCACACTTAAAACTTTTGAAAATATAGCTGTTGAAACCCCGTGCAATCGATTTACACAAAGGGTGCAATCGATTGCATGCTGCACGATTTTGAAATACAGCAGCTTTGCACATGCTTGTTCATAATACCTTTTCATGGAAACCTTTCACTCAATCTTGGCAATTGTTCATGATTTATTTTCAGAACTTTATGATGTTTCAAAAAAGTGCTATGAACATATAAATACTCATTTTCAAAATCATTTTCAACACCCTCTTCCAAATATATTTTCTGAATTTTCAAAATACAAACTCAAGCTTTTCTTCACTTTCATACATAAGTTTTCTGCACACTTTCACATATTGTTAACCAGAAAACTTTGATCCTTATATCTTGAGTCATTGTACAATATTATCATTGGAAGAGAGGATCATTCATTGTTAAATCACTCTAAGTGATCAATACTACTCAACTCACTCAAAATCAAATATTGATAGATACTTACTTATTTTTCCAGGATTGTTGGAAATAAGTTTAAGTGGTTTTTTTAAATCTTGTCTTTCCAGGATTGTTGGATACAAGTGTAGTCACTTTGAGGATTGTTTTAATTGTTGACATAGTGAAAATCCAAGAGGATTGTTCTTGGTCCAAGAGGATTGTTCTTGGTGTTTGGTTGTATATTGCTGTCCAGGATTGTTGGAAGCAAGAGAGTCATGAAGAGAGGATTGTTCTCTTAGTGTACTTAGTGAAAATCCAAGAGGATTGTTCTTGGTGGTTTTATTGGTTAGAATTCTTGTATAGAAGGACTAGGGTGTCTTGTCTAGAGATCTAACAATAAGGAAATCTCTTTCATGTTGAAAGGGGACTGGAGTACTCTCAGACTGTGAGGGGAACCAGGATACATCTCTGTGTTATTTACTTTTCCGCATTTACTGCTTTCATAACTAGTCATAAACCAGAAAAGAAAGAAACACATTTGTAAACTCATGCACTAAACCAGAAAAATAATATCCATCATCACTAAAACGGTAAAACTTTTAAAGTACCTAATTCACCTCCCCTCTTAGGCGCACTCTTATACTTACAAAATCAATGTTAGTAAAAATAGTTGTCGAACCAAATTCATCAAAGAGTTCATCGATGGTGGGGATGGGAAAACGGTGACAAATTGTAATAGTGTTGAGTGCCCTATAATCAACACAAAAACGCCAAGATCCATCTTTCTTGCGAACAAAAAGCATTGGGGATGAATATGGGCTGTTACTGGTTTAACGATACCCTCATTGAGCATGTCTTGGATAATGGCAGTCATAACATCTTTTTGAGAATGGGGGTAATGATACAGTTTGACATTAACATGGGTAGTGTTTGGGATGATGATAATTCTGTGATCGGGGGGTCTAGATGGGGTTAAGCCTTGGGGATATTGAAAAATGGAGGCATATGATTTGATGATAGAGGAGATTTGGTGGGGAAGTATGATGGGAAGGGTGTCTAGGACATTGGTGGTAGGGGTTGTTGAAATATCCTTTGGATCAATGGATGGTTGATAGGGTAAAAGGTGGAGAGAGGCAATATAGTCACTTTGTAGAAGGTGACATAAAGTGTTGTATGAGGATGGGGTAATGAGGGTTTGTGTGTCACCATATATGGTGATTCCATTGTTTTTATAAGTGAATGACATCTTCAGGATCGAAAAGTCTGCCATTAGAGGTCCTAGAGTGTGTAACCACTCCGTGCCAAGAACAACATTTACACCTTCAATAGGAAATAAGTGAAATTGTATAAAAAAATAACTATTTTGTAGGGTGATAGGTACCTTTGGGTAGATTTCGGAATAGGATAATTTAGAACCATTTCCAACCATGACTGAAAAATTAGGAATTGGTTTGGTTGGGAGTTTGGGATGGTGGGATATACGCGGCTGTAATATATTATGGGTACTGTCCGTATCAATTAGAACAATGACTGAAAGACCAATGATGGATCCTTGGAATTTCAATGTCTTAGGAGAAAATGGCCATTGGCAGCTTGAGGAGAAAGTTGGAAATATGTATCGTCTTGTTCAAGGTTTAGGATAGTCTCGTCACAACTTTCAGATGGGTCTAATGTATTAACATCCTCATCATCAACCAATAATAATAGAAATTTTTCAGCAGTACATTTATGGCCAGGGATGAATATCTCGTCACAATTAAAACATAACCCTTGGGCATGACGCTCTTGTAATTGAACATTAGATAAGCGTCGGGTGGGTAGTTTGGGTGGTTGGGTTGGGATTAATTGTTTGGTGACAGGTTTGTAGATAGCTGCATTTTGGCTTGGTGGATTAGGCCTGGTTGGGTTAGAGGAAAAGGTTTTTGGAACTTAGGCTTTGCATCTCTTAATTTGGATTCAATAAGATTTGCAAGCCCAATTGCTTGAGATATGGATACTGGTTTGTGAATAGCTATTTCATTCTGAATTTCTGGTGCAAAACCCGAAATAAAACAATTAAGGATAGCATCGTGAGATAAGCCAATAACCTTGTTTCCTAATTTTTCGAATTGAGCTTGGTATTCTACAACATACTGAGTTTGTTTCAGTTTGAACAACCCGACTTGGTGATTATTGTGGGAACAATAACAGAAGGATGTTTTTCTATTTAAGATGCTAACTTTGTAAGCAAACTCATGATATTTTCATATCTAGAATCTGTAACTTGTTTTTCATTATCCGTTCTAGTATGAATCTGCTCCATATCAGCATGAGTTTTATCAAGTCTCTCATCTATTTGCTGTTAGGTCTGGTTCATAGCATTGTCAAGGTGGATATGTGCTGTTTGGACAACTTCCTCTACAAGTTCTCTAGGGTTTGGTGGTTAGGGGGACATGAATTCAAGATGAAAGCACCAATTTGATAGAAATGTTTCAGCAACTATTAAATCTAGATATAGGGTTCTACCAAGAAAAAACACAAAATTAATTGTAACTAAAAGAAAGAAATGAATTTGTGATAATTCTCTAGGTTTTCCATTTAGCCAAAAGTGCTTAAATACAAGATAGGATCCTATTGAATCAGATAATGGACCAGGCCTAAAACAAAATTAAAAATAACATAACCATTTCTACTAAATAAAACTATCTTATTTGAAACATAGTTCTTCATCCAAATGGGTCTGTTTTAGATCGATGGGCCTTGTATCATTATGCTTTGAATGTGGCTGAAGGATTTCAAAACTCATAAACATGGACCTTCAGGGATGTATCCGAAAATAGGTGGGGTCAAAGATGGTTGATGAATCATGCTTGTGGACTTGTTAGACTATTGAAGAAGAAAAAGGTGGTTGGAAGTAAGTGGATGTAAATGGCGAGATCAAGGTTCAAGGGTGACTTGAACTTTATCAAAGTAGTTGAATAGTAATTCAACATGGCGGAGAGAAACACGATGGTTGATGGATAAATTAACATCACCATTATTTCAACTCAAAATAGAGATTGTTGTAATATGTCTTAAAACCTCAAGTGAGAAAAGATAAGGAAAAATATATATATTACGATATTGACAGATTTTCAGGCTTGTTCATAGATTCGTTTGTTAATGGGTTATGTTTTAGATTTATTATGGATATGTTGAGTTTCAGCAATTATAAATATGTATCTCTTGCATGCTTGTTACAACAACCTTCAGAATTTTAGATGTGAAAAGAGAAAGAATGGTATATGAATCCTAGTGGTAAACTTAGAGAGACAAGAGTTTAGGAAAAAAATTAGAGGTATATAAGGAGATCGGGAAACACTTCTAAACATCTTGAGTTGGTTTGATTCTTATATTGAAAGTTGGAGAAATTGTGAAATATTTTGGTAGAAAATAAGGTTTGTTCTTTAGAATTTGAAATATTATTTCTTATAACTCATTTGTAATATCTTGTAACAATTTCTGAAGTATAGAATCGGAGAATTGCTCTCTTCCACAGACATATATCAATTTCATCGAACTAGATAAACAACTTTTTTGTACTATCATCTATTATTATTATTATTTTTATTACTTGAGGTGATTTGTCTAGTTGTCGTAATTTTTTTGTCCTACACATCAATTTTTTTTAGTGTAATTGAACTTTGAACAATTCTTTTAAAGTGGTTTTGATTTTTTTATCAATTTCACATCAAATATATTTGATTTTCAATATATTTAAAAACTCACGTGTTGAGTTAATAAAATTGATCAAACACTCAGAAAAAAAAGAGGTACCCTATTGCTAACTAGTTTACATTTATTTATTGATATAACATCACGAACAAACAGCATAAGTTGTTAAAGTAAAAAAAATATGAATATATAATTATTGGTCTTACGTGAATAATATATTGAAAAGTGCGATAAGAGTCAATTAAGTATTTAAGGAATTTTGAAATTTGATTTTTTTTTGGACTAATTTCTTACCCATCATGCATTTGATTTATGTTACGATAATAATGCAAGTGTGAGTAAGTAGAAAAATAATTTAATATTGGATAAGAATGTGGTGATTTGAACATTTATAAGTGAAAAAATTCATTCATCTATCATCTTAAAGTTTTAAGCAGATAAGTGGTGTTTCTATCACAAAGGTCTATAGTCTTACACTATGTATCAATGCTCACTAGTGAACTCCTCTAACAAATGATATCAGAGCATTTGGTTTCGAGAAAGGGACTAACTTACTTGTATCAAAATACTCAGAAAATTGTGTCTCATTGCAAAGTGTCAACGGCAATACAAGTGTATGTAGGGGAGCATTATGGACTCACACTTGAGGGAAAGTGTTAGAATAGAGGCAGAATATAGGTGCATTATAGACTCACACTTGAAAGAAATGTTCGAATAATAATACAAGTGTGAAAATAATCACACATTAGATAAGAATGTGGTGACATAATATTTATAAGTGAGAGAATTCATTCACTTATCACCTTAAAATTTTAGGTAGATAAATGATATGTCTCTCACAAATGTGTATATTATTGCCTCTTAGTGAACTTCTCCAACAATTCATTCATAATTATTAGATTAAGATTAAACGTTCGAATTTTAATATAATTTTTTTATAAAATATAAAATACACAACTTAAAATTATAGGGTTTGATCTCGATTCAACGATCTCAAACATAACAATTGTATTAATGAATGCGCCAAATATTATTAACAATAGATAATCTATGTCCTAAAAGAATTATATGTATGGAGAAGATGGCCCCCGAAAACAGTTAAGGGCGAAGAAGAAAGTGACTTGGGTGAGTGTGAAATGTCGATGTCCACTGGGCACTAAAGAATGACCAAGAAAACAAGACACCCTAATAATGTATTGCACTTGATTGGTAACAGAAGAGTGTGGTCTCTGTAAGCTTTCTAAAAGGACAAAGGGATCTCATCTATATGATTCCTTTAGTGTGCTACTTTCTACGTAATTATGCACTAGTACTTTGTTGCGTTTAGTGCAATCAACATAACACAATTTAATTTACATCAAGTTGAATTGATGTAAAGTCAAATATTTTAATGACTTTTCTATTTGCTTACTTTTTAGTGCATTTTTATAATATTGAATTTAAATAATCGAAGTGCAGTTTTTTTA
The DNA here is from genome assembly GCA_948472305.1 of Vicia faba. Taxonomy (NCBI): domain Eukaryota; kingdom Viridiplantae; phylum Streptophyta; class Magnoliopsida; order Fabales; family Fabaceae; genus Vicia; species Vicia faba. Next base: position 318,373,239 of record OX451738.1, on the reverse strand, counting down.
GTAATATCTATAGTAATGTTTGGATTATTAATTTTATTAAAATGATGTTGATAATTTTACGTTTGACAATTTGTTCGAGCTTAATGTTTGATTAGAAACTAATAATAAAAGGAGAATTGGTTACGTTTTAGATTTTTTTTTTTTGAAATAATCATGTATTAAAAAAAAAATCGCAAATAATCATGTTTCAGATGACTCCACAAAGGAGGAGCTATCTCACTTGGCACATACACCTACTTTTTATGGGGAGGCGCCATCTCACTTGGCGCCTAGGTGCTTAGGGTTTGCCCTAAGCCAAGTGAGATGACGCCTTAGTGAATTTTCTAGGGCAATTTTTGTGTTTTTTTTTCCAATATGGTGCGTTACGTATTCAATATATGATTAACAAAATTAATTTTTTATTTACAAAATATGATTACACACATAAGTATTACGTAAAAAAAATAGATTAATCAGTGGTCCCCCGGAACCCGGTAGTGACCCCCGGTTCCGCATCCCCGTCCTCGCCTTTCCCGTGTTGGGTTTCGTCGTGTTTCATGCTGTGGCAGGGTTGATGGCCCAGCGAAGTCAATGCGTTCCGAATCCATGAAATCAATCAGATCTCCATATCTAGAAGATCCACTTTGGTACAGTCGGTTACCCATACCCTCAAAGTTTGGTCGTGTTGTCGGTGGGTGGAGTTCCATGGTTGATCTGTAGTATTGGTCGTCTGAGTACGGGGGATAGAAAGGAAATGGATCTTAGGGTGTGTGATACGGTGGAAGAACTGACTTGAGGTTTTGCGTTTGTTTTCGCAAATGTTTCGGTTGAGCAAGAGTCGCCACCGACTTTTTATTTTATCCTAAGGAAAGGTTAAAAAGCACATCAAAAACCTTTGAGATGTTTTCTTGGGTTCGGGGAGTAGATTATAGAAAGGGAAGGTATTAGCACCCTTTCTATCCATGGTTATCCATGGGCTCTTAGTTACTTGCTTAGATCAACTTGCCTTGATTTTCAATTGTTTGAAATGGTGCTTTCAATTGTTTGAAATAGTGCTTTGTGTGTGGGTTTTGAAAATGTTTTGAAAAGAGGCCAATGTGGTGGCAACCTTTGTAATGATCCATGTTGGGATGTATACAAAGATGTATGTCTTTTGAAAAAGTTTTCAATGTTTTTTGAAAGTGGTTTTGAAAGTGTGTTGTGATGTGTGGTTTTGAGAAAATAGGCAAGTGTTTTTGTTTTGCAAGTTGGCAAGTAACCAATAGTTGTCTACCCTAAATTTCTCAAAGGTTTACTCTATGTTTTAACCCTTTTAACAATTTTGTTCCACCATTGTATTTGATGGACAATCTTGTGTTAGGATGTGAACGGGACAGGCGCGGGTCATCGTTTAGACCATGATTGCAATGGTGCCAAGTGTCTTTGGCAACTTTTTCCTTTAAGGGACTATGATCATTTTTAGGCAACTTTCGAAAGCGTCATCGAGGGACTATGATCATTTTTAGGCAACTTTTGAAAGCGTCATCGAGGGACTATGATCATTTGATTTTGTTTTTGCCAAAGACCCCTAACATGCAACATGTCCCATTATTGAAGGCAACAAGTGGAGGAACCCTAGGGGGGTGCAAGTGTGATTGGTGTTGTCCATTTTCATGCTTTTATCTTGGAATTAGGTCAAGCTATTTGTTCGGTTAATTTTTGCATACAAAACCCTAAGTCTATCATGGCATATTTAGAAAGCTTTAAAATGCGGAATTAAAAGTCCTAAACTATTACAACATAATTATGGGATGGGGGTACAAATGTTCAAATGGGGATATTTTAGCAAGAAATTAAATCTAAACTATTACATCCAAATTGAAATTTACAAGGTATTTAATTGCACAATAATTAAATAAAATGAAATAAACATGCAAAATGCAAAAATGATTTTCATATGTATGTAAAGGTATTTTTTTGTGTCAAATAAACAAAAATAAAAAGGATTAATTTTTGGGTATTTTTATGTTTTTAGGGCAAAACCCTAATTTTGCAAATAAAAGGTGTTTATTATTTAATATATACAATATTTATTGATTATGTACAAAAAAATAAATAAAAAGAAAGTATATTGTAAAAAAGTGATTTTTGAGGTCAAATATTAATAAAAAATAAAAATGTATTATTTTTTGTATTTTTTTCCTAAATATTCTAATAAATATATAAGTATTTATAATATTTACTAAATATATTAAATATGTACAAAAATAAAATATTTAATATTTACAAAAAAAGTATATTTTTTAGAAAATGTTTTCAAAAGATAAAATAAAATAAAATCAGAAAATAGAATGTATTTTGTATTATTTTAAGTATTTTAAGTATTTTAAGTAAAAGTATATTATATATTTATTTACATATATAACTAAATGAAACAAATAAATATCAAATAAAATGCAAAAAATGTGAGAAAAACATTTTTAATGTTTTTTTATGTTTGGATAAAAATATGAAATCAAAATCAAAAGGAAAAAAATAAAAAATGACAAATATATCAAGCAATGGGCCAGGGGGGTGTATGTGTAAAAAGATGGTGCAAATAGAAAAAAAGAAACAAGCCCAGCCCAAAGCAAGCTTGTCTTCAACCTCTAGACAGTTTCAAATGAAAAAACGCGCGCTTCCTTCCATCCCTGTTATCTCTTGATTCCTTGACTTTTAACAAAAACTTACAACACAAATATTATAGAGTATCATGTCACGAGTTCATACATATAAAAAACTTGATCTAACTCTCAGAAATGAGAGAGAATTTCTTCTCCCCCAATTTCTGACCTAAGTTTTTGTCAATGTTCAGGGCTTAAATTCTCTCAGCATATGCAATATAAATGGAAAGTAATTATATGTGTAGTTTCAGGGCCATGAGTAGAGCATTTTTCATTCATAAACCTAAGGCTAACTCTTCCTAAATTGAGAGATAGAAGTCTAAAGTTTTACCTGTTTCAGCTTGATACGTGTATGACAATGAAGGTACTTTCAATGGAACTTGAGGACTTGTACAGCTTGCTTGAAGTTCAGGGATGCTTCTCCAATGCTTGGTGTGCTTTGAATCTTGCTGAATCACTCCATGGAAGTCAACCTGCAAGAGAGAAAAATGAAAATGGCAAACTATGCTATGGCTGTTACAGTTCCAGTTTAATGCTTGGAATAGTTTGTATGGATGTTATGGAAGGTGTATGAAGTGGTTTGGATGAAAATGCACGATGGAAATGAGCTGGCCAAGTCAAAGTGCAGAATGCCCTGTTTTGTGCAGCAAAATGGTGATTTTCTGTATGAGGAGGGATCAAGGGTTAAAGGCTCGTGTTTTAGGTCTGTTAGGGAGTATGGAAAGTGTGGAGAAAGTTTGTCTTGGCTTGTGGTTGCAGCAATGTGAGATGTTGTTGTCTTTGCAAAGTTGCTTCTATCTTAAGTTAAAAATGCCAAGTTGAGTTACAAGCTTATGCAGGCCCCCTAAACATGCTGCAAAGCTTTGTCTTGATCAGTGGGATATGTCTAATAATTTGTGCCTCAAAGATCTGCATTGTACCTCATAGATTGTAAACTTGACATAAAGTTCACCTTTTCAAAAATGGATAATGTGCTTTTTCTAATTAAGGCTTAATTCTTCATGCAATGACCAAATGCACAAAATAATATCTTGGCACAATGGTTTGACATTTAATTATTGAGTGTAAATGAGATTAGAGGCCTGTAATGTAGCTTGCACATGCTGAGTTTGAAAATGCACAAGTTATGAACATGCATTTGGCCAAGAATCAAAGTGACTTTTGCCCATATTGACAAATTCGATTCTCCCTAACCACAAGGTTGTTTGATGAGTTCTTGGACAATTTGGAAAGCTTGGAATGTGTACTACAATCCATCTTTGTAATGAAAGTTGAAATTCCAAGTGGAAGCATGTGAAAAGTGGCCATGAAGTTAGGCAAAAATCCTGCCTAGAATAGGTCAAAATTTTTCTAAGTTAAAAATGTTTTGTACCCTTGTTCCAAAAATCATAACTTGAGATACAAGCTTCTTTTGAGGAAACTTTGTGAATCAAAGTTGTAGATTTTGCAATGGACTACAACTTTCATGTTTTGAGTTTGGCTTGAATCCATTTTCATCTTGATGAGAAAATGGGACAAAGTTAGGAAAAAAATTAGGGATTTTCATAACTTAGAAAAATTCTAAGTTATGAAAATTCTTCATTTCAAACCCTAATTTGCAATTTTTGATTTCTTGATGAACAAGTTTCATAATTTGACATGTCTTGATGAAAAATGAATCTTGACACTTGATTTTGACCAAAAAGTCAAAGTTTGACTTTTCAGTATACAGTCAAATTTGGCTCAGTTGACTAGAAAATTCATCTGTCAATCTTGTGCATTTGGGATCTTTTGAATTTGTTGAACATGTCAAGACAATGCCATTGGGTCCTTGAGTATATATATGAGTTTGGTTTTACCATTGGTTAGGTCAAACAGTCAAAAATTGTCTTTGTGCAGTCAAAACCCTAAAAATGACCATTTTGCCCTTTTGGTGATCTGATCAAATTTCTTGTGGAATTGTGATCCAAACTTGATCAAATGGTCCATATGAGTTCATAATGTTGATGTGGGTCAAAAATCATGAGGTTTGACTTTCAATTGACCACAGTTGACTTTTCCCCCAATACAGCTGATTTCTAGGTTAACTGTCCAATTGATTGGGCAAAGATTGGAATCAAGACTTGAAACTTGGTATGGATAAACTTATGAGTCTAATATGAAGCATGAAAGTCACTTTGGGCCTTTTAGGTCAAAACATCTTTGTGCAAACTCAAACCCTAATTTGGGTCAACAGTGCAAGGAGAAGTCTTGAGCAGAGCAAACCCTAACTGGATCTTGAGCTCCAAGGGTCTTGTGGTGAGAAAATATTGATGAAATGGGAGGGAAAATTTTGGGGTACAAAAGTTGCCCCTGTTCAATCTTCTTGAACCTGAAGAGTTAGATTGGCAAGTTTGCCTTTTGTGACTCGAGGGTAAAAGGAGATTGGACACTAGAGTGCCCTGAAATTTGCACTCGCATGCTGGAGTATCAGCAATGTGATGTCGGGAATGGGCTTATAGATGCCATTTGGAGAAATGGTGGATAGGAGGATGGGCTTATAGATGCCATCTGGAGATGTGACAGAACCTTGTCGGGAATGGGCTTATAGATGCTATTTGGAAGTGTTGATCGCGTAAGAGATTCCTTAGCGAGAACTTGCATACTTTGAGAAAGGAAGATGTTTCCTTGCCTGTTACAGGTGTTGATCTTCAGTCTCTTCATGCATAAATGCCCTGGCTAGGTACAGGTATCGAATCCACAATCAATTACTCACAGATATGCCCTGGCTAGATACAGGAATCGAATCTGGAACTTCAAAAGGTTGTTTACAGACGTGCCCTGGCTGGATACATGTATCGAATATGGAATTGGTCGTCTACAGATATGCCCTGGATGGATACAGAAATCGAATCTGGAATTTGCAAAAGGTTGGTAGAGATAGCTTTCCTGGCTAGATACAGGTGTAAACCTCTGACCTGAGAATAAAAGATAATTTCCTGGCCTGTTACAGGGGTTGATCTTCAAACTCTTCATGCAGATATGCCCTGGCTAGATACAGGTATCGAATCTACAATCAATCGCTCACAGATATGCCCTGGCTAGATACAGGAATTGAATATGGAATTGCGATAGTTGATAGTAATCATCTTTGGATTGACCTTTTTCCTGAAAAGGCAAAACATCAGTTGTATGCAATGTCATGATGTATGAAATGCATGATGTCATGATGCTCAAAATGAGATAGTGTTGTATGCACTTTATCATGTATGTAAGCAAGATGTATGAAATGTGAAATGTCTATGAATGTATTTTCGTATAGGAAAATAAATCCTTGACGAGTGCCGGGAACTTGTTAAATCCTGGGCTGATGTTGAAGAGTAGAATTCTTCGTTTCCGCTGGGGATGATGATTGCAAGAATAAACCGGTAGGAGAAGACGACTCCGTCGGGGAATAAACTTGTTGGAGAGATTACTCTGCGGGGAATTACTCTGTGGGAAGAGATACTTCGCTGAGGTTTTGATGATAACTTCGCTGGGGGATTCCCTTGATAAGTTTGTTGGGGAATTTGATGAACTCTGCTGGGGAATAGGAAGAACTTCGCCGAGGACGATCCTTCCGTGGTAATTAACTGAGGATAACCCAGTTATACCCTGGTGGGGAAATAACCTTTGAAACAAGCCGGGGAGATGCGTTCGTACTCTGCAGGTGATAAGCTTCTAGAATCTACTGGGGATAAGCTTCAGAATCTACTGGTGACTTCACTGGGGATGTGGATTCCACTCTCCTGGGGACACTTTTTGAACTGTACTGGGGAATGGCTATACTGGATGTCTGTATTCCACCGGGGAACAATCTTATATTAAGACTGCCGGGGATGCTTGCTGAGGAATGTCTATACTCTGCTGGGGAACGTTTAGATCTTCTGGGGATACCCAACTTCCTTAAGGCTGACAATAGACTAACTCGGCTTGGGGAGAGTATCGCTGACTTGCTAGGGGAAAAATGTGCCTTTTCAGGGCTGCTGGGAGACCAACTCTTCCTGGGGAAAGTGTTGCTGAATCTTGTCTTATTCTGTGGGTAATCGAGGTGACTTGGTTACGTTCTTCAGCTGAACTTACCTTGGTACCTTGGTGGACAGAGCAACTAGACCGTTTGGATACTTCTAAATTGCCCCTGTTTCTGATGTCATCTGTAATTAGTCCTTTGTTTCGCATGCAAAATATTCATGATTGGCAATTAATGTCAAATGCATATATCGAAAATGAACATTGGACGTTCCTCGTAAAACAAAACAAAAAAAAAAAGGAAAAACAACAGATAATTTGTCTGAAAAAATTGAACTTGTATTGATTTTGATTTTTTCCTGTAAATAGGCGTTTTTGTACAAGAGGCTGACGTCCTAGTAAGAGAACGCCGCTGAACAAAATAGAGTTTATACAAGTTGTGAAAAGGAAACAAAACAGCTATGTGAAAATAATCCCACTGGGTTCCGACTCTGCTATCGCCTTTATGTCTTCAAGCGTCTCATCACTTTGCTGCTTAGTTGAAGATGAAGCTGATTGATTGGCGTCGTCTGAGCCCGATAGTTGATGTCGAATTCTGGATGCAAGGTGATCCAATGAGACATAGTATTACGCTTTATCCCTAACTTTTGCCTGGACCTCCCTTTCGGGTTTTCAGTCCACCGGGATACCCATTTTTGCCCAAGCCGCCTTTTCAGGTTTTCGACTTGCCGGGTGTACAGATTTTTTCATTTCATCCCTTATTTTTGCCCGAACCCTTTTGGTTCGCCGGGAAGCCCTTATTTTTGCCTAGGTGTGTCAACCTAGCGGGTCTTTGATTCATGCGTAGTATCTTTTTACTATGTCTGCACTGGCAGGATGAGGAAGGTCGTCACCATCCATGGTGGTTAGAATCATAGCTCCTCCTGAGAAGATATGTTTAACCATAAATGGCCCTTCGTACGTAGGGGTCCATTTTCCCCTGGGATCACTTTGAGGAAGAATGATGCGCTTGATTACCAGGTCTCCGACTTGATACTCTTGTCGTCTGACTTTCTTGTTAAATGCTCTGATCATCCGTTTTTGGTACGTCTGACCATGAAAAATAGCAGTGAGTCTCTTTTCGTCAATTAGGTTTAATTGATCAAGCCGAGTCTGGATCCAATCATCTTCGCTCAAACCTGCATCCTTCATTATCCGGAGAGAGGGTATCTGAACTTCGATAGGCAAGACTGCCTCCATGCCATAGACCAAGGAAAAGGGAGTTGCCCCTGTTGACGTCTGTGCTGAGGTACGGTAACCATGAAGAGCAAACGGTAACATTTCGTGCCAATCTTTGTCGGTCACTGTCATCTTCTGCACAATTTTCTTGATATTCTTATTCGCTGCTTCTACAGCCCCGTTCATCTTCGGCCGGTAGGGAGAAGAGTTATGGTGCTGTATCTTGAATTGTTCGCAGAGCTCAGTGATCATCTTGTTGTTAAGATTGGTACCATTATCCGTAATGATCCTCTCAGGTACACCGTATCGATAGATCAGGTTATGCCGAATGAACCGTGCCACGACGCTCTTAGTTACGGTGGCGTAGGAAGCTGCTTCAACCCACTTTGTGAAGTAATCAATCGCTACCAAGATGAAGCGATGCCCGTTAGATGCTGTAGGTCTGATCTCGCCGATCATATCGATGCCCCACATTGCAAAAGGCCAAGGTGCTGTCAAGACGTTTAGAGGAACCGGAGGAATGTGCACCTTATCAGCATAGATCTGGCATTTATGACAAGTTCGAGAATGCTGATAACAGTCGGCTTCCATTGTGGACCAGAAATATCCTGCCCGAAGGATTTTCTTTGCCATGGTATGTCCACTGGAATGTGTTCCGAATGTACCTTCATGTAGCTCTGCCATGATCCTTTCTGTTTCAGTCTTATCCACACAACGCAGTAAGGTCGAATCATGGTTTCGCTTGTAGAGAATGCCATTGCTGAGGAAGAATTTTGCCGCGAACCTTCTCAGGAACTTTTTGTCATTAACAGATGCACCCTCGGGGTATTCTTGAGCTTCCAAGTACCTCTTCACTTCATGATACCAGGGTTTTTCTGTTACCTCTTCGGTTTCGAGATCGCAGCAATATGCAGGTTCATCCAACTTCCAAATAATGATCCGGGGAGCCTCGTTGTCCCATTTGACTTTGAACATAGAAGACATCGTAGCCAACGCGTCCGCTAACTGATTCTCCTCTCTTAGGAAGTGTTCAAAAGTTATCTCCTCGAAGTGGGGAAGCAATGTCAGCACATACTCCTTGTAAGGAATAAGATTCAGGTGTTTCGTATCCCACTCGCCTTTGACCTGATTGATCACGAGAGCGGAATCTCCGAAGACACTCAGAAACTTGATCCTTAAGTCAATTGCAGCTTGAAGACCCATGATACATGCTTCATACTCTGCCATGTTGTTGGTGCAGTTGAAACATAGTCGGGCAGTAAGTGGAGTATGAGTGCCTTTAGGGGATATGATCACAGCGCCAATACCATTACCCAAAGCGTTTGAGGCTCCGTCAAAGTGCATAGACCATCGGGATCCTTCCTCAGGTCCTTCATCCGGTCCAGGTACTTCACAATCAGTCACTACCATGATATCCTCGTCTGGAAATTCGAAGTTCATCGACTGGTAGTCGTCCACTGCCTGATGTGCCAAATGGTCTGCCAATACACTTCCCTTGATTGCTTTTTGAGTCGTGTACTGGATTTCATATTCCGTCAAGATCATCTGCCATCTTGCTATTCTTCCGGACAGAGCATGCTTTTCGAATATATACTTGATTGGATCCATTTTTGAGATCAACAGAGTAGTGTGAGTCAACATATACTGTCTCAGCCAGCGAGCAGCCCATACCAAAGCGCAACAAGTTTTCTCGAGCAGTGAGTATCGGGTCTCACAGTCGGTAAACTTTTTGCTAAGGTAATAAATAGCGTGCTTTTTTCGGCCAGACTCGTCATGCTGCCCCAGCACACACCCCATTGAGTTGTCAAGTACTGTCAAGTATAAGATTAGAGGTCTCCCTTCAACCGGTGGCATAAGAATGGGTGTGTTGTACCCCAAAATTTGCCCTCCCATATTCTTCAAGAAATTGCCAAGTCATGCTTCAAAATTCCCCAAGGGTTGCACAGTGTAAGAGCCTCCTGAACAGTCAAAATTAGGGTTTTGATTCTGATCAAGAAAATGAAGTTTCCAAAGGTCCAATCAAGTCTCACATGCCTACAAATATGGTCAAGTATCCTCATATCAAGTTTCAAGACTTTCAGCACAAAATTGCACAGTCAAAACCCTAATTGCACTACAGTCAACTGTAGGGGCAAAATGGTCATTTGACAGTCAAAAGTTCAAATTTTTGGTCAACATCTCATTTTGAAGCCACAAACACCATTTGATCAATGCGTGATCATGATTCTCAAAGCTTGGCTCAAAAATCATCAAGATGCAAAAGTTTCCTTATTTGGACAGTTGAAAAAGTCAACTGTAAATTGACCAGGGCATAACTTTCACATGGACTATCATAAAAATTCCATCCAAAGCTCATTTTGAAGAGAAAGACATTTCCTACAACTCATCTTCATACTTCAAGTCCAAGAAATGCTCTCACAAAAAGTTATCAATTTCAACATTATAGGTCATTTTCAAAAGTCAACAAAAGGGACTTTAAGTCAAAGACCATAACTTGAGATTGGTAAATCAAAATGACATGGTACCAAAGGCATTGGTTAGAGGACTCAAAGACCTTTCCAAAATGTCCAAGAACATGAGCAAAGCTTAAAAATTGAGCAAGTTATGCCTTGTGGAAGTTGGGAAATTTTTGGATATTTTGAAAAGTCAACATTGCTTCAAATGACCTAAAATTGCTAATGGGCCTATTTTTCTTCCACAATTCATCATCCCAAGCATGTGCACGACCACTTGGCCCAAAGGGAAGTATTTCTTCATTATTTATTTATTTATTTGAATTTTTATTAATAATAATTCATTTAAATCAATTAAATACATGAAAAATATTTAACCTAAGTTTTTCAATCTTTTTGTGCATGAAATATACTCAATAATTCGTGCATAATCAAATATGGAAAGATTTGAAGAGAATTGATCATGATTGGTACAAAATAGCATGGAAAATATTGAAAAAAAGATCTTTGAAAATCAAATCTCTCAAACCATGAATGCCAAGGATTTGGATTGTTTTATTTGACCTAATTCACTCTATACTTAAGCCTGAACACAAACCTAATGCAAAAAACCCCTAAGCTGCGCAGAAAAGCATCCATTGAACTTGAAATTTTTTGCCAAAAACTCAATTCTGAAAACACTTTTGCAGGACGATTCAAGGCGCGATTTCTATCTCATTAGCTTGCTGAGGCTTCATAGAAAGATTTTGCATCAAAAACCACAAGTTTTCGTGACCAGAAATGTGAGAACGATCTCACCTGTACCAAGAAAATTTCTCATTCATGCATCTCAATTCATGCATTTTTTTTAAATTTTAACGTTTGATTTATGTTCCTTATAAGATTCTAAAGCTAACCATGTACTTTGATTAGACTTTTGTGCACTGTATGCGAATTCACCATGGATGCAGATTAGGGTTTTGCAAGCTCAAAATTGGGGGTTTCCAAACGCGGTAAAATTAGGCCACCATAGTACCATGACTGAACCAAGCATGACTGGACGATCAATAAACACATGTCGCGCCTAATTTATGGAGCCCCAGGGACTAGTCGCTATTTTCTGATATGTTGCCTAAGGGAACGGTGTAAAAACCGTTGCCTACGTTTGTTATGTTTTCAGGAAGAACGGAGACGTGAGGAAGATGATGATGTGTAAGGCTCTGAGTGGGGCGTTTAAAAGTTCGCGCTAAAATATCATTAACGTTTTATTTTATATTAGTTGTTTGATATTAAAGGTACAAACGCGTTGAGTGGAGCAGTTGGTAGAAGGCATCGCTGGTAACCTCTATGACCTGGGTTCGAGCCCCAGGTCTTCACTATCTCCATATTATTTTCCAATTAATATTCACATGTAGTTTCACATACTGAAGACCACCATACGTCTCTCCATCAAGCCATCCACCTGTTCAATTTCATCAATCTAAAGGCGCAGATCCAAGGAACATGGTAGGTCCTAGTCAAAGATGTCACACGGTGCTTGGAGAAAGTCAAACAGGCCAAGGTTAATGGGCCAGATTTCTCAAGATTAACCTCCATATTAAGGGGCAGACCCCCTAGGTTTGCAATTCTTTCTACTTTCTCTATATTTTTTTTATTTTCTATTTCCTTTTAAATTATTATTTTCTTAATTAATTTATTATTTTCATAAATATAAAAAACACACAAAAAAATCAGAAAAAAAAGATAAAAAACTAATAAATATTTTTATTTTAGTATTTTTTGTGAATAAATAACTTTAATTGATTAGTTTTAAATTTAGGTTTTAATTTTAATTCTTTTAATAAAAATCTAAAAAACATAGAATTAGGGTTAATTAATTTTCATCTTTTTTCATTTTTCTTTCATAAATAATTAAAAAATTAAATATTTATTTTTGTAATTAAAATGCATGTAAATTAATTAGGGTTAATTTTAGGGTAAAACTTTAATCTTCTGTTTAATAAATTAAAATTGTAGAATTAGGGTTAGCATTTATTTTACTTAATTCTTTTCCATTAAAATTACAAAATACCAAAAAATACCAAAAAGACAATTTCTTTTCCTTTTAATTTTAATTAATTTATTGTTTAATTTAATTTTGCAAAAAGGGTCCAACGCCCTCGTTTAATTCTTATTTAATTCGCATATTTATTTGTTTTTTCTTTTTAATATTTGTGTATCTCTCCCAAAGCCGTGTAATTAATTTCGCGCACTTTTAATTCTTTATTTTCTTTACTTTCTTTATTTTCTGTCAAATCGGGTTCGAGAAATTTTGGCGATGTGGACCCGCGCCTTTTGTAATAGCTTTAGACTTTTACTTTTCCCGCAATATTTTAACTGTTAATCAAGGCATGAAAGAATGTATGGACAAAAATAAAAACAAACGCTAGATCACCAATAACATGACAAAAGACAAAAATAAATGAAAACGACACACAAATCGCACACACCACCCCTAGGGTACGCCTCACTGTTGCCTTGCCTCGAAAGGTGATCGTCGAGTAGAGGATGTCTTAGTAAGTCCTCATGATCCGGGAACCTGGCATGAGGGTAGCTTCTAAGGTGTCTTCCTATTGCTCTGATGATCACGATGTCCCTACAAACTCGAATTGACCCGAACAGCTCCAACGGTGGTGCTACCTACCTCTCAATGGTGGGATGGCACTACTTTAAAGGACATCTACACAGACGAATTCCTTAGGGTAGGTAGACGACTCGTAGATACTTGCTCTAATTTCAAAACAAAATTCAAAAATACTTTTCACACCAACACATTTTCAAAAAGCTTTCGGAAGCAATTTTTCAAACACTCTTGAGGACAGATACAAGAGTCGAACTGGAATTTTCAAAGAAACTTTTTAAAACCCACAGTTGAAAAGCAAACAAACCATTTTTTGAAAACACAAATGAGCAAGTATCTAAGAGCCCATGGATAACCATGGATAAAAAGGGTGCTAACACCTTCCCTTTCTATAACCTACCTCCCGAACCGAGAGCAATCTCTATAAGGAATTTTTCTGTGCTTTTGTCCTTTCCAATTGGAGAAAATAAAAGACGGTGGCGACTCTTGCTTCCGCGACATTTCGCGAACCAGCGTTAAACAGTCAGTTCCAAATCCACCGATCACAGGGTGGTTCTTGGAGATACTCTTTGATCTTTTCGAAAGCGGCCTGACATTCATCATTCCAACGTACTACTTGATCTTTCTTCAGCAGCTTGAAGATTGGTTCACAGGTAGCAGTTAGGTGTGAGATGAATCAGGCAATGTAGTTCAGACGTCCTAGAAAGCCTCTGACTTCTTTCTCTGTTTTGGGAGTTGGCATCTCTTGTATGGCTTTCACTTTGGCAGGGTCCACTTGGATACCTTTGTCGCTTACAATGAAGCCTAGCAATTTTCCAGATCTCACCCCAAAGGTGCACTTGTTCGGGTTCAACCTCAGCTTGTACAACTTCAGACGGTCAAACAACTTCTGTAGATGGTCAAGGTGTTCCTCCTCAGTTTGGGACCTCGCAATCATATCGTCGACATATACTTCTATCTCATGGTGGATCATGTCATGAAATAAAGCAACCATGGAACGTTGGTAGGTGGCCCCAGCATTTTTCAACCCGAAAGGCATGACTTTGTAGCAAAAGGTGCCCCACTGAGTAACAAAAGTAGTCTTCTCCATGTCTTCAGGAGCCATCTTGATCTGATTATAACCGGAGAAGCCGTCCATGAAGGAGAACACTTTATGCTGAGCAGTATTGTCAACCAGAACATTGATATGAGGCAGAGGGAAATCATCCTTAGGGCTTGCCCTGTTCAAATCCCTGTAATCAACACACATTCGGACCATACCATCCTTTTTCGGCACTGGAACCACGTTGGAAATCCACTGAGGGTAGGAAGTCACTGCTAGAAACCCGACATCAAATTGTTTCATAACCTCAGCTTTGATTTTCTCGGACATCTCTGGACGCATACGGCGGACCTTTTGTTTAACCGGAGGGCAGTCTTCCTTGGTAGGCAGATGATGAACCACAATGTCGGTATCCAACCCAGGCATGTCTTTGTAAGACCAGGCAAAGATTTCCACATAGTCATGCAGCATCTGAATCAACCGTTGTTTCACACTGAGCTCTAGATTAGCACCAATCTTGACTTCCTTTCTGTCTGTCTCAGTACCCAGATTTACCGTTTCCATTGGCTCTTCATGTGGCTGAATGGCCCTCTCTTCCTGGAGTAGCAGTCTTGCAAGTTCACCAGGCACTTCGCAATCATCTTCACCTTCGTCTTCGGCTAAGTTGATCGGATTTTCGAAGTCATAACTGGCAGTAGAAGAGTCGTTACCAGTGAGATCCAGAGTGGATTGGAACCTGTATAAGTGAGTGTGTGTAAATATAGTTGTTTTGCAATATATAATAAAGAAAGAAAAGGAGCACAAGATTTTGAAATGCAACAAACGTCCAATGTTTTGATTAATGATATATGAAAATGACATACAAAAGCCCTCACAAATGAAGCCACGGTGCCCCGGGTAGGACACCGAGCCATAAAAGTTTCAACATATTGTTTGTTACAAATTGAAAACAAAAGAGTTCATTACTGAGTGACAAAAGTAATAGGTGTGAAATCTTTGGTAGTCCAGTTGCTTGGTCCACTATCGGTTGTTGGGTAGATCCAGCTGTCGAATTCAGATTCCTCTACGTCGTCTTCAATAGCATTCACTCCCGGGTTGGTGATGAACACATGAGATCTTCCAATCCTTGCCTTACGAACAGCCCTCTGAGCCTCTGCAGTGAAACCCAGACCAAACTTGTCGGTCTTTGGAGTGAAGTCAGGAAGTCGGCCCCAGTTTGCACACTCACCCTTCTCAATAACAGCCCGAGCATCCTTTAAGGAAGCCATCTTCAAAGGAGGGTCTTCAATCACAATTTCAGCTGATGCCAGTGTCTGAGGCACCTCTTCAAAGTGCTGGAAGGGGGTTTCAATGAATTCCCCATCCATCTCTATGTACCGGAACGAGTTGAGGTGGCTGACCATATATTCTTCTTCCCCTTGAACTGTCACGATCTTCCCCCTAACCGAGTACTTAAGCTTCTGATGTAGTGTGGAGGTCACAGCTCCAGCCTTGTGGATCCATGGACGACCCAGCAAACAAGAGTAGGATGGACGAATGTCCATCACATAGAAGGTTGAATCAAAAACTTGAGAACCAACCCGGATTGGAATGTCAACTTCACCATGTACCATCCTTTTCGAACCGTCAAAGGCTCGGACAATAATGTTACTAGGTTTGAGCTCTAAACTCTCACAATCCAGCCTGTCTAAAGCTTTCTTGGGTAATACATTCAATGAAGAACCAGTGTCTACCAACACATGGGCAAGAGTAGTGCCCCTGCATTCAATGGAGACATGCAGGGCGTCGTTATGGTTCTTTCCTTTAGCAGTTAGATCGGCGTCAGAGAAGCCCAACCCATTATCGGCAGTCAAGTTGGCCACACAATCAGTAAATTGATCAGCAGATGTTTCTTGTGGCACATGGGCCGTCTTCAGGAAGGAGATCAGGGCCTTGGCATGGGCCTCTGAACACAACAACAGTGATAGCATAGAAATCTTTGATGGGGTATGCCCCAGCTGCTCAACTACGTTGAAATCACTTTTCTTGATAATCTTGAGGATCTCTTCCATCTCTTGCTGGGAAGATTCAACAGTGGTTGTCTTCGGTGCCTCCGTCAGGGCAGGCAAATCAGTAGCAATCCCTTTGCCCCGAGCGTCAGATGACTCGGCAACAAGGGTAGAAACAGGAACTTGATTAGGAAGGGGAACAGGCACACTTGCAGGTGTAATGACAAGAGGTTTCTGATAAGCTGGTGGCGCAATATTTGGTGAGAACAGCCTACCACTGCGAGTAATTTTGGCAGGCCCGGTGATGTTACTGACACCGGTACTTTTATCAAACTCTTGCTTAACTCCAAGCACATAAACGTCTGCCCCATAGTGCCATGGGACAGCTTTGTCAGATGTATAAGGGAGAGGCCCCGGAACAGTGATGATGATAGGAGCAATCTTCTGAGTGGACATGATTTTGACAGGCTTCTTCGAAGGAGCCTTGGGAGGTTTGTTGAAAATAGTGACAATAGAAACTTCTTCAGTAGGGGTAGCAGGAACAACAATCTTCTCAAACAAGATCTCTTTGCTATCCATCAGGCTTTGGATACCTGATTTCAGCAACGGACAACCAACAGGTGAAACAGCACATAGCAGGAAACCTTTTCCACATCCCGGAAATAAACCGGCTAGTAACAGGTTCCTCTTAACAGTCAATAAAGGAGTAACAATCTCTTCCACGGAGGCTACATATCGGTCTTCTTCCACAACATTCACTCCATGCTGGGGCATGGGAGCAGTCACAACATTGGGTCTTTCGGGCGCCTCAAACTGTATTTCTTTAGCATCAATAAGGTCTTGAACCTTATTCCTCAGAGCCCAGCAATCGTCCGTAGTATGCCCCGGGCTATCAGAGTGATAAGCGCAACGGGCGTTGGGGTTGTACTTTGGAGAAGCTGTGTTCACTACCTTCGGAGCTTCTTTGACAGTTACCAGATTGGTTGACAGTAGTTGCGACAATATCTGAGACAGGGTCATACTGAGCCGAGTGTACTGTCTTTTGGGTCTTTCACCCCTTGGTTGGTTGTATTGCTGAGGAGCAGCAACATGCTTTGAAATTACCAATGCATTGACAGCTTGGCGGCGTTCCGGCTTAATTTGTCTTCTAGGACCATAAACAGCACTGGCTTCCTTCTTGAAAGGCTTCTTTTCAGTACTCGCGGAGGCACCTTTCTGTATCTTCCCCGACTTGATACCAGCTTCTATTCTCTCACCAGTCAAGATCAAATCCATAAACCCAACAGAAGAATTACCAATCAGATGGTTGAAGAACGGACCAGACAGGGTCCCTAGGAACATGTCAACAAGTTCACGGTCAGTCAGCGGTGGCTGCACCCTGCCAGCCAATTCTCTCCACTTTTGCGCATACTCCTTGAATCCTTCGCCCGTCCCCAGTGACATACCCTGGAGTTGGGTACGCGTAGGAGCAAGGTCAGAATTATATTGATACTGTTTATAAAATGCAGTAGCCAAGTCTTCCCAGTTTCGGATACTGGCTCCATCCAGCTGATAGAACCATTCGAGTTGAGCCCCTGAAAGGCTATCCTGAAAGAAATGGATCCACAGGTTCTTGTCTGCAGTGTAAGGTTGGATCTTCCTTACATATGATCTGAGATGCATTTTCGGGCAAGACAGCCCGTCATATCTTGCAAAAACTAGCACTTTGAACTTCGGGGGGGATCACAATTCCAGCAACTAATCCCAAATCTTCGAAATCTAAGCCGGGAACTCTCTGCGGCTCCATAGCTGCCAACCTGTCTTCCAAGCCTTTGTACTTATCATCGGCGGGCGGGTATTGTTGATCAGAGTAGTCTTCGTCCTCTTCAGCCTCCTCTTCTTCAACTTCGGATTCAGAAGGTACCGCAGCCGAATTCCCTTTACTGGTTCCTTCTTCAGATGTAGGGGGAAATTCAAGAACTCTTCTGGCTTCACCCTCAAACCTTCTTCCTAGGGTAGCCACCCCGATTCTTTTCTTCTTCTTTTTCACTTGCTCTTTGTTCCCAAGCAGGGCTTTCAGATCCTCCTGACCCTTTGCCAAGGTCATCAGGAGTTATTGAAACTGTGAGTTTTGAGACTGCAAGTCCTTGACCGTCTGTTCGAGATCCATCTTACTGAAATAAACAGCAGAAAGATAAGGAAACCTGGTGTGGAGACCTGCTTATGTGTATGATGAATGATATGCTTATGTATGCAATGCATTTCAAGGATTTAGAACATTCAAAATTGTTGCAAACAAAAAGAACGTACGTCATATTATTAAGAAGAAATTTGTCAGTACATAAATGCCCCATGGGCCAAATATTACAAAAAACTTCTCAAGGTAAAAAGACGTTGCGCATCCTCTTTGGTGCGATGTAGGTATTGAGGGTCTCTTCCTCATGGAGTCGGCGGGTAAGCTCCAAAACCTTCTTCTCACTGGCGTAGAAGCTGGCTTCAAAAGTGTTATGTTCCTCCTTGAGCTGGATCCAACTCTTCTGCATCTCCTCCCACGATGTAGGTATGTCAGGATATAGGATGGTGTAGGGAACCTCTCCTTCCTTAACGGGCTCTTTAATCACAGGGAGAACATGAGGGTAAGGCATCATTAGACTCTGGGCTCGGGCTCGTACCCACTTGAGATAAGGCTCAAGAGGGATGGAGTTCTTGTGCCCTAGTGTCTTGCTGTCTACCTTGTTAGGCATCCTCCAACCTCTGATGAATCTTTGGCGAAGTCCTTGCGCATCGTTGTCGAAGTCAAAAACTAGGTCAGGAATCAACATGTCATGAGGGCCATCCCTCCGTGCATAACCAAATTGTCTCAAAGCTAGACAAGGGTTGTAGGTAATGCCTCCTCTAATGCCAAGTAATGGGACATTAGGGAACTCTCCACAACGATTGACGATGATGACATTTTCTCTGGACCGAGAACACCAATGTACATCAGAGTGAGTGAGGGTCATCAACCGTTGTGACCACCTTAATCCTTGGTCATTCTTCAAAACAGATTGTGGAAGGTGCGAAATAAACCACCTTGCAAGGAGAGGAGTACAGCACATGAGAACACCCCTCTTTCTCATTGTTCGTGTGTAAAATGAGTGAAGAATGTCCCCAAGCAATGTTGGTATTGGATTTCTGGATAAGAAGATTTTGACGGTGTTGACATCTATAAGCTGGTCAGGATTTGGGAACAAGGCCAACCCATAAATGAGGAGTGCCACAATTTCTTCAAAGGCTTGTAGGTCCAATGAATTCCAACACTCTTGTGCCTTCTCAAACAAGAATTTTGCTAAGAAGCCTTTGACACCGCTTCTAGTTTCCCAATGCCCCTTGATGTCAGATGGTTGCAAGTGTAGTGCTTGAGCAACATCTTCAGGCTTTGGTTCTTTTTCCGTACCGTTGTAGGGTAGTTGATTAAGAATAGGAATTCTCAGGAGTTGAGAAAATTCCTCCAAAGTGGGCACCAATTGATAGTCGGGGAAAGTGAAACAGTGGTGAAGGGGGTCAAAGAACTGGAACAACACCTTTACCATGTCCTCTTCCATGCTGGTGTTGACTAAGCTGAGCAGTCTACCATGTCTTTCATTGAAGGGAGAGCTTTCCGGAATTCTTGATGTGAGCTCCTTGAGTTGAGGAGGGATTCTCACTAGGTTGACTTGGATAGTTTTCCTGCGAAGAATTTCCATGACCTACAAAACAAAAACAAAGATGAAGATCTAAACCCTTGAAATGGTTAGTGAATGCATATGATGCTTTATGATGCTCATGATGTATGCACAAACATATGTACAGGAAATTCACACCAGACCCTAGTTTCAGGCTTGCATGAGGTTTCATAGGTAAGTACCCTCTTGAGTATAGTTGGCTTAAAAACCTGTCCTATAAATAGTAACCGGGTTCTAAGGAGCTCAATATCATTGGATTGTTTTCCATGTTCATTGTTTTGGTTTAGCCACTTAACTAGCGACCAAAATATTCCAAGAAAAACAACCCTCAATGAGTGTAGTATCGAGTATCTACCAACTTCGGACTGCACCAAATCCGGTCATCTCACTACCCCTAATGAAAGGCCAAGATGGTCAAGTAAGGTTCTAGGTCATTAGTGCTTAGTGACATCACTCAGCGGCCCCGTACTCTCCTTGATTGAACTTAAGGGTTACCGGTACTCACAAATATGTCACACTAATATAGCTATTGCTTCAACCGTGTCGGTATACCCCACACAGTTTCCACAACGTATTGCTATCTATGAATGTTTCCCCAAATCCGGGTGTAGGATTGCAAACCCAAACAAGAGAGCCAAGATATAAACCAATCAAAGCAAATAATTAGTCATGCAAGAGGGTGATCTAGGCCCTAAGGTTACTCCACTTTTAAGTCATCCCCAGCAGAGTCGCAAGTTCTGTGATACGGTGGGAGAACTGACTTGAGGTTTTGCATTTGTTTTCGCAAATGTTTCGGTTGAGCAAGAGTCGCCACCGACTTTTTATTTTATCCTAAGGAAAGGTTCAAAAGCACAGCAAAAACCTTTGAGATGTTTTCTTGGGTTCGGGGAGTAGATTATAGAAAGGGAAGGTATTAACACCCTTTCTATCCATGGTTATCCATGGGCTCTTAGTTACTTGCTTAGATCAACTTGCCTTGATTTTCAATTGTTTGAAATGGTGCTTTCAATTGTTTGAAATGGTGCTTTATGTGTGGGTTTTGAAAATGTTTTGAAAAGAGGCCAATGTGGTGGCAACCTTTGTAATGATCCATGTTGGGATGTATACAAAGATGTATGTCTTTTGAAAAAGTTTTCAATGTTTTTTGAAAGTGGTTTTGAAAGTGTGTTGTGATGTGTGGTTTTGAGAAAATAGGCAAGTGTTTTTGTTTTGCAAGTTGGCAAGTAACCAAGAGTTGTCTACCCTAAATTTCTCAAAGGTTTTCTCTATGTTTTAACCCTTTTAACAATTTTGTTCCACCATTGTATTTGATGGACAATCTTGTGTTAGGATGTGAACGGGACAGGCGCGGGTCATCGTTTAGACCATGATTGCAATGGTGCCAAGTGTCTTTGGCAACTTTTTCCTTTAAGGGACTATGATCATTTTTAGGCAACTTTCGAAAGCGTCATCGAGGGACTATGATCATTTGATTTTGTTTTTGCCAAAGACCCCTAACATGCAACATGGCCCATTATTGAAGGCAACAAGTGGAGGAACCCTAGGGGGGTGCAAGTGTGATTGGTGTTATCCATTTTCATGCTTTTATCTTGGAATTAGGTCAGCTATTTGTTCGGTTAATTTTTTCATACAAAACCCTAAGTCTATCATGGCATATTTAGAAAGCTTTAAAATGCGGAATTAAAAGTCCTAAACTATTACAACATAATTATGGGATGGGGGGTACAAATGTTCAAATGGGGATATTTTAGCAAGAAATTAAATCTAAACTATTACATCCAAATTGAAATTTACAAGGTATTTAATTGCCCAATAATTAAATAAAATGAAATAAATATGCAAGATGCAAAAATGATTTTCATATGTATGTAAAGGTATTTTTTTGTGTCAAATAAACAAAAATAAAAAGGATTAATTTTTGGGTATTTTTATGTTTTTAGGGCAAAACCTTAATTTTGTAAATAAAAGGTGTTTATTATTTAATATATACAATATTTATTGATTATGTACAAAAAAATAAATAAAAAGAAAGTATATTGTAAAAAAGTGATTTTTGAGGTCAAATATTAATAAAAAATAAAAATGTATTATTTTTTGTATTTTTTTCCTAAATATTCTAATAAATATATAAGTATTTATAATATTTACTAAATATATTAAATATGTACAAAAATAAAATATTTAATATTTACAAAAAAAGTATATTTTTTAGAAAATGTTTTCAAAAGATAAAATAAAATAAAATCATAAAATAGAATGTATTTTGTATTATTTTAAGTATTTTAAGTAAAAGTATATTATATATTTATTTACATATATAAATAAATGAAACAAATAAATATCAAATAAAATGCAAAAAATGTGAGAAAAATATTTTTAATGTTTTTTTATGTTTGGATAAAAATATGAAATCAAAATCAAAAGGAAAAAATCAAAAATGACAAATATATCAAGCAATGGGCCAGGGGGGTGTATGTGTAAAAAGATGGTGCAAATAGAAAAAAAGAAACAAGCCCAGCCCAAAGCAAGCTTGTCTTCAACCTCCAGACAGTTTCAAATGAAAAAACACGCGCTTCCTTCCATCCCTGTTATCTCTTGATTCCTTGACTTTTAACAAAAACTTACAACACAAACATTATAGAGCATCATGTCACGAGTTCATACATATAAAAAACTTGATCTAACTCTCAGAAATGAGAGAGAATTTCTTCTCCCCCAATTTCTGACCTATGTTTTTGTCAATGTTCAGGGCTTAAATTCTCTCAGCATATGCAATATAAATGGAAAGTAATTACATGTGTAGTTTCAGGGCCATGAGTAGAGCATTTTTCATTCATAAACCTAAGGCTAACTCTTCCTAAATTGAGAGATAGAAGTCCAAAGTTTTACCTGTTTCAGCTTGATACGTGTATGACAATGGAGGTACTTTTAATGGAACTTGAGGACTTGTACAGCTTGCTTGAAGTTCAGGGATGCTTCTCCAATGCTTGGTGTGCTTTGAATCTTGCTGAATCACTCCATGGAAGTCAACCTGCAAGAGAGAAAAATGAAAATGGCAAACTATGTTATGGCTGTTACAGTTCCAGTTCAATGCTTGGAATAGTTTGTATGGATGTTATGGAAGGTGTATGAAGTGGTTTGGATGAAAATGCACGATGGAAATGAGCTGGCCAAGTCAAAGTGCAGAATGCCCTGTTTTGTGCAGCAAAATGGTGATTTTCTGTATGAGGAGGGATCAAGGGTTAAAGGCTCGTGTTTTAGGTCTGTTAGGGAGTATGGAAAGTGTGGAGAAAGTTTGTCTTGGCTTGTGGTTGCAGCAATGTGAGATGTTGTTGTCTTTGCAAAGTTGCTTCTATCTTAAGTTAAAAATGCCAAGTTGAGTTACAAGCTTATGCAGGCCCCCTAAACATGCTGCAAAGCTTTGTCTTGATCAGTGGGATATGTCTAATAATTTGTGCCTCAAAGATCTGTATTGTACCTCATAGATTGTAAACTTGACATAAAGTTCACCTTTTCAAAAATGGATAATGTGCTTTTTCTAATTAAGGCTTAATTCTTCATGCAATGACCAAATGCATAAAATAATGTCTTAGCACAATGGTTTGGCATTTAATTATTGAGTGTAAATGAGATTAGAGGCCTGTAATGTAGCTTGCACATGCTGAGTTTGAAAATGCACAAGTTATGAACATGCATTTGGCCAAGAATCAAAGTGACTTTTGCCCATATTGACAAATTCGATTCTCCCTAACCACAAGGTTGTTTGATGAGTTCTTGAACAATTTGGAAAGCTTGGAATGTGTACTACAATCCATCTTTGTAATGCAAGTTGAAATTCCAAGTGGAAGCATGTGAAAAGTGGCCATGAAGTTAGGCAAAAATCCTGCCTAGAATAGGTCAAAATTTTTCTAAGTTAAAATGTTTTGTACCCTTGTTCCAAAAATCATAACTTGAGCTACAAGCTTCTTTTGAGGAAACTTTGTGAATCAAAGTTGTAGATTTTGCAATGGACTACAACTTTCATGTTTTGAGTTTGGATTGAATCCATTTTCATCTTGATGAGAAAATGGGACTGTAGGTGTTTAGGTATTGGCTTGAATTTTTGGTAAATCCCAAGTGTATGTGTGAATGTCATGACTGATGTCATAACATTCTAGTTCAGTTTGTACTAACTCAGTAGGTACCTTTGCAGAAAAATATTGTAATTCAAATACTGATGCTTATAAGTGTGTATCTGAGCATTTTGCAAAATGATCACATATTGCTAAATCAGTAGACAGGTTTTCTCAGATGTCATAACAGATGTTATGACATCCTGTTCTGAACTAACAGGATTGCAGGATTGGATAAGTCTGAGTTTTTTCAGGAAATAACTCAGTCCTTCCTGAACAGAATCCTGCGTTTTCTGAGGGGTAACCTAGCTCAACCCTAACCTGGTTAATAAAGTCCTGTGACCTGGTCTTTAGGTCAAACGGAATTAACCCTAGGTTTTTGGAAACCCTAACTGAAGTTGCAGCTGCTATATATTTAACAGAGCTGCTGTTTTTCAAGTATCCCTGCTGATTGATTAGAAGATCAATTTGTAATCTGTATAGATTTGTTTATTTATACTCCAAGCAATTATCATTGTGATAAGTGCCTTGGAATAGGTTTCTATTTGTAAGGGTTGTGTAGCACTCAAAGCTTTGAAGCAAGAGTGTTTGAATGTTCCTTGACTAAAGCTGTGAAGTAGAGTCAAGTTAGTTGTGTACATCACTCAAAGCTGTGAAGCATGAGTGATTGTGTTGCTTGATTAAAAATCTGTGAAGCTTAATCAAGTGTGTGTTTTTGAAGAGTGTCTTCATCAATTCTTAAGTCAAAATTGGTTTAGGTATCACTGCTGTGATTGAGGCGGAGTGAGTAGGAACTCAGGTTTAAGTTGTACTTAGATTAGAATTGCATTGGGTAGGTCTTAAGTGAAGGAGATAAACTGGTTGGTTTATTCCTGAATTAACATCTCTTATAGTGGATTCTCTCCCTGGCTTGGTAGCCCCCAGAGTAGGTGTTGTTGCACACTGAACTGGGTAAACAATTGACTGTGTTCTTTATTGCTTTTGTATTTACTGTCATATAGTAAGTCAGATACGGTGTCATAACATTGAATGTGACATTGAGTATCTGCAGCCAGAATTTCAATTGGCATCAGAGCAGGCACCCTGCCTGTATTACTGGGTGAGATCTAGGGATATCACTTTCTGGCACTATGGACAAAGAAGGAGTTTTTGGTAATAGACCACCCATTCTGGATGGAACTAATTATGACTACTGGAAACCTCGTATGATTGCCTTCCTAAAATCTCTGGACAAAAAGGCTTGGAGAGCTGCTGACAAAGGATGGATTCATCCCACCATAACTGAGATAGATGGGACAATCAGTCTGAAGCCTAAGGAAGATTGGAGTAAAGAAGAAGACGAGTTGGCTCTGGGAAATTCAAAAGCTTTAAATGCCTTGTTCAATGGAATTGATAGAAACATCTTCAGACTAGTACATCAATATGAACTGGCCAAGGAAGTTTGGGACACTCTCAAAACTACTCATGAGGGCACTTCCAAAGTAAAAATGTCAAGGCTTCAGATGTTGACCACTAAGTTTGAGAATCTAAAAATGATGGAAGATGAAACCATTCATGAGTTTCACATGAACATCTTGGAGATTGCCAACACCTCAGGAGCACTGGGAGAAAAAATGGCAGAAGAAAAACTGGTGAGGAAGATTCTCAGATCCTTGCCTAAAAGATTTGCAATGAAGGTAACTGCCATAGAGGAAGCCCAGGACATTAGCAAGTTGAAAGTGGATGAACTTATTGGGTCTCTTCAGACTTTTGAGATGGGAATCACTGATAATGGTGTCAAAAAGAACAAGAGCATAGCACTTGTGTCAAACACTGATGTTGAAGAAAACATTTCAGAAGCTGTAGCCATGCTTGGAAGACAGTTCAACAAACTCATCAAAAGAATAGACCCAAAGTCAAGGTCTAATGTCCATAACATTCCCTCTAACATTGACAGTTCCAGCAGAAGACCAAGGTCAGAAGAGAAGGGAGTTCAAGGCAGAGGAATTCAATGCCATGGTTGTGAAGGATATGGGCATATTCGAGCTGAATGTCCTACCTTTCTTAAGAAACAAAAAGGAATGACAGTTACTTGGTCTGACTGCGACTCAGAAAGTAATTCTGAAGAAGAGACTGCCAAACGAGTTACTGCTTTGACTGGTGTTTGTACCTCTGAAAGTGACATCAGTGATGAAGAGGTGACTTTTGAAGAACTTGCTGATACTTACAAGGAATTGTGTATCAGAAGTACTGAAGTCTGTGTGCAGAATGAGAAACAATCAAAACTCATCATAAAGATGGAGGCTGAAAAAAGGGAAAACCTTGAAACTATAAGCCAGCTAGAAGGAGAAGTTCAATTGCTGAACTCACAACTAAGTCAAATGACCAAATCTGTCAAGATGTTGACAAATGGAACAGACAAACTGGAAGAGATCCTACAGGCTGGACAAAATATGGGAAATAAATCTGGACTAGGATTTGTGGAAGCAAAGAATTCTGGTACTGGTAAGCAAATGTCAAAACGGATGTCTCAACACAACTCTCAACATCAGGGACAGAGACATATGAAGAAGAGGTACCAAAGATGGAAATGTCATCATTGTGGGAGATATGGTCACATAAAGCCCTTCTGCTTCATATTACATGGATACCCTAATCAGAACTCAGGTGTCAAACCTAAGTCTAAAAAGGTACCACATGCTCCTCAATGGAAGAAAAAGACTACTGCACTGATAGCTCACACTTCCCTGAGGGTCTCTGCAAAAGAAGACTGGTACTTTGACAGTGGATGTTCCAGACATATGACTGGAATCAAGAACCTCCTCAATAATGTTAAGCCTCACACCACCAGTTTTGTGACCTTTGGAGATGGGGCTAAAGGTGAAATCAAAGGAGTTGGTGATTTGGACTGCCCTGGAGTTCCAAGTCTGAATGAAGTACTGCTGGTGAAAGGACTGACCGCGAATCTCATTAGTATCAGTCAACTGTGTGATCTAGGATTCAAGGTCAATTTCTCAAGATCTGAATGCCTTGTAATCAATGACAAACAAGAGATAGTAATGAAAGGAGTCAGATCCAAAGACAACTGTTACTTGTGGGAGGATGAGAACACTAATTTCTCATCTGTGTGTTCCATTGCAAAAGAAGAAAAAGAGGTGAAACTGTGGCACCAAAAACTTGGCCATCTTCATCTAAGGGGTATGAAGAGGATTATCTCCTTGGAGGCAGTCAGAGGGATTCCAAAACTGCAAATTGATGAAGGAAGAGTTTGTGGTGAATGTCAGGTTGGTAAGCAGACTAGGATGTCACATCCAAAGTCAAGACATCTGACCACCTCTAAGGTTCTGGAACTCCTCCATATGGATCTGATGGGACCAATGCAAGTAGAGAGTCTTGGTGGTAAAAGATATGCCTATGTGGTTGTGGATGATTTTTCCAGATTCACCTGGATTAATTTCATTAGGGAAAAATCAGATGTATTTGAAGTTTTTAGAGAACTATGCAAGAGAATTCAAAGAGAGAAGGAAGGATGTATTGTCAGAATCAGAAGTGATCATGGCAAGGAATTTGAAAACAACAAGTTTGATGACTTATGTGCCTCAGAAGGAATCAGTCATGAGTTTTCTTCTCCCATAACACCTCAGCAAAATGGAGTTGTGGAAAGAAAAAACAGGACCATACAAGAATCTGCCAGAGCAATGTTACATGCCAAAAGACTTCCTATGTATTTTTGGGCTGAAGCTATGAATACAACTTGCTATGTTCATAACAGGGTCACCTTGAGAAAGGGAACCTCATCCACCATATATGAACTCTGGAAAGGAAGAAAACCAACTGTGAAGTACTTCCATGTGTTTGGCAGCAAATGTTATATCCTGTCTGATCGTGAACAAAGAAGAAAACTGGACTCCAAAAGTGATGAAGGCATATTTCTAGGATACTCCTCAAACAGCAGAGCTTATAGAGTATTCAACTCCAGAACCAAAACCATGATGGAATCAATAAATGTTGTAATTGATGACTATCATGAAGAAATAGATGTTCCTTGTATTGTTGAGACATTCTTTGAGACTTCAACCCAACAGGATGATCTACCCAACTCCACCACAACAGAATCTGAATTAAAGGAAGCTAGCAAGACTCCTTCCATCAGAATTCAGAAGGATCATCCAAAAGAGCTCATCATAGGAGATCCCAATAGTGGAGTCATCACAAGATCTAGAGAAATCATCTCAAATTCTTGTTTTGTGTCCAAAATGGAACCAAGAAATGTCAAGGAAGCCTTAACTGATGAATATTGGATTGGTGCAATGCAAGATGAACTGAACCAATTCAAGCAACATGAAGTTTGGGAACTGGTTCCTAGACCTGAAGGAACTAACATCATTGGGACAAAATGGATATTCAAGAACAAGTCAGATGCTGAAGGAGTTGTCACCAGAAATAAGGCAAGACTTGTTGCTCAAGGATACACCCAGGTTGAAGGGGTTGATTTTGATGAAACCTTTGCACCTGTAGCCAGGTTGGAGTCAATCAGACTCTTGTTGTCAATTGCTTGTCTTCTGAAGTTCAAGTTATTTCAGATGGATGTGAAAAGTGCCTTTCTAAATGGGTACTTAAATGAGGAAGCTTATGTGGAACAACCTAAAGGTTTTGTGGATCCAACCCATCCTGATCATGTCTACAAATTGAGAAAAGCTCTATATGGGCTGAAACAAGCTCCTAGAGCATGGTATGACAGGTTAACAAAGTTTCTCTCAGACAAAGGCTACAGAAAAGGAGGCTTGGACAAAACTATATTTGTCAAAACTGAAGGAGGGAAGTTGATGGTTGCCCAAATATATGTTGATGACATAGTGTTTGGAGGAATGTCAGAACATATGGTTAAACACTTTGCTGACCAGATGCAGGCTGAATTTGAAATGAGTCTCATGGGAGAACTAACTTATTTTCTTGGACTACAAGTCACACAGATGGAGGACTCAATCTTCTTATCTCAAAGCAAGTATGCTAAGAATATTGTAAAGAAGTTTGGTATGGAGAATGCAAGTCACAAAAGGACTCCTGCTCCTACTCATCTAAAACTTTCCAAAGATTCAAGTGGGGTTAAGGTGGATCAAAGTCTGTACAGAAGCATGATAGGAAGCTTGTTGTACTTAACTGCCAGCAGACCTGATATTGCCTTTGCAGTTGGAGTCTGTGCTAGATACCAAGCTGATCCCAAAGTCAGTCATATCAATCAAGTGAAGAGAATTTTGAAGTATGTAAGTGGTACTTACAACTATGGATTGTTGTATACTCATGGCTGTGAACCAGCTCTGACTGCCTACTGTGATGCTGATTGGGCTGGTAGTGCTGATGATAGAAAAAGCACCTCTGGAGGATGTTTCTTTTTGGGAAGTAATCTGGTTTCCTAGTTCAGCAAGAAATAGAATTGTGTGTCTCTTTCCACTGCTGAAGCTGAATATATTGCAGCTGGTAGTAGCTGCTCTCAAATGATATGGATGAAACAGATGCTCACTGAGTATAATGTCACACAAGATGTTATGACATTGTACTGTGACAATCTGAGTACAATCAACATATCCAAGAATCCCATTCAGCATAGCAGGACCAAACATATTGACATACGACATCACTTTATTAGAGACCTTGTAGAAGAGAAGACAATCAAATTGGAACATGTTGCCACTGAGCTACAGCTGGCTGACATTTTTACCAAGGCTTTGGATGCAAACCAATTTGAAAACTTAAGGGGTAAGCTGGGTATTTGCCAACATGAGGAATTGTAGCAATTAATTTTGCTTAAAACAAAGACCAAAGGACTTATGCCTGTTCTGATTGGTTTAAAATTGTATTTTCTCATTTCCTACAATTCTTTTAAGAAGTTGAATAGACACTCCTTTGCTTCCTTCCTCTCTCGTCTCCTCATCAAAACCCAGTCTCTCAATCAGAAATTTCTCCTCATTTGCTGTTGGTCCTTCAAAACTGACAAAATGTCTCAAACACCATCATCATCCAATACGACCATCTCAACCTCTTCCTCTGATCAAGATTCTGGGACAATCTCTTCCTGTCTGGACTTTGACGCTCTGGAGATCTGTTCTCATAAAACTAACCCCACCAAGGCCAAAGAGTTGAGAACAAGACATGCAGGTAATCCATCTCATCCTTCCTCTTCAGTTCCCCCTGAAATTGCAAATAGGGAAGGGACAGCCTATGTTAATCAAGCAATAGCAAAAATTGTTTCAAGAATTCTGAACGAGAACCACTCAGTTCCTGGCATTTCTGTTCCTCTGAACCAAGAAAGCTCAAATGCTGAAACAAATCCAAATGTCTCTAAGAATGTTGAGACATCAAACAAAGAGAAAAATGCTGACATTGCTCACAAGAAAAGAAAGAAGCCTGAATCCTCTGGATCTGATGACAGTACTTGAAGGATGGTTGCTGATTTCTGGTGGAGTTTGGAAGTGTATTCTGGTGTTTTCTGCTGCTGCTCTTACTATTTTGTTTTGGATAACTGTATAATTTTCTGAACATGTAACTTTGGCCCATTTGTGGCTAAAGAGGGGGAGAATATTTTGGTACTTGCTTAATTAGTACTTGACATTCTGTGTTCTATTTTTCTGCTGTCACTTATTTCTGCTGCTATCTATCTCTGATTGTTTAGGGGCTTTAGCCAAAAATCTACCAAAGGGGGAGTTTGTAGGTGTTTAGGTATTGGCTTGAATTTTTGGTAAATCCCAAGTGTATGTGTGAATGTCATGACTGATGTCATAACATTCTAGTTCAGTTTGTACTAACTCAGTAGGTACCTTTGCAGAAAAATATTGTAATTCAAATACTGATGCTTATAAGTGTGTATCTGAGCATTTTGCAAAATGATCACATATTGCTAAATCAGTAGACAGGTTTTCTCAGATGTCATAACAGATGTTATGACATCCTGTTCTGAACTAACAGGATTGCAGGATTGGATAAGTCTGAGTTTTTTCAGGAAATAACTCAGTCCTTCCTGAACAGAATCCTGCGTTTTCTGAGGGGTAACCTAGCTCAACCCTAACCTGGTTAATAAAGTCCTGTGACCTGGTCTTTAGGTCAAACGGAATTAACCCTAGGTTTTTGGAAACCCTAACTGAAGTTGCAGCTGCTATATATTCAACAGAGCTGCTGTTTTTCAAGTATCCCTGCTGATTGATTAGAAGATCAATTTGTAATCTGTATAGATTTGTTTATTTGTACTCCAAGCAATTATCATTGTGATAAGTGCCTTGGAATAGGTTTCTATTTGTAAGGGTTGTGTAGCACTCAAAGCTTTGAAGCAAGAGTGTTTGAATGTTCCTTGACTAAAGCTGTGAAGCAGAGTCAAGTTAGTTGTGTACATCACTCAAAGCTGTGAAGCACGAGTGATTGTGTTGCTTGATTAAAAAGCTGTGAAGCTTAATCAAGTGTGTGTTTTTGAAGAGTGTCTTCATCAATTCTTAAGTCAAAATTGGTTTATGTATCACTGCTGTGATTGAGGGGGAGTGAGTAGGAACTCAGGTTTAAGTTTTACTTAGATTAGAATTGCATTGGGTAGGTCTTAAGTGAAGGAGATAAACTGGTTGGTTTATTCCTGAATTAACATCTCTTATAGTGGATTCTCTCCCTGGCTTGGTAGCCCCCAGAGTAGGTGTTGTTGCACACTGAACTGGGTAAACAATTGACTGTGTTCTTTATTGCTTTTGTATTTACTGTCATATAGTAAGTCAGATACGGTGTCATAACATTGAACGTGACATTGAGTATCTGCAGCCAGAATTTCAGGGACAAAGTTAGGAAAAAAATTAGGGATTTTCATAACTTAGAAAAATTCTAAGTTATGAAAATTCTTCATTTCAAACCCTAATTTGCAATTTTTGATTTCTTGATGAACAAGTTTCATAATTTTACATGTCTTGATGAAAAATGAATCTTGACACTTGATTTTGACCAAAAAGTCAAAGTTTGACTTTTCAGTATACAGTCAAATTTGGCTCAGTTGACTGGAAAATTCATCTGTCAATCTTGTGCATTTGGGATCTTTTGAATTTGTTGAACATGTCAAGACAATGCCATTGGGTCCTTGAGTATATATATGAGTTTGGTTTTACCATTGGTTAGGTCAAACAGTAAAAAATTGTCTTTGTGCAGTCAAAACCCTAAAAATGACCATTTTGCCCTTTTGGTGATCTGATCAAATTTCTTGTGGAATTGTGATCCAAACTTGATCAAATGGTCCATATGAGTTCATAATGTTGATGTGGGTCAAAAATCATGAGGTTTGACTGTTAATTGACCACAATTGACTTTTCCCCCAATACAGCTGATTTCTAGGTCAACTGTCCAATTGATTGGGCAAAGATTGGAATCAAGACTTGAAACTTGGTATGGATAAACTTATGAGTCTAATATGAAGCATGAAAGTCACTTTGGGCCTTTTAGGTCAAAACATCTTTGTGCAAACTCAAACCCTAATTTGGGTCAACAGTGCAAGGAGAAGTCTTGAGCAGAGCAAACCCTAACTGGATCTTGAGCTCCAAGGGTCTTGTGGTGAGAAAATATTAATGAAATGGGAGGGAAAATTTTGGGGTACAACAAGGTGTTTGGTATTGAGAATGTTGGGTGGTTTGGTGATATTGTGATTGATGGTAAGTTGGGTCGGTTGGTTCATAATCTTCTGACATTCCCAGATCAGGGCTAAGGTTGGATGTTGAGGGGCCCATATTGGGATATGCAGAAGACTGAAATTGTGTGTGGGGTATGCGGGTGTGTTGGTATTTTGATTGAAATTACGGTTGGGTGTGAGGAATTTGGGGGTATTGGTACTGAGGTGGTGATTGTGGTTGGTTGTGGGGCATGTAGGTGTAATTGTATTGTGGTGATGACTGTGGTTGGGTGTTTGTGGTTCTGTTTCGTATGGGGGGTTGGTGGGAGGTTGATGTGTGTTGGGTTTGTTGTTGGGGAAATGAGGGTTGTGCCCATTGTGTTCGTGGGTCAACCAAATACCTTGGATGAGACACGTGCATTTCAGGGGTACTAACCGATCTGTACCAAGATAAATACTGATTCGTGTGTCGCATATTACCATGGTTGAGGAAAACTGGGAATTGCAAGACATGTCGGTGACGCCTCTTCCACATCTTACACCATTCCGGAGCAAAGTCTTTCCAGTTGGTAAGACCCCATTGAGCGTCGACCCTTTTGAGATGCCACAGGGACAAACAAGTCGAATCGCTGGGTATCTCTTGATGCATTCCAAACTGCATCTTCACACGATCGCCGTGGTGCATCTCCACAACATTAAACTGTATGATTGCACTCTTTGTGCTCCAAATTGTTGTATCCTCGGGGTTCGGTTCATGGCCCATACCCAAATATGGTCTCCAGACAAATTCCAGATAAAATTAAATCAGGTTAATGAAAATGTAATATATAAATAATTTAAAAGTAGAAAAGTTGAAAGGTACGACGTACATCATCCGAGCCAAGGTGATCCAATAGATTGCGGTATAGTGCGACATTGAATCTTGGATTCTTTCCGTAATCCATACCCCTCACGCAATACCTAAAGGAAATGAAAAGTATTTTATTTTTATCATATATTTGGTGAATAGATGAATAGTAATAACTGATATAATTTGATGACTTACTTTGTTGCGTATGGGAAAATGAATGTGTTGTTTTTGACGGGGTTTAGGGACTCCATCCTCCACCAACCCCAGGCTTGAAGTAAAAAAGTGCAGCCATAAAATATACATTTTTTCTTGATTGCATTTTTACACAAGGAACTATATAGGTGGGCTAAAACAGCAGAACCCCAACTATACTTTCTAGTTTTTTCGAAGTCTCTAAGTAAATTTAAATACATAAAATTTACACTATTTCCCGTACTTTCGGGGAATAAAAAGGTTCCAAATAGTATCATTATATAAGTTTTAGCTTTTATTACCTTGGCTAGCTCGGAGGAATTTTCGTTTAATTCCAAAGTCGCATAATGATTTTTTAGCTCAGTTAGTAGTATACCCTGATCTCTCACACCACCACCGTCAACCATATCCCTGCCCAAAAATTCTTCACACAGAGAATTGGGTTGTTGAACTGACCCGTTAACGGCCTTACCATCGACAAGGAGACTCAATAACATGTACACATCCTCTAGCGTGACGGTACATTCACCTATTGGTAGGTGTTATACCCCAAAATTTGCCCTCCCATTTCCTCAACATTTTCTCATCACAAGACCCTTGGAGCTCAAGGTCCAGTTAGGGTTCCCTCTGCTCAAGACTTCTCCTTGCACTGTTGACCCAAATTAGGGTTTGTGTTTGCACAAAGATATTTTGACCTAAAATGCCTAAGATGACTTTCATGCTTCATGTTGGACTCCCAAGTTTATCCATACCGAGTTTCAAGCCTTGATTCCAAACTTTGCCCAGTCAATTGGACAGTTGACCTATAAATCAGGTGTATTGGGGAAAAAGTCAACTGTGGCCAATTGACAGTCAAATCTCATGGAAATTGACCCACATCAACATTATGAACTCATATGGACCATTTGATCAAGTTTGGATCATAATTCCACAAGAAATTTGATCAGATCACCAAAAGGGCAAAATGGTCATTTTTAGGGTTTTGACTGCACAAAGGCAATTTTTGACTGTTTGACCTAGACAATGGCAAACCAAACTCACATATGGACTCAAGGACCCCATGGAATTGTCTTGACATACTCAACAAGTTCAAAAGATCCCAAATGCAAAAGATTGACAATTGAATTTCCCAATCAATTGATCAATTTTGACTGTATACTGAAAAGTCAAACTTTGACTTTTTGGTCAAAATCAAGTGTCAAGATTCACTTTTCATCAAAACATGCCAAATCATGAAACTTGTTCATCAAGAAATCAAGAATTGCAAATTAGGGTTTGAAATGAAGATTTTTCATAACTTAGAATTTTTCTAAGTTATAAAAAACCCTAATTTTTTCCTAACTTTGTCCCACTTTCTCACCAAGATTCATTTGGATTCAAGGAAAAGTCAAAACATGAAAATTGTAGTCCATTGCAAAATCTACAACTTTGATTCCCAAAGTTTCCTCAGAAGAAGCTTGTAGCTCAAGTTACAATTTTTGGAACAAGGGTACCAAACCATTCTTAACTTAGAGAAATTTTGAACCATTTTAGGCAAGATTTTTGCCTAACTTCAAGACCATTTTTCACATACTTCCACTTGGAATTTCAATTTACATTTCAAATATGGATTGTAGTACACATTCCAAGCTTTCTAAAATGTCCAAGAACTCATCAAATAACCTCATGGTTAGGGAGAATCGAATTGGGCAAGTTGGGAAAAACTCACTTTTGATTTGGCCAATTTACAAGTTCATACACTTGTGCCATTTTGAACTCAGCTTGCATTCCTTGATTACAGGTCCTATATCCCATTTGCACTCAATAATTTAATGCTAACTCATTGTGCCAAGGCCTTGTTTTATGTGTTTAAGCATTACATGGAAGTTTAACCCTTAAATAGAAAAAGCTAATTATCCATTTTTGAAAAGGTATGGCTTTATGTCAAAAGCAAATCCAAGCAAGTACAATGCAAATCCTTTTGGCACAAGTTTATGAACTAATTATACTGATCAAGGCCAAGGTATGCAGCATAGATTGGGGGCATGTACAAGTTAGAAACACCACTTGACATTTTCTTGCTTAAAGTTGAAGTAACCTTGCATAACAACACACAACTCTCATTCCTGTGAACCAGAGCTTAAGCAAAGTTATCAAACACTTTCTAATCATCAAACCTAAGCTGAAACACAAGCCAGCCAAGTTCTACACCTTCTCAAACACAGAATCACCCTAAAACTGCCAAAACAGGGGACCTGCTGCAGATTGAGTTCCATAACTCAATCCATTCGTGCATTCTTGCTGAAACCACTTCAAACACATCCCACATCATCCCTTGAAACTGTCCCAAGCCCTAAACACAACCTGTAACATCCCTAGCTAACATCTCCATTTTCATTTTTCTGTTTTGCAGTTGAAGTACCATAGCACGATTCTTTTGGTTTCCAAGCAAACTAAAGGTTGGAATAGCATCCTGAGACATCAAGGAAGCTATACAAATCATTACCTTGCCTTGTACTCATCTCCATTGTTGTACACGATTCCAACTGAACAGGTAAGTTCATGAACTTGTATCTCTCTATCCAGGCA
Organism: Vicia faba; assembly: GCA_948472305.1. Classification (NCBI taxonomy): domain Eukaryota; kingdom Viridiplantae; phylum Streptophyta; class Magnoliopsida; order Fabales; family Fabaceae; genus Vicia; species Vicia faba. Next base: position 318,337,342 of record OX451738.1, on the reverse strand, counting down.
TTGTTAGGTTTAGATTTGTGAAGAAATTATGTCACATTCATAGCCCTGAACATGCCCATGTAATTAGTTTTCATTTATGTTATGTGTGCTATGAGAGTTTGATGTCTGAACATGGAACAAAAACTAGGTCAGGAATTGGGGGAGAAGAAATTCTCTCTCATTTTTGAGAGTTAGATTGATTTCTTTATATGTCTAGAATCGTGGCTTCAAGCTCTACAGGTTTCATGTTGCAAGATTTGGCAAAAGATCAAGGAATATGGAGATAGAAAACACGTGTTGTTGTTGTTCATATAGGTCCTGAGGTTGAAGACAAAGTCTTCATGGGCTGGGCCTGTTTCACTTTCCTATTTGCACCCTTTTGTTACTTTTGAACCCCCTTGGCCCATTATGCTTATTTTGATCATTTTTGACTTTTGCTTTTTATTTCTGACTCATTTATTTTTCCTCATAATATTAAAAATATAAAAAATATTTTTCACACCATTTTTATATTTATTAGGCATTTATTTGTTTAAATTGATGTTTGTACATAAATAATACCTAATATCTTTTATTGAAAAAATACTAAAATTAATACCAATACATTTTATTTTCTGATTTTTATTTTATTTTATCTTTTGAAAATATTTTAGGAAAATATACTTTTTTTTGAAAATATTAAGTATTTTATTTTTATACATATTTAATATATTTATCATATAATATAAATATTTACATATTTGTTAGGATATTTAGGATAAAAATACCAAAATATATACATTTTTATTTTTATTAATATTCAACATTAAAAATACCTTTTTGACAAATATACTTCTCTTTTATTTATTTTTTGTACATAACTAATAAATATTACATATATTATACAATAAATACCTTTTATTTAATAAATTAGGGTTTTGCCCTAAACATGAAAAATACCCAAAAATTAATACTTTTTATTTTGTTTATTTGACACATAAAAAACACTTTTTACATACACATAAAAAATTATTTTTGCATCTTGCATATTTATCTTATTTTATTTAATTTTTGCATATTAAATAATTTGTATAATTCCATTTGGATTGTAATAGTCTAGGATTTTAATTCTTGCTAAAATACCCCCATTTGAACATTTGTACCCCCTTCCCATATATTGTGTTGTAATAACTTAGGAACTTTATTTTTCGCACTTTAATGCTTTCTAATTATACCATGCTAGAATTAGGGTTTGTATGCAAATCAATTAACCAAAATAGTTTGACCTAATTTCAAAGATAATCAAGCATGAAAATGGACAACACTAATCACACTTGCACCCCTAGGGTATTCCACTTGTTGCCTTCAATAATGGGCCATATTGCATGTTAGGTCTCTTTGGGCAAAACAAATACAATTCCAATGATCATAGTCCCTCGATGACGCTTTCGAAAGTTGCCTAAAAAATGATCAAGTCCCTCCAAGGAAAAATTGCCCAAAGATACTTTGCACCATTGCAATTATGGTCTAAACAATGACCCGCGCCCGTCCCTTTCACATCCTAACACAAGATTGTCCACCAAATGCAATGGCGGAACAAAATTGTTAAAAGGGTTAAAACATAGCAAAGATCTTTGAGAAATTTAGGGTAGATAGGTCTTGATTACTTGTCAACTTGCAAAACAAAACACTTGCCTATTTTTCAAACCATACACCACCACACTTTCAAAACAAACTTTCAAAAACATTGAAAACCTTTTCAAAAGACATACACCTTTGTATACATCCCAACATGGATCATTACAAAGGTTGCCACCACATTGGCTTCTTTTCAAAACATTTTCAAACCCACACACACAAAGCACCATTTCAAACAATTGAAAATTAAGGCAAGTTGATCTAAGCAAGTAACTAAGAGCCCATGGATAACCATGGATAGAAAGGGTGCTAATACCTTCCCTTTCTATAATCTACTCCCCGAACCCAAGAAAACATCTCAAAGGTTTTTACTGTGCTTTTTAACCTTTCCTTAGGATAAAATAAAAAGTCGGCGGCGACTCTTGCTCAACCGAAACATTTGCGAAAACAAACGCAAAACCTCAAGTCAGTTCTCCCACCGTATCACAGAACTGGCGACTCTGCTGGGGAGAAACTTTTAAGTGGAGTAACCTTAGGGCTTAGATCACCCTCTTGCATGATTAATTGTTTGTCTTGATTGCTTTATATCTTGGCTCTCTTGTTTGGGTTTACAATCCTACACCCGGATTTTGGGAAACATTCATAGATATCAATACGTTGTGGAAACTGTGCGGGGTATACCGACACGGTCGAAGCAATAACTATATTAGTGCGACATATTTGTGAGTACCGGTAACCCTTGAGTTCAATCAAGGAGAGTACGGGGCCGCTGAGTGATGTCACTAAGCATTAATGACCTAGAACCTTACTAGACCATCTTGGCCTTTCATTAGGGGTAGTGAGATGACCGGCTTTGGTGCAGTCCGAAGTTGGTAGATACTCGATACTACACTCATTGAGGGTTGTTTTCTTGGAATATTTTGGTCGCCAGTTAAGTGGCTAAACCAAAACAATGAACAATGAAAACAATCCAGTGATATTGAGCTCCTTAGAACCCGGTTACTATTTATAGGACAGGTTTTTAAGCCAACTACACTCAAGAGGGTACTTACCTATGAAACCCCATGCAAGCCTGAAACTAGGGTTTGGTGTGATTTGCTTGTACATATGTTTGTGCATACATCATGAACATCATAAAGCATCATATGCATTTACTAACCACTTCAAGGGTTTAGATCTTCATCTTTGTTCTTGTTTTTTAGGTCATGGAAATTCCTCGCAGAAAAACCATCCAAGTCAACCTTATGAGAATCTCTCCTCAACTCAAGGAGCTCACATCAAGGATTTCAGAGAGCTCATCCTTCAGTGAAAGACATGGTAGACTGCTCAGCTTAGTCAACACCAACATTGAAGAAGACATGATGAAAGTGCTATTCCAGTTCTTTGACCCTATTCACCACTGTTTCACTTTCCCTGACTACCAGTTGGTACCCACTTTGGAGGAATTTTCTCAACTCCTGAGAATTCCTATCCTAAATCAACTACCTTTCAACGGTACGAAAAAGGAACCAAAGCCTGAAGATGTTGCTCGAGCACTACATCTACAGCCATTTGACATCAAGGGGCACTGGGAAACTAGAAGCGGTGTCAAAGGCTTCTTAGCAAAATTCTTGTTTGAGAAGGCACAAGAATGTTGGAATACATTGGACCTACAAGCCTTTGAAGAGATTGTGGCACTCCTTATCTATGGGTTGGTCCTGTTCCCAAATTCTGACCAACTGGTAGATGTCAACGCCGTCAAAATCTTCTTATCCAGAAATCCAATACCAACATTACTTGGGGACATCCTTCACTCATTTTACACACGAACAATGAGAAAGAGGGGTGTTCTCATGTGCTGTACTCCTCTCCGTGCAAGGTGGTTTATTTTGCCCCTTCCACAATCTGTCTTGAAGAATGACCAAGGCTCAAGGTGGTCCCAACGGTTGATGACTCTTACTCACTCTGATGTACATTGGTGTTCTCGGTCTAGAGAAAATGTCATCATCGTCGATCGTTGTGGAGAGTTCCCTAATGTTCCATTACTTGGCATTAGAGGGGGAATTACCTACAACCCTTGCCTAGCTTTGAGGCAATTTGGATACGCACGAAGAGATGGCCCTCACGACATGTTGATTCCTGACCTAGTTTTTGACTTCGACAACGATGCGCAAGGACTTCACCAAAGATTCATCAGAGCTTGGAGGATGCCCAACAAGGTTGATAGCAAGACACTGGGGCACAAGAACTCCATCCCTCTTGAACCTTATCTCAAGTGGGTACGAGCCCGAGCCCAGAGTCTAATGATGCCTTATCCTCATGTTCTCCCTGTGATTAAAGAGCCCGTCAAGGAAGGAGAGGTTCCCTACACCATCCTACATCCTGACATGCCTACATCGTGGGAGGAGATGCAGAAGAGTTGGATCCAACTCAAAGAGGAACGGAACACTTTTGAAGCCAGCTTCTACGCCAACGAGAAGAAGGTTCTAGAACTCACCCGCCGACTCCATGAGCAAGAGGCCCTCAACACCTACATTGCGCCAAAGAGGATGCGCAACGTCTTTTTACCTTGAGAAGTTGTTTTTGTAATATTTGGCCCATGGGGCATTTATGTACTAACAAATCTTTTCTTATTAATATGACGTGCGTTCTTTTTGTCTGCAACAATTGTGAATTTCTAAAAATCCTTGAATGCATTGCATAGATAGCATCTCATGCATCATGTGCATAACAGGTACCCTTTTTTCTACAGGTTGCTTAATCTTCTTCGCTGTTTATTTTGAACAGTCATCATGAATCCAGAATCATCCAGTGAGCAAGCAATCAAGGCCCTCCAGGCCCAGAATGCACAGTTTCAAGAAATGGTCATGAGCCTGGCCCAAGGTCAGCAAGAGTTGAAGGCTTTGCTCTTGAAGAAGAAGAAGAAGAAGAGGACTGCGTTATTCAACACTGGACGCAGGTTTGGGAACACACTCCATAACGAGGCTGATCCAACTACTTCCTCTGCAGAGAAAGACAGTCCTCAAGGGGGAGGAGCTCCTAGTCCTGCAGTCTCTGACAACGAGACGGACGAACAATACCCTCCCGCTGCTGACAGATACAAGCAATTAGAGGACCGCTTGAGTGCCATGGAGATTCAAAATGTGCCAGGGCTGGATTTCAGAGATTTAGGGTTATCTTCTGGGGTGGTAATCCCACACAAGTTCAAGGCGCATGCCTTTGCCAAATATGACGGGACTTCCTGTCCAAAGCTGCATCTTAGGTCGTACGTAAGGAAGATCCAACCTTACACGGCCGACAAAAACCTTTGGATCCACTTCTTCCAAGATAGCCTTTCGGGGTCACAGCTTGAGTGGTTCTATCAGCTAGATGGAACCAATATCCGACATTGGGAAGATTTGGCTACCGCATTTTATAGACAATATCAATACAATTCTGACCTTGCTCCTACGCGTACCCAACTTCAGGGTATGTCTCTAGTAACGGGCGAAGGGTTCAAAGAATATGCCCAAAAATCGAGAGATTTGGTTGGCAGGGTGCAGCCTCCTTTGACTGATCGTGAACTGGTTGACATGTTTCTAGGGACCTTGTCTGGTCCATTCTTCAATCATCTAGTTGGTAATTCCTCCGCTGGGTTTACGGATTTGATCCTGACGGGTGAAAGGATAGAAGCTGGCATCAGGTCAGGAAAGATACAGAAAGGAGCCGCCGCAAGTACTGAGAAAAAGCCTTTCAAGAAGGAAGCTAGTGCCGTCTATGGTCCTAGAAGACAAGTCAAGCCAGAAAGCCGCCAAGCCGTCAATGCCTTGGTAATTTCAAAACCTGTTGCTGCTCCTCAGCAATACAATCAACAAAGGGGTGAGAGGCCCAAGAGGCAATACACTCGGCTGAGTATGACCTTGTCACAAATCTTACCGTAACTGTTATCAACCAACTTGGTGACCATCAAAGAGGCTCCAAAGGTCGTGAATACTGCATCTCCTAAGTATAACCCAAATGCCCGTTGTGCTTATCATTCTGATAGCCCCGGGCATACTACTGATGATTGCTGGGCCCTGAGAAATAAAGTTCAAGACCTTATCGACGCGAAGGAAATTCAGTTTGAGGCGCCTGAGAGGCCAAATGTTGTAACTGCTCATATGCCCCAGCATAGAGTAAATGCCATTGAGGAAGATTTGTATGTTGTTTCGGTGAATGATGTTGCTACCCCTCTATTGACTGTTAAGAGGAACCTACTGCTAGCCGATTTATTTCTGGCTTGTAGCAAGGGTTGCCTCATGTGTGCTGTTATCCCTACCGGTTGTCCGCTGCTGAAATCAGGCATCCAAAGCCTGATGGATAGCAAAGAAATTCTGTTCAAGAAAACTGATGTTCCGTTTGTTTCCGCTGAAGAAGTATCTGTCGTCACAATTTTCAACAATCCTACCAAGGCTCCCCCGAGGAAGCCAGTCCAAATTATGTCTGTTGCACCCATTACCATTACTGTTCCGGGGCCCCTCCCCTATGAATCTGACAAGGCTGTCCCATGGCACTATGGGGCAGACGTGTATGTGCTGGGAGTGAAGCAAAAATTCAACACCGGTACCAGTATCAGTAACATCACTGGTCCCGCCAAGATTACTCGCAGTGGCAGGCTCTTCTCGCCTGACATTGCACCACCAGTTATCCGAAAACCTCTTATCATCACACCCGCAAGTGTGCATGTTTCAAATCAAGTTCCTGTGTTTACTACTGCCGCCGAGTCCTCTGATGCTCGGGGCAAAGAAGTTACTACTTGTCTGCCCGGACGGAGGCACCAAAAAAGACCGCTGTTGAAGCCTCCCAGCAAGAGATGGAGGAAATCCTTAAAATCATTAAAAAGAGTGACTTCAATGTCGTTGAACAGCTGGGGCATACCCCCTCCAAAATCTCTATGCTATCATTGCTGCTGTGCTCAGAGGCCCACGCCAAGGCCCTAATTTCATTTCTGAAAACGGCCCATGTGCCGCAAGAGACATCTGCAGATCAATTCACTGACTGTGTGGCTAATTTGACAGCTGACAATGGTTTGGGGTTCTCGGATGCTGACCTTACCGCCAAAGGAAAAAATCACAATGATGCCTTTCATGTCTCTATAGAATGCAGGGGCACTACTCTCGCACACGTGTTGGTGGATACCGGTTCTTCCCTGAATGTTTTGCCCAAGAAGGCCTTAGATCGGTTGGATTGTGAGGGCCTGGAGTCGAAACCTAGTAACATCATTGTTAGAGCCTTCGACGGTTCTAAGAGGATGGTGCACGGTGAGGTAGACATTCCTATTCGTGTGGGTTCCCAAGTCTTCGACTCAATGTTCTATGTAATGGATATTTGTCCATCTTATTCCTGCTTGTTGGGTCGACCCTGGATTCACAAGGCTGGGGCGGTAACATCCACTCTACACCAAAAGCTCAAATACCCTGTCAAAGGGAAGATTGTTACTGTGCAAGGTGAGGAGGAATACATGGTTAGTCACTTGAATTCATTCCGGTATATCGAGATGGACGGGGAGTTTATTGAAACCCCCTTTCAACATTTTGAGGAGGTACCTCCAACATTGGCGTCAGCTGAGACAGTGGTTGAAGAAGACTTTCCTCTAAAGATGGCTTCCTTGAAGGATGCCCGGGCTGTAATCGAGAAAGGCAAGTGTGCAAACTGGGGTCAGCTTCCTGACTTCACTCAAAAGACCGACAAGTTTGGGTTGGGCTTCACTGCAGAGGCTCAGAGGGCTGTTCGCAAAGAAAGGATCAGAAAGGCTCCGGTGTTCATCACCAACCCAAGGGTGAATGCTATTGAGGAGGACGTAGAGGAAGCAGAGTTTGACAGTTGGATCTATCCAACCACCAACAACGGACCAAGCAACTGGACGGCAAAGGATTTTACACCTATTACATTTGTCACGTAGTAATGAACTCTTTTGATTTTCAATTTGTATCAAACAATTTGTTGAAACTTTTATTGGCTCGGTGTCCTACCCGGGGCACCGTGGCTCCATTTGTGAGGGCTTTTTGTATGACATTTCCATATATCATTAATCAAAACATTGGACGTTTGTTGCATTTCAAATCTTGTGCTCTTTTTATTTGTGTTATATATTGCAAAACAGCTATATTTACACACACTCACTTATACAGGTTCCAATCCACTCTGGATCTCACTGGTAACAGCTCTGCTACTGCCAGTTATGACTTCGAAAATCCGATCAACTTGGCCGAAGACGAAGGTGAAGATGATTGCGAAGTGCCTGGTGAACTCGCAAGACTGCTACTCCAGGAAGAGAGGGCCATTCAGCCGCATGAAGAGCCGGTGGAAACAATGAATCTGGGTACTGAGACAGATAGAAGAGAAGTCAAGATTGGTGCCAATCTAGAGCTCAGCGTGAAGCAACGATTGATCCAGATGCTACATGATTACATGGAGATCTTTGCTTGGTCTTACAAAGACATGCCTGGTTTGGATGCCGACATTGTGGTTCATCACCTGCCTACCAAGGAAGACTGCCCTCCGGTAAAGCAAAAGGTCCGCCGTATGCGTCCAGAGATGTCCGAAAAGATCAAGGCTGAGGTTATGAAGCAATTCGATGCCGGGTTTCTAGCAGTGACTTCTTACCCTCAGTGGGTTGCCAACGTGGTGCCAGTGCCGAAGAAGGACGGTAAGGTCAGAATGTGTGTCGATTACAGGGATCTAAACAGGGCAAGCCCCAAGGATGACTTCCCCCTACCTCACATCGACGTTCTTGTTGACAATACTTCTCAACACAAGGTGTTCTCCTTCATGGATGGTTTTTCAGGGTATAATCAGATCAAGATGGCTCCTGAAGATATGGAAAAGACTACCTTTGTGACTCAGTGGGGCACCTTCTGCTACAAGGTCATGCCATTCGGGTTGAAAAATGCTGGGGCAACCTACCAACGTGCCATGGTTGCTTTATTTCATGACATGATCCACCATGAGATTGAAGTGTACGTCGATGATATGATTGCAAGGTCCCAAACTGAGGAGGAACACCTTGACCATCTGCGGAAGCTGTTTGACCGACTGAAGTTGTACAAGCTGAGGTTGAACCCAAACAAATGCACCTTTGGGGTGAGGTCTGGAAAATTGCTAGGTTTCATTGTAAGCGATAAAGGTATTCAGGTGGACCCTGCCAAGGTGAAACCCATACAAAAGATGCCGACTCCCAAGACAGAGAAAGAAGTCAGAGGCTTTCTGGGACGACTGAATTACATTGCCCGATTCATCTCACATTTAACTGCTACCTGTGAGCCAATCTTCAAATTGCTGAAGAAAGATCAAGTAGTACGTTGGAACGATGAATGTCAGGCTGCTTTCGAAAAGATAAAGGAATATCTCCAAGAACCACCCATTCTTATGCCACCAGTAGAAGGGAGACCTCTGATACTATACTTGACAGTAATTGACAACTCAATGGGGTGTGTGCTGGGGCAGCATGACGAATCTGGCCGAAAAGAGCACGCTATTTATTACCTGAGCAAAAAGTTTACCAAATGTAAGTCTCGGTACTCACTGCTCGAGAAAACTTGCTGCGCTCTGGTATGGGCTGCTCGCCGGCTAAGACAGTATATGCTGACTCACACTACTCTGTTGATTTCAAAAATGGATCCAATCAAGTACATATTCGAAAAGCCTGCTCTGTCTGGAAGAATAGCAAGATGGCAAATGATCTTGACGGAATATGATATCCAATACACAACTAAAAAAGCAATCAAGGGAAGTCTAATGGCAGATCATTTGGCACACCAACCTGTGGACGATTACCAATCATTGAACTTTGAATTTTCGGACGAAGATATCATGGTAGTAACTGATTGTGAAGTACCTGGACCGGATGAAGGACCTGAGGAAGGATCCCGATGGTCTATGCATTTTGACGGAGCCTCGAACGCTTTTGGTAACGGCATCGGCGCTGTGATCATATCCCCCAAAGGCACTCATACTCCACTCACCGCCCGGCTGTGTTTCAACTGCACCAACAACATGGCAGAATATGAGGCATGTATCATGGGTCTTCAAGCTGCAATCGACTTAAGGATCAAGTTTCTGAGTGTCTTCGGAGATTCCCCTCTCGTGATCAATCAGATCAAAGGCGAGTGGGATACGAAACACCCAAATCTTATTCCTTACAAGGAGTATGTGTTGACTTTGCTTCCTCACTTTGAAGAGATAACTCTTGAGCACTTCCCAAGAGAGAAGAATCAGTTAGCAGACGCACTAGCTACGGTGTCTTCAATGTTCAAAGTCAAATGGGACAATGAGGCTCCCCGGATCATTATCTGGAAGTTGGACGAACCTGCATACTGCTGCGATCTTGAGGCCGAAGAGGTAATCGAAAAACCCTGGTATCATGAGGTGAAGAGATACTTGGAAGCTCAGGAATACCCTGAAGGTGCGTCTGTCAACGATAAGAAGTTTCTGAGAAGGTTCGCGGCGAAATTCTTCCTCAGCAACGGCATTCTCTACAAACGAAACCATGATTCAACTCTACTGCCTTGTGTGGATAAAACTGAAGCAGAGAAGATCATGGTAGAACTACACGAAGGTACATTCGGAAGACATTCCAGTGGACACACCATGGCAAAGAAAATCCTTCGGGCGGGATATTTCTGGTCCACAATGGAAGCCGACTGTTACCAACATTCTCGAGCTTGTCATAAATGCCAGATCTATGCTGATAAAGTGCATATCCCTCCGGTTCCTCTGAACGTCCTGACGGCACCTTGGCCTTTTGCAATGTGGGGCATCAATATGATCAGTGAGATCCGACCAACAGCATCCAACGGGCATCGCTTCATCCTAGTAGCAATTGATTACTTCAAGAAGTGGGTAGAAGCAGCTTCCTACGCCACTGTAACCAAGAGCGTCGTTGCACGTTTCATTCGACATAACCTGATCTGTCGTTACGGTGTCCCGGAAAGAATCATTATGGACAATGGTACCAATCTTAACAACAAGATGATCACTGAGCTCTGCGAGCAATTCAAGATACAGCACCACAACTCTTCTCCTTATTGGCCGAAGATGAATGGGGCTGTAGAAGCAGCAAATAAGAACATCAAGAAAATTGTGCAGAAGATGACGGTGACCTACAAAGATTGACACGAAATGTTACCATTTGCTCTTCATGGGTACCGTACCTCAGCAAGGACGTCAACCGGGGCAACTCCTTTTTCTTTGGTCTATGGCATGGAGGCAGTCTTGCTGATTGAAGTCCAGGTACCCTCTCTCCGAATAATGAAGGATGCAGACTTGAGTGAAGATGACTGGATCCAGACTCGACTTGATCAATTAAACCTAATTGACGAAAAGAGACTCACCGCTATCTGTCATGGTCAGACATACCAAAAACGGATGATCATGGCATTTAACAAGAAAGTCAGACGACAAGAGTATCAAGTTGGGGACCTGGTAATCAAACGCATCATCCTTCCTCAAAGTGATCCCCGGGGCAAATGGACCCCTACATACGAAGGGCCATTTGTGGTTAAACATGTGTTCTCAGGAGGAGCCATGATTCTAACCACCATGGATGGTGACGACCTTCCTCACCCCACCAATGCAGACATAATAAAAAGATACTACGCATGAATAAAAGACCCGCTAGGTTGACATACCTAGGCAAAAATAAGGGCTTCCCGGCGAACCAAAAGGGTTCGGGCAAAAATAAGGGATGAAATGAAAAAAAATCTGTACACCCGGCAAGTCGAAAACCTGAAAAGGCGGCTTGGGCAAAAATGGGTATCCGGTGGACTGAAAACCCGAAAGGGCGGTCCAGGCAAAAGTTAGGGATAAAGCGTAACACTATGTCTCATTGGATCACCTTGCATCCAGAATTCGGCATCAACTATCTGGCTCAGACTTCGACATCGATCAATCAGCTTCATCTTCAACTAAGCAGCAAAGTGATGAGACGCTTGAAGACATAAAGGCGATAGCAGAGTTGGAACCCAGTGGGAATATTATGCACATAGCTGTTTTGTTTCCTTTTCAAAATTGTATAAACTTTATGTTATTTGGCGGCGTTCTCTTACTAGGACGTCGGCCTCTTGTACAAAAAAACGCCTATTTACAGGCAAATTTCAAAATCAATACAAGTTCACTTTTCCAAACAAATTCCCAATTGTTTTTCCTTTTTTCTGTTTTGTCTTGCGAAGAACGTCCAATGTTCATTTTTGATATATGCATTTGACATCAAATTGCTAATTCATAGATACTTGCATATGAAACAAAAGACTAATTACAGGTGACATCAGAAGTAGGGGCAATGTAGAATTGTCCAGGCAGTCTAGTTGCTTTGTCCGCCAGGGTACCAAGGTAGACTCAACTGAAGAATGTGACCAAGTTATCTCAACTCCCCACAAAGTAAGACAAGAATCAGCAATACCCTCCCAGGGAAGATTTAGTCTATCATCAGCCCTACGATATGTATCCTGTTTCCCTAGCAAGTCAGCAACACTCTCCTCCAGCAGAGTTAGCCTACGGTCAGTCTAAAGGAAGTTGAGTATCCCCAGAAGATATCAACATTCCCCAGCGGAGTATAGGCATTCATCAGCAAGCATCCCCGACAGTCTTGATCTAAGATTGTTCCCCGGCGGAATACAGACACCCCAGTGGAACCATTTACCAGTACAGTCTGAAGGTTTCCCCAGGAAAGTGGAATTCATATCCCCAGCAGGCCTTGAAGCTTATCCCCAGTAGATTCTGGAAGCTCGTCCCCTGTAGAGTACGGACGTCTCTCTCGAGCTTTATTCAAAGTTATTCCTCACAAGGGCTTATAACTGCGTTATCCTCAGCTAATTGCCACGGAAGGATCGTCCTCGACGAAGTTCTTCCTATCCCCCAGCGGAATTCATCAGATCCTCTAACAAAACTTCTCAACGGAATCCCCAGCGGAGTTATCATCAAAACTTCAGCGAAGTATCTCTTCCCTCAGAGTAATATCTCCAGCAAGTTTGTTCCCCAACGGAGTCATATTCTCCTACCGGTATATTCTTGCAACCGTCATCCCCAGCGGAAGCAAAGAGCTCAACTCTTCAAAGTCAGCCCAGGATTTAATTCCCCGGCCGGTCGTCAAGGATTTATTTTCCTAGACGAAAATACATTCATAAACATTTCACATTTCATACATCTTGCTTACATACATGATGAAGTGCATACAACACTATCTCATTTTGAACATCATGACATTATGCATGACATACATCATGACATTGCATACAACTGATGTTTTGCCTTTTCAGGAAAAAAGACAACCCAAAAGACAACTACCTTCAACTGTCACAATTCCAGATTCGATTCCTGTATCTAGCCAGGGCACATCTGTGAGTGATCAGTTTCCAGATTCGATTCCTGTATCTAGCCAGGGCACGTCTGAAGAGTTTGAAGATTCGATTCCTGTATCCAGCCAGGGCATATCTGTTGACGACTATTTCCAGAGTCGATTCCTGTATCTAACCAAGGCACGTCTGAAGAGTTTGAAGATTCGATTCCTGTATCCAGCCAGGGCATATCTGTTGACGACTATTTCCAGATTCGATTCCTGTATCCAGCCAGGGCATATCTGTTGACGACTATTTCCAGATTCGATTCCTGTATCCAGCCAGGGCATATCTGTTGACGACTATTTCCAGATTCGATTCATGTATCCATCCAAGGCATATCTGTAGACGACTATTTCCAGATTCGATTCCTGTATCCAGCCAGGGCATATCTGTAGACGACTAATTCCAGATTCGATTCCTGTATCCAGCCAGGGCACATCTGTGAGCAACCGATTATAGACTCGACACTTGTATCTAGCCAGGGCATGTTTGCATGAAGAGATTGAAGATCAACACCTGTAACAAGCCAGGAAAACATCTGTCTTTCTCAAGATACGCAAGGTCTCGCTAAGGAATCTCTTATGCGATCAACACTTCAAATGGCATCTATAAGCCCATTCCCGACAAGGTTCAGTCACGCCTTCAGATGGCATCTATAAGCCCATCTCCCTATCCACCATCTCTCCAAATGGCATCTATAAGCCCATTCCCGACATCACATTTGCTGATACTCCAACATGCGAGTGCAAATTTCCGGGCACTCTAGTGTCCAATCTCCTTTTACCCTCGAGTCACGAAAGGCAAACTTGCCAATCTAACTCTTCAGGTTCAAGAAGATTGAACAGGGGCAACTGTTGTACCCCAAAATTTTCCCTCCCATTTCCTCAACATTTTCTCATCACAAGACCCTTGGAGCTCAAGGTCCAGTTAGGGTTCCCTCTGCTCAAGACTTCTCCTTGCACTGTTGACCCAAATTAGGGTTTGTGTTTGCACAAAGATATTTTGACCTAAAATGCCTAAGTTGACTTTCATGCTTCATGTTGGACTCCCAAGTTTATCCATACCAAGTTTCAAGCCTTGATTCCAAACTTTGCTCAGTCAATTGGACAGTTGACCTATAAATCAGCTGTATTGGGGGAAAAAGTCAAATGTGGCCAATTGACAGTCAAATCTCATGGAAATTAACCCACATCAACATTATGAACTCATATGGACCATTTGATCAAGTTTGGATCACAATTCCACAAGAAATTTGATCAGATCACCAAAAGGGCAAAATGGTCATTTTTAGGGTTTTGACTGCACAAAGGCAATTTTTGACTGTTTGACCTAGCCAATGGCAAACCAAACTCACATATGGACTCAAGGACCCCATGTAATTGTCTTGACATACTCAACAAGTTCAAAAGATCCCAAATGCACAAGATTGACAGTTGAATTTCCCAGTCAATTGATCAATTTTGACTGTATACTGAAAAGTCAAACTTTGACTTTTTGGTCAAAATCAAGTGTCAAGATTCATTTTTCATCAAAACATGCCAAATCATGAAACTTTTTCATCAAGAAATCAAGAATTGCAAATTAGGGTTTGAAATGAAGATTTTTCATAACTTAGAATTTTTCTAAGTTATAAAAAACCCTAATTTTTTCCTAACTTTGTCCCACTTTCTCACCAAGATTCATTTGGATTCAAGGAAAAGTCAAAACAAGAAAGTTGTAGTCCATTGCAAAATCTACAACTTTTATTCATAAAGTTTCCTCAAAAGAAGCTTGTAGCTCAAGTTACAATTTTTGGAACAAGGGTACCAAACCATTCTTAACTTAGAGAAATTTTGAACCATTTTAGGCAGGATTTTTGCCTAACTTCAAGACCATTTTTCACATACTTCCACTTGGAATTTCAATTTACATTTCAAAGATGGATTGTAGTACACATTCCAAGCTTTCCAAAATGTCTGAGAACTCATCAAATAACCTCATGGTTAGGGAGAATCGAATTGGGCAAGTTGGGAAAAACTCACTTTTGATTTGGCCAATTTACATGTTCATACACTTGTGCCATTTTGAACTCAACTTGCATTCCTTGATTACAGGTCCTATATCCCATTTGCACTCAATAATTTAATGCTAACTCATTGTGCCAAGGCCTTGTTTTATGTGTTTAAGCATTACATGGAAGTTTAACCCTTAAATAGAAAAAGCTAATTATCCATTTTTGAAAAGGTATGGCTTTATGTCAAAAGCAAATCCAAGCAAGTACAATGCAAATCCTTTTGGCACAAGTTTATGAACTAATTACACTGATCAAGGCCAAGGTATGCAGCATAGATTGGGGGCCTGTACAAGCTAGAAACACCACTTGACATTTTCTTGCTTAAAGTTGAAGTAACCTTGCATAACAACACACAACTCTCATTCCTGTGAACCAGAGCTTAAGAAAAGTTATCAAACACTTTCTAATCATCAAACCTAAGCTGAAACACAAGCCAACCAAGTTCTACACCTTCTCAAACACAGAATCACCCTAAAACTGCCAAAACAGGGGACCTGCTGCAGATTGAGTTCCATAACTCAATCCATTCGTGCATTCTTGCTGAAACCACTTCAAACACATCCCACATCATCCCTTGAAACTGTCCCAAGCCCTAAACACGACTTGTAACATCCCTAGCTAACATCACCATTTTCATTTTTCTGTTTTGCAGTTGAAGTACCATAGCACGATTCTTTTGGTTTCCAAGCAAACTAAAGGTTGGAATAGCATCCTGAGACATCAAGGAAGCTATACAAATCATTACCTTGCCTTGTACTCATCTCCATTGTTGTACACGATTCCAACTGAACAGGTAAGTTCATGAATTTGTATCTCTCTATCAAGGCATTGTTAGGTTTAGATTTGTGAAGAAATTATGCCACATTCATAGCCCTGAACACGCCCATGTAATTAGTTTTCATTTATGTTATGTGTGCTATGAGAGTTTGATGTCTGAACATGGAACAAAAACTAGGTCAGGAATTGGGGGAAAAGAAATTCTCTCTCATTTTTTAGAGTTAGATTGATTTCTTTATATGTCTAGAATCGTGGCTTCAAGCTCTACAGGTTTCATGTTGCAAGATTTGGCAAAAGATCAAGGAATCTGGAGATAGAAAACACGTGTTGTTGTTCATACAGGTCCTGAGGTTGAAGACAAAGTCTTCATGGGCTGGGCCTGTTTCACTTTCCTATTTGCACCCTTTTGTTACTTTTGAACCCCCTTGGCCCATTATGCTTATTTTGATCATTTTTTGACTTTTGCTTTTTATTTCTGACTCATTTATTTTTCCTCATAATATTAAAAATATAAAAAATATTTTTCACACCATTTTTATATTTATTAGGCATTTATTTGTTTAAATTGATGTTTGTACATAAATAATACCTAATATCTTTTATTGAAAAAATACTAAAATTAATACTAATACATTTTATTTTCTGGTTTTTATTTTATTTTATCTTTTGAAAATATTTTATGAAAATATACTTTTTTTTGAAAATATTAAGTATTTTATTTTTATACATATTTAATATATTTATCATATAATATAAATATTTACATATTTGTTAGGATATTTAGGATAAAAATACCAAAATATATACATTTTTATTTTTATTAATATTCAACATTAAAAATACTTTTTTGACAAATATACTTCTCTTTTATTTATTTTTTGTACATAACTAATAAATATTACATATATTATACAATAAATACCTTTTATTTAATAAATTAAGGTTTTGCCCTAAACATGAAAAATACCCAAAAATTAATAATTTTTATTTTGTTTATTTGACACATAAAAAACACTTTTTACATACACATAAAAAATCATTTTTGCATCTTGCATATTTATCTTATTTTATTTAATTTTTGCATATTAAATAATTTGTATAATTCCATTTGGATTGTAATAGTCTAGGATTTTAATTCTTGCTAAAATACCCCCATTTGAACATTTGTACCCCCCTTCCCATATATTGTGTTGTAATAACTTAGGAACTTTATTTTTCGCACTTTAATGCTTTCTAATTATACCATGCTAGAATTAGGGTTTGTATGCAAATCAATTAACCAAAATAGTTTGACCTAATTTCAAAGATAATCAAGCATGAAAATGGACAACACTAATCACACTTGCACCCCTAGGGTATTCCACTTGTTGCCTTCAATAATGGGTCATATTGCATGTTAGGTCTCTTTGGGCAAAACAAATACAATTCCAATGATCATAGTCCCTCGATGACGCTTTCGAAAGTTGCCTAAAAAATGATCAAGTCCCTCCAAGGAAAAATTGCCCAAAGATACTTGGCACCATTGCAATTATGGTCTAAACGATGACCCGCGCCCGTCCCTTTCACATCCTAACACAAGATTGTCCACCAAATGCAATGGTGGAACAAAATTGTTAAAAGGGTTAAAACATAGCAAAGATCTTTGAGAAATTTAGGGTAGATAGCTCTTGATTACTTGTCAACTTGCAAAACAAAACACTTGCATATTTTTCAAACCATACACTACCACACTTTCAAAACAAACTTTCAAAAACATTGAAAACCTTTTCAAAAGACATACACCTTTGTATACATCCCAACATGTGTCATTACAAAGGTTGCCACCACATTGGCTTCTTTTCAAAACATTTTCAAACCCACACACACAAAGCACCATTTCAAACAATTGAAAATTAAGGCAAGTTGATCTAAGCAAGTAACTAAGAGCCCATGGATAACCATGGATAGAAAGGGTGCTAATACCTTCCCTTTCTATAATCTACTCCCCGAACCCAAGAAAACATCTCAAAGGTTTTTGCTGTGCTTTTTAACCTTTCCTTAGGATAAAATAAAAAGTCGGTGGCGACTCTTGCTCAACCGAAACATTTGCGAAAACAAACGCAAAACCTCAAGTCAGTTCTCCCACCGTATCACAGTAGGTGAAATGTATGGGTCTCTGGTCTCCACCTTTACAACATTGCAAGTATGAACTTTGAATCAATTGTGCAGTTGGAGATCTTTATAACGTTTCCAAAACCTGCATATTCCAGATATGATACGATCAATGGGTCTGGAGCAAGGTAGTTGTGTGACCGGATTCTGAATCTTTTGGTATCCTAAGTTAATAATGTAAAAGGTGTAAGAGTAAGTAAGATGAACAAAGCATTACTAGAAGTATGAAAAATGTATAACTATAAAAGAAACTTACAAATGCTGCAATGTTTTCCCTTGTGCCTCTGTGAGAATCGCCCATTGTGAGAAGAGTCATTGTTGAAAATGCCTGAGATTATGAAAGAGTTTGAAATTGTAAGAGATTATGAAAGAGTTTGTAGCAGAGAGTGAGACGATTGTGGATGCGAGAGAAGTATGTAATGCTCTGTATTTATAGGCAAAAAAATTTCATAGAGTAAGTGAGGTGGTAGGTGGGTGCATGCATGCATGATAAGTGTCACTCTTGTAGAGTAGGCGCATGCTAGGTGGCAGCCTTGGAGAAGGCATCTCTGAATGCATGTAACACGATATGACATGAAGGGAGGCGTCATTGGACTTGGCGAAAGAGTACAAAATTGAAAGGTGTCGCCATCCCCATTGGCGAATAAGAGGTGGCATGGGTTGCAGAGTAGGCGCAAGCTAGGTGACAGCCTTGGAGAAGGCATCTCTGAATGCATGTAACATTATTGGATGTGATGGGAGGAGCCTTAGAGGTTACAATGTAGGTGCAGAGTAGGCGCAGGCTAGGTGGCAGCCTTGGAGAAGGCATCTCTGAATGCATGTAACACGATTGGACATGAAGGGAGGCGCCATTGGACTTGGCAAAAGAGTACAAAATTGAAAGGTGTAGCCATCCCCATTGGCGAATAAGAGGTAGTGTGGGTTACAGAGTAAGTTCAGGCTAGGTGACAGCCTTGGAGAAGGCATCTCTGAATACATGTAACACTATTGGACGTGATGGGAGGAGCCTTAGAGGTTACAGTGTAGGTGCAGGCTAGGTGGCAGCCTTGGAGAAGGCATCTCTCAATGCATGTAACACAATTGGACATGAAGGGAGGCGCCATTGGACTTGGAGAAAGAGTACAAAATTGAAAGGTGTCTCCATCCCCATTGCCGAATAAGAGGTGACATGGGTTGCAGAGTAGGCGCAATCTAGGTGACAGCCTTGGAGAAGGCATCTCTGAATGCATGTAACACTATTGGACATGATGGGAGGAGCCTTAGAGGTTACAACCTTGATTAATTCAAATTCAGTATGACCTATTTAGTCTTACATTTATCAAAACACTGATTCACTTAATCTCTCAAACACTAGAACATTCAAAAATTCCTGCAAATAACTCCTAAACTTCAAACCTTCCAACCTTCAAAACTTCAAACAATCATACACAATGGCCTATGCACCCCCAATATGTCATCAATGCACATTTCAACGGTGAGACATACATTTGTCCCACCTCTGGGTTTCTGTTTAGAGACACAGACAACATCCGATTTTGTTTAAACAGGAAAGCCAATTTCTTGTACTTCAAAAAACGATTGGAGGCCAAACCTAGACGAGGCCCCGTGACACAAATATTTTATCAGAATCCTGTTTTTTTTGGTAACAACCAAATAATATTTTATAAGGTTGAGGTTCAAGATGACGAAGATCTTCAGAATATGTTTTCCATTCATGAGTATTCTGGGTACGACTCCATTGAGTTGTACATTATGCTACGAGAGCCTCAGCTGTCACAAGTGGTTGATCCTTTGGAGACCGAACAAGCAGAAGTAGGTGCAGTTGATGAAGAAGAAGATGATGACGAGTTGGAGTTTGACGAAATGGTCAATGATAATTCCGAACACAAAGAGATACCTGGTATTCCTGCAAACGAGATCTACACCCCACCTCCGCACATGACAAACTTCAACATGGGCGGAGATGAACCATCTTCTGATTTATTTTTCAATCCGTATATGCAGTCGGATGAAAACTTAAAAGAGAAAGATAAATTTCGTAACAAAGAAGAATGTATCAGAGCCATCAAAAAATTCCACATGCTCAACTCGGTCGATTTTAAGGTGGACCGTGTAAATCCAGAAAGGTACAAGATCAAGTGTGTCCACCCTGATTGTATGTTCAAGCTCACTGTGTCATACAGATTAAGAGGCGATTGTTGGGTCATAGGTTCCATGTCTACCCGCACTTGTGTTAGTTCTACTCAATCACAGGATCATCGAAAACTTAATTATGATCTCATTTGTCAATAAATCCTACCACTCATCAGCAACGATCCATCTTTGAAGGTGAAAACCATAATCTCCCACATCACTACGGTTTTTAACTATACTCCGTCTTACCAAAAGGCGTGGTTAGCAAAGACCAATGCGATTGAAAAGGTATATGGAAACTGGGAGGAGTCATACCAAGAACTTCCTCGCTACCTGAATGCACTCCAAACTTATTCTCCGGATACTGTTTACATTCTGGAAACAGTGCCAGCATATGCCCCGGATGGTAGTCAACTCAACAGAAATGGAATATTCAGTCGAGTGTTTTGGGCTTTTCAACCTTTCATCATAGGGTTTGCGTCATGCAAACCAATTATACAAATTGATGGGACTTGGTTGTATGGGAAATACAAAGGCACGCTACTTATGGCAGTTGCACAAGATGGCAACAACAACATTTTCCCAATTGCCTTTGCCCTAGTCGAGGGGGAGACTGGTGGTGCTTGGAGCTTTTTTCTAAAAAATCTGCGAACACACGTGGCTCCTCAA
Organism: Vicia faba; assembly: GCA_948472305.1. Taxonomy (NCBI): domain Eukaryota; kingdom Viridiplantae; phylum Streptophyta; class Magnoliopsida; order Fabales; family Fabaceae; genus Vicia; species Vicia faba. The sequence continues at coordinate 318,316,630 of OX451738.1, read as the reverse complement.
CCAGATCTCTGTTTGATCTCGGATAGACATGCATCCATTGAAAGTGCATACAATAATCCTGCAAACGGTTGGCATGACCCTCATTCTACGCATGTCTATTGCGTTAGACATATCGTCCAAAATTTCACGAGGGAGATCAAAGATAAAACACTAAGGAACGTGGTTATGAATGCGGGATATGCATTAACACAACCTACATTCAAATATTATCGCAACGAGATCCGTTTGTCAAATCTGGAAGCCGGTAGGTGGATCGATAATATTCTGGTAGAAAAATGGACTAGGTCATACGACAATGGCCAAAGATTGGGCCACATGACAACAAATCTAATTGAATCGATGAATGGGGTATTCAAAGGCATATGAAACCTCCCGGTCACTGCTTTGGTAAAATCAACATATTTTAGGATGGCTTTGTTGTTTGCCAAAAGAGGTGAAATATGGAATGCTGTGTTGCAATCTGGACAACTATGGAGTGAAAGCTGCATGAAGTACATTAAGGCAGAAAGTGCCAAAGCCAACACCCATATGGTTATACGGTTTGACCGACACAGCCACAACTTCATTGTGAAAGAGACAATCAACCACAACAAGGGCTTGCCAAGACAAGAATATATGGTTGTACTACCTTCTCGTTGGTGCGATTGTGGCAAGTTTCAAGCCTTTCGTATGCCTTGCTCTCATGTCATTGTTGTGTGTTCCTATACTCATCAAGACGCGCTACAACTTCTGTCACACATTTACAAATCTAAAACGTTGCTCAACGTTTACAACAACAGTTTCCCTTTGGTAGCAAAAGCAGATTATTGGCCTGCATACGACGGAGAAATAGTATGGCACAACGACCAAATACGAAGGAATAAAAAGGGTCGTCCCAAAAGTAAGCGCATCACAACCGAAATGGACTCCCTTGACAAGCTGGAAAGAAAGTGTGGTTTATGTCGTCAGGTCGGACACAATCGCAAAAATTGTTTGAATCTGGCTACTGCCTCAACCACATAAAAATTGTATTATATAAAATCTTTCCTTTATTATGTTGTAAACATTAGGGTTTTTCGTTCACAGTATTTGTTACAATAAACATTACGCGAACAAGAAAAAAAACACGATATTCCGTCTACGAAATTACAACTGTTAAAACAATATCATCTGACCCATGCATCATCAACATTACGTCGCTGTCTGCTTTGACTTCCTCCAACCAAACATTAGGTCTTCCTGTCGCATGTGAGGTTGTTGTTCGTCTTCGCTGAATCCTTCTAATTTCCCCCCCTCCACAATGTCTCCATCTAGCCATCGCATCAACTCCTGCTTCAGACGCTCCATGGAGTGAATGTGCCAGAATTTCATTTTTATCGGAGGTTTTATGGCGGAGAAGATAACGTAACCATCTCTAGTAAAAATCATGGGCGATGTCATGACGCAAATCACAGAGTAAAAAATAATAAAATAGTGCGAGAAAGTGTGAGAAATGACGGAGAAACAGATGAATTATTATAAAAACAGCATTTTGCCCTAGGAGCCAAGTGAGATGGCGTCTCCTCTCACTTTTAAAGTGTAGGCGCCATCTCACTTGGCTAAAAGAGAGAGGAGGCGCCAAGTGGGATGACGTCTAGAGCTAAATGCTTAGTGCACTACAAAAAAGAAGCTTATTTGCCACGTGAAAATCACGTGGCAAACATCAAAATCACGGGGCAAAACAAAAATAGCGACGTGGAGACATATGTCGCTGGGGAGCCAGTGGCAAGCCAGTAGCGACGTGATTCCTATGTCACAAAGTTGTGACGTGGTATTCACGTCGCAAAAGCTTTGTTTTAGGAAATATACAATCTGACATACAGCAGCTTTAGTTGCGACGTGAGAATCATTTCACTAATTTGTGACATGATTCCCACGTCGCTACAGGTGACGTTTTTATTTTTTTAAAAATTGTTTAGTAATTATTTTTTATATTAATTAATTTATGTAATATAATTTAAATAATAAAATTTATATAATAAAATTTAAATAATAAAATTTATATAATAAAATTTATATAATAAAATTTAAATAATAAAATTTATATAATAAAATTTATATATTAAAATTATTAGAATAATAGTATTTTATTATATATTCGAATAATAGAATTTTATAAAATAAAGTCATATAATAAAATGTTATATAATTTAATAATTTAAAATGATAAAAATAAATATCTTACATAAATGCAAATTTTTAAAAACGAAATAAATAAAATGTTTTCACGGGGCATCTTCACCCGGATAATTATCAAGATCAAAATCATCAATTCTGTCATCATCCGGCTGTGTATCAGGAACATTTTGATTTCCACCACCTTGCATAAACCGTCTCATCTGCTCCTCCATATCAGATTGCCTCTTCCGCATGATCTCTAACTGCTACTCCTGCTCTTGCCTCATTGTCGTCATTTGGGCCTCCATTTCGCGTCTCACTTCACTTGCCGCCAATTGTCTTACTGTTTCAAGTTGATCATGTGTCAGATTCGGTTGACGTGACCCTTCCTCTCCATCTCTAAGTCGTTGAAACAGATTACGATCACCAACTCTCAAGCCGGCGGCCAAATTTCCTCCCGCAAAAAAGCAACCATTAGGCCCTTTTCCATTAACAACCTCATTCCAAATATAGAAATCAACATCACCATTAAGCGGCTCCCCTTCCGCTGGCCTATATTGAGGATTGTGTTCCAGAAAACGTGCAAGCAATGTCTGATAATCATCCTACACATACATTAAATAATAAAATTAAAAAAAAAATTACATATATATATATATATATATATATATATATATATATATATATATATATATATATATATATATATATATATATATATATATATTAAATTTATGCTAAATTAAAACATTTATATATTAAATTATACTAAATTCAAATATATTAAAAATTTGTCACGTGATTTTCACAAATCAACTTATGAATTGCCACGTGATTTTCACGTGACAATGTATCAGTTGCCACATGAAAATCAGTCACGTGGCAATTTATCAGTTGCCACATGATAATCACGCCACAACTTATAGATTGCCACGTGAAAATAACATCACTATTTTTGTTATTAACTTAAAAAAAACATAAATTAAATTACTTACAAAAGCTCTCTTTGTGCGCTCGTCGACAAAACCTCCCGATTTCTTTGTCCGAGTCCTCGTAATCAACTCAATGATCAATGGTGGTCTCCCCATCTCCTTAGTCTAAACAATAAAGTTAAAAATAATTAGTAAAAAATATTATGAATAAAAATATATATAACTTAAAAAATTAGTAATATTTACCATCCGCCGGACATGCTCTGCAGTGCTAATACTTCCAACAGTATTGACACATCCCCCCTTTTCGGATGCCCTCATCTTAAAATTTTCGGATTTGGCCTTGAATTCTGGCGAACACCCAATATGTACGAAGTTCGCCAAAAACCTCTACGCCTCTCCAGTTAGGACGGATACCATGCAGCTCATAATTCTCCCTAACCCGCCGCATTATATCAGAAAATCTTCTAGAAGTTCTGCTATAATGGATTTTTTTCCATAATTTTCTCATTCAACGGATCCCACACACATTTTTCCTGCAATGTTGTATGACATTAAAATAAAAAGTTAAGTAATTATCATAAAAATGTGACTTAAATAATAATACTAAAAAAATATATTAAATTTACAACTTAAATAAATAACAATACCTTAAATTTTTTAAACCATTCTTCTTTATTTGTAACCTCGCCAAAGTTCCTCCAAAATAATTTATACATCTGCTGGATTATATAATTAATAACCTTGGCAGCAGTCCGACTCGGCGCGAAACTAAACAACAAGATTTGGAATAAACAATATTAATTATAAATTTATACAAAATATTAAAATGAATATGTACTTAAATAAAAGTTTATATAAGAAACTTACTTGCTTCCTTCGGGCCAAATCCAAAACCTCCCGTCAATGACATGAATCTCACTCGGATCATCTCTCTCACGAAGATCAGCTCCATCTATATCATCAGCTACCACATCTGCATCACCGTCAGCCTGTGTAGGCCGTGGGGTGCTGGATCCTGCAGCCTGTGTGGGATGTGGGGTGCGTGATCCTCCGGTCCGTCTAGGACGTGGGGCGCGGGTTCCTCCAGCCTGTGTGGGACGGGGACTGGGGGATCGTCCAGCCTGTGTCGGACGTGGACTGCTGGGTCCTCCAATGTGTGTGGAGTGTGGGGTGCTGGACCCTCCCGGCTACTGGAAGGATGAAGACATCTGTGTGGGTCCCCCCGTCTACTAGAATGATGAAGGCACGCCAGTCTGTAGAAATGGAAAACTGGGTCCTCCCCCCGTCTGCTGGAATGATGAGGGGACACCAGTCTGCTGGAAAGATGAAGGCACCTGGGTCGGTGGGAAAGGGAAACTAGATCCTCCCGCATGCTGGAAGGAAGATGGCATCTGAGTCGGTGGGAAAGGAACACTAGATCCTCCCGCCTGCTGGAAGGATGACAGCATCTGGGTCGGTAGGAAAGGAACACTAGATCCTCCCGCCTGCTGGAAGGATGACGGCATCTGGGTCGGTGGGAAAGGGAAACTAAATCCTCCCGCGTGCTGGAAGGAAGACGGCATCTGAGTCTGTGGGAAAAGGAAACCGGGGCCTCCAGGTGGCACAAAAGATGCAGGTACCCCAGACGGGAATGCATGGGAGGAGAGTAATGGGACAAAACCCTGAGTACTGGCCAGGGACATAGGATCAACCTGACTCTGAGGGGGTGGGCACATGGCTGAGTGAGGAGACTCACATGTTACTACCCTCGGACGCTGAGACTTCTTACCGCTATCCTTATTCTTCGGTGGCATTTTACCTAGTTATATATATTTTCATAAACAAAGATAATAAAGTCATTGACATAAATATATATTCATTGACAAATTCAATATATACATGTTCAATAGATATTCATTAATATTACATTAAGTGATTAATTAATCTAAATCTTCATGCTCGTTATCCATATCATGTTCATCATCCGATGTAATATTGTCCTCGGATTCAAACTCTTCATCATTGTCTTCATCCATATTATTATCAACCAACAATATAGACGCATCAACTTGAAGTCCCTCAACAGTTGTATCAGACAAAGTTGTAATGTCTTCAGCTGCAACCACATCATTAATCTGTTCAACGTCAACAACTTAGTAGGCAGCATCTTCCACTAGATCTCCAGTTTCAATATGACCTAGCGGTTTTGTTTTTATTACAACACACCATCCTCTTTTACGTATTACAAATGAAGGAAAAGGAACATAGTAAACTTGCCTAACAATATGTGACATTATGAAAGGGTCATATTCTTTGTATCTCCGGTTCATTTGAATCTCGACAGAACCATATGACTTGTCTATCTTTGTGCCTCTAGTTGGATCATACCATTCACAATAAAACAAGACAACTTTATTTTCCGTGTCCAAGTAATTGTATACCAACTCGTAGATATGTTTAACAAATCCATAGAAGTCGTCTTCACCGCCATCTATAACTCCTTTTACAAAAACACCACTATTTATGGTTTTTTTCCCTTCGGTCCATGCCTCAGTGTGAAATTTATATCCGTTCACGAAGTATGTGTGCCAATCATTTGCACTTTGGATAGGGCCTTCTGCCAAGTTTCTCAAATGGAGTATTTCTGGAGTTAGTGCAAGAACGCTAGACAATGTTTGCTTGAACCATGAGGGAAATTGAGCATGAATGACACCTGATGTTGACTGTACCCCGGTACTATGAAAATAGGCATTGTTAAATTCCCTACAAAACACACACCATAAGTTTAATAAGTTTGGTATACACACACCATAAGTTTAAAAAGTTTTGGTAAACTTACTCAAGATATGGTTTAACTTCAACGCAATTGATCAAGACATGGACATGTGCAGATTGCATTTCTTTTTGGGTCAACCAATGCACACCCTTCTTTCCAAAAGGTCGACCTGGAAGCCCAAAGACTGATAAGGTGAATTGACTCCTCTGATTGACATTTACAGGATTCCGTATGATTCTAGAAGTTAACATCAAGTGATTGAAATAGTGAGTGCAAAAATGTGATGTTTCCCGATGCAAGTAATGTGCACATATAGATCCTTCTACTCTAGCTTTATTTTTCACAGATCTCTTTGAATCACCCATGAACCTTTCAAACGGATACATCCACCTATATTGAACAGGTCCACCAAGATAAGCTTCATATGCAAGATGCACAAGTAAATGTTCCATAGAGTCAAAGAAACCAGGCGGAAATACTTGTTCCAACTTACAAAGAATGAGTGCAATGTTTTAGTCCAACTTAATGATGTCTTCCACTTTTAAAGCTGACGCACAAATATCTCTAAAAAATTAACTAATTTCAGTTAGTGGGTCAAGAACATGTTTGGGTAGCGATCCAAATGCAATTGGTAGCAACTGTTCCATAAAAATGTGACAATCATGACTTTTCATACCATGTGTTGTACCCCAAAATTTGCCCTCCCATATTTCTCAAAACATTTCAAGAAAATTCACAAGTCCAACCCGGCGCGTTATATTCAGGTGTTCTTTCGCCAAGATATCTCTGATAACATATTCTCAAATTCAGGTTCGGCTCAAGAGTCAATTCTTTAAAGAAGGTATCCGAATGTGTGAGTTTTCTTGAAGAAATATAGTGAAAAAGTGTGCTGAAAGTGCAGTTTTTACGCGCTAAAAAATTCATAACTTGAAGATCGTGACTCGTTTTGAACCTGTTCCGGTGGCCAAAATTCCGTCTTGACATTATCTACGTTTTCATCTCTCACGGCTGGAAGCCAATTTCGATCAGAAGGTCTTCAAAAATGTGGATTTATCAAGTATTTTCGTGCAGAAAATTTGTGACAGAAGTTTATTTGCGTCATGTTCAAAAAATCATAACTTGGTCGATTTTCATCGTATCGATCTGGTTCTGGCGCCAAAATTTCACAAATTGAGTTGGCTACATTTTCACAGAAGGTATTGAGTTCAAACGGTATTCAAAAGGCCTTCGTTTTTTGCTCAGAGTGCGTGACACGCTGAAAATCCTGAATGCTGAATATTATTTCATCTGGGCCGAAACTTCGAAAATTCATAACTCGGTCAATTTTTATCGGATTGAGCTCATATTTTTACACAAGGTCACTGACTCATAGATCTACAACTTTGCTTCAAAAGTCGAGACCAAATTATGCACCGATCAATACCAGTTTTTTATTGAAGAACGTGTCAGAGTCGACACTGGAGCCCAAAATAAGTTTGTCTGAGTTGAAACTTCAAAAATTCATAATTAATTCAACGTTTATCCGATTGAGTCAATTTTCGGACAGGGGTTAGTTCTCGATGTCGGCTACATTTTGTTTTCACATTTCAACTTCAAAAAATGCACTTAAGTCCCTGCGATTTAGCCTGAAAAGTGACGAATTCAAGTGAACATTGGAGGCCCAATTGCACATTCAAAGCCCATTTGCTTTACCCTAATTTCCATTATATAATCACCTTCTTTTCACACAAACGAGAGAGGAGAAAAAAGAGAGAAAAAACCTTGCCACAACACTGTTAGAATATCAAACTCTTTCAAGAACCCTAAAACCTTGAAATCCTTATTACAAATCCCTCTCTCACTACAAACAAGCCATCACAGTTACAAACCAACACCTCACTACTTCTTCAGTAAGGGTAAGGCTGGCTTGATCTCCATGATCCTAATTTTCCAGTAGGACATAAAAGCATTCAGGCCACTGATTTTCCAGTAAGGGTAAGATTGATTTGATCTCCATGATCAAAAGGGTATAATCATTCATACATGTCATATTGTGCCTAAACATTAAATTTCTTCATATATTGGCTTTATTTGCATTTTATGATTTTATTTAATGTGTTTGTGAGATTCAACTGCAGATTTAGACAGGATCCCAGGTTCATTAAGGAACGTTGAGGCCAAAAGCCAAATGGCCAAAGTAGAAAAACTTATGCATGACACCAATACATGGCGAGACAGACATCCTGAGAAGATTAAGGAACGTTGAGGCCAAAACGCAAATGGCCAAAAGCCAAAAGCCAAATGGCCAAAGTAGAACAACTTATGCATGATGAGGCCAGAACACAAATGGCCAAACCACTCCAATTCACCTCCAAAAAGGGGACAGAAACCCCCCAAGGTATTGTATTTTCTTTCTTTTCCTTATTTTATTTATTTCAATTATTTCTTTTTTTAATTAATTCATTTAATTTAACTTATTTTCATAAAATATAAAAAATAGTAAAAAACAGAAAAGTCATAAAAATCAAAATATATTTATTTAATTAATATTTTTTGTAAATAAATTTCACTAATAATTAATTAATTATTTTTATAAATCAAAATTACATGTAAATAATTAGATTAATTTTAGGTTTAATTTTAACATGTTTTTCTTAATAAAAAAAAATTAGAATTAGGGTTAATATTTCAATTTCATTTAATCTTTCTCATAACAATACATAAAAACCATAAATACAAAAAAACCTCAAAAATAATTTCTTTTTTTATTTTAATTTAATTAATTTGCTCAATATAATTTAATTTCATTAAAAAGGGTCCAACGCCCTCGCTTTAAATTTCAATTCAATTCGCGCATCTTTATTCCTTCTTTTAAATATTTATGTAATTCTCCCAAAGCCATGTAACTCGGACATTTTATATTTCTCGCACTTTAGTTCTTTATTTTTTGTCAAATCGGGTCCTGGATTTTAATTTGGCGATGTGGACCCGCGCCTTTGTAATAGTTTAGGAACTTTTATTTCTCGCAATTTTTTAACTGTTAAATAATGGCATGCAAGAATGAATGGCAAATAAAAACAAACGCATAGATCACCATAACATGACAAGACAAAAATAAATGAATCTGACACACAAATCACACACCACCCCTAGGGTACGCCTCACTGTTGCCTTGCCTCGAAAGGTGATCGTCGAGTAGAGGATGTCTTAGTAAGTCCTCATGATCCGGGAACCTGGCATGAGGGTAGCTTCTAAGGTGTCTTCCCATTGCTCTGGTGATCACCATGTCCCGAACCTCGAATTGACCCGAACACCTCCAACGGTGGTGCTACCTACCTCTCAATGGTGGGATGGCACTACTTTAAAGGACATCTACACAGACGAATTCCTCAGGGTAGGTAGACGACTCTAGATACTTGCTCTAATTTCAAAAACAAATCAAAAATACTTTTCACACCGACACCTTTTCAAAAAGCTTTCGAAAGCAATTTTTCAAACACTCTTGAGGACCGATACAAGAGTCGAACTGGAATTTTCAAAGAAACTTTTTTAAAACCCACAATTGAAAAGCAAACAAACCATTTTTGAAAACACAAATGAGCAAGTATCTAAGAGCCCATGGATAACCATGGATAGAAAGGGTGCTAATACCTTCCCTTTCTATAATCTACCTCCCGAACCGAGAGCAATCTCTTTAAGGAATTTTTCTGTGCTTTTGTCCTTTCCATTTGGAGAAAATAAAAGACGGTGGCGACTCTTGCTTCTGCGACATTTCGCGAACCAGCGTTAAACAGTCAGTTCCAGATCCACCGATCACAGAACTGGCGACTCTGCTGGGGACTTAACTTAAAGTGAGGTGTACCTTAGGGTTAGTTCATAACTGTGTTTTCAATTGCTTTCCTTGTTTGCTTTAAATTGTGGGACTGTCTTGGGAGTTCTATAGATCCTAACCCGGATCTGGGGATACCTTCTTAGAAAGTAGCAACAAGGCTGTGAGGGAACTGTGCGGGGTATACCGACATGGTTGAAACAGTCTGCTACGTTGATGTGGCACTTTGGTGTGTACCGGTAACCCTTGAGTTCAGTCAAGGAGAGTACGGGGCCTCCGCGTGGTGTCGTGAAGCATCAATAGACCTTAGGAACCTTAATTGAACTATCTTGGCCTCTTTAGGGTAGTGAGATAACTGACTTTGGTGCAGTCCGAGGTTGGTTGATACTCGATACTACACTCAATTGAGGGTTGCTTTCCTGGAATATTTCGGTCGCCAGTTCAGTGGCTAAATCGAAACGATGAACAATGAAAGCAATCCTGGGATATTGGGACCCTTAGAACCCGGTTACTTCTAATAGGACAGGTTGAGCCCACCAACTTCAAGAGGGTAATACCCATACCCCATGCTGGCCTGAACTCTAAGGTCTCTTCTGTGTGACTTGTGTGCCTTCGTACTTGACTACTTGCATGCTTGTTATCTGACACATGAACTACTTGCAGGTTTTGTTTTAGTCCTTAATTGGGACCCATGACAGGGCTTACTAAGTTTCTTGCAGGTTTTGTGTTTAGTCCTTAATTGGGACTCATAACAGGGTGTACTAAATTTCTTACAGGTTTTGTTTATAGTCCTTAATTGGGACTCATAACAGGGTTTACCTACATTACCCCATGCATAGCATAACATCATACCATTGCATACATCCTAACCCATTTCGAGGATCTCAAGGGCTTGTGATGCAGGTCATGATAAACCAACATGTCTAGCAAGGGGCAAAGGGGATTTATTTTCCCCTAGCCAGGGTTGTCAGGGGCTATGACCCACTGGATATGGTGAGCCTTTGACCCTTGAAGAAGGACTCTCAACAACATGAAGTTCCTTCAATCAAGCTACCGATTCAAACGCTGACGATCTTCTTATTTACCCCGCGAGATCCTTGAAAACATTACATGCATACATACATATCATTGCATTCTAGGTATCCCTTTTACAGGTTGCTCACCCTCTGCGCTGTTTATTTCAGCATCATGAATCTTGAATCATCATCAAACGAGATGTCTATCAAGGCCCTCCAGGCTCAGAATGCCCAGTTCCAAGAGCTGATCATGAATTTGGCCCAGGGGCAACAAGATCTGAAGACTCTGCTCCTGAAAAAGAAGAAGAAGAGGACTGTTTTGTTCAGCCCTAGACGTAGACCTGGGAATACACTGCAGACTGAAACTGAGAGGACTACTCCATCTGTGAGGGAAGGCAGTCACCATGAGAGAGAGGTGCCTAGTCCAGTGGTCTCCGACAACGAGACAGATTTCAACGACGAACAATACCCTCCTGTAGAAGACAAGTACAAGCAGTTGGAAGACCGTCTAAATGCAATGGCAATTCAACAAGTGCCTGGTTTGGATTTCGGAGACTTGGGTCTAACTTCTGGTGTGGTGATCCCACACAAATTCAAAGCACCCTCTTTTGCTAAGTACGATGGGGCATCCTGTCCCAGGCTGCATCTCAGGTCTTATGTGCGGAAGATTCAACCGTATACTGTGGACAAGAACTTGTGGATCCATTTCTTCCAGGAGAGTCTTTCAGGGACTCATCTCGAATGGTTCTATCAGCTGGACGGAACCAAGATTCGTAACTGGGAGGAGCTGGCTACTGCTTTTTACAAGCAGTATCAGTACAACGCCGACCTCGCTCCTACGCGTACCCAACTCCAGGGTATGTCGTTAGGATCGGGAGAAGGTTTTAAAGAATATGCGCATAAGTGGAGGGACCTTGCTGGAAGGGTACAACCACCTCTGACTGACCGCGAGCTCATCGACATGTTCTTAGGGACCCTATCTGGTCCATTCTTCAACCATCTGATTGGGAACTCTTCTGCTGGGTTTACAGATCTGATCTTGACTGGGGAGAGGATCGAAGCTGGCATCAAGGCTGGGAAGATACAAAAGGATGCTTCATCGAGCACCGATAAAAAACTTTTTAAGAAGGAATCCAATGCCGTCTACGGTTCAAGGAGACAGAATAGACCAAAACGCCGCCAAGCTGCCAATGCAGTGGTGATCTCAAAACCTGCTGGTGCTCTTCAACATCACAACCAACAAAAGAGCGAGAGAAGGCAGTTCACTCGGCTCAGCATGACCTTATCCCAGATATTGCCACAGTTGCTGGAGACCAAGCTGGTAACTCTAAAGGAAGCTCCGAAGAATCAAAATACAACGTCACCGAAGTATAACCCCAACGCCCGCTGCGCTTATCACTCTGACAGCCCGGGGCATACTACAGATGATTGTTGGAGCTTGAAAAATAAGATCCAAGACTTGATTGACGCAAAGGAGATTGAGTTCGAGGCGCCCGAGGCTCCCAACGTGATCACTGCTCCCATGCCAAAACATGGCTAGGATAGAAAGCACTTTTTTGTTCATTTGAATTCAAGTTGTAATTTTCTTTTGTTCAAACATTTACTCATGTTAAACATTGTTATTTCATTAATGCATCGCATATGTCTGTTTTGAAGTAATTATATCGTATTCACTATACGCAAACTGTTTTCATATTTTTGTGATGCTCAACTCTCGATTATTAATTCTAAGCCTCTTGAGGGAGGATGACGAAAACGATACCACGATCTTTACAGTATGCTTTTGAACAGACCCCGCTGATGAGGTACAAGCATTGTTTCAATCCCTAAACACTGGAGTTATAAGGATGATAATCCCTCGTCAACCCCTCTGAGCCAAAGAAGTAGGAGTTTTTATTTTCGAAAATCAGAACCCTTAATCATAACCTGGGGCAGGGTAGTTCTCTCAGTTGATCCAAGTGCATAACGAATGGCACCAAAGAGGTCCTTACAAAACAAAGGAAGACAGTGATGGTTCTGAATAATCAATAAAGATAGGCAGTCATTACTTCTCAAAATAAAAACCCATTAAGTCAAAACCCATGAAGGAGACTTACAAAACTGGGGCATCCCGCTGACTGTAATTCCAAAAAAGGAAACAGTTCAGGCAAAAAAGAAAGGGATAACAAAAATCAAGAAAGAGGTCTTACAAGCCCTCAACAAAAAAAGGAAATGACTGCCCATTCAAAATAAAGCATCAATGTCCGAACCATCACCGGAAAATCAGAGCAAAGACTCAAACAAGGTCTAACGTATGATCAACTGAGCTTAGGTTCGGAGAACATCACGAAGAGTGGGTGGGTACAAATAATTTGAGCCTTTACCCTTTGTTTCTTAAACCGTGAACCAGGCCAAGTTATAACCCTTAAAAGTCCTAGCTGAAGCATGGGTTAGTTCGAAAGCATACTGTTACGAAAGGTATCCTGACTCCTTAAGGCCTACGGTAAATACGGAGTTGACATCACGTTTTACAAACATTCACTTGTTTTATGAAAAAGAATGCATTTTCAAAATCTTCAAGACAGACATAGGCTTTGCATTTTTAACATAACTTTGTTTGCATATGACTTTTTGTTTGAACAACATAGAAATTCGCACGACGAATGCCTAATGAACAGAAGTACTTCCAATCAAGGGGCAGACATGACCATGGTCCATTATCTGGGGCAGTCCAATCAAGATTCGGAGAATCTCTCAAAGGCCAAATAGCCTGGGGACAAATCTCCGCCTGAGTCACTTGGGGCATTCCAACGACGAATCTGACCTGATCAAATACCTTCTGGTGGCATGACAAAACACTTCTAACAGGGGCAACTCCCTACTTTCTGAGAACGGACATAGTCGAAAATACTACGCATAATCAAAGACCCGCTAGGTTGACACACCTAGGCAAAAATAAGGGCTTCCCGGCGAACCAAAAGGGTTCGGGCAAAATGAAGGGATGAAATGAAAAAATCTGTACACCCGGCAAGTCGAAAACCTGAAAAGGCGGCTTGGGCAAAAATGGGTATCCCGGTGGACCGAAAACTCGAAAGGGCGGTCCAGGCAAAAGTTAGGGATCAAAGTGTACGACTATGTCCTATCATCTTGTCACCTGTCTACCAGAAGAAGGTTTGTCCATCAACAACTATCAGCACCTCATAGGTCTTCCTCTCCCACTGAAACAGAGGCAATAAAGAGTTGTCTAAACAATCTAATTGTTCTGTCCTCCAAAGTACCAAGGTAGGTTCAGCTGAAGAACATAACCAGTATATCTTAATTCCCCAGAGAGTGAGCCAGCAAGTCAGTACACTCTCCTCAAGCGAAGCTATTATCAAGCCTTAAGGAAGTTGGGTATCCTCCCGCAGATCTCAGCATTCCCCAGCAGTATACATACATTCCTAACAAGCATCCCCGGCAGTCTTGGTCTAAAGATTGTTCCCTGGCGGTATATCAAATATTCAGTGGAGTCACTTACCCCAATACAGTTCAATACTTCCCCAGGAGAGTCCAATCCAGTTCCCCAGGAAAGTTGGAATCCGTCTCCCCAAGCAGTAAGCTTATCCCCAGTAGATTCTGGAAGCTTATCCTCGCAGAGCACGAACGCGTCTCCCGGCTTATTCAAAGAAGTTATTTCCTTACCAGGATATAACTGGGTTATCCTCAGCCAAAAGCCACAGAGAGATCGTCCTCGGCGAAGTCTTCTTATCCCCAGCGAAGTTTATCAACACTTCCAACACAACAATGGTGTCCCCAGTGAAGTTACCATCAACATTTCAGCAAAGTACCCCTCTTTCCACAGAGTATTGCTTCCCAGCAAGATCGCTAGAGTACTTTTTCTCCCCGCAGAGTAACCCATTCGCCAAGTTTATTCCCCAACGGAGTTATCTTCTCCTACCGGTATTCTTGCAACCAACATCCCCAGCGGAAGCAAAATCCATTCTTCAACATCAGCCCAGGAGTGACTTCCCGGCACCCGTCAAGGATTTATTTTCCTAAGATAAAAGATACATTCATAAACATCGCATTCCCATACATTATAGCATGCATATACACATCATATCTTACAATCTCATTTATGTTGAGAACATCATTGCTTGATTCATATCATGCATTGCATATGACTGACCTTTACCTTTCAGGAAAGATCCAGTTAAGTTCTCAAGCTACATTCCAAGACCTTGTCTGGTTCAGTTAAATCGACTCCCAAAGATTTTCCTGGTTATTATCCAGTCAAAGGCCTTCTCTGGTCTAGTTAAACCGACTCCTAAAGGTTTTTCTTTTGAAGACTCAGTTGAAGACTCCAAGACCTTGTCTGGTTCAGTTAAATCGACTCCCAAAGATTTTCCTGGTTATTATCCAGTCAAAGGCCTTCTCTGGTCTAGTTAAACTGACTCCTAAAGGTTTTTCTTTTGAAGACTCAGTTGAAGACTCCAAGACCTTGTCTGGTTCAGTTAAATCGACTCCCAAAGATTTTCCTGGTTATTATCCAGTCAAAGGCCTTCTCTGGTCTAGTTAAACCGACTCCTAAAGGTTTTTCTTTTGAAGACTCAGTTGAAGACTCCAAGACCTTGTCTGGTTCAGTTAAATCGACTCCCAAAGATTTTCCTGGTTATTATCCAGTCAAAGGCTTTCTCTGGTCCAGTTAAACCGACTCCTAAAGGTTTTTCTTTTGAAGACTCAGTTGAAGTTACCCAAGATTCTCTCAATGATTGCTATTGAGGTTGTAATCGCCTATGGTTCTCTCCCCGATCCTGCGGAGGTAGTAATCATCCCCAGATTCGCTCAACGATTGTTGTTGAAGTGAAGTTATCCAAGATTCTCTCAATGATTGCTATTGAGGTTGTAGTCGCCTATGGTTCTCTCCCCGATACTGCGGAGGTGGTAATCCCAGATTTCGCTCAACGATTGCTGTTGAAGTGAAGTTATCCAAGATTCTCTCAATGATTGCTGTTGAGGTTGTAGTCGTCTATGGTTCTCTCCCCGATACTGCGGAGGTAGTAATCATCCCAAGATTCGCTCAACGATTGCTGTTGAAGTTGAAGTTATCCAAGATTCTCTCAATGATTGTTGTTGAGGTTGTAGTCGCCTATGGTTCTCTCCCCGATACTGCGGAGGTAGTAATCATCCCAAGATTCGCCCAGCGATTGCTGTTGAAGTTGAAGTCGTCCAAGATTCTCTCAATGATTGCTGTTGAGGTTGTAATCGCCTATGGTTCTCTCCCTTATACTGCGGAGGTAGTAATCGTCCCCAGATTCTCTCAGCGATACTATTGAGGTTGTAATCATCCAAGGTTCTCTCACCGTTCCTGTTGAGGTAGTAAACATCCCTGGTTCATTCATCACCGTTTGAAGCTCCAGATTCAGCTCCTGTAACCAGTCAGGACACATCTATACGAAGAGTTTGAAGACCAGCTCCTGTAAACAGGCCAGGTAATCATTTTCTTTTTCAGGTACGCAAGTTCTCGCTAAGGAATCTCTTACGCGATCGACACCCAAATGGCATCTATAAGCCCATCCACCTACCCATCATCTCTTAGCATGGCATCTATAAGCCCATCATCCTATCCATCAATCTCTAAATGGCATCTATAAGCCCATTCCCCCGTCACACTACTATGTGAGTGCAAATTTCTGGGCACTCTAGTGTTCAATCATCTTCCACCTTCGGATTACGAAAGGCACGTCAGCCAATCTGCATCCTCAGGTCTAAGAAGATTGAACAGGGGCAACTGTTGTACCCCAAAATTTGCCCTCCCATATTTCTCAAAACATTTCAAGAAAATTCACAAGTCCAACCCGGCGCGTTATATTCAGGTGTTCTTTCGCCAAGATATCTCTGATAACATATTCTCAAATTCAGGTTCGGCTCAAGAGTCAATTCTTTAAAGAAGGTATCCGAATGTGTGAGTTTTCTTGAAGAAATATAGTGAAAAAGTGTGCTGAAAGTGCAGTTTTTACGTGCTAAAAAATTCATAACTTGAAGATCGTGACTCGTTTTGAACCCGTTCCGGTGGCCAAAATTCCGTCTTGACATTATCTACGTTTTCATCTCTCACGGCTGGAAGCCAATTTCGATCAGAAGGTCTTCAAAAATGTGGATTTATCAAGTATTTTCGTGCAGAAAATTTGTGACAGAAGTTTATTTGCGTCATGTTCAAAAAATCATAACTTGGTCGATTTTCATCGTATCGAGCTGGTTCTGGCGCCAAAATTTCACAAATTGAGTTGGCTACATTTTCACAGAAGTTATTGAGTTCAAACGGTATTCAAAAGGCCTTCGTTTTTTGCTCAGAGTGCGTGACACGCTGAAAATCCTGAATGCTGAATATTATTTCATCTGGGCCGAAACTTCGAAAATTCATAACTCGGTCAATTTTTATCGGATTGGGCTCATATTTTTACACAAGGTCACTGACTCATAGATCTACAACTTTGCTTCAAAAGTCGAGACCAAATTATGCACCGATCAATACCAGTTTTTTATTGAAGAACGTGTCAGAGTCGACACTGGAGCCCAAAATAAGTTTGTTTGAGCTGAAACTTCAAAAATTCATAATTAATTCACCGTTTATCCGATTGAGTCGATTTTCGGACAGGAGTTAGTTCTCGATGTCGGCTACATTTTGTTTTCACATTTCAACTTCAAAAAATGCACTTAAGTCCCTGCGATTTAGCCTGGAAAGTGACGAATTCAAGTGAACATTGGAGGCCCAATTGCACATTCAAAGCCCATTTGCTTTACCCTAATTTCCATTATATAATCACCTTCTTTTCACACAAACGAGAGAGGAGAAAAAAGAGAAAAAAAACCTTGCCACAACACTGTTAGAATATCAAACTCTTTCAAGAACCCTAAAACCTTGAAATCCTTATTACAAATCCCTCTCTCACTACAAACAAGCCATCCACTACGAAAAAAATAGTTTTTGGCAGCGCATCTACGAAAGCGCTTTTAAGAGAAAGCGCTTTCGTAGCCTTTAAAAAAATTCGCTTAAAAAAAGCGCTTTTATAGGGTTCCCTACGAAAGCGCTTTTCAGAAAGCGCTTTCATAGGTATTTGAAATATCTAACCTACGAAAGCGCTTTTGAAAAGCGCTCTTATAGGTGGCCCTATAAAAGCGCTTTTGAAAAGCGCTTTGAAAGGGGGACCTACGAAAGCGCTTTCTAAAGCGCTCTTATATGGGGGGCATACGAAAGCGCTTTTTACCTCAGAAGCGCTCTCATATGGGGGGCATACGAAAGCGCTTTTAAAAGCGCTTTCGTAGGTTGTTTTTATAATAAAATTAAAAATCCCTAAATTTGTTCTTTAGTCTTCTTCATTTCTTTCGTTCAGATCTTCTTCATTTCTTCGTTCGTCTTAAGCTTCCTCATTTCTGCCGTTGCCGCCGTTCGTTCCTTCCTCTTCAGTCATCGCCGCCGCCGTTCGTTCCTTCCTCTTCAGTCGTCGCCGCCGCCGGTCATTCCGTCTTCTCCACCTTGGTAAGATTCTGAATCAATATAGTGTAGGAATGGTTCAAGCTTAGCACTGTTAAAATCAAAATTGACTGTAGGTGTAAAAATAGGACATGCATTCTCTTATCTATGAATGGGAATCTGTGTGGTATGTGAAATTGGCGTAGCCACAGGGGAAATAGGTTGACTCTCTTTGTGGGGGATTTGTTGATCAGGCACATAAGTTTTGCTCTTATTTCTGCTACTATTTTTGCATAAACAGAATATTTTATAAACATGCATACATGATAAGATATTAAGTATTGTTAACATAATACATTAGTTTATAACATTCTAGGAAGAAGTACCTAGATTGGCTGTTTGTTACAGTTGTTAAGTTATACGTGGACTTTGAGATATTGACAGATTCATTAGGAATAAACCTGTTCAAATTCATAGCCAGATTTGGTACCCCCAATTGTTTTTCAGGCCTACCACGACATGACTTGGCAATGGTTCCACTTCTTTTATAAGGGTTAAAAGCAAACAACTGTTAATATGAAGGCATTGCAGGAATTTGTAAACATGTTCATTGACTTCACAATATCAATAAAATGAAGAACATATATCTACTTTTTTTCCTGCAACATAATAAGTAGTAGTATAATACACAACAATAGTTATATTAACAAATAATATATTACAGGTTAAATGAGTTATAACAATCTTACTGTGTTTGAGTTTGGGAATGTTGTGTCCATGCTTTCTGTTTTCTTTTGATGGTATGGCTAAATGGTTTCTTTGGTACAACACTGCTAACTTGAGTAATTTTGTTTGGGTGGTTAGGAATTTGTGGACCTCTGTAATGATAATATAATAAATGTTTAAATATAAACCAACAAATTCATGTACGTGTTTCTTAAAGAATTCTTTTCTATGAAACTTAAAAGATATACCTGTTTTGGACATGCAACATCTCAATAGGCACATTCTTCTGCTTTGATGAGCTTGGTATTTTAAAACTTCTTTACATGTGATAAAGAATGACATGCATGTGAAGATATTAAATATTAAAATTTCAATGAGGTTATCTTAAATAACAATATTAATTATCAAAAGATACTTACGTGGGTGTATGAGAAGAACTACCAACTTCAAAGATGGGGTTGTGTGGAAAAGGAAACTGATGTTGCGTATCATCCAAAGAAGAAGGATGATACCTCTCATTTTGTAACAGTGTTAAAATAGTATATATCTTTCGACAATCGATCCGAAATATTGAATAACATTCTATGAAATTGCAGCGTTTCCCGGCCTAGTTCGACGTACGACGCTCATTCTCCGTGTTTCTTAGAGTTCGAAACATCTGAGAGGTAACTTTCTTCCTCAAATTACTGGTATATATTGTGATGAATTTGTCTTAAATTGTCTTTCGTATGTTGCATTTTCTTGATACGGATTCATTCCGTGTATACTTTGCGTTTTGACAGAAACGCAGTATACTACTTTTTTGTGCACTAATTAGTTGATATGGATAAGACATGGATGTATTCCAATCGATTGTCGAAAGACTACGAGAATGGTGTTTCCGAGTTTATTAAGTTTGCTGTTGCGCACGCCAAAGACCCCAGTCGTATGACATGTCCCTGTTTGTATTGCTGTTATGGGAACCGGGTTGACGCAGTTCAGTTGGCATCGCATTTAATTCGGTATGGAATTGATAGGAGTTATACATGTTGGAATATGCATGGTGAGATAAGTAACGGGAATGTTGAGTCGGGGTATGCAAGGACCTATGTTTCAAATGATGATTGCACATATACATACGATTATGATCGAGTCGAAGAAATTGCAGAAGCGCTTGAAGAAGATCTTAACGATTGTCCCAAAATGTTCGAGAGGTTGGTAAGCGATGCAGAGAAACCGTTGTATAATGGTTGTACAAAATTCACAAGATTGTCTGCGGTGTTAAAGTTGTACAACTTAAAAGCCGGCAATGGATGGTCGGATAAAAGTTTCACAGAGTTATTAGCCCTTATGAAAGATATGCTACCAGAGGATAATGTTCTTCCCAATCGAACGTATGAGGCCAAAAAGATGTTGTACTCCATTGGCATGAGCTATGATAAGATACATGCGTGTCCAAAAGATTGCGTTTTGTTTCGAAACGAGTATGCATCGTTAAATGAGTGTCCTAAATGCGGTGCCCCTCGATATAAGAAAAAGTTGTCTCCGGCAAAAGTCTTATGGTATTTTCCTATAATCCCGAGATTTAGAAGGATGTATCGTAGTGAAACCGATTCAAGACAATTGACTTGGCATTCAGATGAAAGAATTATTGATGGAAAATTTCGACATCCGGCAGATTCTCCACAGTGGATGAAAATTGATAATGATTATCCTGAATTTGGAAAAGAAGCAAGAAACCTTCGCTTGGCATTGTCTACTGATGGAATGAACCCACACGGTATTCAAAGTATCTCGCATAGCACATGGCCTGTGATTCTTATGATTTATAACCTACCTCCATGGCTATGTATGAAGCGTAAGTACATGATGTTGTCTATGTTAATTTCTGGGCCTAAACAACCAGGAAATGACATAGACGTATACTTGGAACCATTAATCGAAGATTTGAAGATTTTGTGGGAGAACGGTGTGGAGGTTTATGATGGTTATAGGAAAGAAAGTTTCAACTTGAGGGCGATGTTGTTTGGAACAATTAACGATTTTCCAGCATACGGCAATCTATCCGGGTATAGCATTAAAGGTGAAAAAGCGTGTCCTGTTTGTGAAGACGGAACCGATACCATGCGATTGAAACTTTGTCAGAAGAATGTCTTTCTCGGTCATCGTAGATTCTTAACTTCTAAACATCAGTATCGTGGATGGAGAAAAGCGTTCAACGGAGATACCGAACAACGTAGAGCTCCGCCTGGTTTGACAGGTGAACAAATTTTTGAAAAGGTGAAAGATGTGAATATTCAGTTTGGCAAGCCTTTTGCACATAAAGTTGTCACAGGTGGGTGGAAGAAGAGGTCGATTTTTTTTGAATTGCCATATTGGAAATCTTTGTACGTAAGACATTTTCTTGATGTGATGCATATTGAAAAAAATGTATTTGACAGTGTTATTGGTACGTTACTCAATATAAAAGGGAAGTCTAAGGATGGCCTTAAATCAAGGGAGGACTTGGTAAACATGGGAATAAGAACTGAACTGGGACCCGTGAAGAAAGGAAGACGGACATACCTACCACCTGCTATTTACACTCTATCTAGAAAGGAGAAAAAAATATTGTGTAAGTTTCTGAGTGAAGTTAAAGTTCCAGAAGGCTACTCATCAGATATTAGAAGACTTGTGTCTATGAAAGACCTCAAGTTAAAGAGTTTAAAGACGCATGATTGCCATGTTATAATGGAACATTTTCTACCGATAGGTATACGTTCTATTCTGCCAGAAAAGGTAAGAAGCGCAATAACTAAATTGTGTTTTTTCTTCAAGTCAATTTGCAGTAAGGTGATCGATCCTGAGATCTTGCCAACATTGCAAAAAGAAATAGTTGTTACTTTGTGTGAGCTTGAAATGTATTTTCCTCCCTCATTTTTTGACATAATGGTTCATCTTGTTGTTCATCTTGTGAAAGAGACACAATTGTGCGGACCAGCTTATATGAGATGGATGTACCCTGCTGAACGTTATATGAAAATATTAAAAGGGTATGTGAAAAATCGGAGTCGACCAGAGGGTTGTATTGCCGAAAGATACATTGTTGAAGAAGCGGTTATATTTCAACAATTTTTATGCTACTTGATAAATCAATAGATGTGTATAATATTTATGCTTATAATATTTATGCTACTTGATAAATCAATAGATGTGTATAATCTTATTTGTTTTTCTATGTAGTGCCCTCAACAACAAAACGGCATAGATTGCGGATACTTTGTTTTGATATTTATCAAAGAAATCATTCAAATGAATGAAATCGAGATTCCAATCACGGTATGGATTTATACTTTGTTTTATTACTTATCGGATTTTGCATATAATTTATTATATTAAACTAAATCATGCATATATTTTGTTTTGTAATGTAGTATTTTGATCAATACAATTGTCCATATTACTCGCCACGTCAATTGGAAGAACTCAAAGAGGAGTTGTGCCAATATTTTATTGAGCTAAGAATCATATAATAAGGTACGATTACATTGTTGTGTGAAAATTGGTTAATTATGAATATATTATTTTGTGTATACAACACTGACCGTGTTATTATGTTCATATTGCAGGATCAGGACCTTGGATATATATGTAGATTAGGATTGATTTACTTAGTGTTATATAGCTGATTTCTTAGGGTGTATTTTGTTACGTTTAAAAACATGTTAATATTGAATTACAATGGTGTATATATATTTTGGATATGAATTGATTATAATGGTATTTGTATATATATATAATATTTGGTATTTGAATTACATTTGATATTTGGATTAAAACTAATATATATTGGTATTTCTAGATTAGATTGTAAAATACCGGTTTAAGAATTACAGGTTTGCTGCAAAAAAAATGCAGGTTTAGAAATTTTTTAAATTTTAGATTTTTCAGTAGAAAACCTATGAAAGCGCTTTTAAGAAAAAAGCGCTCTCGTAGGCCTACCTATGAAAGCGCTTTTTTCTTAAAAGCGCTTTCATAGGTAGGCCTACGAGAGCGCTTTTTTCTGAACAAAAAGCGCTCTTATAGGCCTACTTTATATGCATTCTGAATACACCTATGAAAGCGCTTTTTGTTCAGAAAAAAGCGCTCTCGTAGGCCTACCTATGAAAGCGCTTTTTTCTTAAAAGCGCTTTCATAGGTAGGCCTACGAGAGCGCTTTTTTCTGAACAAAAAGCGCTCTTATAGGCCTACTTTATATGCATTCTGAATACACCTATGAAAGCGCTTTTTCAGGAAAAAGCGCTCTCGTAGGCCTACCTATGAAAGCGCTTTTGTCTTAAAAGCGCTTTCATAGGTAGGCCTACGAGAGCGCTTTTTTCTGAACAAAAAGCGCTGCTAAAACCTTTAGCAGCGCCACCTACAAGAGCGCTTTTAAAGCCCAAAAAAAGCGCTTTCGTAGGTTATTTCTGGCATAGTGATCACAGTTACAAACCAACACCTCACTACTTCTTCAGTAAGGGTAAGGCTGGCTTGATCTCCATGATCCTAATTTTCCAGTAGGGCATAAAAGCATTCAGGCCACTGATTTTCCAGTAAGGGTAAGATTGATTTGATCTCCATGATCAAAAGGGTATAATCATTCATACATGCCATATTGTGCCTAAACATTAAATTTCTTCATATATTGGCTTTATTTGCATTTTATGATTTTATTTAATGTGTTCGTGAGATTCAACTGCAGATTTAGACAGGATCCCAGGTTCATTAAGGAACGTTGAGGCCAAAAGCCAAATGGCCAAAAGCCAAAAGCCAAATGGCCAAAGTAGAAAAACTTATGCATGACACCAATACATGGCGAGACAGACATCCTGAGAAGATTAAGGAACGTTGAGGCCAAAATGCAAATGGCCAAAAGCCAAAAGCCAAATGGCCAAAGTAGAACAACTTATGCATGATGAGGCCAGAACACAAATGGCCAAACCACTCCAATTCACCTCCAAAAAGGGGACAGAAACCCCCCAAGGTATTGTATTTTCTTTCTTTTCCTTATTTTATTTATTTCAATTATTTCTTTTTTTAATTAATTCCTTTAATTTAACTTATTTTCATAAAATATAAAAAATAGTAAAAAACAGAAAAGTCATAAAAATCAAAATATATTTATTTAATTAATATTTTTTGTAAATAAATTTCACTAATAATTAATTAATTATTTTTATAAATCAAAATTGCATGTAAATAATTAGATTAATTTTAGGTTTAATTTTAACATGTTTTTCTTAATAAAAAAAAATAAATTAGAATTAGGGTTAATATTTTAATTTCATTTAATCTTTCTCATAAAAATACATAAAAACCATAAATACAAAAAAACCTCAAAAATAATTTCTTTTTTTATTTTAATTTAATTAATTTGCTCAATATAATTTAATTTCATTAAAAAGGGTCCAACGCCCTCGCTTTCAATTTCAATTCAATTCGCGCATCTTTATTCCTTCTTTTAAATATTTATGTAATTCTCCCAAAGCCATGTAACTCGGATATTTTATATTTCTCGCACTTTAGTTCTTTATTTTTTGTCAAATCGGGTCCTGGATTTTAATTTGGCGATGTGGACCCGCGCCTTTGTAATAGTTTAGGAACTTTTATTTCTCGCAATTTTTTAACTGTTAAATAATGGCATGCAAGAATGAATGGCAAATAAAAACAAACGCATAGATCACCATAACATGACAAGACAAAAATAAATGAATCTGACACACAAATCACACACCACCCCTAGGGTACGCCTCACTGTTGCCTTGCCTCGAAAGGTGATCGTCGAGTAGAGGATGTCTTAGTAAGTCCTCATGATCCGGGAACCTGGCATGAGGGTAGCTTCTAAGGTGTCTTCCCATTGCTCTGGTGATCACCATGTCCCGAACCTCGAATTGACCCGAACACCTCCAACGGTGGTGCTACCTAACTCTCAATGGTGGGATGGCACTACTTTAAAGGACATCTACACAGACGAATTCCTCAGGGTAGGTAGACGACTCTAGATACTTTCTCTAATTTCAAAAACAAATCAAAAATACTTTTCACACCAACACCTTTTCAAAAAGCTTTCGAAAGCAATTTTTCAAACACTCTTGAGGACCGATACAAGAGTCGAACTGGAATTTTCAAAGAAACTTTTTTAAAACCCACAATTGAAAAGCAAACAAACCATTTTTGAAAACACAAATGAGCAAGTATCTAAGAGCCCATGGATAACCATGGATAGAAAGGGTGCTAATACCTTCCCTTTCTATAATCTACCTCCCGAACCGAGAGCAATCTCTTTAAGAAATTTTTCTGTGCTTTTGTCCTTTCCATTTGGAGAAAATAAAAGACGGTGGCGACTCTTGCTTCCGCGACATTTCGCGAATCAGCGTTAAACAGTCAGTTCCAGATCCACCGATCACACCATGTAATTTTCCAGTGTTAGGGTCAGCACACCTTGCTAAATTTGATGAATACCCATTGGGCATTCTCAATTCTTTTAACCATCGACAAACTGCTTTAGCTTCTTGGGAAGTCAGACTGAAACAAGCCTTGGGTTTTAATAATTTTCCATTCGGTTGAGGCTTCAACTCCAACTCTCTTCGATTACACCAAATTCTCATGTCTTGTCTGGCCT
This sequence comes from Vicia faba, assembly GCA_948472305.1. NCBI lineage: Eukaryota > Viridiplantae > Streptophyta > Magnoliopsida > Fabales > Fabaceae > Vicia > Vicia faba. The sequence continues at coordinate 318,291,203 of OX451738.1, read as the reverse complement.
TCTCATTATCTTTTGTTTTTCCTGTCACATCCATCACTGTGTTAAATACATTATCAAAAAAATTCTTCTCAATATGCATAACATCAAGATTATGGCGCAACAAATTATCTTTCCAATACGGAAGATCCCAAAATATACTTCTTTTTGTCCAATTGTGGGTGACGCCGTATCCTTCAATTCGGCATGCTTTGCCAGTATCTGTAAATTTTGGTAGTTCACATACTTGGTTCCATATAACCCCTGGTGGCAATCGAGGCGGAGGCAAATCTTTCTCTCGTACAACTTTTTTAAAATTTGTCTTGTTTCTTCTATATGGATGATTTGCTGGTAGGAATCTGCGGTGACAGTCAAACCATGAGCTTTTCCCACCTTTATCCAACGTAAATGCTTTGGTGTATCCCATGCAATGCGAACAACCCATTTTTCCATGCATACCCCAACCAGACAACATGCCATATGCTGGAAAGTCATTAACGGTCCACATCAAGGCAGCTCGTAATGTGAAGTTCTGTTTACGGGATATATCATAAGTCCATTCTCCAATCCACATCTTCTTCAAATCATCAATTAAAGGTTGTAAGTACACATCAATTCCGGCTTTTGGACTGTGCGGGCCTGGAATAACACACGTCAAAAACATGTATGGTTTTGTCATGCACATCTCAGGAGGGAGGTTGTAAGGTGTTACAATAACTGGCCAACAAGAATACGCACTTCCTGACGCTTGCACGTATGGGGCAAAGCCATCAGAGCATAATCCAAGCCTGACATTTCTAGGTTCTGCAGCAAAATCTGGATGTGTCCGATCAAAGTGCTTCCATGCCTCACCATCAGATGGATGTCGCATAGTGCCAGAACTTGTTTGGTTTGTATGATGCCATGTCATTTGACTTGCACTGTGCATTGAAGCAAACATTCTTTTTAACCTTGGTATTATAGGAAGATAAAACATGGATTTTACTACTACACGCTTTTGCTTGCTGTTAACGGCTCTACTGCGAACTTGATATCTTGGACTATTACAAAACTTACACTCCTCTAACGATCCATCTTGAGTACCAAACTCATTGTCATAAAACAACATGCAACCGTTAATGCAACAGTCAATCTTTCTTACTTTTAAACCCAACTTCGACACCCACTTCTTTGCATCATAATAACTTGTAGGAAAGTTGTCTTTCGTAGCGGTGGAGTCCAACATCATTTTTGCAAAATGTTCCAGACATTGATCAGAAACATTCCAATTTGACTTGACGGCCAATAGTCTCACACACATTGATAGCTTTGAGTCTGACGACCCCTTAAACAACGGCGTATTCATCTCGTTCAATAATTGATAAAATCTTTGCGCTTCCTCATTCGGCAACTCTTCCCCGTCAAAATCTCCAGGTTCATCATATGTCACGTTCACACCAAAAGCATCCTCAACCATGTCACCGATCAAATTAAAGTTCTCCTCATACTCCATAACCGGTCGACTACTTGAAGCATGCGTGTTGCTAGTCTCTGGTACATTAACCGGTAGTTCTTCAACATTATACGTCCAAACCCAATAATTTTCAATGAATCCCCTTCTATGAAGATGACGTGTTACTTCCTCTGGGTCACTAATTATTGGTCTACATTCACATTTAAGACAGGGACACCTAACCCCTCCTTCGCTTCGACAACAATCCTGAGCAAACGCCCACTTAATAAACCCATCAACTCCTACTATAAAATTAGGTTTAAATCCACTTCTTCCTGGATATGTTCTATCGTACATCCAACTACGATAATACCGATAATATTCCATACTGCACATTTATACAATCATTGTCTTTTTCATTAGAAATATTAATCAACTTAATAATATTATTCTTAAACTATTTAATACTATTCTTAAAAATATAAATTTTTCTTTTTTATATATATACTAACATATAAATAAATATTCAAATGTAAAATATATAATTTTTTATTATATAACAATAATATCAAAAAACAATAATATAACATATTTACTTTTTATTATATATACAACAATAATATTAGAAAACAAATAATGTAACATATATACTTTTTATTATATATATAACAATAATATTAAAATAATAATATAATATATATATATATATATATATATATATATATATATATATATATATATATATATATATATATATATATATATATATATATATATATATATATATATATATATACTCTTTTTTTAATTATGTTTTTTATAAATTCTTATTTTAATATATAATTTTTTTTTCATATCTTTAATATATAAATAAAAAAATAAAACTATTATAATAAATATAATATACATTTTTGTTTTTAAATATGTTATTAAATTTATGTGTTAACATATATATATATATATATATATATATATATATATATAAAATAAGACTTTTAATTTTATATTTTCTAAAAAATTTTATTTTAATATATATTCAATTTTTTATTTATTTTATACGTATATACTAACAAATTTTTTTTATGCAATAATATTGATAAATATTAACCTATATATATTAACAATAATATTTCTGTTTAATAATATATTAATATATCAAACATTCTAATTTTCATTTTATTTTAAACATTAACCTATAATACTAATTAACCTAAAACTAAAATTAAGTAAAATATTTTTTTAATTCACATAAACAAAATACATATACTACTAATCTATATAATACATATAAAATATAAAAAAAATGCATAAATACCTCTATATAATTTCTTCACTTAATTTGCTTCTTCTTGTGTAGCTCTTGATGTTCTTCTTCAAATTTCTCTACAGGTTAAACAAAATACCCTTTTTAATATTTATTACCAGTATAATAAATAATGAACAAATGAAATAAAAATTTATCAAAATATGAATACCTTATTCTTCTTCAACAATTTGGGATGGAGGAAATTTGATTTGGGAATTTGGATTTGAGAGGTAGAGGCAAGGCAAAGTAAACAAAGGAAGAAGAAAGGAAGAAGAAAGGAAGAGGAAACAAACTGTAACGGATGAGAATTTTGTGGAGATGTAAACATTAAGTAGCGACGTGACTGTCACGTTGCAACATTGCCACGTGAGACTCATGTCGCTACACACTCAACAGAAATATAATTCACTTTCCCACTCTGCCACCCTGTCATCAATCAACTTTAATTTCCCCCTTAAATGTAGCGACGTGGCTATCACGTCACTACCAAATTTCAAAATAATTTTAAACTCACTCCAACTAAATGTCTCAGAGTTTATACATATTAAATTTTCGTTTTCTATAGCGACGTGTAAGACACGTCGCTAATTTTTTTACTAAAAAACCTTCTCTGACTTGCTTTATTTATCATTAAAATATGTTTGTGACGTGGTTATCACGTCGCAACTGCATTTATTACTCACGTGATAACTACGTCGCTAATATATGTCGCTGGGGACCATCTTTCATGTAGTGGTGGAGGCGCCAAGTGAGATAGCTCCTCCTTTGGAGAGTCATCTGAAACATGGTTATTTGCGTAATTTTTTCCGAAACATGGTTATTTGCGAAATTTTTTTAATACTTTATTATTCCAAAAAAAAATTCTACGTTTCACTATAATTAAATAATATTTTCATCTATCAGATGAATTAAAAGAATTAACACTTCAACATTCAAATCAATAAAACAATTAAAAATAATATAAATGAGAAAATAAATTTTAATCCGTTAAATAACGAAAATAGACTGTAAATTTAAAAAATAACATCTTTAAGTAACTCTATTTCTATCTTTTTCTAGCCAATCTTTCTCTCTTATTGGAATAGTGTATTTTATTCATTCATATATCATTTTAGATAACTCTAATAATGTTTTTCTATTAGAGTGAATGTCTATCTATTCTACACATTTTTCTAATAAAATTTGTTCTTAATTCTTTTGCCATGTAGCTTGCCGACTATGTGAAAGTTTTCGGATTTAACATGTTAAGTGGATGTTTGAGATTTAAAAGTATGTTTTTTCTTCAAAGTCTAATATTTAAATCTCATCTATGCCATTATGATATTAAAAATTGAAAGGCGGTTACATATTTTCTATTGAACGTGAGTGTAAAGTTGAGACAGCTTAGGCATTGTGTAAGTTTGTTTCATATGGTTTTAATAGGCAAATGGTGAGAGTACAAAAGAAAACATGCATGTTCTATATTCCCCGCCACTCAATTTGGCTTCTTTCCTCTTTTCTCTTTTGGTTGCTCATGTGGATTTGTAAAGTACTTTGTCCTATTCAAACTTTATATATTGGACAAATTATTGTTTTTTCTGACTGGAGGTGAAATATAAAAAATAAAAACGCATCAAAGGCAAAAAAAAAAGAAATATATATCTCGGGTAGTGTAACTAGCAAGGAGAATGTGATGACCTAGTAAAACGATTTAAGGTGAAGATATCTGGGGTACAATCCCACTAAGGGGATACTAGACGTCCCTTAAAGCCCGAGTAGTAGTTCGTTCTCGTTGTCAATTCGGACGAGGAAGATGATCGGGTAGCGCCTACTCGTAACCGATCACCTTCTCGACCATTAAAGCTTGTAATCATCGGCGGCACATTCATTGCTACATTACAACACTAATCACCTTCATTCATGGAGGCGGCGGTGGTTACACAGTTATGGAACTCAAGAGTCCCTTATTAATTAAGGCTCTTTATGAAATTGAGACGCTCTATATATATAAAGGGGCTCCCACATGACGGATAAACAAGACATTCATCTTAGAACGTATACATGACTATCGTAGCTCCCAAATCCCCCAATAATCTCATAATCTCACTCAGGTAGGCTTTGTTGAGGATCTGAATGACATACTGTATGGGGATTTCTTCTGGAATAGCCTAGAAACGTTTTCCTGCACTTTCAACCTACCAATAATTATCCTTTCTCATTTCGTTTTATTTGTAAGTAATGATTATATTCAAATGCATATGCCTATTTAACAAAACATTGGACGTTTTCAAATAAAACATAAGTGTAAAAAGAAAAGAAAGGCAAGCAAATTTCTACACTTTGAAGTATTCTTGTATTAACTTTAGTAAGTATTTTTGTACAAAGGAGACAGACACCCTAGTAAGAGAATGTTGTCGTAAAATTGAAAATTTTTTATACAAAAGAAAGATGGCTATGTGTAACAATTCCATGGGGTTCCCATTCTGCTATAGCCTTCACAACTCTGAGTATTTTGTCCATTCGTTGCTTCGTCCGCAGATGATTGGATTGATCAGAAGCTTGGAGCTTGGTCGTGAAGAGATTGTCCTTAAAGTGATCCGATGAGACATAGTCATACGCTTTAATTCCCTAACTTTTGCCTGGACCGCCCTTTCGGGTTTTCGATTCACCGGGATGCCCATTTTTGCCCAAGTCTCCCTTTCGGGTTTTCAACTTGCCGGGTGTACAAATTTTTTATTTATCCCTAATTTTTGCGTGAACTGCCCTTTCGGGTTTTCGATTCATCGGGATGCCCATTTTTGCCCAAGTCGCCCTTTCGGGTTTTCAACTTGTCGGGTCATTTTATGCGTAGTATCTTTTGACTATTTCTGCGTTCGCAGGGTGCGGCAAGTCGTTGCCGTCCATGGTGGTCAGAATCATTGCCCCACCAGAAAAGATATTCTTGATCACAAATGGTCCTTCGTAAGTAGGAGTCCATTTTCCCCTGGGATCACTTTGCGGCAAGATGATCCGCTTGATTACAAGATCTCCGACTTGATATACCTAACGCCTGACTTTCTTGTTGAAAGCCTTGATCATCCGTTTTTGATACGTCTGACCATGACAAACAACAGTAAGTCGTTTCTCGTCGATCAAATTAAGTTGATCAAGTCAGGTCTGAATCCAATCGTCTTCACTCAAACCAGTATCCTTCATGATCCTTAAGGAAGGAATCTGAACTTCCATAGGTAAAACAGCCTCCATGCCATATACCAAAGAAAAGGTGGTTGCCCCGGTTGAAGTACGCTCCATGGTACGATATCTGTGCAGAGCAAACGGTAACATCTCATGCCAGTCCTTGTAGGTGACCGTCATCTTTTGAATGATTTTCTTGATATTTTTGTTTGCGGCTTCAATAGCACCGTTCATCTTTGGCCGATAGGGAGATGAATTGTGACGTTGAATCTTGAATTGCTCGCACAGAGTGGTGATCACAATATTATTCAGATTTGTACCGTTGTCCGTGATGATCCTGTCGGGGATACCGTACCGGCATATGAGGTTCTGCTTAATGAAGCGGGAAACCACATTCTTGGTAACGGAGGCGAAGGAAGCCGCTTCAACCCACTTGGTAAAATAATCAATAGCCACCAAGATGAAGCGATGTCCATTGGATGTCGTAGGCTTGATCTCTCCAATCATGTCGATTCCCCACATCGCGAATGGCCAAGGAGCTGTTAGAACGTTGAGAGGAACTGGAGGAATATGTACCTTGTCAGCATAGACTTGGAATTTGTGACAAGTACGGGAATGTTGATGACAATCAGCTTCCATGGTAGACCAGTAGTAGCCTGCCCTTAGAATATTCTTAGCCATCGTATGTCCGCTTAAGTGGGTGCCAAATGTGCCGCTATGTATTTCAGTCATGATCAACTCAGCTTCAACTTTGTCCACACAATGAAGTAGAACACAATCATGGCTGCGCTTATATAAGATACCATTGCTCAGAAAGAACTTAGCCGCAAACCTCCTTAAGAACTTTTTGTCGTTGACTGAAGCTCCTTCAGGATATTCTCGAGTCTTGAGATACCTTTTGATTTCATGAAACCAGGGTTGTTCCACTACTTCTTCGGTATTAATCTCATGACAGTGTGCAGGTTCGTCCATTCGCTCGATGGTGATTTGGGGAGCCTCATTATCCCAGTTGAGTTTAAACATGGAAGACATTGTAGCCAGAGCATCTGCTAGCTGATTTTCTTCTCGCGGGAAGTGCTCAAAGGTAATCTGCTCGAAATGTGGTAATAATGTCAGGACATGTTCTTTGTATGGGATAAGATTAGGATGTTTAGTGTCCCACTCTCCTTTTATTTGACTGATAACCAAAGCTGAGTCCCCAAACACAATTAGAGATTTGATTCCCAAGTCAATAGCAGCCTTGAGACCAAAGATACAAGCTTTATATTCGGCCATGTTGTTGGTACAACTGAAGCAGAGTCTAGCAGTGAAAGGTGTATGGCAACCTTATGGAGAGATAAGTACCGCGCCGATACCGTTACCAAGTGCATTTGAAGCACCATCAAAGTACAGGGTCCATTGGGATCCTTATTCAGGTCCTTCATACGGTCCGTTACCTTCAATGTTGTCCAATGTCATAATGTCCTCGTCAGGGAAGTCGAACCTCATAGATTGATAATCTTCGACGGGTTGATGAGCTAGATAGTCAGCTAGTACACTCCCCTTTATAGCTTTTTGGGTTGTGTACTGGATATCATACTCAGTCAGGATCATCTGCCATCTAGCGATCCTTCCGGATAAAGCAGGCTTCTCAAAGATGTACTTGATCAAATCCATCTTGGAAATCAGCAAAGTGGTATGTGTCAACATATACTGCCTCAGCCGGCGAGCAACCCATACCAAAGCGCAGCAAGTTTTCTCGAGCAGTGAGTAGCGAGTCTCACAGTCGGTAAACTTTTTGGTAAGGTAATAAATGGCATGCTCTTTTCGGCCAGACTCGTCATGTTGGCCCAGTACGCACCCCATTGAGTTATCCAAAACAGTCAGATACATGATTAAAGGCCTTCCTTCGACGGGTGGCATCAAGATAGGAGGTTCCAGCAAATACTCCTTGATTTTATCAAAAGCAACTTGAAAGTCATCATTCCATTTAACCACCTGATCTTTCTTCAACAACTTGAAGATTGGTTCACAGGTAGATGTTAGGTGAGAGATGAACCTTGCAATGTAGTTTAGGCGTCCCAAAAAACCTCTGAACTCCTTCTCAGTGCGAGGGGAAGGCATTTCTTGTATAGCTTTGACTTTAGCAGGATCAACCTCAATGCCTTTGTTGCTGATGATAAATCCCAAAAGTTTACCAGACCTGACTCCAAAAGTGCACTTGCTTGGGTTCAATTTGAGCTTATACTCCTTCAATATAACAAACAACTTTTGCAGATGGTCGAGGTGTTCTTCTTTTGTCTGTGAACGGGCTATCATGTCGTCTATGTAGACTTCGATATCATGATATATCATATCATGAAACAAAGCTACCATGGCTCGCTGATAGGTTGCCCTGGCATTCTTCAGTCCGAATGGCATCACTCTGTAGCAGAAGGTACCCCACTGCGTAACAAAAGTAGTCTTCTCCATGTCTTTGGGGGCCATTTTGATCTGGTTGTATCCCGAGAATACATCCATGAAGGAGTTTCTTTTCTGTTCAGAAAAAACCCTCATTTTAACCCTGGAGCGGGCAGTGTTCAGTTAATCAAATCAAGCATTCAGAACTCATCAAGAGTACGCATATAAGGATACAACAATGGCTATCCATCAAAAGGTTGAGGAAAGTCAAAACCACAATGGTTAACCCTTATCTATCAACAATGTGCGTCAACTAACGATATCCCAATGGGTATCTCTCGCACATCAGGAGGTCAACAAATGACGATACAACAATGGCTATCCCTCATCTACCAAAGACTCAGACAGTCACGATCACTTCCAACAAATCAAAGACAACATGAAGACCAACGACTTGTTTAGAAGAGAAAGTATGAATAAGAAAGAAACAAAAATCCCCGCTAAGTCGAAACTTGAAAACAAGTCACTTAGGAAAGAGTTAGGGCATCCCGCTGGACTTCCAAATCGAAATTCAAAAGAATTTATCCATACAAAAGTAAGAAAGAAATTGAAAAAAGCCTAAAAGGTAAGAAAAGGATTACCAATAAAAACCCCTATTGAGAGAACAAGGTCGTGTGATCAGACACCAAAATTTGAAGTTAGTGACTGTTGTGACCAAAAGGCCTTAATGGTTCCTCAACCATCACAAATTCTTCTCGAGAGATGAATGCTTGTATCGGGTCAACTGAATGTAGGAATGGATAACATCATGGAGAATGGGTGGGCACCAATTAATTTTGAGCCCCAAATCCTTTTTTCTAAAACCGTGAACCAGGACACATTACAACCCCTAAAAGTCCTAACTGAAGCATGAGTCAATTCAAAAGCGTGCTACAACGAGATAACATTTAACTGAACCCTAAGAGGTATTTTTAAATATCTATGTTGGCATCATATGCTTGCATTATCTTTCATAAAAAAGAATTTACAAATGTTGCTCTCTAGCTAGTGACTCGTTCACAACAAAGTTGTGACGCTATTCATTCAATTTTTTTTTAAACTTCAAGACTTACATACGTGTTGTATTAGAATTCTCATTCTCATAATAAACATTCTTATGCATACGAAACAACTGGTTGACATCAGGTAATTTTGACACAATGAATAATTGGTAAAGAGCTCAATCTTGTAAGAGAAGAGAGGCTTGAATACTTTTTTGAAGCAAGAGTCAGTTGTCACAAGAGAAATGACTTATCCAGGGGCATGTTAACCAATGATTCTGTCAAGAGAAAGCATCTTGGTGCTTCACAATCTGATTACCCTTTAGGGATGAAGGTAGCAGATTTCACCAATATGGGGCAATCAAGTCGAGATTCGATCTCTCTAAGCTCATCCAAATCTGAGGCATTCCCTTAAAGCTATACTCAATCAGAGGCTATCAAGTCGATAAATCTCTTCGAGCTATACTCAACCAGAGGATATCACTTTGATAAATCACTTCAAGCTATCAATCAGAGGCTATCACATCGATAAATATATTCAAGTTGCCATCGATCAGGGGCTATTACATTAAGAAATCAATTCGAAGTTCATTCAACTCGGGGAAACTACGTCGATATTTGACAAATATCTCCAAGAAAGCTGTAATCAAGAGCAGTTTATTTCATGATTCAAGATATTGGGGCAGGCCACCTTATTTTGTATGGTGCCACATATATTCTGGTCTTCTATTCGGGACAAATTCTTTCAGAAATCCCACAAACAGGGGCATTTTGTATTCGTACTCGCAAAGTTGTTCAAGCCAATTATGTTGCACAAGACGACTATAATTAAGCTAGAAGCATCATAACAGTCACCCTGACCTAGCCAATGCACAAAGCCTCCTTCATCTGCTGCAGACAATTTTAAACCTAATTCCCCAAGTGATTTTAGAAAGTTCGGAGTCGCTGTTTGACTGGCACGTACAAGTGCACATCCAGCAAGAGCTTAACTAGGACATACGCAAAGCTAAACCGAGGCATACCCAGTGGATTAAACTGGGGCATTTGTAGAGTTAAATCAGACATTCACAGAGCTAAATCGGGGCATTCACATGTGTCCATGCCCGTATTTTATCCCCAAGTGATTCAAGAGGTGATTCCCTAGTGTGGCGTAAACTTGGGGTATGTATTCGAAGAGATCCACATAGTGCTCAATATCCGTCCTTCGACATATTCAGTTCTACCACCCTCTCAACGGTTCAAGAGGTAGGGAAGTCGGGTCAGATTATCTCTTCCCCAACATCACAACTCAGAATTCAGTGGCGTACTTGTAAACTCGCTTTGTCAGCAATTCAATCTTCAGCGGAGTCTTCAATAATCTTCAGCATCATTAGCTCCTCACTGCAAATTCTTATCAATATCCCCAGCAATTTTTGGTACTGCAGGTTCCCAGCGCTGATATGTATTGGCATCCCCAATGATGAGCAATAACTCCAAATGAGCCTTCGCTTATCTCCATGAAGTCTACTTCTTTGCATTTTCATATAGTTATCATTACATAACATTGCATCTTCAAAAGAGTGTAGCAGATACATCATAATGGGTCTTTGCGGCAAAAGAAATTTAAACATGCATACGAAGTATAAGCTAGATTGGGTTCCTTACATGAAAGACATGAATCATTCAAGGACAACAATACATCCCTTCAAGAGAATATCGCTCCCAAACCTTTAGATAACATCCTTCACCTTCACAATGCCCAACTAATCGTGCCAATACCTTGTACTACTATTCTTAGCAAAATCAATACACCAAGTTTAAACCTAGTTCCTATATGGTAGTCAGTTCCCATCTGACGATCAATTCTAAACCCAATTCTTGTATAGTAGTCAGTTTCCATATGACAAATAATTCAGTCTTCCAACACCCATTTGTGTCAATTTCCTAAACACTCGTCTGTGTCAACTCCTAAACACTCATCCGTGTCAGTTCCCCAAACACTCACCCGTGTTTAAACCTCTCCTTGATACTCGTCCATATCTTCTTTCGATACTCGTCTGTATCTTCTTTTAATACCCGTCCGTATTGATTCAAACACCCGTCTGTGTTATCTCTTCCTTGATACCCGTCCATATCTTTATTTGATACTCGTCTGTATTGATTCAAACACTCGTCTGTGTTAAATATTTCCATGATACTCGTCCGTATCTTCACTCAATACCCGTCCGTATTGATTCAAACACTCGTCCATGTTTAATCTTTCCTTGATACTCATCCATATCTTCTTTCAATACCCGTCCGTATTGATTCAAACACTCGTACGAGTTTAACCTTTCCTTGATACTTGCCTTATCTTACTTCAATACCCGTCCATATTGATTTCACTCATCTATGTTTAAACTTTCCTTGATACTCGTGTGTATCTTCTTTCAATACCCATCCGTATCGATTCAAACACTCGTCCGAGTTTAACCTTTGCTTGATACTCATCCGTATCTTCTTTTAATACCCGTCTGTATTGATTCAAACACCCGTATGTGTTAAATCTTTCCTTGATACTCATATGTATCCTCTTTCAATACCTGTCCATATTGATTCAAACACTCGTCCGTGTTCAATCTTTCCTTGATACCCGTCCGTATCTTCTTCCAATACCCGTCCGTACTGATTCAAACAATCGTTCGTGTTTAACCTTTCCTTGATACTCGTTCATATATTCTTTCAATACCCGTCTATATTGATTCAAACACTCGTCTGTGTTTAACCTTTCCTTGATACTCATATGTATCTTCTTTCAATTCTCGTCTGTATTGGTTCAAACACTCGTCAGTGTTTAACCTTTCCTTGATACTCGTCCGTATATTCTTTCAATACCTATCCGTATTGATTCAAACACTCATCCGTATTAAAACCTTCTTTGATACTCGTCCATATCTTATTTTGATACTCGTTCATATTGATCCAAACACTCGTCTGTGTTAAACCATTTCTTTGATGCTCGTCCATATCTTCCTTCGATACTTGTGTGTATTGATTCAAGCACTCGTCTGTGTTAAGAATTTTATTGATGCTCGTATGTATCTTCCTTGGATACTCATCCATATTAATTCAAGCACTCGTCTTTGTTAAGCATTTTCTTGATACACGTCTGTATCTTCCTTCGACACTCGTCTGTATTGATTCAAGCAATCATACGTGTTTAACCCTTTCCCGGATACCCGTCTGTATCGTCTTTTGATACTCGTTCGTATTGATTCAAACACTCATCCGTGTTAAAATTTTCTTTGATACTCGTCTATGTCCTCGTCCGATGTTCTTCAGTATTGTTTCGAAATCATGTCTGTGTTAATCTGTTAAGGATCCCCGATGAAGTTTTTCTTCCAACACTCATCGTGCCAACTAATAAACACTTGTCGTGTTATCTTCAGACACTCGTCGTGTCATTTACCTTTGCTCGTCATGTTGGTTTCTAAACACTCGTCGTGTTATCTTCAGACGCTCTTCGTGTCATTTACCTTCGCTCGTCGTGTCGATTTCTACACACTCGTCGTGTTATCTTCGAACGCTCGTCGTGTCATTTACCTGCGCAAGTTGTGTCGGTTTCTAAACACTCATTATGTTATCTTCAGACGCTCATCGTGTCATTTACATTCACTCGTCGTGTCGGTTTCTAAACATTCGTCATATCCTTTTCTAAACACTCATCGTGTCAATTCCTAAACACTCATCGTGTCAACTTCTAAACACTCGTCGTGTCAGAATCAATAATCTCACCTTTGGATTGTAAGTCATTTGTAGATCTCATTTGTCATCTTTTCGTATCAACCTTTGTCTTGTATTGGCATCACGCCACGTTACAAGTCATTACATTTTCTTGTATTAGCATCATCGCTATGTTAAAAGCTGCCCTTAAATCTTTCTTACCAATAATGAAAAAATATTTTCCCAGAAGATATCACAAAAATAAATAAACACTCATACTTTTTCTCAGAACAAGCTTTCGGCATTGGTATTTAATCATCTTCTACCTCGAACTTTCGAAAGGCACGCGCCAATCATACTTTCAGGTTTAAGACGATTAAATAGGGGCAGCTATAATACCCCAAATTTGTCTTACCTTTTCGTTGTTATATGGCTTATGCTTTTCGAACTTTTCTCATGTACATAACCTTCATTAGGTCATCTAACACACCATGCTTCATTAATCAATAAAATTAGCATTAGGATCCAGGAGCTTGGTAATTAGGGTTTCTCCTTGATTTTGAGGCTCTCATCTATATTAAAGTTGTTCCTTCGATGATCATGGTATGAATTAGGGTTTACTTCCCTAGTCAGGTGGTATTCAAGAGGGGGTCCCTTACGAAGTTAATCCTTAGTGAATACGTGAATACAAATGGCATAATTCAAGGCAACCATATTCAATGAATTACGATTAGTATTAAAAAATAAGCAAGTTTTGCATACAAGAAAGTACTGAACCAAAACAAGAATGATTACAAATGAGAATGCAAATGTAATTTGAAATTTCCATGTTGAGGAGACTAGTCTCTGTATGGACTTGTTGCTTTAGAAGACCCACTTTGTCGGTTTTGACATTTGTCTGAGCAGGAAACATCAATTTATACGCAGACCGTTTGGGGTGAATGATATCACTTTAGAGTCAATGAAGTATTGTACTTTGCACCAGAATTCCCTACACTCCTCAATCGAATGGCTGGATGCCTCAGAGAGGTACTCACAAACCTTCTTTTTGCAGCCTTCAGGAATCTATGTCAAGGTAGGAGGAAGTTCTTGCAACTCGACCATCCGACATTTGAGCAAGCGGGTCAGTAACTATCCATAAGGCATAAGAATCAGGTCAAACTCTCTTGGTGGCCCCTTTATCTTTTGCTGACCCAAGAGAGCATAGGGGCGATATTTGTTTCGTCCTAGCACTTGTTTCTTAGGTCTCGCCCCTAATCGTGATTTAGGCAACCCGAGATGCAAAGTAGCGCCCCGAGAACGAGAAGTAATTACCCCTTTCTTTGTTGCTATTGGAATGTAGTTGACTCGAATGCCCAGACCGTATGAAGTGAATACAAATGCCCCTATTTCAAGAAAACCCTAAACCTTATGCTTCAAGGCCTTACAGTTTTCAATATCATGCCCCGTTACTCTAGAATGGAAGTCACATCGAGCATTAACATCCTTATTTTGAGGGAAATTTACAGATGGTTTTGTAGTGCATAGTTTAGTCAATTGAAACTTGAGCAAGTGCGACAATAGATGGGCATAAATCATTGGGATTGGCTCAAACTTCTCCTCTTGATCTTCTCTTCTTTGCGGATAAACCTTATCCCTTGATTTGATCTGGGGAGAAGAAACTAGCAACTGGCAGGAAAGCTTAGGAGTTTCATATGGCGGAGATCTAAGAAGTCTCCCATGGTCCAAAGGAGATCCCATAGGCTTAGGATAAGGAATATGTTTGGTTACAACATGTCCCAAAGGATGAGGAGAACCAATAACTTCGGTTGCAGCATTAGGTGCATGATTGCCTTTCTTCTTCAACTCTTCCATAACCAAACTCAACTGAGTTTTCAACTGAACATTTTCCTCTTTTAGAATTTCCTGACGACGAGCCATAATCTACATGTCTACCATAAGTAGCCCCATTTGAACTCTCATCTCATCTAATTCCCCATGAAGTTGCTCCATAGCCTAATTTCGATCACGAAGCAGCGAGGAGTCATAATTTGTAGTTCAAAAAAGAAAATACCAAGTGTGAATGAGGGTTCCCCATTCTGAGTACCTATTATGGATGCATGAAGATGCATGAGGTGAATGAGTGGATGCAATGCCATGTTCAAACACTTTCAAGGAACCCACATGCTTTTAGTTTTGATTTTGATGTAATAAAAGATGGATAGCCACAACATAAAGTCCACAAACACGATTCTTTTGAAATAGAAAGAACACGTGTGTTAACTTTTTTCATGTATACTTTTATTTTTATTTTTTTGCAAAATTAAATATGCCATGATGCAAGTGCAACAAACATGGGATCAAAGGTTCCATAATGTTGATTAACTATTGTGCCATTTCTGAACATGCTGGGTGCATTAGGATCAAAAGTCCCGAACATAAACCCAAATGAACCTCTTGGTCAATGGATCAAAAACTCAAAAAATAAATCTGAGAACCGTCAGAACAAAATGTTTACCAACAAAACATAGTCACCATCTGAACATAGTCACCATCCGAACATTGTCACCATCAGAACATAGTCACCAACCGTACCTGTGGTAATCAAGTCCCTCCCTACTCACGGGTGAAAACTAGGTCAGGGTAAGGTTGGGTAGCCCAGAATCGAGGGTACTCCTGAAAAACTACCGCCGTATCACCTACGTGAAAACGATAGCCCCTCATTTGTACCTCATATGAGCATGGACGACATGACGGAAATAGTGAAACTTAAGTCAACTAGCCGACATATTCCACTCTATTCCTAATGTTCCTATGGTTGTCACTTGGCCTGGGTATTAGGCCTTTTGCCTCTTTTGTAACACCCACCCAATCATGAAAATAAATCCAGCGCAGCAGTATCACCAATATATGGAAAGCGATAAAATGCAATGCAAACATATGCTAAGATAAACATGTACAAATGAATAAACTGAAATCATAAAAATAAGCACCCAAAGAAAAGAAAACAAGAGCTAGGAGTAACTCCTGGATGGACCAGCAATTGGTCAACCTATCCCCCGTGAAGTCGCCAACTGAAACAACCGGCTGAATAAATCATTGAGATGAAATCAATGAAGTCGTCGTCAAATGTTTTTTTATCCCATAGGAAGGGAAAGGTAAATATCGAGTTAACCTGAGAAGGGTGAAATTAAGGTCAAATGACTAAAAGATACGGGTAAGGGAGTCTGTTACGCGAGGGGAAGGTATTAACACCCCACACTCCTGTAGTACTCTACGGTATCCACTCTTGTTATTATTATCTAATGGGTGTGGTCAAAGTCTATGTATAATGATTAATGTAAAGATAAAGAGGGAATGCATGCAAAAGAAAAGGAAAAGAAAGTGTGGGGAAAATAAAGAGATTTTTTACAAAGATATGTTCGATTAGGCCCAACAAAAAGTCTCCGCCTATGTATCCCTTTTTCGGAATCAAAGCAGTCGTAGTTCGCCTCACTTGTTTTAGTGTGTTTGTGTTTTTTAGTTAAACAATGTTAAATTCAATGATTCCACCACTGCTTGACCTTTAGAGACTTACGACCTGTAGTGGAAAGGAACTAACATACTCTTAGAAGAGAAAAGTCGATTGTCAAAAAGAAAGGAGTTGGTTAGTGTTTTTTTACCTTAAGACAAGGGTTTAAGTCGTTATATGTTTTATGGATTTTTCAAGAAAGGAGTTTTAGTCTTAATGCAAGGATGTAAAAGAAAGAAAAACATCTAAGGGAGACTATCCTAAATCTAATCCCTAATGTTATCATACAATGATTGATCCTAAGGTTGAGTTTTGAAAGGGAAATCTCTATCCTATATTATCATGCATGGATTACTATCCTAATGTCTAGCTTGAATCGGGAAAGAAACAAGCACATCCTAAGGGAGCATGGTATGTACAAAGCAAGTGCTTTGGAAAAAGCACATAATCGGGGTATACTGACTCAGGGGATGAGGTTATGAATAGAAAATGCTTTAGCTAAGTGGAGCGGATCACCTTAAGCAAACAAGCGGGAGACTGAGATGAAATAAAAAAGAAAAGCATTACTTTAGTTAAGGGGAGAGGATCACCCGAAGCAAACAAGCGGGTAGCGAAGTGTCAGCAATGGCCATTCCGAACTCTTGAAAAATGGTGGGGGTTGAGATCAAACCCTATTCCACATGACCGACTCAATACATATGATCTGCAAAAATCCAAAGAGTCAACGTACAACGTGAGCTAAGGATGATACAGATGAAATACGAGGATTGATTGCGAACCCTTTATGCTCTCCTTCTTTTGAGGACTTATTGGGGCGGTGGAATATGCAAGCACAAATGTAAACACACCTGTGGAATACCTACTTCAAAGATAAGATTTTAAATAAGCACAAGTAGCATACATAATGCACATAATGCGGAATTTCCCTAAACGAGTCTTAAAATAAACCAGAGGGATTCCTGACATGATCAACAACAGAGATCCCCGTCATACATCTCTATTTCTACTTCTCATGGAAAGGAAAGCGATAAAGTGCGAAAGTAGTAAAAAGAAGAGATGAAATACCAAACGGATAACAATCTGTGGTGAGCAAGCAAGAAAATATAAGAAAACCCAGAAAACTTCGAGTGAGCTAGCATCAACAAACAAAACAAGTCAGAAATCATACGTCTAACATAAGCCTCGAAGCAATGGTGTTAAAATAAATCACAAATAGTATGCATCGGACACCATAACAAAAGTTATCCTGCATGAAAATATAGTACAGACGAAAAAACACAACAAGCATGTATACTCAAATCATGAGGGTAAAAGCATAAGCTTGTTTGAATCACATCAGTATCCTGTAAATAAAGCGAAACATGAATCAAGAATAATATTGAATTCGTGTTCCCCAAATAAAGTGGAACACAAATTAGTATCATCATGATAATCCCTTAGTATGAGTCCTTTCAGAATCAACACACATGTCAAAAACAACAAGGAAAAACTAAACCGAAAGAGAAAACACAATGAAAAATGAAATAAAATAAAAAACGGAAGTTTCTATTTTTTGGCTTGGGAACTCGGTTACCCGAATTTGGGTAACCGGTTACCCTAAGTAAAAAAATTGAAAAATAGTTACTGACTTGGGGTAACCGGTTACCATAACTGGGTAACCGGTTAGCCAAGCCAAAAAAGCTGGCAAACGCTATTGTAATTCGGGTAACCGGTTACCATAACTAGGTAATCGATTACCCACGTGCGGAAAATAGTTTTTTCAATTTTTTTGAGGTTTGGCTCATGGCTTGGACATTTGATCAAACACAAAATCTCCACATATTCAACACATGATTTTATATAATTCAAGGTCTAGATTCAATCTTCACATGCTTGATTAAGATCAACAATTAAACTTCACACAACCTCATTAATTTGTTCACTAATTAATCACTTTCAAGTGAATCAGCTTAATTCAATAAGCACTTAATTCAACTATCCGATTCCGTATTTACACATGATGATCAAATCAAATCACAATTTTAGGCTTAGATCTATATTCTCAATTCAAAATTCAACCTAGATTCAATTCATTCTTGATCAAAAAAGTGCTTCTCAAATAATCACTTATTTCAAAAGTGCTTAATTCAAGAAAGCTCACCGATAGAAGTGAAGAGGAGGCTTAGGTATAGATATTGCAACAAACGGATCAATGATCAAAGAAGAATTTCTCTTGATCTTTGACTTTCAAATCTTGATGAAATTGTTGTTGTGTTCTTGATAAAAAAAGTTGTAGAACTTTAATTTGATCTTTGAGAGAATTGAGAGAAAATATTTTTGTGTTTGTGTTGATTTATGAATTACGAGAGCTCTCCCTTAATAAAAATCAGATTTGAGATTATATATATGGGCCAATTGGGCCTTGGATGTGCAATTCAATTGGGCCTTGACTTGAAACGTAAGCCCGACACGACCATAAAGTGCCATGTCATTATCCATAAAGAATCTCGATTCGACCATCAAATAGAAAACGAATATGATAAAATTTAGGACGTGTTGCCGAAAGAACGGGCTCAATTAGATAGTAGGTGATTTAGTTATGATTTTTTGAAGTTTTGTCTCAAATGAGAATATTTCTCGGTTCAGGATTTTCAATGCGTTGCGCATGGTTTGGATAAAAAACAAAGGCCTTCGGATTACCATTTGCTTTTAGCATCTGAAGATAAGTTGTAGTAGACAAAATTTGTGAACCAATGCCACCGGACCTAGCTCCATACAATAACAATCGAGTGAGATATGAATTTTACCGTATCAAATATTAGTATAAATGAATTCCGGTTTAGCACAAACATGTCTTCAGAAACTCAAAACTCACGGGTCTTTCCTTTGTGAATATGCTTTTAGCCTACATAGACGACATCAAGATGACATCGAATCAGAATTTTGGCAATCGAAACCGCGCACATATAGCAATCCATCCAAAAGTTATGAATCTTTAGTGCACACAAAATAATGGTTCAACCCACTTGCTTTTTATTTTTTCACTGTATAACTTTCAAAAGAATGGCATATTCGGGGACCTTCCTTTGAGGTTTAGCTTTTGGTATGAATATGAAAGTTGAAGAGAATTCCGAGACAATTTCAAAACCTCAAGAGTCAATCCAAAACAATGTTCCAAGCGGGAGATATGAATTTCCAACCTCAAATCAGCTGAAAAATTGTTTCTCATTCACACTGCTTAAAATTCACCAAACCCCCCCAAATTTTCCATAACTCGACATGCGTTGATCAAATACGGGAGCTTTTCGTGTTGAAAAAATACCTTGATCCCATGGAATGCATGTTGCATATGATAATGAAATATAAGCCAATTAGGATCATAATGAAGAGGGAAAATTTTGGGGTACAACACCTATAATATGAACATTCAAAGAAAAATATATACATAGTTTGATGTTAGTTTAAAGAACACATGCACAAGATACACACTTCAAGGTGCTTGGTGATCCCTCAAGAGAAAACTTAAAGATAGGATTAAGATAGGGAGAACCAACCCTAATGTGTGATCTTGTTGTATTGATAAAAGTGAGATGATGAGAAATATTAGTGGAAAAATTCGGGTATAACAACGGGTAATGATAAGTGAGAAGTTGTAAATAGGGGAATTTAGCTTCAAATTGATATTATTTAGTGGATTTCCTTTCTGGCTCGGTATCCCTTAGAGTAGGTGTTGTTATACACCAAACTGGGTAAACAATTAAGTTTGTTCCTTTACTTTTCAACATTGTTTACATTGTTTATACCTTGCTATTATGATGAAATCAGATTTCAGTGTCTCGACATCTCTTAGGACATCTGTGATTTGAATGCCAAAATTTAAATTGGTATCTAAGCAGGCATCCTGCTCTGTATCTATATGAGATTCACGGAAGATAATTTCTGGTTCAATGGACAAGGAAGGAGGATTTGTGAACAAAATACCTATGCAAAGGACATATTTGAAGATGACTTATTGAGAAGTGATGATAAGGGAGTTCAGGGGTAACACTCCTAGAACATGTGACAAATTTAAGGAGTGTAGGAGGTTGTTTGATAGGGGCAAGATATGAAAGACAATCTGAAGATGATCAATATTGTGTTGATTCCAACGCTACATATCTTCTAAAACTACTGACGATGATATTTGTGTGTGTGATGTCTTACCAAATGTTATGACATCTTTCCTGATGTGTGAACTTGGACAATTCATAGTGTTGTTTGGATGGTCCCTTGAGAGGGAGTATTGACTATTTATGAAGGGGAGAGTAATGACCCAGTCTGAAGCTGTTAGGCATGATGAGCTTCTACGGTTATGATCTGTGTGTTTGATTTATTTTCAAACCTAGGTTGTTCTGTTGTCACATGGTTTATAGTTCTTGTGTAATTGTGCCTAAAAGGTGTTGAAGAGTTTTTTTATCCAGTTTTAGATGCATGTGTATCTGATGAAAAACCTATGGTAGATCTGTATGTCTCTGGTGTGAGACTTTAGAAAGGTCTGTTTTTGGAATATCAATAAGGGAAAAGCATTATGATCTGGTCTCCTTTGAAGTTTATCCCTCTTATTCTGATACTTGGAAGATAACTTTAACCAGCTTATTAAAGTTGTCAAAGATGCTTGAGGCTATTCTCAAGTCCACTCATAAAGGAACTTCAAAATATGATGGATGAAAAGATCTCTGAAGAAAAAATCATCAGCAATGTATGCAGAACCCTGTTGGACAAAAGAATGGCATATCGGATGAGTGTTGATCACACATGTTTAGAACCATCTCCTGTATTTAAAGAGGCATATGGTTTGTATGTCTAAGAAGATTTTATCCAAGAAACACGTCTTGGATAAGAAGCTTCTACCTTTTGTGAGGAGGTAGCCCTTTCTGCTGAGTGTATCTCTAAGGGAAACTGTGAAGGAAGGGACTTGAGGAAATGTTCTTTTCATGAGGCTTTGTAGGTGATGATGTCAAGAAGGAAGTCATGTATTTGTGCAGGAGTGAAGTTTGAACATTTTGCTTCAGAATATATATATATATATATATATATATATATATATATATATATATATATATATATATATATATATATATATATATATATATATATATATATATATATATATATATATATATATATATATATATATATATATATATATATATATATATATATATATATATATATATATATATATATATATATATATATATATATATATATATATATATATATATATATATATATATATATATATATATATATATATATATATATGAGAGTTTATTTCTCTCCATGGATTCTAATGTTTGTGATAACCTGAAAAAGCTGTTGAGAATGTGTCATATTGATATCTTCTTGTACAAACTTGAAAGAAGGACTTCTGAGCATATAAATCTCTACAGATGGTGGATCAAGAACCAAAGTGAATGGTGTCTAAGAAGTTTATGTCCTAAATGATGTTGTAATAACATGCTTGTTGATGACTATTTTTTTAGATGCTTTGGATTATGAATGTGGAACTTGATGCTCAATGCTAGTTTCAAAAGGGGCTTCTCTAACTATGGTGAAGTAAGTTGAAATGCTTCAGACCATATCTCCAGTGGGGTGTATGGAAAATATATGACTACTGTGATACGGTGGCAGAACCGACTGTTTGAAATGCTGGTTTGCATTTTGTGTTTTGTGTTTGCAAAATGTCGCGGTAAGCAAGAGTCGCCACCGACTTTTATTTCATCCAATCGGAAAGGCAAAAAAGTATAGAAAAAAAAAATCCTTTTTTGAGATATTTTGAGTACGGGGGTAGTTTATAGAAAGGGAAGGTGTTAGCACCCTTTCCATCCATAGTTTTCCATGGGCTCTTAGGTACTTGCTCATCTTTTTAAATTGCTTGTGTATGTGCTTTGTTTTGAAAAGTTTGACTTCGTGATAACCCTTGTATCACTCTTCAAAGGTGTGACGAAGTTGTTTTGAAAGTTGTTTTGAAAAGTGTGAGTGTGAAAAGTTTGACTTGAGCAAGTACCTACTCGAAAAAAGATCATTTCTATTCTTGTTTCCTTTAGACAACGCTACCCCACTATTGAGAAATAGGTAGCATCATCATTGGAGTTGTAAGGGTCAATTTGAAAGGAACGTACGATCACTAAAGCAATGTTAGGATACCTTAGTAATAACCCTAGAGTCTTAAGATCATACTCGAGGCAACATTTCCGAGGAAACATTCGAATGGGACGTTTGATCTTTTTCAGACAGGAGGGCAACCACTAAGACACCCTATGCTTAATGGTCGTTTACCGAAGGCAATCGAAGTGAGAGTATACCCTAAGAGTGATATGTGCGAGTGATTTATTTTCAGTTATTTGTCTTTGCACATTAGGGTTTTTTACCTGTATTAAATTTGTCATGCATTCTTGTCATACAATCCTATTAGCATACATCTAAACAGTTAAATATTTGCGGGAATTAAAATGTGAGAAAGTAAATCTACACTATTACAAGGCTTCGGGGAGGGGGATTAATTACATAGCCAAAACCCGGGGAAAAGCGATAAGTAAAAAGTCCTAGATTAAACTATTACAAACCATGAACTGTTACAAAAATATTGGCAAAAATAAATAACACGCGCGCGATGAATTGAATACGAGATAAATAGGGTTTTGACCGTTGCCTAAACCTAATTGCGATTGATTAAAAAAATGTTTTTTCTATTTTTTAAGAAAATAATGGAATAGTTAATTTAAAGGAAAATCCTAATTCTAGTTAATTTTAAACCAAGAAAAATAAATTAATTCATCTAAAAGCCTATTTTTTGTGTTTTTATTTATTTGAGAAAAAGAGAAAATAAAATTAAAAGTTAACCTAATTTTCTAATTTAATTTTAATTGTGAAAATAAATTAAAGTTTCCCTAGGTTAAACTAAATTATATTAAAATAAAAAAATTAAAATAAAAAGCCTAATTCTAATTTTTTTGAATTATTGATTTTATGATTTTTTATGAAAAAAATAATTAATTTGTGAATTAAAATAAATAAAGAAATATAAAAGAGCAAAAAAAAAGTGAATGGGCCTGGTGGGGGTGCTGAAAAAAGGGGTTGGAATATGAAATTCTGGGCCCAAGGTTGATGGCCTGTTTTGACTTTGCTGGATTCAGTGCATACGTTGACTGGAGGCGTATGGTAGTCCTCTAAGGGGGAATCCTTGGATCTGAGCTATAGACATGATTGATGGTTGGATCTTGATGGCACACGGTGAACCTCCTAATGTGTAGCATGCTGGATTACCTGTTGAAGAAAAATATGAACAAAGGTTGGGACCTGGGGATCGAACCCAGGTCCTTATGCATGTCACCCATATACGCTTTCCAAATGAGCCACGCGTTTTTGTTGTATATATAATGGAAGTAAGACAATATAATCAGAAAAACCAATAATATATTCAAAACGCGCTAAGATTCAAATAACCCAATCAGTGAACGCCATACATTGTCTTCTTCCTCCCAACCGTCATTTTAGATAAACAAACTTTTACCTACAGACGCTTGTTGTAGGTATAACCCTGTCCATCTCCAAAATTGCGTAGGCTCAAGATAAATGGCCATGGCTGGTTCCAATCAACTCGCATCATCCTCACGAGTATCATGGTACCAGAGTTAACGCCCAATTTTGCTTGCATAAAAAAACCCTAAACAAGAACACGAAACCCTAACTATGGCATCTCTTGATTCCTGTACTAAAAACATAATTAAACAATACCAAAAGCTTGCAAATTCAATGATAAACAAGAATATATAAACCAAACATGCTAATGATGCGTAAACCAATGAAAACGAAATCAAAATTTTGAGACAAAACCGTGACTTCTGTACCTATGATTCCAGGCGTGAGAAAGCTTGCAATTGGTTGAAATCCCATCTGGAGATGTCTAGGAACCTGTTGGTATTGTGAGAATGGCTCGAACTGGCCTCTAGAATGGAAATTGGATCACCACTTTCTCTTGAATTTTTTGAGTTTTGTTCTTGCTCTGCACGACTGCTCCAACCCTCCTCTTACCTTGGATCTCTTCTGTATATGTAATGAAACATATTAGGTTAACAAAAACGAATTCAATCTTGCCCATTATGAAGATTTGATTTGGTCTTTCATGGCATATGATATCTTTCCAAACTTGCTTCAATTCAATCTTTTTCCACCCAAATTAGCCTTGCACGAATTGATTCTCAATTGACAGCACATAAGATCTTCCTTCAATGCAAAAATCATCCCTAAAACACATTATATGATTTATTTAGATTTATTTGATTTTATTTGGATTTTAAGTGAATACAAATCAAAATAAATTAAATAAATAAATAAATAAATAAAGCATGGAGGGTCCCATAGGTATTGGACTATGCTAGGAATGAGATTCAATCTTGAAAAGATGGTCCCATGTGGAAAAAATGCAAATTTAAGCACATTTGACTCTTGGCAAATTTTGCAAAAAAGGCCAACTTGGCCAATGCATAACTCTCTCAATTTTGACCCTAGAGAGGTTTTCTTGGACTTTTTAGAAAGCTTATGATGTCCTCTAAGCAACCCTTTTGGTCTCATCTCAATTGAGTCTTCCATGTTCATGTATGAAGCTTTGACCCAAAAGGTATTTTTGTTGACTTTTCAAAATGACCTATAATGTCAAAATTCATTTCTTTTTGTGAGTGCATATCCTGAACTTGGGAGATGAAGATGAATTGTAGGTAATTGCATCCTCTTCAAAATGAGCTTTGAATGGGTCATTTCTGATAAAGCATGAGAAAGTTATGCTTAGTCAAAGTTGAGTTGACTTTTCCTACAAAACCCTAATTTAGCAACTTTTGGGTTTTGATGAATTGTGAGCAATCTTTGATGAATCATGATCAAACCTTTATCAAATGATGAATTATACTTCAAAATGAGTATGTTGACCAAAAACCTTGAGGTTTGACTGTATGTGGGCCACAATTGACTTTTGACCTAACATAGTTGATTTTCAGGACTTTGAGTAATTGATTGAGCAAACTTCTTCTGCAAGGCTTGAAACTTGACATGGATGATCTTGAGAACATATTAGGAAAATGGTGAGAATTTAGGATCCTTTGGACTCAAGCATCTTGATGCAAAGTGAAACCTGAATTTGAGATAGACTGCCTTAGGAGAAAGTTTGTCTGGTCAAGTTTTGAACTTCCTTGAGCAATTTGAGGACCTCACTTGACATTTATTGAGAAATATGGGAGGGCAAATTTTGGGGTACAACAACTACTATCATGTTGAAAAATTCTCTTGTACCAATAATTACTAGTGGGTGAAAAGGAAGAATATCAGATAAATTAATATGATCTGGTTGCTTATGAGAAGTGTGCATGACATCTTGGCCATCCAAAGAGTCATGACAATGTGTGTGGAATATGTATTTTCTTAGTGAATAAGTCAGGGAGCTTGGATGTGCTCTCAAGGAGCTAGATTATCTGGATAAGGATTGATTTTACAGATTGTGAATATGTTCAGCAAGTGAAATGATAGCCCTCCACTATGAGAGTGTGAAGTACTTCATGTGACTTCATCTGGTGCTAAATTGTTCATCTTTAGCAGGAGCATAGTTTATCCATGACAGGGGGAGTCAAGTACTTGTCTATGGATTGTTGTTGCATGGTGCATACATTATGAAGCTTGCAGAGATAATATACTTCTTATGAGGATATGATGTCATAAAATATTTCTTGACATACGACTAATAGGTGTAGTCCCTTATGCTCTAGACAGTGTATGCATGGTTCTAGCCGTATGAAGCTGATTAATTGAATCATGTGTACACATGCCTCTTTGGGGAACTCTAAGAGACAATGTTCTTGAATGGGAGAATTTATTTTTCTCTATATTAAGTTGAGATTCAATGGTTGTCTTGGTTGATGAATGGAAGATTTCACATATGATGTTCTGATTTATTGGTTTGTTTTACTAATTGTGGCTGGATGAAGTTTATTTAGAATCCAACGGAAGGAATTATGGTTATGCTTCAGAATATATGGATAACTCTGAAACTTATTTTCCTAATGACTGGAGTATTTTTCATCTTGGTTGTGAAGACAAGGGATATTAGACAATGTTTGACAGGATATCAGGACATTGTTCAGGACTTGCTTCTTTCGAGACTAATAAGGAAGTATTTTGGACGGCGTAATCAAATACATGTCGAAAGGAGTGTGAAACCCGTACTTAACTATGCATGCTCATTTATTAGAACTATCAATTCCAGGAGAAATAACACAAAGTCAATAAAGGCATTCAAAACTAATTTGGACGATGCACATTTATTTTTGGTGCGGTTAGCTTCCTCGAGCAACACCTTTTTTGACCAAGACAATTATTATAGTCAAGGATCATTAACTCCTAAGTAACTCCTCAGTTATTTAAAGAGGTCATTCCTTCCCTTCTATCATCTTGTTTTTGGTTGTCTTCAAAATAAGTCCTTATGGATTTTGTCCGAGTTTGGGTGAGTATGGTTTGGGTAAGGTTTTATGGTGGATTTGTTTGTCAATTTTTTTGCTAAAAAGGGGAGAAAGGGTTTATTTCTACTCTTCTTGTTGTTCTTAATTTGGGTCTGGAACTTGTTAGCAGTTGTCTTCATTTTGGTTAGGTATGATATTCGTATCCCAGTCCTTGTTTTTGTGTTTTGTGTTATGAGTTATGAAAACAATTTTGTCTTGTGTTCTGAGTTACCTAGAGCTAGAACCTGCATGTGCATGTTGGTGTATGGTTTCTTCTTAAGTGTTCTCTTATGCTCCCCGAGAGGAAGATTTATCCCTCAGTTGCAAGAAAAGATTCTTGGGTTGGGGGGAAGTGTCAAATATCTTCTTCCTCATGTACACCAAATGACTTCATGACCTTCTTCTCTTTTTATCCTGAGTTTGCCATAATGTGGTTTTGAGTCTGTTGTGTGGTAATGGAGTTGTTTGCACTACTGTGAAGAGATGTCGAACATGATGTCCCGACATTAACCATATTTAGAATATTATTTCTCTATGTTGCTGTAGCTTTTGAAGACTAACTCCATGCTAATGTTCCAAGTAGAAAGATATGATCACCGCTAGATTTTTGTTTTATGTATTTTGTACTTTGTTGTTGCTGAAATATGAAGTATAATTTGTTAATTTTTTTTTCCAAAGGGGTAGATTTTTAATTCTCTATTTTAGGATTGGCATTAATTTTAATAAAAATATTAGGCAGTAACATGTTAAGAAGGATGTTCTAACTTGCAGAGAAAACATGTTGAATAAGATGTCATATGCAAAATCATTGGACATCTTGTCTGTTACAGCTGGACTTTTAGATTCTATTAGTTTATGTTGAATATTCTGGGAATATTTACTAATCACACGTGGCATCCAAGTGTGATAAATCAGGGATATATGTTGGAATTCAAGTTATCCAAGTTTTCTAAATGTTGAGACATTTTAGGAAAGTTATGATTAAAGACCTATTTTCATGGAGAAGAATTTGAAGATTATGTGCAGAAGTTTCTGATGATTTATAGCAGCTGATTTGTTGGGTTTTTGAACTCCAATCTAATCCAGAAAAGGGTTATAAAAAGAAGACTCTAGACCTAAAGAATACACGATCCAGAGTTGTAAAAGTGTCTATTGTTAGGGCTTCGTCTGTTTATTGTTTGTGAGTCTCTCTTGTATCGTTTGGTACTTGAGTTGGACTATTAATTGAGTTTTAATTGTGAATCACTCTTAAGCTTTTAAGAAAGAGTGAATTTTTTTATTGAATAATGTCTCCCTCTTGATTTTCAATCACTCTTAAGCTACTAAGTATAGAGTGATTGTGTATTTTTGAAGATTGTCTTCTAAGTCTTTAAAGTTGTGTTCCTGTCAGTGTTTGTGACTGTGTGTTCTTGTCATTATCTGTGACTGTAAGAAAAGTGAGAGGGTTCTCATACCTTGGTGTGTCTTAGGTAGAAATATAGCATGGGTAGTGATTAAGTGAGAAATTGTAAATGGGGGAGTTTAACTTTGAATTGATACTATTTAGTGGATTTCCTTCCTGGCTTGGTAGTCCCCAGAGTATGTGTTTTTGTACACTAAATTGGGTTAACAATTATGTGTGTTCCTTTACTTTTCAGCATTGTTTACGTTGTTTATACCTTACCATTATGATGAAGTCAGATTTCAGTGTCTCGACATCTCTTAGGACATGTGTGATCTGAATACCCAAATTTAAATTGGTATCGGAGCAGGCATCCTGCTCTGAATCTGGATGAGATTTAGGGAAGATACTTTATGGTTTAATGGACATGGAAGGAGGATCTGTGAATAAAATACCTCTGCAAATGACTAATTTGAAGATGAATTATTCAGAAGTGATAACAAGGGAGTTCAGGGGTAACAATCCTAGAACAAGTGACATATTCAAGGAGTGTAAGAGGTTATTTGATATGGGCAAGATATTGAAGACAATCTGAAGATGATCAATATTGTGTTGTTTCAGACGCTAAGCGTCTTCTGAAACTGCCGATGATGATATGTGCGTGTCTGTGATGTCTTACCAAATTCTATGACATGTTGCCTGATGTGTGAGCTTGGAAAATTCATAATGTTGTTTGGACGGTCCCTTAAGAGAGAGTATTGATTATTTATGACGGGGTGAGTAATGGTCCTCTCTGAAGTTGTTAGGCATGATGAGCTTCTATGGTTATGAACTGTGTGTTTGATTTATTTTCAAACCCAGGTTGTTCTACTGTCACCTGGATTATAGTGCTTGTGTAATTGTGCCTAAAAGGTTTTGAAGAGTTTTTGATCTGGTTTCAGCTGTATGTTTATCTGATGTAAAACTTCTGGTAGATCCGTGTGTCTCTGGTGTGAGACTTTAGAGAGGTCTATTCTTGGAATATCAATAAGGGAAAAGCATTATGGTCTGGTCTCCTTTCAAGGTTATCTATGTTGTTGTGATACTTGGAAGATAGCTACAACTAGCTTATTAAAGTTACCAAAGATACTTGAGGCTCATCTCAAGTCCGCTCATAAAGGAACTTCAAAATGTTATGGATTAAAAGATCTCTGAAGAAAAATTCATCAGCAATATGTGCAGAACCCTGTTGGATAAAAGAATGGCATATAGAATGTGTGTGGATCACAAATGTTTACAACTGTCTCCTGTATTTGAAGAGGAATCTGGTTTGTATGTCTAAGAAGCTTCTATCTAAGAAGCATGTCTTGGATAAGTGGATTGGTCAAGAGATAATCAACCTAGTGACTACTTATTAGGTCAGTTTATTTATGATCCAAGTAAGAAGGAGTGCTGAGGATGAGCTCTAATTCGTTGTGGAGTTTCGATATTTCAACCAGGTCCTTTATATATGGAGGTCAAGCTCAAATGTCGAGGACATCTTCTCTGACATCTTGAAGAATTTTTTGATCAAAAGAAGCCAGATTCGTGTGATCGTGCATGTAGCTACTTTGCTCTAATGGATTCAGATTGAGTTGGAAAAATGGGACTTTAAGCACTACTTGATCAGGATGGCTAGCTGGTGGTTACAGGATGAAAGGTGTTCACTCAAACTTTAGATCATTTTCAAGTCCATAAGAACATGGAACTATTGGTCTATTGTAGTGGAAAAGTCCTCCAAGGTGTGTAGAATATGGATTGATGCATATATCTGTGATCTGGCCATTGAGGGTGTTTGTCTACTGCTGCTTGGTTCTCATGTGCTAAGTGAAAAGGGATGTGTATGAGTTACTATGGATGTTATCTCTTGAACAATAGTAAATGATTAAATCATGTAATTGAGATTGATGTCTAAATTGGTGTTTGGAACATCATCTCAATGATTACTTCTCCAAAAAAGGAAGTTGTCCTTGAAGTTCAGGGTGTGTGGATTGTTGTTCACCATTAGATTCTAAATTGGAATGTCTTACCATGGTAGAGTGAATGTCAACCATAACTATTTGAATCCACGTGTGCTAGTGGATTGAAGAAGTAGGATGCCAGATCAAATGGTCTACCTTTTGTGAGGAGGTAGCCCTTTTGCTGAATGTATCTCTAAGGGAAACTGTGAAGGAAGGAACTTGAGGAAATTTTCCTTTCATGAGGCCGTGTAGGTGATAATGTAAAGAAGGGAGTTGTGTATTTGTGTAGGAGTGGAGTCTGGACATTTTTCTTCAGAAAATATATATGAGAGTTTATTTCTCTCAATGGTTTTTGGTGTTTGTGATAAACTGAAAAAGCTGTTGAGGATGTCTCCTATTGATATCTTCATGTACAAACTTGAAATAAGGACTTTTGAGCATATAAAACTCTACGGATGGTGGATTAAGAACCAAAGTGAATCGTGTCTAAGAAGTTGATGTCCTAAATGATGTTGTAACAACATGCTTGTTGATGACTATTTTTTAGATGCTTAGGATTATGAATGTGGAACTTGATGCTCAATGCAAGTTTCAGAAGGGGATTCTCTAACTATGGTGAACTAAGTTGAAAAGCTTCAGACCATATCTCCAGTGGGGTGTATGGAAAAGACATGACTACTATCATGTTGAAGAGTTCACTTGTACCAACAATTGTTAGTGGGTGCAAAGGAAGATTATAAGATAAAGTGGTCTGATGTGGTTACTTATGAGAAGTGTGCATGGCATCTTGACCATCCAAAGAGTCACGACAACGTGTGTGGAATATGTCTTTGTTTAGTGAATAAGTCAAGGGTGCTTAGATGTGCTCTTAAGGAGCTAGATTATCTGGATCAAGATTAATTTTACAAAGTGTGAACGTGTCCAACAAGTGAAATGATAGACCTCTATTGTATCCCAAAATTTTCCCTCTCAATTTCTCAAAAATTCTCTCACAAGATCTCTATTGATTCAAGACTGCACAAGGTTTGATCAACTCAAAACACCTCCTTAAGCACTGATGACTCAAAATTAGGGTTTGAGTTTGTATAAGGAAAATTGGAATTTTAATGCTTCATATGACTTTAATAGGTCATTTTGGACTCCCAATATTTCTCATGTCAAGTTTCAAGCTATGGATCATATTTTTTGCTCAGTCAATTGATAAGTTGACCTAAAAATTAATTGTACTGGGGAAAAAGTCCACTGTGGTCAATTTACCGTCAAACTTCATAATTTTTTATCCATACCAACATTTTAAACTCATATATGGCAATTGATCAAGTTTGTATCACAATTCCTCAAGAGATTTGATCAGACCATCAAAAGGGCAAAATGGTCAAAATTAGGGTTTTGATTAAGAAGGTTCAATTTTTGAATTTTGACCTAACACATGACTTGTTGGTTTAAAACACGACATCAAGGATTCAAATCCATAATTTTACCTAATGGCATGGCTTAAAATATTCCCCAAAGATCAATTGATTGATAGTTGAAATTCAGTCAACTGATGAAAAGTCAACTGATACACTGAAAAGTCAAACTTTGACTTTTTGATCAAAATCAAGTTTCAAAAATCATATTTCATCAAGACATGTCAAAATATGAAGATTGTTCATCAAGAAATCAAAAAGTCAAAATTATCTTTGAAAAGTCAAAATTCTAAGACTTAGAAATTTTTCTAAGTGTTAGAAAGTTAACCTTTTTTCATGACTTTGTGCTAAATATTCACCATGATGCAAGATGATTCGAGAAAAATCAAACATGAAAGTTTTAGATCTTAATGAGATCTAAAACATTGTAGGACAAATTTTTTTCTAGAAATGCTTGGATCTCAAGTTATTAATTCATGAAGACATGTACATGAAATAAGAACACTTAGTGAAATTTTGCCCTAATTAGGCAGATTTTTTACCTAACTTCATGGCAACTTTTCACCTAGTTTCAAATTGAATCTTCAAAAATGTCCAAAATGAAGGTTGTAGGGGATGTTATAATCTTTCGAAAATGTCAAAGAACTCATTGAGATCCTGTTTGAGCTAAGAGAATCGAAGACAAGAAGTTAGACATTCATTCTTGATTTATAGGTCATTTCCATGATGAACAAGAATTCAAATCTCTTAGCCATACCTTGAAATATTGCTTTGCAGGCCTCAAAGTATCTAAAAATCTCCATAATCATAATATTACACAAACTTTATGGATATTATCCATTAAATACAAGCTTTATCTAAGTTAACTTGCCATTTTTGGAAGAAAGGCAAGACTTCCATTTTGGAAAAGTTGCTTTAATCACAAAGTCAACTTCTTGAGCCTCTAACTTGTTTCCTCTGTATACACTCAATCCACAAGCTCATAATAAACATGTTTAAAGTGTTCAACCACTCTATAAGGCAGGCTATAAGCATTGAAACCAAGTTTGTCAAGATTGCTTCAAAAACAAGGCAAAAATCCATAACATATGATCTTTGTTTTCTAACCATCTCAAGTCCTCAAACCCCTTTCCTATAAATTAGGACATAATTTGCAACACAAGAAAATATTTTACAAGCCCTCAAACTCCCAAAAACCAGAAATTGCAATACAAGCACAAAAACTTGCCACTTCTAATTTCTGAATTCAATCTCCCAATCCACTCGTGCGTTTCTTGGCCTTTTGCTTCCAAAAGCTTCTAAACATCATCCATAAACAATCCCACACCCTGCTACACTTTTGTAACTCCATCTTCATCATCCTCCATTTTCAAAAACTGAAGCTTGCACCTTGACTTCTCCAGGACATTCCGACCATCCATAGTTCAAGCTAAGGGTTGCATTAGCTTCCTGGGAACATGAGGAAGCTAACTTGATCGTCACAGCAACTTGATTCAAGCTCTAACTCAAAACACGATTTCCATCTGCAAGGTGAGTTTTCTGACTTTTCATCTCATTATTTAGGTATTTTTAGGCTTGCATTTTCAAAGAAAAATGTAGATATCATTGCCCTGAAGCTGTACAGATCCATAGATTTCATTTATATGACCTGAGTAGAGAAAATTTTGGATCTTAAATTTTTGAAGAAATTAAGTTAAATTTGGTACCATTTAAAATTCAAGCTTGTCTCTGATTCATAGTTTTAATGCTTTACATTTATGGAATTGTGATGAAATTTGCCTTAACTTTCATGTTTACATTTTTCATTTTGGTTGAGAAATGAGTAAGTTGCAGTTGATCTGGATGGGCGTGAGGTTGAAGATGAAGTTCAGGCCATGAACTTGATTTGTAATATATATTTATACTTTTTTTTATAATACCATATGTATAGCCACCCCAATAGTAGAGAGCGCGCGCGTTTATGCTAAGGGCTTGGGTTCGAACCCCAGCGCTGCCCTTTTTCCATTTTTTTATTATTTCTTTCTTTTTGAAAACAAGCTAGCGCGCCTGGGCCTTGAACCTTTGGGCTTTGCCATTTTTGCTGCATCTAACCCCCCTGTTCACTTATAACAACACAACCCAACCTTTTTTTTATCATTTCTTTCTGATTATTAAAAACAAATTTTGGGCCCAAAATAAATTGGTTTTACTTCTAACACCCCTATCAAAATTTCACCCCCTAGCTTCTTTTGTTTATTTTTATTTTTATTTTCACATTTATTTATTTATTTATATTATTACTAATATTATTATTATAATTATTATTTTTATTGACAAAAAAGACAAAAAATATTTATTTATTTATACTATATCTATTTATTTTATTTCAAAACCAAAAAATATTAGAAAATATTTTGTTACAAACTTTATTTCTTTTTCTTAATTAATTTAATAATTAGATTTAGTTTTATTTATTTCTTTCTTATTAACATTAATTTAGAGTTTAGGTTCTTCTTAATTTAATTGATTCTCACACTTTTTTTAGTTAATATTAGAATCTTTCCTTAAAACAAACACTAAAAAATATTTCCTTTTCTAAATTTAAATTAGTTTAAATTTCTTTTTATTAACTAATTATTTCTTTTTTAATTTATTAGGTTAAAATAAAAACCTTTTCCTCACAAAACCAAAACAAACTTCATTTCTTTTTTCTATTTTTCCTTGTACATTATATTCATTTATTCATTTTTTGTACAATATAATTCAATATGGTTGTAATAGATAATTAGGATTTAATTTCTTGCAACCCCCTTTGAAAGTTTTTATACCCCATTCCCTAATGATGTAATATCATAGAAATTTACTTTCCACAAATCATCGCTTTCATATAAATTCTAGTAAATTAGGGTTTGTATGGCAAGATAAAATCAATGTCTAGAAAACCCTAATCCAAGATAAACTCAAGCATGAAATACAATACACTTGTACACTTTCACCTCTAGGACTAACTCCACTTGTTGCCTTGAGAAAATGGCCATGATATGCATGTGAGACATCTTAGCCAAAACAAATCAAAAATACAAGATCATAGTCCCTCGATGACGCTTCGAATGTTGCCTTCAAAGTGATCTTAGACCCTTGAGAAAAATGCTAAGGTATCTCACAACATTACATTCTATGACTATATGATGACACATGCCTGTCCTCTCACATCCAAAGATAGGGCTTCTTATCAATCAATGGTAAGATAGCAATGTCAAAAGGAAGAGAGAAATGAATAAAAGACTTTTGAGTAGGTAGAACGTTCTTAGTTTCTTACTCACAATCCTTCTTCAATAACAAACATCTTTTCAAGTACACCAAACACTTTCAAAAGATGAAATATTTTCAAAAGTGCAAAACTTTGTATGCATTATTATAGAGACGAGAACCATAACAAAGTTTGTCTAAACGAATGCGCTTTTCAAAAATACTTTCAAAATCCACCACAAACACATTTCAAACAAAGCACATTTCAAAAATGATCTAGCAAGGAACTAAGAGCCCGTAGATAACTACGGATGAAAAGGGTTCTAACACCTTCCCCTTTCATAACCTACCCCCCAAACTCAAGAAAATATCTCAAAGGTCTTTCCTATTCTTTTCACCCTTTCCTTACTAGATAAAAGAAAAGTCGGTGGCGACCTTTTTTATCCGCAACAATTATGATAAAACGTAAAACATCCAAGTCAGTTCTCTCACTGTATTACAAAACTGGCAACTCTGTTGGGGACTGTTGAAAAGTGGGGTTACCTTAGAGTTATATCATATTTACTTTCTTTCATTGTTTGATTTCTTTTCTTTACATTCATAGATCCTTATTTGGGTTTGTATTGATCCTCCACCCGGATTGGGGAACACCATTAGGTAAATAGAAAAGATTATGGAGATTGTACAGGGTAGACCGATATGGTTGATACAATAGCTATGTTAGTGTGACATATTTGTGGGTACTGGTACTCCTTATGGCGAATTAAGGAGAATACGGGGCCGCTGAGTGATGTCGTAAAAAACTAACGAACCTTAGAACCTTTAATTGAATAACTTGGCCATTAGGAAGTAGTCAGATATCGGTTTTGGTGGAAAGCTAAAAATTGGTTGATACTCGATACTACGCTCATTGAGATTGGGATATTTTGGCCGTAATAAAAGATTGATTGTGCTAAAACAATGCCCAATAAAGAAAGATCAAGGATATTGATATTCCCTAGAACCCGATTACTTTGTAGGACGGGTTAAACCAACTAAACTTCAAGAGGGTACTTACCTATGAAACCCATGCAAGCCTAAACCTAAGGTCTTTCTGTGCTTTGTTTGTGATTATTATTCATGGCATCATAAACATTATAACATCATAATCATTCTCACTAACCATTTCAAGGATTTAGGAATTTATCTTTGTTCTGTTTTTTAGGTCATGACTTCCATTCGTAGGAATACCATCCTAATTAACTTCGTGAAAGTGCATCCTCAACTTCAAGAGTTAGCATCAAGAGTGCTTGGAGATTCCCCCTTCACCAAGAAATATGGTCGACTTCTCAACTTGGCTACCTCAAACTTCCAAGAAGAAATGATGTGTGTGCTTTTCCAATTCTTTGATCCTATGCATCATTAATTCACCTTTCCCGACTATGAATTGGTGCCTACATTAGAAGAATTCTCTCAATTGTTAGGAGTGCTTGTGTTGGATCAAATACCATTCACCGATTTAGAAGAGACTCCAAAGCCTGAAGTGATTTCTAAAGCCTTGCATTTGAAGAGATCTGACATTGTGGAAAATTGGGAGACAAGAAGTGGAGTTAAGGGTTTCTTAGCCAAATTTCTGTTGGAGAAGGCTTGTTTGTTCTGGGAAGATATGGATTTTCAAGCTTTTGAGGATGTGTTGGCCCTTCTAATCTATGATTTTGTTCTATTTCCCAATCCGGACCAACTCATACATGTGAATGCCATCAAGGTTTTTCTCTCTCGTAATCCCATACCTACTTTGCTTGGAGACATTCTACATTGTTTCCACACTCGCACCATAAAGAAAAGGGGTACTATTTTGTGTTGCATTGCATTAATCTCTATATAGTTTATTTCACACCTACCTCGATCAACGTTGAAGAATGAGCAAGGCTTGATATAGTCTCAAAGGTCAATGTCACTCACACATTCTGATATTTATTGGTGTGCTCGATCCATGGAGGACATTACTATTATTGACCGTTATGGGGAATTTCCTAATATCCCTCTACTTGGTATTAGGGGAGGCATCACCTACAATCCTTATTTAGCTTTGAGACAGTTTTGATATGCTAGGAGGGATGGCCCTCATGATGCACTTGTCCAAGAAATTGCATTCGACTACGAGAATAATGTCCAAGGTTGTCGTCAGAGATTCATATGAGCTTGGGGCATGGTTAACAAGGTTGATAGCAACATGTTGGGGCATAAGAACTCCATTCCTTTGGAGACTTATCTCAAGTGGGTGCGATCTTGCTCCTAAAACTTCATGATGCCTTATGAAGCCATCCTACCTATCGTCATGGAGCCCATCGCCGAAGGGGATGTCCCATATACTGTCCTTTATCCTGATATGCCTACTTCTCTTGAAGATTTGCAAAGAGCTTGGATTCAGCTAAAGGGGGAGTGAGAGACCTTTGAAGCCCAGTTTTATGCAAGCGAGAAGAAGACATTGGAGCTCACGAGGCAACTTCATGAGGAGAGGAGCCTGAATGCCTACATTGCACCAAAGAGGATGCATTCAACCTTTTTGTCTTAGGAATTTATCTTGTATTTATTTCTTCCATTGTAAGCCTAAGAGGCATGTTTGTAATTAATCTAAACTTATTAATGCAATTAATGTTTGTTCCCTTTTGTCTAAACGAGTTTAAATTTTATAAATCCTTGAAATCATTTGCATGTGCATTTTCATGCATCATAACATAAACATGTTTTCCATAATAGGTTTCCTTATCTTTCTATTGTTTATTTCAGTAAGATGGATATCAAACAAATAGTGAAGGACTTGCAAGTGCGGAATTCCCAGTTCCAAGAAACCTTGCTGACCCTGGCTAAGGGCCAACAAGAGATGATGACTTTGCTGGTAGCCAAGAAGAGAACCAAAAACAAGGCATCCATCAATATGGGTAAGAGGTTCAAAGGTCCGGTTCGTTAGGTACATATAGTCAAAGAGTCGCCTGAGGAGGACGATAATCAAGACGAAGAGGCAAGGAGCTCCCGTGCTAGGGGTGCCAATGATCAAGCATCCGAAGATGAAGACTACTTTGATGAGAAATATCCTCCCGCTGAGGATAAATAGAAGCAGTTGGAGGATGGACTAAAGGCTGTTGAAATTTAAGCCGTGTCTGGCTTGGATTTTGGTGAGTTTGGTTTAATATCTGGGGTTGTCATTCCCCATAAGTTCAAAATACCGGTCTTCGCCAAGTATGACAGGGTTTCCTGCCCGGAACTTCATCTAAGGTCTTACGTGCGCAAGATACAGCCGCACACTACCGACAAAAAGCTCTGGGTCCATTTCTTCCAAGAGAGTCTGGCTGGGACTCAACTAGAATGGTTCTATCAATTGGTGGGTTCCTACATCCACACATGGGAAGATCTAGCCACTTCTTTTTATCATCAGTATCAATACAATGTCGATCTGGCACCAACCAGAGTCCAACTTCAAGGTATGACAATGGGTATTAATGAGAGGTTTAAGGAGTACGCACAAAAATGAAGGGATCTTGCTGGTAGGGTTCAACCACCACTAACTAACTAACAGAGAACTAGTTCACATGTTCATGGGAACATTAATTGGCCCATTTTTCAACCTATTGATTGGCAATTCTTCATCTGGTTACACCGAGTTGATCCTAACTGGCGAAAGGGTTGAAAGTGGCATTAAGAGCAGAAAAATTCCCATGACATCTGCTTCCGCATCCAACGCTGTAAATAAGCCTTTCAAGGAAAAAGGAAACAAATGTTGTGTATGGGGCAAGGACCCATACCAAGAAGGATCATCAACCTTCTGTTAATGTTGTATTAATCTCCAACCCTCCATCTACTCAAAAGCAATCATCCAATAATCGATGATCTGAAGTTCCTCGAAGACAGTTCACGAGGATAATAATATCATTATCCCAAGCCTTACAACATTTTTTGAAGGCCAAATTAGTGACATTGCGCGATCCACCATCCAATCCAAACATTTCATCACCTAAGTACAATCCAAATGCCAAGTGTGCGTATCATTCCAACAGCCCCAGGCATGAAACTGATCAATGTTGGGCTCTGAAGAATAAAATTCAAGATCTGATAGATAATGCAACAATTGAATTTGATCCACCTTCTACTCCAAATGTGTTAACCACACCAATTTCGAACCATGGCAAAGGTGTTAATGCAATTGATGATACTACTTTTGTCTCCTCCATTGAAGATTTAACAACTCCATTAATTACTGTGAAAGTTAACTTGATGAGAGTCGGGGTGTTCCCTGGATGTTCTAAAGATTGTGTTTTCTATGATCAACAAGTAAATGGGTGCAAGTGGCTGAAGGAAGGTGTGCAACACCGGATAGATAGCCGCGAGATTTTGTTTGAGAAGTATCCTAGCATCGAAAGTTTAACCAACAAAGCTGAATACATGTCCATAATAACCATCTCTAATAAACCTCTTAGGATCCCCTCAAAGGGTCCTATTAGAATTTCAAATGAACCAACCATTGCTCCTTTAATAATCACTGCCGCTGGGCCTATTCCCTACTCCTCTGATAAAGCGGTTCCATGGAACTATGGTGCCGAGGTTTATTATCATGGGATAAAACAAGATTCTTGGATCAACAAATACGAAGTTGATGTCACTAATATTGCAGGTTCTAGTAAAATGACAAGAACGAGGAGAATCTTTTCCCATGATATTTCACCACTTACTACGATAACAACTCCCGTCTCCATAACCTATGACAAGTCTAGTGCCAACACTAGAGGCAAAGAGAAAGAAAGTGAGCCTGCTGGGATAGAGGCAACTACCAAAAATATTGAAGCTAAAGAACCCTCCACTCGAGAGATAGAGGAAATCCTAAAAATCATAAAGAAGAGTGACTTCAAAATAGTTGAGCAGTTGGGCCAAACCCCCTCCAAAATTTCCATGCTGTCATTATTACTCTGTTTGGACGTTCATGCCCAGGCTCTAATCAAGTTCTTGAAGAAAGCCCATGTGCCCCAAGAAACCACAGCTGACCAGTTCGAGAACTGTGTAGCAAGTTTAATGGTTGATAATGGATTAGGGTTCTCTGACGCTGATTTAACTCCTATGGGAAAGAACCACAACAAAGACTTGCATATTTCTATTGAATGCAGAGGGACCACCATGAACCATGTCCTAGTTGATACTGGCTCATCTTTAAATGTGTTACACAAAGGTGCTTTGGATCGGCTAGATTATGAAGGACTAGTATTGAAGCCAAGTTGTTGTACCCTAAAATTTACCCTCTCACTTTTCAAGGCATTTCTCATGAAGATTCTCAAGGTTCAAGCTTTCACAAGTACATTGGGATTTTCAGTACAAAGATTAAAAGGAAACTATCAAAAAAGGGGAAAACAGATCAAAATAATATTTTGACAAATTTGGAGAAAAACAAGTGTTTTTCGATTCAGCTCCTTTAATTGGCCTTTTGGCCTCTTTCGATGCAAGCTTGGCTTGCATCCTTCGATTAGGCGTGGGCCTCTGGCATGTTGGCTTGGATTCACAAGGCACAAAGCCTCCTGTAGCCTCCTTCGATTCCAAGGCAAAAGACTCCCTTTTGGCGTCCTTTGACTTGCAATTTTTGCCTTCTATGTGCCTCTTTCGAATTTGGACATTTTGGCCTCCTGCATGTACCTTTCGTTTGGGCATGTGGTTCCTTTGTTGCAAGCTTCGTTTTGGGCATTTGAATCCCTTCATGCTTTCTTCGTTTGGGCATCTTTTCAAGCCTAGCATGCCTCTTTCGTTTGGCCATGTGGACCTTTTGTTGCAAGCTTTGTTTGGGCATTTAACTCCCTTCATGCTTTCTTCGTTTGGGCGTATGAGTCCTTCAGTACAAGGTTTTGGTCAAACCTTTCATTTGGGTATGTGGTTCTATTTATATTTGCATGAAGTCACAAGGACCCCCTATGTACACTCCTACGTTTGGCCACATGGACCTTTGGTAGGCAAGCATTCGACTGGACAGAACCACCTTCACAAGGTTTCATTTATAACCGTGTCCCCTTTGAATCAACATCTTTCGAATCCAACTTTGGGCATCCCATTCAAAGGACATGCTTGTTGGTTCATTCAAAGTATTTGCAAAGCCCACTTTAAGGCATGTTTTGGTGACCCATCCAAGGGTCACACTTTTGGCTCCTTCGAAGGATGCACAAAAGTGACTCATTCGAAAGGCACTTATTGGAGGAAAATCAAATAGTATTGTTGGGAGAAGAGTCTGGTCGAAGAAGGTTCAAAAAGAAAGGTTGAGATATTCAAAGATGCTTGCTTCTAAGTGGTGTACCCCAATTTCCCCCCCTAATATCCCTTCATCATACCATATTGATTCAATCACAACAAGATCATACTAGGGCTTTTGGTTATCCTCCCTATCTCTAGTCTTACTCTTTGAGGCATCACCAAGCACCTTGACTTGTTTTTATTTTGTGATCATGAATATTTTGTCTTGATTGTTCCTTTTAATTAATAAAATGCAATGTTGGTTTGTCTTGCTTGTCACTAATCTAGGTAAAGGCAATGAGATTTAGCAAGTTGCTCCATGGGTTCATGAGTTTATTTACATGCCCTAATCAACAAAGCTTGAGAAGTTCAAACCTCACCATTGAAGTTGTTTTGGAATAAATGGCATGGCAAGGTTATTTTGGTTCACCATATTTCAAGGTTATCAAATTTGATTCAAAAGTACAAGGGGTTGATTGGAGAAGTTGTCATGCTTGGACAAGGCTTTGTTCCCATTTGTCACAAGTGCATATTTCTCTCAACATTCAAGATATGGAAGTGGTTTTGGTGGATATGAATTCTCATTTTCATCTTCAACAACTTTTATTTACAAAGCATTTGTGTTGGTACAAGAAGTTTGTTCAAAATTGTCAAAGCTCCTCAAAGCATTTTCTTGATCTAAGAGCTAGGGTTTTGAACTTAAAAGGAGTATATATTGCTTATATTTTGGTATTTTTGAGTGATTCCAAAAACATCCTTCTCTTCAAAGGGTTATTAACAAATCACTTCAAAATTTTCAAGGAGTTTTCATGTGGAAGAAGCTTGGTGATGAAGAAAGATTACAAGTCCTCCAGATGAATCCCCAATTTCTCATGTGTGACTTCAAATGATCATAAATTAACCAATTTTTATCATCTTAAGCCCATTCTTTTTCCATAATGATATTAAGGATGTGAAATTTATGCCTTCTTTTATGTGCAAAGTGAGAAAATGGATGGAAGATGCCCTAAGGATACAAAAGATTATAGGTCATTTCATGATTTTTTGCCAACTTCAACAATTCATAACTCTCTCAATTTTTGGAGATTTTGAATGGTTGAAGTTTCAAAATTTCATTCAACAGGTCAATTTTATGCCATCTTTTTTGGTCAAGAGCAAATTCCCAGTGGAAGGCCATGTTTGGATGAAAAACATTATAGGTCACTTTTGAAGAAAATTTTGAAATATTTCTAAGTATGGAAAGTCAACCTTTTTTCCCAACTTTGACTACATGCAACTTTCAGCTCAAGCATCCATTTGATTCCATTCTTTTTCCATTGCAAAGCTTGTAACCTCATCTTTCTAAAGCATCAAGAATCATGCCCTAAGACTCCTTGAGCTGAGAATGCCATTGATTTGAACTTGGTAACTTGGAACTGAAGTTTCTTCAAAAGTCAGAATTTGAAATCATTGATTTAGCTTCTAAACACTTTGTTTCTGCGCGTTTTTGCCTCTAAACATGTTTAGTGAACTTCCAGAAGTGATTAGCATAACAAAACACACGTTTTGGATGAGTTTTGATCAAATTAGAAGTCACACTTTTCTTGTTTGCAACTTCACACGATTTCCCTCCAAACTTCATCATTTCACATGCTTGGACATTCCATTTGATTCCATATAAATAGAGGGTCATCCCCCATTCATTTCCTAAAGCTTGAATAGCCAGAATCACCCTGCCAAACTTGTGCCATAACTCAAAATTCCGCTACTTAGAAATCTACTTTCAAGCCTTTTTCAATCCAATTTTTCCATCAATTCACCTTCCTTGATCTTCCCTGAAGCTAACCATATAATTACATTCAAGAATCGTGCCCTATATTGCTCCATAGAAGTCAAGTTTCAGAGCTCTGCAACTCAACTTCAATAGGTAGATTTCTTCATCAATTCTTCAAAACTTTGATACCATTGTGATCCTCTCATTGCCCTTGTTCTAGTCGCAACACTTACTTTCATCTGGAAACTTGTTTTGACCATGAAATTTCAAATCCCTTTTCAAAACTTTCTTTCCAAATTGCTTGAGCTACAGTTTATATAAATTTATCGCGAAGGTGTGGTTGTCTTCCTCTTGAAGAGACAAAGCGAATGACATAGGTCTCGTTCTCTAATTTTACAGATTGAGCACCTGGTTTTGGGACTGGCTGAAGGTTGAAGATGACCAATGTGTCATCCTTCAACCAATGAAACATCACCATTTGTATTTTTTTGAATTTCTGATTTACATTTGATTCAGTGCTTTACTCACTAATGACCATGATATGCACAGCGCGCCAGATCCCTTAGATTTGATTACTAACACATTTTGACTTTCATCCAATGGTCCACATATTTTCGACTTTATTTTTTATTTCTGATTTTTATATTTAATTGTTTTAAACTTCAAAAAATCATAGAAAATTCATTTTTAGTCAAAAAATCTAAAATAATTATGAAAAATATTATTGATTTTTCTCTTTCTGATTTTTATTTTTTCACAATTTTATTTTGTGTTTTGATATTTTTTTTAATAAATTTTCACTTTATTTGATTTGTTTTAAATGTTTAAAAATACTTTTATACATTTTTTAATTCTGAAAAAATTATGGAATGATCCCATGATATTGTGACAAATATTGGTGACCTCACTTATTTTTTATTTCTGACTTTGGCATTTTTTATCATTTTTGGTTTACTTTACTCATTTCTTTTAATTTTAAAAATAGTTTATGACTTTAAAAAATCACCAAAATTTTTATAAAAATACTCGAGTGCATTTCTGATTTTTCTGTGGTCTTAATTAATATTTCTTGATTAGTTTGAACATAGTTGATATTTTTCTCTTTTATTTCTATTTTAAAACATTTCAAAATCTTTTTTTATGTATATATTAAATGCAATATTATTTTGTGATTATTTTCTGGATGATCTTGGGTTGAATTTTTGATTATGAACTTTGTTAATATCATTGGATCCATGGGGTTGAGTATAACTCCACAAAAATGGATGAATGATTTTAATAATAGGTTGATTTAAATTTAATTCAAATGTGGTTTGTATATTATCTCCCACCCCTCTTCATCTTGTCCCTTTCTCATTTCACTAAGTGTTATTGGAGCATGATCTCTATATCATGTCTCAAAATAAATGATGCATAGATTGCTATTGAC
The DNA here is from genome assembly GCA_948472305.1 of Vicia faba. Lineage (NCBI taxonomy): Eukaryota > Viridiplantae > Streptophyta > Magnoliopsida > Fabales > Fabaceae > Vicia > Vicia faba. The sequence goes on along the minus strand of OX451738.1, from coordinate 318,246,822 downwards.
CGACCTCAAAATAGGTGTGACTTCTATATAAGTCCGCTTACGATTGCTTAACATAGCACTAAATTTTGTCCCGATTCGAATAAATGATCATTCGTGGCCCAAACCTATGTTTGCAAGTCCAAGTATGTTAATTTGATCCCTTTGATCCAATAACCTTGAGATTCATTTTGTGGAGGCTTTGGTTCTACCAATCCTCTAATGAATCTACAACACTTTTGGTCAACGCGGATCACTTAAACATTATTGATCATTAAATGGTACTTGTGAGGATTCCAAATGGATGATATACTTGACAAAAAGCAAATACAACTTGTTGTGTTAAGGCTTTGGTTCTACTAATTCTCTAATGAGTTCCAAATGCAAGTTTCAAGATGATCATCCAGCTAACCACTTAGTAATTGACTTTATCTTGTGTTTTTATTTTATGTCCTTTTATTTCATGTATCATTTACTTTTAGCATTTTACATTTCATGCTATTTTCATCTTTGCTCATTTGGGCATTTACTTTCTTGTCATTTTTGTTTTTGCTCATTTGAACTCTTATTTACTTTTTTGAAGACACTTAATAATCAACATAAACCCTAAAAAACTTTAATGATACTTGGACTATTTGGTTACTATCCTTGGCATCATGGAGTATTGGACTTTTTGGACTTAGTGTTAGAGACCTTGGCCTATGTTGGAGACCTTGTGACCTTAATTGATATTTTGTCTGGAGTTCTTGAGGTTTACCTCAAGACATTGGGTTGTTTGTTTGCTTTATGTGCAGGTTATTGTGATTACATACTTTGTTTGTAGTCTGGAATTCACCCGTATACAACCGTTACTCTGCCTAATTTCTGTGAAGACTTAATACACTTGAAGTTTGGTTCCCTCAAGAAGTCTAGTATCTTTGCTTACTTGGTTTCAATCCAAAGAATGAGAATTCTATCTTGATTCATAATGTCAAGAATTGGCTTCTTGTTGGTTAGATGGTTCTTATCCCTAGATTTTATCTCATGCTTTAGGATAGTATCTTCTTCTCCTCCCATCTTCTTTAATTTCAAAAATCTTCTCTCTCCTTTTGAAAACTCTTCTTGTTTTTTTTAAACTTGAACCACTTTCATAATAAACTTGGACTTAGGTCCATGCATTTTCAAAACCTTTTCATAAATAAACTTCAACCAACTTAATAATACCTTTACATTTTTTGTGAGAAGACTAAAAGTCAATCAATCTCATTTCAAACAATTTTTCCATTTTGGATTTTTATTTTAAAACCTTTATCAAAAGATTAGACTCTTGTCAATCTTTGTAGTGATGCAAACAACTATACTTCTACAATATATAGTGAAGAGAGATATTTTCAACTTGGGTGTTGATTGAGGCATTTTGGATTTTAAAATCCAAGCCATATCCTCCACTTCGAGATGATGCAAAATTTCCTTTCTCATGATTGTAGGTAGTAAGCATGTTTTCCATACGGACAACGACAATGATATCTTATCTCATAAAATCAACCAATACAATTATGTTTTAAAATTTCTTTAAGGTGAACTAAGTGTACCCTGATCCCCTATTGCACGACAGGTGGTACGTAGGCACTAAAGATTCGCAACCGCGGCAGGTGCAAAAATTATAAAAAATAATATATACTTCTTTTCTTACCTCCACCATCTATTTTACATACAACATTTTAAAGCCAAAATATACAGATTTTACAAAGAGGTTCCCGTGGAGTACCGTAGATGTTTAGGGTGCTAATACCTTCCCTTTTCATAACCAACCCCATTTCCTTGAATCTTTCCCCCTCTTTTTTGGGTTATTCGCTCTTTTCCCATTCCTTTGGAAACAATAAAGTCTGGTGGCAATTTTTATTTTGATCTGTATAAGTCAAGTCAACCCAATGGCTTAGTCTTAAACATTTCTACTGCTACAGAAAAAAATAGCGACTTCACTGGGGAAAGATTGACTTCTTGCTGGTCCATCCATAAGTGGGTTAAACCTATCTTTGTTTTTATCTGTATAAGTGCTATTGTTATTTATGTGTTATATGTTGTATATATGTTTATCTGGATTTTCCTGGTTTTCAAGGGGCTTGGTGACTACTTATAAGTCCTATACCTGGACTTGGGAAAAATTTAAGATAAGACGGGCGGTATAGTCATGTTAACTTTGAGGGAGTAATCCCAAAAAAGGAGGCATGAGATCCCCCACTCAGTGGAGGCCCCTTTGACTGTAGTGTCGTTTACCGAGTAATCGGGAAGATGTACTACTTTCAACCTGGGAGCCTGCTGAAACTGAGGATCATAGAATACCAAACCCGTCTTGGCCTTTTAGGTGTAGTGCGGAAGCTATGATGAAGTAATCCGGGAATAGTTGTCACGCGATACTACGCTTGGACGAGTTTTTCTTGAGAATATTACTAATTACTGAGTTAACCTGGAAGTTGGTAATATCCGAAGGAAGGATGTAGACTCTGGGAACCTCTAGAACCTTGTTTGGCAGGTGATAAATTTTAGATCAACACCTTATGGTAGTACCTTTGACCTCATGCTCGCGACGTTGAACCTATGAACCCTATTTGTGTGATCTTGCGTGTGATTGTTGCATCATGCATCCATGCACTCATAAGCATCTTTTGAAGAAATTTTATTTCAAGGGACTTAAAAGTTGACCATTTTTGAAATATCTCAGGTACTTTTTAACCATGGATTCTGATGGGGTCTGCGATCGACTTAATGTCTGATGGTATCTTAACTGCAAGCGCACAACCTATCGGGGTAGTAATAAAAGATTGTCGAATCCACAGGGACTTTGTAATCACGCTAGTGTTGTAAAACAAGTTGGTTTAGCTAAGGCGGAAATTGTCACGTTGGTTTTGGGAAAATTAAGGAAGGTAAATTAATTGATTTTAAAGTAATTAGAAAATGAACGGTCGGTATGCAATAGAGTCAACCTAAGGGATCTAATGGGGCCTAGGCATATAAGGATGGTCAACTTGGTTTATCCGTAGAATTAATCAGTTTAAAAACCCTCAACTCACACTTTCATGGTCTTATCTCGGATTATACGTCTAAAGCCCTATACCTGCTTTCGCTAGCCTATAAGTGTTTAGAAGTATTCTTTGGAAACTTAATTAATTCTAATTTGGTTTAAAGTGCTTTCACTGTATTTAAATCAAATGCCTAACTTTAGCTATCCGGTTAAAAACCTCACACTTTCGTGGTCTCGATTTAACCTATTTACTCTTCTTAATTTCGTAACAAAGATTTTATTATTAAGCATAAAAAGTTATAACCAGAGTTAAGTTGATTAAAGTTTTAGCCTAAGTTTGATTAGAAGCCTAATGTCTCTTACTATTCCATACCGACACTAAAGGTTTAGCTAGCCATGGAAATCAAAATAAACATACTGTAAATAAAAGCAAGCAAATATAAATTGGACATTATAAATAATAAATAACAAGCATACATTAATAAATTAATTAAAATGAATTTAATACAATTGCAAAATAAAAACCTGACAGTAAAGCCAATACTTCAATCCTTCTTCCACAAATCAGAAACTCGGACTTGGTATCGGGAGTATTGCAAATTCTGAAGTTGAATGATAAATCTTAAACTAGAATAATAATTCCCTAATGTTGGAAATTATTATTTGGACAGTGGAATTTAAAAGAATTGAATTAAACAAATGATGTAAGAATAATAACTGAAATAATACTGGTTTCAATTTTGGCAGAGCTTCGGCACAAATAAGCTGTAATAAAACTCCGTACTTTTTTGTTCAATATTGAGGTATTTATAGAAGAATAAAATCTGGCAGTTGGTTTGTTAAACTTGGAACTCAGTCTTCCTCCAAAATCTCCAAAAATATAGTAACCTAGTAGTTGAGGGAGAAATGGTGAACGTGGTGTTTGACTGGAGAGAATTAAGGAGTTTGGAAACTCCTTCTGTTATGCTTGCCACGTTCTGCATTTTCCAACTGGACTGTTATACGCATTACGTTCGTTACATGAACGTTACGAGCAGATTTTGGTCTTTCCCGTGTTATGGTCGTGGCCACTGTGTTACGATCGTAACACTCTTCAAACTGGCTTACGGTCGTGGCAGCTTCATTACGACCGTCACATCTACAAAAATGCAGTTCTTTGACAGATTTATCCTTTTCTTCTGTTCTTTTGATGCTTTCTTGCATTGTTTCATGTTTTCTTCTATTTTGAGCTCAATTATGAAATACCCGCAAAAGTGATGACAAACTCGAAATATTCGGGAATTAATCGGGTCAAAATAATACAAAACGGACGAATTTCATAGCAAATAAACGATACGATTTCGTGTTATCAAATTCCCCCATACTTAAACCTTTGCTTGTCCTCAAGCAAAATAATCAAATTTAGAATATCGGACAAGTTTTTATAAATGCACATAACTAGTATACCTTTCGTTTTCAAATAATTTCAAGAAATCCTAAGTTAGTTCGGCCGAGAAAATCGAATGAAACAACAACGATACGTAAATGATACAAGCAACAAGCTAGTCGACGACTATCCGTTTTAAACGAAGCATCCAATTACACCGTTATAATTCAACTCAAGGTTTCTCGCCCATATTTCACCCGGTTTCGTTCTTGCGCAATCACATTAAGCCCATTATCCTTGCACGCACGTAGTGGAATAGCCGGTTAGTGGTTCTGATCAAAACACGACGGTTTCCGGCACAAATATGTGGCAACCTCTTTTATCCAATTGCAAGATGCGGGGGATCAAACCGTAGTCTGCCCTACCGAGTTCAGTACCAGATGCTTCCGAACCACCTAGACAATGGATTCTTATGTTACTTAGTAGAAGCTTTTGCATCCGTTGGATTAAACGATCGGGTGAGGATCGCCCAATATAATTGGTGCAAGATCTATATCCTTAAAGCATGTAACATTGTATTTAAATCAATTTGCAAGATCATCCACTTATGTTCATCGACTTTCCACGTGGATTGTGTTAGGACTGGTGCTGACTGCTAATATAAACTACTAGGGGCTAATTTAAGGTTCGAAACTCAAAGTATCGGTATAACGAAAAAGGAAGACGATTCGCGTGAGTAGAGAGTCGAAGGTGTCATAATCGTATAGTTCTCGTTGGATCGCTCTCGGCCTTCTAACTAAGATTTCAGTTAAAGTAGGTAACTAACGGTTGTGCGAATATAAAAGGCTAAAAATATTTGGCTAAATAAAATGGGGAGAAAATGAAATAACGAAATATAACAGAAATAGAAATGAAATTACTCGTTCTGGATTAAGAATGCAGTACTCCTCCCACACTATATCAAACATTGTCTCAATGTTATGATATAATGGCGAGGTTAAATAAAAAGTACATCGGAAAAACAAGGAAAACAACAAGAAAAGGAAAAACTACTGGCGACCACGGCGGCTTCGGGTTCGTGACCGTCTGGAAGGAGTAGCTTCAGGGTCAGTGTCCTGGGGTCCAAGAGATGTAACATCCATCCTCAAAGCGTTGAGCTCGCATAACACTTCATCTAGCCTTTCATTTGTCGAGCGTTGACCACTCAAGATTTGGACATTTTGCTGATGTAAGGCGTCGTAACGCTCCTGATTCTTCCTTTCAAGAGCTACAGCCATCTGATTTTGCTGATGGAGGGCTCTAAGGATGTCCTCCATAGTAAAAGGAGGTGGTGCAGAAGAGGATGACTCAGGAATGTCAGGCGCGGGAGCAGCTCGATCCATTTCTTCCTGCATCTCATCGGCGGGGCTGACATGAGGTTCTTCTTGAGCAGCAGCAGGGCCTTCAGGGTTAAATAGCCAGTTGGCTCGGTTCTGAGGGTCGATTTTGTCCCTGCAAGGCAAAACAATATTAGTGTAAACTCGGTTTTGTATCACTGGATGAAATCTTCCATCGTCCCGCTCGTGGATGAGGTGGGCCGATTTACAATGATCCAAAGTGAGCAGAACCGGTGGTCGGGACGGCAGATGAACAAGGGTGTCACCATGGTTTAGTGCTAAAGCAAGAGAAGTGACAAGCCCTCCAAAATAGAAAGGTTTGCCGCCTCTGGTGTAAATGGAGTGAATATGAGCCAGGAGGAAAGGTGCGGCATTAATTTTCTGACCCGAGAATGCACAATGCATGAAAAATAGCTCCTTTGAGTTGAGCTTGTGGTTGCTATCTCTTGCAAAGATTGTGTTGGACAAGATGCGGTGGAAGTAACGAATGGCGGGGTTGTGGATTTGGGTGGCATTTAGGTGATCGTATGAATCAGCCCGATTATTGGTCAAGCTATGCCACAAGTTGAAAGATTCCTCATGAAAAGTGTCAGGCACACGTAGGTGAGCGCCTTCATCGATACAGAAATCAAGTAGGCGACCGAATGCGTTCTGAGGGAATTCGTATTCGGTGCTGAAAATTCGGAACCTTACCACACCGGTAAGTTGATTTCTTGCACCGTTTGGAGTAATGTAGCAAAATGAACTGAGAAACTCAAGTGTGAGAGTCTCGTACGTCGGTTGTGGCTGGCTACATAGCGTCCAAAGGTTGACACTTTGTAATAGGTGTTGGACACTTTCGAGCAACCCGAGGTTTCAGAGGCAGTCAGTGTCGACGAACCTCGTAGGGTGGATGCCTCGGCGCTGGAACTTTAGGAACCGTGTCCGTTGAGTTTCACCTGCTTCGCCATTTCGTAGGGTAATGCCAGGAATGAGATTGTCCGCCATTTGCATGCAAAGTGTTTGAGTGAAAATGGGTCTTGGTTGGTGAATGAGAGAATGATAATGATGATACGGGTAATGGATGTATATATGGTGGAAGGAGGTAGTGGAAGTTTGAAAATTGATAGGGATTAATTTTGGGTTGAATGGGGTTAATGGGGAGTTATGGAAGAAGAAGAAGAGAGAAAGGTGCAGGAAAAGGGAACGTTCTGCTAACAGGGTTACTGATGTAACCCGTGTTACGGTCGTAACACCTGGCTGACGAGCGTAACGCTCTGAAAGGCGCGTTACGTTCGTGGGGGATAAATGACGATCGTGGCAGCTACAAGTTTTGATTTTTTTCACAGAACAAAACACAATACAATTGCACAGAGTATATTTTTATAGCAGCAGAACATCTCAGGCATTCTAACATAAACACAACATTAATTAATTCAACATATAATCTAACATATATAATTCGCAAATAGAGTAGAAAACCGTAAAATATTTTAAGCGGCATAATGATTGTGAGTTTAAAACTGAAAACAAACAATTGCATTGGTTTAAACTGAGTAACTTGTTCCTTTTTTCCAGAAAAAAAAATAAATGACGCGTAAGTTTAAATGCAGTAACTTTAAAAATTGGAACTAACTAAAAACAAAGCAGAATGGAAAAAGTCTAAAAACAAAGAATTGAAAAACTGAAAACTGAAAATTGAGAAACTATAAACTGCTTCATCCAATCTTTTCTTTTAATATTTCCAAAGCTTGAGTGATGTGATAGAACTGCTCCACCGAGATGTCAGTCAAACCCATAAGATCCAAACGCATAGTCTTCAATTCATTCTTTATTCCATCAATATCAGTTTTATAAGCATCCAAAGTGGTCAGAATGGTGTTTAATTGTGTGGTATATTCTCCTTGGTTTGTATCAGGGGCTGCTTGTGCTTCAGCCATATTTGTAAAGTCATGATAACCAGGAGGGGTTTCGGGATCTGTTTCGGTTTCAGACATGAAATTATTATCAACAAAATATGATTGTGGTGTTTCCGGTGTTGAAGGGTGATCGGGTGGATTCAATTCGTATAACCAATTTTCGCGGTTGTGGACACTTATTCAGGCATGGTTCGGGAGGGTAAAAAGAGTAACAACCTCATCTCTGATCAGGTAGTCATAAGGTGCAGGGCCTAAGTTTCCTATTATCCGATTGTTAAAACAGAAATTAATATTCATAGGCCTAATTGATCCAAATGGTGCACAGTTATTAAGTTGGCAACGAGGTCCAAGAGCATGTGCAATCATTGTAACTAATCCTCCCACACTGACAGGAACATTAGGGTCCTCACTAATGCGGGTAAAGGTCTTCATCAGGAGTGGGACCGCATTGACAGGGCGTCCTAGGTTCATACAATAAAGCAGAGATAATTCATCCTTGGATACAGCATTTTGATTTTGTTCTTTTCCAAACAGGGTGTGGGCAAGAATCCTATGGAAATAACGGATGGCTGGGTTATGTATTTCGTTGTTATCCATACTTTCTGGGTCAGGGTGATAGTTTCCGGTTAAAGTACCCCAGAAGTAGTCCAGCTCAAAATCCAATAGATCGGCCTCAGGGGTGGTAAAAGCTAAGGGTCCACTGGGGAATCCTAATAAAGTAGCTAAGTCCCTATGGTTATAGGTGAATTCAATACCAAAAAGTCTGAAGGTAATGAATCCTTTTCGGGCTCTAACACCGTGTTCAGGGATGTGAACTAGAGAACTTAGGAATTCAAGGGTAAGCTCTCGGTAAGTGACGAACCTATTTGTCATCACACTTTCATGGTCTTATCTCGGATTATACGTCTAAAGCCCTATACCTCACCGTTTCCTTTCTCGAAAAGTTTTATGGAAGCTCAGATAGACTCCAAATCTAAAACGTATGTGGAGGTATTGGAAAATATCCACACTAATGCACCCTTGTTGGAAGTCTTGCATAAAAAGAGAAAATTAGAGGACCGTGAAACTAGGGATATAATTACTGTTAAGAAGGTAAGGTTAACCTTTGAGGTGGTGGATGAAATCACTAAGCCCAAACTTGAAAAGTTGATACTTAGGATAGATCCAGAACCACCACCACAAGTTCATAAGAATGAACCACCCCACGGAAGAAAGAAAAGAAAAGGTGAGGGATATGTGAGATGGCTTGATAAGTGGCCATGGAAAATGACAACTACTAAAAGTTCAACCGAGGAGTCATCCTCGAGAGAACCACCATGAGTGCTTGCACTCCTGTTCGTCAGGCTTATGACGTTAAACAAAGTGTTGCGTGGGAGGCGACCCATCTGTTTGTTTCTGTTTGTTTTTGTCTTTAACTTTCTATTCCATTTCTATATTCATTTTCTTTTAAAGCATTATTTTCATTATTTTCTTTTTCATCTTTTCTAAAAAAAATTTTATACAACTGCTGCTGATTTTCAATCAACTTTACAAGTTTTCTGAAAAAGTCTCTTTCTATCCTACCTTCTCCCCTGATTTGCTTTCCCCCTTTGCTATTTACTATGGAAATCACTTTTAGAGGCAGGAACCAAATGAGGAGGTTTGAGGAATTATCACACAGAAATATTGGTATGACCTTATATTATGATGGACCACCAATGCACACTTTAGGCATTAAGAATAGTGTCCATTGTCTGTTTAGCCAGCTGGGGTGGAAAAAGCCCACATTAAATCTAGGTTTGTTACATACCGCGAGCTCACCCTTGAGTTTCTGAGCTCTTTAGTTCATATACCCGAGCGCGGTTTCAGAACTAGAAAGGGATTTATAGCCTTCGGGGTATTTGGTATTGAATTTGCTTACACCCATAAAGAATTAGCCGACCTTCTAGGATTCCCTAGCGGACCTTTTGCTTTTTCTACCACCCAGGCAGAGTTAATGGATTTTGAGCTAGACTATTTTTGGGGGACTTTAACCGGAAATTACTACCCTGAGCCGGATAGCTTGGATAATAATGAAATACACAACGCCGCTAACCGCTATTTTCACAAGATTCTAGCACATACCATTTTCGGCAAAGAACAGAACCGCACTGCCGTATCTAAAGATGAGGTATTTTTGCTACAGTGTATGACCCAGGGCCGACCTGTAAATGCAGTGCCATTCTTAATGCAGACATTTACCCGCATTGCTGAGAACCCTAGCGAGCCAATCATCATAGGAGGCCTTGTTACCATGATTGCTAACACCCTCATACTTAGATACCAGCTACATAGGTGTACACAATTTGGTTAAATCCGCCCTATGAACATTGATTTTGTTTCCACCTACGAATAATAGGTAACCTAGGTCCTGCACCCTTTGATTACTTGATAAGGGACGAAGTAGTCACGACATTTACACTTCCTTACCATGCCAAAACAAGTGCCCACAATCGCGACAATTGGTTGCATGAGCTTAACCCTCCCGACCACCCTTCAACACCTGAGACACCATAATCCTACCAAGTTTATGATACCACAATGTCTAATGAGAGTGACCCCGATGATGGTAACAACATCGTAGAGGATGTTGATGCCCCTGCAACAACAAAAGGAGAATAGGCTAAAAATTTGAATAAGATCTTTTCTACACTGGACGTTTATCAGACGGACATCAATGGAATCAAGAACGAGTTGAAGGGTATGCGTATGGACGTGATAAGCTTAACTGATATAACTGTGGAACAGTTTTCTCACATACATGCAGCTTTCGAAGACTTGAAGACGCGACTGGGATGAAGCAGCAGAATCAACACTTATTTTTACCTTGTGTTTTACGTTTCTAGGCAGTTTATGATTTCATTTTAAACAAGTCTACTTTTTTACAATTTTTAAATGAGCGCAGCGCTTGAAAGAAGACAACAGGAGCAATATGAGTATCTATGCACTCAAAACACTCAAATATTGACTGGGCAGCGGAACATGAATGAGAGTTTGGATGAGGCCCTGTCAGAGCTTAATGCCTTAAGGATGGACGTCAGCACCCTTGGTTTCCAAGATACTGACACAGAAGCCACTCCTACCAGACGCTCTCGCACCAGGAGTAGAGGACGTGGTCACCAGTAGTTTTTCTTCATTTTCTATGTAGCTTTTCCTTTTGTTTTTGTAAGTGTACTTCCCCGCATATATACCGCAACATTGAGGACAATGTCGGATTTTGTATGGGAGAGGTACCTTTCAATCTTTAATCAATCTTTAATAAAACTAGTAATTTCTTACGATATGTCTCGATTCAAATTCTTCGCTTTACTTTGCCATACTGAAAAATTTTTATTTTCGCATTAGCCCGACATACCTATTTTAACGAAATCCCAGTTGAGGAAGCCGAAAATGACATAACAAGATCGATACGGTTCTGTCACCGTAGACTTCCTACTTACGCGATCCGTTTCAATAACCATTATACCGATATTCGGAGTTTCAAGTTCTAGAAGTAACCCCTAGTAGTTTATACTAGCAGTCAACACCGTCTTGACACAAACCACGTGGAGAATCTCCGCCTTAGCTAAACCAACCTGTTTTACAACACTAGCGTTATTACAAAGTCCCTGTGGATTCGACAATCTTTTATTACTACCCCGATAGGCTGTGCGCTTGCAGTTAAGATACCATCAGACATTAAGTCGATCGCATACCCCATCAAGTTTTTGGCGCCGTTGCCGGGGACTGATTAATCAATTAAGTACGATTCTTCTGTTGCGCGTTTAGACTAGGCAACATCAACCCTCTTTCAATTTGTATGCCAAATACTCACTCCCTAAGCGAGCCTTTGCATCTACAAATCTTTTCCCAGTTACTATGTATCACCCGAATTTTTTCTATAACCCCCACTCTGAGTATTTCGAGGAATCACAAGAATCCCATAAATCCGACCTCGAAATACTATTGGAGAATCTCAATGCATCACAGACTCATTCTCATCCGAATTACCTTTCCAACCACCAATCCCAATGTTTTGAGGAATCGCAAGAATATTATAATTCCAACCAAACTTATCCTCAACCAAATTTCCCCTACAATCACTACACCCAATATTTCGAGGAGACGCAAGTATCCTATAAATCCGACCTCGAAATATTAATGGGAAATTTTAATGAAATATCAATAATGACAAAGCGCTTTACGGAAACACAAAATACGACTCTAACTCAATTTAAAGAATCAGAAGAATCGCATGATTTCAACTTTGAAACATCAATGGAGGATTCTGATGCGACGCTAATTCACTCTAGGTTAGAATCTCTGATGGAGCACTTTGTAGAGACACAAACTGTCCAGAACGAAGAGTTTAGAAAACAAAGTCTTCAAAACAGTGAAAACCTTAGGCAACTGACCACTGTGGTTAAGTCGCTCGCGACCCACAACATAGCCTTAGAGACCCAAATCTCCCAGCTTGAACAAAACCCTCTAGGACCCTTCCCTGAGGAGAAATTGGATGTTGTAACAACCAGTAGTGAAAAACAAGTTGAAAATCCTAAGGAGAGTGATAATGAGTTTGAGGGGAGTAATGATATGGACGAGGAGAGTTCAGACGAGAAAAGAGTAAAGATTGAGAAAAATCCTCCAACACCATCTAAAAGGGAGGTTGTAGAAGAGGTATAAAAAGGAGCACCTATTGTTATGCCTCACCCCTATACCCCACCGTTTCCTTTCTCGAAAAGTTTTATGGAAGCTCAGATAGACTCCAAATCTAAAACGTATGTGGAGGTATTGGAAAATATCTCCAACTGGACTGTTATACGCATTACGTTCGTTACATGAACGTTACGAGCAGATTTTGGTCTTTCCCGTGTTACGGTCGTGGCCACTGTGTTACGGTCGTAACACTCTTCAAACTGGCTTACGGTCGTGGCAGCTTCATTACGACCGTCACAGCTACAAAAATGCAGTTCTTTGACAGATTTATCCTTTTCTTCTGTTCTTTTTATGCTTTCTTGCATTGTTTCATGTTTTCTTCTATTTTGAGCTCAATTATGAAATACCTGCAAAAGTGATGACAAACTCGAAATATTCGGGAATTAATCGGGTCAAAATAATACAAAACGGACGAATTTCATAGCAAATAAACGATACGATTTCGTGTTATCAAATTCTGGGAAAAGAAAGACTGGGAAATACAGTTTCAAGGATCCCAAGATAGATGAGTTGATCAGTCTAATTCCCGAGATCGAGTGCTCTGCAGATTTTCGGAAGAAGTATGGACCCATCATTCCTCTTATGAAGCTTAGGATGAAGGAGGGTATTCTCTAGACCTTGGTCCAGTTCTATGATCCGATGTATCATTGCTTTACTTTTCTCGACTATCAGTTGATGCATACACTAGAGGAGTATTCTTATCTATTGGATTTACCTGTTATCGATCGTGTTCCTTTTACTGGTTTGGAGGGTGAGCCAAAACCACATGAGATTGCTTCTTTGATCCATATGGGGAAGTCTATGGTGGAAGCTCATATGAATACTAAAGTAGGGATTAGAGGATTACCGACCCAGTTCTTATTAGAGAAAGATCGTTACTTTTTCAGAATGAAGAGTACAGTCACTTTTGAGTCCATCTTTGCTCTACTTGCCTACGGGTTGTTTTTATTTCCTAATCTGGATAAGTTTGTTGACGTTAATGTTATCAGGATCTTCATGATTGGAAACCCAGTTCCTACATTGTTGGGTGATGCTTATTACTCTATTCATCTTCGTAATTCTTATCATGGGGGGATGATTATCTGTTGCACGCCTTTGTTGTAACGATGGTTTATCTCTCATATTTCTCAGTCTGATGCTTTTTGGGATGTCAGGAAGGAACCCTGTTGCGCTCCTAAGATCATGGCACTTACTCACTCGGATATTGATTGGTATCATCGAGCTTACCAGGATATAGAGATTGTTGACAGTTGTAGTAGTTTCCCCAATGTACCTCTTCTTGGTACAAAGGAATGAATTAACTATAACCCTGTTTTTGCACGACGACAACTTGGTTATCCGATGAGGGATAAACCAAATAGTATTCATTTGAGTAGTTTCTTTCTGAAGGAGGGAGGAGACCATAAGGAAGCTAAGGAGAAGATTGCGAAGGCCTAGCGTCACATTCATAAGAAGAGTAGGAAAGACTTGGGACCTAGGGGGCTATTTCTTTGGAGCCATATCTTCAGTGGGTTCAAGCGAGAGATATTCAGTTGAAGATGTCGTATTCTTAGGAAACACCTATGCCTGATTTGTTTGTGAAAACCACTCCTCCCTTATTGGATGATATAGAAGAGCTGAAGCTTGCTTTGGTCAGGATGCAGCAGGAAAAGGATGCTTGGAAGAATAAGTGTCAAAATTTAGAGATTTCCTTTAGAGCAGACTTGAAGGAGAAAGACGGCTTGATCGAGATCCTCGAGAGTCGAGCGGTAGAGACTATGGAGAGGCAAGGGGATTTATTTTCTCCTAAGCCCCGGTCAGATGCTAGTTGCTCACTTCCTGACTCAGGTGATTGGAAGGAAGTCGCCACCAGGTATGCGGAAGAAAACTAGAGGTTGAAAGCTCAAATTGTCAGGCTTATGGGGAAGCGCCAGCGTACAGAGTGATCTACGACAACTTTACTTATCATGGTTTTAGACTTTATTTTCATCTTGTACTTGGGATTATTGAGACTTGTAACCTATTTTGAAGTTATTATAATAAAAAATTTCAGTATTTCGAATGCGTTATTACTTTGATATTTGCAATGTGTCTCTAAAACTTTAAATCCCTTGAAATATTAAATAATGAAATAAAATCATGTACATTGCATATCATGCATCACATTGCACATATTTCTTGCATTTTTTATGCATATCCAGGTGTCTTACCAAGCTTCTTTACTTCAATAGCAAGCTGACTCACCACTAGAACACTCGGGCTAATTTCAGAAGAAAGATGCACAACTTAGAACAAGAGAATCGCGAGCTGCGCGATGAAGTTTCTGCTTTGAAGGCCGACATGGCCAATCTTACTGCTCTGATTGAATCTCTGGGGGCTGCTCAGAATCAGCCACTGAGTGTTCAACCTCAACCAACAAGGGCTACTGCTGAAGCTCTGACTGTTCCTGTGTCCGCTAACTGTTGTTCAGAATCGCATGCCTCAAGGTTATCCATGGGGAATGCCAGAAAAATTTGCGCCTGAAGGTTTCAATCTTGGTCCTCAGGATACTCCAATTGTTCATACTATTGTTACTCTTGCACCTCTTGTGGTGCATGCTGCACCTCCTTCGATGAATATGGTTCTGTTTGTTAACGATGATGTGCGTCGTCCTTTTCCTTCACCAAGTGAAGACTTGGGTATTTATGACATAATGGATGATTTTAAAGAGCAGTTTGACAAGATGCAGAGGGAGATGAAGGCCCTCAGGGGAAAAGAGTTATTCGGGCAGAATGTGAATGAATTATGCTTGGTCCCGAATGTTAAGATACCTGCAAAGTTTAAGGTCCCAGATTTTGAGAAATATAAGGGAAACACTTGCCCTCGTACTCATCTGGTAATGTATGTAAGGAGAATGTCTACCCATACTGATGACCAGCGTCTGTTGATTCACTTTTTTCAAGATAGTTTGACCGTTGCTGCGCTGAAGTGGTATATGAGTTTGGGCAGCGTCAACATCCATACTTTCAATGACTTAGGAGAAGCATTTATCAGACAATACAAGTACAACGTGGACATGGCGCCTCATCGTGATCAACTCAGGGCCATGGTTCAGAAAGACAGGGAATCATTCAAAGAATATACACAAGGATGGCGTGAGGTAGTCACCCAAGTGATTCCTCCCATGGAAGAGAAGGAGATGACTAAGATTTTCTTGAAGACTCTGGGTGCTTTCTACTATGAAAGGATCTTAGCAAGTGCGCCAAGTGATTTTAATGAAATAGTAGGCACGGGTATTCGTTTAGAAGAGGCTGTAAGAGAGGTTTGTTTAACAAAGAGTGAAGGATTTGGAGGTGCGAAGAAGCCATCTTATGGGTTTACCAAGAAGAAGGAAGGGGATGAAAATGCTGTTATGCAAGAGAGGAGGGTTAATCCTCCTAAAATAAATTATCAGCGTCATCAGCAAGTCGCCTCAACTACTCCTGTTGTTGGTGTAGCTCCAACCACCGTTGCTTATCAGAGATCGTCCCAGCAGGGGAATCAACGGTATAATCAGAGAAGGGAGATTTATGACCCTATTTCTATGAGTTATACAGAGTTAATACCGGCATTGATTCATAAGAAATTGGTGCAGACCCGACCACCTCCCGCTGTACCATCACCTTTGCCTTGGTATTACAAGGTAGACCAAACATGTGCTTTTCACCAGGGAGCACCAGGGCATAATGTTAAGAATTATTATCCTTTGAAGACTGAGGTGCCGAAATTGGTGAAGTCTGGTATTATATCTTTCAAAGATGTGGGTCCTAATGTGAAATACAATTCTCTACCCAAGCATAGAGGAACAAATGATGTGAATTTGGTGGCCAGTTGTCCAGGCGACTTCCAGATTTTTGATGTTAATCTGGTTAGATGAGATTTGGTGAAAATGCATGCAGACCTCTGAATTTAGCTACTATACGCATGACCATCAGGTTGTGCTATTTGCATTACAGACATACAAGGTTGCGATAAGATAAAGGCTGATTTGTAGGAGATGATGGATGAGGGCCTCATCCACATAATCAGGTCTAGGGCAGAGTATGAAGAGGAGGTGAATATGGTTTCTGGATGTCTTGGAGAGTTCAGAATTTTTGATGTGGAGTATATGAATGAAGACCTTGTGCAATTGCATGCTAATTTCTGCCACTTGGCTGGTCAGGTGGAACATCAGTATGGATCTTGCCGAATTTGCTGTCGAGACTTACGAGGATGTTCAATCGTGAAGAAAGGTGTTCAGTTGTTGCTGGACAATGGAACTATCAAGGTTACAGGTCAAAGGGATGATTACCATGAAATTGATATGATTAAGGTTTATTTGGAAGAAGAAGAGTCAGATGATGAGTACGCCTCTGTAGATGAGTATTTATCCTCAGACGAGGATTTGTTTTCCAGAGATGAGTCAATAATGACTGATTGTGTTGAAGAAGGGGTAAACGTCATTGTGCCTTGTTTTGGTGCACCCTCCCATTTTGAAGTTGAGTGTTTTAGCAAGCAAGTTATCACCCCATTGGTGATTAGTTTGCCTGGTCCTGTCCCCTACAAGTCAGATAAGGCTGTACCCTACAAATATAACGCTACAATCTTAGAGAATGGTGTGGAAGTTCCCATCCAGCCAATGCCTGATGTTGGAAATATTGCTGAGACTAGCAGAGTGACCTGTAGCGGTCGTGTATTTGCGCCAGTTGTTCGAGGAGATGTTAGTGCTATAAAGAAAATTGTTGAGAATGTTGAACCCAAGAAGGTTACGAGTGAGACTAGTGGGGATACGTTAGAGAAAGAAGTGGATGATATTTTGAAGATAATCAAAATGAGCGACTACAAAATTGTAGATCAGCTATTGCAGACTCCTTCAAAAATATCTATCTTGGCTTTATTGATGAACTCATCTGCTCACAGAGTATCTCTGATGAGGGTACTGGATCAAGCTTTTGTGGAAAGTGACATGCCTATAGACCAATTCAGCAGCGTAGTAGGGAACATTACGCCATGTAATAACCTGAGTTTCTGCGATAATGAATTTCCAGATGAAGGAAGGAATCACAACCTGGCCCTCCACATCTCTATGAATTGAAAAAATGATTCACTATCCAATGTGCTGATTGATAATGGATCCGCTTTGAACGTTATACCAAGGATCACGCTTATGAATTTGAAATATCAAGGAACGCCCATGCACCCGAGTGGCATCATTGTGAAATCGTTTGATGGATCAAGGAAATCTTTTATTGGTGAAGTGGACATGCCTATTCATATAGTCCCACATTTGTTTCAGATTACTTTCCAGGTCATGGATATTGTACCCAGTTACAGCTGTTTTCTAGGACGGCCGTGGATACATGAGGCAGGGGCTGTCACTTCAACTTTACACCAGAAACTGAAGTTTGTACGTGAAAGGAAAGTTGTGATCATAAATGGAGAACAAGCATTATTGATATCTCATTTGTCCTCTTTCAGCATTGTGGAGGCGGATGAAGCTGCTGTTGGAACCCATTTCCAAGCTTTATCCGTTGACAACATAAGAGGAAATGAGAATTCTATGGTTTCGCTCAAGGATGCGCATCAGGTTGTGCGTAAGGGTCATAATGAAGTATGGGGACAGATTATGGATCCACCTGTAAACAAGAATAGAGCTGGATTGAGGTTCTCTTTGAAGAATGACAAAGGTAAGAGCATGAAGCCGAAGTCTGCTGCAGGCAATTATCAAGACATCTTCTATAGTGGGGGTTATCTTTATCCGACTGTTTCCGGGATTACTGCTATTGTGGAAGATGAAGCAGAGCAGGAAATGCCGAATTATGTGACACACGAAGTTAGGGTTCAGAACTGGATCACCATTGATGTTCCCTCTTGCATACATGTTTCAAAGTAATTTGATTTGTTAACCTTTTTGAAAAGCTTTCACTCTGCCCGAGGTGGAAGCATTAATATTGTATGGGCTTATCTGTTTGCTGTGACTTTTAAAATCAATAATAAAAGTTGTCTTTGTTTCACAAATTGTGTATTTATTTTCTGCTTTTTCTTGGAAAATGGTAATAAAAAAAACCTTTCAAAATAAATAATAACTGAAATACAATCTGCATGGTCACTTGTTATATGTGTCAATTTCTAAATGCAATCATAAATCATATGTGTAGATTAATTAAAAAACCCATTGAATACAATGACCTTGCACCCTCTCCCAACTTTGAATGTCTTGTGTATGGGGTCGAAGAAGAAGACTATGATGAGATTCCATAAGAAGTCTCACGGTTTCTTGAGCGCAAGGAAAATGCCATTCAGCCATATAAAGAGCCATTAGAAGTAATCAATTTGGGTTCAGAAGAAGAGCCGAAAGAAGTCAAGATTGGAGCATTGCTGCATCTTGATATGGAGAGCAAGTTGATTTAGCTGTTGAAAGAGTATGTGGATATTTTTTCTTGGTCTTATCAAGATATGCCTGGTCTAGATTCAGATATTGTAGAGCACCATTTGCCGTTGAAACTAGAGTGTCCGCCAATTAAACAGAAGTTGAGAAGAATTCACCTAGATATGGCAGTAAAGATCAAAGAGGAGGTTCTAAAGCAGATTAATGCCGGTTTTCTCGTGACGTCAGTGTATCCTCAATGGATTGCCAATATTGTCCCAGTACCGAAAAAAGACAAAAAAGTTCGCATGCGCGTAGATTACAGAGATCTAAATAAATCTAGTCCAAAAGATGATTTTCCATTTCCACACATTGATATGTTAGTGGATAGCACATCAAAATTCAAAGTATTCTCGTTCATGGACGGATTTTTCGGATATAATTAAATAAGAATGGCTCCAGAGGACATGGAAAAAACAACATTTATCACACCCTGGGGAACATTCTGTTACAGATTGATGCCCTTCAGGTTGAAAAAC
Source organism: Vicia faba (assembly GCA_948472305.1). Taxonomy (NCBI): domain Eukaryota; kingdom Viridiplantae; phylum Streptophyta; class Magnoliopsida; order Fabales; family Fabaceae; genus Vicia; species Vicia faba. The sequence continues at coordinate 318,227,610 of OX451738.1, read as the reverse complement.
GCTAGTGCAACGTACCAGAGAGCTATGAAAACCCTATTCCATGATCTGATGCACAAGGAAATCGAAGTATATGTTGATGATATGATTTCTAAATCCCAGATTGAAGAAGGGCATGTAGAAGATTTGTTGAAACTGTTCCAGCGTTTGAGGAAGTATCATCTCCGCTTGAATCCAAACAAGTGTACCTTCGGTGTCCGATCAGGGAAATTGTTGGGTTTCATTGTTATCCAGAGAGGGATTGAAGTTGACCCTGATAAAGTCAAAGAAATTCAAGAGATGCCAGTGCCAAGAACTGAAAAGCAAGTCAAAGGGTTCCTCGGGTATTTGAATTATATTTCCAAATTCATTTCCCACATGACTGCGACATGTGAACCGATCTTTAAGTTGTTAAAGAAAGATCAAGGTTGTGTGTGGACGGATGACTGCCAAAGGGAATTTGAAAGTATTAAAGAATATCTTCTTAAACCTCCTATCTTGCTCCCTCCTGTCGAAGGAAGACCATTGATTATGTATCTGACAATGTTAGATAATTCCATGGGCTGTATTCTGGGACAACAAGATGAAACAGGGAAGAAAGAGTATGCCATTTATTATCTCAGCAAAAAGTTTATTGATTGTGAGTCGCGGTATTCCATGCTGGAAAAGACATGTTGTGCTCTGTCCTAGGCAACAAAGCGTTTGCGGCAGTATATGTTGAATCACACCACTTGGTTGATCTCCAAAATGGATCCAATCAAGTACATTTTTGAAAAGCCCGCTCTTACTGGAAGAATTGCGCATTGGCAGATGTTATCATCTGAATATGATATCGAATGCCGCGCTCAAAAAGATATTAAAAGCAGCATGTTGGCAGATTATCTTGCTCACCAACCAGTTGAGGATCATCAGTCTGTGAAGTATGAATTTCCCAATGAGGATATGATGTTTCTAAAAGTAAAAGATTATGACAAACCATTGCTTGAGGAAGGTCCTAATCCTGAATCTCGTTGGAGTATGATATTTGATGGAGCTATGAATGCTTATGGTAAAGGGATTGGTGTTGTGATTGTCAGTCCACATGGATCACACATTCCTTTCACTGCAAGGTTGATGTTTGATTGTACTAATAATATGGCAAAATATGAGGATTGCATCATGGGTCTCGAGGAAGCCATTGATCTCAGAATTAAAATCTTAGATGTGTATGGCGATTCAGATTTGGTAATAAATCAGATTAAAGGAGAGTGGGATACCCGTCACCCTGGCTCGATCCCTTACAAATATTATGCTAGAAGATTGTTACCCTTCTTTAATAAAGTTGAATTCCATCACATTCCTAGGGATAAAAATCAAATGGCGGATGCTCTGGCGACTCTGGCTTCTATGTATCAAGTAAATGCTTGGAATGATATACCTCGAATTATGGTTCGGCGACTGGATAGGCCCGATCATGTGTTTACAACAGAGGAGGTAGCAGATGAAAACCCTTGGTATTATGATATCAAGCATTTTATTCAGACTCGAGAATACCCGATTGGTGCTTCAAATAAAGATAGTAAGACATTGAGAAGATTGGTTGACATTCGATGGCTAAAAAGATGCTAAGGGCAGGTTACTATTGGCTGATAATGGAATCTGATTGTTACAAGTTTGCGAAGAAGTGCCATAAGTGCCATATTTATGCGGATAAGGTTCATATGCCTCTGACACTTCTCAATGTGATTTCTTTCCCATGGTCTTTATCTATGTGGGGTATTGACATGATTGGGATGATAGAACCCAAAGCTTCGAATGGACACCATTTTATCTTGGTAGCAATTGATTACTTCACCAAATGGGTGGAAGCAGCTTCATATGCTAATGTTACTAAGCAGGTGGTTGTGTGCTTTATTAAGAATAATCTTATATGTCGGTATGGTGTGCCGAGCAGAATTATCACTGACAATGGCTCGAATTTGAACAACAAGATGATGGCAGAACTTTGTGAGGAATTCAAGATTGTCCATCACAATTCATCCCCTTTCGCTTACACCCTTATAGTTTTTTTATTGCCTTTCCCTTTAGTTTTGTTCTTTGGTTTCTTACAAATTTTTTAAGAATTAACCTGGCCTTAAGGCAGTGCTAGCATGGCCTTAGGCCATGTTTCTATTTAACATCTCAAACAAAGGAAATAGGAAACAGGAAGTAGGGAACAAAGTCTTTGGCTTCCACACTAACCTCCAGGTCAAATGAAAGAGGAAGCCAGAGGGTACACCATGCTGACTTTCAGGCCCAGACAAAAGTCACGCCTGCACTGAGTCTAGGCCCAGACGAAAGGCACTCCCTCACTGCTTTCAACCCCCAGTCGAAGGAGGCAGAAAGGCAGGTTGCATCTTGCACTGGTTCCAGACCCAATCAAAAGGAAAAACATGCTGACCCCCAGGCCTCAGTCAAAATTCATTCCTTCACCCTTTTTAGGCCAAATCGAACAGAGCCAAAAAGTGCAGAATCGAAGGATTTTCTTCCTAAATCAAAAAACCCTCATTTTTCTTGCTTTTATTTTATTTTTGCCTTTATATTTTCATGCAATTCAATATGGTTTTAATAGTGTAGGATTTTATCTTTCTGAATTTTATTACTTTTGTATGATTGCTAGTAAAAATAGGGCATGTATGGTAAGATAAAAATAACAAGTAGACAACCCCCAATCAAAGACTAAATGCATGCAAATCAAACACAACATTTACACATGCAACCTTAAGGTAATTCCACTTGCTGCCTCGGAAAAATAGTCATGTCCCTCAAATATGGGTGTCTTAGCAAAGACCCTTGATAAAAGATCGTAGTCCCTCGATGACCCTCAATGTTGCCTTCGACAAATAATCTAGTCCCTAAACAACATTGCTAAAACGTCCCATAGGTTGCCTTCCATGACTATACAAACGTACCACACCAGTCCCTTCACATCCAACGATAGGGCTTCTTACCAAAACAATAGTAAGATAACAACATCTAAAGGAGGAGGAAAAGAACATTTAAGACCTTTTGAGTAGGCAGGTTGCTCCTAGTTTCCCCCTTGCTCATAACAAAAACATTTTATACACCAACACTTTCATTTTGAAACATTTTCAAAAGACAAAGCTTTTTGTATGCGTTATTATATAAACGAGAACCATTACAAAGACACCTTTTCAAAATCACTTTCAAAAAACACATTCCATAAACACCTCTTTGAACTATTTTCAAAACAACATTTTGTACGCGTTCTTATAGAAACGAGAACCATTACAAAGACATTTTTAAAATACTTTCAAAATCCATACCACAAGCACATTTTCAAACAAAAATCATGTGATCTAGCAAGCAACTAAGAGCCCGTAGATATCTACAGATGAAAAGGGTTCTAACACCTTCCCTTTTCATAACCTACCCCCCGAACTCAAGAAGTAATCTCGAAAGGTCTTTCCTGTTATTTTCAACCTTTCCTTTTGGATAAAAGAAAAGTCGATGGTAACTCTTGATATCTGCAACAATTGCAATCAAACGCAAAACACCCAAGTCATTTCTCCCACAGTATTACAGAACTGGCATTGTTGTAAGGGCTTTCGATGGGTCTAAAAGGATGGTTCATGGAGTGGTGGATCTCCCCATTAAAGTTGGCTCACAGATTTTTAACTCTACCTTTTATATAATGGACATACGTCCTGCTTATTCATGTTTGCTTGGTCTCCCTTGGATCCATGGGCCAGGAGCAGTAACATCCACCCTTTATCTGAAATTTAAATACCCAGTCAAGGGGAAGATCGTTACTGTTTACAACAAATAAGAATTTATGGTGAGCCATCTCAATTCCTTCAAGTATGTAGAAATGGATTGTTAATTATAGAGACTCCATGTCAGGCCTTCGAAATTGTTCCTCCTATGGTTGCCGCCACCAAAATCTCCTCCAACATATCAAAAGCTGATGAAGTTATACTCGTGATATGGTCGAAGATGGTAACTGTACTATTTGGGGACAACTTCCCGATATTCCGTTTAAAACAGATAAATTTGGATTGGGTTTCACCATCAAAGTTCAGAAAGAAGTAAGGCGCGCTCGCATGGGAAAACCACCTCTCCGCATCAGGAATCATGAAGTAAACGTTGTGGAAGACTTTGATGATGAAAATACTTTTGATGGTTGGATCTACCCTACTGTCGAGGGAAAGCTCAACAAATGGCTTGTAAAGGATTTCACTCCCATCTCCTTCATTGAGGAGTAATTACTATTTACTGTTTTATGTCAATTCAAGAACTTTTTTTTGTAATCTTAAATTCCAAATAATGACTTTTAAGCCATGTGTCTTGCTCGGGGAACTTTGGTCCATTTGTTAAGGGTTTTGTTCATGTTCATTTATCATGTGATCATTTAATGTAAATCATTGGACCTATTGCATTCAAACTTTTATGTTCATTGTCTTTATTTTCCTTTATTACATTTTTTCAATAGCCATGTATCTTACATGCGCGCGCACACACACACACACACACACACATGTAGATCTTCATCCCCTCCGGATCTCATTGCCAACGACTCTACTATTACCGGTTATGATTTCAAACATCCAGTCAACCAAGCCGAATACGAAGGCGGGGAAGATTATGAAATACCACGAGAATTACACAGACTTCTAATGCAAGAAGATAAAGCTATTCAACCTCATAAAGATCCAGTAGAAGTTATCAACTTAGGTACTGAGACAAATAAGAAAGAAGTCAAGATTGGCACCAAACTAGAAGATGGTATCAAAAGGAGATTGGTTCATACATTACATGACTACGTTGAAGTGATTGCTTGGTTGTATAAAGATAAGCCAGGGTTGGATACCGACATTATGGTTTATCATCTGCCAATGAAGGAAGATTTCCCTCCCATTAAGCAAAAGGTTCGTCTTATGCGGCCAGACATGTCTGAAAAGATAAAGGTTGAGGTAATGAAGCCATTTGATGCAGGTTTTCTGGATGTCACATCTTATCCTCAATGGGTTGCGAACATGGTCCCCGTGCCAAAGAAAGATGGAAAGGTTCGTATGTGTGTAGATTATAGGGATCTGAATAGGGCGAGCCCCAAAGATGATTTCCCTCTACCTCATTTTGACGTCTTGGTTGACAACACCGCTCAACATAAAGTCTTCTCCTTCATGGATGGGTTTTCTGGCTACAACCAAATCAAGATGCTCCTTAAAACATGGAGAAGACCACCTTTGTTACACAATGGGACACCTTTTGCTACAAGGTCATGCCGTTCGGATTAAAGAATGCAGGGGCAACATATCAAAGATCTATGGTAGTTTTATTTCATGATATGATTCATCATGAAATAGAAGTCTATGTAGATGATATGATTGCAAGGCTGCAAACTAAAGAAGAGTATCTCGATCACCTACACAAGCTATTTAAGAGGTTGGAAAAGTACAAGTTGAGATTGAACCCTAATAAGTGAACATTTGGAGTAAGGTCTAGAAAGCTTCTAGGTTTTATCGTCAGTGGAAAAGGCATCGAAGCTGATCCTGAAAAGGTAAATGCCATTCATGAAATGTCGGTTCCTCGCTCTGTAAAAGAGGTTAGAGGATTCTTGGGTCGTCTTAACTACATTTCCAGTTTCATATCTCACTTAACTGCTACTTGTGATCCAATCTTCAAACTCTTAAAGAAAGATCAAGTAGTCAGATGGAACGACGATTGTAAAGTCGCCTTTGACAAGATCAAAGAATATTTGCAAGAACCTCTTATCCGTATGCCTCCAGTAGAAGGAAGACCATTTATCATGTACTTGAATGTGCTAGAGAACTCTATGGGGTATGTGTTGGGCCAACATCACGAGTCTGGCCGAAAAGAGCATGCAATATACTACCTGAGAAAAAAAGTTTACCGATTGTAAACATAGATATTCACTGCTCGAGAAAACTTGTTACGCCCTGGCATGGGCAGCTCACCGGTTAAGACAATATATATTGACTCAAAACACTTTATTAATTTCTAGGATGGACCCTATCAAGTACATCTTCGAGAAACCATCCCTCTTCGGACGGATAACTAGATGGTAAATGATTCTGACTGAATATGATATTCAATATACAACACAAAAAGCCATCAAAGGAAGTGTATTGGTAGATCATTTGGCCCATCAAGTTGTTGATGATTACCAGTCTATGAACTTTGACTTCCTGGATGAGAATATCATGTTAGTAACGGACTGTGCAAAACCTAGACCATATGACAAACCTGAATAAGGATCCCGGTGGATTATGGTTTTTGATGGAGCTTCCAACACTCTGGGAAACAAAATTGGTGTTGTAATAATTTCTGCTTAAGGTTTCCACACTCCTTTCACTGCTAGACTTTGCTTAGATTGTACGAATAACATGGTCGAGTACGAGGCATGCATCTTAGGTTTAAAGGCTTCTGTTGACTTAAGGATCAAGCATTTGGATGTATTCGGAGACTCTGCTTTAGTGATTAGCCAAGTGAAGGGAGATTGGGACACTAAGCATCCTAACATGATTCTTTACAAGGAGCTCGTGTTAACTCTGATTCCATGCTTCGAAGAGATCACCTTTGAACATTTCCATAGGGAGGAAAATCAGTTAGCCAATGCTTTGGCCACAATGTCTTCCATGTTCAAAGTCAAATGGGACAACGAATCTCCTATGATTACAATTGAGAGATTTTACGAACCTCCACACTGTTATGAGCTTGACACTGGCGAAGAGAAACCATGGTACCAAGAGGTAAGGAGATATCTTGAGGCACAAGAATATCCTGAAGGAGCTTCCATCAATGATAATAAAATCTTGCAAAGATTTTAAGACAAATTCTTTCTAAGCAACGAAATCCTATACAAGCACAACCATGACTCTACTCTACTCCGATGTATGGACAAGAAGGAGGCAGAGAAAATTATAGAAGACATGCATGATGGCCCTTTTGGGACCCATTCTAGGGGACACACTATGGCCATGAAAATCCTGAGGGCTGGTTACTATTGGTCCACAATGGAAACTGATTGTCATCATCACTCAAGGACCTGCCACAAGTGTCAAATCTATGCTGACAACGTCCATGTACCTCATATTCCTATAAATGTCATGACTTCTCTGTGGCCGTTTGCAACGTGAGGCATTGATATGATTGGAGAGATCAAACCTACTGCCTCAAATGGACATCGTTTCATCCTTGTTGCCATTGATTACTTTACCAAGTAGGTCAAAGGTACCTCATATGCCTCAGTCACCAAGAACGTTGTAGCCAGGTTTATCAAGCATAACCTCATCTACCATTATGGTATCCCCGAAAGGATCATCACTGACAATGGAACCAACTTCAATAATGTTATGACTACCTAACTTTATACTTAGTTCAAAATCAAGCATCACAATTCTTCTCCGTACAGACCAAGATGAATGGTGCAGTGGAAGCTGCCAATAAAAATATCAAGAAGATTATGCAAAAGATGGTGGTAACCTACAAAGATTGGCACAAGATGTTACCATTTTCTCTCCATGGTTACCGTACTTTGGCTTATACGTCAACTGGGGAAACCCCTTTCTCCTTGGTCTATGGCATCAAAGTTGTCTTGCCGATAGAAGTTCAGATTCCCTATCTAAGGATAATGAAGGAAGCAGATTTATGTGAAGAAGAATGGATTTAGAAAAGGTTGGATCAGTTAAATTTGATTAACAAGGAGAGACTGGTTGCTGTCTGTCATGGTTAGATGTACCAGAAGCTTATAATCAAAGATTTTAACAAAAAGATCAAGCATCGGGTATATCAGACTGGCGACTTAGTAATAAAGCGCATCATTCTTCCACAAGGCAACTGTTGTACCCCAAAATTTTCCCTCTCATTTATCAATACTTTTCTCACAAGATCTCTTTAACTCAAGACTGGATTAGGGTTTGGTTAGCTCAAGACATGTCATCTTGCACTGATAACCCAAAATTAGGGTTTGAATTTGAACAAGGATTTTTGGACTATCAATGCTTCATATGACTTTCAAACATCATTATGGATCCCTAAGATCACTCATGACAAGTTTCAAGCCTTGAACCACATTTTTGATTAGTCAATTGGATAGTTGACCTAAAAATCAGTTGTATTGGGGAAAAAGTCAACCATGGCCAAATTTACAGTCAAAATTCATAATTTTTTATCCACATCAACATTTTAAACTTACATGTGTCATTTGGTCAAGTTTGGATCACAATTCCTCAAGAAATTTGGTCAAATCACAAAAAGGGCAAAATGGTCAAAATTAGGGTTTTGACTGAGGAAGGGCAATTTCTGATTTTTAACCTAGCAAATGAACAATTGAGTTAAAGCATGATTTCAAGGATTAAATTACATCATATTGACTTAATTGCATAGCTCAAAACATTTCAAATTCATTGGATTGACAGATGAAGTTTGCAGTCAACTCATCAAAAGTCAACTGTACACTGAAAAGTCAAACTTTGACTTTTTGGTCAAAATCAAGTACCAAGGGTCATAATTCATCAAAACATGTCAAAATGTGAAAATTGTTCACCAAGAAAACCAAATTTGAAAATTAGGGTTTGAATTTGAAAATTTTCCTAACTTAGAAATTTTCTAAGTATAGAAAATTTTCTTATTTTTTCTCAAATTTATGCCACTTTTTCACCATGATGCATAATGATTCAAGGAAAGTTCCCAACATGAAAGTTGTAGAACTCCATGAAATATAAAACTTTTCTTCACACATTTTTCCCTAAAGATGCTTGGATCTCAAGATATAAATTTATGAATACATGGTCATGAACTAAATAACTTAGTGAAATTTTGCCCTAATTTAGGCAGGTTTTGGACCCAACTTCATGGCAATTTTTCACCTAGTTACAAGAGATATCTCAAAATGCATTTCAAAGATGAGTTATAGATAACATTTCAAGCTTTCCAAAATGTCCAAGAACTCCTCAAGATCATTTTTGAGTATGGAGAATCGAAGAGATGAAGTTGACAATTTCTCACTTTTTGTCCAAGCCATTTCATGAAGAACAAAGTTGCAATCAATACCTATGCTGCCTAATCCATGCTTTACAGGTCCCAAACTTGTTCGTCACTCATTAATTAAATGCTTACTCAGTTAACAAAGCTTGGATCCATGCCTTAGAACCATTATCCAACTTGCAATTCCATTTATGGCAAAAAGTGACCATTGCCATTTTGAAAAAGATCAACTTTTGCAAACTTTACAATCTTGAGCAGTGGACCTGTCCCCTTGGTACATACAAGTACCAAATAACTAAGGCAACTTGTAGAGAAGATATACCAACCCTAAGAAAGCCAGTACAAGTATGTAAAGCTTTGTCTTATCACTTTACTTCAAATACAAGAAAAGTGGCAAAAAGGCTAGAACAGGCACAACTGTTAGAGGGTTGACATCAAACCATTTCCATACTAATATACAAACATTATGCAACACAAAACACGATTAGAAAAGGCCTGAAACACTCCCAACCAGAAAAACACCAAAAATATGTCCAAAACTGCACTTTTTGCATAAGCATACCCATCTTCCATTTGGCTCGTGCGTTTTGAGTTTTGATCATTCAAACATCTTACATACTTGATATCAAACCAATCCGGACCTTCATCCATGTTCTGTAATCACTTTTCCATCATCCTCTATTGTTGATTTCAGAGCTTGCAGTTTGAATTGGCCAAGGAGTTTCAGATACTTTCAGAGCAAGGCAAGGGTTGGAATACATTCAATGAAGTTCAAGGAAGCTCAAGCAAGCATCAGGCCTCCATCAAACTCACTCCAGTTCCATCCATGATTCCAACTGAAGGAGGTAAAATCTCAAACTCTATCTCCTTGTACATGCAACCATAGGCCATGATTTGTGAATAAAAAGTGTAATCCTCATCATAATGAAACTGTACATATCATTATCTTGCATTGATTTTACTTGAGTTGAGAGGATTTGGAACTTGAAATTTCTGAAAATATTAGGTTAAAATTTAGGGCTGTTAAAATTCTCTTTGACCTTTGATTGTTAGTTCACATAACTTATATGGTTAGAATCGTGAGTTCAAACACTATAATTTTCATGTTATGAGTTTTTATTTTCATGGAAGTATGAGAGAGTTACAAGATGTCTGGCCAAGCTTGAGGAAGAAGATGAAGTACAGGGCAAGGATTTGTTTTATGTTATCTTATTTTCGTTTCCCTTAAGACATTGGATGTATAGCCACCCTAGTGTCAAAGTGGCACGCTGGTGAGACCCATGTCCTGGGTTCAAACCTGGGCGCGCTACTTTTGTTTTTACATTTTGCCATTTTTTTTCTTCTGTTTTAACATTTTTTGCAAGTTTGGGCTTTGTGCTTTGGGCCATAGTTTTTTTTACTAACACACTACTGCCAATCTTCTACATCACCCCCCTTGCCAACTTTTTATTTTTTTTTATTTTTTATTTGTTTTATTTTCATATTTAATATATAATATATTTCTTTAATACATAAAAATCCCAAAAAATATAAATTAATAATATTGCAATTTTATTTTATTTTTAGTTTATTTCTCACATAAAAATATATTTTATTTTAATAAGAGATCTTTTTTTTAATAAACTTGTAAATATAATCAAAAATATATTTAGTTTAATTTACTTATTTATTTCTCATTTCATACATATGAATATTTATTTTTGCATATATAAAAATTTTATATTTTCATTCAATGTTAGCTATTCTTTTAATACAAAAAAATACATAAAATAATACATATAAAAACTTTATTTTTAAAAAAAATAATAATTAGGGTAAAACCCCTTTTAAAAATTATTTCCTTTTCCTTGCATTTTTAGGCTTAGATTTAAATTTTCTTTTACATAAAAAACAAGACACAAAAAAATCTTTTCTTACATATACATTGTATTGCATTTTAAATATTGTATTGTATTTATTCTAATTCGTACAAATTCGATTTGGTTGTAATAATTTATTTAGGTTTATATTTTTGCAAATCCCCATTCAAATTTATATTCCCCCCTCCCATAAATTGTTGTAATAGCTTAGAAATATTTACATTACACAATTTATCGCTTTATATGCCATGATTAGTAATTAGGGTTTGTATGACAAGAACAAAACAAAGCAAAAAAAAGAAAACCCTAAATACAAGACAAAATCAAAGCATGAAAATGATACACTTGCACACAAGCACCCTTAGGGTTTCTCCACTTGGTTGCTTAAAACAAAAATGGCCATCTTACGCATGCGAAGTATCTTGGCAAAATAAAACAAACATAAAGATCATAGTCCCTCGATTACGCTATTCAAAAGTTGCCTTACAAAATGATCTTGGTCCCTCAAAATGCTAAGATACTTTGCAAACATTACTAATCATGGCTATACGATGACCCACACCCGTCCCGTTTATGTCCAAAGATAGGGTTGCTTACCGGATCAATGGTAAGACAACAATGTCAAAGGAATAGAAAATACATAAGAAAGACATTTGAGTAGGTAGATCGCTTCTAGTTACTTGCTCTATTTCAAACAACAATCCTTGCTATTTTCCAAAACAAACACACACATTTCAAAACATCTTATGATCATTGAAAACATTTTCAAAAAGACAAACATCTTTGTATACATTCTTAGGAACGAGAATCATTACAAAGATTGCCTAAGCGAATGACCTCTTTTACAAAATACTTTCAAAACCACACCAAACACAATTTCAAACAAACAAAAGCAAGTGATCTAAGCAAGTAACTAAGAGCCCATGGAAAACCATGGATGAAAAGGGTGTTAAAACTTTCCCTTTTCATAATCTACCCCCCGAACTCAAGAAACAATCTCAAAGGTCTTTCCTGTGATTTTTCACCTTTCCTTTTGGATAAAAGAAAAGTCGGTGGCGACTCTTGCTAACCGCAACATTTGCGATAAAACGCAAAACTCTCAAGTCAGTTCTCCCACCGTATCACAGAACTGGCGACTTTGCTGGGGAATTTTATAAAAGTGGGGTTACCTTAGGGTTTAGATCACATTTATTTGCTTACATTTGTTTGACTTGTTTGCTTTACATTATGGTTCTTTGTTTGGGTTTGAATCCTCCACCCGGATTTGGGAAATATTATAGGTAAATAGCAATACATTATGGAAACTGTGCGGGGTATACCGACATGGTCTAAGCAATAGCTATGTTAGTGTGACATATTTGTGGGTACCGGTAGCCTTTGAGTTAATCAAAGAGAATACGGGGCTGTTGAGTGATGTCATGAAGCACTAATGAACTTCTAGAACCCTTTACTTGACCAACTTGGCCTTTAGGATGTAGTGAGATGACCGGCTTTGGTGCAGTCCGAAGTTGGTAGATACTCGATACTACACTCATTAAGGGTTGGTTTCTTGGGATATTTCGGTCGCCATTAAAGAGGCTTGCGCTGAAACAATGACCAAGGAAACAACCCAGTGATTTTGAGCTCATTAGAACTCGGTTACTATTACTAGGACAGGTTGAGCCAACTAAACTTCAAGAGGGTACTTACCTATAAAACCCCATGCAAGCCTAAACTAAGAACTTGTTTGATTTGCTTGTATATGCATACTTGTACATAACATCATGGACATCATGAACATCATATGCATTCACTAACCATTTCAAGGATTTTGGAGATTCATCTTTGTTCTTGTTTTGTAGGATATGGATTCACTTTGCAGGAAAACTATCCAAATCAACCTTGTAAGAATTCCTCCACAACTTAAGGAGCTAGCTTCAAGGATCCCTGAGAACTCCCCATTCACCGAGAGACATGGTTGTCTACTCAACTTGGTCACCTCCAACACAGAGGAGGATATAATGAAGGTTCTCTTCCATTTCTTTGACCCTTTGCATCATTGCTTCACGTTTCCTGACTATCAGCTTGTGCCTACTTTGGAAGAATTATCTCAACTCTTGAGGATTCCTATTCTCAATCAACTACCTTTCAACGGTATGGAAAGAGATCCAAAGCCAGAAGAGATTGCTCAAGCTCTGCACTTGCACTCATCTGATATCACAACTCATTGGGAAACTAGAAGTGGTGTCAAAGGCTTCTTGGAAAAGTTCCTGTTTGAGAAAGCCCAAAGCTATTGGAATTCCCTAGACTTGCAAGCTTTTGAGGAGATTGTGGCTCTTCTTATCTATGGGATGGTCTTGTTCCCCAATCCTGACCAACTCATAGAGGTGAGTGTCATCAAAATCTTCATGTCACGCAATCAGGTGCCTACATTGCTAGGGGATATCCTACACTCATTTCACACTCGTACAATGAGGAAAAGAGGGGTCCTTATGTGTTGATTTCCTCTCCTGGAAAGATGGTTTATTTATCATCTTCCCCAATCAGTCTTAAAGAATGAGCAAGGATTAAGGTGGTCACAAAGGTTAATGACGCTTAAACATTCAGATATTCATTGGTGCTCTCGATCCAAAGAGAATGTTATAATTGTTGACCGTTGTGGGGAATTCCCTAATGTCCCTCTACTTGGCATTAGGGGAGGCATCACCTGCAACCCATGCTTAGCTCTAAGACAATTTGGTTATGCCCGAAGGGATGGCCCACATGATATGATGATTCAAGGCTTGGTATTCGACTATGACAACAACGATCAAGGTCTTCTCCAGAGATTCATCCGAGCTTGGAGGATGCTAAACAAGGTGGATATCAAGACTTTGGGACACAAGAATTCCATCCCTCTTGAGCCTTACCTCAAGTGGGTATGAACCCGCGCTCAAAGTCTTATGATGCCTTATCCTTCTATTCTCCCAGTGATCATTGAGCCTGTTAAGGAAGGGGAAGTTCCATACACTATCCTACATCATGACATGCCCACGTCTCTTGAAGACCTACAAAGGGATTGGATACAGCTCAAAGGAGAGCGAGATACTTTCGAAGCCTAATTCTATGCAAGCGAGAAGAAGGTTTTAGAACTCACTAAGCTACTTCATGAGGAGCAGACTCTAAATGCCTATATAGAACCAAAGAGGATACACACTACTTTTTTATCTTAGAGTATTGTATTATTTTGCCCAAGGGGCATTGATGTACTCAAACTCTATTTTATTAATATAACGTGTGTTTCTTTTTGTTTAAAACAAATTTGAATCTTTTAAAATCCTTGAAAACATTGCATATGCACATATCATTCATCATAACATAAACAGGTCTTTTGCAACAAGTTTCCTCATCTCTCTACTATTTATTTCAGTAAGATGGATCTCGAACAGAAGGTCAAAGATCTTCAAGCTCAAAACATGCAGTTTCAAATGTTACTCATGACCCTAGCCAAGGGGCAAGATGAGTTGAAGACTCTGTTAGCTGAAGAAAGAAAGAAGAAAGCAAAGAAAGCCACTGGGGTTTTGAATATGGGGAGAAGATTTCAGGGACAGACTAGAAGAACCTTGAATTTTGCAACCACTTCCGGGGAAGGAGAAGGAAAAGGAAAAGAAACAGCGGTGCCGTCAGAATCTGAAGAGGAGGAAGAAGAGGAAGACTACTCTAAGGAACAATACCCTCCGGCTGATGATAAGTACAGACATCTTGAAGAGCGTTTAAGCGCTATGGAAATACAGCGGGTACCAGGTCTAGACTTTGAAGAATTGGGGCTAGTGTCAGGAATTGTAATCCCACCAAAGTTCAAAGTGCCGCTGTTTGCAAAATATGATGGGGTGTCATGTCCTAAAATGCACCTCCGGTCATACATAAGAAAGATTCAGCCGCACTCTACCGATAAAGACCCGTGGGTGCATTTTTTCTAAGATAGTTTATCTGGAACACAACTTGATTGGTTTTACCAATTAGAAAAGGCCGACGTCCACAATTGGGAAGACCTTACCACACCTTTCTATAAACAATACCAGTATAATGAAGATTTGGCACCTACCCGTACTCAACTTCAGAGTATGGCTATGGTTTCAAATAAGGGTTTCAAAGATTACGCGCAAAAATGGAGAGATCTAGCTGGGAGAGTGCAACCCCCTCTGTCTGAAATGGAGTTGGTGGATATGTTCTTAGGCACTCTATCGGGCCCTTTCTTCAACCATTTGATTGGGAGTTCATCTGCTGGATTTACTGAGTTAATATTAACCGAAGAGAGGGTGGAAGCTGGCATAAAAGTGGAAAGATTCAGAAAGATTCATCTGCCTCTACAGCTGTGAGAAAGCCTTTCACCGGAAAGAAGGAGGTATCTGTTGTTTATCCATAAAGGAACCAAGGGAGAGCTTCACGCCGACCAATGGTAGGGGCCATTATGATCCCAAAGCTTACATCTGATCAACCGAGGAGTAATCAAACAAGGGTGGAAAGGCCAGTCCAGCAATTCACCAGGATTAATATGACTCTAGCCCAGGTCTTACCAAATCTTCTGAAATATAATTTGGCAACTTTGAAGGAAGCTCCAAAGAATGCCAACACGGCGTCCCCTCATTATCACCCGAATTCCAGATGCGCATACCATTCCGAAAGTCCGGGCCACGACACCAACAACTGTTGGGCTTTGAAAAACAAAATTCAAGACCTTATAGATGCAAAAGAGATTGAGTTTGAGGCGCCCGAGAAGCCAAATGTCATTTCCACTCCTATGCCTAGACATGGTCACAACGCTAACGCTATCGAGGAAGATTTGTTTTTTGCTACAGTAAATGAACTCTTAACTCTGCTCCCGATCATTAAGATGAACTTGTTGAAAGCTGGTATATTCCCAGATTGTAATAAAGACTGCCATCTTTACTTATCCTCGCCAACTGATTGCCCTCTGTTGAAGACAGGCATCCAATGCCTGATAGACAACCAATAAATTCTGTTTGAAAATGCTCATGTTTCACCCATTCCTATTGAAGACGTTTCAATCATAACCATCTCCGCCAATCCTTCTAGGGTCCCCAAAAGACCCGTTAGGATTACATCAGTTCCAAAGACTACTCCTCTCATAATTACAATGCCCGGGCCGGTTCCATATGATTAAGATAAAACAGTACCGTGGAATTACGGTGGAGAAATCTACTACCATGGTATTAAACAAAATGGGCTTCCTACCGAAGAAGTGAGCTCCGAAGAAGAAGATTTCGACATTAGCAATATTGTCGGAACTAGTAAGATTACCCGTAGCGGTAGAATCTTCTCTCCAGAGATTGCCCCTCCAAAGGCAGTTTTTGGACCCGTGGTCGTTCCGAAGATTACCTTTGTACCAATAATCATACCTGCAAGTGCACCTACCGACAAAGACGACACGGTCCCTGCTGTTACCCCTACCAATACTTCTACTGTTGAAAATCGAGGAAAAAGCATTCAAGAAGAGCCTGTCCGGACAAAGGCTCAATCACTAGCTATCCCAAAAACATCCAAGAAGGAAATGGAAGAGATCCTGAGGATAAAAAAAGAAGAGTGATTA
The DNA here is from genome assembly GCA_948472305.1 of Vicia faba. Taxonomy (NCBI): domain Eukaryota; kingdom Viridiplantae; phylum Streptophyta; class Magnoliopsida; order Fabales; family Fabaceae; genus Vicia; species Vicia faba. Next base: position 318,211,218 of record OX451738.1, on the reverse strand, counting down.
TGACGTGGTTGAACAGTTGGGGCAAACTCCCTCCAAGATCTCCATGCTAGCCTTGCTGTTGTGCTCTGAGGCACATGCAAAAGCTATGGTAAGATTTCTGAAGATAGCCGATGTGCCACAAGAGACGTCTGCTGATCAGTTCCAAGACTATGTGGCCAGTTTGACAGCTGATAACGGCCTAGGCTTCTCTGATGCTGATTTGACACCCAGAGGGAGAAAGCACAACGAGGAATTGCATGTCTCTGTGGAGTGTAGAGGAACGACTTTGGCCCATGTCTTGGTTGACACGGGTTTATCTTTGAACGTCTTACCAAAGAAAGCTCTTGACAGATTGGATTACGAAGGGATGACATTGAAACCCAGTAACATAGTTGTGAGAGCATTTGATGGCTCAAAGAGGATGGTCCACGGGGAGGTGGACATCCCGATAAAGGTGAGAATTCAGACCTTCAACTCAACCTTCTATGTGATGGACATCCGCCCCTCTTACTCTTGTCTGTTAGGATGGCCCTGGATCTATAATGCCGGTGTTGTCACCTCCACGCTACACCAGATGATAAAGTACCCGGTCCATGGAAAGATCATCACTGTCCACGGGGAGGAGGAGTACATGATTAGCCACCTAAATTCTTTCCGGTATGTGGAGTTGGATGGTGAGTTCATTGAAACTCCTTTTCAACATTTCGAAGAGGTCTCTCAAGAGATAGCGGTAACCAAGGCGGTATCCCCGATCCCCAAGATCACAAGACCTCCGCTTCGGATGTCATCTCTAAAGGATGCTAAGGCAGTAGTAGAGGAGGGTGGATGCACCATTTGGGGGCAGCTTCCGGACATCCCGTATAAATCAGACAAGTTTGGTTTGGGGTTTACTTCAACTGCTCAGAAGGCTGTGCGCAGTGCCCGTGCTGGAGGGCCACCTTTGAAGATTAGTAACCGGGAGGTCAACACAGTGGAAGATGGTGAAGAAGATGGCAACTTGGAAGATTGGATATTTCCTACTGTCAACGGAGGACTTCGCAATTGGGAAGCCAGAGACTTTGTCCCAATAACTTTCATCTCTCAGTAATCTATCTTTTACATTTATGTTGGACTTGTAATATTCACAAACAATTTACACTTTAAAAACCTTGTGTCTTACCCGAGGCACAATGGTCCATTTGTAAGGGTTTTTATTTCATCTTCATATGACATTCAATGAATCATTGACACTTTTTCACATACAAACCTTTTGTGCTCATTGTCTTTCTTTTACATTTTATTGTTTAAAGATGGCTATACCCTTACACACACCCACACTCACAAATGCAGGTACCCCTCCATTCCGGATCCCATGTGTAATGACACTGCTATAGCCTTTAGTGACTCTGAAGATCTAATCTACCAAGCCGAATATGAAGGTGAGGAAGATTGTTAAGTACTAGGGGAATTGGCCAGACTACTACAATAAGAGGAAAGAGCTATTCAGACTCATGAGGAACCATTGGATACAATCAACTTGGGCACCGAGGAAGATAAAAAGGAAATCAAGGTGGGTGCCAATCTAGAGCCGAGTGTCAAGGAGTGTCTAATTAAGCTATTGCATGATTATGTTGAGATCTTTACCTGGTCATACGAAGACATGCCAGGACTTGATACATACATCGTGGTACATTGTCTACCCACAAGAGAAGACTGTCCACCAGTGAAACAAAAAGTCCGCCGCATGAGACCTGACATGTCAAAGAAGATCAAAGCGAAAGTCATGAAACAGTTCAATGCTGGATTTTTGGCTGTCACTTCCTATCCTCAGTGGGTTGCCAACATTGTTCCCGTACCTACAAAGGACGGAAAAGTACGAATGTGCATGTATTATAGAGATTTAAACAGGGCCAGCCCTAAAGATGATTTTCCCCTTCCCCACATCGATATCCTGGTTGACAATACGGCCCAACACAAAGTGTTTTCCTTCATGGACGGATTCTCAGGTTATAACCAAATCAAAATGGCACCTGAGGACATAGAGAAAACTACATTTGTCACATAGTGGGGCACATTCTGCTACAAAGTGATGCCATTCAGACTGAAGAATGCTGGGGCAAACTACCAACGCGCCATGGTAGCCTTATTTCATGATATGATACATCATGAGATAGAGGTCTACGTAGATGACATGATAGCTCGATCACAAACTGAGGAGGAGCACCTTGATCACTTGCAAAAGTTGTTTGTGAGATTGAAGGATTACAAGTTAAGATTGAATCCAAACAAGTGTACATTCGGAGTCCGGTCCAATAAACTCTTAGGTTTCATTGTCAACAACAAAGGCATCGAGGTTGATCCTGCCAAGGTTAAAGCGATACAAGAAATGCATGCTCCTCGTACTGAGAAGGAAGTCAGAGGATTCTTGGGATGCCTGAACTATATTTCCAGATTCATTTCTCACCTAACAGCTACTTGTGAGCCAATCTTCAAACTATTGAAGAAAGATCAAGTAGTCAGATGGAATGATGAGTGCCAAATCGCTTTCGACAAAATCAAAGAGTACTTACAAGAGCCTCCTGTTTTGATGCCACCAGTCGAGGGAAGACCATTGATCATGTATCTGACCGTTTTAGAGAACTCAATGGGGTGTGTATTGGGGCAGCATGACGAGTCTGGCCGAAAAGAGCACGCTATTTACTACTTGAGCAAAAAGTTTACCGACTGTGAAACCAGATATTCACTGCTCGAGAAAACTTGTTGCGCTCTGGCATGGGCTGCTCGCCGGCTAAGACAGTATATGTTGACTCATACCACTTTATTGATATCTAAGATGGATCCCATAAAGTACATCTTCGAAAAGCCTGCTCTATCTGAAAGAATAGCTAGATGGCAGATGATCTTAATAGAATATGACATACAATATACTACCCAGAAAGCCATAAAGGGCAGTGTGTTAGCTGATCATCTTGCTCATCAAGCTGTAGAAGATTATCAGTCCATGAAGTTTGAATTCCCGGATGAAGACATCACGACATTAGACAATTGTGAAGAAATCAGGCCATATGACTGACCTGAACAAGGATCCCATGGACCCTGCTTTTTGATGGGGCATCCAATGCACTTGGTAATGGTATCAGCGCTGTACTCATATATCCGGAAGGGTGTCATACTCCCTTTACTTCCAGACTTTACTTCAACTGTACGAACAACATGGCGGAATACGAAGCATGCATCTTTGGTCTCAAGGCTGCCATAGACTTGGGAATCAAATCTTTAGATATGTTTGGAGATTCAGCTTTAGTCATCAGTCTGATTAAAGGAGAATGGGACACCAAGCACCCAAACCTTATCCCTTACAAAGAACATGTCTTGACATTGCTACCACATTTTAAGCAGATCACCTTCGAGCATTTCCCACGAGAAGAAAATCAGCTAGCAGATGCTCTAGCCACAATGTCATATATGTTTAAACTTAATTGGGATAACGAGGATCCCCAGATCACCATTGAACGAATGGATGAACCAACACACTACCATGAGATTAATACTGAATAAATAATGGGCCAGCCTTGGTTTCATGAAGTCAAGAGGTATCTCGAGGCTCAGGAATATCCAGAAGGAGCTTCAATCAATGATAAAAATTTCCTAAGGAGATTCTCTGCTAAGTTCTTCATGAGTAATGGTATCCTGTAGAAACGCAATCATGACTCTATTCTGCTCCGTTGTATGGATAAGATTGAGGCTGAAAAGATCATGGTTGAATTACATGAAGGTACCTTTAGCACTCACTCCAGTGGGCATACGATGGCGAAGAAAATCCTACGGGCAGGATATTATTAGTCTACCATGGAAGCAGACTGCCATCAACACTCTCGGACCTGTCATAAGTGTCAAATTTATGCTGACAAGGTGCATGTACCTCTGGTTCCTCTGAATGTCTTGACGGCTCCTTAGCCCTTTGCTATGTGGGGAATCGACATGATTGGGGAGATCAAGCCTACAGCCTCCAATGGACACCGTTTCATTCTAGTGCCCATTGATTATTTTACAAAGTGGGTCGAAGCAGCTTCCTTCGCATCTGTGACTAAGAATGTTGTTGCCCGCTTCATCAAGCAGAATCTCATTTGCCGGTACGGTATCCCAGAAAGGATCATCATTGGTAATGGTACAAACCTTAACAATACTATGATCACCACCTTGTGCGAACAGTTCAAGATTCAGCATCACAATTCATCCCCCTATCGGCCAAAGATGAATGGTGTTGTTGAAGCTGCAAACAAAAACATTAAAAAGATCATACAGAAAATGACAGTCACTTACAAGGACTGGCATGAGATGCTACCATTTTCTCTCTAAGGGTATCGTACCACGACTCGTACATCAACTGGGGCAACACCCTATTCTTTGGTTTATGGCATGGAGGCTGTCTTGCCTATTGAGGTTCAGATCCCCTCTTTGAGAGTTATGAAGGATGCAGGTTTGAATGAGGATGATTGGATCCAGACTCGGCTTGATCAACTAAACTTAATTGATGAAAAGAGACTCACTACTGTTTTCCATGGCCAGATCTATCAAAAACGGATGATCAAGGCTTTCAACAAGAGAGTCAGACGCCAAGTATATCAAGTTGGAGATCTAGTGATCAAACGCATTATCTTACCATAAAGTGATCCCAGGGGAAAATGGACTCCTACCTATGAAGGACCATTTGTAGTCAAGAACATCTTCTCCGGTGAGGCAATGATCTTAACCACCATGGACGGCGATGACTTGCCACACCCTGCGAATGCAGACATAGTCAAAAGATACTATGCATAAGAGACCCGCTAGGTTGACACACCTAGGCAAAAAAAGGGCATCCCGACGAACCAAAAGGTTCAGGCAAAAATTAGGGATAAAATTAAAAAAATCTGTACACCCGGCAAGTTGAAAACCCGAAAGGGCGACTTGGGAAAAAGGGTTTCCCGTTGGACTGGAAACCTGAAAGGGAGGTCCAGGCAAAAGTTAGGGAATTAAAGCGTATGACTATGTCTCATCGGATCACTTTGAGGATAATCTCTTCACTGACAAACTCGGAGTTTCTGATCAATTCAATCATCTTCGGACGAAGCGAAAAATAGACAAGATATTCGGAGATACGGAGGCTATAGCAGAATTAGAACCCCATGGGATTATCACACATAGTTGTCTTTCTTTGTATAATTTTTTTCTTACTTTTATGGCACCATCCTCTTACTAGGATGTTTGTCTCCTTTGTACAAAATACTTATTCAAAGTAAATACAAAGATATCTCTTTAAAGTACAAAAAACTATTTGTTTTTTTTTCTTTACACTTGTGTTTTATTTGCAAAAACGTCCAATGATTCATTAATGAACATATGCATTTGAACATAATTACTGTTTACAAATAAACAAAATGAAAGAAGACAATTACTGACAGGTTGAAAGAATAGGAAAATGTCTTTAGGCTATTCCAAGAGCAATCCTCACAGTACGTCATTTAGATCCCCGACGGAACTAAAACTTCAAATTATTAATCCCCGGTGGAAACCATCCAATTCCTCCAAATTCTCCAGCAAGTTGTTTTGAAGCCTGAAATCCAACCAGATAACAACTGACTTCTGATACTCCCCAACGGAACAAAGACTCCCATTTATTAATCCCCAGTAGAAGTCATCAAAACTCTCTGGATTCCCCAAGCAGATTCCTCAAGCAGTATATGGTATTGCTCTTACATTAGGATTTTGTCAATACTTCAATTTCAAGATATGAAGAGTCCGCATATCCTCAGCAGTAGTCAAGGATTTATTTTCCTCAATCAAGCAGTAATTTAGTAAATCAGCTTACATGCGCATACATTACATCCACATATCATAAACATTGATAAAACACATATATTACATCATACATTTCATGCAACATAATTTTATGTTCCAGCTAACATTTTACCCTTTTCAGGATAAGATTAACATATACCATTAACAATATGCAATCATGATACAGTACAGATACGCTCCAGACTCGGATGCCATTCTGATACTCATTCAGATTTCAAGCTCAGATACAGTGCGGATATGCTCCAGACACGGATGCCATTCTGATACTCATTCAGATTCAACTCTCAGATACAGTTCAGATACGCTCCAGGCATGAAGGCTATTCTGATACTCATTCAGATTTCAACTTTCAGATACAGTTCAAATACGCTCCAGATACGGATGCCATTCTAATACTCATTCAGATTTCAAATTTCAGATACAGTTCAGATACACCCCAGACACGGAGGCCATTCTGATACTCATTCAGATTCAACTCTCATATACAGTTCAGATACGCTCCAGGCACGGAGGCCATTCTAATACTCATTCAGATTTCAACTTTCAGATACATTTCAGATACGCTCCAGATACGGATGCCATTCTGATACTCATTCAGATTTCAACTTTCAGATACAGTTCAGATACACTACAGACACGAAGGCTATTCTGATACTCATTCAGATTTCAAGTTCAGATACAGTTCAGATATGCTCCAGACATGGATGCCATTCTGATACTCATTCAGATTTCAACTTTCAGATACAGTTCAGATATGCTCCAGACACGGATGCCATTCTGATACTCATTCATATTTCAAGTTCAGATACAGCTCAGATACGTTCCAGACGCGGACACCATTCTGATACTCATTCTTTCAGCTTACAACTTACAATTCAACAAACATTCTTGGATGGCATCTACAATCCCATCTCCAACAAGATTATATCACTTTTCCAAATGGCATCTGTAAGCCTATTCCCTCAACTACACCTAGTCGAGTGCAAATTTATGGGCACTCTAGTGTCCAATCATCTTTCACCTTCGAGCCACGAATGGCAAAACTCGCCAATCTAACTCTTCAAGTTTAAGAAGATTGAACAGGGGAAGCTGTTGTACCCCGAAATTTTCACTCTCATTTATCAAGACTTTTCTCACAAGATCTCTTTGACTCAAGACTGGATTAGGGTTTGGTTAGCTCAAGACATCTCATCTTGCACTGATAACCCAAAATTAGGGTTTGAATTTTCACAAGGATTTTTTGACTATCAATGCTTCATATGACTTTAAAACATCATTATGGATCCCTAAGATCACTCATGACAAGTTTCTATCCTTGAACCACATTTTTGATCAGTCAATTGGACAGTTGACCTAAAAATCAATTGTATTGGGGAAAAAGTCAACCATGGCCAAATTTACCGTCAAACTTCATAATTTTTGATCCACATCAACATTTTAAACTTACATGTGTCATTTGGTCAAGTTTGGATCATAATTCCTCAAGAAATTTGGTCAAATCACAAAAAGGGCAAAATGGTCAAAATTAGGGTTTTGACTGAGGAAGGGCAATTTCTGATTTTTAACCTAGCAAATGACCAATTGAGTTAAAGCATGATTTCAAGGATTCAGTTACATCATCTTGACTTAATTACATGGCTCAAAACATTTCAAATTCATTGGATTGACAAATGAAGTTTGCAGTCAACTGATCAAAAGTCAACTGTACACTGAAAAGTCAAACTTTGACTTTTTGGTCAAAATCAAGTACCAAGGGTCATAATTCATCAAAACAAGTCAAAATGTGAAACTTGTTCACCAAGAAAACCAAATTTGAAAATTAGGGTTAGAATTTGAAAATTTTCCTAACTTAGAAATTTTCTAAGTATAGAAAATTTTCTTATTTTTTCTCAACTTTAGGCCACTTTTTCACCATGATACAAAATGATTCAAAGAAAGTTCCCAACATGAAAGTTGTAGACCTCTATGAAATCTACAACGTTTATTCACACACTTTTCCCTAAATATGCTTGGATCTCAAGATATAAATGTATGAATACATGGTCATGAACTAAATAACTTAGTGAAATTTTGCCCTAATTTAGGCAGGTTTTGGACCCAACTTCATGGAAAAGTTTCACCTAGTTCCAAGAGGTATCTCAAAATGAATTTCAAAGATGAGTTATAGAGAACATTTCAAGCTTTCCAAAATGTTCAATAACTACTCAAGATCATTTTTGAGTAGGGAGAATCGAAGAGATGAAGTTGCCAATTTCTCACTTTTTGTACAAGCCATTTCATGAAGAACAAAGTTGCAATCAGTACCTATGCTGCCTAATCCATGCTTTACAGGTCCTAAACTTGTTCCTCACTCATTAATTAAATGCTTACTCAGTTGACAAAGCTTGGATCCATGCCTTAGAACCATTATCCAACTTGCAATTCCATTTATGGCAAAAAGTGACCATTGCCATTTTTAAAAAGATCAACTTTTGCAAAATTTACAATCTTGAGCAGTGGACCTGTCCCCTTGGCACATACAAGTACCACAAAACTAAGGAAACTTGTAGAGAAGAGATACCAACCCTAAGCAAGCCAGTACAAGCATGTAAAGCTTTGTCTTATCACTTTACTTCAAATACAAGAAAAGTGGCAAAAAGGCTAGAACATGCACAACTGTTAGAGGGATCACATCAAACCATTTCCATACTAATATACAAACATTATGCAACACAAAACACGATTATCAAAGGCATGAAACACTCCCAACCATAAAAACACCAAAAATTTGTCCAAAACTGCACTTTTTGCATAAGCATACCCATCTTCCTTTTGGCTCGTGCATTTTGAGTTTTGATCATTCAAACATCTTACATACTTGATATTAAACCAATCCAGACCTTCATCCATGTTCTATAATCACTTTTACATCATCTTCCATTGTTGATTTCAGATCTTGCAGTTTGACTTGGCCAAGGAGTTTCAGATACTTTCAGAGCAAGGCAAGGGTTGGAATACATTCAGGGAAGCTCAAGCAAGCATCATGCCTCCATCAAACTCACTCCAGTTCCATCCATGATTCCAACTGAAGGAGGTAAAATCTCAAACTCTATCTCCTTGTACATGCAACCATAGGCCATGATTTGTGAATAAAAAGTGTAGTCCTCATCATAATGAAACTATACATATCATTATCTTGCATTGATTTTACTTGAGTTGAGAGGATTTGGAACTTGAAATTTCTGAAAATATTAGGTTAAAATTTAAGGTTGTTAAAATTCTCTTTGACCTTTGATTGTTAGTTCACATAACTTATATGGTTAGAATCGTGAGTTCAAACACTATAATTTTCATGTTATGAGTTTTCATTTTCATGGAAGTATGAGAGAGTTACAGGATGTCTGGCCAAGCTTGAGGAAGAAGATGAAGTACAGAGCAAGGATTTGTTTTATGTTATCTTATTTTCGTTTCCCTTAAGACATTGGACGTAAATCCACCCCAGTGGAAAAGTAGCGCGCTGGTGAGACCCATGTCCTGGGTTCAAACCTGGGCGCGCTACTTTTGTTTTTACATTTTGCCATTTTTTTCAGTGTTGACATTTTTTGCAGGTTTGGGCTTTGTGCTTTGGGCCATAGTTTTTTTTACTAACACACTACTGCCAATCTGCTACATCACCCCCCTTGCCAACTTTTTATTGTTTTATTTTTTATTTGTTTTATTTTCATATTTAATATATAATATATTTCTTTAATACATAAAAATCCCAAAAAATATAAATTAATAATATTGCAATTTTATTTTATTTTTAGTTTATTTCTCACATAAAAATATAGTTTGTTTTAATAAGAGATCATTTTTTTTAATAAACTTGTAAACATAATCAAAAATATATTTAGTTTAATTTACTTATTTATTTCTCATTTCATACCTATGAATATTTATTTTTGCATATATAAATTTTTTATATTTTCATACAATGTTAGCTATTCTTTTAATACAAAAAATACATAAAATAATACATATAAAAACTTTATTTTCTTTTAAAATAATAATTAGGGTAAAACCCCTTTTAAAAATTATTTCCTTTTCCTTGCATTTTTAGGCTTAGATTTAAATTTTCTTTTACATAAAAAACAAGACACAAAAAAATCTTTTCTTACATATACATTGTATTGCATTTTAAATATTGTATTGTATTTATTCTAATTCGTACAAATTCGATTTGGTTGTAATAATTTATTTAGGTTTATATTTTTGCAATCCCTATTCAAATTTGTATTCCCCCCTCCCAAAAATTATTGTAATAGCTTAGAAATATTTACATTACGCAATTTATCGCTTTATATGCCATGATTAGTAATTAGGGTTTGTATGACAAGAACAAAACAAAGCAAAATAGAAAACCCGAAATACAAGACAAAATCAAAGCATGAAAATGATACACTTGCACACAATCACCCATAGGGTTTCTCCACTTGGTTGCCTAAAACAAAAATGGCCATGTTACGCATGCGAAGTATCTTGGCAAAACAAAACAAACATAAAGATCATAGTCCCTCGATGACGCTATTCAAAAGTTTCCTTACAAAATGATCTTGGTCCCTCAAAATGCTAAGATACTTTGCAAACATTGCTAATCATGGCTATATGATGACCCACGCCCGACCCGTTTACATCCAAAGATAGGGTTGCTTACTAGATCAATGGTAAGACAACAATGTTAAAGGAATAGAAAATACATAAGAAAGACATTTGAGTAGGTAGATGGCTTCTAGTTACTTGCTCTATTTCAAACAACATCCCTTGCTATTTTCCAAAACAAACACACACATTTCAAAACATCTTATGATCATTGAAAACATTTTCAAAAAGACAAACATCTTTGTATACATTCTTACGAAAAGAATCATTACAAAGATTGCCTAAGAGAATGGCCTCTTTTACAAAATACTTTCAAAACCACACCAAACATAATTTCAAACAAACAAAAGCAAGTGATCTAACGAGTAACTAAGAGCCCATGGAAAACCATGGATGAAAAGGGTGCTAATACCTTCCCTTTTCATAATCTACTTCCCGAACTCAAGAAAACATCTCTAAAGGTCTTTCCTGTGCTTTTTCACCTTTCCTTATTGGATAAAAGAAAAGTCGGTGGCGACTCTTGCTAAACCGCAACATTTACGAACACAAACGTAAAACACCTCAAGTCAGTTCTCCCACCGTATCACAGAACTGGCGACTCTGCTGGGGATTTTCTAAAAGTGGTGTTACCTTAGGGATATATCACATTTAATTGCTTACATTGTTTGATTTGTTTGCTTTACATTATGGGTCCTTGTTTGGGTTACTGTTAAAAACCCTACACCCGGATTTGGGGACACCTTTTAGGTAAGTAGCAATAAACTGTGAGGGACATGTACGAGGTATACCGACACGGTTGAAGCGGTAGTTACGTTGATGTGGCACTTTAGTTGGTACCGGTAACCCTTGAGTCAATCAAGGAGAGTACGGGGCCGCCGCGTGGTGTCGTGAAGCATCAAATGACCTTAGAACCTTACTTGACCAACTTGGCCATTAGGATGTAGTGAGATGACCGGGGCTTTGGTGCAATCCGAAGTTGGTAGATACTCGATGCTACACTCATTGAGGTTGGACTCTTGAGCTTTGTTTGGTTGCGAGTCAATCGCCTATTGAACGAATCTGGGAGAAAGATCAGTGATATTGAGATCCCTTAGAACCCGGTTACTATTAACTAGGACAGGTTGAGCCAACTAAACTTCAAGAGGGTACTTACCTACAAACTCCATGCAAGCCTAAACCTAAGGACTTGTCTGCCTTGTGTGAATATGATTATTTGTATATAATTTTCTTGCCTCGCACATCTGTACATAACATCACAACATCATACCATAGCATTTTCAATAACATTGAACCATAGCATTTCAAGGATCTCGAGGGTCTTTGATGCAGGGCCACGTCGAACCAGACGCCTATCAAGGGCCAAGAGGATTTATTTTCCTCTAACCAAACGCCGTAAAAAATCAAGTACAACAATTTGAGTCAAGGGCTACAACACACTTGACATGGTGAGCTTGATTCCCGTGGAAGGACATCCACCGATACAAAGTTCTCCAATCAAAGTTGTTGATCAAAGTTCAGTCTCTAACTTTTTCTTGTGTTTACCCCACGAGATCCTTGAAAACATGCATCCACATATCATGCATCATATCATGACATGTTTCTCCCATACATGTATCCTTATCTTCCTACTGTTTATTTCAGTAAGATAGATATGGAACAAACAGTGAAAGATCTCCAAGCTCAAAATGCTCAATTCCAACAAATGTTTCTGGCTATGGATAATGGGCAAGAGGATCTGAAAACTCTCCTTCTCAAAGACAAGAAGAAAAAGTCCAAGAAGTCAGTAGGTGTCCTGAACTCGAGAAGAAGACCTGGAGGACCAGTCAAGAGAGCTCTAGATCTTTCAACTTCGTCCAAAACGGGGGATAGTCTCGAAGAAGACCACAATTTGGAGATTAATGAAGTTGAAGCTGACTACTCCGAGGAACAATATCCTCCCACTGATGACAAGTAGAAACAGTTGCAGGACCGCCTCATTACTATGGAGATTCAACAGATACGTGGCTTGGATTTAGGAGACATGGGTTTGGTTTCTAGAGTGGTCATCCCGCCAAAGTTCAAAATCCCTACCTTTGCCATGTACGATGGAGTCTCTTGCCCTAAGATGCACTTAAAGTCTTATGTTCGCAAGATTCAACCATACACAACTGATCCAAAGATTTGGATCCATTTCTTCCAAGATAGCTTAGTAGGGACCCAGCTCGAATGGTTCTATCAATTGGAGAGTTATCACATCCACACCTGGGAGGATTTAGCTGCTACTTTCTACAAGCAGTATCAGTACAATGCTGATCTTGCACCAACTCGTGTGCAATTACAGAACATGACCATGGGTTCCAACGAGAGCTTCAAAGGATACGCACAAAAGTGAAGAGACATGGCTGGTAGGGTGCAACCCTCTTTAACTGACAGGGAGATAATTGACATCTTCATGGGAACTTTGACAGGGCCTTTCTTGAAACATCTAATCGGAAGCTCCTCAACCGGGTTCACTGAGCTAATACTAACTGGCGAAAGAGTCGAGCTGGCATCAAAAGTGGAAAGATCCAAGGAGCTACACCTTCTGATGCTCAGAAAAAGCCATACAATGGGAAGAAAGAGTCCAACACTGTGTATGGTCAAAAGAATTATCATGACCAACACGTAGGAGCAATCTTGATCTCTAACCCTACGCCTACTCAACAAAGACAGGGGCATCAGCATAAGGAGGTTGCGCCTAAAATATAATTCACTAAGATCAACATGTCACTGGCTCAAGCGCTACAACACATGTTGAAGGCAGAGTTGATTACGTTAAAGGCTCCTTATCCGAACCCTAAGACTTCTTCTCCTAACTATAACCCGGGTGCAAGGTGTGCTTATCATTCTGGTAGCCTAGGGCATGACACAAACAACTGTTGGGCTCTGAAGAACAAGGTCCAAGACATGATTGATGCCAAGAAGATCGAGTTTTACCCTCCGGAGACTCCAAACATGATCACTGCTCCTATGACAAATCATTAAAAGCTTTTGTTCATTTGAATTTTCAAGTTATAATTTCTTTTGTTATTCAAACAATTATCTATTACTGTCAAACTTTGTTTCATTAATGCATTGCATATGTTTGTCTTGATTTGATCCACTCATTTTCATTACATTTAAACTATGCTTTTTACTCTCTTTATGACATCCAACTCTTGCTAAAAGTTACAAGCCTTTAGAGGGAGGATGACGAAAACAATGCCATAATCTCATACAATATGCTTTTGGACAGACCTTGATGACGATGTACATGAATTCTTTCAAATCCTAAACACTGGAGTTATAAGGAAGATAATCCTAGTCAACCCCTTTGAGCCAAAGAAGTAGAAGTTTTTATTTTTCACAAAATTGAAACCTTTTAATCAAAACCTGGGGCAGGGTAGTCTATCAGTTAATTCAAATACGCATTTAGCCGCAAACTCTCATCTCGTAATACAACGAATGACATCAAGAAACATTCCTCTGGAATTAAAAGACGGTGATGGTTCCATATCACATAGGCGGTCATTATCTCTCCAAAAAAGAAAGGCCCACTAAGTCAAAACCTACAAAGGAGACTTGAGAAAAACTGGGACATCCCGCTGACTGTAATCTCAAAACAAGAACAGTCACGTAAAAATTAGGGATAACAAATCAATAAAAAGAGATTACTACAAATCCTCAACAACATGAAAAAAAAAATGTTGCAAGAATGAATGCCTTCCGACAAACTTAACTTGTCTGAACCATCACCAATATGTCATTCCAGACCCAATTGGAGTTCAAACGCACAATTTACTAAGCTTAGGACTGAAGAACATCACGAAGAACGGGTCGGTACAAATACACTTTGAGCCTTTATCCTTTGTTTCTTAAACCGTGAACCAAGCCACGTTATAACCCTTAAAAAATCCTAATTGAATCATGGGTTAGTTCGAAAGCATACTGTTACAAAAGGTATCCTGACTCCTGTAAGGCTTTACTCGAAATCCAGAGTTGAATTTTTCTTGCAAAATTTCTTTACTTGCTAAAAACGCATTTTTCAAAATTTCAAGACAAACATAAACTTTGCATTACTTGAATATCATTTTTTGCATACGGCTATTTGTTTGACAGCATAGAAATTCACACAACGAATATCTAGTGAACGAAAGCTCTCTCAGTGAACAAAATCAATTCAAGTAGGATGACACTCCCATTGACAAATCTCCTATTAACAAGGGGACATGATATGTCACTATCCAGCACACCTGGGGAAGTCCAGTCAAGATTCTAAGAAATCTCTCAAAGTGCAGAGTAACCAGGGGCAAGTCTCCATCTCCGTCACTTGGGGCATCGAACGTCAATCTCAACGAAGGGTTACGTACAATCAAACATTTTCTGACAATGCCACAAACACTTGCTACTAGGGGCAATGACAAATCTCCCCAAATTCCTCCTCATAGGATGACTCCCAGCAAGGGTTTAATCTCTGAAAACCTTCCCCCAGGTGAGACAACCTCAAGAATCCTCGAGGACTTTCCCCAACAAAGTCATCACCTCTCTAGCATACCGACAACAGGGTTTATTTCCCCAACAAACGGCAGGAGTCCCCAACTTGAGTTTGCCTCTCCAACTACTACAAATCAAAGGACCATAACTCCTCTTCCCCAGTAGACTACTCTATAATCCCCTGTGGAAATATTCTAAGCAAAGTTTGAAGACACACCAACTCTTCAACAACAGTCCAAGATTTAACAACTCCCCAGCATTTGTCAAGGATTTATTTTCCAGACAAAGATACACTTCAATAAACATGTCACATTTCATACATCCTATTTGCATGCATGATAAGTGCATACGACACAAACTCATTTATTTTGAGAACATCATGACATCATGCATTTCATATAACATGACATTGCACACAGCTAAAGTTTTACCTTTTTCAGGAAAAAGGTCAATCAACAGATGGCTACCATCAACCTTTTCAAGTTCCAGATTAATATCTGTAGCAAGCCAGGAAAACTATCTGTGGATAACTGATTGTAGATTAATACCTATAACAAGCCAGGAAAACTATCTACATGAAGAGATTGAAGATTAACACCTGTAGCAAGCCAGGAAAACTATCTTTCTTTCTCAGGTCAGAGATTAATACCTGAAACCAGACAGGACAACTATCTCATTGACCAACCTTTTCAAGTTCCAGATTAATACCTGTAGCAAGCCAGGAAAACTATCTGTGGACGACTGATTGTAGATTAATACCTGTAACAAGCCAGGAAAACTATCTACATGAAGAGATTGAAGATTAACACCTGTAACAAGCCAGGAAAACTATCTTTCTTTCTCAGGTCAGATATTAATACCTGAAACCAGACAGGACAACTATCTCATCAACCAACCTTTTCAAGTTCCAGATTAATACCTGTAGCAAGCTAGGAAAACTATATGTGGACGAATGATTGTAGATTAATACCTGTAACAAGCCATGAAAACTATCTACATGAAGAGATTAAAGATTAACACCTGTAACAAGTCAGGAAAACTATCTTTCTTTCTCAGGTCTTAGATTAATACCTGAAACCAGACAGGACAACTATCTCATCGACCAACCTTTTCAAGTTCCAGATTAATACCTGTAACAAGCCAGGAAAACTATTTGTGGATGACTGATTGTAGATTAATACCTGTAACAAGCCAGGAAAACTATCTACATGAAGAGATTGAAGATTAATAGCTATAACAATCCAGGAAAACTATCTTTCTTTCTCAGGTCAGAGACTAATACCTGAAACTAGACAGGACAACTATCTCATCGACCAACCTTTTCAAGTTTTAGATTAATACCTGTAACAAGCTAGGAAAACTATCTGTGGATGATTTATTTGTAGATTAATACCTGTAACAAGCCAGGAAAACTATCTCCATGAAAAGATTAAATATTAACACCAATAACAAGCCAGGAAAACTATCTTTCTTTCTCAGGTCAAAGATTAATACATGAAACTAGACAGGACAACTATCTACTTGACCAGATGAGGCAACCCTGCACAGGTTCCTTCTTTCTGAGATGCAGTTTTACATGGACTCATCGTCAAACAACCCAACCTTTTGATATAGTTCAGATACGCTCCAGACGCGGACACCATTCTGATAATCATTCAGTTCCAGCTTACAGATACAGTCCAATAATCATTTATGGATGGCATCTTTAAGCCCATCTCCAACAACTATACATTATCTCTCCAAATGGCATCTTTAAGCCCATTCCCTACATAATCAACTAACACATCTTCGAGTGCAAATTTTCTGGGCACTCTAGTGTTCAATCATCTTCCACCTTCAAGTCACGAATGGCAGAATTACCAATCTAACTCTTCAGGTGTAAGAAGATTGAACAGGGGCAGCTGTTGCACCCCAAAATTTGCCCTCTCATTTCACAAGGGACCACCCTGGATCCCAGGTTTTCTTCTATCAAGTTTCCAAACCTTGAACTACAAATTTTACAAGAAAATCACTCTCAAGGGCAAAATGGTCATTTGCATACTGAAAAGTAAAACTTTGACTTTTGGATCAAAATCAAATTTCAAGAATCATATTTAATCAAGTCGCGTTGAAATATGAAGTTTTGTTTCATCAAAATCCAAAAATTCAAAATTCTAAATACTTAGAATTTTTCTAAGTGTTTAAGAAAATGTGACAATTTCAGAACTTCTAACCAGATTATCACCATAACACTCAGCAAATTCTGGACACTCTCAAGACAGAGTTTGGTCAGAACTTCTGGGCAAGTTTTCACAAAAAGCTTCAGTCATAGGTTGTAAACATGATTCAGAACATGATGTTTCAATCAGAATATATGGAAGCGATGTTCTCCGGTTCAGAACATGATGCTTTAATCAGAACATGTGGAAGCAATGTTCTCCTCCTTCAGAACATGCTGGAACACGAAGATACAAAGATAAGAGGTTGGATGCTACGCTGAAGCAGAACTTCTGATCCAGAGCTAAGCCTTGGTGTAGAATCTCACGTTGCATGATTTCTGGTTGTGATAAGTCTCATCATCATTTAATGCTCACAACCACTTTCTGAGTCTTTATCCAAAGGATTTTCACCACGTGTACCTCTACTGTCTCGGGATAGAAAAATTTGGTACTAGGCCCATGCTTTGATTTTTGCTTTTCCTTAATTCCTGCTGACAACCACCATACTTGCTTCAAGAACAAGGCATCGCTTCAGCATATAAAGGTTATATTCAACGCTTTGGTCAGAACATGACCAAATCCCAAAACCTTATTTATACAGCCCGTTGCAGACCTATAACCAACAACTATTTCAGCCTACGCCTGCATCCCATAATTGCACCAAACTAGCATTGGAAAACAGTGATGAAAAAGAAAGGGAACAGGATGCCAAAAAAGGTTCAAATCCCATTTGTTTTTCCCCCTAAAATCACAACCAATTCACCTATAAATAAGTTGCTCCATCACACGTTCAAGGGGATGAGCTTTGAGGGAGATAAAAGGAATTTGAAACCTTCATAAAAAATCCGTAAATCCCAAACAGAAAACTAAACCTTTGTTCTTCCCTTTGAATCAAAGAGCTTGACACTTCCTCTTCCATTACTCTTGCTGATTCCAGAATATCCAAAGGTAGCAGCTCAAAGCTCCAAGCCCACGTTCCAGGTTCAAGGTAAGTCTTTCTGACTTTGCATCTTTTTTCATTCATAACATCATTAAACATGTAAATATCATAGTATTGATGTTGTTCATATCATTGCATGAATAAAAAAACTGTGGATCATAGTTTCTTGATTAGGGCTAGACTCAAATTTAGGATTAGAACTTCTATAAGATGTTATGCTATTATCCTTCTGATTTGTTGATTATTAAGAACTGAATAAATTGTTGATGTGCTGATTAAGAGTTGAAATATGGCATAGAACTTCTGATTTTCATAAGCTGATAATATGCTGAACTGTTGATTGTTCACTCACTGTTTTAACACAGAACTTCTAGGATTTTCTCACTGTTTAAGCACGCAGAACTTCTGAGTTCTCTTCATTGTTTTAACACACAAAACTTCTATGATTTTTCTCACTGTTGACACACACTGAACTTCGGATGTTCACTCACTGTTCTAACACATCACAGAAATTCTGAGTTCTCTTTACATGTCAAATACACTGAACTTCTGATGTTTCCACTCGCTATTTTCAAACACTCAGAGTTTCTGATTTTTACATGCTGATAACGCACTGAACTGCTGACGTTTACTCACTGTTTTAGTGTAATACAGAACTTCTGACTTGTGGCCCACTGTCAGAATTGCAACCCAGAATTTCTGTGTCTGTCCTCTAACATTTCTTGCAGGACCTCAGAGTTTACCAATTCAGAACTTCTGAACTTCTGATGTCCACTGATGTTCCTCTCCGAGTTATCACACGTCTGGCTTCAGAAGTTATGATCCTTGTTTATTTTTGGTTGCAGTAGCACGCTGTTTCTGTCTTTCATTTATTTCCCTTTTCATCATTTTTTTATATTAACATAAAAACATAAAAATATTTTCCTTTTAATTCATTTCCTTAAGACAAAAACATTTTCTAAACAAGTCCATTTCTTTCTTATATTATGCATTTCAATATGGTTGTAATAGATAATTAGGACTTAAATTCCTTGCAATCCCCATTCGTAAATATGTACCCCGTCCCTAAAGTATTGTAATAGCGTAGGACTTTACATTTCTGCAATTTATCGCTTTCGAATGTAAATGCTAGTAATTAGGGTGTGTATGGCAAGACATGAAATTGACAAATAGATCACCCTAATCAAGACTAAAATGCATGTAATCAAACACACTTTCACACTAGCACCCTTAAGGTTAACTCCACTTGTTGCCTAAAAATGGCCATGTTATGCATGTCGGATGTCTTAGCATAAACAAAAATATAAGATCATAGTCCCTCAATGACGCTATCAAAGTTGCCTTTTGAAATGATCTTAGTCCCTAAAAGAAAATGCTAAGTCATCTCACAACATTGCTATCATGGTTATACCATGACCCATGCCCGTCCCTTCACATCCAACGACGGGGCTTCTTACCAAATCAATGGTAAGATAGCAACATCTAAAGGAGGAGGAAAAGAACATCTAAGACCTTTTGAGTAGGTAGGTTCGCTCTCAGTTAATTGCTTGCTCACAACAAAAATATTTTTATACACCCACACTCTCATCTTTGAACTATTTTCGAAACAAACACTTTGTATGCGTTCTTATAGAAACGAGAATCATTACAAAGTTACATTTTCAAAATACTTTCAAAAACCATACCACAAGCACATTCAAACAAAAGCAAGTGATCTAACGAGTAACTAAGAGCCCATGGAAAACCATGGATGAAAAGGGTGCTAATACCTTCCCTTTTCATAATCTACCTCCCGAACTCAAGAAAACATATCTAAAGGTCTTTCCTGTGCTTTTTAACCTTTCCTTATTGGATAAAAGAAAAGTCGGTGGCGACTCTTCCTAAACCGCAACATTTGCGAACACAAACGCAAAACACCTCAAGTCAGTTCTCCCACCGTATCACACATGCCTTAAAATCTTGCTTTGCAGGCCTCCAAGTCTCTAAATATCTCCATAATCAGAAGAATACACAAACTGTATGGCTATTATCCATTAAATCCAAGCTTTATCTAAGTTAACTTGCAATTTTTAGAAGAAAGGCAACACTTCCATTTTGGAAAAGTTGCTTTAATCACAAAGTCAACTTCTTGAGCATCTAGCTTGTTTCCTCTGCACATACTCAATCCACAAGCTAGAAGAAACGTGTTTAAAGTGTTCAACCACTCTAGAAGGCAGGCTATAAGCATTGAAACCAAGTTTATCAAGATTGCTTCAAAAACAAGGCAAAAATCCATAACATATGATCTTTGTTTTCTGACCATCTCAAGACCTCAAACCTCTTGCCTATAAATTAGGACATCAGTTGCAATACAAGACACAATTTTACAAGCCCTCAAACTCCCTCAAACTTCCAAAAACCAGAAATTGCAATACAAGCATAAAAACTTTCCATTACTGATTTTTGAATCCAATCTCCCAATCCACTCGTGCGTTTCTTGGCCTTTTGCTTCCAAAAGCTCCTAAACATCATCCATAAACAATCTCACACCCTTCTACACTTCTGTAACTCCATATTCATCATCCTCCATTTTCAAAAACAGAAGTTTGCACCTTGACTTCTCCAAGACATTTTAGCCATCCATAGTTCAAGCTAAGGGTTGCATTAGCTTCCTGGGAACTTGAGGAAGCTAACCTGATCATCACAGCAACTTGAATCAAGCTCTAACTCAAAACACGATTTCCATCTACAAGGTGAGTTTTTTTGACTTTTCATCTCATTATTTAGGCATTGTTAGGCTTGCATTTTCAAAGACAAAATATAGATATCATTGCCCTAAAACTGTACATATCCATAGATTTCATTTATATGGCTTGAGTAGAGAGAATTTTGGACCTGAACTTTCTGAAGAAATTAGGTTAAATTTGGTACCATTTAAAATTCACGCTTGTCTTTGATTCATAGTTTTAATGCTTTATATTTATGTAATCGTGATGAAATTTGCCATAACTTTCATGTTTACATTTTTCATTTTGGTTGAGAAATGAGTAAGTTGCAGTTGGTTTGGCTGGGCGTGAGGTTAAAGATGAAGTTCAGGCCATCGACTAGATTTGTAATATATATTTATAATTTTATTTATAATAATGGATGTATAGCCACCCAGAGGTAGAGAGCGTGTGTGTTTATGCTAAGGACCTGGGTTCGGACCTCAGCGCTGCCCTTTTTCCATTTTTTTTCGTTATTTCTTCTTTTTGAACACAAACTAGCGCGTCTGGGCCCTGAACCTTTGGGATTTGCCATTTTTTCTGCCTCTAACCCCCTGTTCACTTATAACAATACAACCCAACCTTTTTTTAATCATTTTTTTCTGATTATTAAAAACAAGTTTTGGGCCAAAATAAATTGGTTTTACTTCTAACACCCCAATCAAAATTTCACCCCCTGACTTCTTTTGCTTATTTTTGTTTTTATTTTCACATTTCTTTATTTATATTATTACTAATATTATTATTATAATTATTATTTTTATTGACAAAAAAGACAAATTTTATTTATTTATTTATACTATATCTATTTATTTTTATTTCAAAACCAAAAAACATTAGAAAACATTTTGTTACAAACTTTTTTTTTCTTAATTAATTTAATAATTAGATTTAGTTTTATTTTTTTTATTAATATTAATTTAGAATTTAGGTTCTTCTTAATTTAATTAATTCTCACACTTTTTTTTAGTTAATATTAAAATATTTCCTTAAAACAAACACTAAAAAATATTTCCTTTTCTAAATTTAAATTAGTTTAAATTTCTTTTTATTAACTAATTATTTCTTTTTTAGTTTATTAGGTTAAAATAAAAACCTTTTCCTCAGAAAACCAAACCAAACTTCATTTCTTTTTTCCATTTTTCCTTGTACATTATATTCATTTATTCATTTCTTGTACAATATAATTCAATGTGGTTGTAATAGATAATTAGGATTTAATTTCTTGCAACCCCCATTTGAAAATTTGTATACCCCATCCCCTAATGATGTAATAGCATAGAATTTACTTTCCGCAATTTATCGCTTTCATATAAATGCTAGTAAATTAGGGTTTGTATGGCAAGATAAAATCAATGACTCAAAAACCCTAACCCAAGATAAACTCAAGCATGAAATACAATACACTTGCACCTCTAGGGTTAACTCCACTTGTTGCCTTGAGAAAATGGCCATGATATGCATGTGAGACATCTTAGCCAAAACAAATCAGAAATACAGGATCATAGTCCCTCGATGACGCTTCGAATGTTGCCTTCAAAATGATCTTAGACCCTTAAGATAAATGCTAAGGTATCTCACAACATTGCATTCTATGACTATATGATGGCCCACGCTCGTCCCCTCACATCCAAAGATAGGGCTTCTTATCAATTAATGGTAATATAACAATGTCAAAAGGAAGAGATAAATGAACAAAAGACTTTTGAGTAGGTATAACGTTCTTAGTTGCTTACTCACAATCCATCTTCAAAAACAAACATCTTTTCAAGTACACCAAACACTTTCAAAACATGAAATATTTTAAAAAGTCTAAAACTTTGTATGCATTCTTATAGAGACGAGAATAATTACAAAGTTTTCCTAAACGAAGGCGTTTTTCAAAAATACTTTCAAAATTCACCACAAACACATTTCAAACAAAGCAAATTTCAAAAATGATCTAGCAAGCAACTAAGAGCCTGTAGATAACTACGGATGAAAAGGGTTCTAACACCTTCCCCTTTCCTAACCTACCCCCCGAACTCAAGAAAATATCTCAAAGGTCTTTCCTGTTCTTTTTACCCTTTCATTATTGGATAAAAGAAAAGTCGGTGGCGACTCTTGCTATTCGCAACAATTGCGATAAAATGAAAAACATCCAAGTCAGTTCTCCCACCGTATTACACCCTCCACTATGAGAATGTGAAGTACTTCATGTGACTTCATCTGGTGCTAAATCATTCGTCTTTGGCAGGAGCATGGTTTATCCATGACAGAGGGAGTCAAGTACTTGTCTATGGATTGTTGCTGCATTGTGCAGACATTATGAAGCTTGCAGAGATTATATACTTCTTATGATGATATGATATCAAACAATAAGTTGTCACATAGGGATACTAGGTGTAGTCCCTTATGCTCTATACATGGTATGTATGGTTCTATCCATATGAAGTTGATTGATTGAATCATGTGTATGTATGCCTCTTAGGGGCACTATAAGAGACAATGTTCTTGAATGGGAGAATTTATTTTACTCTAGATTTATTTGGGACTCAATGGATGTCTTGGTTAATGAATGGGAGATATCACACATGATGTTCTAAAATCTTGGTTTGTTTCACTAATTATGGCTGAAAAGAGTTTATTTAGAATCCAATGGAAGGCATTATGGTTATGCTTCAAAACAAGTGGATAACTCTGTGAAACATATTTTCCTAATGACTGAGGTATTTTTGATCTTGGTTGCGAAGACAAGGGAAAGTAGACAATGTCTGACAGGATGTCAGGACATTGTTCAGGAATTGCTTCTTTTGAGACTAACAAGGGATTATTTTGGACGGTGTAATCAAGTACATGTCAAATGGAGTGTGAAACGCGTGTTTGACTATGAATGCACATTTATTGGAACTATCAATTCCAGGAGAAATAACACAAAGTTATTAAAGGTATTCAAAACTAACTTGTACGGTGCAGATTTATTTTTGGTGCAGTTAGCTTCCACAAATAACGCCTTTCTTGACCAAGACAATTATTACAGTCAAGGATCGTTAACTCCTAAGTCACTGCTCATTTATTTAAAGAGGTCATTCCTTCCCTTCTATCATTTTGTTTTTGGTTGTCTTCAAAATAAGTCCTTATGGCTTTTGTCCGAGTTTGGGTGAGTATGGTTTGGGTATGGTTTTTGGTGGATTTGTTTGTCAATTTTTTTGCTAAAAAAGGGGAGAAAGGGTATGTTTCTGCTCTTCTAGTTGTTCTTCTTTTGGGTCTGGAATTTGTTCATAGTTGTCTTTGTTTTAGTTGGGTAGCATATTCATATCCCATTCCTTGTTTTTGTGTCTTGTGATCTAAGTTATGAACACAATTGTGTCTTTTGTTCTGAGTTACCCTGAGCTAGAATCTGCATGTGCATGTTGGTGTTTGTTTGCTTCTTAAGTGTTCTCTAATGCTCCCGGAGAGGAAGACTTATCCCTCTGTTGCAAGAAAAGATTCCTGAGTTGAGGGGAAGTGTTAGGTATCTTCTTCCTCATGTACACCAAATGACTTCAGGACTTTCTTCTCTTTCTGTCCCGAGTTTGCCGTATTGTTGTGTTGAGTCTGATGTGCAATAATGAAGTTGTTTGTACTACTGTGAAGAGATATCGAACATGATATCCTGGTAATAAATAGACTGAGAATATTATTTCTCTATGTTGTTGTATCTTTTAAAGACTAACTCTCTGCTAATGTTCTAAGTAAAACGATTTGATCAATGCTAGATTTATGTTTTATGTATTTTATGCTCTGTTGTTGCTGAAATATGAATTGTAATTTGTTAATTTGTTTTATCCAAAATTTTCCAAAGGGGTAGATTGTTAATTCTCTATTTTAGGATTAGCATTAATTTAGGCAGTAACATGTTAAGAAGGATGTTCTAACTTGCAGAGAAAACATGTTGAATAAGATGTCATGCATAATCATTCGACATCGTGTCTGTTACAACTAGAATTTTAGATTCTGTTAGTTTATGTTGAATATTCTGGGAATGTTTAGTAATCACATGTGGGTCCAAGTGTGAGAAATCAGGGATATATGTTGGAATTCAAGTTATCCATGTTTTCTAAATGTTGATACATTTTAGGAAAGTTATGATTTAAGACCTATTTCATCGTGAATATTTTGCATATTATATGCATAAGTTTCTGCTGATTTATAAAAGCTGGTTTGCTACGGTTTCGAAGGCCAATCCAGTACAGAAAATGGATTATAAAAAGAAGACTTTAGACCTAAAGAAGACACGAGCCAGAGTTGTAAAAGGGTATATTGTTAGGGCTTCATCTGTTTATTGTTTGTGAGCCACTCTTGTATCGTTTGTTACTTGAGTTGGACTGTTAGTTGAGTTGTAATTGTGAATCTCTTTTAAGGTTTTAAGAAAGAGTGAATTTTGTTTATTGAAGGGTGCCTCCCTCTTGATTGTTAATCACTTTTATGTTTCTATGTATAGAGTCATTGTGTGTTGTTAAAGATTGTCTTATAATTCTTTTAAGTTTTGTTCTTGCCATTGTTTGTGACTGTGTGTTCTTGTCATTGTCTGTGACTGCAAGGGAAGTGAGAAGGGTCTCATACCTTATTGTGTCTTAGGTAGAAATATATCACGAGTAGTGACTAAGTGAGAGGTTATAAAGTAGGGAGTTTAGCTTCAAATTGATACTATTTAGTGGATTTCCTTCTTTGCTTGGTAGCCCCCTGAGCAGGTGTTGTTGTACACCGACCTGGGTTAAACTTTTTGTGTGTTCATTTACTTTTCAGCATTGTTTACGTTGTTTATACCTTGTCATTGTGAAGAAGTCAGATTTCAGTGTCTCGACATCTCTTGGAACACTCGTGATCTAAATGTCATAATTTTAGCATAGTAGAGCCTTTTGTATTTGTTGGGACCCATTTAGGTCAGAGCATATTGTCAAAGGTTTGGACATTGTGGTATTTAATATTTAGATGGATCGGGGAGGCCATTATATTGGGAGTCACAAAAAAGGGTTTGCTTAAAATGCAATTGTAAATGCTCTTGCATGGACTACCAAGAAATGGAGGTCTACTGTCATCTATGGAGGAAATTTCAAAAAGGGAGAAACAATTAAAAGAGAAATTGAGAAGATTCGTCAAGGAACAAAGAAATAGAAGAATTTAGAATACACCCCCTTGAACACTGAGAATGGAAATGAGCGCTACCATCAAAGTATCAAGACTACACCCCCCTTGAAAACTTCTAAGGAGTGATTTTTACAATAATGCATAAATGAATAGTTGAGAGAAGAAATATCGAAATGCCAAAACCTGTCAGAGAACTTCTTAAAGTAGATAAATCATAGTATTATCATTTCCACTTATGCAATAGCCATAATATCGACGAATGTGTACAAATAATCGCCATAGGAGTCATGATAAAAAAAACTTATCTAGATTCGACTAATAATACAAGAAAAATATTAGGAGAAAAGGGAAAAGGGTGGTAGTTCGCAAAGAAGAGGAAGCAAAATTACGTAGGTAGCCAAGAAAGAAAAATAATCAGATGAAGAAGGATGTAAGAATTTATCGGTCTCTTACATGGTGGTTGGGGGAAAATTCAAGGACTTGGAGAATCTTCCCATCTTAATGATCATAGATGAAGGTCTCCAAGAACCATGTGGGACACCCCTTATCTATGAACAAATAAGTCTCAACGGTTGATCAAGTGAACTAGCTCATTTTGGGTCTAGAAGCATTAAGCATTGCAAGAGTCGTCTCCAAAGGATTTCATAATTATGTTGGAGCTTATTTGAATTCCATAAAATGGAAGTTGAGGGAAATGATGTTACAAGACCAAAAACCTCATAAAGAGGTGTTTGAAAAAGGAAGGAATCTCATCTTGTTTTATGACAAAGGCCTTATTGACTTTTCAAATTTTCGAGTTCCTTTGTCGATTAGAGTCGTCATGGTGAACTTTGATGACATAAGTATGTTGAACTCTTGGGAAACTCAAGTTTCCCAATTCCTAGAGGTTTCCTACATTCCTATCATGGAGTAACATCATTTTTAACCAGAAGGTGCCCAAAGAAGACTACTTATTGGAGAATAGTAAAATCCTTATAGTAGAGTAAGGAAGCAACATGGGTTTGAACCAAGCGGGTGCCCAAAAGGGAACAAGACAAGGAGTAGACAAGAGGCTGAATCAGCAAATAAATTTGGTATTTATACAAAAAATAGGTGCCCTTTGAGGCGTGATTCTTAAAAACTAAACTATCTCTAAAGACATATAACAAAATAATCAATGACAATTGAGAATAGAAGAGGATTTGAAAACATAAGGAAGAATCATGGTTTGCAAAGTCATATAAAAGAAAATTAACTTTAGGTCAATTAAATGATTATGGAAACTATCCCATGTGAATTACAAACCATTTTCGAGACCTTGTACATTCACACTAGAAACTGATACTTTTAAAATCGAAGACTCTCTACCAAGGCGAAGAAATTATGAACTTAAATCAAATATTCTTTTATCAAGACAAAGGAAAGCCTCCCATAAACCTTCCTTGATTCATTATTATCCATGGTCAAGGCAATGATTTGCTCTTGCAATGTCTCAAACTTATGTTGACTAGAACATATTTTCAATGTCTCGTTTTCACGATGAAGTGCAACCTCCGTTCTTTCAGAATTCAAAAGTTGTGCTTCCATTATAATTTTCTCTTAAAGGCACATGTCCACTAAGATGTCATAATCATTCTTCTAATGATCTAAAAATTAATTATGTTCCCGAAGATAACCCTCAATGGAATGATGATCATCATTAACCATTTTAATGTCTTTGTAGAAGCAGAAAATTTCTTCCTCGCAGTCCTTCTTCAAATTGCTAAATATAAATAGAACACAATGAAGCACATCATTGTCAACTTGGGCCTCATATCTAGTTCTTATCAATATAGCAAGAAATTGCTCCTCCCTTAGTGTCTGAGCATTGCCACGAGCAAAGATATAAAAAATAAAAATCATTAATTTAGCGATAAAAGTAATATGTTCCATAAAATTGGATTGACAACCAAGGGACCCTAAATCTGTAATCTACAAATAGTACACACAGAGATCAAGGTGAAGAGAAATTTCAATACAAGGTGTAGTAGAAAACAAAAATGTTCCCATTAGTTCATCCTTATGAATGAGCATGACCAATGATAGAAGCGATTACCTCTTATGTCGATTAAAAACTTTGATGCAGAATCAAATGAGTGATCACGAGCGTTATGTTGAATGAAGAATAAGGCCTCTACTCACTACACACGAATATATTGCCTTCAGTCTTAGTGCTAGCTGCTACGAATGAAGACTTTGAGTGTGTGTGTGTGTGTGTGTGTGTGTGTGTGTGTGTGTGTGTGTGTGTGTTTGTGTGTGTGTGTGTGTGTGTGTGTGTGTGTGTGTGAGAGAGAGAGAGAGAGAGAGAGAGAGAGAGAGAGAATATGACTAGGGTTTCACATGCCAAATTTCATCTTGAGAAAGCTTATGCAACTACTTGTGAGAGCTGCAAGCTAAAAAGCCCAACTTAAGTGCACCTTACAATAATAATATTATATATTATTATAATAAACACATTTTATTAATATTATATTTAATAACTATAATAATAATAACAACAATAATAATAACTATTATTATTATATTTATAGTGTTTCATATTCCACTTAAGTACATCGTACATTGTGGTGTTCCATAATTCTCTCAAATACATCATACCTTAAGGTATTCCTTATTTATTATATCTCATCAATCTATCCTTATTTGTGTGACCCTGTAGGTTCTCGTAACATTGACAATTATAATAAATCACATATTTAATATGATAAATAATGACTGATATCTAACAATACATCACTGCTACCCAAGTCATAAAAATGTCATATGATATGACAAAACCTTTTCTGTGATAATGTTCTTGTGTACAATTACCCTTTTCCCCTCATGTATGTATTGAACATAAGACATAGACTGTGTCACCCTTGTCCATTTCAATATTTGACCCTTATATGTTTATCTTGTTATGCAGGATGGGAAAATTCTATCTAGATCACTCATGTCCCTTAATATGATTTGTGGAGTAAGCATGAACTGTCTTTATGGTCATTAAATTATGAACAATGTTTTATAAGCAAAAAAATACTCGAGACCTACATCTAAGGTCCTTAGTGGTTTCAGGTCAAAGGATGGTATCCACCACTATCACCATGAGAATAACTTATGACACTTTGCATAACTTTCTATGTAGTATTCTCATTGTACGTCAATGCAATATAAATATTACTCCTAATATTTATACCTATTTAAAGACTTGATAACTCTTTATTCATGATCCATGAGATGTGATCACCCGTCTATTCACATAATAGTCTCAATGATTTAATGTTATCCCACTTTACAATAAAGCTCAACTACTAATACTTTAAGAATAATATCCTTATGTTTAATGGTATCTTATGATTAAGTCACACTTAATATTCTATTAAATAGAATATCTATTTTAGGGACTTTATTATTTTTGAAAAACAAACATAATAAAGAAATGTCTTTTATTATTAATAAACAACTCGATGCAAGTACCAAAAGTATTGGCCTCTAGGGCTTAGACCGACACAAGGCACACAAATAAAATAGTTCTTATGGGAGTGATAGGTTAAGTGTAGTGGGAATGAGGTGAATCACTCAATTTACATAAGGTACAACAAATAATGATTTTTTGTTTGTCAAGAAGTCAATGATTTGAGCCCACTTATGAGAAGATGTGATTTCATTCATAGAATCTTGGTTGAAATCCCTCTGCCTTTCCTTGGAGCGGAAAGTTGAACCGACCACCCTGAATCAACCTCATAATCAAGAGGAATGTCTTATTGATTCCTCTTTTTGTCCATCTCTCATTTAGTAAAATAAGAGAATGAGATATAAGAAGAAAGAAAAAAGACGGCAAGCCATATTATTATAAGGGATTATGTCTAGCCAAGGAACAAGAGTAGCTTTTGATCCTTTGGTAAAAAAATAGGAAATAACCATCCAAATCCTTAGGGACGAGATAAAATTCCCAAGGAAGTAGAGAAAAGTGGTCATTATACCAACAATTAATAAAATTTAGTCGACAAGGGTCACCAATAGTGCACGTGGAGTCATGACTAGGATGAGAAAAATGATAACATACTACAAATGGACAATGAAAATCTTCCACGAGCGAAGAAAAGGTTTAAAAAGAGGGAAAATAGTCTCAAAAGTCACCAAGATGCGATTAATACTAGGGAATTCCCAAGAGATATGAAAGACAACACATAACACTACAACTTCAGTCCCTATTAAGAGGTGAATACACAAATGATGTAAGGAATCAATCTCAGACTCAACAAAAAATGACGCTCAAATGATGATAAAGACAAACAAAAAACATAACCTTTGAAGGTTATATCATACATAGGGAATTGACACGGTGATAAATTTCCATAGATCCAATCATCTAAGCTAGGTAAAAACCATCCCTAATTCCTCGACCTTCCCAAACGAGGTCCGATAATCAAAATGGCATAATCCCAAAAGTTTAATAGAGAGACCAAGACTCTTGGTACATTTTATTTATGTTATCTCCAAAGTAACCTTATTCTTTAGGAATGATGAAACCATGAGGAGAGAACCCCAGCGAATCACCAATGATCACCTATTCAAGAAAGTGAGCATGTCAATCAAAGTTCTCCAATAACGTTTCTCCCAAACAGTTCTCTATAGCAACTATTAGATACATAAAAACCAAATGACGAATCCATACACCCATAAAGAACTATAATTTTATGTTCAAAGAAAAAAAACACCCAAATAGTTAAGAGAATGATTATATTTCCCAAAAATAATTTCAAAAGGAAAGATTAAACTCATACATAAAAAGTTAGGGGAAACTTACCAGAAGAAATATCAACAACGAAGTGGGAAAAGTGATGTTGTTGAGAGAAAATCCCCATGAGAAAAATTTTATGATGTTGAACTTCTTGAACTTCTTATAAGTGTGAGGTGAAAGATTGTTTGATAGTTGTATCACCTCTGATAAGTTTGATCCAAAAATTTGTGATTCGACGATATGATGTTGTTCCCTTTAATGAGGGTGTGAGTACAACTTCAATATACAATATTTTGCATGATGTCAAAACTGGGAAAGATGGGACGACGGTAAAATTAATTGCATATCTTTGTCTTGTAGCACTCCTCTGCGTCATAGGTCTTAGGAATCATCAAAAAGCACTTTGAAATTGAGAAAGCTTATTGAAAAACACTTTCTGCACATATTTATCTTGCATGTGTCGACACATCTGAGTTTCAGGTCGACACATGGAACTACGTTTTAAAGCTTGTGAGTTTTTGTAAGTCATAGGTTGACACATGCATCATACAGGTCGACATACTGAAATATTTTTTAACTTAAAGAAACTAGAATTTTATGTGTCGACACATCCATATTTCAGGTCGACACATTTACTTATGTTTTAAAGCTTGTAGCTACTGACTTGCTTAGGTCGACACATAGAGTCCTTCAAGTCGACACATGCAGTTTTTTTATATAGTACATTTCGATACATAAATTATGTTTTGGTCAAATTTTCATTTTACTTTATTCTGAATTTGTATTTTTTCCCTAAACCTTTCCAAACTATAAATACCCATTCATGCATCATTTCTAACTTGACGATACCATAAAATTAGTCTAAATTTTCTCTTCATCTTCGACCTTCCAAACTATGCATACATAAAAACGGTTGTACCCTAAAATTTTCCCTCTCACTTATCAATAATTTGCTCACAAGATATCCTTTGGCTCAAGACTGCACTAGAGTTGATCAGCTCAAGACACCTCCTTAAGCACTGATGACCAAAATTAGGGTTTGAGATTGCACAAGGATAATTAAACTTCCAATGTCCCATATGACTTTCATGGATCATTATGGACCCTCAAGATTACTCATGTCAAGTTTCAAGCTTTGGATCACACTTTTGCTCAATCAATTGAGCAGTTGACCTAAAAATCAATTGTATTGGGAAAAAATTCAATTGTGGCCAATTTACAGTCAAACTTCATAATTTTTGATCCACATCAACACTTTAAAATCATATGTATCATTTGATCAAGTTTGGATCACAATTCCTCAAGAAATTTGATCAAATCTTCAAAAGGGCAAAATGGTCAAAATTAGGGTTTTGACAGGGAAAGGGAAATTTCTGATTTTTGACCTAGCAAATGATCAGTCCAATTGAATCATTTTGACCTAATGACATGGCTCAAAACATTGTTCAAGTCCAATGGATTGACAGATGAATTTTCAGTCAACTAATCAAAAGTCAACTGTATACTGAAAAGTCAAACTTTGACTTTTTGGTCAAAATCAAATGTCAGAGATCACAATTCATAAAAGCATGTCAAAATATGAAACTTATTCATCAAGAAACCAAAAATTCAAGATTTCATTTTGAAAAGTTAAAATTTCTAAACTTAGAAATTTTTCTAAGTGTTGGAAATTTCTTATTTTTTCACAATTTTGAGCTAAATTTTCACCATGATTCAAGATGATTCAAAAGAAACTTTCAACATGAAAGTTGTAGATATCCATGAAATCTACAACATTGATTTACCCAACTCCTTCCAAAATTTCTTGGATCTCAATTTATAATTTTAAGAATACATGGTCATAAAACAAAACACTTAGTGAAATTTTGCCCTAATTTGGTCAGGATTTTGACCCAACTTCATGGCACTTTTTCATATAGTTCCAAGGGGAATTTTCAAAAGTGATTCAAAGAGGGGTTGTAGAGAACATTACAAGCTTTCCAAAATGTCCAATAACTCCTTGAGATCATTTTTAAGTAGGTAGAATCGAAGAGATGAAGTTAGGGTTTTCACACTTGAATTACAAGTCATTTTATGATGAACAAGATTCAAAATTCAAACTTATGCTGCATAACCTCTACTTTGCAGGCCTCAAACTTGTTAGACACTCCATAATTAATTTCTTGCACAATTGTTAGAGGTCTCAATTCAAGCATTTAATGCAAGGCTATGCTTTATATCCATTTTGGGAAGAAAATGCACAATGCCATTTTGATAAAGTAGCTTTTTGCATAAAACTTGTTCTTGAGCCTTGCACTTGTTCTTTTATGATGATACATGTCTTATAACTCAAGAGAAGTTGATCTCAACACTTACAATCACCCAGCCCATGCTTGTACTACACATTGAAACTTGTTTTCCCACTTTTCTTCAAAATCAAGTAACCTAGCAATTAGCTTGTAACTTGTACTTCTAACTCTCCAAAGCACTCAAACCCTTTTGATTATACATACATAAGTTATTTGCCACAAATCCCACGCATACTTGAGCCCTGAAAACACCAAGAACAAAGAATCACCAAAAACACTTCAAAACTTGCCATTTCCGAGTTTTGAATCCAATCTCTAAATTTGCTCGTGCGTTTCTTGGCCTTTTACTTTCAAAAGCTTCTAAATAACATACACAAACAATTCCAACACCTGCAACACCATTGTAACACCTCCATCATCATCATCCACCATTTTCAAAAACAGCACCTTGCACCTTGACTTCTCCAGAACTCCTCAGGCACTTTCAGCTCAAGTTAAGCATCACATTAGCTTCCTGGGAACTTAAGAAAGCTAGTCCAATCATTGGAACTCATTGAAAGCAACTCAAACTCCAAACATGATACCCTCTTTCAAGGTAAGTTTTCTGACTTTTGAACTCTTCATACATGCATCATTAATGGTTTATTTGTGAATTAAAAATGTAGATATCATTGCCCTAAAGCTAACCATGTCTATAGTTTTCATTTATATTGCTTGAGCTTAGAGAATTTTAAGATTGAAGTTTCTAAAATTTTTAGGGTTTAGATTAGGGCCATTAAAATTCATGCTTGTCTTTGATCTATAATTTTATTGCTTTGCATTTCAGAACTCGTGAGGAAATTTGCTACAAGTTTCCTGTTTACACTTTTCATTTTTGTTGAGAATTGAATGAGATACAGAGGTTCAGGATGAGCGTGAGGTTGAAAATGAAGATGGCTTCAGGAACGTGTTTAGCATATATATTTATGGTTTGATATTAATAAACTGATGTATAGCCACCCTAGTGGTAGAAGTGCGCGCCTGCGATTATAGGGACCTGGGTTCGAGCCCCAGTGGTACCCTTTTGGTTTTTTTTCTTGATATTTTTCACAAATTCTGACTTTTTGGCAGCGCTGGGCCTCATCCCTTGGGCCTTATGTTTGTTTTTACTTCGAACCCCCTTCCTGGCTATTCACACCCTGACCCATTTTCATTTTCTTTTTCTTATTTTTATTTATTTGTTTTCTTAAATATTTTATCTAATACTAAAAAATCATAAAAAATATAAAAATGTTAGATTTATATTTTGATATAGTTTTTTTTTATACAAAAAATATTTTATTTAATCATACCTTATTTATTTTACTAATTGATTTGTAAATTTAGTTAAAAACTAGGGTTTTAGTTATTTCTTTTACACAATTAAAATATATTATTTTAAAATATAAAAAGACCAAAAATATTTTATAATACTATAAATTATTTTTAAGACAAAATACTAAAAATATTCTTCTTATAAACTTATTTTCTTTTTTAATCAATTAATAGATTAGGTTTTTATTTAAATTCTTTTCCTAGTAAATTTAGGTTTTACTTTTTACTAATTTACTTAATTATTTTTCTTTTAGTTAATTAGGTTAAAACAAAACCCATTTTCCATAAAAATCCAAATAAAAGTCCATTTTCTTTCCATTTTACATTCTTGTATCTTTATTCATTCTTGTACATTATTTATCCAAATTCAATATGGTTGTAATAGATAATTAGGCTTTATTTTATAGCAATCCCCATTTTTAATTTGTACACCCCCCTCCCACAAGTATTGTAATAGCGTAGTAATTTTAAATTCCGCGATTTATCGCCTTATATACAAATGCTAGTAATTAGGGTTTGTATGAAAAGACTAAAACCAATCAATTAGAAAACCCTAATCAAAGACAAAACCAATCATGAAAAACAATACACTTTCACATAAGCACCCTTAGGGTAAAATCCACTTGGTCACCTTACAAAATGGTTGTATTACGCATGTGAGGTATCTTAGCAAAAAAAAGCAAAATATAAGATCATAGCCCCTCGATGATGCTATATATGTTGCCTTTCAAATGATCTTGGTCCCTAAAAGAGAATTCTAAGATACCTTGCAACCTTGCTAATCATGGTTATACGATGACCCACGCCCTTCCCGTTTACATCCAAAGATAGGGTTACTTACCAAATCATTGATAAGATAACAATGTCAAAGGAAAAAGGAAATGAACATGAAAGACTTTTGAGTAGGTAGATTGTTCCTAGTTACTTGCTCCATTTTAAAACAAAACATCCTTGCTATTTTCAAAGCAAACACCTACACTTTCAAAATATCTTTCAAACATGAAAACATTTTCAAAAGATCAAACACTTTGTATACATTCTTACGAACGAGAATCATTACAAAGTTTTCCTAAACAATGACCTCTTTTCAAAAATACTTTCAAAACCACACAAAGCACATTTTCAAACAAAAGCAAGTGATCTAGCAAGTAACTAAGAGCCCATGGAAAACCATGGATGAAAGGGTGCTAATACCTTCCCTTTTCATAATCTACCCCCCGAACTTAAGAAATAATCTCAAAGGTCTTTCCTGTGCTTTTTCACCTTTCCTTTTGGATAAAAGAAAAGTCGGTGGCGACTCTTGCTAATCGCAACATTTGCGATCAAACGCAAAACACCCAAGTTAGTTCTCCCACCGTATCACCAGAACTGGCGACTCTGCTGGGGAAAATTCTAAAAGTGGGGTTACCTTAGGGTTAGATCACATTTAATTGCTTTCATTGTTTGACTTGTATGCTTTACATTTTGGTTCTTTGTTTGGGTTTGAATCCTCTACCCGGATTTGGGATACCTTATAGGAAAGTAGTAATACGTTCTAGAAACTATGCGGGATATACCCACATGGTCTAAGCAATAGCTACGTTAGTGCGACATATTTGTGGATACCGGTAGCCCTTGAGTTAATAAAGGAGAATGCGGGGCCGCTGAGTGATGTCATGAAGCACTAATGAACTTTTAGAACCTTTACTTGGCCAACTTGGCCTTTAGGACATAGTGAGATGACCGACTTTGGTGCAGTCTTGAAGTTGGTAGATACTCGATACTACACTCTTGAGGTTTCATTTTTTGGGATATTTCAGTCGCCATTAAAGAGGCTTGTGCTGAAACAATGACCAAGGAAACAAACCAATGATATTGAGCTCCTTAGAACTCGGTTACTATTGCTTGGACAGGTTTGAGCCAACTAAACTTCAAGAGGGTACTTACCTATAAGACTCCATGCAAGCCTAAACCTAAGGACTTGTTTGCTTTGTCTGTGTATATTTACTTGTACATAACATCATGAACATCATAACATCATACTCATATTCACTAACCATTTCAAGGATCTTGGGATTTATCTTTGTTCTGTTTTAAAGGACATGGATTCTATTCGCAGGAAAACCATTCAAGTCAATCTCGTAAGGATTCCTCCACAACTTAAAGAGCTAGCTTCAAGGATTCTTGAAAACTCTCCATTCATAGAAAGACATGGTCGGTTACTAAACTTGGTCACCTCCAACACTGATGAAGACATGATAAAGGTGCTCTTTCAGTTCTTTGATCCTTTACACAATTGCTTCACATTTCCTGATTATCAACTTGTGCCAACTTTGGAAGAATTCTCCCAACTCTTGAGGATTTCCATTCTCAATCAACTACCTTTCAACGGTACGGAAAGAGATCGAAATCCAGAAGAGATTGCTCAAGCTCTACACTTGCAACCATCTGATATCACAACTAATTGGGAAACAAGGAGTGGTGTTAAGGGTTTCCTAGCAAAGTTCTTGTTTGAGAAAGCCCAAAACTGTTGGAACTCTTTGGATTTGCAAGCTTTTAAGGAAATTGTGTCTCTCCTCATCTATGGGATGGTTTTGTTTCCAAATCCTGACCAACTCATAGATCTCAGCACCGTCAAAATGTTCATGTCTCATAACCTGGTGCCTACTTTGCTAGGAGACATCCTACACTCCTTTCACACTTGCACTATGAGGAAAAGAGGTATCCTTATGTGTTGTACTCCCCTCTTGGAAAGATGGTTTATTTCGCATCTTCCCCGATCTATATTGAAGAACGAGCAAGGGTCAAGGTGGTCACAAAGGTTGATGACGCTCAAACATTCAGACATCCATTGGTGTTCCCGATCTATAGAGAATGTTATCATCGTCGACCATTGTGGAGAATTCCCTAATGTCCCTTTACTTAGCATTAGGGAGGTATCACCTACAACCCCTGCTTAGCCTTAAGACAATTTGGTTACGCCTGAAGGGATGGCCCACAAGAGATGCGCATTCAAGGTTTGGTATTTGACTACGAGAACGACGATCAAGGTCATCGCCAAAGATTTATCTGAGCTTGGAGGATGTTGAACAAGGTAGATAGCAAGACATTGGGGCATAAGAATTCCATCCCTTTGAGCCTTACCTCAAATGGGTACGAGCTCGTGCTCAAAGCCTTGTGATGCCTTATCCCTCCATTCTCCCGGTAATCATTGAGCCTGTTATAGAAGGAGATATTCCATACACTGTCCTGCATCCTGACATGCCCACCTCTCTTGAAGACTTACAAAGGGATTGGATACAACTTAAGGGAGAGCGAGACACTTTCGAAGCCCAATTCTACGCCAACGAGAAGAAGGTTTTGGAACTCACTAAGCAACTTCATGAGGAGCAGACTCTGAATGCCTACATCGCACCAAAGAGGATGCGTACAACCTTTTTATCTTAGAGTTTTTGTATCATTCTGCCCAAAGAGGCATTGATGTACTCACGTTTTAATTTATTAATATAACGTGTGTTTTCTTTTTTCTCTAAAACAAATTTGAATCTTTAAAATCCTTGAAATCATTGCATATGCATCTACCATTCATCATAACATAAGCAGGTTTCTTGCAACAAGTCTCCTCATCTTTCTGCTGTTTATTTCAGTAAGATGGATCTCGAGCAAACGGTGAAGGACCTCCAAGCACAGAATGCTCAGTTTCAACAGATGTTCTTAACTCTAGCCAAAGGACAAGAAAAGTTGAAGACCTTGCTGGTTGAAGATAAAAAGAAGAAAACAAAGAAAATAACTGGAGTTCTAAATATGGGAAGAAGATTCCAAGGACAAGCAAGAAAGACCCTAGACTTTGTAACGTCATCTGGTGAGAAAAACAATCAAGATGGGAAAGGCAAGGAAACAGTGGCCCAACCAGATTCAGAAGAGGAAGAGGAAGAAGAAGATTATTCTGAAGAACAATATCCTCCGGTTAACGACAAGTATAAGCATCTGGAAGAACGTTTAAGTGCAATGGAAATTCATAATGTGCTTGGACTAGATTTTGAGGAGTTGGGTCTAGTATCTGGGATTGTCATTCCTCCAAAATTCAAGGCACCGATGTTCGCCAAATACGATGGAGTTTCATGTCCCAAAATTCATCTCCAGTCCTATGTGAGGAAAATACAGCCTCACACTATTGATAGGAATTTATGGGTACATTTCTTTCAAGACAGTCTATCCGGAACTCAACTTGACAGGTTTTATCAGCTAGAAAGAGCCAATGTTCATAATTGGGAAGATCTTGCCGCTGCCTTTTACAAACAATACCAATACAACACAGATCTTGCTCCCACCCGTACTCAACTCTAGAGTATGGCCATGGTTTCAAGTGAAGGCTTCAAAGACTATGCTAAAAAATGGAGGGACTTAGCAGGAAGAGTCCAACCTCCACTATCTGAAAGAGAGTTAGTAGACATGTTTTTAGGTACCCTGTTTGGTCCTTTCTTTACTCACTTAATTGGGAGTTCCTCGGCAGGTTTTACTGAATTGATATTGACCAGAGAAAGAGTGGATGTCGGGACAAAAATGGAAAGATTCAAAAAGACGTATCATCTGCTGCTGTAAGGAAACCATTTATTGGAAAAAAAAGAAGTTGTTGTATATCCTTATTGAAATCAAGATAGGACTGAACGCCGTCCAATGGTGGGGGCTGTCATGATTCCTAAACCTGCACCTGCTTAGCAAAGAAGCAACCAACCAAGAACAGAAAGACCAGTCAGACAGTTCACCCGAATTAATATGACATTATCTCAAGTATTTCCATATTTGTTAAGATCTAATCCAGTGACTTTGAAAGAAGCTCCGAAGAATCCTAACACAACCTCTCCTCACTATCATCCTAACGCCCGCTGTGCATACCATTCTGAGAGTCCCGGCCATGACACCAACAACTGTTGGGCTCTGAAAAACAAGGTACAAGACCTTCTTGAAGCCAAAGAGATTGAATTTGATGCGCAAGAAATGCCCAGTGTTATCACTGCCCCTATGCCCAAGCACGACCGTGATGTCAATTCCGTTGAGGAGGATATGTTTGTTAATTTGGTTGATGAACTTGTGACCCCACTCCTGACTATCAAAAAGAACTTGTTGAATGTCGGTGTATTCCCAGGCTGTGATGAAAGCTGTCATTTCTGTTTATCCTCACCAACCAACTATCATTTGTTAAAAGTAGGCGTTCAATGCCTAATAGATGACAAAGAGATTTTGTTCGAGAAGACTTCTATTCCAACTGTTTCTTATAATGATGTTTCCATAGTGACCATTTCCACCAATTCTTCCAGGGTCTCTACCCAAAGACCCGTTAGAATTACATCAGTTCCTAAAGTAGCTTCGTTGATAATTACAATGCCTGGACCAATCCCGTATTCGTCAGACAAAACCGTCCCATGGAATTATGGAGGTGATGTCTACTATCACGGTATCAAGCAAGATTGGCCAGCTGCTGAAGATTCAAGTTCTAAGAAAGATGACTCTGATATCAGTAACATCGCAGGGACTAGCAAGATAACCCGAAGTGGAAGGGTATTCTCTCCAGAAATTGCTCCTCCAAAAGTTATTTCTGGACCTGTAATCATTTCTGTTGTTGTTGCTCCTCCAAAGGCTGTTTCCAATCCTGCAATCATCTCTGCTAATACTCTTATTGACAAAACTGTTGCAGTCCATGTTATCACCCCTACTAATATTCCTACTGCCGAGTAAACCGAGACTCGAGGCAAAGGTATTCTGGTTGAGTCTGTCCGAATGAAGGCACAATCAGTAGCTATCCTTGAGACCTCCCGAAAAGAGATGGAGGAAATTCTAAAAATTATAAAAAGAAACGACTACAACGTAGTCGAACAACTGGGGCAAACTCCATCAAAAATTTCTATGCTGGCTTTATTGTTATGTTCCGAGGCTCATGCAAAGGCCTTGGTAAAATTCCTTAAAACTTCCCATGTACCCCAAGAAACATCTTTCGATTAGTTCCAAGACTGCGTAGCCAGCTTGACCACAGATAATGGTTTAGGTTTTTCGGATGCTGATTTAACGCCAAGGGGGAGGAAGCATAACGAGGCATTGCATATCTCAGTCGAATGTAGGGGCATGACTTTGGCACATGTTTTGGTTGACACCGGTTCATCTCTGAATGTGTTTCTTAAGAAGGTTCTTGATAGGCTTGACTGTCAAGGATTGACCTTGAAACCTAGTAATATAGTAGTGAGGGCCTTCGACGGCTCAAAAAGGATGGTGCATGGGGAAGTGGACATCCCCATAAAAGTTGGAACCCAAACATTTGATTCAACTTTTCATGTAATGGATATTCACCCTTCATATTCCTACTTATTAGGCCGACCGTGGATTCACAATGCTGGTGCTGTTACCTCTACGTTGCATCAAATGCTGAAATATCCAATTCAGGGAAAAATCATCATTGTTCATGGAGAAGAAGAGTATATGGACAATCATCTAAATTCCTTCAGATATGTGGAATTAGATGGTGAATTTATTGAAACTCCATTTCATCACTTTGAAGAAGTCCCGCAATCTGTGGAAGTAACCAAGGTTGTTTCTCAAGTCCCAAAGATTACAAGGCCTCCGCTTAAAATGTCGTCTTTAAAAGATGCCAAGGCAGTGATAGAATAAGGTGGGTGCACTATTTGGGGCCAACTCCCAGATATCCCATACAAATCTGACAAATTTGGTTTGGGTTTCACTTTAGGAGCCCAAAAAGTTATATGTTGTGCTCGTGCCGGAGGACCACTCTTGAAGATCAGCAACCACGAAGTCAACGCCATGGAGGATGATGAAAACAGCTATAACCTGGAGGATTGGATCTTCCCAACTGTCAATGGAGGGCTTAGCAACTGGGAAGCTATAGATTTTGTCCCGATCACTTTTATCCAACAGTAATTTGTCTTTAAATTATGTCGGACTTGTAATATTAAACATTTCAGACTCTTAAAACCTTGTGTCTTACCCGAGGCACAATGGTCCATTTGTAAGGGTTATTATCTCATTTCCATATGGCATCAATGAATAATGGACGTTTTGTCATAAAAACTTTGTGCTCATTGTTTTTCATTTTAAATTTTTATTTTCTTTCAAAGATAGCTATACTCTTACACACACTCACATTCAAAATGCAGATTTACATCCATTCGGGATCCCATGGGTAACGATTCTGCTATGGCTTTCTGTGATTCTGAAAATCTAATATACCAAGCCGAAAGTGAAGGTGAGGAAGATTGTGAAGTACCAGGGGAACTCGCCAGGTTACTACAACAAGAAGAGAGGACCATACAGCCCCACGAAGAACCAGTGGACACAATTAACCTAGGTACCGAAGAAGACAAGAGAGAAGTCAAGGTGGGTGCCAATCTGGAACCCAGTGTCAAAGAGCGTCTGATTCAGGTGCTACATGATTATGTTGAGGTCTTTGCCTGCTCATACAAATACATGCTAGGACTTGATGTAGATATCATGGTACATCGTCTACCTACAAAAGAGGATTGCCCACCGGTAAAACAAAAGGTCTGTCGCATGTGACCAAACATGTCAGAGAAGATCAAGGCGAATGTCATGAAACAATTCAACACCGGATTCTTGGTTGTCACCTCTTATCCGCAATGGGTCTCCAATGTTGCTCCCGTGCCCAAAAAGGACGGCAAGGTACGAATGTGTGTGGACTACAGAGATTTGAATAGGGCAAGCCCTAAGGATGATTTTCCACTTCCCCACATTGATATTCTAGTTGACAATACGGCACAACATAAAGTGTTTTCCTTCATGGACGGTTTCTCAGGCTACAACCAAATCAAAATGGCGCCTGAGGACATAGAGAAAACAACCTTTGTCACACAATAGGGCACATTCTGCTACAAGGTTATGCCATTCGGATTAAAGAACGCTGGGGTAACCTATCAGCGTGCCATGGTAGCTCGATTTCACTACATGATACATCACAAAATAGAGGTCTATATGGACGACATGATAGCCAGGTTTCAAACAGAAGAAGAGCATCTTGATCATTTGCAGAAACTGTTTGAGAGGTTAAAGAAGTACAAGGTGAGGTTGAACCCGAATAAATGCACATTTGGGGTAAGGTCTAGTAAATTCCTAGGCTTTGTCGTCAGCGATAAAGGTA
This sequence comes from Vicia faba, assembly GCA_948472305.1. Taxonomy (NCBI): domain Eukaryota; kingdom Viridiplantae; phylum Streptophyta; class Magnoliopsida; order Fabales; family Fabaceae; genus Vicia; species Vicia faba. The sequence goes on along the minus strand of OX451738.1, from coordinate 318,168,792 downwards.
TCGAAGTAGATCTTGCCAAGGTAAAAGCGATACAAGAAATGCCTACTCCTCATACCGATAAGGAAGTCATAGGATTCTTGGGATGGTTAAACTACATTACCATATTCATTTCTCACCTGACAGCTACTTGTGAACCAATCTTCAAATTACTGAAGAAAGATCAAGTAGTCAAATGGAATGATGAGTGCCAAACTGCCTTCGACAAGATCAAAGAATACCTACAAGAGCCTCCTGTTTTGATGCCACCGGTCGAGGGAAGACCCTTGATCATGTATTTAACTGTTTAGGAAAATTCAATAGGGTGTGTGATGGGACAGTATGACGAGTCTGGCCAAAAAGAGCATGTTATTTATTACCTGAGCAAAAAGTTTACCGACTGTGAAACAAGATATTCACTGTTCGAGAAAACTTACTGTGCTCTGGCATGGGCTGCTCGTTGGCTAAGATAGTATATGCTGACCCATACTACCTTATTGATATCTAAAATGGATCCAATAAAATACATCTTCGAGAAACCTTCCCTCTCTGGGAGAATAACGAGATGGCAGATGATCATGACAGAATATGACATACATTATACTACCCAAAAAGCAATAAAGGGTAGTGTACTAGCTGATCACCTTGCTCATCAAGCTATGGATCACTACCAGTCCATGAAGTTCGAATTCCCAGATGAAGACATCATGATGGTAAACAACTGTGAAGAATTCAGACCATATGACAGACCTGAACAAGGATCCCGATGGACCCTGGTTTTTGATGGGGAGTTCAACACACTCTGCAATGGTATAGGTGATGTACTCATATCTTCTGAAGGATGTCATACTCCCTTTACGACAAGACTCTGCTTCAATTGTACAAATAACATGGCAGAATACGAAGCGTGCATTTTTGGTCTCAAAGCTGCCATAGATTTGGGGATCAAATCCTTAAATGTATTCGGAGATTCAGCTTTGGTCATTAGCCAGATCAAAGGGGAATGGGACACCAAACACCCTAACCTCATCCCATACAAATAACATGTGCTTACATTTATCCCACATTTTGAGAAGATTACCTTCGAGAATTTCCCGCGAGAAGAAAATCAGCTAGCAGACGCACTAGCCACAATGTCATCCATTTTTAAACTTGATTGGGATAATGAGGCTCCCCAGATCACCATTGAGTGAATGGATGAACCATATCACTATCATGAGATTAATACTGGAGAAGTAGTGGACCAACCTTGGTTTCACGAAGTCAAGAGGTATCTCGAGGCTCAACAATATCCGGAAGGAGCTTCAGTCAATGATAAGAAGTTCTTAAGGAGATTCTCTGCTAAATTCTTCCTTAATAATGGCATTCTCTACAAAAGCAACCATGACTCTGTTTTGCTTTGTTGCGTAGACAAGGTTGAGGCAGAAAAAATCATGGTTGATCTACATGAAGGCACTTTTGGCACCCATTCTAGTGGACATACGATGGCAAAGAAAATCCTACGGGCAGGTTATTACTGGTCTACCATGGGAGCAGATTTCTATCAACACTCGTGAACCTGCCATAAGTGTTAGATTTATGCTGACAAGATGCACATACCTCCGGTTCCTCTGAATGTAATGATGGCTCCTTGGCCCTTTGCTATGTGGGGCATCGATATGATTGGGGAAATCAAACCAACTGCCTCTAATGGACACCGCTTCATCTTAGTGGCCATTGACTATTTTACAAAGTGGGTTGAGGCAGCCTCTTTCGCTTCTGTTACCAAGAATGTTGTAGCCCGGTTCATTAAACAGAATCTCATCTGTCGATATGGTATCCCGGAGAGGATCATCACAGACAATGGTACGAATCTAAACAATACTATGATCACCACCCTGTGCAAGCAATTCAAGATCCAGAATCACAATTCTTCCCCTTACCGGCCAAAGATGAATGGTGTTGTCGAAGCCGCAAATAAGAACATCAAAAAGATCATACAGAAAATGACAGTTACGTACAAAGACTGGCATGAGATGCTACCGTTCGCTCTCCACGGTTATCATACCACAGCACACACATCAACCTGGGCAGCACCCTACTCTCGGGTATACGGCATGGAGATTGTCTTGCCTATTGAGGTCCAGATCCCCTCTCTGAGAATTATGAAGGATGCAGGGCTGAACGAAGACGATTGGGTCCAAACTCAACTTGATCAACTGAACTTGATTGATAAGAAAAAGCTTACTGTTGTTTGTCATGGTCAAATGTATCAAAAACAGATGATCAAGGCTTTCAACAAAAAGGTCAGACGCCAAGTGTATCAAGTCGGGGACCTGGTGATCAAACGTATCATACTACCGCGAGGTGATCCCAGGGGAAAATGGACTCCTACATACGAAGGACCATTTATGATCAAAAGCATATTCTCTAGTGGATCAATGATCTTAACCACTATGGATGGTGATGACCTGCCGCACCCTATGAATGCAGACATAGTCAAAAGATACTACACATAAAGAGACCCGCTAGGTTGACACACCTTGGCAAAACAAGGGCATACCGGCGAACCAAAAAGGTTCGGGAAAAAATTAGGGATAAAACAAAAAAATCTGTACACCTGCCAAGCTGAAAACCTGAAAGGGCGGCTTGGCCAAAAAAGGGTATCCCGGTGGACTGAAAACCCGAAAGGGCGGTCCAGGAAAAAGTTAGGGAATTAAAGCGTATGATTATGTCCTGTTGGATCACCTTACGAACAACCTCTGGCTTCAACTGAAAAACTCAGTGGTTCTGATCAATTCAATCAGCTTCGGACAAGGACACAAATAGATAAGATACTCAGAGACACGAAGGCTATAGTAGAATGGGAACCCCATGGGATTATTTCACATAGCTATCTTTTCTTTGTATCGAATTTTCATTTTTGTACGACGGTACTCTCTTACTAGGATGTTTGTCTCATTGTACAAAGATACTTACTCAAAGTCAATACAAAGATATCCCTTTGAAAGTGCAACACTATCTTTTTTTCTTTACTCTTGTGTTTTATTTACAAAAACGTTCAATGATTTATTTTTAAACATATGCATTTGAATGTAATTACTGTTTACAAATGAACAAAATAGAAAGACAAACACTAATGGCTTTAAGAAATAGGGAAATCTCTCTAAGTTATTTCCATAAAAAAAAACCTGCAGCATACAGTTTAATCCTCAGTGAAACAAGACCTCCAGTTGTCACTCCTCGGTAGAAGTCACCAAACTTCTCAGGATCCCCCAACAGGATTTTACAGGCAGTACACGACATTCCCCTTACAACAGAGTTTATTTCTCTGAGTGGAAATTCATCAACACTTCAAAACATGAAGACTTTCACTCGGTATCCTCAGCAGCAGTAAGGGATTTACTTTCCCCAAATCCAACAAGCAGTACAGCAGATTATCTCACATACGCATACATCGCATCTGTGATACGGTGGGAGAAATGACTTGAGGTTTTGCGTTTGTGTTTGCAAATGTTTCGGTTTAGCAAGATTCGCCGCCGACTTTTTATTTTTTCCTAAGGAAAGGTCAAAAAGCACAGGAAAGACCTTTGAGATGTTTTCTTGGGTTCGGGGAGTAGATTATAGAAAGGGAAGGTATTAGCACCCTTTCTATCCATGGTTATCCATGGGCTCTTAGTTACTTGTTTAGATCACTTGCTTTGCTTTTCAATTGTTTGAAATGGAAAGGAGCAAAACGCACGAGCAAAATGAGTTATGGCACTCAAGTTGCAGCAACTGCCATGTTTTGCAAGTTTTTGGTGTTTTGGTGTTCAAGGATGTTTTAGGGTTGATTGGCTCGTGTTTTTGGCTTGCAAGGATGTATCAAAACTTGTTTCAAATGATGGATTAAGTTGAATATATCAGATATGCAAGCTATGGACTTTTGACAAGTTGACTTGTTTTGAAAGAAAAGTGTGAAGTGAAATGAGATAAGTCTGTACAGGCTATCTCCAAGTATGCACAAGCTTCTTATACCTTTACCTAAGTTTTTGGAACTTGTTTTCTGCAAAGAAATAAGTCCAAGGCTCAAGAAAAACAACTTTGCAAAAGTTATGCTTTATGAAAATGGAAGTGTTATCTTTATGCCCAAAATGGAATTATTCATTGTATAATGCTTCCTTGATCAGAACAATGGCTCTAACCAATATATTTGCATTCAATTTTTGAGAGTAAATTGGTTTAGAGACCTATAATCAAGTACAAGTCTAGTTTGGTCAGATTTGTAACTTGTATGAACATGTATTGGCCATGGTTACAAAGTGAGTTTTTGCCAACTTCAAGCATTCGAATCTCCCTAACCACAAATGTGTTTGAGGAGTTCTTAGACAATTTGGAAAGCTTGCAACATGCAATATAATCCATATTTGAAATGAAACTTGAGACTCAAAGTGGAACTATGTGAAAAATGGCCAAGAAGATGGGTCAAAATCCTGCCTAAACTAGGGCAAAATTTCTCTAAATTAAAAGTTTTAGGGACCCTTGTTCCAAAATTCATAACTTGAGATCCAAGCTTCTTTTGAGAAAACTTTGTGAATAAAATTTGTAGAATTTGTGGAGGACTACAAATTTCATGTTGTAAGTTTTGTTAGAATCCATTTGCATCATGGTGAAAATGTGGGGCAAAGTTAGGAAAAATTAAGAAAATTTCATAACTTAGAAAAATTCTAAGTTATGAAATTTTCCAATTTATAACCCTAACTTGCAATTTTGGGTTTCTTGATGAACAAGTTTCATAATTTGACACATATTGATGAAAAATGACCCTTGGCACTTGATTTTGACCAAAAAGTCAAAGTTTGACTTTTCAGTGTATAGTCAAATTTTGATCAGTTGACTGAAAAATTCATCTGTCAATCCTATGCTTTTGAGATCTTTTGAACTTGTTGAATAGGTCAAGATAGTTTCATTGAGTCCTTGAGTCCATGGTTGAGCTTAAATTGCCATTGGCTAGTGTGATACGGTGGGAGAACTGACTTGAGATTTTGCGTTTGTTTTCGCAAATGTTTCGGTTTAGCAAGAGTCGCCACTTACTTTTTATTTTATCCTAAGGAAAGGTTAAAAAGCACAGGAAAAACCTTTGAGATATTTTCTTGGGTTCGGGGAGTAGATTATAGAAAGGGAAGGTATTAGCACCCTTTCTATCCATGGTTATCCATGGGCTCTTAGTTACTTGCTTAGATCACTTGCCTTGCATTTTCAATTGTTTGAAATGGTGCTTTGTGTGTGATTTTGAAGGATGTTTAGAAAAGAGGCCATTGTTGTGGCAACCTTTGTAATGATCCATGTTTGAATGTATACAAAGGTGTATCTGTCTTTTTGAAAAGTTTTAAATGTTTAGAAAGTTGTTTTGAAAGTGTGTTGTGATGTGTATTTTGAAAAATGGCAAGGATTTGTTTTGCAAGTTGGTCAAGTAACCAAGAGCTATCTACCCTAAATTTCTCAAAGATCTTTCCTTATGTTTTAACCCTTTTAACAGTATTGTTCCACCATTGTATTTGGTGGACAATCTTGTGTTAGGATGTTAACGGGACGGGCGCGGGTCATCGTTTAGACCATGAATGCAATAGTGCCAAGTGTCTTTGGCAATTTTTCTCTTTAAGGGACTTGATCATTTCTTAGGCAACTTGAGAAAGCGTCATCGAGGGACTATGATCATTTGATTTGTTTTTTGTTTTGCCAAAGACACTCAACATGCAACATGGCCCATTTTTGAAGGCAACAATTGGAGTAACCCTAGGGGTGCTAGTGTACATTGTGTTGTCCATTTACATGCATTTTTGTCTTTGTATTAGTCAAGCTATTTGTTATTCGATTTGCATACAAACCCTAAGTCTATCATGGCATAATTTGAAAGCTTTTAAATGCGGAAATTTAAAGTCCTAAATTATTACAACATAATTATAGGGATGAGGGTACAAATGTTTGAATGGGGGGATATTTAGCAAGAAATTAAATCTAAAACTATTACATCCATATACAAATATCAAATTGAACAATATTTAAACAAATATAATAAATATGCAAAAATGTATTATGCACAAAAAGGATTTTTCATGTATGAGAAAATATTTTTTCATGTGGGATATAAACAAAATTAAAAAAAGTCAATTTTTTGAATATTTTTATAGTTTAGGGCAAAACCCTAGTTTTTGAATAAAATGGTAATTATTTATTAATTATATACAATATTTATATATTAATTTATACAAAAAATAAATAAAAGAGAAGTATATTGTAAAAAAGTATTTTTTAGTGTCATATATTAATAAAGATAAAAATGTTTTATTTTTATATTTTATTCTAAATATTTAATAAAATATGTATAAGTATATTTATATATATTTAATAAGCTAAATATGTACAAAAAATAAAATATTAATTATTTACAAAAAATGTATTTTTTTTAAAATGTTTTCAAAATGTAAAATAAAAATAATAACTGAAAATAAATATATTTTTGTATTATTTTTTAGTGTTTTAAATAAAAGTATATATATTTATTTACATGTATAAGTTAAATAAAACAAATAAATACCAAATAAATGCAAAAATGTATGGAAAAATATTTTTGATATTTTTTTATATTTGAGCAAAAAATAATAAGTCAGAACAAAAAAGAAAAAAAATGCAAAATGACAATTATTTCACACAATGGACCAAGGGGTGCAAAATGGAAAAAGAGTGTGCAAAGAGCAAAACCAACTCAGGCCCAGCCCATGTCAACCTTCTTCAACCTCCAGCCTTGTTTCAAACAGAAAACGCGTGCTTCACCATGTCCAACACAAACTCCTGATTCTTTGACTTTTAGCAAAAACTCACAACACAAATAATGTAGAGCATCAAGAGACGAATTCATACATATAAAAAACTTGACATAACTCTAAGAAACGAGGGAGAATTTCTTCATCCCCAATTTCTGACCTAAATTTTCTCCAATGTTCATGGCCAAAATTCTCACAGCATACTCAATATAAATGAAAAGTAAGTATATGGATGGTTTCAGGGCTATAAGGAGAACATGTTTCATTCACAAACCTAAGCCTAACTCTTCCTATATTGAGAGATAGAAGTTCATGTTTTTACCTGTTTCAGCTTGAGTCGTGTACAGCAATGGAGGTATCTTCAATGGAGTTTGAGCTTTGGTACAGCTTGCCTGAAGTCCAAGGATGCTTCTCCTATGCTTGGCTTGCTCTGAAACTGCCTGTATCGTGCTATGGAAGTCCACCTGCACAGCTTGAAAGCAAAAATGGCAAACGATGTTAAGGATGTTACAACTTGGATTTTAATGCTTGGGATAGTTTGTGTGGATAATATAGAATGTGTTTGAACTGGTTTTAGCCAAAATGCACGAGTGGAATGGATAGTGGAAGTCAAGTTGCAGAACTTGCTCTGTTTCTGCAGCAAGAGGGTGTTTTTGTGTATGGGGAGGTATTGAGGATGAAGGACTCGTGTTTTAGGTCAGCTTGGGTGTCTGAAAGATGAGAACAAAGTTTGCTTAGGTTGGTGTTTATAGGAATGAGAGTTGGAGTTGTTTTGCAATCTTGCTTGTTTTTGAAGTAAGTAAACTCAAGTCCTTCTGCAGGCCTGTATATCTTCTCTATCTATGCTGCACCTCTTGTTCTTAATCAGAGTGATTAGTGTACAAATACTAGCCTCAAAGATCTGGCCCATGCCTCTTGGATTTTGTATTTGACATAAAGTGCATCTTTATCAAAATGGCATGTTTGCTTTTTCTACTTAAGGATTGATTTTATGTGCAATGCCCAAAGGGAAGAAATAATGCATTAATACAATGGTTAGGCATTTAATTATGGTGTGTGAGACTGGTTTTGAGGCCTGAAAGCTAGCTTGTACAAGTTGATTTGAAAAATGCCAATGTATGAACATGTATTTGGTTATGAACAAAAGTGACTTTTGCCCAACTTTGCAAATTCGATTCTCTCTAACCACAAGGGTGTTTGAGAAGTTATTGGACAATTTGGAAAGCTTGGAATGTGTACTACAATACATCTTTGTAATGAAAATTTAAACTCCAAGTGAAACCATGTGAAAAGTGGCCATGAAGTTGGACAAAAATCCTGCCTAGAATAGGTCAAAATTTCTCTAAGTTAAAAATGTTTTGCACCCTTGTTCCAAAAATCATAACTTGGGCTACAAGCTTCCTTTGAGAAAATTTTGTGAATCAAAGTTGTAGATTTTTCAATGGACTACAACTTTCATGTTTTTAGTTTTGTTTGAATCCATTTGCATCTTGGTGAAAAAATGGGACAAAGTTAGGAAAAAATAAGGAAATTTCATCACTTAGAAAATTTCTAAGTTATGAAATTTCTTCATTTTAAACCCTAATTTGCAATTTTGGGTTTCTTGATGAACAAGTTTCATAATTTGACATGTCTTGATGAAAAATGAATCTTGGCACTTGATTTTGACCAAAAAGTCAAAGTTTGACTTTTCAGTATACAGTCAAATTTTGATCAGTTGACTGGAAAATTCATCTGTCAATCTTATGCATTTGAGACCTTTTGAACTTTTTGAATGGTTAAAGACAATGCCAATGAGTTCTTTACTCCATGTGTGAGCTTGGTTTTCCATTGGTTAGGTCAAACAGTCAAAAATTGCCTTTGTGCAGTCAAAACCCTAAAAATGACAATTTTGCCCTTTTGGTGATCTGATCAAATTTCTTGTGGAATTGTGATCCAAACTTGACCAAATGGTTCATATGAGTTCATTATGTTGATTTGGGTCAAAAATTATGAAGTTTGACTGTCAATTGGCCACAATTGACTTTTTCCCCAATACAGCTGATTTCTAGGTCAACTGTCCAATTGACTGGGCAAAGATTGGAATCAAGGTTTGAAACTTGGTATGGATAAACTTGTGAGTCCAACATGAATCATGAAAGTCACTTTGGGCATTTTAGGTCAAAACATCTTTGTGTAAACTCAAACCCTAATTTGGGTCAACAGTGCAAGGAGGAGTCTTGAGCAGAGCAAACCCTAACTTGATCTTGAGTTCCAAGATTCTTGTGGTGAGAAAATGTTGATGAAAAGAGAGTGAAAATTTTGGGGTACAACAGTTGCCCCTGTTCAATCTTCTTGCACCTGAAGAGTTAGATTGGCAGGTTTTCCTTTCGCGTCTCGAAGGTAAAAGGAGATTGGACACTAGAGTGCCCTTAAATTTGCACTCGTCAGAACATAGGTACGGGAATGGGCTTAAAGATACCATTTGGAGATGGGCTTAAAGATGCCATCTGGAGATGGCCTTAAGGATGCCATCTGGAATGTTTGTTGAACTGTAATGTGATAGGTCAGAAGAGTGCGGATTAAAATGGTATCCGTGTCTGGAATGCATTTGAACTGTATCGGGAGACTGAGTTTGTATGAGCAAAAGAAAGGCCTTCGTATCTGGGGCGTATCTGAGCTGTAACTGTGTTTGAATGTAGAATGAATATCATAATGATTGCCGTGTCTGGAGTGTATCTATATTGTATCTGGGTAACAGAGAAATATTTGTATATGGAGCAATTGTGTGCTGGGGACAAATTCTGAATGAGTGACAGAATGACAACCGTGTCTGGAGCGTATCTGGACTGTATCTGAAGTTGAGATTTGTATGAGTAGCAGAATGACTTTTGTGTCTGGAGTGTATCTGAAACTGTAACTGGGATTGAGATCCGTATGAGTAATAGAATGACTTCCATGTCTGGAGTGTATCAGAAATTGTATCTGGGATCTAAATAAATGACAGAATGACTTCTGTGGCGAATGCGCCGGGGAGAATCAAACTGCTGTTGTAAGGGTCAGAATGGTATCCGTGCTTGGAATGCATTGAACCTTGAGGTGGATAAATGAATCTGAATGAGAGATAAAATGGTTGCCGTGTCTGGAGCGTATCTAGTCTGTGTCTGATTGTTGTAGTCTGAATGAGTAGTAGAATGACCGCCGTGTCTGGGGTGTATCTGTACTGTATCTGACTTGAAATTCTGAATGAGTAATAGAATGACCGCCTTGTCTGGGGTGTATCCATACTGTATCTGAATAATTGTTAATGATAGCCTTTTAATCTTATCCTGAAAAGGATGAAATGTTAGCTAAAACACAAAGTCATGTTGCATGATATGTATGATGCAATATATATGTTATATCAATGTTTATGATATATGAATGTAATGAATGCGCATGTAAGCTGATGAGCTGTCTTGCTGAAGATAGATGAATCCTGGATAGCCGGAGACAATAGAATCTTGACTGCTGCCAGGGAAAGTGAATCCTTGCTGCTGCAGGGGAGTGCAAGAATCTTCGATTGCTGAAGATGACACATCCTTGTTGACTGCTGACTGCTCGGGGAACAAGATCTTCAATTGTTGAGGGATTTTAGGATCACTACCGGGGATTGAAAATCCTTGGTGACTTGTGGGGAATGAGAATTCTGATGATCTCTACTGGGGAGTCCAGAACCTGGTAGACTTATGCTGGACAAGTGAGACTGAGAATCTTCAATCTGATGGGAAGTATCTCTGTGGGGAGAATGTTCACTAGTCTAGTTCCGCTGGGGATTGATAGTTGGAAGTTTTAGCTCCGCTGAGGATAAGATTTTCAGATTTTTAGGGCTCCGCTGGGGATATTAAAACTTAACTCTGAGGGGAATTGAGTTCTGGAAGGCTCTCTGGCTGGGAAAATCAACTTTGGGAAAGCTTTTGTTCTGCTGAAGTTCCTGAAGTTTAACTCTGTTTGGGGAATAAAGCTCTGGATATGAACCTTATTGAGGAATTTGGAGTTTAGAATCGCTGGGGATTCCTTCTGAAAGGGCATCAAGATATCTATTTGTACCTTCAACCTATCAGCAATCATCTTTCTTAATTTGTAAGGAAATGATTATGTTCAAATGCATATGCCTATTTAACAAAACATTGGACGTTTCTCAAATAAAACATAAGTGTAGAAAAGCAAAAAGAAGACAAAGCAAATTTCTGTATTTGGAAAAGTATTTGTATTAACTTTTTATGAGTATCTTTGTACAAAGGAGACAGACATCCTAGTAAGAGGATGTTGTCATAAAAATTGAAAAATTTATACAAAAGAAAGATGGCTATGTGAAACAATTCCATGGGATCCCCATTCTGCTATAGCCTTCACAACTCTGAATATCTTGTCCATTCAATGCTTCGCCTGCCGATGATTGGATTGATCAGAAGCTCGGAGCTTGTTGATGAAGAGATTGTCCTTTAAAGTGATCCGACGAGACATAGTCATACGCTTTAATTCCCTAACTTTTTCCTGGATCGCCCTTTCGGGTTTTCAATCCACCGGGAAACCCCTTTTTGCCCAAGCCGCCCTTTCGGGTTTTCGACTTGCCGGGTGTACATATTTTTTTGTTTTATCCCTAATTTTTGCCTGAACCTCCCTTTCGGGTTTTCGGTTCACCGGGATGCCCATTTTTTCCCAAGTCGCCCTTTCGGGTTTTCGACTTGTTGGGTCGTTTTATGCGTAGTATCTTTTGACTATGTCTGCGTTCGCAGGGTGCGGCAAATCGTCGCCGTCCATGGTGGTCAGAATCATTGCACCACCAGAAAATATGCTCTTGATCACAAATGGTCCTTCGTAAGTAGGAGTCCATTTGCCCCTGGGATCACTTTGCGGCAAGATAATCCGTTTGATTACGAGATCTTCGACTTGATACACTTGACGTCTGACTTTCTTGTTGAAGGCCTTGATCATCCGTTTTTGGTACGCCTGACCATTGCAAACAGCAGTGAGTCGCTTCTCGTCGATCAAATTGAGTTGATCAAGTCGGGTCTGAATCCAATCGTCTTCACTCAAACCAGAGTCCTTCATAATCCTTAAAGAAGGAATCTGAACCTCCAAGGGTAGGACAGCTTCCATGCCATATACCAAAGAAAATGGGGTTGCCCCTGTTGAAGTACGTGTCGTGGTACGGTATCCATGCAGAGCAAACGGTAACATCTCATGCCAGTCCTTGTAGGTAACTGTCATTTTCTGAATGATCTTCTTGATGTTTTTGTTCGCAGCTTCAACAACACTGTTCATCTTCGGCCGATAGGGAGATGAATTATGATGATAAATCTTGAACTGTTTGCATAGAGCGGTGATCATAGTATTATTCAGATTAGTACCGTTGTCTGTGATGATCCTGTCGGGGACACCATACCGGCATATGAGGTTCTGCTTGATGAAGCGGGTAACCACATTTTTCGTAACGGAGGCGAAGGAAGCTGCTTCGACCCATTTGGTAAAATAGTCAATGGCGACCAGGATGAAGCGATGTCCATTGGATGTCGTGGGCTTGATCTCTCCAATCATGTCAATGCCCCACATTGCGAATGGCCAAGGAGCTGTTAGAACGTTGAGAGGAACAGGAGGAATATGAATCTTGTCAGCGTAGACTTGACATTTGTGGCAAGTACGGGAATGTTGATGGCAATCAGCTTCCATGGTAGACCAGTAATAGCCTTCCCTTAGAATCTTCTTAGCCATCGTATGTCCACTCAAGTGGGTGCCAAATGTGCCGCTGTGTATCTCAGTCATGATTAACTCTGCTTCAGCTTTGTCCACGCAACGAAGTAAAACACAATCATGGTTGCGTTTATAAAGGATGTCGTTGCTTAGGAAGAACTTGGAAACAAATTTCCTTAGGAACTTTTTGTCATTTACGGAAGCTCCTTCGGGATATTCTCTAGTCTGGAGATACCTTTTGATTTCATGAAACCAAGGTTGTTCCACTACTTCTTCGGTATTAATCTCATGACAATGCGCAGGTTCATCAATTCGCTCGATGGTGATTTGGGGAGCCTCGTTATCCCAATTGAGTTTAAACATAGATGACATTATGGCCAGAGCATCGGCTAGCTGATTCTCTTCTCGCGGGAAATGCTCGAAGGTGATTTGCTCGAAATGAGGCAACAATGTCAGGACATGTTCTCTGTATGGGATAAGATTAGGATGCTTGGTATCCCACTCTCCTTTGATTTGGCTGATAACCAAAGCCGAGTCCCCAAATACGATCAAAGATTTGATCCCCAAGTCTATAGCAGCCTTGAGACCAAAGATGCAAGCTTCATATTCAACCATGTTGTTGGTACAGCTGAAGCAAAGTCGGACCGTGAAAGGTGTGTGGCAACCTTCCGGGGAAATGAGTACCGCACCGATACCGTTTCCAAGTGCATTTGAAGCACCATCAAAGTACAGGGTCCATCGGGATCCATTTTCAGGTCCGTCATACGGTCCGTTACCTTCAATGTTGTCCAAAGTAATGATGTCCTCGTCCGGGAAGTCGAATCTCATGGATTGATAATCTTCGATAGCTTGATGAGCTAGATGGTCAGCTAGTACACTCCCCTTTATAGCTTTTTGGGTAGTATACTGGATGTCATACTCAGTCAGGATCATTTTCCATCTAGCGATTCTTCCAGATAAAGCAGGCTTCTCGAAGATATACTTGATAGGATCCATTTTGGAAATCAACATAGTGGTATGAGTCAACATATATTGCCTTAGTCGGCGAGCAGCCCTTACCAAAACGCAGCAAGTTTTCTCGAGCAGTGAGTAGCGAGTCTCACAGTCGGCAAACTTTTTGCTAAGGTAATAAATGGCATGCTCTTTTCGACCAGACTCGTCATGTTGGCCCAGTACGCACCCCATTGAGTTGTCCAAAACAGTCAGATACATGATCAATAGCCTTCCTTCGACGGGTTGCATCAGAATAGGAGGTTCTAGAAAATACTCATTGATCTTATCAAAAGCGGTTTGGCAATCTTTGTTCCATTCGACTACCTGATCTTTCTTCAATAGTTTGAAAATTGGCTCACAGGTAGACGTCAGATGAGAGATGAATCTGGAAATATAGTTCAAGCGCCCCAAGAACCCTCTAACCTCCTTTTCAGTACGGGGGGCAGGCATTTCTTGTATAGCTTTCACTTTTGTTGGGTCGACCTCAATGCCTTTGTTGCTGACAATAAATCCTAGAAGTTTACCAGACCTAACTCCAAAAGTGCACTTACTTGGATTCAGCCTGAGCTTGTACTCCTTCAACCTGGCAAACAGCTTCTGCAAATGTTCAAGGTGTTCCTCCTCTGTTTGTGATCGAGCTATCATGTCGTCTACGTAAACTTCGATATCATGATGTATCATATCATGAAATAAAGCTACCATGGCGCGTTGATAAGTTTCCCCTGCGTTCTTCAGTCCGAACGGCATCACCTTGTAACAGAAAGTACCCCATTGTGTAACAAAGGTTGTTTTTTCCATGTCCTCGGGGGCCATTTTAATCTGGTTGTAGCCCGAGAATCCATCCATGAAGGAAAACACCTTGTGTTGAGCCGTGTTGTCAATCAAAATGTCGATATGTGGTAGCGGAAAATCATCTTTAGGGTTGGCCCTATTCAAATCCCGGTAGTCCACACACATTCTAACCCTGCCGTCTTTTTTAGGTACTGGAACGATGTTAGCAACCCATTGTGGATAAGATGTAACATCCAGAAAGCCAGCGTTGAATTGCTTCATTACTTCAGCTTTAATCTTCTCAGACATGTCGGGCCTCATTCGGCGGACTTTTTGCTTGATCGGTGGACAATCCTCTCTTGTAGGGAGACGGTGAACCACTATATCTGTGTCTAAACCCGGCATGTCTTCATAAGACCAGGCGAAGATTTCAACGTACTCATTCAACATCTGTATCAAGCTCTCCTTGACACTTGGTTCCAAATTGGCACCCACTTGTACTTCCTTCCGGTCTTCCTCTGTTCCTAAGTTGACAGTTTCCAACAACTCTTCGTGAGGCAAGATGGCCCTTTCTTCTTGCTGTAGAAGCCTGGCTAACTCCCCTGGCACTTCACAATCTTCGTCGTCTTCGCACTCAGCCTGATTGACCAAATCTTCAGAGTTATTGAAGGATACAGCAGAATAGTCATCCATAGAATCCAGAGTGGATGGGTACCTGCATTTGTGAGTGTGGGTGGGTGTAAGGGATAGCCATCCTTAAACAAACAAAAATGCAAAAGGAAAGAAAATGAACACAGCAGTTTATAAATGAAAAACGTCCAATGATTCATTAAACATGGCATATGAATATGAAGAGAATCAAAACCCTTACAAATGGACCTACATGCCCCGGGCAAGGCATGAGGTGAAAAATAATGTGCAGATTGTTTAAAAGTAATTATTACAGACCAACAGGAAATATTCGAAAGATAAGTTACTGATTAATGAAAGTAATGGGGACAAAGTCTTTTGCCTCCCAGTTGTGCAGTCCCCCTTCGATGGTTGGGAAGATCCAGTCTTCAATGTTACCCTCTTCGTCTTCGTCTTCTAAAGCATTGCTTCCATGAGGAGAAATCTTGATGGGTGTCTTTTCAATTTTTGAGCGACGCATAGCTTTTTGCCCCGCAGTGGTAAATCCTAACCCAAACTTGTCTGTCTTATGGGGAAAGTCAGGCAACTGACCCCATGTTGAGCTCTTCCCCTCCTTCATTGCAGCCTTTGCGTCTTTCAGATATGCCATCTTAGCCACCTGCTTGGGTTCCTCAACTACTGCCTTCGCTACCGCCACCTCGGGAGAAACCTCCTCAAAGTGTTGAAAGGGTGTTTCAATGAATTCGCCGTCCACTTCCACATACCGAAAAGAGTTCAGGTGACTGATCATGTATTCCTCCTCACCGTGTACAATTATGATTTTACCCTTAACAGGGTATTTCAGCATCTGATGTAGAGAGGAAGTGACTACCCCAGCATTATGTATCCATGGCCTTCCTAGCAAGCAAGAGTATGATGGGCGGATGTCCATCACATAGAATATGGAGTGGAACACCTCAGTGCCTACCTTGATGGGAATGTCGACCTCCCCATGCACCATTCTTTTAGGCCCATCGAAGGCCCTAAAAATGATATTACTTGGTTTCAGCTCCAAGCCTTCACAATCCAATTGATCCAGAGCTTTCTTAGGCAGCACGTTCAGAGAAGAACCAGTGTCGACCAAAACATGGGCAAGAGTAGTTCCTCGACATTCAACTGACACATGCAATACGTCATTGTGCTTTCTTCCTTTCGGAGTCAGGTCAGCATCAGAGAAACCCAGGCCGTTGTCTGCGGTAAGGCTGGCTACACAATCTTGGAATTGATCGGCTGAGGTTTCTTGGGGCACATGGGTTGTCTTCAAAAACCTTATCAAAGCTTTGGCATGAGCCTCCGAACAAAGCAGCAAATCTAGCATGGAGATCTTCGAGGGGGTTTTCCCTAGTTGCTCTACAACGTCATAATCACTTTTCTTTATTATTTTCAGAATCTCCTCCATTTCTTTCTTAGAGGTTTCGGGGATGACCAATGGCTGAGCCCTCGTCCTGACGAGCTCATCTTGGATCCCTTTCCCCTTATCAGTAGAAGTAGGAGGGACAACCACGGGAGTAACGGCTTCTTCAATCAACATAATTCTTGCGGACAATTTTATCGGTGCAGGAGTAACTTTGGCAGCAGCTGAGGGTCCAAAGATTGCTTTTGGAGGGGCAATCTCTGGAGAGAAAATTCTCCCACTTCAGGTAATCTTGCTTGTACCAGCAATGTTTCCAATGTCGGCATTTTCTTCGTCAGAGCTCTCTTCAGTTATCTCAACGTGTTTAACACCATGGTAATAGATTTCTCCACCATAATTCCATGGTATTGATTTGTCAGATTTGTAGGGGACAGGCCCAGGCATGGTTATTTTCAGAGGAACAATCTTCGTAGCGGATGTAATCTTAACAGGCTTTTTAGGGACCTTGGAAAGATTGGTGGAAATGGTGATTATTGAAACATCTTTGATAGGGGTTGGAGTAGCAGGAATCTTTTCGAAAATAATTTGTTGGTTGTCCATTAGGCCTTGGATGCCTATCTTCAGCAATGGACAATTAATTGGTAGGGAGGAACAACAGTAGCAGTCTTCTTTACATCCTGGGAAAATCCCAGCTTTCAACAGATTTAACTTGATTGTCAGTAATGGAGTTACCAGATCATCAACAGCAGAAACATACAAATCTTCTTCAACAGCATGAACATGATGGCCATGCTTTGGCATCGGAGCGGATATTACGTTCGACTTCTCGGGGGCATCGAACTCAACCTCTTTTGCGTCTATCAAGTCTTGAATTTTATTCTTCAGCGCCCAACAATTGTTGGTGTCATGTCCGGAGCTATCAGAATGGTAGGCACATTTGGCATTGGCATGATAGTATGGAGATGTGGTGTTAGGGTTTTTCGGTGCCTCCTTTAAACCAGTCAGATTCAACTTCAATAAATGGGGAAGAACTTGTGCGGGCGTCATATTGATGCGGGTGAACTGTTGTGGTGGCTGTTCTACCCGTTGTTGGTTAGGTCTAGACTTATTGGTACGAGGCTGATCATTTGATGAATTTTAAATCATCACGGCCCCTACAGTCGGTCGATGCTCAGTCATTCCCGATCCATTTTGAGAGTACACAACAACTGTTTCCTTCTTGGCCAGAAATGACTTCTTAACAGTTGTGGAGGTAGAGGCATCCCTTTGAATCTTTCCATTCTTAATACCATCTTCCACCCGTTCGCCCGTCAGAATCAATTCAGTAAACCCTGCGGAAGAGCTCCCGATCAAATGGTTGAAGAACGGGCCAGATAGGGTCCCCAAGAACATATCAACTAGTTCCATATCTGAAAGAGGTGGCTGCATTCTTCCGGCCAAGTCGCGCCATTTCTGGGCGTATTCTTTGAATCCCTCATTTGAGGCCATTCTCATACTTTGTAACTGAGTACGGGTTGGCGCCAAGTCAGCGTTGTATTGATACTGGCGATAAAATGAAGCTGCCAAGTCTTCCCAGTTATGCACTTCTGACTTCTCAAGCTGGTAAAACCAATATAGCTGTGTACCAGACAGGCTATCCTGGAAGAAGTGTACCCAAAGATTTCTATTGGATGAATGAGGTTGAATTTTTCGGACATACGATCTCAGGTGCATCTTCGGGCAAGACAGACCGTCGTATTTTGCAAAAGTTGGAACTTTAAACTTTGGAGGGATCACAATCCCAGCAATCAATCCCAACTCTTCAAAATCTAACCCAGGAACCCTTTGCAACTCCATAGCTGCCAGTCTATCCTCCAGGTTTTTGTATTTGTCGTCCGCTGGCGGGTATTGCTGCTCTGAATAATCTTCATCTTCCTCAACCTCTTCCTCTTCAGCCTCGGACTCAGAAGGTAATGCAGCCCCTTTTCCTTTACTGGTTCCCTCATCAGATGTGGAGGGAAATTCAAGAGCTCTCCTAGCTTCATTCTCAAATCTTCTTCCCAATGTAGCTACCCCTATTCTTTTCTTCTTCTTTTTTCCTTTTTCTTGCTCTTTGTTCCCTAGCAGTGCTTTAAGATCCTCCTGACCCTTTGCTAAGGTCATTAGGAGCTGTTGAAACTGCGAGTTTTGTGCCTGCAGATCTTTAACCGTCTGTTCGAGATCCATCTTACTGAAATAAACAGCAGAGAGATAAGGAAACCTGGTGTGAAGACCTGTTTATGCATATGATGAATGATATGTTTATTCATGTAATGCATTCAAGGATTTAGAAATTCAAAATTGTTGCAAACAAAAAGAACACACGTCATATTAATAAGAAGAAATTTTGTCAGTACATAAATGCCCCATGGGCCAAATATTACAAAAACTTCTCAAGGTAAAAAGACGTTGCGCATCCTCTTTGGTGCGATGTAAGTGTTGAGGGTCTCCTCCTCATGAAGTCGGCGGGTAAGCTCCAAAACCTTCTTCTCACTGGCGTAGAAGCTGGCTTCAAAAGTATTCTGCTCTTCCTTGAGTTGGATCCAACTCTTCTGCATCTCCTCCCATGATGTTGGCATGTCAGGATGTAGGATGGTGTAAGGAACCTCTCCTTCCTTAACAGGCTCTTTAATCAAAGGGAGAATATGAGGGTAAGGCATCATAAGACTCTAGGCTCGGGTTCGTACCCACTTGAGGTAAGGCTCAAGAGGGATGGAGTTCTTTTGCCCCAGTGTCTTGCTATCTACCTTGTTAGGCATCCTCCAAGCTCTGATGAATCTTTGGCGAAGTCCTTGCACATCGTTGTCAAAGTCAAAAACTAGGTCAGGAATCAGCATGTCATGAGGGCCATCCCTCCGTGCATATCCAAATTGTCTCAAAGCTAGACAAGGGTTGTAGGTAATGCCTCCCCTAATGCCAAATAATGGAACATTGGGGAACTCACCACAACGATCGACGATGATGATATTTTCTCTGGACCGAGAACACCAATGTACATCTGAATGTATGAGGGTCATCAATCGTTGTGACCACCTTAAGCCTTGCTCATTTCTCAAAACAGATTGTGGAAGGTGAGAAACAAACCACCTTGCAAGGAGAGGAGTACAGCACATGAGAACACCTCTCTTCCTCATTGTTCGTGTGTAAAATGAGTGGAGGATGTCCCCAAGCAATGTAGGTATGGGATTCCTGGATAGAAAAATCTTGACAGCATTGACATCTATAAGTTGGTCAGGATTTGGGAACAAGACCAACCCATAAATGAGGAGTGCCACAATTTCTTCAAAGGCTTGTAGATCCAAAGAATTCCAACACTCTTGTGCCTTCTCAAATAAGAATTTTTCCAAGAAGCCTTTGACACCACTTCTAGTTTTCCAATGCCCCTTGATGTCAGATGGTTGCAAGTGTAGTGCTTGAGCAACATCTTCAGGCTTTGGTTCTTTTTCCGTACCGTTGTAGGGTAGTTGATTAAGAATAGGAATTCTCAGGAGTTGAGAAAATTCCTCCAAAGTGGGCACCAATTGGTAGTCGGGGAATGTGAAACAGTGGTGAAGGGGGTCAAAGAATTGGAACAACACTTTCACCATGTCCTCTTCAATGCTGGTGTTGACTAAGTTGAGAAGTCTACCATGTCTTTCACTGAAGAGAGAGCTTTCTGGAATTCTGGATGTGAGCTCCTTGAGCTGAGGAGGGATTCTCACAAGGTTGACTTGGATAGTTTTCCTGCGAAGAATTTCCATGACCTACAAAACAAGAACAAAGATGAAGATCCAAACCCTTGAAATGGTTAGTGGATGCATATGATGCTTTATGATGTTCATGATGTATGCACAAACATATGTACAAGCAAGTCACACAAAACCCTAGTTTCAGGCTTGCGTGAGGTTTCATAGGTAAGTACCCTCTTGAGTGTAGTTGGCTTAAAAACATGTCCTATAAATAGTAATCGGGTTCTAAGGAGCTCAATATCATTGAATTGTTTTCTATGTTCATTGTTTTGGTTTAGCCACTTAACTACTAACCAAAATATTCCAAGAAAACAACCCTCAATGAGTGTAGTATCGAGTATCTACCAACTTCGGACTGCACCAAAGCCGGTCATCTCACTACCCCTAATAAAAGGCCAAGATGGTCAAGTAAGGTTCTAGGTCATTAGTGCTTAGTGACATCACTCAGCGGCCCCGTACTCTCCTTGATTGAACTCAAGGGTTACCGGTACTCACAAATATGTCGCACTAATATAGCTATTGATTTAACCGTGTCGGTATACCCCGCACAGTTTCCACAATGTATTGCTATCTATGAATGTTTCCCCAAATCCGGGTGTAGGATTTCAAGCCCAAACAAGAGAACCAAGATGTAAAGCAATCAAAGCGAACAATTAGTCATGCAAAAAGGTGATCTAAGCCCTAAGGTTACTCCACTTTTAAATTTATCCCCAGCAGAGTCGCCAGTTCTGTGATACGGTGGGAGAACTGACTTGAGGTTTTGATTTTGTTTTCGCAAATGTTTCGGTTTAGCAAGAGTCGCCACCGACTTTTTATTTTATCCTAAGGAAAGGTTAAAAAGCACAGGAAAAACCTTTGAGATGTTTTCTTGGGTTCGGGGAGTAGATTATAGAAAGGGAAGGTATTAGCACCCTTTCTATCCATGGTTATCCATGGGCTCTTAGTTACTTGCTTAGATCACTTTCCTTGCATTTTCAATTGTTTGAAATGGTGCTTTGTGTGTGATTTTGAAGGATGTTTTGAAAAGAGGCCATTGTTGTGGCAACTTTTGTAATGATCCATGTTTGAATGTATACAAAGGTGTATTTGTCTTTTTGAAAAGTTTTCAATGTTTTGAAAGTTGTTTTGAAAGTGTGTTGTGATGTGTATTTTGAAAAATGGCAAGGATTTGTTTTGCAAGTTGGTCAAGTAACCAAGAGCTATCTATCCTAAATTTCTCAAAGATCTTTCCTTATGTTTTAACCCTTTTAACAGTATTGTTCCACCATTGTATTTGATGGACAATCTTGTGTTAGGATGTTAACGGGACGGGCGCGGGTTATCGTTTAGACCATTAATGCAATAGTGCCAAGTGTCTTTGGCAATTTTTCTCTTTAAGGGACTTGATAATTTCTTAGGCAACTTGATAAAGCGTCATCGAGGGACTATGATCATTTGATTTGTTTTTTGTTTTGCCAAAGACACTCAACATACAACATGGCCCATTTTTGAAGGCAACAAGTGGAGTAACCCTAGGGGTGCTAGTATGCATTGTGTTGTCCATTTTCATGCATTTTTGTCTTTGTATTAGTCAAGCTATTTGTTATTTGATTTGCATATAAACCCTAAGTCTATCATGGCATAATTTGAAAGCTTTTAATGTGGAAATTTAAAGTCCTAAATTATTACAACATAATTATGGGGATGGGGGTACAAATGTTTGAATGGGGGGATATTTAGCAAGAAATTAAATCTAAAACTATTACATCCATATACAAATATCAAATTGAACAATATTTAAACAAATATAATAAATATGCAAAAATGTATTATGCACAAAAAAGATTTTTCATGTATGAGAAAATATTTTTTCATGTGGGATATAAACAAAATAAAAAAGTCAATTTTTTGAATATTTTTATAGTTTAGGGCAAAACCCTAGTTTTTGAATAAAATGGTAATTATTTATTAATTATATACAATATTTATATATTAATTTATACAAAAAATAAATAAAAGAGAAGTATATTGTAAAAAAGTATTTTTTAGTGTCATATATTAATAAAGATAA
Source organism: Vicia faba (assembly GCA_948472305.1). Taxonomy (NCBI): domain Eukaryota; kingdom Viridiplantae; phylum Streptophyta; class Magnoliopsida; order Fabales; family Fabaceae; genus Vicia; species Vicia faba. Next base: position 318,146,739 of record OX451738.1, on the reverse strand, counting down.
AAATGTATTATTTTTATATTTTTATCCTAAATATTTAATAAAATATGTATAAGTATATTTATATATATTTAATAAGCTAAATATGTACAAAAAATAAAATATTAATTATTTACAAAAAATGTATTTTTTTAGAAAATGTTTTCAAAATGTAAAATAAAAATAATAACTGAAAATAAATATATTTTTGTATTATTTTTTAGTGTTTTAAATAAAAGTATATATATTTATTTACATGTATAAGTTAAATAAAACAAATAAATACCAAATAAATGCAAAAATGTATGGAAAAATATTTTTGATATTTTTTTATATTTGAGCAAAAAATAATAAGTCAGAACAAAAAAGAAAAAATGCAAAATGACAATTATTTCACACAATGGGCCAAGGGGTGCAAAATGGAAAAAGAGTGTGCAAAGAGCAAAACCAACTCAGGCCCAGCCCAAGTCAACCTTCTTCAACCTCCAGCCTTGTTTCAAACAGAAAACGCGCGCTTCACCATGTCCAACACAAACTCCTGATTCTTTGACTTTTAGCAAAAACTCACAACACAAATAATGTAGAGCATCAAGAGACGAATTCATACATATAAAAAACTTGACCTAACTCTAAGAAACGAGGGAGAATTTCTTCATCCCCAATTTCTGACCTAAATTTTCTCCAATGTTCATGGCCAAAATTCTCACAGCATACTCAATATAAATGAAAAGTAAGTATATGGATGGTTTCAGGGCTATAAGGAGAACATGTTTCATTCACAAACCTAAGCCTAACTCTTCCTATATTGAGAGATAGAAGTTCATGTTTTTACATGTTTCAACTTGAGTCGTGTACAGCAATGGAGGTATCTTCAATGGAGTTTGAGCTTTGGTACAGCTTGCCTGAAGTCCAAGGATGCTTCTCCTATGCTTGGCTTGCTCTGAAACTGCCTATATCATGCTATGGAAGTCCACCTGCACAGCTTGAAAGAAAAAATGGCAAACGATGTTAAGGATGTTACAGCTTGGATTTAATGCTTGGGATAGTTTGTGTGGATAATATAGAATGTGTTTGAACTGGTTTTAGCCAAAATGCACGAGTGGAATGGATAGTTGAAGTCAAGTTGCAGAACTTGATCTATTTCTGCAGCAAGAGGGTGTTTTTGTGTATGGGGAGGTATTGAGGATGAAGGACTCGTGTTTTAGGTCAGCTTGGGTGTCTGAAAGATGAGAACAATGTTTGCTTAGGTTGGTGTTTACAGGAATGAGAGTTGGAGTTGTTTTGCAATCTTGCTTGTTTTTTAAGTAAGTAAACTCAAGTCCTTCTGTAGGCCTGTATATCTTCTCTATCTATGTTGCACCTCTTGTTCTTGATCAGAGTGATTAGTGTACAAATGCTAGCCTCAAAGATCTGGCCCATGCCTCTTGGATTTTGTATTTGACATAAAGTGCATCTTTATCAAAATGGCATGTTTGCTTTTTCTACTTAAGGATTGATTTTATGTGCAATGCCCAAAGGGAAGAAATAATGCATTAATATAATGGTTAGACATTTAATTATGGTGTGTGAGACTGGTTTTGAGGCCTGCAAGCTAGCTTGTACAAACTGATTTGAAAAATGCCAATGTATGAACATGTATTTGGTTATGAACAAAAGTGACTTTTGCCCAACTTTGCAAATTCAATTCTCTCTAACCACAAGGGTGTTTGAGAAGTTCTTGGACAATTTGGAAATCTTGGAATGTGTACTACAATCCATCTTTGTAATGAAAATTGAAACTCCAGGTGGAACCATGTGAAAAGTGGCCATGAAGTTGGACAAAAATCCTGCCTAGAATAAGTTAAAATTTCTCTAAGTTAAAAATGTTTTGCACCCTTGTTCCAAAAATCATAACTTGGTCTACAAGCTTCCTTTGAGAAAACTTTGTGAATCAAAGTTGTAGATTTTGCAATGGACTACAACTTTCATGTTTTGAGTTTTGTTTGAATCCATTTGCATCTTTGTGAAAAAATGGGACAAAGTTAGGAAAAAATAAGGAAATTTCATAACTTAGAAAATTTCTAAGTTATGAAATTTCTTCATTTTAAACCCTAATTTGCAATTTTGGGTTTCTTGATGAACAAGTTTCATAATTTGACATGTCTTGATGAAAAATTAATTTTGGCACTTGATTTTGACCAAAAAGTCAAAGTTTGACTTTTCAGTATACAGTCAAATTTTGATCAGTTGACTGGAAAATTCATCTGCCAATCTTATGCATTTGAGACCTTTTGAACTTTTTGAATGGGTCAAGACAATGCCAATGAGTTCTTGACTCCATGTGTGAGCTTGGTTTTCCATTGGTTAGGTCAAACAGTCAAAAATTGCCTTTGGCAGTCAAAACCCTAAAAATGACCATTTTGCCCTTTTGGTGATCTGATCAAATTTCTTGTGGAATTGTGATCCAAACTTGATCAAATGGTTCATATGAGTTCATTATGTTGATGTGGGTCAAAAATTATGAAGTTTGACTTTCAATTGGCCACAGTTGACTTTTTCCCCAATACAGCTGATTTCTAGGTCAACTGTCCAATTGACTGGGCAAAGATTGGAATCAAGGTTTGAAACTTGGTATGGATAAACTTGTGAGTCCAACATGAAGCATGAAAGTCACTTTGGGCATTTTAGGTCAAAACATCTTTGTGCAAACTCAAACCCTAATTTGGGTCAACAGTGCAAGGAGGAGTCTTGAGCAGAGCAAACCCTAACTTGATCTTGAGTTCCAAGAGTCTTGTGGTGAGAAAATGTTGATGAAAAGAGAGGGAAAATTTTGGGGTACAACAGCTAGGTCAAACAGTCAAAAATTGCCTTTGTACAATCAAAACCCTAAAAATGACCATTTTGCCCTTTTGGTGATCTGATCAAATTTCTTGTGGAATTGTGATCCAAACTTGATCAAATGGTTCATATGAGATCATAATGTTGACGTGGGTCAAAATTCATAAGGTTTGACTGTAAATTGGCCACAATTGACTTTTTCCCCAATACAGTTGATTTCTAGGTCAACTGTCCAATTGACTGGGCAAAAATTTCATTCAAGGCTTGAAACTTGGTACGGGAAAACTTATGAGTCTAACATGAAGTATGAAAGTCACTTTGGGCATTTCAGGTCAAAATATCCCTGTGCAAACTCAAACCCTAATTTAGGTCAACAGTGCAAGGAGGTGTTTTTGAGCAGAGCAAACCCTAGCTTGGTCTTGAGTTCCAAGAGTCTTGTGATGAGAAAATGTTGATAAAATAAGAAGGAAAATTTTGGGGTACAACAGTTGCCCCTGTTCAATCTTCTTGAACTTGAAGAGTTAGATTGGCAAGTTTGCCTTTCGCGACTCGAAGGTAAAAGAGGATTGGACACTAGAGTGCCCGTAAATTTGCACTCGTCAAAATATTGTTGAGGGAATGGGCTTAAATATTCCATTTGGAGATGGTAGAATCTTGATGGAGATGGGCTTAAAGATGCCATCCAAGAGTGTTTGTTGAACTGTAATATTGTAGGTCAGAAGAATGATCATCAAAATGGTATCCGTGTTTGGAATGTATTTGAACTGTATCTGGAGACTGAGTCTGTGTGAGCAAAGAAATAGCGTCCGTATCTGGAGCGTATCCGAGTTGTAACTGTATATGGAGCAACTGTGTGCTGGGGATACATTCTGAATGAGTGACAGAATGGCAACCGTGTCTGGAGCGTATCTGGACTGTATCTGAAATTGAGATATATATGAGTAACAGAGTGACTTCCGTGTCTGGAGTGTATCTTAAACTGTAACTGGGATCTGAATAAGTGACAGAATGACTTTCGTGGCGACTACACTGGGGAGAATCAAGCTTATGGTGTAAGGGCCAAAATGGCATCCATGTTTGGAGCGTATTTGAACTTGAAATTGTTAGTTGAATCTGAATGAGAGACAGAATGGCCGCCGTGTCTGGAGCGTATCTAGTCTGTATCAAATTGCTGAAGTCTGAATGAGTAGTTGAATGACCACCGTGTCTGGGGTGTATTTGTACTGTATTTTGACTTGAAATTCTGAATGAGTAATAGAATGACCGTCGTGTCTGGGGTGTATCTGTACTGTATCTGAATAATTGTTAACGATAGCCTTTTAATCTTATCCTGAAAAGGGTAAAATGTTAGCTAAAACACAAAGTTATGTTGCATGATATGCATGATGCAATGAACTATGTTTCATCAATGTTTATGATATATGAATGTAATGGATATGCATGTAAGCTGGGTAACTGTCTTGCTGAGGAAGATAAATCCTTGATAACTGGAGATAATGAAATCTTTCACTGCTGTCGGGGAAAATGAATCCTGACTGAAGCTGAAGGCTAAAAAATCTTTGATCGTTGAAGATGAGAAATCCTTGCTGACTGCTTGGGGATTAAAGAACTCTGAATGTTGAGAATGAGAAATCCTGAGACCACTGTTGGGGATTGAAAATCCTTGGTGACTGGTGGGGATTAACAAGAGTTTTGACAACTTCTGCGGGGAATGAGAATCCTTCATGACTTTCCTGGGAAATAAGGAAAACTCTGAAAATCTCTACCGGAGAGCTAAAACCTAGGAGGCTTCTGCTGGAGAAATGAGACCGAGAATCTTTGATCTGCTGGGAAATAACTCTCTGGGGAGAATGCTTTACTCGGCCGGTGAAATCAGGAGCTTGGGTCGTACGCCAATCTACTGGGGAATTTGGGGAATACTGAATGGTTCTCACTGGGGATTGATAGTTGGAAATTTGACTTCACTGGGGAATAAGGTTTTAGAATATTCTAACTCCACTGGGGAAGAAGGTTTAGAATTCTCTAGCTCCGCTGGGAATATGTATTTCAGGGTTTTTGGGCTCCACTGGGGATCGGGAGTTCGGAGACTTATCTCTGATGGGAATTCTGAAACTTAACTCCACTGGGGGATAAAGTTTAGAACACACTAGCTCCGTTAGGGATCTTGAATTTTAACTCCATTAGGGATGTATACTTCAAGGTTTTAGCTTCTGAATGGCATACCACAGGGGATTTCTTCTGGAATAGCACAAGGATATCTTCCAACACCTTCAACCTATCAGTAATTATCCTTTCTCAATTTCGTTTTATTTGTAAGCAGTGATTATATTCAAATGCATATGCCTTTTTAACAAAACTTTGGACGTTTTCAAATAAAACACAAGTGTAAAAGAAAGGAAAGGCAAGAAAATTTCTGCACTTTGAAGTATCTTTGTATTAACTTTCGTAAGTATCTTTGTACAAAGGAGATAGACATCCTAGTAAGAGAATGTTGTCATAAAAATTGAGAAATTTTATACAAAAAGAAAGATGGCTATGTGTAACAATTCCATGGGGTTCCCATTCTGTTATAGCCTTCACAACTCTGAGTATCTTGTCCATTCGTTGCTTCGTCTGCCGATGATTGGATTGATTAGAATCTTGGAGTTTGTTGGTGAAGATATTGTCCTAAAAGTGATCCGACGAGACATAGTCATACGCTTTAATTCCCTAACTTTTGCCTGGACTGCCCTTTCGGGTTTTCGATCCACCGGGAAACCCTTTTTGCCCAAGCCGCCCTTTCGGGTTTTCAACTTGCCAGGTGTACAAATTTTTTTGTTTATCCCTAATTTTTGCCTGAATCGCCCTTTCGGGTTTTCGATCCACCGGGAAACCCTTTTTTACCCAAGTCGCCCTTTCGGGTTTTCAACTTGTCGGGTCGTTTTATGCGTAGTATATTTTGACTATGTTTGCGTTAGCAGGGTGCGGCAAGTCGCCTCCGTCCATGGTGGTCAGAATCATTGCCCCACCAGAAAAGATGATCTTGATCACAAATGGTCCTTCGTAAGTAGGATCCCACTTGCCCCTAGGATCACTTTGCGGAAAGATTATCCGCTTGATTACAAGATCTCCGACTCGATATACCTGACGCCTGACTTTCTTGTTGAAATCTTTGATCATCCGTTTTTGATACGTCTGACCATGACAAACAGCAGTAAGTCGTTTCTCGTCGATCAAGTTAAGTTGATCAAGTCGGGTCTGAATCCAATCGTCTTCACTCAAACCGACATCCTTCATAATCCTTAAGGAAGGAATCTGAACTTCCATAGGTAAAACAGCTTCCATGCCATATAGCAAAGAAAAGGGGGTTGCCCCCGTCAAAGTACGTGTTGTGGTACGGTATCCATGCAGGGCAAACGGTAACATCTCATGCCAGTCCTTGTAGGTGACTGTCATCTTTTGAATGATCTTCTTGATATTTTTGTTCGCGGCTTCAACAACACCGTTCATCTTTGGCCGATAGGGAGATGAATTGTGATGATAAATCTTGAACTGCTCGCACAGAGCGGTGATCATAGTGTTGTTCAAATTTGTACTGTTGTCCGTGATAATCCTGTCGGGGATACCGTACCGGCATATGAGATTTTGCCTGATGAAGCGGGCAACCACATTCTTTGTAACTGAGGCGTAGGAAGCTGCTTCGACCCATTTGGTGAAGTAATCAATAGCCACCAGGATGAAGCGATGTCCATTGGATGTCGTGGACTTGATCTCTCCAATCATGTCAATGCCCCACATTGCGAATGGCCAAGGAGCTGTTAGAACATTGATAGGAAAAGGAGGAATGTGCACTTTGTCGACGTAGACTTGACATTTGTGACAAGTACGGGAATGTTGATGACAATCAGCTTCCATGGTAGACCAGTAGTAGCTTGCCCTTAGAATCTTCTTAGCCATCGTATGCCCGCTTAAGTGGGTGCCAAAGGTGCCACTATGTATTTCAGTCATGATTAACTCTGCTTCAACCTTGTCCACACAACGAAGTAGAACAAAATCATGGTTGCGCTTATAAAGGATGTCATTGCTTAGGAAGAACTTGGCGGCAAATCTCCTTAAGAACTTTTTGTCATTAACGGAAGCTCCTTCAGGGTATTCTCGAGTTTGGAGATACCTTTTGATTTCATGAAACCAGGGTGGTTCCACTACTTCTTCGGTATTAATCTCATGACAGTGCGCCGGTTCGTTCATTCGCTCGATGATGATTTGGGGAGCCTCGTTATCCCAGTTGAGTTTAAACATGGAAGACATTGTAGCCAGAGCATCTGCCAGCTGATTTTCTTCTCGCAGGAAGTGCTCGAAAGTAATCTGCTCAAAATGAGGCAACAATGTCAGGACATGTTCTTTGTATGGGATAAGATTGGGATGTTTAGTTTCCCACTCTCCTTTGACTTGACTGATAACCAAAGCCGAGTCCCCAAATACGACCAAAGATTTAATTCCCAAGTCTATAGCGGCCTTGATACCAAAGATGCATGCTTCATATTCAGCCATGTTGTTGGTACAGCTGAAGCAAAGTCGGGCAGTGAAGGGTGTATGGCAACCTTCCGGAGAAATGAGTACCGCACCGATACCGTTTCCAAGTGCATTTGAAGCACCATCAAAGTACAAGGTCCATCGGGATCCTTGTTCAGGTCCGTCATACGGTCCGTTACCTTCAATATTGTCTAATGTCATGATGTCCTCGTCAGGGAAGTCGAATCTCATAAATTGGTAATCTTTGACGGCTTGATGAGCTAGATGGTCAGCTAGTACACTCCCCTTTATAGCTTTTTGGGTAGTATACTAGATATCATACTCAGTCAGGATCATTTGCCATCTAGAAATTCTTCCAGATAAAGCAGGCTTCTCGAAGATATACTTGATCGGATCCATCTTGGAAATCAGCAAAGTGGCATGAGTCAACATATACTGCCTTAGCCGGTGAGCAGCCTATACCAAAGCGCAGCAAGTTTTCTCGAGCAGTGAGTAGCGAGTCTCACAGTCGGTAAACTTCTTGCTAAGGTAATAAATGGCATGCTCTTTTCGGCCAGACTCGTCATGTTGGCCTAGTACACACCCCATTGAGTTATGCAAAACAGTCAGATACATGATTAACGGCCTTCCTTCGACGGGTGGCATCAGGATAGGAGGTTCTAGTAAATACTCCTTGATCTTATCAAAAGCAACTTGACAATCATTTTTCCATTCAACCACTTGATCCTTCTTCAACAGCTTGAAGATCGGCTCAAAGGTAGATGTTAGGTGAGATATGAACCTCGCAATATAGTTTAAGCGTCCCAAGAAACCTCTAACCTCCTTTTCAGTGCGGGGGGTAAGCATTTCTTGTATAGCCTTTACTTTAGCTGGATCAACCTCAATGCCTTTGTTGCTGACAATAAATCCCAAAAGTTTACCAGACCTGAATCCAAAAGTGCACTTACTTGGGTTCAGTCTGAGCTTAAATTCCTTCAACCTGACAAACAGCTTTTGCAGATGATCAAGGTGTTCTTCTTTTGTCTGTGATCGGGCTATCATGTCGTCTACGTAGACTTCGATCTCATGATGTATCATATCATGAAACAAATCTACCATGGCGCGTTGATAGTTTGCCCCGGCATTCTTCAATCTGAATGGCATCACCTTGTAGCAGAAGGTACCCCATTGCGTGACAAAAGTAGTTTTCTCCATGTCCTCAGGGGCCGTTTTGATCTGGTTGTATCCCGAGAATCCATCCATGAAGGAAAATACCTTGTGTTGAGTTGTGTTGTCAACCAAGATATCGATGTGTGGTAGTGGAAAATCATCTTTAGGGCTAGCCTTATTTAAATCCCGATAGTCCAGACACATTCTGACTTTGCCGTCCTTCTTAGGCACGGGAACAATGTTAGCAACCCATTGTGGATAGGAAGTAACAGCCAGAAAGCCAGCGTTGAATTGCTTCATTACCTCAGCTTTGATCTTCTCAGACATGTCGGGCCTCATTCGGCGGACCTTTTGCTTGATCGGTGGACAGTCTTCTCTTGTAGGGAGACGATGAACCACGATATCTGTGTCTAATCCCGGCATGTCTTCATAGGACCAGGCAAAGATCTCAACATATTCGTTCAACAACTGTATTAAGCATTCTTTGAAACTTGGTTCCAGGTTGGCACCCACCTTAACCTCTTTCTTGTCTTCCTATGTTCCCAAGTTAATGGTTTCTAGCAACTCTTCATGAGGCAGAATAGCCCTCTCTTCTTGTTGCAAAAGTCTGGCTAACTCTCCCGACACTTCACGGTCTTCGTCAACTTCGTACTCAGCATGATTGACCAAGTCTTCAGAGTCACCGAAGGCTAAAGCAGAATAGTCACCCATGGAATCCGGAGTGGATGGGTACCTGCATTTTATGAGTGTGGGTGTGTGTAAGGGATAGCCATCCTTAAACGAAACAAAATGCAAAAGGAAAGAAAATGAACACAGCAGTTTATAGATGAAAACGTCCAATGATTCATTAAAACATGGCATATGATAATGAAGAAAATCAAGCCCTTACAAATGGACCTATATGCCCCGGGTAAGGCATAAGGTGAAAATAGTGTACGAATTGTTCAATTATTACAGACCAAAATAGGAAATTGTTCAAAGATAAATTATTGGTTGACGAAAGTGATGGGAATAAAGTCCTTTGCTTCCTAGTTGCTTAACCCTCCTTCGACAGTTGGAAAGATCCAATCTTCAAAGTTGTCTTCTTCATCATCATCTTCTAAGGCATTAATCCCATGATGAGTGATCTTTACGGGTGGTCCTACAGCCTTGGAGCGACGCATAGCTTTCTGGCCAGCAGCAGTAAAACCTAGTCCAAACTTGTCCATCTTATGGGGAAAGTCAGGCAGTTGCCCCCACATTGTACTCCTTCCTTCTTTGATTACAGCCTCTGCGTCCTTGAGAGATGCCATCCTAGACACATGCTTGGGAGTGAAAGGCACATCAACCATTGTCTTTGCAACTGCGACCTTAGGAGAAACTTCCTCAAAATGTTGGAAAGGCGTTTCTATGAATTCGCCATCCAACTCCACATAGCGGAAGGAGTTGAGGTGACTTATCATGTACTCTTCCTCGCTGTGCACCGTTATAATCTTACCCTGAACAGGATACTTTAGCATTTGGTGTAAAGAGGAGGTAACTGCCCCAGCATAGTGGATCCACGGCCTTCCCAATAAGCATGAATATGAAGGACGAATGTCCATCACATAAAAGGTAGAGTTAAAGGTCTCGGTGCCCACTTTGATTGGAATGTTATCCTCTCTGAACCATTCTTTTGGACCCATCAAAGGCCCTAACCACGATATTACTTGGCTTTAGCACTAACCCTTCATAGTCCAAACGGTCTAACGCTTTCTTCGGTAGCACATTCAAGGATGAACCGGTATCAACTAGGACATGGGCAAGTGTGGTTCCCCTGCATTCTACTGAGACATGCAGCGCGTCGTTATGTTTCCTTCCCTTGGGAGTCAAATCAGCATCGGAAAAACCAAGACCATTATCAGCAGTAAGGCTGGCGATGCACTCTTGAAACTGGTCAGCCGAAGTTTCTTGAGGCACGTGTGTCGTCTTTAAAAATTTGATTAAGGCCTTAGCATGGGCCTCAAAGCAGAGTAGAAGAGCCAACATGGAGATTTTGGAAAGGGTCTGCCCTAGCTGTTCCACGATGTCGTAGTCGCTCTTTTTTATTATCTTTAAGATTTCTTCCATTTCTTTCTGGGTGGTCTCGGGGATCACCACAGTCTGAGCCTTCATCCTGACAGGAACTTCTAGTATCCCCTTACCCTTATCGGTAGTATCAACATAGGGTCTAACTTCAGGTATATCAATTTCTTCAATTACGGGCCTTGCACAGATGGCTTAACAGACACAAAAGCTTTCGAGGGTCCGAAGACTGCTCGTGGGGGAGCAATATCTGGAGAAAAAATTCGTCCGCTGCGAGTTATCTTGCTTGTTCCCGCAATGTTCCCTATATCAGGGGTTTCATCGTCAGAATTCTCTTGGACTGATTCAATCTGTTTGATACCATGATAGAAGATTTCTCCTCTGTAGTTCCATGGTATCGTCTTGTTAGATTGATATGGGACAGGCCCCGACATGGTGATTTTCAATGGTACAAATTTAGGATCAGGCATAATCTTGACAGGCCTTTTGCAAGCCTTGGGAAGATTGTTGGAGATGGTTATTATTGCAATGTCATTGGTTGAAGTAGCAAAAGCAGCAAGGGTAACAGGAGTGAAAGTATCAACAGGAGTCTTTTGGAAGAGTATCTCTTGGGTATCCATCAGGCGTTGGATGCCTGATTTCAACAATGGGCAGTCAGCTCATATGTTTAAACAAAAGTAACAGTCTTTTCCACAGCCAGGGAATATCCCGGCTCTCATCAAATTTACTTTAATCACTGGTAACAGAGTCAAAAGGTCAGCAATATTGGTAACATGAAGGTCTTCCATAACGGCATGAACATTATGACCGTGCTTGGGCATCGGGGCAGAAATCACATTTGGCTTTTCGGGCACATCGAATTCTACCTCCTTGGCGTTAATCAGGTCTTGGATTTTGTTCTTAAGAGCCCAACAGTTGTTGGTATCATGCCCTACACTGTCAGAGTGGTAAGCACACTTTGCATTGGAGTGGTAATAAGGGGAAGAGGTATTGGGGTTCTTTGGCGCTTCCTTCAAATTGGTAAGATTCAGCTTTAGCAAATGAGGGAGTACTTGAGTCGGTGTCATGTTGATTCGGGTGAACTGCCGTTGCGGCCTTTCTACCCGTTGCTGATTAGATCTTGGCTGATTGTTGCGAGGTTGATCATTTGAAGAGTTTTGGATCATCACAGCCCCTACAGTTGGCCGGCACTCGATTCTTCCTTGGCTTTTCTGAGAATAGACGGCAGAAGCTTCCTTCTTAGCTGGGAAGGTGTTCTTAATAGCAGTGGACACAGAGGCATCTTTCTGAATCTTACCACTTTTGATGCCGGCCTCGACCCTTTCACCGGTCAAAATTAGTTCGGTGAATCCTGCGGAGGAACTCTCGATTAAATGATTGAAGAAAGGGCCAGACAGGGTCCCTAAAAACATGTCAACCAGCTCTCTATCCGACAATGGTGGCTGCACCCTTCCAGCCAGATCACCCCACTTCTGGGCATACTCTTTAAATCCCTCATTAGAAGCCATACTCATACTCTGTATTTGAGTACAAGTGGGCGCTAAATCAGCATTGTATTGGTATTGTCAGTAGAAAGCAGCAGCTAAGTCTTCCCAGTTATGAACCTCAGATCTCTCGAGTTGATAGAACCAGTCCAATTGTGTGCCTGACAAACTGTCTTGGAAAAAATGGACCCAAAGATCCTTATCAGATTAGTGGGGTTGGATCTTTCGGACGTAGGATCTTAGATGCATCTTTGGACATGACAGACTGTCATACTTGGAAAATGTAGGAACTTTGAATTTGGGAGGAATAACGATCCCAGCGACTAACCCTAGTTCTTTGAAATCTAAACCAGGTACCTTTTGCAACTCCATGGCTGTCAACCGATCCTCAAGATTTTTGAATTTAACATCCGCCGGGGGATATTGCTGTTCGGAGTAATCTTCGTCTTCTTCCTCTTCCTCTTCTTCTCCTTCAACTTCAGATTCAGAAGGCATTGCAGTTCCTTTTCCTTTACCATCCCCTTCATCAGACGTTGAGGGGAACTCGAGAACTTTTCTAGCATTGCTTTCAAACCTTCTTCCCATGATGACTACCCCAGGTCTTTTCTTCTTTTTCTCTTTATCTTTCTCCAACAGTGCTTTAAGGTCCTCTTGACCCTTTGCTAAGGTCATGAGGAGTTGCTGGAATTGAGAATTATGTGCTTGCAGATCCTTAACCGTCTGCTCCAAATCCATCTTGCTGAAATAAACAGCAGAAAGATAAGGAAACCTGGTGTGAAGACCTGTTTATGCATATGATGAATGGTGTGTTATTCATGTAATGCATTCAAGGATTCAGAAATTCAAATTTGTTGCAACCAAAAAGAACACACGTCATATTAAGAAGAAATTTGTTAGTACATAAGTGCCCCATGGGCAAAATATTACAAAATTCTTAATGTAAAAAGACATTGTGCATCCTCTTTGGTGCGATGTAAGAGTTGAGAGTTTCCTCCTCATGAAGTCGGCGAGTAAGCTCCAAAACCTTCTTCTCACTGGCATAGAAGCTGGCTTCAAAAGTATTTTGTTCCTCCTTGAGTTGGATCCAACTCTTTTGTAACTCTTCCAATGATGTTGGCATGTATGGATGTAGGAGGGTGTATGGAACCTCTCCTTCCATAACAGGCTCTTTGATCACGGGGAGAATGTGAGGATATGGCATCATAAGATTCTGGGCGCGGGTTCGTACCCACTTGAGGTAAGGCTCAAGAGGGATGGAATTCTTGTGCCCCAGTGTCTTACTATCCACCTTGTTGGGCATCCTCCAAGCTCTGATGAATCTTTGTCGAAGTCCTTGCGCATCGTTGTCGAAGTTAAATACCAAGTCAGGAATCAGCATATCATGAGGGCCATCCCTTCTAGCATATCCAAATTGTCTTAGAGCTAAACAGGGGTTGTAGGTAATGCCTCCCCTAATGCCAAGTAGTGGGACATTAGGGATCAATGATGACATTTTCTCTGGACCGAGAACACCAATGAACATCAGAATGTGTGAGGGTCATCAACCGTTGTGACCACCTTAAACCCTGCTCATTCTTCAAAACTGATTGTGGAAGGTGAGAAATAAACCACCTTGCTAGGAGAGGAGTACAGCACATGAGAACACCTATTTTCCTCATTGTTCGTGTGTAAAATGAGTGTAGGATGTCCCCAAGCAATGTAGGCACAGGATTTCGAGATATGAAAATCTTGACAGCATTCACATCTATAAGTTGATCAGGGTTTGGGAACAAGACCAACCCATAGATGAGAAGGGCTACAATCTCCTCAAAAGCCTGTAGATCTAGAGAATTCCAGCAGTCTTGTGCCTTCTCAAACAGAAACTTTGCCAAGAAACCCTTGACACCACTTATGATTTCCCAATGTCCTTTGATATCAGATGGTTGCAAGTGTAATGCTTGAGCAACATCTTCAGGCTTTGGTTCTTTTTCCGTACCGTTGTAGGGTAGTTGATGAAGAATAGGAATTCTCAAGAGTTGAGAAAATTCCTCTAAAGTAGGTACCAGTTGGTAATCAGGGAATGTGAAACAGTGGTGTAGGGGGTCAAAGAACTGGAAAAGAAATTTCACCATGTCTTCTTTAATGTTGGAGTTGACTAAGTTGAGAAGTCTACCATGTCTTTTATTGAAGAGAGAATTCTCTGGAATCCTGGAAGTAAGCTCCTTGAGTTAAGGAGGTATTCTCACAAGGTTGACTTGAATTGTTTTCCTGCGAAGAGGTTCCATGACCTATAAAACAAGAACAACGATGAAGATCCAAACCCTTGAAATGGTTAGTGGATGCATATGATGCTTTATGATGTTCATGATGTATGCACAAACATATGTACAAGCAAGTCACACAAAACCCTAGTTTCAGGCTTGCATGAGGTTTCATAGGTAAGTACCCTCTTGAAGTTAGTTGGCTCAACCTGTCCTATAAATAATAAACGGGTACTAAGGAGCTCAATATCACTGGATTATTTTCTATGTTCATTGTTTTGGTTTAGCCACTTAACTGGCGACCAAAATATTCCAAGAAAACCATCCTCAATGAGTGTAGTATCGAGTATCTACCAACTTCGGACTGCACCAAAGCCGGTCATCTCACTACCCCTAATAAAAGGCCAAGATGGTCAAGTAAGGTTCTAAGAGTCCATTAGTGCTTCATGACATCACTCAGCGGTCCCGTATTCTCTTTGATTGACTCAAAGGCTACTGGTACTCACAAATATGTCGCACTAATATAGCTATTGCTTCAACCATGTCGGTATACCCCGCACAGTTTTCACAACGTATTGTTATTTACCTATGAATGTTTCCCAAATCCGGGTGGAGGATTTCAAGCCCAAACAAGAGAACCAAATGTAAAGCAATCAAAGCAATCAAGATAAGCATGCAAAAAGGTGATCTAAGCCCTAAGGTTACTCCACTTTTAAAGTTATCCCCAACAGAGTCGCCAGTTCTATGATACGGTGGGAGAACTAACATGAGGTTTTGCGTTTGTGTTTGCAAATGTTTCGGTTTAGCAAGAGTCACCACCGACTTTTTATTTTTTCCTAAGGAAAGGTCAAAAAGCACAGGAAAGACCTTTGAGATGTTTTCTTGGGTTCGGGGAGTAGATTATAGAAAGGAAAGGTATTATCACCCTTTATATCCATGGTTATCCATGGGCTCTTAGTTACTTGTTTAGATCACTTGCTTTGCTTTTTAATTGTTTGAAATGGAAAGGAGAAAAACGCACGAGCAAAATGAGCTATGGCACTCAAGTTGCAGCAACTGCCCTGTTTTGCAAGTTTTTGGTGTTTTGGTGTTCAAGGATGTTTTAGGGTTGATTGGATCGTGTTTTTGGCTTGCAAGGATGTATCAAAACTTGTTTCAAATGTTGGCTTAAGTTGAATATACCAGATATGCAAGCTATGGACTTTTGACAAGTTGACTTGTTTTGAAAGAAAAGTGTGAAGTGAAATGAGATAGGCCTGTACAGGCTATCTCCAAGCATGCACAAGCTTCTTGTACCTTTGCCTAAGTTTGTGGAACTTATTTGCTGCAAAGAAAGAAGTCCAAGGCTCAAGAAAAACAACTTTGCAAAAGTTATGCTTTATGAAAATGGAAGTGTTATCTTTATGCCCAAAATGGAATTATTTATTGTATAATGCTCCCTTGATCAGAACAATGCCTCTAACAAATGTATTTGCATTCAATTTTTGAGTGTAAATTGGTTTAGAGACCTGTAATCAATTACAAAGCTAGTTTGGTCAGATTTGCAACTTGTATGAACATGTATTGGCCATGGTTACAAAGTGAGTTTTTTCCAACTTCAAGCATTCGATTCTCCATAACCACAAATGTGTTTGAGGAGTTCTTGGACAATTTTGAAAGCTTGCAACATGCAATATAATCCATCTTTGAAATGAAACTTGAGACTCCAAGTGGAACTATGTGAAAAATTGCCAAGAAGATGGGTCAAAATCCTGCCTAAACTAGGGCAAAATTTCTCTAAGTTAAAAGTTTTAGGGACCCTTGTTCCAAAATTCATAACTTGAGATCCAAGCTTCTTTTGAGAAAACTTTGTGAATCAACGTTGTATATTTTGTGGATGAATACAACTTTCATGTTGTAAGTTTTGTTAGAATCCATTTGCATCATGGTAAAAATGTGGGGCAAAGTTAGGAAAAATTAAGAAAATTTCATAACTTAGAAAAATTCTAAGTTATGAAAATTTCCAATTTCAAACTCTAATTTGCAATTTTGGGTTTCTTGATGAACAAGTTTCATAATTTGACACATCTTGATGAAAAATGACCCTTGGAACTTGATTTTGACCAAAAAGTCAAAGTTTGACTTTTTAGTGTATAGTCAAATTTTGATCAGTTGACTGAAAAATTCATCTGTCAATCCTATGCTTTTGAGATCTTTTGAACTTGTTGAATAGGTCAATATAGTTTCATTGAGTCCATGGTTGAGCTTAAATTTCCATTGGCTAGGTCAAACAGTCAAAAATTGTCTTTGTACAGTCAAAACCCTAAAAATGACCATTTTGCCCTTTTGGTGATTTGATCAAATTTCTTGTGGAATTATGATCCAAACTTGATCAAATGGTTCATATGAGTTCATAATGTTGATGTGGGTCAAAATTCATGAGGTTTGACTGTAAATTGCCCACAGTTGCCTTTTTCTCCAATACAGCTGATTTCTAGGTCAATTGTCCAATTGATTGGGCAAAATTTTGATTCAAGGCTTGAAACTTGGTATGGGAAAACTTATGAGTCTAACATGAAGTATGAAAGTCACTTTGGGCATTGCAGGTCAAAATATCCCTGTGCAAACTCAAACCCTAATTTAGATCAACGGTGCAAGGAGGTGTTTTTGAGCAGAGCAAACCCTAGCTTAGTCTTGAGTTCCAAGAGTCTTGTGATGAGAAAATGTTGATAAAATGAGAAGGCAAATTTTGGGGTACAACAGCATCCATATATCATAAACATAGATAACACAAATGCATGTATCACAATCTCATTACACCGTGCATTTCATACAACATGACATTGCATATTAGCTAACATTTTACCCTTTTCAGGATAAGGTTAATCAATAGCTACCATTAACAATGTTCAAAGGCTTCTCAGATAGAGATCAGATACGCTCCAGACATGGATGTTGTCCTGATACTCATTCAGTTTCAGCTTTTCAGATACAGTTCAGATACACTCTAGACACGGACGCCATCCTGATACTAATTCAGATTCAATCTTCAAATACAGTTCAGATGCGCTCCAGATACGGATGCCATCCTGATATTCATTCAGATTCAATCTTCAGATACAGTTCAGATACGCTCCAGATACGGACGCCACCCTGATACTCATTCAGATTCAATTCTCAGATATAGTTCAGGTACGCTCCAAACACGGGTGCCATCCTGATACTCATTCAGATTCAAATTTCAAATATAGTTCAGATACGCTCCAGACACGGACACTATTCTGATACTCATTCAATTTCAACTTACAGATACAGTTCATCAATCATTTCTGGATGGCGTCTACAAGCCCATCTCCAACGACTTTCCATCATCCCTCCAAATGGCATCTTTAAGCCCATTCCCCATACCATCAACCATCACATCACCGAGTGCAAATTTTTGGGCACTCTAATGTCCAATCATCTTCCACCTTCGAGTCACGAATGACAAAACTCACCAATCTAACTCTTCAGGCTTAATAAGATTGAACAGCGGCAGCTGTTGTACCCCAAAATTTTCCCTCTCACTTATCAATAATTTTCTCACAAGATCTCCTTTGGCTCAAGACTGCACTAGGGTTGATCAGCTCAAGACACCTCCTTAAGCATTGATGACCAAAATTAGGGTTTGAGATTGCATAAGGATAATTTAAATTTCAATGTCCTATATTACTTTCATGGATCATTATGGAACCTCAAGATTACTCATGTCAATTTTCAAGTTTTGGATCACACTTTTGCTCAGTCAATTGAGCAGTTGACCTAAAAATCAGCTGTATTGGGAAAAAAGTCAATTGTGGTCAATTTATAGTTAAACTTCATAATTTTTTATCCAAATCAACATTTTAAACTCATATGTATCATTTGATCAATTTTGGACCATAATTCCTCAAGAAATTTGATCAAATCTTCAAAAGGGCAAAATGGTCAAAATTAGGGTTTTGATTGGGAAAGGGCAATTTCTGATTTTTGACCCAGCAAATGATCAATTTGTTTAAGGCATGACCTCAAGAGTCCAATTGCATCATTTTTACCTAATTACATGGCTCAAAACATTGCTCAAGTCCAATGGATTGACATATGAATTTTCAGTCAACTGATTAAAAGTCAACTGTATACTGAAAAGTCAAACTTTGACTTTTTGGTCAAAATCAAATGTCAAAGATCACAATTCATCAAAGCATGTCAAAATATAAAACTTATTCATCAAGTAATAAAAAATTCAAGCATTTAATGCAAGCCCATGCTTTATATCCATTTTGGGAAGAAAGTGCACAATGTCATTTTGATAAAGTAGCTTTTTGCATAAAACTTGTTCTTGAGCCTTGCACTTGTTCTTTTCTAATGATACATGTCTTATAACTCAAGAGAAGTTGATCTCAACACTTACAATCGCCCAGCCAATGCTTGTACTACACATTGAAACTTGTTTTCCCACTTTTCTTCAAAATCAAGTAACCTAGCAATTAGCTTGTAACTTGTACTTCTGACTCTCCAAAGCACTCAAACCTTTTTGCTTATACATACACAAGTTATTTTCCACAAATTTCATGCATACGTGAACCCCAAAAACACCAAGAACACAGAATCACCAAAAACACTTTAAAACTTGCCATTTTTGAGTTTTGAATCCAATCTCCAAATTTGCTCGTGCGTTTCTTGGCCTTTTACTTTCAAAAGCTTATAAATAACATACACAAACAATTTCAACACCTGTAACACCACTGTAACACCTCCATCATCATCCACCATTTTCAGAAACAACACCTTGCACCTTGACTTCTCCAGAACTCCTCAGGCACTTTCAGCTCAAGCTAAGCATCACATTAGCTTCCTGGGAACTTGAGGAAGCTAGTCCAATCATTGGAATTCACTGAAAGCAACTCAAACTCCAAACATGATACCCTCTTGCAAGATAAGTTTTATGACTTTTGAACTCTTCATACATGCATCATTAATGGTTTATTTGTGAATAAAAAATGTAGATATCATTGCCCTAAAGCTAACCATGTCCATAGTTTTCATTTATATTGCTTGAGCTTAGAGAATTTTAAGATTGAAGTTTCTGAAATTTTTAGGTAGATTAGGGCCATTAAAATTCATGCTTGTCTTTGATCTATAATTTTATTGCTTTACATTTCTGAAATCGTGAGGAAATTTGCTACAGGTTTCCTGTTTACACTTTTCATTTTTGTTGAGAATTGAATGAGATACAGAGGTTCAGGCTGGGCGTGAGGTTGGAGATAAAGATGGCTTCAGAAACGTGTTAACCATATATATATTTATGGTTTGATATTAATAAATGGATGTATAGCCACCTCAGTGGTAAAAGCGCGCGCTTATGACTATAGGGTCCCGGGTTCGAGCCTTAGTGGTACCCTTTTGGTTTTTTTTCTTCATATTTTTCACAAATTCTGACTTTTTGGCAGCGCCAGGCCTCATCCCTTGGGCCTTATGTTTTTTTTACTTCTAACCGCCTTGTTGGCTATTCACACCCTGACCCATTTTCATTTTATTTTTCTTGTTTTTATTTATTTGTTTCTTAAATATTTTATGTAATACTAAAAAATTAGAAAAAATATAAAAATATTAGATTTATATTTTGATATAGTTTATTTATTTTTTTATACAAAGAATATTTTATTTAATCATACCTTTTTTATTTTACTAATTGATTTGTAAATTTAATTAAAAACTAGGGTTTTAGTTATTTTCTTTTACACAATTAAAATACATTATTTTAAAATATAAAAAGACCAAAAATATTTTATAATACTATAAATTATTTTTAAGACAAAAACACCAAAAATATTCTTCTTGTAAACTTATTTTCTTTTTTAATCGATTAATAGATTAGGTTTTTATTTAAATTCTTTTCCTAGTAAATTTTGGTTTTACTTTTTACTAATTTACTTAATTATTTTTCTTTTAGTTAATTAGGTTAAAACAAAACCCCTTTTCCTTAAAAATCCAAATAAAAGTCCATTTTCTTTCCATTTTACATTCTTGTATCTTTATTCATTCTTGTACATTATTTATTCAAATTCAATATAGTTGTAATAGATAATTAGGCTTTATTTTCTAGCAATTCCCATTTGTAATTTGTACACCCCCTCCCACAAGTATTGTAATAGCGTAGTAATTTTAAATTCCGCAATTTATCGCCTTATATACAAATGCTAGTAATTAGGGTTTGTATGGAAAGACTAAAACCAATCAATCAGAAAACCCTAATCAAAGACAAAACCAAGCATGAAAAATAATACACTTGCACAAAAGCACCCTTAGCGTAAAATCCACTTGGTCGCCTTACAAAATGGTTGTATTACGCATGTGAGGTATCTTAGCAAATGATCTTGTTTCCTTTCAAATGATCTTGGTCCCTAAAAGAGAATGCTAAGTGTGATCGGTAGAAATAGAACTGACTGTTTTTAAGCTGGTTCACAAAATGTCGCGGTAAGCAAGAGTCTCCACCGTCTTTTATATTCTCCAACATGGAAAGGACAAAAGCACAGCAAAATTCCTTTTCGAGAATGTTTCTCGGTTCGGGAGGTAGATTTATAGAAAGGGAAGGTGTTAGCACCCTTTCTATCCATGGTTATCCACGGGCTCTTAGGTACTTGCTCTTATGTTTTTAAAAGATGTTTGCTTTTCAAGTGTGTGTGGGTTTTGAAAAAGTTTCGTTTTGAAAAATTTCTAAGTAACTCTTGTATCAGTCCTCAAGAGTGTATGAAAAATTTGTTTGAAAACTTTTAGAAAGTGTGAAGTGTGAAAAGTTGTTTTTGTTTGTTGAAAGAGCAAGTACCTTAGAGAATCTACCTACCCTAAGGAATTAGGCTGTGTAAGAGTCCTTTAGATAGTGCTATCCCACCATTGAGAGGTAGGTAGCACCATCGTTGGAGGTGTTCAGATCAATTCGATTATCGAGACAGTGTGGTCACCGAAACAATAGTAGGACACCTTAGAAGTAACCCTAATGTCCTAGATCCTTTTTTATCTGAGGCAACCGTTTCGAGGCAACTGGATCTTAGACAGGAGGGCGACCTCTAAGACACCCTATACTTGACGACCACGTTCGAGGAAACCAGTGAGGCGTACCCTAGGGGTGGTATGTGCTTGTGTGTTGTTTTCATGTTATGTTTATATTGTACATGTTATTTGTGAGCTACGGATTGATTTTATTTACATACATTCTTTCATGCATTTTTTTAACAGTTAGGAGTGCGGAAAATAAATTGCGGAAATGTAAATCTAACTATTACAAGGCGCGGGTCTATACATCGCCAAAAGACAAAAACCCGTTTTGGTAAATAAGTGCGAGAATTTAAATAAAGCGGTAAAAATCCCTAATTAACTATTACATACTATGTACAGATACATAAATATAAAATAAGAAAATAAATACGCGCGAAAGAAAGAATCGGGAATGTCCTAAGGGTGTTGACCCTTTTAAGAAAAGAATTGAATTTTTTGTCCTTTTTTGTAATTAATGAAATTAAAACTAATAACTAATTAATTAAGAAAATGATATTTTTGTGTTTTTATGTTTTTAATGAAATAAAATAAAAAGGAATTAAAATTAAAAGTTAATAAAATCTAATTCTAAATTTATTTTAGTTATTAAAAAAAGATTAAAATTGCCTAATTAAACTAATTAATTAATTATAATTTAATTACAAAACAATGAATTAAAGTGAAATTAATAAATAAGAATAATAAAAATATTAGTTTTTTTGATTTTTTTGTTTATGAAAATAATTATCTATGAATTAAATAATAATAATAATAATAATAGTTAATAATAATAATTAGTTAAAAGAAAATAAAAAAGGAAAAGAAAACAAAAGAAAATATGAAAGAACCATGGGGGTGTTGGCCAAGGTATGGAGGTTTGAGGAAGCAATATGGCCCAATAAGCTTAAGCCTTTGTTGACTTTAGGAATTGCCTGCACGTGCTTTGACTTGGAGCATGGTATCCAGCATCTCATAGCCCCTGGATTGATCTTTGAGGCCACTTGGCGCATGATCGTTTGATGCACATGGTGGAAAGCCTTTGTGAAACCTACACAGGAACATGTTATGGAAAAATAGAAATAAGCATTTGGGGGACCTGGGATGTTGATGGAGTGCTTGGAAGTAGTTGAATCTGGCTAGATCAGGTCTTTCGAGCTTGACAACTTCAAGGAAATTTTTGCAATTTTGGGGCGTTCTCTAGGTTGTGTGTATTTGTCTGTAATGCTTTCTCATGGCTTGTATTTATAGAGGAGATGGAGGGGACAAAGAAATAAGGCAAGAATCCAAGCCATAAAGCCATGCTTTCAAACCAAAATCCAACAAATTAAAAAGCTTCCAAAATTTGCAAAACTTTCCCTTTCCATGCTTACATGTATCTGGACATCTTGGCACAAATTCAAAATTTTATGTACAAAAAATAGCTTGCACGAATTTGGCAGCTAGTAAATGGCATATAAAGGTCATTCAAACCACAAAGATCCCCTTTAATTAATTTTTTTGATTTTATTTGAATTTTATGGATTTAAAATGGATTAAATCAATAAAAATTAAATAAAATAGAAAAATTAATGTTTAATCTTGAAATTAATCATGGGAGGCGTGGGTGGCATGACAAGGCTGAATCAAGTGGAAAAAAGTGGGCCCTTTTGTCAAAAATTGAAGTTTCAAGGATAGTTGACTTTTGCCATTTCACAAAACTTTCCCAACTTCTCCAATGCATATCATGCTCAATTTTGATCATATGAACATGTTCTTGGACATTTTGGAAAGTTCTTGAAGTCCTCTAACCAATGCCTTTGGTCCCATGTCATTTTGATTTACCAATCTCAAGTTATGGTCTTTGACGTAAAATGCCTTTTTGTTGACTTTTGAAAATGACCTATAATGTTGAAATTGATAACTTTTTGTGAGAGCATTTCTTGGACTTGGAATGTGAAGATGAGTTGTAGGAAATGTCATCCCCTTCAAAATGAGCATTGGATGGGATTTTTCTGATGAACCATGAAAACGTTATGCCTTGGTCAAGTTACAGTTGACTTTTTAGTTGTCCAAAAATGGAAACTTTTGCATCTTGATGATTTTTGAGCCATTCTTGTGGAATCATGATCAAGACTTGATCAAATGATGATTGTGGCTTAAAAATAAGATGTTGACCAAAAATTTTGACTTTTGACTGCCAAATGACCATTTTGCCCCTGTAGTTGATTGTGAAGCAATTAGGATTTTTGACTGTGTGACTTGATGCTGTGAGCCTTGAAACTTGGAATGTAGATGCTTGACATTGTTTATAGGCATGTGGGACTTGATTGAGCCCTTGAAAACCTCAACTTCCTTGCAAGAACCAAAACCCTAATTTTACTGGCTTAGGAGGGTGGTTGACTGTGCAACCCTTGAGTAGACTTGAGCAAATTGAGATGATGCTTGTCAAACTTTGAAGAATATGGGAGGGCAAATTTTGGGGTACAACATTTGCCCCTGTTCAATCTTCTTAGACCTGAGGATGTAGATTGGCTTGCGTGCCTTTCGTGATTCGAAGGTGGAAGATGATTGAACACTAAAGTGCCCAGAAATTTGCATTCACATAGTAGAGTATCAGCAGTGTGATAGCGGGAATGGGCTTACAGATGCCTTTTTGGAAAGATGGTGGATGGGAGGATGGGCTTATAGATGCCATCTGGAGACGTGACAGGACCTTGTCGGGAATGGGCTTATAGATTCCATTTGGAGATATGGTGAATAGGAGGATGGGCTTATAGATGACATCTGGGGGTGTGATTGAACCTTATCGGGAATGGGCTTATAGATGCCATTTGGAGATGTGACAGAACCTTGTCGGGAATGGGCTTATAGATGCCATTTAGAGACTGTTGATAGGTGGATGGGCTTATAGATGCCATCTGGAGGTGGTCTGTTGAACTGTAATTTTTGTAAGTTGAAAGAGGGAACCTGTGTAGGGTTGCCTGATGATGAGCTCGTGTAAAACTGCATCTTGGAAAGAAGGACACCTGTGTAGGGTTGACTGATGATAAGCTCGTGTAAAACTGCATCTTTGGAGGAAGGAAACCTATGTAGGGTTTACTGATAATGAGTCCGTATAAGACTGCATCTGAAATGGAGAAGGAACCTGTGTAGGGTTACTTTGATGACGAGTCCGTGTAAAACCGCATCTAGAGCTGAGAAGGAAACCTGTGTAGGGTTTACTGATGACGAGTCCGTGTAAAACTATGTCTTGGAGTTTGAGAAGGGAACCTGTGTAGGGTTTACTGATGACGAGTCCGTGTAAAACTGCATCCTGGAAGAAGTAAAACCTGGGTAGGGTTTCTGATGACGAGTCCGTGTAAAACTTCATCTTTGGAAATAGAGAACCTGTGTAGGGTTTCTGGGTGACGAGTCCGTGTAAAACTACGTCTGGAGAGAGAGAACCTGTGTAGGGTTTCTTTGGGATAAGTTCGTGTAAAACTTCTTGAGGAACCGGGGTAAGGTTACTTCGGGATAAGTCCGTGTAAGACTTTAGGAGGAACCGGTGTAGGGTTACCTTGAGATAAGTCCGTGTAAGACTTCTGGAGGAACCGGGATAAGGTTACTGCAGGGTAAGTTCGTGTAAAACTTCTTGATGAACCGGGGTAAGCTCATCTTGAGATAAGTCCGTGTAAGACTTCTGGAGGAACCGGGGTAAGGTTACTGCAGGGTAAGTTCGTGTAAAACTTCTTGATGAACCGGGGTAAGGTCATCTTGAGATAAGTCCGTGTAAGACTTCTGGAGGAACCGGGGTAAGGTTACTGCAGGGTAAGTTCGTGTAAAACTTCTTGATGAACCGGGGTAAGGTCATCTTGAGATAAGTCCGTGTAAGACTTCTGGAGGAACCGGGGTAAGGTTACTGCAGGGTAAGTTCGTGTAAAACTTCTTGATGAACCGGGGTAAGGTCATCTTGAGATAAGTCCGTGTAAGACTTCTGGAGGAACCAGGGTAAGGTTACTGCAGGGTAAGTTCGTGTAAAACTTCTTGATGAACCGGGGTAAGGTCATCTTGAGATAAGTCCGTGTAAGACTTATGGAGGAACCGGGGTGAGGTTACTTCGGGATAAGTCCATGTAAGACTTCTGGATGAACCGGGGTAAGGTCATCTTGAGATAAGTCCATGTAAGACTTCTTGATGAACCGTGGTAAGGTCATCTTGAGATAAGTCCGTGTAAGACTTTTTCTGAAAGAAAAGGAACCGGTGTAGGGTTACTTTGATGATAAGTCCGTGTAAGACTTCTTCTGAAAGAAAAGGAACCGGTGTAGGGTTACTTTGATGATAACTCCGTGTAAGACTTCGTATGAAAATTGAGAAGGAACCGGTGTGGGGTTGCCTTATGATGAGTCGTGTAAAACTACATCTGAAGTTGAGAAGGAACCGGTGTGGGGTTGCTTCATGATGATCAAGTAGATGATTGTCCTGTCTGGTTTCAGATATTAACCCATGATCAGTCGTCCACAGAATTTTCCTGGCTTGTTACAGGTGTTGATCTGGGACTGTAAAGGTAGATGGTAATCATCTTTTGATTGACTTTTTTCTGAAAAGGCAAAGTATTAGTCGTATGCAATGTCATGATGCATGAACTGCATGATTTTAAGATGTTCTCAAAAATAAATGAGATTTGTGTTGTATGATGCGTATGCATGCTATAATGTATGAATATGTGAGCTTTATGAATGTATTTTCGTCTGGGAAAATAAATCCTTGACGAATGCCGGGAAGTTATTGAATCCTGGGCTGATGCTGAAGAATAGAGTTCTTTGTTTCCGCTGGGGATAATGGTTGCAAGAATGAACCTGTAGGAGAAGATGACTCCATTGGGGAATAAACTTGTTGGAGAGATTATTCTGCGGGGAGTTACTCTGTGGGAAGAGGTGCTTCGCTGAGAATTTGTTGATAACTCCGCTGGGGATTCCGTTGATAAGTTATGTTGAGGATTTGATGAACTCCGCTGGGGGATAGGAAGAACTTCGTCGGGGACGATCTTTCCGTGGTAATTAGCTCAGGATAACCCAGTTATAATCTCTGGTGGGGAATAACCTTTGAATAAAGTCGGGGAGATGCGTTTGTACTTTGCAGGGGATAAGCTTCCAGAGTCTACTGGGGATAAGCTTCCAGAATCTACTGGGGAGGATGATTCAACTTTCCTGGGGAAACTTTTGAACTGTACTAGGGAAGTGGCTCCACTGGGGTGCCTGGTATCCCGTCGGGGAACAATCTTATACTAAGATTGTCGGGGATGCTTGCTTAGGGACATCTGTATACTCCGTTGGGGGATATTGAGATTTTCTAGGGATACCCCACTTCCTTAAGGCTGACTGTAGGCTAACTCTGCTTGGGGAGAGCGTTGTTGACTCGTTGGGGATACTGTGCCTTTTCAGGGCTGATGAGAGACTAACTCTGCTCGGGAGAGAGTATTGCTGAATCTTATCTTACTCTGCGGGGAGTGAAGGTATCTTGGTCACGTTCTTCAGCTGAACCTACCTTGGTACCTTGGCGGACAGAGCAACTAGATCGCTCGGACAACTCATTATTGCCCCTGTTTCTGCGGGAGAAAAAAAGACCTAGGAGGTTCTTGATAACTGCCGATCAACAAATCTTCTTCTGGTAAGCAAGCGACGAGATGACGGGGCATAGTCGTACGCTTTTGATCCCTAACTTTTGCCTGGACCGCCCTTTCGGGTTTTCAGTCCATCGGGATACCCTTTTTTGCCCAAGCCGCCTTTTCAGGTTTTTGACTTGCCGGGTGTACAGATTTTTTCATTTCATCCCTTGTTTTTGCCCGAACCCTTTTGGTTCGCCGGGAAGCCCTTATTTTTTCCTAGGTGTGTCAACCTAGCGGGTCTTTGATTATGCGTAGTATTTTTTCGACTATGTCCACGCTCTCAGAATGTAGGGAGATGCCCCTGTTGTTGTGTTGCCATGCGACCAGAAGATGTTTGATCAGGCAAGATTCGTAGCTGGAACTCATGTCCAATGCCCCAGGTGACTCAGGCGGAGATTTGCCCCAGGCTATTAAGCATTTGAGATATTCTCTGAATCTTGACTGGACTGCCCTAGATGATGGACAATGATCATGCCATGCCCCTTGATTGGAGGTGCTTTTGTTCATTAGACATTCGTCGTGCGAACTTCTATGCTGTTCAAACAAATAGTCACATGCAAGCAATGTTATATTAAAAATGCAAAGCTTATGTCTGTCTTGAAATTTTTGAAAATGCATTTTTTCATAAAAACAAGTGATTTTTTTGTAAACTGTGATGTCAACTCGTTATTTTACCGCAAGCCTTAAGGAGTCAGAATACCCTTCGTAACAGTATGCTTTCGAACTAACCCATGCTTCAGCTAGGACTTTTAAGGGTTGTAGCGTGGCCTGGTTCACGGTTTAAGAAACAAAGGACAAAGGCTCAAATTTATTTGTACCCACCTGCTCTTCGTGATGTTCTTCAAACCTAAACTCAGCTGATCATGCATTAGACCTTGTTTGAGTCTTTTGCTATGATATACCAGTGATGGTTCGGTTATTAACGATAGGCAGTCATTCCCTTTTTTTTGGTTGAGGGTTTGTGGGACCTCTTTCTTTTTTTTTTTTTTTTGTTATCCCTGTTTTTTGCCTGAACTGTTCCTTTTGTGGTTATAGTCAGCGGGATGCCCCAGTTTTGTAAGTCTCCTTCATAGGTTTTGACTTGTTGGGCTTTTATTTTGAGAAATGATGACTGCCTGTCTTTATGATCATTCAGAACCATCACTGTCTTTTGTTTTGTAAGGACCTCTTTGGTGCTATTCGTTGTGCACTTGGATCAACTGAGAGAACTACCCTGCCCCAGGTTATGATTAAGGGTTTTAATTTTCGAAAAGAAAAACTCCTACTTCTTTGGCTTGAAGGGGTTGACGAGGGATTATCTTCCTTATAACTCCAGTGTTTAGGAATTGAAACAATGCTTGTACCTTATCAGCGGGGTCTGTTCAAAAGCATACTGTAGATTATGGTATCGTTTTCGTCATCCTCCCTCAAAAGGCTTAGAATTATTAATTGAGAGTTAACATCAAAAAATGAAAGCAGTTTGAATATAGCGAATGAGAATATATTGATTCAAAACAGACATATGCGATGCATTGATAAAGTAAAAGAGTTTGACATGAACAAATGTTTGAACAATCAGAGAAAAATACAACTTGAACATTCGAATGAACAAAAGCTTCTTAGTTTGCACTAGTCATCTCAGATGGAAGATTCTCAGCAGAAGATTTTCATTTTGCCACCCGGCATGAACTCCAGCACCCTTCTGTCGATCAAGTCCTGGATCTTGTTCCTCAAGCTCCAACAGTCGTCAGTGTCATGTCCAAGACTGTCAGAATGGTAGGCACGCCTTTCATCAGGATTGTACTTTAGGGAGGTTATGTTGAGCTTCTTAGGAGGATCCTTTAAAGCAACCAGCTTGACCTCCAACAGGCGTTTCAGTATTAGTGAGGATGGCACACCAGTCTCCGAGAAATGTCTTCCAGACGTATTTCGCTTATGCCGATTACCCTGTTGACGCTGGTGAGGTTGATGCTGGGCTTGTGACCCCGAAGCAAACTGAGGAGCTTTTCCCTTGTCTTCTTGCCCCACAGGTGGTTGAATGATGGCTTGCTCTTCAACCTTAGATGTTTTCCCCAGTTGGTTATTCCGAAGCAGTTGGTTGACGAGAACCCTGAGCTCTCCTTGTCTTTGAGATAAGTCTTGGATAAGAGCCATTTGCCCCAGCATCTGGGTTCTCATTGTATCCACTTCAGCTTGTAGACGTTTCAGCCGTTCGTTCATATCGTCTTCAGGACTGTTCCTGACCAAAGTCCCCATGAGGAGTGTTCTCAGCTCTTCCTGCCCCTTGGATAGATTTAGGAGGATCTCCCCGAACCGAGTCTCTTGAACATGAAGATCCTGGTTGTCTTGTTGGGAAGCCATTGCTGAAATAAATAGTGAAGGAGGTAAGAGACATGTACCAAGGGTACCTATAATGCAATGATATGTATGTATGCATGCGATGTTTTCAAGGATCTCGCGGGGTAAACAAGAAAAATTGTTAGAATTTGAATTTTGTAGCTTGATGGAAGGAACTTCATGTTGATGAGAGCCCTCCTTCAAGAGTCAAGGCTCACCATATCTAGTGGGTCATAGCCCCCGACTCAAGTCATTAACCTTGGCTAGAGGAAAATAAATCCCCTTTGCCCCTTGCTAGACATTTGATTCACCATGACCTGCATCACAACCCTTGAAATCCTTGAAATGGGTTAGTCCTTATGTAGGATGTATGCAATGGTATGATGGTATGATGTTATGCTATGCATAGAGTGATGTAAGTGAACCCTGTTATGAGTCCAGGTTAAGGACTGTAAACAAACCCTGCAAGAAACTCATGTGTCAGATAACAAGCATGCAAGTAGTCGAGTTTGAAGGCACACAAGTCACACAAGACAAGCCCTTAGAGTTCAGGCCAGCATGAAGTTCAGGTACTACCCTCTTTCAGTTTTGTTGGTTAAGACCTGTCCTATCAAAAGTAATTGGGTTCTAGAGGATCCCAATATCACTGACTACCCTCAATCGGTCATAACTCTAGCGTCGCAATCTTTTCTTGCAGCCAGAACCATCGCGAGAGTTTAGCCTCAATGGGTGTAGCATACTGCTATTGTTCTATGGCCAAGTTGGGTCAATTTAAGGTTCTAAGGTCGGTTGGTGCTTAATGACTCCTCAGAAGACCCATATTCTCCTCGTTGCAACACAAGGGATATCGGTACAAACCAAGGTGCCACACCAACGTAGCCATTGCTTCACCCGTGTCGGTCTACGCTGGACAGTTCCCTCACAGCTTATGCTACCTAAAAGGGTATCCCCAGATCCGGGTTAGGATCTATGAAACTCCCAAAACAGGCCCACAATATTAAATCAAATAGATCAAGCAATTGAAAACATGATGATGAACTGTTCCTAAGGTACACCCCACTTATTAAGTCCCCAGCAGAGTCGCCAGTTCTGTGATCGGTGGAAATAGAATTGACTGTTTTTAAGCTGGTTCGCGAAATGTCGCGGTAAGCAAGAGTCGCCACCGTCTTTTATATTCTCCAACATGGAAAGGACAAAATCACAGCAAAATTCCTTTTCGAGAATGTTTCTCGGTTCGGGAGGTAGATTTATAGAAAGGGAAGGTGTTAGCACCCTTTCTATCCATGGTTATCCACGGGCTCTTAGGTACTTGCTCTTATGTTTTCAAAAGATGTTTGCTTTTCAAGTGTGTGTGGGTTTTGAAAAAGTTTCCTTTTTAAAAATTTTCTAAGTAACTCTTGTATCAGTCCTCAAGAGTGTATGAAAAATTTGTTTGAAAACTTTTAGAAAGTGTGAAGTGTGAAAAGTTGTTTTTGTTTGTTGAAAGAGCAAGTACCTAAGAGAATCTACCTACCCTGAGGAATTAGGCTGTGTAAGAGTCCTTTAGATAGTGCTATCCCACCATTGAGAGGTAGGTAGCACCATCGTTGGAGGTGTTCGGGTCAATTCGATTATCGGGACAGTGTGGTCACCGAAGCAATAGTAGGACACCTTAGAAGTAACCCTAATGTCCTAGATCCTTTTTTATCCGAGGCAACCGTTTCGAGGCAACTGGATCTTAGACAGGAGGGCGACCTCTAAGACACCCTATACTTGACGACCACGTTCGAGGCAACCAGTGAGGCGTACCCTAGGGGTGGTATGTGCTTGTGTGTTGTTTTCATGTTATGTTTATATTGTACATGTTATTTGTGAGCTACGGATTGATTTTATTTGCATACATTCTTTCATGCATTTTTTTAACAGTTAGGAGTGCGGAAAATAAATTGCGGAAATGTAAATCTAACTATTACAAGGCGCGGGTCTATACATCGCCAAAAGATAAAAACCCGTTTTGGTAAATAAGTGCGAGAATTTAAATAAAGCGGTAAAAAACCCTAATTAACTATTACATACTACGTACAGATACATAAATATAAAATAAGAAAATAAATACGCGCGAAAGAAAGAATCGGGAACGTCCTAAGGGTGTTGACCCTTTTAAGAAAAGAATTGAATTTTTTGTCCTTTTTTGTAATTAATGAAATTAAAACTAATAACTAATTAATTAATTAATTAAGAAAATGATATTTTTGTGTTTTTATGTTTTTAATGAAATAAAATAAAAAGGAATTAAAATTAAAAGTTAATAAAATCTAATTCTAAATTTATTTTAGTTATTAAAAAAAGATTAAAATTGCCTAATTAAACTAATTAATTAATTATAATTTAATTACAAAACAATGAATTAAAGTGAAATTAATAAATAAGAATAATAAAAATATTAGTTTTTTTGATTTTTTTGTTTATGAAAATAATTATCTATGAATTAAATAATAATAATAATAATAATAATAATAATAATAATAATAATAATAGTTAATAATAATAATTAGTTAAAAGAAAATAAAAAAGGAAAAGAAAACAAAAGAAAATATGAAAGAACCATGGGGGTGTTGGCCCAGGTATGGAGGTTTGAGGAAGAAATATGGCCCAATAAGCTTAAGCCTTTGTTGACTTTAGGAATTGCATGCACGTGCTTTGACTTAGAGCATGGTATCCAGCATCTCATAGCCCCTGGATTGATCTTTGAGGCCACTTGGCGCATGATCGTTTGATGCACATGGTGGAAAGCCTTTGTGAAACCTGCACAGGAACATGTTATGGAAAAATAGAAATAAGCATTTGGGGGACCTGGGATGTTGATGGAGTGCTTGGAAGTAGTTGAATCTGGCTAGATCATGTCTTTCGAGCTTGACAACTTCAAGGAAATTTTTGCAATTTTGGGGCGTTCTCTAGGCTGTATGTATTTGTCTGTAATACTTTCTCATGGCTTGTATTTATAGAGGATATGGAGGGGACAAAGAAATAAGGCAAGAATCCAAGCCATAAAGCCATGCTTTAAAACCAAAATCCAACAAATTAAAAAGCTTCCAAAATTGAATTTTTTTTATTAATAACCAAGTATTAAAAAAATATTTCGCAAATAACCGGGTTTCGGAAAAAATTACGCAAATAACCATGTTTGAGATGGCTCCACAAAGGAGGAGCCATCTCATTTGGCGCATCCTCCTAATTTTTTAAGGGAGGCGCCATCTCATTTGGCGCCTAAGGGCAAATGGCAAGCCCTAAGCCAAATGAGATGGCGCCTATGTGTAAAGCTAGGGCAAAAAAAAATTTTTTTTTTTCCTTTCCTGCGCGTTGCGTATTAGACAGAGATAACCAAAATTGAATTTTTATTTGAAAAAAAATAATTACATTCTACTGTTTTACATTTAAATAACAGTAAAAAAATAGATACAAAAAATACTGGAAAAAAAAAGATACATCAATGATCCCCAGGAACCCGGTAATGACCCCCTGTCCCGCAACCCCGTCCTCGCCTTTCTCTTGCTGGGTGCCGTCTCGTTTCCTGTTGCGGCAAGGTCGATGGCCCAGCGAAGTCAATGCGATCCGAATCCATAAAATCCGTAAGATCTCCATATCTCGAAGATCCGCTCTGGTACAGTCGGTTACCCATGCCCTCGAAGTTTGGTCGTGTTGGCGGTGGGTGGGGTTCCATGGTTGGTCGGTAGCATTGGTCGTCTGAGTATGGGGGGTAGAAAGGAAATGGATCTTGGGGTGTTTGGTACTGTGGATGTTGGGTTGTTTGGTGATATGGTGGTTGATGGTAGGTTTGGTCGGGTTGGTCGTAATCTTCTGACATTCCCATATCAGGGCTTAGGCTGGATGTTGAGGGCCCCATATTGGGATATGTGGAAGACTGAAATTGTGTATGGGGTATGTGGGTTTGCTGGTATTGGGGTTGGTATTGTGGTTGGGTTTGAGGCATATCTGGGTATTGGTAGTTTGGCGGTGACTGTGGTTGGTAGTACGGCATTTGGTTGTAGTTGTGTTGTGGTGGGGATTGTGGTTGTGTGTTTGTTGGTCTGTTTCTTCTTGGGGGTGGGTTTGAGGTTGAAGGATTTTGGGTTTGTTGGTGGGGAATCGAGGGTTGTGCCCATTGTGTGCGTGGGTCAACCAAGTACCTCGGATGAGACACGTGCATATCTGGGTTACTAACCGACCTGTACCACGACATATATTGATCGGTGTGTCGCATGTTACCTTGAGTAAGGAAAACAGGGGATTGCAAGATGAAGCGGTGACGCCTTTGCCACATTTTACACCATTCTGGAGCAAAGTCTTTCCAGTTGGTTAGATTCCACTGGGCGTCGACCCTTTTTAGATGCCAGGGGGACAAATCTGTTGGGTCACTCGGTATCTCTTGGATCATTCCGAACTGCATCTTCACGCGGTCGCTGTGGTGCATCTCCACAATGTTGAACCGAATGAGTGCAGTCTTTGCAGTCCAAGTTGCTGCATCCTCTGGATTTGGAGAATGGTCCAGACCCAAATATGGTCTCCAGACGAACTGCGATAAAATTTAAATCAGGTAAGCGCAAAAGTAATGTATAAATAAATAAAATGAACAAAAGTTAAAAGCTACGACTTACGTCATCTGGGCCTAGGTGATCCAACAGATTCCGGTAGAGTGCGACATTGAATCTGGGATTCTTGCCGTAATCCATACCCCTCACGCAGTACCTATAGGAAATGAGAAACATGTTATTTTTAGCATATATTTTGGAAAGAGAAGAATAGTTATAAATGCTATAACTTAATGACTTACTTTGTTGCGTAAGGGAAACCAAAAGTGTTGTTGTTGATGGGGTTTAAGGACTCCATCCTCCACCAACCCCAGGCTTGTAGTAAAAATGCGCACCCATAAAATGTACATTTTTCCTTGACTGCGTTTTTGCACAAGGAACTGTACAGGTGGGCTAATACTGCAGAACCCCAACTAAATTTTCTAGTTTTATCAAAATTGGTTAGTAAATGTAAGTACATGAAATTTACACTATTTCCCGTACTTTCGGGAAATAAAAAAGTACCAAAAATTATCATAATATACGTTCGGGCTTTTACTACTCGGTCATTTTCTGAGGAATTTTCATTTAATTCCATACTTGCATAATGCCGTTTCAGGTCAGTGAGTAGTATTCCCTGCCCTCTTGCTCCACCACCTTCTACCATGTCCCTACCCAACAGTTCTTCACACTGTGAGTTGGGTTGTTGAACCGACCCGTTCACCGCTTTACCGTCAATAGGGAGGCCCAGTAGCATGTAGACATCTTCGAGAGTGATGGTACATTCACCTATTGGTAGGTGAAATGTATGGGTCTCCGGTCTCCACCTCTCCAACATTGCAAGGATGAATTTGGAGTCAATGGTGCAGTTGGAGATCTTTATCACGTGTCCAAAACCTGCATATTCCAGATAAGGGACGATAAAAGGGTCGGGGGCCAGGTATTTGTGCGAACGGATTCTGAATCTTTGTGTATCCTGAGATCATAATTAAACAAGAGTAAGATTAATTAAGATGAACAACACGTTTTTTAAAGTATGAAAAATGTATAACCAAAGAAGAGACTTACAAATGCAGCAATGTTTTCCCTTGTGCCTCTGTGAGTATCTCCCATTGTTAGAAGGGCCATTCTTCAGAACGCTTGAGTGAATGAAAGACTTAGGAAGAAATAAGGAGTATGAGAGACTTAAGAAATATTTCGTAGCAGAGAGTGAGAGAGTGAGAGTTGTGTGGGTGTGAGATATGTTTCATAAGGTATGTATTTATAGGCAACTAATTCTGATGTAGTGGTTGCATGCCTGCGAGGTGTCACATTTGCATGCTTAGGGAGTTACACATATGCATGCATGCATTTACAAATAATGTAAGGTGTCACTCTTGCAGGCTAGGTGGCAGCCTAAGCCCATGCATGTAATACGATTGGACAGTAAGGGAGGCGCCATCTCACTTGGCGAAATAGTACAAAAATGAATGTTGTCGCCACCCCATTTGGCGAATAAGAGGTGTCACGTTTTACAGCATTGTCTCAGGCTAGGTGGCAGCCTTTGGGATGCCTTTCTCTGTTGCATGCAAGGCCATTGGAGCTGACGGGTGGCAGGCTTAGACAAAACATTTATGTGTGTATTATAGGGCCAGGCTAGGTGGCAGCCTAAGCCCATGCATGTAATACGATTGGACAGTAAGGGAGGCGCCATCTCACTTGGCGAAATAGTACAAAAATGAATGTTGTCGCCACCCCATTTGGCGAATAAGAGGTGTCACGTTTTACAGCATTGTCTCAGGCTAGGTGGCAGCCTTTGGGATGCCTTTCTCTGTTGCATGCAAGGCCATTGGAGCTGACGGGTGGCAGGCTTAGACAAAACATTTATGTGTGTATTATAGGGCCAGGCTAGGTGGCAGCCTAAGCCCATGCATGTAATACGATTGGACAGTAAGGGAGGCGCCATCTCACTTGGCGAAATAGTACAAAAATGAATGTTGTCGCCACCCCATTTGGCGAATAAGAGGTGTCACGTTTTACAGCATTGTCTCAGGCTAGGTGGCAGCCTTTGGGATGCCTTTCTCTGTTGCATGCAAGGCCATTGGAGCTGACGGGTGGCAGGCTTAGACAAAACATTTATGTGTGTATTATAGGGCCAGGCTAGGTGGCAGCCTAAGCCCATGCATGTAATACGATTGGACAGTAAGGGAGGCGCCATCTCACTTGGCGAAATAGTACAAAAATGAATGTTGTCGCCACCCCATTTGGCGAATAAGAGGTGTCACGTTTTACAGCATTGTCTCAGGCTAGGTGGCAGCCTTTGGGATGCCTTTCTCTGTTGCATGCAAGGCCATTGGAGCTGACGGGTGGCAGGCTTAGACAAAACATTTATGTGTGTATTATAGGGCCAGGCTAGGTGGCAGCCTAAGCCCATGCATGTAATACGATTGGACAGTAAGGGAGGCGCCATCTCACTTGGCGAAATAGTACAAAAATGAATGTTGTCGCCACCCCATTTGGCGAATAAGAGGTGTCACGTTTTACAGCATTGTCTCAGGCTACGTGACAGCCTTTGGGATTCCTTTCTCTGTTGCATGCAAGGCCATTGGAGTAGACGGGTGGCAGGCTTAGACAAAACTTTTATGTTTGAAGAATAGGGCCAGGCTAGGTGGCAGCATAAGCCCATGCATGTAATATTATTGGCAGCCTTGGGGGGTTGCATCACTTACTTAATTGAAATATTTTGCCTTAGGTTGAACATAACATTCATTCACATAAACTGTAAAATTTTCCAACCTTCGAATCAGTCATCTAACCTTCAAACATTCCAGCATTCATACCTTCATATAATCAATAAACCCAAAACATTCCCACCTTCATACCCAAAACAATTCTACACAATGGCCTCTTCACCACAATTTGTTGTCAAAGCACATTTCAACGGTGAGACATACATGTGTCCCACAGTTGGGTTTTTGTTTAGAAACACCGACAATGTCCGATTTCTCTTAAACGGGAAAGCAAATTTCTCCTACTTTAAGAAAAGATTGGAGGCCAAACTTGAACGAGGCCCTACATCCCAGATATTTTATCAGAGTCCAGTCTTTTTTGGAAACAACCAAGTCATATTTTATAAGGTTGCAATTCAAGATGACGAGGATTTCCAGAACATGATTTCCAGCCATGTCTATTCTGGAAACGACTCTATTGAGTTGTACGTTCTGTTTCAAGAGCCTCCGGTGACACAGGAGGTAGAGCCTCCGGTGTTACAGGAGGTTGATCCTTTGGAGAATGAGCAAGCCGAGGTGGATGCAGTTGATGATGAAGAAGAAGATAACGAGTTAGAGTTCGATGAAATGGTGAACGACGATTCTGACGATGATGGCATCCCAAGTATTCCTACCGACAAAATATACACACCACCTACGCACATGACAAACTTCAACATGGGCGGAGATGAACCTTCTACGGACTTGTTTTTCCAACCGTATATGCAATCAGATGAAAATTTAAAAGAGAAGGACAAGTTTCGTAATAGAGAGGAATGCATAAGGGCCATCAAAAAATTTCACATGCTCAACTCGGTTGATTATAAGGTGGATCGTGTAAACCCGGAAAGGTACAAGATCAAGTGTGTCCACCCTGACTGCATGTTCAAGCTGACCGCTTCATACAGACTAAGGGGTGACTGCTGGGTCATAGGTTCCATGACAACCCATACTTGTGTAAGTTCCACTCAATCACAAGACCACCGAAAACTCAACCATGATCTAATCTGTCAAGAAATCCTACCCCTGGTGAGCAACGACCCTTCTTTGAAGGTGAAAACAATCATCTCCCACATCACCACAGTTTTTAATTACACTCCGTCTTACCGTAAGGCGTGGTTAGCAAAGACTAAGGCGATTGAAAGGGTGTATGGAAACTGGGAGGAGTCATACCGAGAACTTCCCCACTACCTCAATGCACTAAAGACATATTCTCCAGGTAGTGTTTATGTTCTGGAAACATTGCCCGCTTACGCCCAAGATGGTAGTGTTCTACATGGCAACGGAATATTCAGTCGCGTCTTTTGGGCATTTCAACCATGCATCGAAGGGTTTGCATCATGTAAACCAATTCTACAGATAGACGGGACTTGGTTGTATGGCAAGTACAAAGGCACTCTTTTGATGGCAGTTGCACAAGATGGCAACAATAACATTTTCCCCGTTGCGTTTGCCCTTGTCGAGGGGGAGACCGGTGGTGCTTGGAGCTTTTTCCTGAAAAATCTTCGTACACACGTGGCTCCTCAACCGGATCTATGTTTGATCTCGGACAGACATGCCTCTATTGAAAGTGCATATAATAATCCGGCAAATGGTTGGCATGACCCTCCCTCTACGCATGTCTATTGCATCAGGCATATCGTCCAGAATTTCTCGAGGGAGGTCAAGGACAAAATATTGCGGAAAGCGGTGATGAATGCGGGATACGCACTGACACAGCCCACATTCAAATATTACCGCAACGAGATCCGTTTGTCTAACCCAGAAGCCGGTACGTGGATCGACAACATACCGGTCGAAAAGTGGACTAGGTCATACGACAATGGCCAAAGATGGGGGCATATGACAACAAATCTCATTGAATCAATGAATGGGGTATTCAAGGGCATACGAAACCTCCCCATCACTGCCTTGGTGAAATCCACGTATTTTAGGATGGCTGCGTTATTTGCCAAAAGAGGTGAAATGTGGTATTCGGTCTTGCAATCAGGACAACTGTGGAGTGAAAGCTGTATGAAATACATTAAGGCTGAAAGTGCAAAAGCCAACACTCACATGGTTACACGGTTTGACCGCCATAGCCACAACTTCATTGTGAAAGAGACAATTGACCACAATGAAGGCCTGGCAAGACAGGAATACAGGGTCATTTTACCTTCTCAATGGTGCGATTGTGGCAGGTTTCAAGCTTTTCGTATGCCTTGCTCTCATGTCATTGCCGCTTGTGCGCACACCCATCAAGACGCGCTTCAACTGCTATCAAACGTTTATAAATCTGAAACGTTGCTAACTGTTTACAACAACAACTTTCCTTTGGTGGCAAAACCGGACTATTGGCCTGAATACAGCGGTGATATAGTTTGGCACAATGACCAAATGCGAAGGAACAAGAAGGGTCGTCCCAAAAGCAGGCGCATAACAACAGAAATGGACGATCTGGACAGGTTGGAAAGAAAGTGTGGTTTATGCCGTCAGGTCGGACACAATCGCAAAAACTGTCCGAATCGGGCGTCTGGCTCGACCACATAAATTTTGTAATACAATAAATCTTTTCAATATTTGTGTTGTAAACATTATGGGTTTTCCGTTAATAAAACTGTTCACACAATTTAAGAAATTCAATATAGGAAATTACATTAGGGTTTTCGCGTACAACAATGATTAACGATAATCAATCTAGGAAATTAAATTAGGGTTTTCGCGTACAACAACGATTAACGATAATCAATCTAGGAAATTACAACTGTTAACACAATTTCATCTGACCCATGCATCATCAGCATTACATCACTGTCTGTTTTGACTTCCTCCAACCACACATTAGGTCTTCCTGTCGCATGCGAGGTTGTTGTTCGTTTTCGCTGGATCCTTCGAATTTTTTCCCCCTCGGCGATGTCTCCATCTAGCCACCGCATCAACTCCCGCTTCAGACGCTCCATGGAGTGAATGTGCCAGAATTTCATTTTCATCGCGGGTTTCGTGGCGGAAAATATAACGTAACCATCTCTGCTAAAAATCATAGGCGACGTCATTACGTAAATAAGGGAGTACAAAATAAAAATACAGTGCGAGAAAGTGTGAGAAATTTCAAAGAAACGGACGAATTATTTATAAAACGGCAAAAAACCCTAGTTTTGCCCTAGGCGCCAAGTGAGATGGCGCCTCCTCTCCTTTTTAAGGAGCATGCACCATCTCACTTGGCTAAAAGCCAATGGAGGCGCCAAGTGAGATGGCGCCTAGGGCAAAACCCTAGGTGCATGCGCCAAATGACTTGGCTCCTCCTTTGTGGAGCCATCTCAAACATGGTTATTTGCGTAATTTTTTCCGAAACCCGGTTATTTGCGAAATATTTTTTTAATACTTGGTTATTAATTAAAAAAATTCTCCAAAATTTGCAAAACTTTCCCTTTCCATGCTTACATGTATCTGGACATCTTGGCACAAATTCAAAATTTTATGTACAAAAAATAGCTTGCACGAATTTGGCAGCTAGTAAATGGCATATAAAGGTCATTCAAACCACAAAGATCCCCTTTAATTGATTTTTTTGATTTTATTTAAATTTTATGGATTTAAAATGGATTAAATCAATAAAAATTAAATAAAATAGAAAAATTAATGTTTAATCTTGAAATTAATCATGGGACACGTGGGTGGCATGACAAGGCTGAATCAAGTGGAAAAAAGTGGGCCCTTTT
This sequence comes from Vicia faba, assembly GCA_948472305.1. Lineage (NCBI taxonomy): Eukaryota > Viridiplantae > Streptophyta > Magnoliopsida > Fabales > Fabaceae > Vicia > Vicia faba. Next base: position 318,106,555 of record OX451738.1, on the reverse strand, counting down.
GTCAAAAATTGAAGTTTCAAGGATAGTTGACTTTTGCCATTTCACAAAAATTTCCCAACTTCTCCAATGCATATCATGCTCAATTTTGATCATATGAACATGTTCTTGGACATTTTGGAAAGTTCTTGAAGTCCTCTAACCAATGCCTTTGGTCCCATGTCATTTTGATTTACCAATCTCAAGTTATGGTCTTTGACGTAAAATGCCTTTTTGTTGACTTTTGAAAATGACCTATAATGTTGAAATTGATAACTTTTTGTGAGAGCATTTCTTGGACTTGGAATGTGAAGATGAGTTGTAGGAAATGTCATCCCCTTCAAAATGAGCATTGGATGGGATTTTTCTGATGAACCATGAAAACGTTATGCCTTGGTCAAGTTACAGTTGACTTTTCAGTTGTCCAAAAATGGAAACTTTTGCATCTTGATGATTTTTGAGCCATTCTTGTGGAATCATGATCAAGACTTGATCAAATGATGATTGTGGCTTCAAAATAAGATGTTGACCAAAAATTTTGACTTTTGACTGCCAAATGACCATTTTGCCCCTACAGTTGATTGTGAAGCAATTAGGGTTTTTGACTGTGTAACTTGATGCTGTGAGCCTTGAAACTTGGCATGTAGATGCTTGACAATGTTTATAGGCATGTGGGACTTGATTGAGCCCTTGAAAACCTCAACTTCCTTGCAAGAACCAAAACCCTAATTTTACTGGCTTAGGAGGGTGGTTGACTGTGCAACCCTTGAGTAGACTTGAGCAAATTGAGATGATGCTTGTCAAACTTTGAAGAATATGGGAGGGCAAATTTTGGGGTACAACACTAAGATACCTTGCAACCTTGCTAATCATGGTTATACGATGACCCACGCCCGTCCCGTTTACATCCAAAGATAGGGTTACTTACCAAATCAATGGTAAGATAGCAATGTCAAAGGAAAAAGGAAATGAACATGAAAGACTTTTGAGTAGGTAGATTGTTCCTAGTTACTTGCTTCGTTTCAAAACAAAACATCCTTGCTATTTTCAAAGCAAACACCTACATTTCAAAACATCTTTCAAACTTGAAAACATTTTCAAAAGATTAAACACTTTGTATACATTCTTACAAACGAGAATCATTACAAAGTTTGCCTAAACAATGGCCTCTTTTCAAAAATACTTTCAAAACCATACAAAGCATATTTTCAAACAAAAGCAAGTGATCTAGCAAGTAACTAAGAGCCCATGGAAAACCATGGATGAAAAGGGTGCTAATACCTTCCCTTTTCATAATTTATCCCCTGAACTCAAGAAATAATCTCAAAGGTCTTTCATGTGCTTTTTCACCTTTCCTTTTGGATAAAAGAAAAGTCGGTGGCGACTCTTGCTAACCCCAACATTTGTGATGAAACACAAAACACCCAAGTCAGTTCTCCCACCATATCACACCAACATTACATTGTAATGATGTTATGTTGGGGTTCCATCTAGAAGAAGAATTGAAGATTTCTAATTGGTTTGGGTTGAGTTCTTGTATGGGTCTTCATTCGAAAAAACCATCGGGTTTATCCTCCAACATCATTTGTTGAATTGAGTGTTTTCGTGCAAGAAGGAATCGTCCATGTGAAAAATCCCTTGGAGTGTTTGAAATATTTTCAAGGAACCATAGAGTGGTTTAACTCTTTTTAAGGAAGTAGGAATAATTGGATGATAGAATCGATGATCTTGTGTTGATAGTTTGCAATCAGACTTACTCGAGTGAAAAATACCTTGGAGTGTTTGAAATCTTTGCAAGGAACTGTGGGGTGTTTGAAATCCTTTTAAGGAAGTAGATTAAGCAGAGAATAGGTTGCATATATCAGTTGATTTGATCTTGCTTAAGATTAAAGTTTTGAAGAAGGAGCATCAACACCAAATTGGAGAATTTTGTATTGTTGTTTCTAACTTTTCCATTGTATTAAACATTTTGATTATAAAAATTATCCTAGTTCTATTAGAATTAGGCACAGACGTACCCACACACGAGGACGACAGTGGGGAACTGTGTAGACAAAATCCTTGTGTGTTTTTACTTTTCTACTTTTACTTGCTTTCAATTTCATCAATCTTTTTATCAAATAGCATTGTGATAGTAATTGAATTGTAAGAATTTTTCTCTCAAAATCTATTTTTGAAACACGTGTGGATATAGCTTATAATCAATTTTGTTTATAAGTTGTTTTGTATATCAACACTTATCAAAGAGAAATTATGAAAATTCACTTGCACGCCAAGTGTTTGATAAAACGATCAAGATAGTTCTTTGATTATTTAGCCTCGGAAATAGCATTGCAAAGTGATTGTGTTTAAACAATAAATAAGTGGATTGTTAATTTGAGTTTGTATTGAGAAATTAATCAATTTTATCTCATATATTTATCTTTCATAATTTGTATATCCGAGTTTCTAATAAGTTATTTTTTAGACGACTTATCCAGTTAATTGCATCCACATCAAAAAGTTTAGAAAATAATTAAATTCTAGGTTTGTGTCTAGAATAAAATTTGTGCGCCTTTATTCACCCCCCCCCCCCCCCCTTTAGATACGCATTGTCATCTAACAGAGGGGCTTTTCAAGATAACTTGAGATAATTTATGGTAAAAAATTAGTACATATTAAAATCATTAAAACCGTGATTAAATCCTCTAGCAGGTTGTATTTTATGTGCTTAGTAAATTTATTTTATTATCATTTTATGTTCAGAGATAAATATGAGTTTTAGCAAAAACAACAAACCAAAAATAAATAATTAAGAAAAAATGTGCAATCTTAGTGAGAAAGGTGTACACAAAGAAGAAAGAGCCAAGCTCAATATCAACAAAGACCCAAATGCCAAAAAAAGCTATAAAAAGGTTATATATTCTATTAACCTTAAAGTGATAATCGATTAGGCACTAGTGAAATACAAAAATTTATGCAAGCTAATCGATTAAATCCTTTTTCACTCTCAAATATTCAGCAATTTAATAAGAGATTAATTAAGTCAAGGATTGTTTCTTCTCAAAATCTCAATCAAATCAGATCATCAATTAAAAATGCTAAAAATTCAAATTTTCATAAGATCTAATCGATTAATCAAGTTATTAATCAAATAAAGAACTTGTTTTTTTGAAATTTATGCAAATAAATCTCTTTTGCGCCAAATCAATATGATCTTATATGATATTTTACACACAAAAAAAGCTCTGAAAAACACTATATAAAGGTACACACTCCTCACCTCTCATTCATCCCAAATTCTATCATTTTCTCTTGTTTGTTATAGTGTCTACCTTTGTTGCTATTATCATCATCGTAACCCATGAAATTAGAAAAATTATGAAGGAAAATTACAAGTATGAAGGCATATTTGTTACATCAAGAATCGACAAAATCAATATCAGTTTTTCCATAGAGGAATTCAGAGTTGTGTAAGGTACCTACTTATGGAAAGACCTACAATGTTAATGTTCCAAATGATGCTATCATTTTCTATCATGATGTTGCAATTAGAAGTTTCCTTATTAACCTAGTGAAATAAAAGAAACTTCCACTCGAGAGGAATTTTATGAAGGCGTGTCATTGTGTGGTGCATCATCATGTAAACTGTGAGGTACTTCCTAGAAGAGAACATCATGATGATCTCTTAAAATAATATGTAATACATATGTGGATTCTAACTCAAAATTTTCAAGTTAATTGTAATTATGGAATTGTTTGCTTCATGATAAAATGCCAAAAAAGCTATTTGGTGGGGTTTCCCTACTTAATTTTGATCACAAATTTCTTGGTTAAAGCTAGTATTTTTGGATAATGAAACCACGCGTTCATATTATGGAAAGATTGATAAAAAATCTCTAAGTTTGATCAAGGAGAGCTAGTGACGACAACTTAGAAGATGTTCTGATGTGTTGGGAGAAACAAACTGTAGAGAAAAAAGAGGAACACAATAACAACACAAGATATTAACGTGGAAACTCCAAAACCAGAAGAAAAAAACTAAGGCAATTGTCAATAGGCATCCATAGAATAACAATATGTGAAAATTGTTACAACACATAATATACCCTCAACTAACTTAAGCCCCCAATACACCTACACCCTCCAAAACAAATATTTAGCTACATCTCACAACACTCTAATACAAGATAATAAGAGAAAAAAGAAAGTCAAATAAAAGTTTAAAGTGCTTTTGACGGGTGCATCTTGTAAAGAAAAACTTGAGTCCTATATATAGCCTTGGATTCTCTCTTCTATCACTAAACTAAGTGATGCGAGACTAGGAAAAAATTTAATTCTATATATAGTCTTGGACTCCCTCTTCCTTTACAAAAATAAGCTATGTCGGACTTCTTCAACATGTATATTTTCAACCAACCCCAACAATCTCCACCTTGATTGGAAATAATACATTAGCTTTCATTTTCATCACGAAGAATCATACTCCACCATAAAGAGTATAGTCACTTAAATATACACCACTCTAAGATTTTTCACATTGTCTTCACCAAAAATCATAGTTTTTAAAAACTATCATACTCCACATAAAGAAGAGTATACTTCACTTGAAGCTAAACCACTTCAAGAATTTTCAAATGTCGAAAACCAGGTTAAAACTTTATAATGGAAATTCCATGTTAATAAGAAGATCTTCAACCATCGACATAATCTCGTACCTTGTGTAATCTTGATTGTATCAACACATCTTTGACTTGAACTTTCCACAAGTCAAAAATGTTTCTTCCATCAATTTTCTCTAGCCCAAACTGCACAGTGGATCTTGTGACTGTAGCTTAACAACAATTTCACTATATTACCCTTCTTTTCGAATGTGGAAGATGAGACAAAGCTGCAACCATAGAGCATACTAAGAATTCATATTTCTGGATCGAACCAAAATCTTTGATACTAAGTGTTAGAGGTGTTGGATGCCATCCTTATGCACCTAAAGAGGAGATTCCCTCTAACAGACTTCAACAACCATACAGAATATTCAAACAAAGTATGCTTCCCACAAGGATGCCCTTCAATCCTTGAAAGGATGATTGTTCCATCATGTGAGGACACCATATGAAAGAACTCTAGCAACTTATCCTTGCTCCAGACATAAATTCGAAATGTTCATCCTAGGTGATTTGGATGACATTTCAAAGTGCAGACATCTCCAATACACACAACCCCTTGAGAGACCTTTCTCTTTAATAGAACAAGAGTTTCATGCTCTCATAGACTTTATAAATGATATAAAGTTAGGGTAAACAACCTATATCCTATTTGTGAGAAACACCAATAAACCATATTGAGAAAAATAAATTCTTAGCACAAAGATGTTAAGACATTAAGTCTGACATATCTCCAAGAATCTTCAACTTTATATTTGAGATTCTTTTTCATTAACTACTAGGAGTAGCTTGAGAATAAAACATTATCCCCCTCAAAAGCATCACAACATGTGGTTAGTGCATACCACACATTACTCTCTTCAAATAGAATCTGTTCTAGGGCAACAAACAAGATTCCATAAATCTGGCTCCTTTTATTAGAAGAATACTCCAGATATATGAGAGAATGTCCTTGACATTTGACCTTAATGTATCAGGAACCTGGCTGAGATAACATAACTCTACTGACTTAGAGCTCAACCTATGCACTTATACTAACTTAGATCAGAAGTAAACTAAACCAAGAAGTAACCAATTGGTTGATCAACATTCAACCAGTCCATCAATCTAAGACATGTTTTTTTGGATAACACATCTCAAATATATAACATAGATGCCTCCTCTTTCAGATCAGGAGTAGGTTCTAAACACATGTGATTAACACACATTTGTTTAGCACACAAAGCATCTTCCAGCCAACAGGAAGTTGCACACCTGCTGACATGATGTCCCAGCATCTGGTAGGACATCAGTTCCCTTCTTCTGGAACACAAAGATGAGCTTGGTTCTGAAACCATTACTGCTTCCAGAAAATCAAAACATCCCTTGATCACCTTCAAGGTCTTCAAAAATAATCCAAGCTCCATATATACCAACAACAATAAGACTCAGAGTCACTTTCTTAATTAGGTCAAGAATTAGGAAGCCTTTTTTAAAACCCAAAATGGCTCTATCCTTTCTTCAATAATCTATCAAATAAATGACATGTTTCTTGAAAGATAATCAACCATACACTAAAGTTCCTTTATGAGTGGACTTGAAAAATAAACTCAAGTATCGTTGGCGAGTTTAGACAGATGGTTGAAACATTCTTGCACATATCCTATCACCATAGGATACACCTGCCAAGGAGACCAAACCCTAATGCCATGTCAACCAGGGTTACAACAGATACCATGCAGTGGAACAAACAACATCTCCTCAACATCCTTCAGGCACAACAAAACCTTGCACACAAACTCCACACTTCAGGTGCACCGGGTCAACATAAGTTTGAAAATAAATCAAACTAAAAACAGTAGCTCTCCATCATAATTACACGCCTGAACACAACAGACAGGTCTAATCCTATCACTAATAGTCCATCCTCCACTTCAAGGTACCATTAAAAAACAATATGAACTATCCAAGTTCAAACAGCTTTTCAGTAGAAACGTTCTACCTTGCACATAAACCAGAAAGTATCCCCCATGAATCTCATCCAAAAACAGAAAGGATGCTTTCTCTGGTACCAATTGAAATTCTAGTATGACAGAACTGAGATGTCCTATGACATGTTGAAACATCTGATCCCACATAAACAAACAGGCAAGGTATAAACACTGAAAACAGTACTGAAAAGCATAAACAACACACCATAATTGTTAACTCAGTTCGGAGCATCTCTCCTACTCTAGGGGCATACCAAGCCAGGGACAAATCCATTATGATAGTATCAATTCAAAGTTAAACTCTCTCGTTTACAAATTTGCACTTAATCCCTACATGTGTTATATTTCTATCTAAGACTCGCTTAGATATGAGGCCCTCCTCAATTCCTCTTCAATTATAGAAAGAGATTGGATCAAAACAATTCTAAATAAATAGCAAAACACACTTCCATGAGACTACCTAGACAAGACTCTTGACTAAGAACACAAATTGGAGTTGCTTCAAAGCTTCCTCCAAGAACCATACTTACTCATTACTTCACGGCTTCCGAGTGAGAACACAGTGACCATCCCACAACTCGAGTGATTCACACATACTAACTCTCCTAGAGAGCGGCACAAAGACAAAGCCCTAGACTTCTACATCTTGAACCCATGCATATCCTAGGTTATAAAGACTTCTGTTTATAACCCATACCCAACTAGATTTGGGCCTTCAAAATATAACTCTTTGGTTGTTACAAACAGTAGTAGCTTTTTCTATAAACAAGATCTTTAATCATTAGTTTCCTAAAATATCTCAATATTCAGAAATTGAATAATCTTCAATATTCTGATTCGATTCTTCTTGACCTTTAAATCGGAACCATATAATATTGCGTAATATTCCCAGAATATTCTACATCTGTTAAATCATAACTAAATCCACTAATTTAGCTCAGCTCAGGCGCGGTGTCTTATGTTCCTTCATATGACATCTTATTCGACATGTTATTCCAGATGTTGAAACACTCCAACACAACATGTTCCAACATAAGATAGGACTTATTACTCAACATGTTCCTGTTAGAAAGTTAACATATCATATCTAACATATTGTTGTATTATTTGTTTTACAAAAATTAATGCCAATCCTAAAACTAGAGAACTTACACATGTTACACAACTCTAAAAAGCTCATTCTCATACGCACCATGTCCAGACCTCCTGTTTGACAATAAGAAGTTGAACACCATCCTTCTGCACCTAAAGAGGAGATTTCCTCTAACAGGTAAATGGAGCAGACTCAACAAATATGGCATTGAATAATCATTAAAAGCCACAAGCAGACTGCAGATTAAGCCTGTTTCTCCCAATTCTACAAGACACGAGGATTCCCTTTAATCCTTGCAAAAAAAATGTTCCATCATGTGAGGGAACCACATAACTGAGCCCATGCTTGAGAAGAGACTTCTCATGCAGACAACAGAAAACCATAAGTCTTTGGTCCCAGAAGGACTACTAAATCCTCCTTGCTCCAGACAAATTATGAAATGCTCATCCTAGGTGGTTTAGATGACACACAAAAAGTGCAGACAATAATCAACCACTTAGCTCATGTAGATACATCCCTAATGCTCACGATCCCTTGAAGTTCTCTTACACTACAACAAAATAAGAGTTACATGCTCTCATAGACTTGATAGTATCAAGTTAGAGTAAACAACCTCCATCATATTTAAGAGAAACACCAGCCATACATGTTGAGAAAAATAAATTCCCGGCACTAAGAGAAAAATAAATTCTCTCTAGATTCTTATCAAACTTATTGATAAGTGTCTTTATGAGTGGACTTAAGATAACCCTCAAGTATATTTGGAACTTTTAATAAGTTGAGTAGAAAAACATGAAGAAGTAAAAAACACAAGAAGGGGGGTTGAATTGAAACTTAAAAATCAAAAGCAATTGACACGATGATTTTTATCCTGGTTCGCTTGATCTCAAACTACTCCAGTCCACCCGCATATATGATTTCGCCTCTCTCCAACGAGGACTTAATTCACTAATCAAACTGATTACAATTCTACTTTGACAACTGCCAAAGTCTTCTTGAGTACAACCACAACCCGATCTATCTCAAGGAAATTCACTAATCAAAACAAGGAATTTACTGTGTACTATATGTTTTTCGTTACAAAAACTGTATCACTAACTGTGATGTATTACACGATTTGAGAAAATAGAATGAATATAATTTTTGTAGCGTTTTGAGATTGTATGGAGCAGTTGTGAAAATTGTAAACGATTTAGCCTTTGAGCTTGTTCATATAGGCGTGGCAATCTGTCCAAATGGGAACATGACAATTGGCACTTAATGCACTTTCCATACTGAGAATATCCTTGTCTGATTGTAGCCGTTGTAAATGATACCGCCTTGATGGAAAAGTAACGCTTCAGAACTTAAGGAATCTTGCTTGCTGCTTTGCTTCAGAACTTGGGAAGTCATAATCATAAGGTTTTGTTTGCATGATAGACTTCCATTCAGAATTAGGATATCTTTCTCTTTAGCACAAATTCTGATCTGCATACTTCAGAACATTATGATTACTCAGCTTGAGCACTTTTGTGGCTTAACTTCTGATATAGTTCTGTCAGAACTTCTGTACAACATAGAACACAAATTTAGAGTGCATATTTGTTCTTTATGTTTGTTATCATTAAAACTCTTATGAGGATTGTAGAATCAAACTATATTCTAATAATCTCCCCATTTTTGATGATGATAAAAACTAGGATTTTTCAATAAAAATATACAGAACAAAAAGCTTAAGAGAGTCTCCCCCCTGAGTTGAGTACTCGGATAGAGATGAAATACTTCCCTTGAGTTCCTTCTCATCAGAGCTTTTAATGCATCTCCTTCTGTCTTTATCAGAATTTGTTCCTGTTTATGCTTTCAGGAAAAAAAAGAAGTTAAGATATTCATAATGTTTGAGACTTTGTCCCGGTAAACTATTATTGAAAATATTTTACGTTCACCCCCTTTTTGTCAGGTATCAAAAAGCAATATAATCACAATTAATTAGAGTAAAAAATGATGATTTGTATTAAAAAAGATTTCAATGACATCTTTCAGAAACAGATAAGATAAGATAATGAAAAACAGAAAACAAGTTAAAAAATCTAAGATGGAGGGGGAAGTCGTGTGAACAACACTTCCAGCAAGCCCTTAATCTGAGTGCTTGATTCTTCTTGCTTTCCCAGCATATCCTTGATTTATTTTGTTTCTTCTTCATGTTTATCCAATCTTGCATGGATTACAGTATTCTCCTTCTTCAGCTCTTCCAGAGTTTGCATGACCAGAGATGGAGCTGGTGTTTTCTCAGAGGTTGTAAGTCTTTCAGAATACTCTGCAGCATCTTCTGATTCAACTACTTCTTCAGTTGCATTTTCCATTTCTTAAACAGTAGCCTGAGGGTGACTATCAGAACATGGTTCAGTAACTTCTGAAGGTTGGTACTCTTTTCAAAGAGCATTGTCCAGCAGAAGAATTGGCTTCTTTTCCCAGTGGCTCAGAACTTGATCTTTGAAGGCTTTCAGCTAATCACTGAAGTTCTGTTGAGCCATATCATAACTCAATTCTTTCGGCCTTTAGGATTCAGAGTTGAACCATTTTATGAATCTATCCCAAAGAGAATTAGAAGCAGCAGGATTAGAATTCTCTTGACTTGCTTGCTTTAAGGAATTAACCCATTCATGTATTTCTGTTTCAAAAATCAACAAGTTCTTACCAACATCTGTTTTGGTTAAGGTTGGTTTAGGTTTGGGAATGGAAATTTTATTTGTGGTTGAATCTAGGAGGTCCAGCGCTTCTAAATCATTTATGGTTCTGAGATGATCAGCTGGATGGTTAATGGCAGAGGGAGTAGGAGAATCAAATATTATGATTGGTGAACAGAGAGTGTTTGGTGGTGTGGAATGATAGGGTGAAGGTATTTCTGGAATTTCTAATATGGATATAGGTTGACGAACCATAAGAGGTTCCGTTATTCCAGGAATAGGGGTAGTGGTATCAAAGTCTGTAAAAGAATCTTCTGATTGGTTTGCGGTAGCGTGTTGATTTTCTGGTTCATGGGTTTCAGAGTTTGGATTTTCAGTTTGGGGAGTGTGAGGGTTTTCATTTTCTGGTTTAGGAGAATGGGGGTTTAGATTTTCTGGTTGTGGAGAGTGGAGGTTTGTATTTTCTGGTTGTTGAGAATGGAGGTTGGGATTTTCTGAGATAGGTGATTGAAATTCTTGAGCAAATAGTTCAATATCAGAAAGAACTCTTGCAAGTTCTGGCTAATTTTGTTCTGGATTTGGATTGGGGGAGTGAGGTTCAATTAAGAAGCTGCCAAGAGTTACAGAGGGATCAAACTCTATGTCAAAATCCTCAAATGTTTATGGTGAGGGATCTTCTGTTTGTTGAAGGGGGATGATTTCGGATGTTGGAAAAACAATAGATTCTACAACAAAAACAAAGGAAGTGTTACCTTTCTTTTTAGCAGCTTTGGGTGTCCTCTAAGAGGATTCTTCTCTTGCTGCCTTTCTCTTTCTGGATTTCTTCAGCACAACATCTGGAGTTGGCTTGTGCAGATCACGAATGTTGAGTTCTGGTATTGTTCCATCTTCCTTGCAAGCTTCAAGGTATCTGACCATAATCTCTGGAGAAGCATCCATTTCAGAAAATAATGGAAAATCTTTCAGAGGGATTCTCCTAGATGTGATGACTTCTTGAGTAGCAATTGTTGGTTTCTTTTTAATGCTTTCAATAATCTTCATTTTCTTCAGATTCTTGGCATTAAGTGGTTTACCAGCACATGCCTCCATAGTGCTGATCTGATGAGCCTCTGTCAGATTCTCTATCAATCTATTCTCCGTCAGAATATCAGAAATCAATCTTTCCAGAGGAATCCAATCCCTTTTTGTACTTTCTTCTTCCCTTGTTTCTTTCACGCTTGTTCTCAGATGATTGAAGAGCAAGTGTGGAAGATTTAGTTTGGTCTTCTTTGAAATGAAATACAACAAAAACTGTTGATCAATGTTGATGTATTCAGGAGAGCATGTTGGCTTCCTGTGATTTATGCATCCCAGAATGATCCTGGCCTAGATTATGTAATAATCCTTCAAGTCTCTTATCTTGATGGATGGCTGTCCAGAAGTGAAAATGACTCTAGCAATAGATTTTAGGTCAGAACACTTGTCAACCATGTCAATGCACCTAACTCCGCCGCCATTGTACCCAATAAGTTTCCCAATCAAGTCTTCTGTAATCACTATCTTCTTCCCCATAACGTACGACGTAACCTAATGATTGGATGAAGTAGTATGAATCCAGAATTCCTTAGCAAGAATGGGGAATGCTAGACCTAGCAGACAATCAAAGTATCTATTCCAGCCCTGAGCTCTCAAATCAAAACCATTTTCCTTTAAGCTCTCAAAATCAATGATTAACTCACATAGAACTTCAAGAGAATCGACCGAAGTGAGAAACATTCTTATGGGTTCCTCATACTGTTCAGCTGTTGAAGAAGAACCAGGAGCACTTTGGAGATTTTTGATGCTTGATGAGGATGCCATTGTTCACACGGTTTTTTTTTTGAAAAATACTGAGAAAGGGGTTTTTGCAAAACGAGAGCAAGAGAGAATAATAGATGCAATAAGAAGTGAATGAAATAGTGATTGTGTATTTATAAATGCTTTTGAAAACTTAATAAGTAAGAAAGAGAAAAAATAAGTAATGATTATACTATAATTATGAAACCTAAAGTTGGAGGATTGCGTGTAGATACTAAATAGTTACCATTGACAAGTGTCTGAATGCATCTAATCAGAGCCTTAGATTCTTCAGAATTTGAACGCGTGTTCAGCCTTAGAAGGTAGCTTATGAGAGGATGACAAATGTTTGATGGTGTGAACTGCACGCCTCTATCTTTGAAATGAAAGGTTCAGATCTTCATAGATAGATTATGAAGCAACTGTACTCCTAACTTCTGAAGACATGTTGATCAGATGTTCACAGAAAAAATATAAAGTTCTGAGGGTTACAGAATATGTAAATAAAACTTCTTATTCTAGACATAATTTCATGCTGAGATGTTTCAGAATGAAATTAAACATATCTTCAGAAAGGGGTTTTGTAAAGACATCATCCCATTGATGGTCTGTGTCAATAAATTTCAAAGTAAGAATGCCTTTCTGAATATAGTCCCTAATAAAATGATGTTTTATTTCTATATGCTTAGCCCTAGAATGCAAAATTGGGTTTCTAGATAAAAAAATTGCAGAAGTATTATCACAGAAAATAGGGATGTTACTCTCAAATATGTTGAAGTCTTCAAGCTGACTTTTCATCTAGAGCATCTGTTTGATACATCCAGCAACTGCAATATATTCAGCTTCTGCTGTTGACAATGCAATTGTGGACTGCCTCTTACTGGTCCATGAGATCAGATTGTCTCCCAGAAACTGGCAGCTTTTAGAAGTACTTTTTCGTTCTACTCTGTCTCCAGCAAAATCAGCATCACAATATTCTACTAAACTTTATTCATTGGATTTTCTATAAAGCAAACCCAGGTTAGTAGTACCTTTCAGATACTAGAAAATTCGCTTAACTACTGTTAAGTGAGATTCTCTAGGATCTGATTGGAATCTAGCACATAAACAAACGTTGTATAAAATGTCAGGCCTTGAAGCTGTCAGATAAAGGAGAGAACCAATCATACCTCTATAGATCTTCTGCTCTACCTTTTTACTTACCTCCTCCTTTTCCAGAATTCACGTGGGATGCATTGGAGTCTTTGATGGCTTACACTCTGAGAGGTCAAATTTCTTCAGAAGTTCTCTGACGTATTTGCTCTGGTGAATGTAAGTTTCTTTTGGAGTCTGATTGATCTGAATGCCCAGAAAGAATTTAAGTTCTCCCATCAAGCTCATCTCAAACTCTGCCTGCATAGACTTAGCAAATTCTCTTCCCAGAGAAGGTTTAGTAGATCTAAATATAATATCATCTACATAAATCTGACAAACTAAAATGTCATTCTTAAATATCTTATAGAACAAGGTTGTGTCCACTTTCCCTCTTGTAAATTCCTTTTCTAACAGAAAGTTACTTAGTCTTTCATACCAAGCTCTGGGAGCTTGTTTCAGACCATAAAGTGGCTTCTTTAGTTTGAAAACATATTCTGGGTGTTTGAAATTTTCAAACCCAGGGGGTTGGTGCACTTATAGAGATTCTATTTTGAATGTAACATGTTGTGTTAATTGCTTCTTCCCAGAAGATCTTAGCAATGTTAGTCTCATCGACCATGGTTCTGACTATTTCTTGTAATGTTCTGTTCTTTCGTTCTACAACTCCATTTTGTTGGGGAGTTCTAGGACAAGAGAAATCATGCAACATGCCATTTTCGTTAAAAAATATTTCAAATTTTTTATTTTCAAACTCTCCACCATGATCACTTCTGACTTTGACAATTCTAAGATCATTTTCATTCTGAACTTGGTTACAGAAAGCAATGAACACAGAGTGTGACTCGTCCTTCTGTATTAAGAACTTTACCCATGTCCATCTGCTATAGTTATCTATGATCACTAACCCATACTTCTTGCCACTAACATACGCAATTTTCATTGGTCCAAATAAATCTATGTGCAAAAGTTCTAATGGCCTAGAGGTAGAAACAACATTTTTAGCTTTAAAAGCAAGTTTTTCAAATTTGCCTTTCTGACATGCTTCACACAGAGCATCTGAGTTAAACTTCAGATTAGGAAGTCCTTTGACTAGATTTAGTTTGTTAATCTAAGATATTCTTCTCATACTAACATGCCCCAATCTTCTGTGCCAGATCCATTACTCGTTGTTAACAGAAAGAAGACATTTTACATTCTGACTCTTTAGTTCAGAAAGTTTTATCTTATGAATTTTGATTTTCCTCTTTCCATTAAATAGGATAGTTCCATCTTTCTGACTAACATCTTTGCATGAATTTTGATTAAAGATTATATCATAACCGTTATCACTTAATTGACTTATGGATAACAGGTTATGCATTAATCCATCAACTAACAACACATTATTAATAGAAGGGAGATTACCATTACCTACTGTTCCAAAGCCAATGATCTTCCCTCTTTGATTGCCTCTAAAACCCACGTAACCTCCAAGTTTAAGTTCCAGGCTTTGGAACATATGCTTTCTTCCCGTCATGTGTCGAGAGCATCCAGAGTCTAGGTACCATGACTGGTGTTTTAGCCTTGCTGCTAAAGATATCTGCTACATATATAATTTTGTCCTTAGGTACCTGTGATATGGTGGGAAGAATTGGCTGGTTTTGGAATGCTGGTTTGCATTTTGCGTTTGTTATTCGCAAAATGTCGCGGTAAGCAAGAGTCGCCACCGACTTTTATTTTATCCAACAAGGAAAGGAAAAAAGAACAGAAAAATTCCTTTTTCGAGATTTTCTAGGTACGGGGGGTAGATTATAGAAAGGGAAGGTATTAGCACCCTTTCTATCCGTAGTTATCTATGGGCTCTTAGGGACTTGCTCATCATTTTCAAAATGTTTTCTCTGTGCTTGTGGGTTTGAAAAGTTTTTGTTTTAAACTTCGATTTAACTCTTGCTTCTATCCTCAAGAGTGTAATGAAGTGTTTTTGAAAAAACTTTGTTTGAAAAGGAGTGTAAGTGCGAAAAAATTTGTTTTGGATGAGAAAGTATCTAAGAACTATCTACCTACTCGAAAAAGGAATCGTTCTATGCTAATTTCCTTTAGACAATGCTATCCCACTATTGATGAGTAGGTAGCACCATCGTTGGAGTTTGAGGGTTAATTCGAAAAAGGGACATACGGTCACCAAAGCAATGTTAGGACGCCTTAGCGGTAACCCCTAATGTCCTAGATCATTTGTTTGAGGCAATAATGTCTGAGGCAACCATTTTGAGGCGACTATGATCTTTTAGACAAGAGGACGACCTCTAAAACGACCTATGCTCAATGACCGTGTGCGAAGGCAACCAAGTGGAATGTACGCTAGGAGTACGCATGTGCGAGTGTGTCGTTTTCAGTTATTTTTATCTTTGCACATGTTAAGGGTGATCTAATTTGATTTTAAGATTAGGCATTCAGTCTTGTCATGCAAACCCTATTATCAAACATCTAGCAGTTATAATTTGCGGAAAATAAAATGCGGAAATTAAATTACAAGGCACCGGGTATTTACATCGCCAAAAGCAACCCTTTGAAAATAAAATAAAATAAAAAGGTAAATAAATAAAATGTCCTAATTATCTATTACATTCCGAAAACAGATACATCAATATGGATAAAGAAAAGTAAATCGTGACGCAAAATTAAATCGGATGTATAATTAGGGTTTTGACCCTTTTAAAAGAAAATGCTTTTTTTGTTGTTTTTATTTTAAGAAAAGAAATTAAATCCTAAATTAAATAACTAAATTAATTAATGAAATGGAAAAAATAATTAATGACATATTTTTGAGTTCTTGTTATTTTAAGAAAGAAAATAAAAATGATTAAATGAAATAAAACCTAATGATTTCTAATTGATTTTATTTATTTACAAAAATAACAAATTAAAATTCTCTAATTAATGCCCTAATTAAATTAATTAGTATTTATTAAAAAAGAATTCTAAAATTTTATTGGATAAAAATATTTTTTGATGATTTTTTTGATAAAAGGAAAAATTATGATTGGTTAGTAATTGATAAAAATAAAATAAAATAACTAAACTAATAAAAAGAAAATATAATAGAAAGAAAGAAATGGGCCTTTTTTGGAGGTGCTGAAAGCCATTTTTGTTGGCCCATTAAGCTGGTCCGTTGACTTTCTCTGATCCACTATGTGTGCATTGATTGGCTTTTTGGTGGACCTCCAATCGCTGACCATCAGATCTGGCCATTGGCCATCTGGCACCTGGATTGGTGAGGGAATATGGTGTGGATCTGGCCCCTACGTGTACATGATCTCCTAAAAAATAAGAAGAAAATACAAATTGCTGGAGGTAGGGATCGAACCCCTGACCTCCAGCCTATGGGTCCTATATGGCCTATGTGACAACCACTGAAGCACGTTGTTGTTTTGTTAATAATAATACCAATAATATATTATATAAAAAAACAAATCAAATGCCAGAAAAAAACAAAAAAAAAAGCGCGCTATATTTGAATCAACCAATGGATAGGTGACAGCTCTTCGTCCCCTTCCTCCAAAACCTGTAAAAATTACCTGCGGATTTTTATCCGCAGCTAAAAGCATGGCTTTCTCCTAAAATCGTCCTCAGGCCATGTAAACACATTCCAAGAACATGGTTGAACTCGTCATAACCTCCTGATCACAACCATGTCCTTCATGTGGACCAATTTTCCCCAAAACAGAAAACCCCAAAAACAAAAGATGAAACCCTAATAATGGTGGGTCTCGTTACAGGTCATGAAAACGCAATTGAATGATATCAAATGCTTGCAAATGGTTTGTAGACTCAAAATATGCTATCAATTCATATCAACCATGCCTAAATTGAGAAATACGAAATCAAGAACAGGGCGGTTTTACGAAGGACTTACAGCGCGTATGAGGGCCTGAGAATGCCTGGTTTGGATTGGGATAGCTTGTGTGCGTTACCAGGAAGCGATTGGGATACGTCTCAACTCTTGAAAATGCCTCCAACCTTGATTTCGATCTCAAGCTTTTTTGTGATTTTTGCAAAGTTGGTTTTGCCTCCACACTTGATCTCCAACCCTGATTTTCGTGCCTATAGCTTGCTTATGTATTGTACATTGGATTAGGGTAACATTTGTTGTTCAAATCTTCCCACATTGATGATTGGATATTTGATTTGATTCATCCATAAAAGCTTTACAAACTTGGCCTAAATCACATCTTTTTGTACCCAATGCCTTTGATACGAATTTGATTGTAATGATAGTTGTATTTGGAGCCTAAAACAACCAGAAAATCATTAGTTATCAATGCCTTAGATTTTATGTGATTTTATTTGATTTAAAAAGAATTAATTCAAATAAAAATCAATTTAAATGATAAAAATGAGATATGGACACATGGCCAAGGCTAGAGCACGTGGGCAATAATGCAAACTCAAATCAAGTGAAAAAGAATGGGCCCATTTGGCAAAATTTGAAGTTTTGGGGATAGTTGACTTTTGGCAATTTTGCAAAAAAGTCCAACTTCAACAATGCATAACTTCTTCAATTTTGAAATTTTGGAGGTGTTATGGTAATTTTTAGAAAGCTTGAGATGTCCTCTAACCAACCCTTTTGGTCTCATTTCATTTTGATATTCCATGATCAAGTTAGAAGCTTTGACAAAAAGGGTGTTTTTATTGACTTTCAAAAATAACCTATAATATCAAAATTCATAACTTCTTGTGAGTGCATTTTTTGAACTTGGGGTATGAATATGGATTGTAGAAAATTTCATCCTCTTCAAAATGAGCTTTGGATGGGTCATTTATCATAAAGTATGAGAAAGTTATGCTTGGTCAAAGTTGAGTTGACTTTTCCTACAAAACCCTAATTTAGCAACTTTTGAATCTTGATGAATTTTGAGCAATACTTGATTAATCATGATCAACCCTTGATCAAATGATGAAACATCCTTCAAAATGAGAATGTTGACAAAAAATCTTGAAGTTTGACTGTATGTAGGTCACAGTTGACTTTTGCCCTAGCATAGTCGATTTTTGGATCTTTGAGCAATTGACTGAGCAAACTTCCTCTGCAAGGCTTGAAATTTGACATGGATGATCTTGAGAACATATTAGTACATTGGTGAGAACTTGGGGTCACTTGAACTCAAGGATCTTGATGCAACACCAAACCCTAATTTGGGGTAACCTGCCTTAGGAGATAGCTTGTCTGTCCAATTTCTTGAGCAAACTTGAGCAACTTGGAGATTTTTCTTGCAATGTTTTGAGAAATATGGGAGGGAAAATTTTGGGGTACAACAGCTGACCCTGTTCAATCTTCTTAAACCTGAGGATGTATATTGGCTTTCATGCCTTTCGTGATCCGAAGGTGGAAGATGATTGAACACTAGAGTGCCCAGAAATTTGCACTCGCATGAAGTTGTATTAGCCTTGTGATGTCGGGAATGGGCTTACAAATTCCATTTAGAAGAGTGTCGATCGCATAAGAGATTCCTTAGCGAGAGCTTACGTACCTGCTGTTGAGGAAGATTCCGCTGGGGAAGTCTGATTTTTGTTGAGATTTAGGAACTTGCCCGTAGTTCAACTGAGGTGGGAAACATCTTCGTCGAGATTTGAGAACTCGCCCGTAATTCAACTGAGAAAACTTCTCTGCTGAGATTTAGGAACCTATCTGTAATTCAACGGAGGAACATTGTCGAGATTTAGGACTTGTCTATAATTCAACTGAGAAAAATTCCGTTGAGATTTAAGAACTTGTCAGTAATTTGACTTGGGGAAACATCTTCATCGAGATTTAAGAACTCGCCCGTAATTCAACTGAGAAAACTTCTCTACCGAGATTTAGGAACTTGTCTGTAATTCGACGGAGGAATTTTGTCGAGATTTAGGACCTTGTATGTACTTCAACTGAGGAAAACTCTGTTAAGATTTAAGAACTTGTCAGTAATTCGACTTGGAGACGAAAGCTTCATAGCTTTGAATTTTATGAGAATTTAACCGCATCCTTCCTGAAAGATAAAGATTAGCTGTATGTAATGCATGATATGTATCAAGCAATGATGTTCTCTAAATAAATGAGATTGTGTTGTATGATGCGTATGTGCATGTGTCGTGATGTATGAAAATGTAATGTTTTTAGCTGGGGGAAATAAATCTCGGATAGCTGCTGGAGAAAAGAGTTGAATTCTTCGTTTCCGCTGGGGATGGCGAACGAAGATGACTGTGAGAATAAACCTGCAGGAGAGGATGACTCCGTTGGGGAATAAACTGATGAGGAGATTACTCTATGGGGGAAGAGATGCTCTGCTGAGGATTCTGCTGATAAATTCCACTGGGGATGAATTACCGTTGCTGGTGATACGGAATCCTGTTGGGGATTGAATTTTTTGCTTGTGAAAGGAATGAACTCCGCTGGGGATGATTTTTCCAATAGCGACCTTACTGGGGATAACCTTTTAGGCTCTACTGGGGACAATCTGCCAGAGTCTACTGGGGATGATCCTCCAAAATTCACTGGGGAAGATTCTCCAACTCTACTGGGGAGCTTTTTTAGGCTGCGCTGGGGAGAATTTTCAAACTCCAATGGGGATATTTTGTACTCCGCCAGGGATAATAAGACTTTTCAGTGATGATGATAGATAAACTCTGCTTGGGGAAAATATTACCGATTCATTCGCGGTTGTGAGTCTCAACTGGGGAGAGGTACCATTGTTTCCTTTTCTTACCCTGTGGGGAGTGAAAGTACTTCAGCCATATTTTCCAGCTGAATTTATCCTTGTACCTGGTGGACAGAGCAACTGTAAAGCTCAGACAATTCTTATTTCCCCAGTTTCTGATATTACGAGTAATTGTCTTTTGTTTCGCATGTAGATATTCATGAGCAGCAATTAATGTCAAACGCATATATCAAAAATGAACATTGGACGTTCTTTGCAAAACAAAACAGAAAAAGGAAAAACAGTTGAAATTTCTTTGAAAATGAATTGATTTTGAAGTTTGCCTGTAAATAGGCGTTTTTGTACAAGAGGCTGACATCCTAGTAAGAGAACGTCGTCCAACAATAGAGTTTATACAATTTGTAAAAACGAAGAAAAACAGCTATGTGAACAATCCCACTGGGTTCCAACTCTGCTATTGCCTTTATATCCTCGAGCATCTCATCACTTTGCTACTTGGTTAAAGGTAGATCAGATTGATTAGTGTCGTCTGAGCTTGATAGTCGATACTGGAGTCTGGTTGCGAGGTGATCCAATGAAACATAGTGTTACGCTTTGATCCCTAATTTTTTTTCCTGGATCGCCCTTTCGGGTTTTCAGTCCATCGGGATACCCTTTTTTGCCCAAGCCGCCTTTTTAGGTTTTCGACTTGTCGGGTGTACAAATTTTTTCATTTCATACCTTATTTTTGCCTGAACCCTTTTGGTTCACCGGGAAGCCCTTATTTTTGCCTAGGCCAGTCAACCTAGCAGGTCTTTGATTAGGCGTAGTATCTTTTCACTATGTCTGCATTGACGGGGTGAGGAAGGTCGTCACCATCCATGGTGGTTAGGATCATAGCTCCTCCTGAGAAAATATTCTTAACCACAAATGGCCCTTCGTAAGTAGGGGTCCATTTGCCCCTGGGATCACCTTGAGGTAAGATAATGCGCTTGATTACAAGATCCCCAACTTGATACTCTTGTCGTCTGACTTTCTTGTTAAATGCCTTGATCATTTGTTTTTGATACGTTTGACCATGACAAATAGTAGGAAGTCTCTTTTCGTCTATTAAGTTCAGCTGATCAAGCCGGGTCTGAATCCAATCATCTTCGCTCAAACCTGCATCCTTCATAATCTGAAGAGAAGGTATCTGAACTTCAATGGGCAAGACGGCCTCCATGCTGTAAACAAAGGAATATGGTGTTACCCCTGTTGACATCTGTGCTAAGGTACGGTACCCATGAAGAGCAAATGGTAATATCTCGTGCCAGTCTTTGTACGTCACCGTCATCTTCTGCACAATCTTCTTAATGTTCTTATTAGCCGCTTCTACAGCCCCATTCATCTTCGGCCGGTAGGGAGAAGAGTTGTGATTTTGTATCTTGAACTGCTTGCAGAGCTCGGTGATCATCTTGTTGTTGATATTTGTACCATTGTCTGTAATGATCCTCTCTGGTACACCGTATCGACAAATCAGATTGTGCCGAATGAACCGTGCCACGACGTTCTTGGTTACTGTAGCAAAGGAAGCTGCTTCAACCCACTTTGTAAAGTAATCAATAGCTACCAGGATGAAACAATGCCCGTTGGATGCCGTAGGTCTGATCTCACCAATCATATCAATGCCCCACATTGCAAAAGGCCAAGGAGCTGTCAAGACGTTCAGAGGAACTGGAGGTATATCCACCTTATCAGCATAGACTTGGCACTTGTGACAGGTCCGAGAATGCTGATAACGGTCGGCTTCCATGGTGGACCAAAAATATCCTGCCCGAAGGATTTTCTTTGCCATGGTGTGTCCACTAGAATAAGTTCTGAAAGTACCCTCATGTAACTCTACCATAATCCTTTTTGCTTCGTTCTTATCCACATATCGCAATAAGGTTGAATCATGGTTACGCTTGTAGAGAATGCCATTGCTGATGAAGAATTTCGCTGCGAACCGCCTCAGAAACTTCTTGTCATTAACAGATGCACCCTCGGGGTATTCCTGAGCCTCAAGATACCTCTTTACTTCATGAAACCAGGGTTTATCTGCTATCTCTTCAGTCCCAATGTCATAGCAATGTGCAGGTTCGTACAACCTCACAATGGTAATTTGGGGAGCTTCATTGTCCCATCTGACCTTGAACATAGAAGACATCGTAGCCAGCGTGTCCGCTAACTGATTCTCCTCTCTAGGGAAGTGCTCAAAGGTTATCTCCTCGAAGTGGGGAAGCAAAGTCAACACATACTCCTTGTAAGGAATAAGATTAGGGTGTTTCCTATCCCACTCACCCTTGATCTGACTGATCACGAGAGCGGAATCTCCGAAAACACTTAAGAACTTAATCCTTAGGTCAATAGCTGCTCGAAGACCCATAATGCATGCTTCGTACTCCGCCATATTGTTGGTGCAGTTGAAACGTAGTCGGGAGGTGAACGGAGTATGAGAGCCTTTAGGAGATATGATCACGGCGCCAATGCCATTACCCAAAGCGTTTGAAGCTCCGTCAAAGTACATAGACCATCGGGATCCCTCCTCAGGTCCTTCATCCGGTCCAGGTGTCTCACAGTCAGTTACCAACATGATGTTCTCATCCGAGAATTCAAAGTTCATAGACTGGTAATCGTCCAATGCCTGATGTGCCAAATGATATGCCAACACACTTTCCTTGATTGCCTTTTGGGTCGTATATTGGATGTCATACTCAGTCAAAATCATCTGCCATCTTGCTATTCTTCCGGACAAGGCAGGCTTTTCGAAGATATACTTGATTGGATCCATCTTTGATATCAATAGAGTAGTGTGAGTCAGCATATATTGTCTCATCCAGCGAGAAGCCCATGCCAAAGCGCATCAAGTTTTCTCAAGTGTGATACGGTGGGAGAACTGACTTGAGTTTTGCGTTTGTTTTCGCAAATGTTTCGGTTGAGCAAGAGTCGCCACCGACTTTTTATTTTATCCTAAGGAAAGATTAAAAAAGCACAGCAAAAACCTTTGAGATGTTTTCTTGGGTTCGGGGAGTAGATTATAGAAAGGGAAGGTACTAGCACCCTTTCTATCCATGGTTATCCATGGGCTCTTAGTTACTTGCTTAGATATCTTGCCTTGCATTTTCAATTGTTTGAAATGGTGCTTTCAATTGTTTGAAATGGTTGTGTGTGGGTTTGAAAATGTTTTGAAAAGAGGCCAATGTGGTGGCAACCTTTGTAATGATCCATGTTTGAATGTATACAAAGGTGTACTTATCTTTTGAAAAGTTTTCAATGTTTTTGAAAGTTGTTTTGAAAGTGTGTTGTGATGTGTGTTTTGAAAAATGGAAAGGATTATTTGGCAAGTTTGATCAAGTAACTAAGAGTTGTCTACCCCTAAAATTTACTCAAAGATTTTTCCTATGTTTTAACCATTTTAACAATTTTGTTCCACCATTGTATTTGGTGGACAATCTTGTGTTAGGATGTTAACGGGACGGGCGCGGGTCATCGTTTAGACCATGATTGCAATGGTGCCAAGTGTCTTTGGCAAATTTTCCTTCAAGGGACTTGATCATTTTTAGGCAACTTTCGAAAGCGTCATCGAGGGACTATGATCATTTGATATTGTTTTGTTTTGCCAAAGAAACTCAACATGCAACATGGCCCATTATTGAAGGCAACAAGTGGAGTAACCCTAGGGGTGCAAGTGTGATTGGTGTTGTCCATTTTCATGCTTTTTTGTCTTTGAATTAGGTCAAGCTATTTGTTGTTTGATTTTTGCATACAAAACCCTAAGTCTATCATGGCATATTTGGAAAGCTTTAAAGTGCGGAAAGTAAAATCCTAAATTATTACAACATAATTATGGGATGGGGGGTACAAATGTTCAAATGGGGATATTTAGCAAGAAATTTAAATCTAAACTATTACATCCAAATTGAATATACAAATTATTTAATTGTACAATAATTAAATAAAATACAAAAAAAATATGCAAAATGCACAAAAATGATTTTTATATGTATGTAAAAGTATTTTTCATGTGACAAATAAACAAAAAAAAAATAAAAAGGTTAATTTTTGGGCATTTTCATGGTTTAGGGCAAAACTCTAATTTGCTAAATAAAAGTATTTATTATTTATTATATGCAATATTTATTAATTATATACAAAAAATAAATAAAAAGGAAGTATATTATGAAAAAGTAATTTTTGAGGTCAAATATTAATAAAAATAAAAAATGTATTATTCTTGTATTTGTATCCTAAATATCCTAAATATATAAATATTTATATTATGTATTAAATATATTAAATATATACAAAAAATAAAAATATTTATTATTTACAAAAAAAGTATATTTTTTTAGAAAATGTTTTCAAAAGATAAAATCAAATAAAATCAGAAAATAAAAATTATTTGTATTATTTTTAGTATTTTAAATAAGAAGTATATATATATATTTATTTACATATGGAACTAAATGAAACAAATAAATACCAAATAAAAATGCAAAAAATGTGAGAAAAATATTTTTAGTGTTTTTTCATGTTTGAATAAAAATATAAAATCAGAATCAAAAAGAAAAAATCAAAAATGACAAATATATCACATAATGGGCCAGGGGGGTGTATGTGAAATAAAGTGGTGCAAACAGAAAAAATGAACCAAGCCCAACCCAAAAGGAGTTGTCTTCAACCTCCAGCACCATTCAAACAAAAAGCGCGCGTTCTTCCTCCATCTCTGCAAACTATTGATTCCTTGACTTTTAACAAAAACTCACAACACAAACATTATAGAGCATCATGTCACGAGTTCATACATATAAAAACTTGATCTAACTCTCAGAAATGAGAGAGAATTTCTTCTCCCCCAATTTCTGACCTAAGTTTTTTCTAATGTTCAGGTTCCAAATTCTCTTAACACACACAATATAAATGAAAAGTAATTATATGGGTAGCTTCAGGGCCATGAGTAGAACATAACTTCTTCACAAACCTAAGCCTAGATATGCCTGGATAGAGATATAGAAGTTCAAACTTTTACCTGTTCAGCTTGAATCGTGTGCAACAATGGAGGCACTTTCAATGCAGTGTGAGGACTTGTACAACTTGCTTGAAGTTCAGGGATGCTTCTCCAACCTCTAGCTTGCTTTGAAACTAACTGAAACGAGCTATGTAACTTAACCTGCACAACTGAAAAAATGAAAATGGTGAACTTGGTTAGAGGTGTTACAGTCTGTAGCTAGGGCTTGGGATAACTTGTATGGATGTTATGGAGTGTGTATGAACAAGCTTTGGCGAAAACGCACGAGCAAACTGAGTTGTGAAACTCAATCTGCAGGGATGCCCTATTTTGTGCAGCAAAATGGTGTTTTGATGTTTGGGGAGGTATTGAAGGTGGTTAGGTCGTGTTTCAGGTCAGTTGGATCAAGTGAAAAATGTTTACAAGGTTTGCTTGAGTTAGTTCTTGCAGGAATGAGAGATGTTGTTCAAAATGCAAGTTTCTTCTATCATAAGCAAAGTTTGTCAAGTTGGGTTATAGGCCAAGGCAGGTCCCTCAAGCATGCTGCATAATCTCTCCTTGATCAGTGGGATTAGTCCATAATCTTGTGCCTAGAAGATATGCTTTGTACTTCTTTGATTTGTGTTTTGACATAAAGCCATGCTTTACAAGAATGGATAAAGTGCTTTTTCTAATTATGGATTAATCTAACATGTATTGCCCAAATGAATGAAATAACATCTTGGCACAATGGTTTAGCATTGAATTATTGAGTGTAAGAAGGATTAGAGGCCTGTAATCTAGCTTGTGCAAGCTGAGTTTGAAAATGCATAGTGTATGAACATGAAATTGGTCAAGAACAAAAGTGACTTTTGCCCAACTTTTCCAATTCGATTCTCCCTAACCACAAGGGTGTTTGAGAAGTTCTTGGACAATTTGGAAAGCTTGGAATGTGTACTATAATCCATCTTTGTAATGCAAGTTGAAATTCCAAGTGGAAGCATGTGAAAAGTGGCCATGAAGTTGGGCAAAAATCCTGCCTAGAATAGGTCAAAAAATTTCTAAGTTAAGAATGTTTTGCACCCTTGTTCCAAAAATCATAACTTGAGCTACAAGCTTCGTTTGAGGAAACTTTGTGAATCAAAGTTGTAGATTTTGCAATGGAATATAACTTTCATGTTTTGAGTTTTGTTTGAATCCAAATTTATCTTGATGAAAAAATGGGACAAAGTTAGGAAAAAATAAGGAAGTTTCATAACTTAGAAAAATTCTAAGTTATGAAATTTCTTCATTTCAAACCCTAATTTGCAATTTTTGATTTCTTGATGAACAAGTTTCACAATTTGGCATATTTTGATGAAAAATGAATCTTGACACTTGATTTTGACCAAAAAGTCAAAGTTTGACTTTTCAGTATACAGTCAAATTTGGATCAGTTGACTGGAAAATTCATCTGTCAATCTTGTGCATTTGGGATCTTTTGAACTTGTTGAACATGTCAAGACAATGGCATTGAGTCCTTGAGTCCATATGTGAGCTTGAATTGCCATTGGTTAGGTCAAACAGTCAAAAATTGCCTTTGTGCAATCAAAACCCTAAAAATGACCAATTTGCCCTTTTGGTGATCTGATCAAATTTCTTGTGGAATTGTGATCCAAACTTGATCAAATGGTCCATATGAGTTCATAATGTTGATGTGGGTCAAAAATCATGAGGTTTGACTGTCAATTGACCACAGTTGACTTTTTCCCCAATACAGCTGATTTCTAGGTCAATTGTCCAATTGACTGGGCAAAGATTTGAATCAAGGCTGGAAACTTGGTATGGATAAACTTGTGAGTCCAACATGAAGCATGAAAGTCATCTTGGGCATTTTAGGTCAAAACATCTTTGTGCAAACTCAAACCCTAATTTGGGTTAACAGTGCAAGGAGGAGTCTTGAGCAGAGTAAATCCCAACTTGATCTTGAGCTCCAAGGGTCTTGTGGTGAGAAAATATTGATGAAATGGGAGGGAAAATTTTGGGGTACAACAGTTGCCCCTGTTCAATCTTCTTAGACCTGAGGATGTAGATTGGCTTGCGTGCCTTTCGTGATCCGAAGGAGGAAGATGATTGAACACTAAAGTGCCCAGAAATTTGCACTCGCATAGTGGAGTATCAACAATGTGATATCGGGAATGGGCTTATAGATGCCATTTGGAAGAGATGGATAGGGGGGTGGGCTTATAGATGCCATCTGGGGGTGTGACAGAACCTTGTCGGGAATGGGCTTATAGATGCCATTTGGAGGTGTTGATCACGTAAGAGATTCCTTAGCGAGAACTTGCGTATTTTGAGAAAGGAAGATGGTTTCCTGGCCTGTTACAGGTGTTGATCTTCAAACTCTTCATGTAGATATGCCCTGGCTAGGTACAGTTATCGAATCTACAATCAAATACTCACAGATATGCCCTGGCTGGATACAGGAATCAAATCTGGAATTGGTCGTCTATAGATATGCTCTGGCTAGATGCAGGTATCAAATCTGGAAATTATCGTCTACAGATATGCCCTGGCTAGATACAGGTATCGAATCTGGAATTTGTCATCTACAGATATGCCCTGGCTGGATACAGGTGTCGAATCTGGAAATTATCGTCTACAGATATGCCCTGGCTGGATGCAGGTATCGAATCTGGAAATTGTCGTCTACAGATATGCCCTGGCTAGATACAGGTATCGAATCTGGAATTCGTCGTCTACAGATATGCCCTGGCTGGATGCAGGTATCAAATCTGGAAATTGTCGTCTACAGATATGCCCTGGCTAGATACAGGTATCGAATCTGGAATTCGTCGTCTACAGATATGCCCTGGCTGGATACAAGTGTCGAATCTGGAAATTGTCGTCTACAGATATGCCCTGGCTGGATACAGGTATCGAATTTGGAAATTGTCGTCTACAGATATGCCCTGGCTAGATACAGGTATCGAATCTGGAATTCGTCGTCTACAGATATGCCCTGGCTGGATGCAGGTATCGAATCTGGAAATTATCGTCTACAGATATGCCCTGGCTAGATACAGGTATCGAATCTAGAATTCATCGTTTACAGATATGCCATGGCTGGATACAGGTGTCGAATCTGGAAATTATCGTCTACAGATATGCCCTGGCTGGATGCTGGTATCGAACCTGGAAATTGTCGTCTACAGATATGCCCTGGCTGGATGCATGTATCGAATTTGGAAATTGTCGTCTACAGATATGCCCTGGCTGGATGCAGGTATCGAATCTGGAAATTGTCGTCTACAGATGTGCCCTGGCTAGATACAGGTATCGAATCTGGAATCGCGATAGTTGATAGTAATCATCTTTGGATTGACCTTTTCCTGAAAAGGCAAAACATCTGTTGTATGCACTGTCATGATGTATGAAATGCATGATGTCATGATGCTCAAAATGAGATAGTGTCGTATACACTTTATCATGTATGTAAGCAGGATGTATGAAATGTGAAATGTCTATGAATGTATTTTCGTCTAGGAAAATAAATCCTTGACGAGTGCCGGGAACTTGTTGAATCCTGGGCTGATGTTTTGAAGAGTAGAGTTCTTCGCTTCCGCTGGGGATGACGGTTGCAAGAATAAACCGGTAGGAGAAGATGACTCCGTCGGGGGATAAACTTGTTGGAGAGATTACTCTGCGGGGAATTACTCTGTGGGAAGAGATACTTCGCTGAGGTTTTGATGAGAGCTCCGCTGGGGATTCCACTGATAAGTTATGTTGGGGAATTTGATGAACTCCGCTGGGGAATAGGAAGAACTTCGCCGAGGACGATCTTTCTGTGGTTATTAGCTGAGGATAACCCAGTTATACCCTGATGGGGAAATAACCTTTGAATAAAGTCGGGGAGAGACGTATGTACTCCGCAGGTGATAAGCTTCCAGAATCTACTGGGGACATGGATTCCACTGGGGTGTCTGTATTCCACCGGGGAACAATCTTATATCAAGACTGTCGGGGATGCTTGCTGAGGAATGTCTATACTCCGCTGGGGAATGTTGAGATCTTCTGGGGATACCCAACTTTCTTAAGGCTGACAGTAGACTAACTCTGCTTGGGGAGAGTATCGCTGACTTGCTGGAGATACTGCACCTTTTTAGGGCTAATGGGAGACCAACTCTTCCTGGGGAGAGTATTGCTGAATCTTGTCCTACTCTTTGGGGAGTTTAGGTAACTTGGTTACATCCTTCAGCCGAACTTACCTTGGTACCTTGGTGGACAGAGCAACTAGATTGCTTGGACAATTCTTTATTGCCCCTGTTTCTGATGTCATCTGTAATTAGTCCTTTGTTTCGCATGCAAATATTCATGATTAGAAATTAATGTCAAATGCATATATCAAAAATGAACATTGGACGTTCTTTGCAAAACAAAACAGAAAAAGGAAAAAACGATGGGTAATTTGTCTGAAAAATGGAACTTGTATTGATTTTGAAATTTGCCTGTAAATAGGCGTTTTGTGTACAGGAGGCTGACGTCCTAGTAAGAGAACGCCACCGAGCAAAATAGAGTTTATACAATTTTGTGAAAAAGAAACAAAACAGCTATGTGAAAAATAATCCCACTGGGTTCCAACTCTGTTATCGCCTTTATGTCTTCAAGCGTCTCATCACTTTGCTGCTTAGTTGAAGATGAAGTTGATTGATTGTGTCGTCTGAGCCCAATAGTTGATGCCGAATTCTGGATGCAAGGCGATCCAATGAGACATAGTGTTACGCTTTATCCCTAACTTTTGCCTGGACCGCCCTCTCGGGTTTTCAGTCCACCGGGATACCCATTTTTGCCCAAGCCGCCTTTTCAGGTTTTCGACTTGCCGGGTGTACAGATTTTTTCATTTCGTCCCTTATTTTTGCCCGAACCCTTTTGGTTCTCCGGGAAGCCCTTATTTTTTCCTAGGTGTGTCAACCTAGCGGGTCTTTAGTTCATGCGTAGTATCTTTTTACTATGTCTGCATTGGCGGGGTGAGGAAGGTCGTCACCATTCATGGTGGTTAGAATCATAGCTCCTCCTGAGAAGATGTGTGTAACCACAAATGGCCCTTCGTACGTAGGGGTCCATTTGCCCCTGGGATCACTTTGAGGAAGAATGATGCGCTTGATTACCAAATCTCCGACTTGATACTCTTGTCGTATGACCTTCTTGTTAAATGCCCTGATCATCCGTTTTTGGTACGTTTGACCATGACAAATAGCAGTGAGTCTCTTTTCGTCAATTAGGTTTAATTGATCAAGCCGAGTCCGGATCCAGTCATCTTCGCTCAAACCTGCATCCTTCATTATCCGGAGAGAGGGTATCTGAACTTCGATAGGAAAGACATAGACCAAGGAAAAGGGAGTTTCCCCTGTTGACGTCTGTGTTGAGGTACGGTACCCATGAAGAGCAAACGGTAACATTTCATGCTAATCTTTGTAGGTCACTGTCATCTTCTGCACAATCTTCTTGATGTTCTTATTCGCTGCTTCTACAGCCCCATTCATCTTCGGCCGGTAGGGAGAAGAGTTGTGGTGATGTATCTTGAATTGCACGCAGAGCTCAGTGATCATCTTGTTGTTAAGATTGGTACCATTATCCGTAATGATCCTCTCAGGTACACCGTAGCGGCAGATCAGGTTATGCCGAATGAATCGTGCCACGACATTCTTGGTTACCGTAGCATAGGAAGCTGCTTCGACCCATTTTGTGAAGTAATCAATTGCTACTAGGATGAAGCGATGCCCGTTGGATGCCGTCGGTCTGATCTCGCCGATCATATCAATGCCCCACATTGCAAAAGGCCAAGGTGCTGTTAAGACGTTCAGAGGAACCGGAGGAATGTGCACCTTATCAGCATAGATCTGGAATTTATGACATGTCCGAGAATGTTGATAACAGTCGGCTTCCATTGTGGACCAGAAATATCCTGCCCGAAGGATTTTCTTTGCCATGGTATGTCCACTGGAATGTGTTCTGAAGGTACCTTCATATAGCTCTGCCATGATCTTTTCTGCTTCAGTCTTATCCACACAACGCAGTAAGGTTGAATCATGGTTTCGCTTGTAGAGAATTCCATTGCTGAGGAAGAAATTTGCCGCGAACCTTCTCAGGAACTTTTTGTCATTAACAGATGCGCCTTCGGGGTATTCTTGAGCTTCAAGGTACCTCTTCACTTCATGATACCATGGTTTTTCTGTTACCTCTTCGATCTCGAGATCGCAGCAATGTGCAGGTTCGTCCAACTTCCAGATAATGATTCGGGGCGCTTCGTTGTCCCATTTGACTTTGAACATAGAAGACATCGTAGCCAACGCGTCCGCTAACTGATTCTCCTCTCTTGGGAAGTGTTCAAAAGTTATCTCCTCGAAGTGGGGAAGCAATGTCAGCACATACTCCTTGTAAGGAATAAGATTTGGGTGTTTCGTATCCCACTCGCCTTTGATCTGATTGATCACGAGAGCGGAATCTCCGAAGACACTCAGAAACTTGATCCTTAAGTCAGTTGCAGCTTGAAGTCCCATGATACATGCCTCATACTCCGCCATGTTGTTGGTGCAGTTGAAACATAGTCGGGCGGTAAGTGGAGTATGAGTGCCTTTAGGGGATATGATCACAGCGCCGATACCATTACCCAAAGCGTTCGAGGCTCCATCGAAGTGCATAGACCATCGGGATCCTTCCTCAGGTCCTTCATCCGGTCCACGTACTTCACAATCAGTCACTACCATGATATCCTCGTCTGGAAATTCAAAGTTCATTGACTGGTAATCGTCCACTGCCTGGTGTGCCAAATGGTCTGCTAATACGCTTCTCTTGATTGCATTCTGAGTTGTGTACTGGATGTCGTATTCCGTCAAGATCATCTGCCATCTTGCTATTCTTCCGGACAAGGCGGGCTTTTCGAATATGTACTTTATTGGATCCATTTTTGAAATCAACAGAGTAGTGTGAGTCAACATATACTGTCTCAGCCGGCGAGCAGCCCATACCAAAGCGCAACAAGTTTTCTCGAGCAGTGAGTATCGGGTCTCACAGTCGGTAAACTTTTTGCTAAGGTAATTGGCGTGCTCTTTTCGGCCAGACTCGTCATGCTGCCCCAGCACACACCCCATCGAGTTGTCCAGTACTGTCAAGTATAAGATTAGAGGTCTCCCTTCAACCGGTGGCATAAGAATGGGTGGTTCTTGGAGATACTCTTTGATCTTTTCGAAAGCGGCATGACATTCATCGTTCCAACGTACTACTTGATCCTTCTTCAGCAGCTTGAAGATTTGTTCACAGGTAGCAGTTAGATGCGAGATGAATCGAGCAATGTAGTTCAAATGTCCTAGAAAGCCTCTGACTTCTTTCTCTGTCTTGGGAGTTGGCATCTCTTGTATGGCTTTCACTTTGGCAGGGTCCACTTGAATGCCTTTGTCGCTTACGACGAAGCCTAGCAATTTTCCAGATCTCACCCCAAAAGTACACTTGTTTGGGTTCAACCTCAGCTTGTACAACTTCAGACGGTCAAACAGCTTCCGCAGATGGTCAAGGTGTTCCTCCTCAGTTTGGGATCTTGCAATCATATCGTCGACGTATACTTCTATCTCATGATGGATCATGTCATGAAACAAAGCAACCATGGCACGTTGGTAGGTTGCCCCAGCATTTTTCAACCCAAAAGGCATGACCTTGTAGCAAAAGGTGCCCCACTGAGTGACAAAAGTGGTCTTCTCCATGTCTTCAGGAGCCATCTTGATTTGATTATAACCGGAGAAGCCGTCCATGAAGGAGAATACTTTATGCTGAGCAGTGTTGTCAACCAGAACGTCGATATGAGGCAGAGGGAAATCATCCTTAGGGCTCGCCCTGTTCAAATCCCTGTAATCAACACACATTCGGACCTTACCATCCTTCTTCGGCACTGGAACCACGTTGGCAATCCACTGAGGGTAAGAAGTCACTGCTAGAAACCCGACATCAAATTGTTTCATAACCTCAGCTTTGATTTTCTCATACATTTCTGGACGCATACGGCGGACCTTCTGTTTTACCGGAGGGAAGTCTTCCTTGGTAGGCAGGTGATGAACCACAATGTCAGTATCCAACCCAGACATGTCTTCGTAAGACCAGGCAAAGATTTCCACATAATCATGCAGCATCTGAATCAACCGTTGTTTCGCACTGAGTTCTAGATTGGCACCAATCTTGACTTCCTTTTTGTCTGTTTTAGTACCCAGATTTACCGTTTCCACTGGCTCTTCATGTGGCTGAATGACCCTCTCTTCCCGGAGTAGTAGTCTTTCAAGCTCACCAGGCACTTCGTAATCATCTTCACCTTCGTCTTCGGCTAAGTTGATCGGATTTTCGAAGTCATAACTGGCAGTAGCAGAGTCGTTACCAGTGAGATCCAGAGTGGATTGGAACCTGTATAGGTGAGTGTGTGTAAATATAGCTGTTTTGTAATATATAATAAAGAAAGAAAAGGAGCGCAAGATTTTGAAATGCAACAAACTTCCAATGTTTTTATTGATGATATATGAAAATGACACACAAAAGCCCTCACAAATGAAGCCACGGTGCCCCGGGTAAGACACCGAGCCATAAAAGTTTCAAAATATTGTCTGTTACAAATTCAAAACAAAAGAGTTCATTACTGAGTGACAAAAGTAATAGGTGTGAAGTCTTTGGCAGTCCAGTTGCTTGGTCCACTGTCGATTGTTGGGTAGATCCAGCTGTCGAATTCAGATTCCTCCACGTCGTCTTCAATTGCATTTACTCCCAGGTTGGTGATGAAGACAGGAGGTTTTCCAATTCTTGCCTTACGAACAGCCCTCTGAGCTTCTGCAGTGAAACCCAAACCAAACTTGTCAGTCTTTGGAGTGAAATCAGGAAGTCGGCCCCAGTTTGCGCACTCACCCTTCTCAATAACAGCCCGGGCATCCTTTAGGGAAGCCATCTTCAAAGGAGGGTCTTCAATCACGGTTTCAGCTGATGCCAATGTCTGGGGAACTTCTTCAAAGTGCTGGAATGGAGTCTCAATGAATTCCCCATCCATTTCTATGTACCGGAACGAGTTGAGGTGGCTGACCATATACTCTTCCTCCCCATGAACTGTAACAATCTTCCCTCTGACCGGGTACTTCAGCTCCTGATGTAGTGTGGAGGTCACAGCTCCAGCCTTGTGGATCCATGGACGACCCAGCAAACAAGAATAGGATGGTCGGATATCCATCACATAGAAAGTAGACTCAAAAACTTGAGAACCAACCCAGATTGGAATGTCAACTTCCCCATGTACCATCCTTTTCGAACCGTCAAAGGCCCGGACAACAATGTTACTAGGCTTGAGCTCTAAACCCTCACAATCCAACCTGTCTAGGGCCTTCTTGGGTAATACGTTCAATGAAGAACCGATATCTACCAACACATGGGTAAGAGTAGTGCCCCTGCATTCAATGGAGACATGCAGGGCGTCGTTATGGTTCTTTCCTTTGGCAGTCAGATCGGCGTCAGAGAAACCCAACCCATTATCGGCAGTCAAGTTGGCCACACAATCGGTAAATTGATCAGCAGACGTTTCTTGTGGCACATGGGCCGTCTTCAGAAAGGAAATCAAGGCCTTGGCATGGGCCTCTGAACACAACAACAGTGATAGCATAGAAATCTTTGATGGGGTGTGCCCCAACTGCTCAACTACATTGAAATCACTCTTCTTAATGATCTTGAGAATCTCTTCTATCTCTTGTTGGGAAGCTTCAGCATTGGTTGTCTTTGGTGCCTCCGTCAGGGCAGGCAAATCAATAGCAACCCCTTTGCCCCGAGCGTCAGATGACTCGGTAGCAGGGGTAGAAACAGGAACTTGATCAGGAAGGGGAGCAGGCACGCTTGCAGGTGTGATGATAAGAGGTCTCTGAATAGCTGGAGGCGCAATATCAGGTGAGAAGAGCCTGCCACTGCGAGTGACTTTAGCAGGACCGGTGATGTTGGTGACGCCGGTACTGGTATCAAACTCTTGCTTTACTCCAAGAACATAAACATCTGCCCCATAGTGCCATGGGACAGCTTTGTCGGATGTATAGGGGAGAGGCCCCGGAACGGTGATGATGATAGGAGAAATCTTCTGAGTGGACATGATTTTAACAGGCTTCTTTGAAGGAGCCTTAGGAGGGTTGTTGAAAATAATGATAATAGAAACTTCTTCAGCAGGGAAAGCAAGAACATCAATCTTTTCGAACAAGATTTCTTTGCTATCCATCAGGCTTTGGATACCTGATTTCAGCAAAGGACAACCAGCAGGTGAAACAACACATAGACGGCAATCTTTACTACACCCCAGAAATAAACCGGCTAGCAACAGGTTCCTTTTGACGGTCAATAACGGAGTAACAATCTCTTCCATGGAGGCTACATACCGGTCTTCTTCCACAGCATTCACTCCATGCTGGGGCATGGGAGCAGTCACAACATTGGGCCTTTCGGGCGCCTCAAACTGTATTTCTTTAGCATCAATAAGGTCCTGAACCTTATTCCTCAGAGCCCAGCAATCGTCCGTAGTATGCCCCGGACTATCAGAGTGATAAGCGCAACGGGCGTTGGGGTTGTACTTTGGAGAAGCTGTGTTCACTACCTTCGGAGCTTCTTTGACAGTTACCAGATTGGTCGACAGTAGTTGCGGCAAAATCTGAGACAGGGTCATGCTGAGTCGAGTGTACTGTCTTTTGGGTCTCTCACCCCTTGGTTGGTTATACTGCTGAGGAGCAGCAGTAGGCTTTGAAATTACCAACGCGTTGACAGCTTGGCGGCGTTCCGGCTTAATTTGTCTTCTGGGACCATAAACAGCACTAGCTTCCTTCTTGAAGGGCTTCTTTTCAGTACTCGCGGAGGCACCTTTCTGTATCTTCCCCGACTTGATACCAGCTTCTACCC
The DNA here is from genome assembly GCA_948472305.1 of Vicia faba. Taxonomy (NCBI): domain Eukaryota; kingdom Viridiplantae; phylum Streptophyta; class Magnoliopsida; order Fabales; family Fabaceae; genus Vicia; species Vicia faba. The sequence continues at coordinate 318,070,680 of OX451738.1, read as the reverse complement.
TCTCATCGGTTAAGATCAGGTCTGTGAACCTAGAAGAAGAATTACCAATCAGGTGGTTGAAGAATGGACCGGACAAAGTCCCTAAGAACATGTCCACAAGCTCACGGTCCGTCAAAGGTGGCTGCACCCTACCAGCCAGGTCTCTCCACTTTTGCGCATACTCCTTAAATCCTTCGCCCGTCCCCAGTGACATACCCTGGAGTTGGGTACGCGTGGGAGCGACGTCAGAATTATACTGATATTGTTTATAAAATGCGGTAGCCAAGTCTTCCCAGTTTCGAATACTGGCTCCATCCAGCTGATAGAACCATTCGAGTTGAGCCCCTGAAAGGCTATCCTGAAAGAAATGGATCCATAGGTTCTTGTCTGCAGTGTAAGGTTGGATCTTCCTTACATATGATCTGAGATGCAGCTTAGGACAGGAAGCCCCGTCGTACTTCGCAAAGGCAGGTGCCTTGAACTTGTGTGGGATCACCACCCCAGAAGATAAACCTAGATCTCTGAAATCCAGCCCCGGCACATTTTGAATCTCCATGGCACTTAAACGGTCCTCTAGTTGCTTGTACCTGTCTTCAGCAGGAGGGTACTGTTCATCATTGTAATCCGTCTCGTTATTGGAGACCACAGGACTAGGAGCCCTTCCCCCTTGGGGACTGTCTTTCCCTGCAGAGGAAGTAGCCTGATCAGCCTCATTCTGCAATGTATTTCCAAACCTTCGTCCAGTGTTAAACAGCGCAGTCCTCTTCTTCTTCTTCTTCAAGAGCAAAGTCTTCAACTCCTGTTGACCCTGGGCTAAGCTCATGACCAGCTCTTGAAACTGGGCATTATGGGCCTGGAGGGCCTTGATAGCTTGTTCGGTAGTAGGCTCGGAAGACATGATGTTTGAGTGCTGAAATAAACAGCGAAGAAGATTAAGCAACCTGTAGAAGAAGGGTACCTGTTATGCATATGATGCATGATATGCTTATTTATGCAATGCATTCAAGGATTTAGAAATTCACAATTGTTGCAAACAAAAAGAACACACGTCATATTAATAAGAAGAAATTTTGTTAGTACATAAATGCCCCATGGGCCAAATATTACAAAAACTTCTCAAGGTAAAAAGACGTTGCGCATCCTCTTTGGTGCGATGTAGGTGTTGAGGGTTTCTTCCTCATGGAGTCGGCGGGTAAGCTCCAAAACCTTCTTCTCACTGGCGTAGAAGCTGGCTTCAAAAGTATTTCGTTCCTCCTTGAGTTGGATCCAGCTCTTCTGCATCTCCTCCCATGATGTTGGCATGTCAGGATATAGGATGGTGTAAGGAACCTCTCCTTCCTTAACGGGCTCTTTAGTCACAGGGAGAACATGAGAGTAAGGCATCATTAGACTCTGGGCTCGGGTTCGTACCCACTTGAGATAAGGCTCAAGGGGGATGGAGTTCTTGTGCCCCAGTGTCTTGCTGTCTACCTTGTTAGGCATCCTCCAAGCTCTGATGAATCTTTGGCGAAGTCCTTGCGCATCGTTGTCAAAGTCAAAAACTAGGTCAGGAATCAACATGTCGTGAGGGTCATCCCTCCGTGCATATCCAAATTGTCTCAAAGCTAGAGAAGGGTTGTAGGTAATGCCCCCTCTAATGCCAAGTAATGGAACATTAGGGAACTCTCCACAATGATTGATGATGATGACATTTTCTCTGGACCGAGAACACCAATGTACATCAGAGTGAGTGAGGGTCATCAATCGTTGTGACCACCTTAAGCCTTGGTCATTCTTCAAAACAGATTGTGGAAGGTGCGAAATAAACCACCTTGCAAGAAGAGGAGTACAGCACATGAGAGCACCCCTCTTTCTCATTGTTCGTGTGTAAAATGAGTGAAGAATGTCCCCAAGAAATGTTGGTATTGGATTCCTGGATAAGAAGATCTTAACGGCGTTGACATCTATAAGCTGGTCAGGGTTTGGGAACAGGACCAACCCATAAATGAGGAGTGCCACAATTTCTTCAAAGGCTTGTAGATCCAATGAATTCCAACACTCTTGTGCCTTCTCAAACAAGAATTTTGCCAAGAAGCCTTTGACACCGCTTCTAGTTTCCCAATGCCCCTTGATGTCAGATGGTTGCAAGTGTAGTGCTTGAGCAACATCTTCAGGCTTTGGTTCTTTTTTCGTACCGTTGTAGGGTAGTTGATTAAGAATAGGAATTCTCAAGAGTTGAGAAAATTCCTCCAAAGTGGGCACCAATTGGTAGTCGGGGAATGTGAAACAGTGGTGAAGGGGGTCAAAGAACTGGAACAACACCTTTACCGTGTCCTCTTCAATGCTGGTGTTGACTAGGCTAAGCAGTCTACCATGTCTTTCACTGAAGGGAGAGCTTTCCGGAATTCTGGATGTGAGCTCCTTGAGTTGAGGAGGGATTCTCACAAGGTTGACTTGGATAGTTTTCCTGCGAAGAATTTCCATGACCTACAAAACAAGAACAAAGATGAAGATCTAAACCCTTGAAATGGTTAGTGTATGCATATGATGCTTTATGATGCTCATGATGTATGCACAAACATATGTACAAGCAATTCACACAAAACCCTAGTTTCAGGCTTGCATGAGGTTTCATAGGTAAGTACCCTCTTGAGTGTAGTTGACTTAAAAACCTGTCCTATAAATAGTAACCGGGTTCTAAGGAGCTCAATATCACTGGATTGTTTTCCATGTTCATTGTTTTGGTTTAGCCACTTAACTAGCGACCAAAATATTCCAAGAAAACAACCCTCAATGAGTGTAGTATCGAGTATCTACCAACTTCGGACTGCACCAAAGCCGGTCATCTCACTACCCCTAATAAAAGGCCAAGATGGTCAAGTAAGGTTCTAGGTCATTAGTGCTTAGTGACATCACTCAGCGGCCCCGTACTCTCCTTGATTGAACTCAAGGGTTACCGGTACTCACAAATATGTCGCACTAATATAGCTATTGCTTCAACCGTGTCGGTATACCCCGCACAGTTTCCACAACGTATTGCTATCTATGAATGTTTCCCCAAATCCGGGTGTAGGATTTCAAGCCCAAACAAGAGAGCCAAGATATAAAGCAATCAAAGCAAACAATTAGTCATGCAAGAGGGTGATCTAAGCCCTAAGGTTACTCCACTTTAAAAAAGTCCCCAGCAGAGTCGCCAGTTCTGTGATACGGTCGAAGAACTGACTTGAGTTTTGCGTTTGTTTTCGCAAATGTTTCGGTTGAGCAAGAGTCGCCACCGACTTTTTATTTTATCCTAAGGAAAGGTTAAAAAAGCACAGCAAAAACCTTTGATATTTTTTCTTGGGTTCGGGGAGTAGATTATAGAAAGGGAAGGTACTAGCACCCTTTCTATCCATGGTTATCCATGGGCTCTTAGTTACTTGCTTAGATCACTTGCCTTGCATTTTCAATTGTTTGAAATGGTGCTTTCAATTGTTTGAAATGGTGCTTTGTGTGTGGGTTTGAAAATGTTTTGAAAAGAGGCCAATGTGGTGGCAACCTTTGTAATGATCCATGTTTGAATGTATACAAAGGTGTACTTATCTTTTGAAAAGTTTTCAATGTTTTTGAAAGTTGGTTTGAAAGTGTGTTGTGATGTGTGTTTTGAAAAATGGCAAGGATTATTTTGCAAGTTTGATCAAGTAACTAAGAGTTGTCTACCCCTAAAATTTACTCAAAGATTTTTCCTATGTTTTAACCCTTTTATCAATTTTGTTCCACCATTGTATTTGGTGGACAATCTTGTGTTAGGATGTTAACGGGACGGGCGCGGGTCATCGTTTAGACCATGATTGCAATGGTGTCAAGTGTATTTGGAAACTTTTCCTTCAAGGGACTTGATCATTTTTAGGCAACTTTCGAAAGCGTCATCGAGGGACTATGATCATTTGATATTGTTTTGTTTTGCCAAAGAAACTCAACATGCAACATGACCCATTATTGAAGGCAACAAGTGGAGTAACCCTAGGGGTGCAAGTGTGATTGGTGTTGTCCATTTCATGCTTTTTTGTCTTTGAATTAGGTCAAGCTATTTGTTGTTTGATTTTTGCATACAAAACCCTAAGTCTATCATGGCATATTTGGAAAAGTGCGGAAAGTAAAATCCTAAATTATTACAACATAATTATGGGATGGGGGTACAAATGTTCAAATGGGGATATTTAGCAAGAAATTTAAATCTAAACTATTACATTCAAATTGAATATACAAATTATTTAATTGTACAATAATTAAGTAAAATACAAAAAAATATGCAAAATGCACAAAAATGATTTTTATATGTATGTAAAAGTATTTTTCATGTGACAAATAAACAAAAAAAAATAAAAAGGTTAATTTTTGGGCATTTTCATGGTTTAGGGCAAAACTCTAATTTGCTAAATAAAAGTATTTATTATTTATTATATGCAATATTTATTAATTATATACAAAAAATAAATAAAAAGGAAGTATATTATGAAAAAGTAATTTTTGAGGTCAAATATTAATAAAAATAAAAAAATGTATTATTCTTGTATTTTTATCCTAAATATCCTAAATATATAAATATTTATATTATGTATTAAATATATTAAATATATACGAAAAATAAAAATATTTATTATTTACAAAAAAAGTATATTTTTTTAGAAAATTTTTTCAAAAGATAAAATCAAATAAAATCAGAAAATAAAAAGTATTTGTATTATTTTTAGTATTTTAAATAAGAAGTATATATATATATATATATATATATATATATATATATATATATATTTTTATTTACATATGGAACTAAATGAAACAAATAAATACCAAATAAAAATGCAAAAAATGTGAGAAAAATATTTTTAGTGTTTTTTCATGTTTGAATAAAAATATAAAATCAGAATCAAAAAGAAAAAATCAAAAATGACAAATATATCACATAATGGGCCAGGGGGGTGTATGTGAAATAAAGTGGTGCAAACAGAAAAAATGAACCAAGCCCAGCCCAAAAGGAGTTGTCTTCAACCTCCAGCACCATTCAAACAAAAAACGCGCGTTCTTCCTCCATCTTTGCAAACTCTTGATTCCTTGACTTTTAACAAAAACTCACAACACAAACATTATAGAGCATCATGTCATGAGTTCATACATATAAAAAACTTGATCTAACTCTCAGAAATGAGAGAGAATTTCTTCTCCCCCAATTTCTGACCTAAGTTTTTTCTAATGTTCAGGTTCCAAATTCTCTTAGCACACACAATATAAATGAAAAGTAATTATATGGGTAGCTTCAGGGCCATGAGTAGAACATAACTTCTTCACAAACCTAAGCCTAGATATGCCTGGATAGAGAGATAGAAGTTCAAACTTTTACCTGTTCAGCTTGAATCGTGTGCAACAATGGAGGCACTTTCAATGCAGTGTGAGGACTTGTACAGCTTGCTTGAAGTTCAGGGATGCTTCTCCAACCTCTAGCTTGCTTTGAAACTAACTGAAACGAGCTATGTAACTTAACTTGCACAACTGAAAAAATGAAAATGGTGAACTTGGTTAGAGGTGTTACAGTCTGTAGCTAGGGCTTGGGATAACTTGTATGGATGTTATGGAGTGTGTGTGAACAAGCTTTGGCCAAAATGCACGAGCAAACTGAGTTGTGAAACTCAATCTGCAGGGATGCCCTATTTTGTGCAGCAAAATGGTGTTTTGATGTTTGGGGAGGTATTGAAGGTGGTTAGGTCGTGTTTCAGGTCAGTTGGATCAAGTGAAAAATGTTTACAAGGTTTGCTTAAGTTAGTTCTTGCAGGAATGAGAGATGTTGTTCAAAATGTAAGTTTCTTCTATCATAAGCAAAGTTTGTCAAGTTGGGTTATAGGCCAAGGCAGGTCCCTCAAGCATGCTTCATAATCTCTCCTTGATCAGTGGGATTAGTCCATAATCTTGTGCCTAGAAGATATGCTTTGTACTTCTTTGATTTGTGTTTTGACATAAAGCCATGCTTTACAATAATGGATAAAGTGCTTTTTCTAATTATGGATTAATCTAACATGTATTGCCCAAATGAATGAAATAACATCTTGGCACAATGGTTTAGCATTGAATTATTGAGTGTAAGAAGGATTAGAGGCCTGTAATCTAGCTTGTGCAAGCTGAGTTTGAAAATGCATAGTGTATGAACATGAAATTGGTCAAGAACAAAAGTGACTTTTACCCAACTTTTCCAATTCGATTATCCCTAACCACAAGGGTGTTTGAGAAGTTCTTGGACAATTTGGAAAGCTTGGAATGTGTACTACAATCCATCTTTGTAATGCAAGTTGAAATTCCAAGTGGAAGCATGTGAAAAGTGGCCATGAAGTTGGGCAAAAATCCTGCCTAGAATAGGTCAAAAAATTTCTAAGTTAAGAATGTTTTGCACCCTTGTTCCAAAAATCATAACTTGAGCTACAAGCTTCTTTTGAGGAAACTTTGTGAATCAAAGTTGTATATTTTGAAATGGACTATAACTTTCATGTTTTGAGTTTTGTTTGAATCCAAATGTATCTTGATGAAAAAATGGGACAAAGTTAGGAAAAAATAAGGAAGTTTCATAACTTAGAAAAATTCTAAGTTATGAAATTTCTTCATTTCAAACCCTAATTTGCAATTTTTGATTTCTTGATGAACAAGTTTCACAATTTGGCATGTTTTGATGAAAAATGAATCTTGACACTTGATTTTGACCAAAAAGTCAAAGTTTGACTTTTCAGTATACAGTCAAATTTGGATCAGTTGACTGGAAAATTCATATGTCAATCTTGTGCATTTGGGATCTTTTGAACTTGTTGAACATGTCAAGACAATGGCATTGAGTCCTTGAGTCCATATGTGAGCTTGAATTTCCATTGGTTAGGTAAAACAGTCAAAAATTGCCTTTGTGCAGTCAAAACCCTAAAAATGACCATTTTGCCCTTTTGGTGATCTGATCAAATTTCTTGTGGAATTGTGATCCAAACTTGATCAAATGGTCCATATGAGTTCATAATGTTGATGTGGGTCAAAAATCATGAGGTTTGACTGTCAATTGATCACAGTTTACTTTTTCCCCAATACAGTTGATTTCTAGGTCAACTGTCCAATTGATTGGGCAAAGATTTGAATCAAGGTTGGAAACTTGGTATGGATAAACTTGTGAGTCCAACATGAAGCATGAAAGTCATCTTGGGAATTTTAGGTCAAAACATCTTTGTGCAAACTCAAACCCTAATTTGGGTCAACAGTGCAAGGAGGAGTCTTGAGCAGAGTAAATCCCAACTTGATCTTGAGCTCCAAGGGTCTTGTGGTGAGAAAATATTGATGAAATGGGAGGGCAAATTTTGGGGTACAACATCAAGAAACGAGTATCGGGTCTCGCAGTCGGTAAACTTTTTTCTAAGGTAGTAAATAGCATGCTCTTTTCGGCCAGACTCGTCATGCTGCCCCAGCACACACCCCCATTGAGTTGTCGAGTACTGTCAAGTATAAGATCAAAGGTCTCCCTTCAACTGGAGGCATCAGAATAGGTGGCTCTTGTAGATACTCCTTGATCCTTTCGAAATCGGCCTGACATTCATCGGTCCATCTTACCACTTGATCTTTCTTCAGTAGCTTGAAGATTGGCTCACAAGTAGCAGTCAGGTGCGAGATGAATCGGGAAATATAATTCAGACGTCCCAGAAAGCCTCTGACTTCTTTTTCTGTTCGAGGAGCTGGAATTTCCTGTATAGCCTTCACCTTTGTAGGATCCACTTGAATACCTTTATCACTTACAACGAAACCCAGCAGCTTACCAGATCTCACCCTGAAGGTGCACTTGTTCGGGTTTAACCTCAGCTTGTACAACCTCAGCCTGTCATATAACTTTTGAAGATGGTCAACATGCTCTTCTTCAGTCTGGGACCTTGCAATCATGTCGTTGATGTATACCTCAATCTCATGATGGATCATGTCATGGAACAGAGCAACCATGGCACACTGATACATTTCCCCAGCATTCTTTAATCCAAAAGGTATGACTTTGTAGCAAAAAGTACCCCATTGAGTAACAAAGGTTGTCTTCTCCATGTCTTCGGGAGTCATCTTAATCTGATTATAACCGGAGAAACCATCCATGAAGGAGAAAACCTTATGCTGAGCGGTGTTGTCAACCAGAACATCGATATGAGGCAGAGGGAAATCATCCTTGGGGCTCGCCCTGTTCAGATCCCTATAATTGACACACATTCTAACCTTACCATCCTTCTTAGGCACAGGAACCACGTTGGCCACCCACTGTGGGTAAGAAGTAATTTCTAGAAAATCGGCGTCAAATTGTTTCATAACTTCAGCCTTGATTTTCTCAGACATCTCTGGGCGCATTCGGCAGACTTTCTGTTTCACTGGAGGACAATCTTCCTTGGTAGGCAATCGGTGAACTATAATATCGGTATCCAACCCAGGCATATCTTCATAAGACCAGGCAAAGATCTCAACATAGTCACGCAGCATCTGAATCAGTCGTTGCTTAACACTAGACTCCAGATTTGCACCAATCTTGACCTCTTTTTTGTCTACCTTTGTACCCGGATTTACCGATTCCACTGGCTCTTCATGCGGCTGTATGGCCCTCTCTTCTTGAAGTAACAGTCTAGCAAGTTCACCAGGCACTTCGCAATCATCTTCACCTTCATCTTCGGCTAAGTTGATCGGACTTTCGAAGTCATAACCGGCAGTAGCAGAGTCGTTATCAGTGGGATCCAGAGTGGATTCAGACCTATATATGTGAGTGTGTGTAAAATAGTTGTTTTGCAATATATAACAAAAGAAAGACAAGGAGCACAAAATTTGAAATGCAAGAAATGTCCAATGCTTTTATTAATGATATATGAAAATGACACTCATAAAGCCCTCATAAACAAAGCCATGGTGCCCCGGGTAAGACACCGGGCCGTAATGTTTAAAAATAATTGTTTGTTACAAATTCAAAACAAAAGTCTCATTACTGGGTAATAAAAGAAATTGGGATGAAGTCTTTTGCCATCCAATTGCTTAGTCCACCATCAGCAGTCGGGTAGATCCAACTGTCGAACTCAGATTCTTCAATATCATCTTCAATGCCATTTACTCCTGAATTGCTGATGAACAGGGGAGGTCTTCCAGCCAGTGCACTCCGAACAACCCTTTGAGCTTCTGCAGTGAAACTAAACCAAACTTATTAGTTTTATGTGCAAAATCAGGGAGTTGGCCCCAATTCGCACACCCACCTTTCTCAACAACAGCCCAGGCATCCTTGAGGGAAGCCATCTTCATTGGAGGATCTTCAGTAACAGTTTCGGTTGATACCAACATCTGGGGAACCTCTTCAAAATGTTGAAATGGGGTCTCAATGAACTCCCCATCCATCTCTACATATCGGAAAGAGTTGAGGTGGATCACCATGTACTCCTCTTCTCCTCGCACTGTCACAATTTTTCCCTTCACTGGGTACTTTAGCATCTGGTGGAGCGTAGAAGTGACTGCCCCAGCTTTGTGGATCCACGGGCGACCCAGCAAACAAGAATAAGATGGCCGAATGTCGATCACATAGAATGTAGATGCGAAGATCTGAGAACCAACCTTAATCGGAATATCCACTTCTCTACGTACCATTCTCTTGGACCCGTCAAAGGACCTAACCATGATGTTGCTTGGTTTCAGTTCCAACCCTTCACAGTCTAACCGGTCTAAAGCTTTCTTAGGAAAAACGTTCAACGAGGACCCAGTATCCACCAATACATGGGCTAGAGTAGTGCCCCTGCATTCAATGGAGACATGCAGGGCGTCATTGTGATTTTTCCCCTTAGCAGGCAAGTCTGCATCGGAGAAACCCAACCCATTATCTGCTGTCAGACTAGCCATGCAGTCCTTAAACTGATCAGCTGATGTCTCCTGCGGCACGTACGCAGTCTTCAGGAAAGCAATCAGAGCCTTAGCATGGGCCTCTGAACACAACAATAAGGATAATATAGATATCTTCGACGGGGTTTTCCCCAACTTCTCGACTACGTTATAGTCGCTCTTTTTGATGATCTTCAAAATTTCCTCCATCTCTTGTCTAGAGGCTTCAACAGTAATCTTCTTCGGTGCCTCCGTCTGGGTAGGCTCACCGGTGGTCCCTTTGCCCTGAGTATCAGCTGACTCGGCAACTGGGGTAAGAATGGGAAATTGAACAGGAACAGTAGCATGTACACTGGAAGGTGTAATAATAACAGGCTTCCGAACAACTGGTGGAGAGATCTCAGGGGAGAAAAGCCTTCCGTTGCGGGTGACTTTACTAGATCCAACAATATTGCTAACGTCAGTATCAGCCTCTTCAGCATTCAAATCTTGTTTAACCCCGTGATAATACACGTCAGCCCCATAATGCCACGAGACAGCTTTATCTGATGTATAGGGGATAGGCCCAGGAATGGTGATGATCAATGGTGTAATTTTCGGAACAGATGTAATTCTAACAGGCTTTCTCGAGGAAGCCTTGGAAGAATTGTCGAAAATGGTGATTATAGCAACTTCTTCAGTAGGAACTAAAGGAACAAAAGTCTTCTCAAACAGAATTTCTTTGTTATCCATCAGGCGTTGGACGCATGACTTTAAAATATGGCAACCAGTAGGTAGGACGGAACATAGACGGCAACCTTCGCCACAACCCGGAAATAAACTGGTTAACAGAAGGTTCTTCTTCACAGTCATCAATGGAGTAGCGATGTCTTTCACAGAAACCACAAACGAGTTTTCATCTATAGCATTCACTCTATGCTTGGGCATAGGAGCAGTCACACCATTAGGCCTCTCAGGCACTTCGAACTCAATCTTCTTAGCATCAATCAAGTCCTATACCTTATTCTTCAAGACCCAACAATCATTTGTATCATGCCACAGGCTATCGGAGTGAAAAGCACAACGGGCGTTTGGATTGTACATGGGCGATGTTGTGTTAGGATTCTTCGGGGCTTCCTTCGGAATCACCAAGTTGGTCTTCAATAACTGCGGCAGAATCTGAGACAGAGTCATATGAAGCTGAGTGAATTATCTTCGTGGCCTCTCGACTCTTGGCTGATTGTTGCGTTGCGTGGCAACAGTTGCTCTTGATATAACAATTACATTGACTGTTTGACGGCACTCAGGTCTATTCTGGCCTTTTGAACTGTAAACTGCATTGGACTCTTTCTTAAAAGGCTTCTTCTCGGTACTTGATGAAGCACCCTTCTATATATTTCCGCTCTTGATACCGGCTTCAACTCTTTCCCCGGTCATAATCAGCTCAGTAAACCCGGACGATGAACTTCCAATCAGATGATTAAAATACGGACCAGACAGGGTCCCTAGAAACATATCTACTAACTCCCTGTCAGCCAGCGGGGGTTGTACTCTTCCAGCAAGGTCGCTCCATTTCTGAGCATAGTCTTTGAAACCTTCGCTCGCACCCATAGACATACCCTGGAGTTGGGTACGCGTGGGAGCGAGGTCGGCATTGTATTGGTACTGCTTGTAGAAAGTAGCAGCAAGGTCTTCCCAATTACGGATACTAGCTCATTCCAGCTGGTAAAACCATTCAAGTTGAGTCCCTGAAAGACTATCTTGAAAGAAATGGATCCAGAGGTTCCTGTCAGCACTATATGGCTGAATCTTTCTAACATACAAACGGAGGTGTAGCTTTGGGCAGGAAACCCCGTCGTATTTAGCAAAGATTGGTGCTTTAAACTTGTGGGGAATCACCACCCTAGATGACAGACCCAAATCACCAAAGTCCAATCCAGGTACCTTCTGGATCTCCATCGCACTTAACCGGTCTTCAAGCTGTTTATATTTATCCTCAGCCGGAGGATACTAGTCTTCATCAAAGTCAGTCTCGTTGTCAGAAACCACAGGGCTAGGAGCCCTCCTTTCTTCTTGGTTTTCTCCCCCTCCAGATGAGTGAGTCAAATCAACCTCTTCTCATAAATTGTTTCCGAATCTGCGACCCATATTCAGTAGGACTGTCTTCTTCTTCTTCTTCTTCTTATCCTTCAAGAAAAGAGTCTTCAGATCTTGCTGACCCTTAGCCAAGTTCATGAACATTTCCTGGAATTGAGCGTTTTGAGCTTGCAACGCCTTAATAGCTTGATCAATTGATGTTTCAGAAGACATGATGTGCTGAAATAAACAGCGAAGAAGATAAGAGACCTGTAAGGGTACCTGTTATGAGGTGCATGGAATGAAATGCGTATGATATGATTTCAAAGACTTTGGAGATTCAAATTCGTAAACCAAAATGAAACACACTTTTATTAGATAAAAACTTGAATTCAAAAGTTCAACAAATGCCTTTAAGGCGTTACAAAAAAGAAATACTGGAAAGTAAATCAAAACTAAAAGTAACAAAAAGACATCAGCGCTCCCATGGTCGTTTTTCGTTGGTGCTGACATAGTCGTTGAGGATCTGCTTATTCTCCAATTGCCTTGTCAACTTCAGGATCTTCCACTCTTGCTCGTGATACTTTTCTCTGTAAGTATCCCGTTCTTCCCTTAGTTGCATCCAAGACCTCTTTAATGCCCTAATGTCAGTAGGCATGTATGGGTGGAGGATGGTAGGAGGAACCCCTTCTTCATCAGCAAGTTCAACTATCACAGGCAATACAGCTTTGTAGGGAATCCCTAGCTTCTGAGCACGTGTACGAACCCATCAGAGATATGGTTCCATTGGAAGAGAAGTCTTCACACCTAGCTCATGCGGATCAGACCTGTGTACCCTATCCCAGGCTCGTATGAATCTGCGGCGATGCTCATCACTATCCCCTTGGAAGTCAAACTGTCGTAAGGCCAGACAAGGGTTATAGGTGATCCCTCCATTGATTCCTAGCAGTGGAACATTGGGGTATTCCCCACAGCGATCAATAATAGCTACGTCTTCCATGTCTTTAGTAGTCCAAATGATGTCCGTGTGAGCAAGGGACATAATCCTGTAGGCCCAACCCATTCCTTCCTTGTTCTTCAAAACTGATTTGGGGAGGTGAGAAATAAACCACCTCGCCAGCAATGGTGCACAGCACATAAGGGTTCCCCGTTTTCGAGCAGTACGAGCATATAGGGTATGCAAAATATCACCCAAGAGAGTGGGCACTGGATTACAAGATATGAAAATCTTCACCACATTCACGTCTATAAAAGAATCTGAGTTGGGAAACAGAACCAAACCATAAATAAGAAGAGCCAGGATGTCCTCGAACGCCTGAAAGTCTAAACTGTCCCAGAACTCATTAGCCCGACCAACCAAGAACTTAGTCAAGAAGCCTTTTGCCCCACTCCGAGTTTCCCAATTAGACATTACCTCAGCCTTTGTCAGATGGAGGGCTGAAGCAATCTCTTCCGACCTAAGGACTTTCTCCCAACCTGTAAACAGCGTCTGCTCTAGAATAGAAATACCAAGCAGATTAGAGAACTCTTCCAAGGTAAGGACCAACTGGTAGTCCGGAAAAGTAAAGCAGTGGTACAGTGGATCAAAGAACTGGACTAAGACACTCATCATCTGTTCATCCATCTTGGAAGTGACCAAACCAAGGAGGTGCCCATGTCTTCTGATAAAGGAGGAAGTATCTGGAACCTTGGAAACCAACTCCTTAAGCTGAGTGGGAATCTGTACAAAGTTGATCCGAATAGTGTTTCTGCGTATAGATGCCATGACCTACAAAACAGAACAAAGATGAATCCAATTGGTCTTTGAAATGGTTAGTCCAATGCAAGATGCATGAAATGTCATGATGCATGATGTCATGATAGAAACACATCACAGGTTTTCACAGATAGCAAACATGGTAAGGGCAAGCAAGTCACACAGATAGCCCTTAGATTTTAGGCTGGCAAGGAGCTTAGGTACTACCCTCTTTCAGTTCAGTTGGTTCAAACCTGTCCTAGAAATAGTAATCGGGTTCTAGAGGATCTCAATATCACTGACCACCCTCGATCGGTCATAATTCCAGTTTAGCAACCTTTTCTTGCGGCTGGAATCATTGCGAGAGTTTGGTCTCAATGAGTGTAGCATACTGCTACTTTTCTATGGCCAAGTTGGTCAATTATAGGTTCTAAGGTCAGTTGGTGCTTAATGACCCCTTAGCAGACCCATATTCTCTTCGTTGCGCCACAAGGGATATCGGTACATACTAAAGTGCCACACCAACGTAGCTACTGCTTCAACTGTATCGGTCTATGCTGTACAGTTCCCTCACAGTTTATTGCTACTTACCTAAAGGGTGTCCCCCAGATCCGGGTTAGGATCTATAGTAAATCCGATTCAAACCTACAAAGATAAAGCATACAAATCAAGCAATTGGAAACAATATGAACTATTCCTAAGGTACACCCCACTTATAAACGTCCCCAGTAGAGTCGCCAGTTCTGTGATATGGTGGGAAGAACTGACTGTTTTTGGAATGCTGGTTTGTGTTTTGCGTTTGTTATTCGCAAAATGTCGCGGTAAGCAAGAGTCGCCATCGAATTTTATTTTATCCAACAAGGAAAGGAAAAAAGCACAGAAAAATTCCTTTTTCGAGATTTTCTAGGTATGGGGGGTAGATTATAGAAAGGAAAGGTATTATCACCCTTTCTATCCGTAGTTATCTACGGGCTCTTAGGTACTTGCTCATCATTTTCAAAATGTTTTCTTTGTGCTTGTGGGTTTGAAAAGTTTTTGTTTTAAACTTCGATTTAACTCTTGCTTCAGTCCTCAAGAGTGTAATGAAGTGTTTTTGAAAAAAATTTGTTTTGGATGAGAAAGTATTTAAGAACTATCTACCTACTCGAAAAATGAATCGTTCTATGCTAATTTCCTTTAGACAATGCTATTCCACTATTGATGAGTAGGTAGCACCGTCGTTGGAGTTTGAGGGTCAATTCGAAAAAGGGACATACAGTCACCAAAGCAATGTTAGGATGCCTTAGCGGTAACCCTAATGTCCTAGATCATTTGTTTGAGGCAATAATGTCCGAGGCAACCATTTCAAGGCGACTATGATCTTTTAGACAAAAGGATGACCTCTAAAATGATCTATACTCAATGACCGTGTACGAAGGCAACCAAGTGGAATGTACCCTAGGAGTGCGCATGTGCGAGTGTATCATTTTCAGTTATTTTTATCTTTGCACATGTTAAGGGTGATATAATTTGATTTTAAGATTAGGCATTCAGTCTTGTCATGCAAACCCTATTATCAAACATCTAGCAGTTATAATTTGCGGAAATTAAAATGCAGAAATTAAATTACAAGTCGTCGTGTATTTACATCGCCAAAAGCAACCCTTTGAAAATAAAATAAAATAAAGCGGTAAATAAATAAAATGTCCTAATTATCTATTACATTCCGGAAACAGATACATCAATATGGATAAAGAAAAGTAAATCGCGACGCGAAATTAAATCGGATGTACAATTAGGGTTTTGACCCTTTTAAAAGAAAATGTGTTTTTTTGTTGTTTTTATTTTAAGAAAAGAAATTAAATCCTAAATTAAATAACTAAATTAATTAATTAAATGAAAAAAATAATTAATGACAAATTTTTGAGTTTTTGTTATTTTAAGAAAGAAAATAAAATGATTAAATGAAATAAAACCTAATGATTTCTAATTGATTTTATTTATTTACAAAACTAACAAATTAAAATTCTCTAATTAATTCCCTAATTAAATTAATTAGTATTTATTAAAAAAGAATTCTAAAATTTTATTGGATAAAAATATTTTTTGATGATTTTTTTGATAAAAGGAAAAATTATGATTGCTTAGTAATTGATAAAAATAAAATAAAATAACTAAACTAATAAAAAGAAAATATAATAGAAAGAAAGAAATGGGCCTTTTTTGGAGGTACTGAAAGCCATTTTTGTTGGCCCATTAAGCTGGTATGTTGACTTTCTCTGATCCAGTATGCGTGCATTGACTGGCTCTTTGGTGGACCTCCAATCACTGACCATCAGATATGGCCATTGGCCTTCTGGAACTTGGATTGGTGAGGGAATATGGTATGGATCTGGCCCCTACGTGTACATGATCTCCTGAAAAATAAGAAGAAAATACAAATTGCTGGAGGCAGGGATCGAAACCCTGACCTCCAGTCTTTGGGTCCTTTATGGCCTATGTGGCAACCACTAAAACACGTTGTTGTTTTGTTAATAATAATACCAATAATATATTATATAAAAAAACAAATCAAATGCCAGAAAAAAACAAAAAAAAAGCGCGCTATATTTGAATCAACCAATGGATAGGTGACAACTCTTCGTCCCCTTCCTCCAAAACTTGTAAAAATTACCTGCGGATTTTTATCCGCAGCTAAAAGCATGGCTTTCCCCTAAAATCGTCCTCAGGCCATGTAAACACATTCCAAGAACATGGTTGAACTCATCATAACCTCCTTATCACAACCATGTCCTTCATGTGGACCAATTTTCCCTGAAACAAAAAACCCCAAAAACAAAAGACGAAACCCTAATAATGGTGGGTCTCGTTACAGGTCACGAAAACGCAATTGAATGATATCAAATGCTTGCAAATGGTTTGTAGACTCAAAATATGCTATCAATTCATATCAACCATGCCTAAATTGAGAAATACGAAATCAAGAATAGGGCGGTTTTACGAAGGACTTACAACGCGTATGAGGGCCTGAGAATGCCTGGTTTGGATTGGGATAGCTTGTGTGCGTTGCCAGGAAGCGATTGGGATACGTCTCAACTCTTGAAAATGCCTCCAACCTTGATTTCGATCTCAAGCTTTTTTGTGATTTTTGCAAAGTTGGTTCTGCCTCCACACTTGATCTCCAACCCTGATTTTCGTGCCTATAGCTTGCTTATGTATTGTACATTGGATTAGGGTAACATTTGTTGTTCAAATCTTCCCACATTGCTGATTGCATATTTGATTTGATTCTTCTATAAAAACTTTCCAAACTTGGCCTAAATCACATCTTTTTGTACCCAATGCCTTTGATACGAATTTGATTGTAATGATAGTTATATTTGGAGCCTAAAACAACCAGAAAATCATTAGTTATCAATGCCTTAGACTTTATGTGATTTTATTTGATTTAAAAAGAATTAATTCAAATAAAAATCAAATTAAATGATAAAAATGAGATATGGACACATGGCCAAGGCTAGAGCACGTGGGCAATAATGCAAACTCAAATCAAGTGAAAAATAATGGGCCTATTTGGCAAAATTTGAAGTTTTGGGGATAGTTGACTTTTGGCAATTTTGCAAAAAAGTCCAACTTCAACAATGCATAACTTCTTCAATTTTGAACTTTTGGAGGTGTTCTTGGACTTTTTAGAAAGCTTGAGATGTCCTATAACCAACCCTTTTGGTCTAATTTCATTTTGATATTCCATGATAAAGTTAGAAGCTTTGACAAAAAGGGTGTTTTTGTTGACTTTCAAAAATGACCTATAATGTCAAAATTCATAACTTCTTGTGAGTGCATTTTTTGAACTTGGGGTGTGAATATGGATTGTAGGAAATTGCATCCTCTTAAAAATGAGATTTGGATGGGTCATTTATCATAAAGTATGAGAACGTTATACTTGGTCAAAGTTGAGTTGACTTTTCCTATAAAACCCTAATTTAGCAACTTTTGAATCTTGGTGAATTTTGAGCAATCCTTGTTGAATCATGATCAACCCTTGATAAAATGATGAAATATACTTCAAAATGAGAATGTTGACAAAAAATATTGAAGTTTGACTGTATGTAGGTCACATTTGACTTTTGCCCGAGCACAGTCGATTTTTGGACCTTTGAGCAATTGACTGAGCAAACTTCCTCTGCAAGGCTTGAAATTTGACATGGATGATCTTGAGAACATATTAGGACATTGGTGAGCACTTGGGGTCACTTGGACTCAAGGATCTTGATGCAACAACAAACCCTAATTTAGGGTAGCCTGCCTTAGGAGATAGCTTGTCTGTCCAATTTCTTGAGCAAACTTGAGCAACTTGGAGATTTTTCTTGCAATGTTTTGAGAAATATGGGAGGGAAAATTTTGGGGTACAACAATACCCATATCTTTTTGGGTCCTTGTTTATTAGTTTTACCAAAATTTTGTTTGAATTTTGGTTTGGCAGAATAATTATTGCCAGTGTATTTCAGATCATGTGTGTGCCCATAATTGAAATGATATTTTAATGGTGTGCGTTTGATTACTAAGTCCATGACTTTCTTAGGTGGGGATACCTTACCTTGGTATCCTATTCCTTTTTTTTCCATTTCTGCTAACTCCATAGATCATTGAAGCCATCTTGCTTCTATCTATGTTTTTAGCCAGAAACTTCTGAAAGTTATGATCATATTCTTTTATGATCTTATTAGCATTACTGGGAGCCTCTGAGATTATTTCCTTTTGAGAGTTTTGTAAATCATTTTCTAGTTTTGAAATATTTTCTTTTAACTCAGAATTTTATAATCTAAGGCTCTCAGTTTCTTCAGAGTCAGAAGTAAGATCCTTTTTCAGGTTCTTGAATTTGACTCTGAGCTACTGATACCTTTCCAGAATTTCACTCAGACTTTCTCCTAGTCCAGCTTTGGTAAAATTAACAGTAAAGTCAGGAAATACCTCTTCTGTGTCTGATTCTAATTCTGACCCATATGCTTCGCCATCTTCTGTCACATTTTCCATAAGAGCAATGTTGGCTCTTTCATCATCTGACTATGTGTCTGCATCATAAGTATCTGAATCATCCCATGTTGCCATGAGACTTTTCTTATTCTCCTTGAAGAACTTCTTTTTGGGCTTCTCCTTCTGAAGCCTTGGACAATCACTTTTGTAGTGCCCTTGTTTATTGCACTCATAGCAGATGATGTCCCTGTTTCTTGACTTTCTATGACCAGAAGAAGCTTCAGACCTTCTGTATCCAGAGGAGGGTTCAGACTTTCTGTATCCAGAGGAGGATTCAGACTTTCTGTATCCAGAGGGTGATTCATTTTGATTCCCTGATCTTCTGGGGTTTCTGAATTTTCTTTGCCTCTGCTTCCACAACTGATTGACTCTTCTGGAGAGAAGAGACAATTTGTCTTCTTCTGATGAGGATCCATCAGAGGTTTCTTCCATAGCCTGTAAAACCTTAGAGTTAATTTTTTTGTTAGATTTTAATGCTAAAGGCTTACTTTGCTTCTGAGGCTCGTCATCTTCTAGCTCTATCTCATGACTTCTGAGGGAGCTGACAAGTTCCTCCAGAGATATCTTGCTGAGATCTTTTGCCAGCTTGAGAGCAGTGACCATTGGCCTCTATTGCTTTGGTAAACTTCTGATGATCTTCTTCACATGATCAGCAGTAGAATACCCTTTGTCAAGAACTCTCAGCCCATCAACTAGGATCTGGAATCTTGAGAACATTACTTCAATGGATTCGCTTTCTTCCATCTTGAAGGCTTCATATTTCTGAGTGAGCGCAAGAGCCTTGGTTTCTTTAACTTGTATGTTGCCTTCATGCATCATTCTCAGAGTCAAACATGTTTTTGGTTGTCTCTTTGTTTGAGATCTTCTCATACTCTGAATATGAGATGGAACTGAGAAGAATTGTTCTGGCCTTGTGATGGTTTTTGAAGTCACGCTTTTGTTGGTCAGACATTCTTTTTCTATCAATCTTCTGACCACTTTCATCCACAGGATGCATGTATCCATAAATTACCATATCCCATAAATCTTCATCATGAGCCAGAAAGAAGCTCTCAATTATGTCTTTCCAGTAGTCAAAATTTTCTCTATCAAAGACTGGAGGTTTGCCGATGATTTTGTCCTTATCATCATGATAGTCATTACTGATGTTTTGACTTGGTCCCACCATAGTGTTTTTCCAAAGCTTGGGTCTTGTACTAACAAGGTTAAGTGTATGAACTCAAAACCAGGTACTCTGATGCCAATTGAAGAAGTGAAAAACACAAGAAGGGGGGGTTAAATTGAAACTTAAAAATCAAAAGCAATTGACTTGATGATTTTTATCCTGGTTCGCTTGATCTCAAACTACTCTAGTCCACCCGCCAAGGTGATTTCTCCTCTCTCCAACAAGGACTTAATTCACTAATCAAACTGATTACAATTCTACTTTGACAACTGCCAAAGTCTTCTTGAGTACAACCACAACCCGATTTATCTCAAGGAAATTCACTAATCAAAACAAGGAATTTACTGTGTACTATATGTTTTTCGTTACAAAAACTGTATCACTAACCGTGATGTATTACACTATTTGAGAGAATAGAATGAATATAATTTTTGTAGCATTTTGAGATTGTATGGAAAAGTTATGAAAATCGTAAACGATTTAGCCTTTGAGCTTGTTTATATAGGCGTGGCAATCTGTCAAAATGGAAACATGATAATTGGAACTTAATGCACTTTCCATACTGAGAATATCCTTGTTTGATTGTAGTCGTTGTAAATGATATTTCCTTGATGGAAAAAGTAACGATTCAGAACTTAAGGAATCTTGCTTGTTGCTTTGCTTCAGAACTTGGGAAGTCATAATCATAAGGTTTTGTTTGCATGTTAGACTTCTGTTCAGAATCAGGATATCTTTCTCTTTAGCCCATATTCTAATCTTCATACTTTAGAACATTCTGATTACTCAGCTTGAGCACTTTTGTGGCTTAACTTCTGATGCAGTTCCGTCAGAACTTCTGTACAACATAAGAACACAAATTTAGAGTGCATATTTGTTCTTTATGTTTGTTATCATCAAAACTCTTATGAGGGTTTTAGAATCAAACTATGTTCTAACAAAATATGCCACATAACACAACATCATAGGATAATCCAGTTGAGGAGACCAAACCCTAATGACTTTCCATACTTGCATTCCAAGAAAATACCTTACTAATGTTTCACCATCAGAGATACAAGGAACACACAGGGTTACATTAGATACCATGCAGCGGAACAAATAAAAAACTCCTCAACAACCTTTAGGAAAAACTTAAAACCCTTTCACAAAACCACCATAATCCAGGTGCAAACAAATTAACCTCGGTTTGAAAATAAATCAAACCCAACACAGTAGCTTACCACCAAAGCTACAGGCCTGATAACAAAAAACATGTCCAATACACATCCTGTAACGAATAGTCCATCCTCCACTTCAAGGGACCATTCAAACAACAATATGAACTATCCAAGTTCAAATAAATTTTCAATAGATACCTCATTACTTGCCCATGACCAGAAAGTATCATCCCAAGATCTCACCCAGAAATAAAACATGATGCCTGCTCTGATACCAATTGAAATTCTGGTATATCAGACTTCAGATGTCCTATGACATGTTGGGACATCTGGTCTGAACAAAAGACACATGGTAAGGTTTAAACATACAAAAATAGTACTGAAAAGCAAAAACAACACATATGAATTGTTAACCCAGTTCGGAACAACTCTCCTACTCAGGGGGCATACCAAGCCAGGGATAAAGTCCACTAGACAATATCAATTGGAAGCTAAACCCCTATGTTTAAAAATTCTCACTTAATCATTACTCGTGATAACTTTCTCTCTAAGACTCACCTACATATGAGGCCTTCCTCAATCCCTCATCAATCACAGACAACGATTGGACAAAATAGAAATACACACTTCCATGATGAAACAAACTAGAAGACACACTTCCATGACAATACCTAGCCAAGACTCTTGACTAAGATCATAACTTGGAGTTGCTTAAAAGCTTCCTCCAAGAACAATACTCACTCTTTCTTCACAGCTTCGAGGAGAATAATAACAGAGATAACAACTATGTAACACAGACCAACTCTCCTAGAGAGTGGCACACAGACTCAACCTTAATGATTACATCTTTCTAATTCATGGCTAGTACTTTCCTAGGTTACAGATACTTGTATTTATAACTTGTTTCCCAACTGGTTTTGGGCCTAAAAAATGCAGTAAGAAGACTGCACAAAGTCTACAAAAACTTCTCCAAGAAAATAAGTCTTCAATCAAAACTTACCTAAAATGTCTCCATATTTAGAAACTTTGAATATCTTGAATACCAACATAAAATATATGATTTATCAATCTTAGAGCCACATAGGATTACTAAATATTCCCAGAATATTCAGTAATTAAATCAAAATAACTAAATCCTAACTGTCAGTTATAGAAGACTTGATGTCCTATACTTCTGGTTAGGACATCCCATTCAACATGTTCAAACAAAAAGTTGAAACATCTTCCAAACTGCAAAACTGTAAAATACTAGATGTCTTTCTCTTCTGGTAAGGACATCGCATTCGACATGTTACAATTGCAAGTTGAAATATTTCCCAAACTACAAAAGTGTAACAAACCAGATGTCCTATACTCCTGGTTAGAACATCACATTCGACATGTTGAATCTGCAATTTGAAACATCTTGTTCAACATGTTGCTGCAAAGTTAGTTTTACCAAAGTTCATGCCAATCATAATTTCAGAGAAATAACACAAAGCATAGAGAAAAGAGAGGAACACAGCAACACAAGAGATTAATGTGGAAACTCCAAAATTAGAGAAAAACCACGGCCATTGTCAATAGACAACCAGAGAATAACACTATGTGAAAATTGTTACAACATATAACATGCCCTCGACTAATCCCGACCCGCAATACACCCACACTCTCCAAAACAAATATTTAACTACATCTCACAACAATCTAATATAAGAGCATAAGAGAACAAAGAAAGTCAAATACAAAGTTAAAGTGCTTTTGGCTGGTGCATCTTGTAAAGAAAAATTTAAATATTATATATAGCCTTGGATTCTCTCTTCTATCACTAAACCAAGTGATGTGAGACTTGGAAAAACTTTAATTCTATATATAGTCTTGGACTCCCTCTTCCTTTATAAAAACAAGCAATGTGGGACTTCTTCAACATGTATATTTTCAACCAACCCCAACATGATGGAAGCAGGTGATAGCAAAGATGATCAAGGATGAAATCCTAAAGGAATATTTTTTACCCTTTAGTAATCTCCCAAGAGAATTCTTAGGTTGTTCAAGGGTTGACCAATGGCATTCAATTCATCAAGAATCATGTATTGGGAAAGTAAATAGTCAATAATGATGATAATAACATTTAGTATTTTTCTTACATCTTGTTTGTTTATCGCTTTTAGAGGGATTATTTCTAGAAATTTTCTCCTTTATTACACTTTGAATTTATTTGTTATCGATGGTTTGGTAATATCTTTTAGTATTTGTTTCTGCTTATATGAAATTCTTGATCTATGTGCTTGTATTTGCTTCTCTATTTGTTTTCTATTTATGTCTTTTTGATAATGGCAAAGGGGAGGTGTGTACTCTCAAGAGGAGTAGGGTATACTCTCTGTATTTATCAAAGGGAGTTTAACCACTCCAATCCGTTATCTTATTTTTTTTGTTTATGCACCTCCCTGAGAAATGCACTGCCATCATCAAAAAAGGGGGAAATATAGATCAATGTGCTTGTAGGTACATTATCTGCAATAGACAGATGTTTATAATGGTTTTGATGATGACTAAAGTATGATGTGAAGTATTTATCTGAAATGATGATCAAAATGTTATACCAAGATTAACTTGTCTTGTTTGTGAGATCAACATGATAAAGCCAATCTCTTTAAAGATAATACATAATGTCAAGCAACACTCAGGGGAATCTTCGATGGCATCTGGTCAAGCAATATTTGATGATGGTGTCTATTAAGAAGCTCTATCAAGCCTTATCATTTGGAAGAAGTCAACTCCCAGATGGAGTATTGAATCAAATGATAAATCAAGTGAGGGATTTTTAATCTTTAAGATTGTGAAAGAGATCAAGTGTAAAAGTTATCCTGATCTACATCTAAGTGATCATAGTATTATAAAGATATTAGAGTACATTAATACCTGTAACAAGCTAGGAAAACTATCTACATGAAGAGATTGAAGATTAATACTTGTAATAAGCCAGGAAAACTATCTTTCTTTCTCAGGTCAGAGATTAATACCTGAAACCAGACAGGACAACTATCTCATCGACTGACCTTTTCAAGTTCCGGATTAATACCTGTAACAAGCCAGGAAAACTATATGTGGATGATTGATTATAGATTAATACCTGTAACAAGCCAGGAAAACTATCTACATGAAGAGATTGGAGATTAATACCTGTAACAAGCCAGGAAAACTATCTTTCTTTATCAGGTCAAAGATTAATACCTGAAACCAGACATGACAACTATCTCATCGACCAACCTTTTCAAGTTCCAGATTAATACCTGTAACAAGCCAGGAAAATATCTGTGGACGACTGATTGTAGATTAATACCTGTAACAAGCCAGGAAAACTATCTACATGAAGATATTGAAGATTAATACCTGTAACAAGCCAGGAAAACTATCTTTCTTTCTCAGGTCAGAGATTAATACCTGAAACCAGACAGGACAACTATCTCATCGACCAACCTTTTCAAATTCCAGATTAATACCTATAATAAGCCAGGAAAACTATCTGTGGACGACAGATTGCAGATTAATACCTGCAACAAGCCAGGAAAACTATCTACATGAAGAGATTGAAGATTATTGCAGATTAATACCTGCAACAAGCCAGGAAAACTATCTACATGAAGAGATTGAAGATTAACACCTGTAACAAGCCAAGAAAACTATCTTTCTTTCTCAGGTCAGAGATTAATACCTGAAACCAGACAGGACAACTATCTCATTGACCAACCTTTTCAAGTTCCAGATTAATACCTGTAACAAGCCAGGAAAACTATATGTGGATGACTGATTGTAGATTAATACCTGTAACAAGCAAGGAAAACTATCTACATGAAGAGATTGAAGATTAATACCTGTAACAAGCCAGGAAAACTATCTTTCTTTCTCAGGCCAGAGATTAATACCTGTAACCAGACAGGAAAACTATCTCATAGACCAACCTTTTCAAGTTCCATATTAATACCTGTAACAAGCCAGGAAAACTATTTGTGGATGACTGATTGCAGATTAATACCTGTAACTAGCCAGGAAAACTATCTACATGAAGAGATTGAAGATTAACATCTGTAACAAGCCAGGAAAACTATCTTTCTTTATCAGGTCAGAGATTAATACCTGAAACCAGACAGGACAACTATATCATCGACCAACCTTTTCAAGTTCCAAATTAATACATGTAACAAGCCAGGAAAACTATATGTAGATGACTGATTGCAGATTAATACATGTAACAAGCCAGGAAAACTATCTACATGAAGAGATTGAAGATAAACACCTATAACAAGCCAAGAAAACTATCTTTCTTTCTCAGGTCAGAGATTAATACCTGAAACCATATAGGACAACTATCTCATCGACCAACATTTTCAAGTTCCAAATTAATACATGTAACAAGAAAGGAAAACTATCTGTGGACGACTGATTGCAGATTAATACCTGCAACAAGCCAGGAAAACTATCTACATGAAGAGATTGAAGATTAACACCTGTAACAAGCCAGGAAAACTATCTTTCTTTCTCAGGTCAGAGATTAATACCTGAAACCAGACAGGACAACTATCTCATCGACCAACCTTTTCAAGTTCCAGATTAATACCTGTAACAAGCCAGGAAAACTATATGTGGACGACTGCTTATAGATTAATACCTGTAACAAGCCGGGAAAACTATCTACATGAAGAGATTGAAGATTAAGACCTGTAACAAGCTAGGAAAACTATCTTTCTTTCTCAGGTCAGAGATTAATAACTGAAACCAGACAGGACAACTATCTCATCGACCAACCTTTTCAAGTTCCAGATTAATACCTATAACAAGCTAGGAAAACTATCTGTGGACGACTGATTGTAGATTAATACCTATAACAAGCTAGGAAAACTATCTACATGAAGAGATTGAAGATTAATACCTCTAACAAGCCAGGAAAACTATCTTTCTTTATCAGGTCAGAGATTAATACCTGAAACCAGATAGGACAACTATCTCATCGACCAACCTTTTCAAGTTCCAGATTAATACCTATAACAAGCCAGGAACACTATCTGTGGACGACTGATTGTAGATTAATACTTGAAACAAGCCAGGAAAACTATCTACATGAAGAGATTAAAGATTAATACCTATAACAAGCCAGGAAAACTATCTTTCTTTCTCAGGTCATAAATTAATACTTGAAACCAGACAAGAAAACTATCTCATCGACCAACCTTTTCAGGTTCAAGATTAATACCTGTAACAAGCCAGGAAAACTATCTTTGGACGACTGATTGCAGATTAATACCTGTAGCAAGCCAGGAAACTATATACATGAAGAGATTGAAGATTAACACCTGTAACAAGCCAGGAAAACTATCTTTCTTTCTCAGGTCAGAGATTAATACCTAAAACCCGACAGGACAACTATCTTATCGACCAACCTTTTTAAGATCCAGATTAATACCTGTAACAAGCCAGGTAAACTATCTGTAGAAGACTGATTGTAGATTAATACCTGTAACAAGCCAGGAAAACAATCTACATGAAGAGATTGAAGATTAATACCTATAACAAACCAGGAAAACTATCTTTCTTTCTCAGGTCAGAGATTAATACCTAAAACCAGACAGGACAACTATCTCATCGACCGACCTTTTCAAGTTCCAGATTAATACCTGTAACAAGCCAGGAAAACTATATGTGGACGACTGATTATAGATTAATACCTGTAATAAGCCAGGAAAACTATCTACATGAAGAGATTGAAGATTAATACCTGTAACAAGCCATGAAAACTATCTTTCTTTCTCAAGTCAGAGATTAATACCTGAAACCAGACAGGAAAACTATCTCATCGACCAACCTTTTCAAGTTCCAGATTAATACCTGTAACAAGCTAGGAAAACTATCTGTGGATAACTGATTGCAGATTAATACCTGTAACAAGTCAGGAAAACTATCTACATGAAGAGATTGAAGATTAACACATGTAACAAGCCAGGAAAACTATCTTTCTTTCTCAGGTCAGTGATTAATACCTGAACCAGACAGGACAACTATCTCATCGACCAACTTTTTCAAGTTCCAGATTAATACTTGTAACAAGCCAGGAAAACTATTTGTGGACGACTGATTGTAGATTAATACCTGTAACAAGCCAGAAAAACTATCTACATGGAGAGATTGAAGATTAATACCTGTAACAAGCCAGGAAAACTATCTTTCTTTCTCAGGTCAGATTAATACCTGAAACCAGACAGGATAACTATCTCATCGACCAACCTTTTCAAGTTCGAAATTAATACCTGTAACAAGCCAGGAAAACTATATATGGACGACTGATTATAGATTAATACCTATAACAAGCTAGGAAAACTATCTACATGAAGAGATTGAAGATTAATACCTGTAACAAGGCAGGAAAACTATCTTTCTTTCTCAGATCAGAGATTAATACCTGAAACCAGACAGGACAACTATCTCATCGTCCAATATTTTCAGAGATTAACACCTAAGGCAGTGCACAAACTTGCCTAAAAAAATGTCTTAAACCTCTCTAATCTTACTAAGACACCTTAAAACCTATAGAGAAATCATCACGGTGCTTGTGGATTGACCAAGAGTGGTCTTGATCATTTAGGAAGTTTGTACATACTACCTAATTGATTATGGGATTTAACCAATCAATTAGAGAAATGAATAAATCTTATTGATCGATTAAGAACACTCTTAATCGATTAAGACACATATGTGTTGCAAGGTTTCCTTTTTAAAAATTTGGGTTGTCGTATTTTGAAGTTCATAATCGGTTAACCCTATCACATAATCAATTAGAGCAATTAAAGGCTCATGGGTATTTTTCCTTTTTGAGCCAAATTTTCTTTCTATAAATAGAGGGTTTTTTCATCATTTTCAAAATACACAAAAAATGTGTTTTGATATACTTTCTCACTTTATATTCTCTTTATTTTATTTCTTTCTTTTCATAAAATTGACTTAGTGCTTTGAGAGTCAAAAATATCAATGAGATTATTTGTTTGTTCTCGTGTTGGGTTATTCTTAAAATTTACTTAAAAAGTCTTTGTCTCTTGTGAGAAATTATTGTTTGGTTCGTGAGCTAAATCAGTAAAACCTCGTGTTTGGTTTATGAGATTAGCCTTGTGAGAAATTGTAGTAGTATTTTTCAAATTTAACTAGGATATCTTTTGTTATAAATGCATGAGAAAATTATTGCATAAAATATTTCAGCAAGTAAAAAGTATATGTTTTCAAGGAAAGTTGGCTTAGTTAACAAGGAGTTAGCCCACACATCGAGAGGTGGTGAGTTTAACTTTCGTTATTGATGTGAGGATGATTTTAGTGGGTAATTTATAAATATCTTTGTAAACACTTTTTGAGTCTTGAGGCATGTCTTGACCCTAATGAGCTATAGAGCCCGACTCACTTAAACTTTTTATAATTAAAAAAAAAGACTTAATACATGTTTTAGTCTCTTAACTTAATTTAATGTTTTACTTTACTCCCTTAATCAAAAAACATTACAAATTAATCCCTTAACTTCACTCATGTTAGCCTATTTGGTCACTTTCGTCAATTTTTGACAAAAAAACGTTACACTTTAGTGTTATAGATGTACAACAAAGCTTAAGATTTAAATATGACTCAATATTTATACAACAAAATATAATTTTCACTTAATATAGTTTTGTTGTGATCATCTTTATAGTACCAACAAATTTGTTTATTCTTCTTTCTCTAAAACTTATTCTCTTTTCTATTAAAAAGAAAAAATATATAGAAGAGAAAGATTAAGAATTAAGAGAAGAAAATTAATATAAAAAAATAATAAAAGGAAAGAAATAAAAGAATGAGAATCCCAAATAACAATTATATTCAAATCTTTAAGATTTAATATCAATAATATTGAACTTCACTAATCTCCTTTATGAAATAAATTAATTACTAAATATTCCACTTGCTATAGGTCCTATACTATATTATCTAACAAAATATGTTGTTGTTCTTTTTTGTGTTTGATCATATAAATAGATCTAGTGCAAGTAGAGTAAGAAATATAGGTTCACAATAAGTTAAGAATTTCTTGGTGGAATGACCTAGAATTTCCAAACAGCTGATTGGATCACGTGAATGCTCAGTCAGAGCTGTCTGGCCTCTCCAATTTGATTATCTGTCAAAACAATTAAAAAACAATCTTGATAATAATAAATAATAAACACAACAAATAGGTCGAGTCGACATGTTTGAACTTAAAACTTTGGATGTTCGCTTGGTTATGTAAGGTACAATTACTAATTCTAAGGGTAGTAAACTGGTACGTCTCTTCCTTGTCAATTGTTATTTCACAAATTTTTTGAAAAAATAAATAAGCCGGACAGAGTCTAAAAACTTAATCTAAAAAAAAAGTCGGATAAAATGAACATGTTTAATGGACCAAATACATTTTATCACGCCTATGACCTTATTCTACAACAGCTTTTGCATGTTTCTTATTGGTCAAACCCAATTAAGAAGGGTCACTGTCCTCTCTGCACAAAAACAATGAGTCCAATTGGTTCTCATGGTACAAATTTTTGTGGACCCTGTATAAGATCTTCACTACAATGAGTCCAATTGATAAATGATTATATAATAACATGATGTACGACTGAAAAAGATGCTAGTGGCTGGTTTTTTAGATTAAACATATTGACTCATTTAATAAGATTAAGGTTGATTTTATGCTTCTTCTTTTTTTTAGATATGGGAGATTTAATTAAAAAGATTTTGTATAAATGGGTGATTTAGGTTTAGATTAGTTTTAATTTGAGTCGAGAATAAAGTTTGTGTGCCAAAAATTTGGCAAATTCCCAAGTTAGGTTTGTGTGTATGTAATTGATTTTATTGGTTGATTAAAATTTAAAAGTGGGTTGAAGGATGACGTCTGCTAGGTTGAAAATTTGTGGAGAGGAGGGGGACGTACTTGCAAGACACTCTGACGTTCAATTAAGAATGAGTGCAAAGAGATACAAGAAAGAGATTAGGGTTTTTAGAGTGAATATTCTATATTTGACTCTCACAAGTGTGAGGGTTTATATAATGCCCCCGACGATTGGCCATTGGTTCCTATTTTTGGGCCAAGATATTAGGTTCCTCAAAAATAGGTAACTGTCAGGACTTAGTCAAAACAAGCAGTCATGCTCGTAACTAGTCGTTGCTCTAAGCAAGGAAAAGATTATGGACAGATGCGTTCTGAGCATTTTTCTGGTTGTCTGCTCTACGTGCGTCGAGCAGACCTGGAGGTAGTTGCCGATGCGGGAAGGCGTACGTCTCAGGCATCATTGGTCTCGCTGTTCACGGAGTGTATTCGACCAAGTATGCCCGATAGAAGGGCCAATATAGTGGACCAACATTGTTGGACCATGTGGAAGGTAGAAGCGGATTGGGCCAATTCTAACTATTGGGTCAGTCTATAACACGAGCCCCCCAAGTTGTTGGTTATGGACAGAGGAGTGATGACTTAATAAGTTCCCGCGGGTAGGAGATTTTTTCAAGGTTTTTTCGGGGACAACTCCGTACGAGGATGTTGAGCATTGCTTTGTGTGTTCGACTCGGAGGGAGTAGAATAGTTGATTGAATCTGAGGAGTTTGTGTGCCACGCCTGCATCGAGCCACACATTATCATAAAAATGTGATAATGGCTAGTCTAAGGACTAGGGTATAATGATGAGGACCCATAGGCTTCTCTAGGCACATGCCCGCTCAGGTGCCTACAAATCATCTTATAAATATGAGAGGGCGAGCCTCATTTGCATTTTTCATTTCTCTCTCCCTTCAGCTCTGTCTACTCGTAACTTCGATCACCATCATCCGTCGTCGTTCCAAGTCGTTCGACCATCGTCCAAACTTCCTCGTTCATATAAGTTTCTTCATTCTTCCTATTTTATGTTGGATTTACCATTGTCTTTGCTTAGAGATGCATATGGTTAGGATGAAGTTGGATGTTTATCTAGTGAGTGTTGGTGTTCAACGATGGTTATGCCGCTTTTGGACGCTGGAGTTGTAGGAACCTTAGGGCTTTCACCCGTTTTGAGTGTTTCGATCATGGTGGAGGACGAGTTCGTCGCCAATGGGGTTCATGAATTTCCTGATAAGTTTATGAGTTTCTGAGAGGGAATATGAGTATCCTGATGAGAACATGAAGTTCCCAAACGGAGTCCAAAACCGAGTCGTCGGGGAGATCGCTCCTTGTGTCTGTTTTGCAGTTTAACGGAGGGCTCTGGTCGGGGACAGGGTCCTCGTTCCTTTTCACGTCCTTTCACCTGATTAGTGGTGGAAGGGTGGATTTGATTTGACATCGAATTCACTGTTGTCCTCTGTTTTTCAGGTAAAATGGCTAGTAGCACTGAAGGAGAGGTATGAGCGAGCAAAGTTATTCCAAACAGAGTTCATTCGAGCATACTTCGACTTAGGAGAGTACATTGAGGCAACATGATTCCGAGCCGAGCACGTTAGGACAAAATGCAACTGAATAGAACGTGCCTGAGGCACCTGTGGCCTTCGTGGACTGGATCACACCAGATCCTCAAGAGATTGCCTCCTACTTCAACGAGCATTCGGAAGAAGTGTTCACGGTTGTGGCCTGGGGGATGGAGCAAGTGAGTGATCAGGAGGAATAGGTTGTTTACGCCCCTAGGAAGCGTGATTGTATCTGCTAGAAATACGACATCAATCATTTCCCTATGTTTGAGATCCTTCTCAGAGACTTGGTGTTCCGGCTCCCTTTCACTGACCTACAGGTGGCCATTTTTTACCATCTCCATCTTCCTCCTTTGTAACTCAACCCTAACTAGATAGCCTTCATGCGGGATTTCGAGATTGTGTGTAAGTATTTGAAGATTGGGGCCATTGTCCCCTTGTTTTTATATTGCTTCCATCTCCAATGGGGAGTCAGTGGTGGGAAATTCGGATGGGTCTCTCTGAAACAGGCGAACGGAAAGTTATTTAAGGCCTATCTTGAATTTGTTTGACATTTCAAGGACATGTACTTGATGGTCCAGCCCATGTCGGAGAGGGAGATTCTCAATGTTTTTATGAGCGTCTCCAAGTGTGGTGCGGACGGGGAGCCTGTGTTGACCGAGGAAGGTGAGCCGATGAGGGAGCTCGTGCAAAGGTTCCACTTTCACTGGGATAGGGAGAACTTTGATTGTGGGACCGATCATTACATCATGAAGACGGACCAAATGGATCTTGAAGATCAGGCTAGCTATGACCAACTGTTGGCCTTTGTCATAAGAATACCCCATGTCCAGCGTGTGGGAAAATGGGGAAAATTCCTTGTTGACGAGGAGGGGAAGCCCGTGTTTGAGCCCATACTTGTTAACATTAGGGAGCTCCTTAAATGCGGTGAACCTTTGAAATATTTAGGTAGTCATTTTTGTTTCTGACTTGCCCTTATTCTGATATCCATGTTTTGCTAATCCATGCTTATTTTTTTGCAGAGAAAATGTCTACTCCTCGGGAGTGTTTGATTAAAAATGCTGCTCTTAAGGCCAAGAAAGGGAAGAAAGCGATCGCCAAGAGCCTCTTGGGTGCTGATGAAGTATGTGTTCCCCCAACTGGGTCGGGGACCTCATCGTCTGGTCCATTCGTTAGGCAGTCTTCTCCTCTTCCTATAAGCTCAAGGACCAAGAGGCCTTGCTATGATGATCTCGTAGATTTGATCGGGGATAAAAGCAAGGAAAAATATATGCTTCCCCCTGCTTCCACGATAAGACTTTCTTCTCGGGAACGTTCACAAGGCACATTCCCTGTCATATAGAAGATGGACCATCCGAGCAAAAGGACCTTGTTAGATAATGACACTATTGGACTAGTTAGGATCCTGGGCACAACGGTGATCCATAATGAGGATGGGAGCACCAAGGAGCTAGAGGTGAGGAAAACTTGTGATGTGAACAATGTTCTTGAGGGGAGGTTAAGAAAGTTGAAGGTTGAACTCGAGGAGGTGGAAAAGGCGAAGAAGGTCCTGGCCGAGGAGAAGGATGCATGCGCGACCGAGAAGAAAGCTCTCGAGGAGGAGGTGAAGGGGCACAAGTATACCATGGTCCCTAACCAGGAGGAGTCGGAGGATGTCAAGGGAATGATGACCAGGGCCCAGCTGCTCGTTGATATTCAGCAGGACGACGATGAGGCTCTCGTGGTTGCTGAGGACAGCTTCAAAAACGTGTTGGCCCAGATTTTCCTTGTGAATTCGGGTGTCGACATTGTCTTGACGGGGACTGGTTTCCTCCACAATGTGGTTAACAATCGCATCGGTGTCCCCAACTTCCTTGAGGTGGCAGGCAGGAATATGGAAGATTCTTTTCAGTCTCCAGGGAGACTCGAGCAACATCTGCCTGATACTGAAGTGCCTCCTCATCCTGAAGAGCACCCTTATCCCGGTTGTTGATTGGAGCTTGTTATTTCTTTGTCTAGTTTGTCCTGCGTGTCATTTGGTTTTAATTTGTTTCAGGGGCTTTTCCCATTTTGATGTATCTTTTAAACATTCGTGGTCCTTATGGCCATTTCTTCATTTTTTGGATGGGGGCCTTTGGCTCCCTTTATGTAATCATTCCCACAATTTCAACCTTTGTGGTTGTTTTTTAATATTTTCGACCATGATGGTCGTTTATTTTAATTTGCATTGTTTGAGTATTTACTTTTATTTGTGCATGAGTTATTGATTTTGTTAACTTTTGAATGTCAGTATGCTTGTCTGCTTGAGGCGTTTATTTTGATTAAGAGTTTTGGGGGGTTTTCTTGTTAGTATTGAGGTTCGCCAATATGGGGAGATTGGTCGAACAACCAGGGTAATTTCCGGGCATGGGTCAGAACTCAAGTCTCATTTGGAACCTGAGCTCAATAGCGTGAACTTCCCATCACAAGCTGGGTGTTCTGCCATCGTGGTACGATGACGGTGGAGCTCATTTGATTTTTCCTCATCAGGCCAAGAACTTGCTCGTTAAAAGAGTGGAAAGTTTCCTCTTTGTTTAATTTGAGGTGTTATGCTTGTACCTGGGTGAAACAACTCGAGAAAATGAATCTCTTAAACATACAATTAAGTTTCCATCAAACATTTATTTATCCCACAGAGGAAAAGGAAAACATCGAAGAAAACATGAAGAGGGTAAAATCACGGTATGGCAACCGAAAGATTGGGTAAGGGAGTCGATTATGCGAGGGGAATGTATTAGCATCCCTCACGTCTGTGCAACTCCACGGGATCCACTCTTGTTGTCTAATCTAATGGGTGTGTTTAAATCTAAAACTAGGTTGTGAAGTAAATGAATGAATGCAAAGTTTTATGTACAAAAAGAAAAGGTTTTATTAGTCGTGCCTGCCTCGGTTGCAAACCTGTGTACCTACGTACCACCGTCCGTGCAATGGGGATCAAGGCACTCGTAGTTCACCTTAAACAATTTTATTGGTTGCATGTTTTTTATTGATAATGATGTGTTCGCATCCTTGCGGTTATGATTGTAACTCGTGCTTGATGTTGCAGCTCGTAAGAGACTCATGCTCGACCTCTCGCACACTTAGCATTTCCATTAAAAAGTCAGAAGACAAAAGGATTTTTCATTGGTTGGTGTTTTTACCTTGAAAAAGGATTTAATAAGGTTAGAGCGTTTTGAAGTTCGAATAAAGAAAAAGAGTTTTTGTCTTAAAAGGGATGCCAAAAGAAAAATATAACAAAAGGGGAATCTCAATCCTACTTGTTGTCATGCTTGTGGACCTAAAGTTGGGATCAAGGGAATACTACCTAATATTGACATACATGGATATCAATCCTAAGGTCTACTTAGTTCAACCATGACCAAGAATGAACTAAAGATCCTATAGGGAACATGTGATCACACAATAGAAAGAACACGCAAGCAATCAAGAACTTGAATAAGATATGCAAGCAATCACACAATGCATAAGAAGTATCCACTTACTCAAGTACAAATGCCTAACCATGATATCAAGTTATTAAGGTAGGATAAGTGAAAGGGATAACAACACCTAACCATGATATCGAGTCATCAAGGTAGGATAAGGGAGAGAGACACCTAACCATAATATCATGTCATCAAGGTAGGATAAAAGAGAGGGACACCTAACCATGATATCATTTCATCAAGGTAGGATAAAAGCTCTTAACCAAGATATCATATCATACAGGCAAGAAAACGGGGAAAGGGATAAACTATTAACCATGTCATCATGTCATCAAGGTAAGAAGTAAAGAAGACGGGGGATCGACTCTTAACCAAAATATCATGTAATCTAGGAAAGAGAAGAGCAAGAGTGAATGCCATAAGCGACTATGCACCTAACCAAGATATCATGTCATCGAGGTAGGAGATAGAAGACAATAACAAGATCACCACAGAGCATTAACATTTACAAACTTGAGCTAAAGACAAATTGTGGGGGTTGATTATGAACCCTTTTCCACTTGACCGACTCGATAACAAGAGTAACATAATTCATAGCATCGATGTACGACGTGAGCTACGAATGACCTGAGGACTTGAAATGGACAAGGTCGATTCCGAAACCACACTTTGCCTTATTACCTTCTTTGAGGACTTTATCAATTCCTTCTTCGAGGTCTTTGTACAAAATAAAGGGGAATGGGATTTGCCTTCGTCGAGGTCTTTAAAAAATCACAAACATTGCCTCCTTTGAGGACTTTAAATAGAATTCCACACCTAAAGCAGGGAATCTCAGTCATACATCTTTATTCCTACTTCTCATGGAAAATAAAATGAAATACAGAGCAGAATAGAAATATACAAGAGAAAGTACCAAACAGATATCAATCCGTGCTTGCTAAGTAAAGTGTAAGAAACCCGAAAAACTTCACAAAAGCTTCACCAACAAAGAAAAGCAAGTCACAAATCAGATGTTCAAATTAAGAGTCAAAGCATCATCAATGTGAAAACAAATCACATGCGAAGTGTATATCGGATACATCCGAATAAGAAACAATAAACCTGTACAAAATACAAGTCCAGAAAAAAAATACAAGCAGTATATATACATATCATGGAACGAGATGCCATGCTAAAACACATCAAAAATGAGTTTGAACCATAAAAGAAATGGAACGAATGCTTTAATCAAATAATCAACAATTAATTAATTGAATAAAAACTCGCTTGAATCGCCTTGCACAAGTCAACAAATGAGTTAGAGATAACAAGGAGACGTGACCGAAGTTAAATATTCACATCACAACTTAAATGGGAATTGAATCATGAAGAAACAAGTTCCAAACATACATTGGAGCATTAAAATCAAATACCGGACAACATCAAATTAACACATGAAAGTGCATAAAAAGTCGGATACAATCAACCAAACTTGACAACAATGTCAAGAAAATATGCTAACAAGCTCAAACATGTATTAAGTTGGAATTAAATCACCAAATATGCACAGTTACCATCTCCAGGCATGGACATTGCACCTTACAAAGTGCTCAAAAAGTTGGCTTAAAAATAATCAAATTTGATACTGGTATCAACAAAAAATGATAACAACCTCAAATAGGCAACAAGTATGAATTAAATTGCAATGTACATGCAAAAACCATTTCCCGGACAACATTTGAATTAACACATGAAATGCTCAAAAAGTTGGATCTAAATCAACCAAAATTGATACCAGTATCAACCAATTACAAACACAAAATCACTAACAAATCATTTCGAAATCAAAGTTTTAAGACGCAAAATCGGAACATCAACACATGAAAATTTCAAATGGAACTCACAAAAAAATGCATCCATTACGTCGGTACTGGTACAATGCTTTCGATCAACACAACAAATATTAATTATGCGTCGAAAACAAGTAAACACTTTGAAATTTGATTCCGATACATAAATTTAAACAAATATTAACAAAGTATCGAATCAGAATCAAGTTACAACGCGTAAATCTCAACACATGAACAAAAATCAATTTCGATGCGTAGATCTCAACACATAACAAATCAATTCATATCTCACGAATCAATTTAAGCTTAATTCACATAATCACTTATTCTTCACAATTCTCAATAAAATTTATGCAAAATCAATTAATTCAAGGATTCACCAAATAAGTTGCACAAAACAATTAGATCAAGTGAAATCAAGAATTATTACTGAAAATAACGTCGAAAGCTTAAATTGGAAGAAGAAACAGAAGAAGTGGCAGGATCCGAAGTGCAACAGAGGGAGTATGTCGGGCGGGAGCTAGCGCATCTGAGGGAGGAGTGCGTGGCTGGGAAGAGCTGGTGACTGAAGGCTGGAAGGCGGACCAGGGAGGGGCTCGGGGGTGGCAAGGCTGGCCAGTAGGGAGGAAGATAGATCGGACTTAGTTAAGAGAGAAGGAAGAAAAAACTTGAGAAAATTTCTTGTATCTTGAGTGTGATTTGAAAAAAATGAGTGAAAAGTGCTTTTTGATTTGAATTAAAACATTATATAGAAGTGAGCTAAGGCCTTGTTTGGCACATGATATAAAAATAGCAAATTCCCTTGTTTTTTGGTAGTGCATAATTTTCAACTTATTTCTGTGTAAAGTTCGATAAACAAACCACAATCTCATAACTCTCGATGCATAATCTGAACTCGAGTCTTGAAGCCAAATTATAGATAAAGAAATTTGTGACACCATGTCGAAAGAATTGTCCCGATATGATAAAAATCGAGAAAGTTATGAATTTTGCAATTGCGAGAAACTTGAGACAGAAAACCCTCTGTTTTGGTTGCACAACTTTTCCACTGTACAAATTTTAGAAGCGAGCCATAAACAGAAGCCTTCAGAGCATAATTCAAACTCGGGACCTGAAGTGAAGTTGTAGCTAACAACATTTGTGATACCATGCTTCAAGAATCATATCAAAATGATAAAAATTGTGAGAGTTATGATTTTTTGAGTATCGAGAAAACAGTCAACTAGACATTTGTTTCATTATGGAATTTTCAGGTAATTTGTACTTTCTAATATCTTCTTCACATAATTGGCTTCCGACCCGAGCATGGGAAAGATATATAACCACACGAGACCAGACGTTGTTATCTACGAGGTCGTTATAAGTGGGTTATTTACAATCACGGTCTATTACCCATGGTAGTAAACTGAATAGCGTGCTACATACAACCATAATTGAATTAAATTATCATTGTTGTACACGCTACATACAACCACAGTTGAATTAAACAATTGTTGTTGTATGTGTTTTAATAAATAAAAAATGCAGCAGTAGCACAACAAAATCAACAATAATAATAAAAACAACAACAAGAACATCAAGAACAAGAACAATAAAAACAAAAACAAGAATAACAACAACAATAACATTAACAAGAAGAAGAAGAAGAACAAGAACAACAACAATAACAACAACATCAACAAGAACACCAACAGAACAATAACAAGAACAACAACAACAACAATAATAACAAAAGAAAGAAGAAGAACAACAACAATAACAAAAAAAGAATAATAAGAACAATAATAACAAAAAAAAGAACAACTAACATTGCTAACTTGAATCCATACTTTCCTTGTCTCTTTCAAGTTGAATAAGAGATGATGGAGTTCGTAGATTTATTAATGAAAGATATTATGTTTTCGAGTTTTGTTTATGGAAGAAATGATATTTCTGAGTTTGGTTTAGTGGAGAAATAGAGTGTTGAAATGAAAGGTGACGTTTGGAGGTAGAAGATGAAATTCGTCTAAGTTAGAAGTTCGTTTAAGTTTTAGGTTTCACGCGGATCGCTAATGGTATATTCTTAAGCATTGATAAGCACTAAATGGACGACAGAGATTTGTTTAAGAAAAGTGAAGAATATCAAGAAACACACTTATAAGAAATTCAATAAACTCAATAGCACGCTACATACAACAACGATTGTATAAAAAAACCCCGTTATTGTATGTCTTTTAATAAAATATAAAAAATGAAGCAGTATAACAACAACAACAAGAAGATTCAAACCCATGATCATGCGTTACATACAAAAACGATTGTATTAAACAACCGTTATTGTATGTCTTTTAATAAAATATAAAAAATCAACAGTACAACAACAACAACAACAACAACAACAACAGGATTCGAACTCATGACCATGCGCTAAATACAACAACAATTGTATTAAATAATTGTTGTTGTACGTCTTTTAATAAAATATAAAAAATAAAAGTGCCTAATGGGGATAGGTTACACACACTTAATGTACTCTAAAAAAATGAAAAAATGTGGTTGCTGAGAATCGAAGCGTGTTACAGATCATTTTTTACTAGTGTGTAAAATGAACCGTCATTAATAAATCCAGCAACTCACTGGGTGCAAAACTTTTAACCTATTACTACGATGCATACAAATACGTCGTAAACATGGCATTGTTGTTTATGCATTTTGTAGTAGTGATATGAAATATAAAGGATGTCAATACGATTTTAATGCCTAAAGAACCACTAAAAATTAATTTTTCGGTCAGAAGTTATGAATTTTTGAAGTCATACTGCAAAACACCGATGATTGGCTCAAATTATTCTGAATCGACTGAAACACTTGGTTTTCTCTGCAATTCAAAGTATGCTAGAGCACATGGGAACTTGGCATGATGAGGACTTGACTGCCCACTGATTAAATAGCCTGGAGAATTCTCTGAGCATATTGATTGATAAAATAACGTCTTATGTAACCTGATGAAGCTTAACAGAAGTTCCTTGATCCCATAATCACAGAACCAATGATATGTATGCATGAATATGATGATAAAATACAAGCCAAATAGGATTGAAATGAAGAGAGTAATTTTTAGGATACAACACTAGGCATGCACATATGGTCAGGCAGGCTGTGTTTATCGTTTCAACAAAGCATGTCGACTGTATTTGTGCCTTAACTGTAATATTGCTTTAGTTTTTTGGCGTTCTAAGGTCGAGCAATTTGTTTCCCGTGTAACTTTTTTAAGTAGTAGGATTCGTTCCCCGTCTTTTCATGGAAGTGATATCGGCCTTCCCAGTTTACGGCGAGCTTGCCTTCACGAGACTCCTTGTGGTTTCTCTTTAGGACTAGGTTCCTGAATTTGAATTCACGCCGTATGAATTTGGCTTCATATCGTATGGCAATTTTTTACTTGAGAGAGGCTTCTCTTAAAGTCGCTCCTACCCCGATTTCCTTGACAAAGTCGAGCTCCTCTCTTAATGCTTCATCGTTCATTTCTTCATCGAGAGGGGCTTGAGTCTGTCTTCAGGGCTCTCTGATTTCGATGGGGATGATAGCCTCGGTTCCATATGCTAGCCGAAAAGGAGTTTCCCCGGTGGATGAGTGAGTTGTCATTCAATAGGCCTAGAGCACATTGGGTAGCTCCTCGACCCATCTCTTTTTAGTTTCATCTAACCTTCATCTAAGGCCTCGTAGGATCACCCTGTTCAGACTTGGCTTGCCCGTTTGTTTGCGGGTGCTTGATGAAATCCACATGTTGGATTGTGCCTATTTTGGAGACGAATTCTTGGAAATTTATGTCCATGAATTGTGTCCCGTTATCGATGACAATTGCTTGGGGAATGCCGAACTAGGAAAGGATGTTTCTCTTGTAGAAATGGAGGATGTTTTGCATGGTGATTTTGGTCAGAGCTTTTGATTCTATCCATTTTGTGAAGTAATCCACGAATACTATTATGTACTTGTTTTGGTTTGATCCCACCATAAATGGCCTGAGGATTTCCACGCCCCACCACGTGAAGGGTCAGGTGGACGAGAGAGACTTAAGCTCGCTTGGTTGTGCTAAGTACATCTCCCCGTGGCGTTGGAATTTGTCAAACTTCTTTATGTGTTTTTTGGCGTCGTGCTACATGGTAGGCCAGTAGTATTCGTCATGTAATACTTTTCGGGAAAGGGATCTCTCGCCCAGGTGTTGGATGTTGATTCCTTCATGAATTTTATGCAGGATGTGGGTGACTTTATTTTCTTCGACACATATTAGGAGGGGGGTGAAGAATCCTCTTCTGTACAATCTGCCTTTGACCAGAGCGTAGGAGCAGGCTTTTCGCCTGACTATGATGGCCTCCTTCTGATCAGTTGGTAGCTCTCCTTTTGTGAGGTAGTTGTATATTGGGGTCATCCAGCAGTTACTGTCACCGATGGCACACACGTCTAGAACCGAGAAGGGTTTTTAATTCTCAATTTCCCCTTCCTTTCTTCTTTGGGCTCGTTAGTTTTGACAAGATATATGCCTGAGTGTTGTGTTCGCGGGGAACATGTTGTATGCCTACAAACTCGAATTTATTCATTCTTTCCTGGACCAGTCCAGTATTCGGAGAGATGGTCGCTTTTAACCTGATATTCCCTCTGTACCTGAGAGGAAATGAGCTGGGAATCTGTAAAGATTTTCACTTCTTCGGCCCCCAAATCTTGGGCCAGGCGTATTCCTACCAGAAATGTTTCATACTCGTCTTGGTTGTTTGAGGTTGGGAAAGATAATGTGAGGGAGACCTCGATCAAGATTCCTTCCTTGTTTTCCAATATAATGCATGCCCCGCTTCCTGTTGAGCTGGAAGCCCCATGACGAAAATGGTCCATCTACGTGCCCCGCTCGTAGGGGAGGCTAGCGAGGTCATCTCTACCACAAAGTTGGATAGTACTTGGAC
The DNA here is from genome assembly GCA_948472305.1 of Vicia faba. Classification (NCBI taxonomy): domain Eukaryota; kingdom Viridiplantae; phylum Streptophyta; class Magnoliopsida; order Fabales; family Fabaceae; genus Vicia; species Vicia faba. The sequence goes on along the minus strand of OX451738.1, from coordinate 318,029,066 downwards.
TTTGAGGGCTTTTTCTCTCTCATATTTGATGTCAAACTCAGAGAGTTTTAATGACCATTTGAGAACTCTTCCCTCCATGTCTAGTCGACCGAGTAACTATTTTATTGGTTGCTATGTTCGGACTATAATCGTATGCATATGAAATAGTGTCTAAGCCTCCTCATTGCGTTAATGAGATCTAAGGCTACTTTCTCGATCTGCTGATACCTTATTTTAGGGCCCTACAAGGCCTTGCTGGTGAAATTAATAGATTTCTTTCCCTCTGGTGTTTCTCGAATGAGGGTTGCGCTTACGACCTTGAATGCTACGGCCAGATAGAGATAGAGATTTTCTTCCTTATCTAGTCATGAAAGGACCGATGGTTACAATAGTGCATGTTTGAGGTGGATTAGGGTGTGTTCACACTCCTCAGTCCACTCAAAGGTTGCCTCATTACAAAGAAGCTTTGAAGAGGGGGAGTGTTTGCTGGCAGATTTTGCCACAAAGAAGCTTGAAGAGGGAGAGTGCCTGCTGGCAGATTTTGCCACGAAGCAGGATAACAAAGTGAGAATTCTGTTTAGGATTTGGATTGATTTCTTTGAGTTCGACATTGGTAATTCAGAAAATTTCTGGCATTTGTCGGGGTTGGCTTCGATTCCTCGTTCTGTTAGGTAGAAACTGAGGAACTTGCCTGCCTACACGCTGAAGGTGCATTTTTCTGGGTTGAATCGCATTCTTCATTTCCTTGCTTGGTCGAAGACTTTCTTTAGGTGGAGAGGATGTTCGTTTTCCTCTTTGGATTTAACGTTCATGTCATCCATGTACACCTCGAGCATGTCTCTAGTTTCTTCTCGGAGGACCTTGTTCATCATTCACTGGTATGTACCACCGACGTTCTTCAAACAGAAAGGCATTACGTTGTAGTAATAGTTTCCCGACTTAGTCATGAAGGACGTGTAATTTTTTCCCGTCGTTGCCATGGGGATCTGGTTGTATCAAGAATATGCGTCCACGAACGACAGTAATTTAACACCTGCAGAATTATCAACTAATTCATCTATATTGGATAGGGGATAGTCATATTTGGGGCAAACTCTATTGAGATCGGTATAGTCCATGCACATTCTCCATTTTACATTAGATTTCTTTATGAGCACTACATTACAAAGCCAGATTATGTATTGGGCTTTAAAATAAAATTTTTGCTCAGGGAGGTCTTTAACAGCTTGCTTGATAGCCTTCATTTTATCCAGGGAATGTCGGCGCCTACGATGGCCAATTGCCTTAAGGGCAGGATCTATCGTTAGATAATGGCAAGTGTTGTACCCCAAAATTTTCCCTCTAAATTCTCAAGGGCTTTCTCACAAGGATTCTCAATGTTCAAGCTTGCACACGTGCATTGGGATATTCCAGTACCAAGTTAAAAAGAAAACTGTTAAAAAAGGAAGAAAACAGATAAAAATTTTTTTTGACAAAATCAAAGAAATAATAAGTTTACTTCAATTGGGCATATGCTACTTGCAGCCCTGCTTCGATTTGGACAAATTTACTGTCTGCAAGCCTGCTTCGATTTGGACAAGTTTTGCTGCATACAGGCTTTCGATTGAGTCATAAATTCCTTCTTAGACGCATGAGGCGCCCACACGACCAACATGCATAAGGAAAAAATCCTTATGTAGCCTCCTTCGGTTCCATGGCAAAAGGATCCCTTTTAGCGTCTTTCAATTTTCACTTTTTGCCTCCTATGTACCTCTTTCGAATCTGGGCATCTTGGCCTCTAGCATGTACCTTTCGTTTGGGCACATGAATCCTTCAGTGCAAGGTTTTGGTCAAACCTTTCATTTGGACATTTTGGCCTCTTGCATGCACCTTTCGTTTGGCCACATGTGACCCCTAGAAAACAAACCTTCGATTGGACAGAAGCAACCTACATACAAAGCTTCGATTGGAGCTTTGGTTCTCTTCGAATCAACTTTCTTCGAATCCAATCTGAACCATTCAAAGCAAGCTTATTGGAAGCAAGTCCGAGAAAATATCATAGCCTTACCCTACTTGTCAGGCTACTTTTCTTCCAAATCTTCACATAATCATAGGTTTACACAAGTTTGTGTTACATTACATAAGGGTTCGAAGGTTTATCCACTGGATAATACCATTCTGGGACGAAATGGCAACAAGTTATGTACCCTTTCTTCATAAAGTTTGCTTTAAACACAAAATCAGCTCTCAACCTGATTTTCTCCTGAGCACAAGCAACATCAAAAGGCACAACACATCTTATGCACCTCAACTGCCAACCCCCCCCCCCCAACTTGTACCTTTTTTGTTTTCATTTTTATTGTTTTTGCAAGGCTGGCTACTTCAACGTCTCCCAAGCATTTCCTCTATAAATAAAGGAACCATGAACAAGGAAAAGGAGGATCTTTGGACCAGAGGAACGAATCTCCAAATTTTCTCCAACATCATAAGTTCTCAAACACTTGTGAAAAATAAACCCAGAATCCCAAACATTTCGCTCTTTTGATTCTGAAGAACAAACACTCTTCAGTGTCCTTCGAATCTAGTTTGGAAAGAAACATAAGACTTGTTTCTTTCTTCCTTTGAATCCAACATTCAAAGCCCAACTATCAGGCCCCTCCCTTCGAATCCAGGAGAACCCAGGGCCACCACTTAAAGTCCAGTTCACCTTCAAGGCTGCAGCAAGGTAAATCACTCTTACCCTTGAACTTTTCGTTTCATGGCATAATATATGAATAATTTTCCCTTTCGTTTTAAAACATGTACATAACACTTTGGTTCTTTTCGTTTCCACCTCCTTAATATGTTTTCAGAGCTAACCCCTCTTTCGTTTTGCTTCTTGTTTACCTAAGTATACATTAAATATTAAACTGATTGTAAGGAAATACTAGCATGGCCTTAGGCCATGTTTGCTGTTCAAAAGTTCAAACGAAAGAGACAGGGGGAAAGAAACATGAAACGAAGCCTTGGGCTTCCATGCTGACTTTCAAGCCCTAGAGGGACAGGCTGCACCATACTGGTTTCCAGGAAGAATCGAAAGGTGCACCCTGTTGATTCCAGGCCCTAATCAAAGAAGACAGAGAATGCAGAATCGAAGGCCACCTCTCACGCCTCAGGCCAAGCCCAATCGAAGGCCATGACCTCACCGGTGCCAGCCCCCAATCAAAAGACATGACTTTGCTGACTCCAGGCCCCAATCGAAGGAGGCCAAGAAATGAAAATCGAAGGGTTCTCCTGCCCCAATCGAAAGACCCTTATTTTTCTTCTTTTTATTTTATTTTTGCCTTTACATTTTTCATGCCTTTCAATATGGTTGTAATAGTGTAGGATTTTTCTTTTCTGCATTTTTATTGCTTTATACAAATGCTAGTAAATAGGATATATGGCAAGATAAAATCAACAAGTAGACCACCTAAAAATCAAGACAAATGCATGCAAATCAAACACACTTTTCACACATGCACCCTTAGGGTAATCTCACATGTTGCCTATCGGAAAAATAGTCATGTCCCTCGAACATGGGCACTTTAGCAAAGAACCTCGATAAAAGATCGTAGTCCCTCGATGATCCTTGATGTTGCCTTCGGTAAATGATCTAGTCCCTAAAAAACATTGCTAAAACGTCTCATAGGTTGCCTTCTATGACTATACAAACGTCCCACGCCCGTCCCTTCACATCCAACGATGGGGCTTCTTACCAAAACAATGGTAAGATAGCAACATCTAAAGGAGGAGGAAGAGAACATATAAGACCTTTTGAGTAGGTAGATTGCTCCTAGTTGCTCGCTTGCTCACAACAAAAACATTATACACCAACACTCTCACTTTGAAACATTTTCAAAAGACAAACACTTTGTACGCGTTCTTATAGAAACGAGAACCATTACAAAGACACCTTTTCAAAATCACTTTCAAAAATACATTTACACAAACACTCCTTTGAACTATTTTTAAATAACACTTTGTATGCATTCTTATGAGACAAGAATCATTACAAAGGGGGTTCTTAATGGTCATCATCCATGAGTCATCATCTGTATTGTTGAGCTTGGTGTTTGGTTGGTTCTTAATGGTTCTTTTATGCCACCTAAGGGGGAATTTTCAGCCATCTTCTTCCTCATGTACACCATATAGTGTTATACTTTCCTTCTTAGTTTTTATGTGGAAATATGGTGAACCTAGAATCTATTGGATCTATGTTTCTACTATTGGATGTACAATGTTGTTGTTAAGGGGAAGAATCTTCTGATTCTCTGTTAAAAGGAAAGTGTGGTTCAAAATTCAACTACTGTGAAGAGATGTCAGACATGATGTCCTGACATGTTGAAGTCATGTTAAAAAAATCAACTTTCTTTTGGTCAACTGTTGATTTTCTTTTTACTTCCCATATCTCCGTTGTATTGATTTCTGCTGCTGCAACTCTGATATTTGTGCGTTTGGACTATTTCAAACATGTGATATGTGCAAGGGGTGTTTAGTTAGTGTAGTGGTAGAAATGTTGAGACTAAGCCATTTATTGACTTGACTCGCACAGATTAAAATAAAAATCGCCATTGCGCTTTATTGTTTCCAAAAGAATGGGAAAAGAGCGAATAACCTAAAAGAGGGGGAGAGAATCTATGTTCGGGGGTTGGTTATGCAAAGGGAAGGTATTAGCATCCTAAAAAATTTAAAATGTAAGTGTGTTGGTTAATTTTAAGAGACAAGACATCATCGTCTTATCCGAGTGGAAGAACATACTTACTACCCACGATTATGAGAAAGGAGAATTTGTGTCATCTCAAAGTGAAGGATATAGCTTGGATTTTAAAATCAACAAATCCTCACTCAACACCCAATTGGAAGATATCTCACTTTACTATATATTGTAGAAGTATAGTAGCTCGCATCACTACAAGGATTGACAAGAGTCTAATCTTTTGAGAAAAGTTTTAAGGTAAAAAGCCAAAGTGGCAAATGGTTTGAATGAGATTGATTAACTTTTAGTCTTCTCACAAAAATGTCAAAGTATTGTAAAATTGTTTAAAGTTTGATTAAGAAAATATTTTTGAAAATGCATGGACCTAAGTCCAAGTTTATTACGAAAGCGGTTCAAGTTTAAAAATAAGAAGAGTTTTCAAAAGGAGGGAGAATATTTTTGAAATTAGAGAAGATGGGAGGAGATGAAAGGACTATCCTAAAGCATAAGGTAAAAGCTAGGGAAAAGAACTGTCTAACCAACATAAAGCCAACACTTGACACAATGAGCCAATGTAGAATTACCATCCTTTGGATTTGAAACCAAACAACCAAAGATAATAAACCTCTTAAGAAAACCAAGCTTCAATTGCATTAAGTCTTCACAAAAATTGGGCAGAGTAACAGTTGTGTACAAATGAATTATCGATCACAGACAAAGCATGTAATCACAATAACCTGCACACAAAGCAAATAAACAACCCAATGCCTTGGGGTAAACACCCAAGAGCTCCAGACAAAATAATAGTTGAGGTCACAAGGTCCCAAAGTAGGTCAAGGTCTCTAATCCTAAGTCCAAAAATTCCACAATCTCCATAATGCTAAGGATAATAACCAAATAGTCCAAGTAACATTAAAATTTTATGGTTCAAGTTAATTATTAAGTATCTTCAAAAAGAAATGGAAATATCAAGTGAGCAAAATAAAAAAATACACAAAAATAAATGCCCAAGTGAGCAAAGATAAAAATAACATGAAATGTAAATGTTAAAATAAATGTGACTAAAGTAAAGAGCATAAAGTAAAGGTATAAAATAAAGTCAATTGTTAGAAATTAGAGGTTAGTTGAATGACCATCTTGAGACTTGCATTTTAAACTCATTAGAGGATTGATAAAACCAAATCCTCTCAACTACAAGTTTCATTTGCTTTTTGTCAAGTATACCATTCATTTAAAATTCTCAAGGCAACCATAAATGATCAACGATGTTTAAGTGATTCACTTTGACCAAAGTTTATGAAGATTCATTAGAGGGTTGATAATACCAAATCCTCATAACAATGAATCTCAAGGTTATTGGATCAAAGGATTCAAATTAACATACTTGGGCTTACAAACATGGGTTTGGGCCACAAATGGTCATTTCTCGAATCGGGACAAAATTTAGCGTTATGTTAAGCAATCGTAAATGGACTTATATAGAATTCACACATATTTTAAGGTCGATCAATAGAAATTTATGTGTCATATGTTTGGAGAGATGATATGTATATCATCCTCTAACAACATGTGACACAATAAGAAGAGGATTAGATGAAGAGGGATGGGATAAGAATCAAACCACATTTGAACCAAAAATTCAATCAAGCTATCATTAAAATCAATCATCCATTTTGGAGGAGTTAAACTCAACACTCAAAATACAATGATGTTAATGAAGCTCATGATCAAAATCTCATAGTTCAAGATCAGCCAGAATATATACAAAAATAAAATTGTATTTAAAAATAAAGAAAAGATTTTTTAAAATGATTTTAAATGAAAATAAAAGGGGAAAATAGCAACTATATTCAAAACATCCAAGAAAAATTAAATAAGACCATAAAAAAATCAGAAATGAGCTCAAATATTTTTATAAAGTTTTTGGTAATTTTTTAAAGTCAGAAACTATTTTTAATATTAAAATAAATAGGAAAAATAAACCAAAAATTGTGAAAAATAGTAAATTCAGAAATAAAAATAAAATGAGGTAACCAAAATTTGTCAAGAGGTCATTTGATCCTTCCATATTTTTTTCTTCAGAATTTTAAAATTAAGAAAAGTATTTTTAAACATTTAAAACAATTCAAATAAAGTGAAAAAAGTATAAAAAATATCAAAACACAAAATAAAATTATGAAAAAATAATAATCAGAAAGAGAAAAATCAGAAGTATTTTTAAGAATTGTTTTGGATTTTTTGATGTTAAAATGAATTTTTTATGAATTTTTGAAGTTTAAAACAAATAAAATATAAAATCTGAAAATAAAATAAAAACCAATAAGATGTAGACCATTGGATGAGAGTCAAAACATGTTAGTAAGCTAATCCAATGGATCATGCGCGTTGTGCATATCATGGTCCTCGGGAAATAACACACGTGGTCAATTTTTAAATGGATTTGAAAAAAATGCGTGGGAATTTGTCATTGTTTGAAGACAGACACGTAGGTCATTGTTGTACCCCAATTTTTGACCTAAGATCCCATTTTTATTTTGCATTTTTAAAGATAAGTCAAGGTCACTAAATATGGTCGGTTTTAACCTCTCACCTTCGAGCATTGGCTATGCAGAAATTGTCAAGTATTTTAAACATTCTTAGCCTATGTATCATTAACTTCTACTCCAGCATGTGTATTTTTCGTTTCTTTGATCTCATTTGCAGGAAACAGATCTGAATCAAGAGCATCAGGCGTCACACCTCAATTAGGGTTCAGAATCTCTCAAGCCAGAAGTACAGTTAATCGTTGATTCGTGAAGACTGATTCATCAGGAGAATCGTGCGTTTATTTCCACGCCTTGTTCGACAAGTGGTCTCAAGCTTCTCTACAACTTTCTCAGAGCACAAACAAGATTTCATCATCACTGGTTCACATGTGCATCAAGATGCTTTGGAATGCAAAGAAAGATCAAGTTTGCAAGTCATTTTAAAGCGCTTTGACCAAAAGTCAATACTTGCACATTCAAGTTCAAACGATCGTAACTTTTTCATTATTCAACATTTTTGAATGGTTACTTTTGCGTATAGTTCTCCTTGACGTCATCTCCAACCCCTCTTTACCAGTCAAGATCTGATTATGTGCGGAGGATCATCAAAAGTACGAATACTTTAGAGGTTGTTCTCTGGGATTTGACCTAATTTCAAAACCGTTGTGCCCAACTTCCAAGGATCATAATTTCTTTTATTCTCGACATTTTGAGGCGATTCTTTTTGCACATTGTCATGAGTAATGTCATCTACCAGTTCTCTTCAAGGATCGAGAGTTAATTATGCATAAAAGATCATAAAAGCCATTGAATCGTCATGGGTCATTTCGTGACTTAAAATGTTCTTAACTCATAGGTTCAACTCATGTCATAAAAATTTTCTCAAGATACTTGATTCTTACCTGGAGATTATTCATGAAAATAAGAATCAGAGTTTGGAAATTCATTGATCTCCTTATTATTCGCAATTCAAATCACTTGTGTCTGAGCATTTGGTGATTATTGAATGAAAGTGGATTTCTCAAGGAATTATTGTTCTTTCAAGCGCCATTGGATTTTATCGTGAATTACCATGAATTGAGGATTCGTCCATGAAATATCGTTAAATTCAAGTCAAGGCTAAACGATTCAATTTTTTGTCATAGAGAAATAAAAGTGCTCACACATTTTCTTTTAAGGCCATCATTCCAATTGTAAATTCCATTCAAGAATTACAAGTTTCCTAGATCTTAAATTTCAAGTTACAAGGAAATTCCATAAATTCATCCAAGACATTCTAAGGTACAAAAGATTCAATTCATAACTATAACACTTCAGTTGTTGAGTGCTTAAAGTTTCATGCATCATTACAAGCATTTCCACGGCCATTTCCTAAACTCTAAAAATTCTAAACCTATCGTAATCTTCAAACTTGATTCATTCTTCCAAATCATGCCATAGAATTGTCCACAAACCTTGCTCCAACTTTCACCCAAAACTGTCCATTAAAACAACAAAACATATGGAAGCAAAATCAGTCCAATATTTTGAAAGAAAAGAGAGGGAAAATACATGTATGGTTACATGGAAAAATCAGAAAAATGCAAAGTAGAAAAGGGACCTCTCAATGATAATTTTACTGCTGCACATCAGTCCAAAAATAATGCCCCAAAACTGTCTTTTGTTTGCTGTCCAGAACCAACTGCTACAAACTCTGCCTTACAGTCCCAAAACTGTGTAAGATCTGTCCCAAAACCAACCTATGTTGCAGCAGTCAAACTAGTTCTGCTATGCTGTCCCAATTTTGCACAAGTAAGGAAAGCTTTAGCCTACACAAAAAAAAAGTAATAAAACAGTTATAACAAAACCAACCTTCACAACCATTTCCCCCCAAAATTCATTTTTTCCTTACTATAAAACTCAGACCTTGTTAACCGAACAGGGGGGGGGGGACACACAAAAAATCATTCCACGTCTCAACCTGTAGTAGAATTTAGACGAAAAAGAGACAAACGACTTCACAAAATTTTCTCATAACAAAGCCTTTTCTCAAAGAACTATCAACCTTCAACATAGAAGAAAACAACAAACCAACTACAACAATTTTATCACTGAAGCAAAAAACACTTTACAACGCAAACATAATAATGAATTTCGAAAGTCAGAAGCAAATAAAGGTCGAAGATTCAAACTTCATACCTTAGTAATTTCCAGGGAAATCTCCTTTCCAGCGGTACTGTGTTTTTATTTCAAATGCCACTTTAAATTTGTTTCCACTTCGCCATTGCCATTGTTTTGTTTGTTTGCCATCGTTTTGCTTGTTCATGATTGCCATTGATGTTAAAGCTTTCGTTTACATATTGAATACTATTGTTGAATCATTGAGAGCACTTTTAAGAGATAAGATCTCGAAATTCCAGCGGAACCGAGCGAGAGGTTTCAGTAAAGAAGGAAAGGTTGTTGTTGTTTTATGAAGAGGACATCAAGAGAAGAGAGAGGGCGACGACTGAGTTGAATGGAGGAAATCGGTTGATTGAGGAATCTTTTCTTGTTCTGGTTGAACGAAGAAGAGGCGCTGGAATTTAGGGTTTTCCAACCCCTTTGCCTTTGATAAAGATGGGTGGATCCGGGTCCAGCCTGACCCGATCCGGCCCATTGTTTTTTTTTAGTTCTTTTATAAACCTTTTTTCTATAAATCTGGGCTAGCTTCCTTTCCCTTTTAGGCCCAACCATTTTTACTACTCCTCCTCCAATAATCATTAGCTGCACCCTTACAATTTGTCTATTTTAAATAATAATTAGTTTCGTTAATCTAGTTATCTTATAGATTTAATTATAAAAAACTATGTTTTAATTACCTAGATAATCTTAATTATTTAGATTAGTTTTAGACTTAATTTAATAACTTTAGAAATTTCAATTTGTTTAGATCTATTTTATAACTTTAGAACTTCTAATTAGTGTAGATACATTTTGATAACTTTAGAATTTTAATTTAGTCTTAGAATTTTAATCTTTAGTTTAGAATTAATTTAGTTTAGTATTAATTTAGATTTATTTTATAACTTTTTGTTTTAGCTTTAGTTTAGTAAACTGTGGAATTTTAGGTGTTGTAGTATTATTTTAGTAACTTTAGGATTTTATTTCATTTAGATTTGACTTAGTAAATTTTAGAGTTTTATTTGTTTTAGTTTTGACTTAGTAAACTTTAGAATTTTATTTTGTTTTAGTTTTATTTTAGTAACTTTAGGATTTTATTTTATTTAGATTTGACTTAGTAAATTTTAGAGTTTTATTTGTTTTAGTTTTGACTTAGTAAACTTTAGAATTTTATTTTGTTTTAGTTTTATTTTAGTAACTTTAGGATTTTATTTCATTTAGATTTGACTTAGTAAATTTTAGAGTTTTATTTGTTTTAGTTTTTGACTTAGTAAACTTTAGAATTTTATTTTGTTTTAGTTTTATTTTAGTAACTTTAGGATTTTATTTCATTTAGATTTGACTTAGTAAGTTTTAGAATTTTATTTGTTTTATTTTTAATTTAGTAAACTTTAGAATTTTATTTGATTTTATTTAAGTTAACTTTAGAATTTTAGTTGTTAGTTTTAGTTTAGGGACTTTAGAATTTTAGTTGTTTAGAATTAGTTTAATATTCTTTTAGAATTTTATTTGATTTAGATTTAGTTTAGTAACTTTGGAACTTTTTTTTTTGTTTTAGATTAGCAACCTTGGAATTTTTATTTAGTTTAGATTTAATTTACTAATTTTAAAATGTTTAATTTAGCTTAGATTTAATTTAGTAATTTTAGAACTATTTTTGCAACCTTAGAATTTGTAGTTAGTTTAGAATTTTTTAGTAAGTAATCTTAAATTTTTAATATAGTTTAAATAACTTCTTTAGATAATTAGTTACATTCTCTTTTATTTTATTTAAATATCTTTGTCATTTTAATTTCTCGATGCCTTTAGGTCATTAATCTGTTTCGTTATATTTATTTTCTTATAAATTTTGATTGCTTATATTTTGATGTCTATTTTATTTTTCTCGCTCGATTTAATCCAAGGGAAAGAATTAATTTGTTGACTTCATGTCATAGAGTATCTAATACGATTATGTGAAATCCCTTCATACTTTTTTTTTAGTTTTATTAATCTTAAGGCGAATCTCCTACAAATCAATTTTTAAACTCACACCCCTTTTAAGTCAAAACTTCAACACTAGGTCGTCGTAGCTTCAAAATCTTTCCAACACCGATTTTTAACCAAACGAACCATTTTAATCAAACAAACAATTTTAACCAAAAAACAGATATTTCAAAAAGGTTCCTGCGGAGTACCGCAGATGCATTGGGTGCTAATACCTTCCCATTGTATAATCAACCCCCGAACTCTCGATCTCTTTCAAAAATGCACTGTACTTTCATTACTTTCAAGTATTATTTTACATTGCATATTTTAGGGTTTTATTTCGCATTTTTCCCTTTTCCCTTGGAAATAATAAAGCGCGGTGGCGACTCTTGCTTTTGTGAGTCAAGTTAATTAATAGCTTGATCTCCGATTTTCACCGCTACAGAATTGGCGACTCTGCTGGGGAAAGATTGACCTCTTGCTGGTCCATCCCTAAGTGGGTTAAGCCTAATTTGTTTTATCTGTTTTATTATTATTTGATTGTTTGATTATATGTATATATTATGATTATTTGGGTGTTGATAATATTTACAAAGGACAAGTCCTATACCCGGACTAAGTTACACTTAGGAATAGGACGGGCGGTATAGTCATGTTAACTTTGAGGGAGTAATCCCGAAGAAGGAGGCATGAGATCCCCCACTCAGTGGAAGGCCCTTTTGAACGTAATATTTGTTTACCGAGTAATCCGGAAGACATTATTATTTTCGACCTGGGAGCCAGAGAAGCTGGGAACCGTAGAACCCTAACCCATCTTGGCCTTTTAGGTGTAGCGCGGAGATTATAACGGAGTAATCCGGAAGTAATTGTTACGCGATGCTACGCTCGGATGAGTTTCTCTTGAGAATATTGCTGATTATTGAGTAATCAAGACGTTGGTAATATCCGAAGGAGGAATATAGACTCCGGGAACTCTTAGAACCTTGTTCTACATGTGTGATTAAACTGTTAGTACATACGTTGGGGGTGTTCCTTACCTTGACTCCATGCTCGTGACGTTGAACCTTTCGACTCTATTTGTGACCTTGCTTGTGGTTATTGCATAGCCATGCATTCATGCATCCATGAAACCCTTTTTCACTTGATTTGGAAGTCTTTCCTTGTAAACATCACAAGTTTCGTCAAGCTCAATGGATCTTGGGTGTTGATGGGGTGAAAACCTTAATCCACCAAAATGGATGATTGATCTTGATGATAACTTGATCAACGCTTTGATCCAATTCAAAATTCATCTTCTATCTTCATACTTTGATGTTTCCAACTTAATATCTTGAGTTCCTTGAAAGTCAGATAAAAACTCTCTTTTGCATATCATGCATCACTCTATATTTTTTGTTTCACTTTCAAAGGTCATTTCCAAGTCTTAATTTTTTCCTTTGGTCTCACCAGTACAACACTCGCGCTAAGAGGACAATGGAGAATATCAAGCAAGAGGTTTCTGAACTCCGTAGAGAGATGACTATTTTGAAAGCTAGTATGGAGCACTTAACTGGTTTGGTTGAAATTCTGGTTTCCGCCCAAGTCAATCCTTCTAGGAGGGAGGAAGCGATGATAAAAGTATTCACTGAAACTCTAAAATCATTCTCTCATGAGAAGGTGATGGTTAATGCACCTAATGACTTTCCTGACAAGGTGAATGTGGGAGTGCGTCTAGAAGAAGATGTCGGAAAGGGATGTTTATATGAAGATGGTGGCTTAGCTAATGGTGTGAAGAAGTTTGATAATAAATTTTCCAAGAAGAGAACCATAGGAAGAAATATTCATCGTCAAAATTATCATGTTCCTCCTATTCATCAACAAAATCAGCAAGTTCCTAATCAGAGGAAAACCCAGTTTGATCCAATTCCAATTACCTATACAGAGTTGTTCCCTATCCCGATGCAGAGGAATTTGGTTCAGACCCGACCTCCACCGAAGGTTCCTGAGAAGATACATTGGTACTACAAAGCTGATTTGGCTTGTACCTTTCATCAAGGTGCTCCTGGGTATGACTTGGAGGTTTTCTTTGCTTTGAAGATTGAGGTTCAGAAGTTGGTCAGAAGTGGTATCTTGTCATTCAAGGACATTGGTTTTGAAGTTCAAATCAAGCATGTGCCGAAGAGTAAACACGATTGATGGTCACTTTGAATTTTGAAGGATGTTTTCGGTAATTCAAGTCCAAATGGAAAGCCTTCCCAGATTATTAACTTATTTATGCTTTTTGTAATTTTTCTTGTTTATCAAAACATTGTTTGCATGTAAGAACTTGTTTGCATCTGAATGATTATCTTAATACAATGAGTATGTTTGTCTTGAAGAAATTCATTCGTTTCACTCATATTTGTTTTCAAATTTTAAATTACTTTTGCACTCTGATACCAAATTGTTGCTCATTCTCTTGCCTAGGCAGAGATTGAGGGGAGGATGATGATCTAAAGAACACAAAATCTCTGGTTGTTTGCTTTTGGATAAAATCTTGCTGATGATGTACAAGCATTGTTTCAAATCCCTAAACATCGGAGATATAAGGAAGATAATCCCTTGCTAACCCCTTTTGAGCCTTTGAAGCAGAAGTTTCTTTTCTATACGAAAAAACCTTGAATTTTAACCTGGGGCAGGGTAGTTTTTAGTTAATCTGACTGAGTGTTCAAAATTCATGAGGAAGATGTTTTTTGAAGAGAAATTGCGAGGGCTATCCTTCATGTATAATGAATCTAGAGGATATGGAACCACAATGTTATCCCTCATTCATCAAGAAACGAGGCAATCACAATCCTCTCAACAAGCAAAGACAAGCTAATGGCACACATTTTGTTCAAAAAGTCAAAAATCGAGAAAAAAAAGAAGAAGCCTGCTAAGTCAAAAAACATGAAAACGTGTGACTTAGGCAAAATTAAGGCATCCAGCTGGACTATCAATTCAAAAGAATTAATTCAGGCAAAAGTTAGGGAAAATAAAATTGCAAAGAAAAGGACTGCAAAGAAAAGTCCTCAGCAAAGAACAAATTGGTGACTACAAACACGAAGACATGATGGTGGTTTCTACTCCGAAAGCCTCGTCGTTTCCTTGACCGTCACAAAATTCTTTTGAGAGATGAACACTCATGTTGAATTAACTGAACATAGGGTTGGAGAACATCAGGAAGAATGGGTGGGCACCAAATATTTTGAGCCTTAAAAATCTTTTTTCTAAAAACCATGAACCAGGCCACGTTACAACCTTCAAAAGTCCTAATTGAAGCAAGGTTATTTTGAAAGCATACTTCCATGAGATAGTGTTCCTGACTCCCATGAATGTTTGTTAAATAGTTATGTTGGTATCATATGATTTTCCTATACAAAGATAAATGGTGCTCTAACTCGCAAAATTTGTGCGATATCTTTTCAAAATCTTCAAGACTTACATAACTGTTGCATTAGAATTTTCATTCTCATAATAAACTTTTTCTAACTGCAAAACATTTGTTTGATATCAAGGAAGCTCACATGTAAGCACTAGTGATGAGTTTATTTTTTTTAAGGCCTGAAACTATGTTTAGAAATTGGCGAATCATTTCAAGAAAAAATCATATCCAGGGGCATGTCACCTGAAGACCTTAAGCACGGACATGTTGATTCTCCCAGTTAATGCTTTCCCAACTCGCTTACCCTTTTGGGGCAAAATTTGAAGACTTTGTTGTGCCAACTACAGTCAATCCGGGGCAATCACGTCGAGATTCGATGAATCTCTCTAAGAGTTTGAAGACACCAGAGCACGGTGGATGCCAGGTCTTTTGTAAAATCCTCTTGAGACGATTTCTTCTCATCAACCATATAGCTTGGGGCATTTTAGAAGTGAAGTTATTCGCAAGAATTGTCGTGCATCACGCAGCTTATCATCAGTAAACTTGGGGCATCCAAAATTAGTCCCAGGGGCAATCCAGATTTGTCAAGATATGTGATATGTATTGCACACATTATCAGAGAGTGGTGTTCAAGTATCTCCAGCTAAGCAAGACTTTTTTCCAGTTAAAACATTGTTTGTGTTGTTATCCTTTCAATGGATTGTTGGTGATAGAAGTCTGGACTTTGGGTTTTCTACTGAAAATACTTTCCCCTCCAGAGAGATTTAAGCCTTGTAAAAGGACTTTGCTCCAATGATGGCTTTTGTTTTCTATCTCCAGTAATGTTACCATCCTGTTGAGATTAGCCGAGTGTCGAGTTGTACTGTGATATCTTATCATTTTCTGTCTATCTCCCCTGTCTGTTTTGTCAGCATATACATGACATTCATTTATTCATTCACACTTGCATCATGCATGCACAGTTGTATTTGTTGATGTCTTTGAGTACGTATACTTTGGTTATGTCTATTCAAATAGCGTATTTGATCTTTCCAAATAGAGTGTCAACTTAAGCAGAAAGTGCGCCTCTTTTTCTAATTCCCCACTAAGTTAACTCTCGTGGAAGAATCTTGCTTTAGCTTTCCTTTTCCATCTCTGGGTAGGATAAATCCCCATTTGAGTTGTTTCCTCATTGGGTGGAGTCTTGTTTGACTATTTTCTCTCCAGTTTATTCCTGGATTGAGCTTTGTCTCTTGTGAATGATATCTTGTGGATCTCTCTAGGCTGTGAAACCTAGATGGAGAGTGCATTTATTTTGCAACGTAAATACTTGGTCTCCTCAAGAAGGATTTATTCATGGTTCCCCATTGAAGATGAACTTTATTCCCCAGCAGTGTTATCATAACATTCTTCTGGAATATCGACATGACAACAAGCGACTGACTCTTTATTTGAGCAGTTTGATTATTTCTGATTTCTCTACGAAAAATGGCGGTCTCTTCATGAGCAGTTTGTCCATCCCCGATGAAATTATTGGTTCTCACCTCCAGCAATATCTTCACGATATTTTATGGGTATCTTCTTGGGAAACAGCAAGCGACAGTCTCTTCATGAGCAACTTGTGTGTTATGGATACTCTTGACAAACAGCAAGCGGTGGTCTCTTCATGAGCAACTTGTATGTTATTGTCACCTTTGAAAACATCAAGTGGCGGTCTCTTCATGAGCAACTTGTGTGTTATTGTTCGCTTGAAAAACAGCAAGCGGCAGCCTCTTCATGAGCAACTTGTGTGTTATTGTTATCTTTGAAAAACAGCAAGCGGCGACCTCTTCATGAGCAACTTGTGTGTTATTGTTATCTTTGAAAAATAGCAAGCGGCGGTCTCTTCATGAGCAACTTGTGTGTTATTGTTATCTTTGAAAAACAGCAAGCGGCGGTCTCTTCATGAGCAACATGTGTGTTATTGTTCTCTTGAAAAACATCAAGCGGCGGTCTCTTCATGAGCAACTTGTATGTTATTGACACCTTTGAAAACATCAAGCGGCGGTCTCTTCATGAGCAACTTGTATGTTATTGACACCTTTGAAAACATCAAGCGGAGGTCTCTTCATGAGCAACTTGTATGTTATTGACACCTTTAAAAACATCAAGCGACGGTCTCTTCATGAGCAACTTGTGTGTTATTGTTCTCTTGAAAAACATCAAGCGGCGGTCTCTTCATGAGCAACTTGTATGTTATTGACACCTTTGAAAACATCAAGCGGCGGTCTCTTCATGAGCAACTTGTATGTTATTGATACCTTGGAAAAAACATCAAGTGGCGGTCTCTTCATGAGCAACTTGTGTGTTATTGTTCCCTTGAAAAACAGCAAGCGGCAGCCTCTTCATGAGCAACTTGTGTGTTATTGTTATCTTTGAAAAACAGCAAGCGGCGGCCTCTTCATGAGCAACTTGTGTGTTATTGTTATCTTTGAAAAACAGCAAGCGGCGGTCTCTTCATGAGCAACTTGTGTGTTATTGTTATCTTTGAAAAACAGCAAGCGGTGGTCTCTTCATGAGCAACTTGTGTGTTATTGTTATCTTTTAAAAACAACAAGCGGCGGTCTCTTCATGAGCAACTTATATGTTATTGACACCTTTGAATGATAGCAAGTGGCGGCCTCTTTATTTGAGCAGCTTGTGTATCCCCAACAATAATGTTCACTCAGCAAACGACACCTCTTTGGAAGAGTTCCATGGGGAAGCTTGTATTCTATCCTTTTGAAGCGATATCTTGGTTAAAAAAGAATTGTGTTACCGTTCTTGGTATAATTTAGAAGTCAGATATGTTTATCTCCAGTCTCAGTACTGATGACAATCATTTTCCAGTCTCAGTACTGATGTCAATCATTTCCTTTTCCAATCACAGTGCTGATGTAAACCATTTCTTTTCCAGTCTCAATACTGATGTAAATTATTCATTTCTTCCCTCAAAGTTATTCTCTAATAAGAGTCTCTCATTTGAAGTCTATGACTATGTTCCCCCAATGGAGTTATAATCTCTTCTCCTGTGGGATTACTGTATAATGTGCTTGGTTTCTCCAGCATAGTCTGTCTCATATGGCGTCATTCCCCATAAAATTCAGAGCATTACATTCATATCATATCATGAACATAATCGCGGTATCTTAAGGCCAAAAATTGTGTATTCTATATTTAAGTCCCTTCAATCTCGTCGAAATGAAGATCCTAATCTTCATATCTCCAAATAGAAGAAACTTAAATAGGGGCAGTTGTTGTACCCCAATTTTTGACCTAAGATCCCATTTTTATTTTGCATTTTTAAAGATAAGTCAAGGTCACTAAATATGGTCGGTTTTAACCTCTCACCTTCGAGCATTGGCTATGCATAAATTGTCAAGTATTTTAAACATTCTTAGCCTATGTATCATTAACTTCTACTCCAGCATGTGTATTTTTCGTTTCTTTGATCTCATTTGCAGGAAACAGATCTGAATCAAGAGCATCAGGCGTCACACCTCAATTAGGGTTCAGAATCTCTCAAGCCATAAGTACAGTTAATCGTTGATTCGTGAAGACTGATTCATCAGGAGAATCGTGCGTTTATTTCCACGCCTTGTTCGACAAGTGGTCTCAAGCTTCTCTACAACTTTCTCAGAGCACAAACAAGATTTCATCATCACTGGTTCACATGTGCATCAAGATGCTTTGGAATGCAAAGAAAGATCAAGTTTGCAAGTCATTTCAAAGCGCTTTGACCAAAAGTCAATACTTGCACATTCAAGTTCAAACGATCGTAACTTTTTCATTATTCAACATTTTTTAATGGTTACTTTTGCGTATAGTTCTCCTTGACGTTATCTCCAACCCCTCTTTACCAGTCAAGATCTGATTATGTGCGGAGGATCATCAAAAGTACGAATACTTTAGAGGTCGTTCTCTGGGATTTGACCTAATTTCAAAACCGTTGTGCCCAACTTCCAAGGATCATAATTTCTTTTATTCTCGACATTTTGAGGCGATTCTTTTTGCACATTGTCATGAGTAATGTCATCTACCAGTTCTCTTCAAGGATCGAGAGTTAATTATGCATAAAAGATCATAAAAGCCATTGAATCGTCATGGGTCATTTCGTGACTTAAAATGTTCTTAACTCATAGGTTCAACTCATGTCATAAATTTTTTCTCAAGATACTTGATTCTTACCTGGAGATTATTCATGAAAATAAGAATCAGAGTTTGGAAATTCATTGATCTCCTTATTATTCGCAATTCAAATCACTTGTGTCTGAGCATTTGGTGATTATTGAATGAAAGTGGATTTCTCAAGGAATTATTGTTCTTTCAAGCGCCATTGGATTTTATTGTGAATTACCATGAATTGAGGATTCGTCCATGAAATATCGTTAAATTCAAGTCAAGGCTAAACGATTCAATTTTTTGTCATAGAGAATTAAAAGTGCTCACACATTTTATTTTAAGGCCATCATTCCAATTGTAAATTCCATTCAAGAATTACAAGTTTCCTAGATCTTAAATTTCAAGTTACAAGGAAATTCCAGAAATTCATCCAAGACATTGTAAGGTACAAAAGATTCAATTCATAACTATAACACTTCAGTTGTTGAGTGCTTAAAGTTTCATGCATCATTACAAGCATTTCCACGGCCATTTCCTAAACTCTAAAAATTCTAAACCTATCGTAATCTTCAAACTTGATTCATTCTTCCAAATCATGCCATAGAATTGTCCACAAACCTTGCTCCAACTTTCACCCAAAACTGTCCATTAAAACAACAAAACATATGGAAGCAAAATCAGTCCAATATTTTGAAAGAAAAGAGAGGGAAAATACATGTATGGTTACATGGAAAAATCAGAAAAAATGCAAAGTAGAAAAGGGACCTCTCAATGATAATTTTACTGCTGCACATCAGTCCAAAAATAATGCCCCAAAACTGTCTTTTGTTTGCTGTCCAGAACCAACTGCTACAAACTCTGCCTTACAGTCCCAAAACTGTGTAAGATTTGTCCCAAAACCAACCTATGTTGCAGCAGTCAAACTAGTTCTGCTATGTTATCCCAATTTTGCACAAGTAAGGAAAGCTTTAGCCTACACCAAAAAAAAGTAATAAAACAGTTATAACAAAACCAACTTTCACAACCATTTCCCCCCAAAATTCATTTTTTCCTTGCTATAAAACTCATACCTTGTTAACCGAACAGGGGGGGGGGGGGGACACACAAAAAATCATTCCACATCTCAACCTGTAGTAGAATTTAGACGAAAAAGAGACAGACGACTTCAAAAAATTTTCTCATAACAAAGCCTTTTCTCAAAGAACTATCAACCTTCAACATACAAGAAAACAACAAACCAACTACAACAATTTTATCACTGAAGCAAAAAACACTTTACAACGCAAACATAATAATGAATTTCGAAAGTCAGAAGCAAATAAAGGTCGAAGATTCAAACTTCATACCTTAGTAATTTCCAGGGAAATCTCCTTTCCAGCGGTACTGTGTTTTTATTTCAAATGCCACTTTAAATTTGTTTCCACTTCGCCATTGCCATCGTTTTGTTTGTTTGCCATCGTTTTGCTTGTTCGTGATTGCCATTGATGTTAAAGCTTTCGTTTACATATTGAATACTATTGTTGAATCATTGAGAGAACTTTTGAGAGATAAGATCTCGAAATTCCAGCGGAACCGAGCGAGAGGTTTCAGTAAAGAAGGAAAGGTTGTTGTTGTTTTATGAAGAGGACATCAAGAGAAGAGAGAGGGCGACGACTGAGTTGAATGGAGGAAATCGGTTGAGAGAGGAATCTTTTCTTGTTCTGGTTGAACGAAGAAGAGGCGCTGGAATTTAGGGTTTTCCAACCCCTTTGCCTTTGATAAAGATGGGTGGATCCGGGTCCAGCCTGACCCGATCCGGCCCATTGTTTTTTTTTTAGTTCTTTTATAAACCTTTTTTCTATAAACCTGGGCTAGCTTCCTTTCCCTTTTAGGCCCAACCATTTTTACTACTCCTCCTCCAATAATCATTAGCTGCACCCTTACAATTTGTCTATTTTAAATAATAATTAGTTTCGTTAATCTAGTTATCTTATAGATTTAATTATAAAAAACTATGTTTTAATTACCTAGATAATCTTAATTATTTAGATTAGTTTTAGACTTAATTTAATAACTTTAGAAATTTCAATTTGTTTAGATCTATTTTATAACTTTAGAACTTCTAATTAGTGTAGATACATTTTGATAACTTTAGAATTTTAATTTAGTCTTAGAATTTTAATCTTTAGTTTAGAATTAATTTAGTTTAGTATTAATTTAGATTTATTTTATAACTTTTTGTTTTAGCTTTAGTTTAGTAAACTGTGGAATTTTAGGTGTTGTAGTATTATTTTAGTAACTTTAGGATTTTATTTCATTTAGATTTGACTTAGTAAATTTTAGAGTTTTATTTGTTTTAGTTTTGACTTAGTAAACTTTAGAATTTTATTTTGTTTTAATTTTATTTTAGTAACTTTAGGATTTTCATTTATTTAGATTTGACTTAGTAAATTTTAGAGTTTTATTTGTTTTAGTTTTGACTTAGTAAACTTTAGAATTTTATTTTGTTTTAGTTTTATTTTAGTAACTTTAGGATTTTATTTCATTTAGATTTGACTTAGTAAATTTTAGAGTTTTATTTGTTTTAGTTTTTGACTTAGTAAACTTTAGAATTTTATTTTGTTTTAGTTTTATTTTAGTAACTTTAGGATTTTATTTCATTTAGATTTGACTTAGTAAGTTTTAGAATTTTATTTGTTTTAGTTTTAATTTAGTAAACTTTAGAATTTTATTTGATTTTATTTAAGTTAACTTTAGAATTTTAGTTGTTAGTTTTAGTTTAGGGACTTTAGAATTTTAGTTGTTTAGAATTAGTTTAATATTCTTTTAGAATTTTATTTGATTTAGATTTAGTTTAGTAACTTTGGAACTTTTTTTTGTTTTAGATTAGCAACCTTGGAATTTTTATTTAGTTTAGATTTAATTTACTAATTTTAAAATGTTTAATTTAGCTTAGATTTAATTTAGTAATTTTAGAACTATTTTTGCAACCTTAGAATTTGTAGTTAGTTTAGAATTTTTTAGTAAGTAATCTTAAATTTTTAATATAGTTTAAATAACTTCTTTAGATAATTAGTTACATTCTATTTTATTTTATTTAAATATCTTTGTCATTTTAATTTCTCGATGCCTTTAAGTCATTAATCTGTTTCGTTATATTTATTTTCTTGTGAATTTTGATTGCTTATATTTTGATGTCTATTTTATTTTTCTCGCTCGATTTAATCCAAGGGAAAGAATTAATTTGTTGACTTCATGTCATCGAGTATCTAATACGATTATGTGAAATCCCTTCATACTTTTTTTTTAGTTTTATTAATCTTAAGGCGAATCTCCTACAAATCAATTTTTAAACTCACACCCCTTTTAAGTCAAAACTTCAACACTAGGTCGTCGTAGCTTCAAAATCTTTCCAACACCGATTTTTAGCCAAACGAACCATTTTAATCAAACAAACAATTTTAACCAAAAAACTGATATTTCAAAAAAGTTCCTGCGGAGTACCGCAGATGCATTGGGTGCTAATACCTTCCCATTGTATAATCAACCCCCGAACTCTCGATCTCTTTCAAAAATGCATTGTACTTTCATTACTTTCAAGTATTATTTTACATTGCATATTTTAGGGTTTTATTTCGCATTTTTCCCTTTTCCCTTGGAAATAATAAAGCGCGGTGGCGACTCTTGCTTTTGTGAGTCAAGTTAATTAATAGCTTGATCTCCGATTTTCACCGCTACAGTCATCTTTAACCTTCATCCAAGAAATTTATAGGTTTATGAAATAGAAAAATTAGAGCTCAATACCGGTACCATTCGCTCCGTCTCTTCAAGACGATTCCAATGGTATCCTTGCGAAAAATTTATGTAAGGTGTAGCTCAGTCACTTTGGCAGGAAAGACTTGAAAAGGGATTTTAAAATTTATGGCCAAAACTCACTTCCAGTTGAAAATAAATGTTACGACTAGAATCAAAATGATGAGAGCTTCATTACAATATCAAAGTTTGAGAGAATTGGTGAAGGAATCTACCTATTGAAGTTCAAATTCACAGCTATGAAACTTGACTTGGCTAGCACGATTTAGGAAGTCTTAGAGCTTAGTTCTTCTTCTGTTAGATTCAGTGAGGTTCAAGGATGATGAATAGATAAAGAAAATGGATTGGGGAAAGCTGTAAAACCAAATTCGAAGTTGCAACAAAGTGGGTTCAAGAGGAAGTTTGACAGGGTGATTCTGGCTCTCTAAGCTTGATAAAATGAATGAGGTATGACCCTCTATTTATAGGGAAACTAATGGAATGCTTAAACATGTGAAATGATGATGTTTGAAGGGATATCGTGTGAAGTTGCAAACATGAAAAGTGTGACTTCTATTTTGCTCAAAACTCAACCAAAGCTTGCGTTTCAATATGCTAATCATTTCTGGAAGTTCATTAAACATGATTAGAAGTAAAAACACGCAAAAAATTTGTGTTTAGAGGCCAAATCAAGGATTTCAAATTCTGACTTTGGAGAAAACTTCAGTTTCAAGGTACCATCTTTGAATCAATGGTCTGCACGATTTAGGTAACCTTAGGACTTGATTCTTGATAAATTAGAAAGATGAGATCACAAACTTTACATTTTGCAAAGAATGGAATTAAATGGATGCTTGAGATGAAAGTTGTGATGAGTCAAAGTTGAGAAAAAGATGCTGACTTTTTGTACTTAGAAAAATTTTAAGTTTTTTCTTCAAAGTGACCTATAATGTTTTGCATCCAACCATGGCCTTCCATTTAAAATTTGCTCTTGACCAAAAAATATGGCATGAAGTAGACCTCTTTAATGACATTTTGAGACTTGAACCATTTAAAAAATCCAAAAATTGAGAAAGTTATAA
Source organism: Vicia faba (assembly GCA_948472305.1). Lineage (NCBI taxonomy): Eukaryota > Viridiplantae > Streptophyta > Magnoliopsida > Fabales > Fabaceae > Vicia > Vicia faba. The sequence continues at coordinate 318,005,405 of OX451738.1, read as the reverse complement.
CTTGGTGAAGTTGGTGAAAGTTCATGAGATAACCTATAATCTTTTGCATCCTTAGGGAATGTTCCATCCATTTACAAGCTTAACACATAAAAGAAGAGTTGAATTTCATATCTTTGAGATCATTGTGGAAAAATAGTGGGCTTAAGGAGATAAAAATTGACCAAGTTATGATCTTTTGAAGTCACATAAGGGATTTTGATGGCCTATCTAGAGGACTTGTAATCTTTCTTCATCATTAGGTATCCTCCATACAAAATTTTCTTGAAACTTTTTACGTGATTTATTGATAACCCTTTGAAGAGAAGCATGTTCTTAGAATCACTAAAAAATACCAAAATATGAGCAAAATATAGTCTTTAGAAGTTCAAAACCCTAGCTCCTAGAGCAACAAAATGCCATGGAAAACCTTTTCAATTTTGACAAACATTATTGCACAAATACTTTTGTCATGTAAATAGAAGTTGTTGAGGATGATAATGAGAAACCATGGAAACCATAACCACTTCCAAATATTGAGAATTGAGGGAGATATGCACTTGTGATCAAGAAATCAAAGACTTGTCCAATTAGGTCAAACTTCTCCAATGAACCCTTGCATCTTTGGACTATATTTGACAACTTGAGGCATGATGGATCATAATAGACTTTGTCATGATATTACTTTAAAAAATATTCAATGATGAAGCTTGAATATCAATAAAGCTTTGTTGAACAAGGCATGGGAATAAACTCATGAACCTATAGATCAACTTGATGGAATGTGTTGTGCTTTCACTTATAACATCATCAACTAGGGCAAACATTAATTATTTTTATTAGTTAAAAGTTAATTAATACAAAACATAGATGATCACAAAATACAAGTCAAGGTGCTTGGTGATTCCCCATGAACAAAGCTAAAGATAAGTAGAAGAACCAAACCATAGTGTGATCTTGTTGTGATTGAGTTGATATGATATGATAGAGGAATCTTAGGGGGGGAAATTGGGGTACAACAGCTGCCCTTAGTTAAGTGTATTTTAACCGGAGATGTAAAGGTTAAAACCTTAGTGACGACGCGATTGAAGATACTTAAATATAAAACAAGCCCTATTTTTGGCCCTAAGATATCATGAAATGCTTATGATTATGAATGCAAATGAACAGATACAAAATTGACACCGGACACCACTGGGAATGTAGCAAATAAAAACAGGGATCAAAATAAAAATTCGACCAGGAAAACAAATCACTAGTGAACAAGAGACCCAACACTATTGGGGTAAATCCCAAATAGGTGATAAGACACCATCAACTCAAATATTGAGGAGAGAAAGTAAAGGATAACCGTGATCGACAGATGACTACGAACTATCCACCCACTGAGGAGATAGCAAAAAAAGTAACTTCGACCTACCAGGAAAAGAAATGGTAAGATAATACTAGTAAATACCAATATTAGGGCAGGTAATAAATGATTAGCACCAGTATTCACGACTGGGAACAAAAGAACTTCTTCAGAGTAATGTGAATCTCAACGTTGAACTATCTCCCATAATGACAAGACTACCATCCATCGGAAAAATATCTCAACAACGAACTATCTCCCATAATGACGAGATTACCATCCATTAGAGTAACAAATCTCAATAATGAACTACCTTTCATAATGACAAGGCTCCCATTCATTGGAGTAACATATCTCAACAACGAAGTACCTTCCATAATGACAAGGCTACCATTCATTAGAGTAATAAATCTTAGAAACGAACTACCTTCTATAATGACAAGGCTACCATTCATTGGAGTAACAAATATCAACAACAAACTACCTTCCATAATGACAAGGCTACCATTCATTGGTGTAACAAATCTCAACAACGAACTACCTTCCATAATGACAAAGCTACCATTCATTGGAGTAACAAATCTCAACAATGAACTATCTTCTATAATGATGAGGCTACCATTCATTGGAGTAAAAAATCTTAACAACGAACTATCTTCCATGATGACAAGGCTACCATTCATTGGAGTAACAAATCTCAATAACGAACTAACTTCCATAATGACAAGGCTATCATTCAGTGGAGTAACAAATCTCAACAACGAACTACCTTCCATAATGACAAGGTTACCATTCATTGTAGTAACAAATCTCAACAACGAACTTCCTTCCGTAATGACAAGGCTACCATTCATTGGAGTAACAAATCTCAACAAAGAACTGCCTTCCATAATGACAAGGCTACCATTCATTGGAATAATAAATCTCAACAACGAACTACCTTCCATAATGACAAGGCTACCATTCATTGGAGTAACAAATCTGAATCTTCTCTTGGAACTGACAAACTTACTGGGGAAGTACAGGTTGCTCAAATAAAAAGAATTTCCACTTGCTGTTACGAGAAGGAATTGCAATGATGATTTCCTGGGGAAAGAAATAGTACTTCCTGGAGAAATGTCAATATATTCCTGCTGAGGAGATAAAGTATTATTGTGGCAAAATAAATGCACATTCTTAAACCAGGGATCAAAGCCTGCAGAAATCAAAATAATAATATTATTGGGGACCATAGATTCAATCCAGAAATAAACCAGAATGAATCAGTCAACCAAAATAACACCTCATTAGAAATAAACTCAAGAGGGAACCACTTTCTATCCATACAAAGAGCTGTATAGGAAGGCTAAAGCAAAAATCTTCCATGAGGGATAACTCAGTGGGGAAATTGAAAGAATATACACTTTCTTCCTAAGGTTGACATTCTATTGGAGAAAGGATAACACAACTCTACAAAATAGGGTAATATGCCAACAAGATGTTAATGAATGCAAATGAGAAATGATTTTCTAAATTCAACTATACATGATGTATGTATGACTGTATGAATGTTATCATGTATATGCTGATAAAACAGACATATAACATTGGGGATAACCAGACAAAACCAACTTGGGTAAAGTCAATATCCGGCTAAATCACATCCAATATGAAAATTTTATAAGAAAGTAAGCATCAACTGAAGAAACAAATTCCTATTTAACGGCTTAACTCTACTGGAAAGGAACATAATACAAAAATAATCAAATCATAACAATAAATCAATACAAATACAAGGATATAACATCCTCCTCCAGGCTTCAGCGGGGAACATCACACAAACTTTAATGGGGAAAAGCAGATGTTTCAAGGTATGTACTTCTACTGGGGATTGTAATATTGATTTCAATAGGTTAGATGAAAACCACATCATCGAGTTCATCGTTTCCTTGATCTTTGTTGATGTACTGAGGAAGAGGACGTTGGGGGAATTTGTCTTTGTCGATTCCTCAATCTTGGATGATGAATGCGAGGAAAAAGATGCTCTTTAAACTTTTCTTAGATCGTTTCATCAATGATGTATCGAGGAAAGAGATATGCTTGAACCTTTTATTTAGATAAATCACTTCTCTTGAGAATAGAATACGCCATTGAATTAATTGAAAGTCTACCCGCCCCTGGTCGAAATTAGCTTTTTTTTATAGAAAAATCTAACAAAACTCCAACTCCTGGCTCGAGGGGGTTGACTACGAATTATCTCCTTATTTCTCCACTGTTTAAGAATTGAAGCAATGCCTTACATCGTCAACTAAGCCTTACTATTAAAAAGCATACGTCAGCAAAATTCGATTATTTTATATTTTCATCATTCTCCATCAAAGTTTGTTAAAGTTATGCAACCGAAGATAGAAAAGAAGAATAGAAAGTCGTTGATTATTATTTGAATGGATCGATTTCAAAAACATGCACGCTTGTTTTATTACAATTACTTGACCAAAGAGTACAAAGTTTATAATAAATAACACTTATCAAGAAAGAAATTACAATTTAAAATGATAAAGGCCTAATGATCTAGAGATAAGCCATCTTGTTAATCCACTGACTTTAGGGGATTCTTCTTAGTCTTCGGATTTGTCAAAGCAAGAGCGACCATTCGCCAATGACACCCCTTCTTCAAAAGTCAACTGCTTATTATTGATCAAGTCTTGGACCTTGAGTCTGAAATCCCAACATTTTTCTATAGTATGACCCAGGGAATTGGCATGATACTCGCACCTAGCGTTTGTATCATACCTAGGTGGGAGTTCCCCACTCATACTATTCAGTGACTTCTGCTCTACCAAAGATACATTGAGTAAATGTTATAGCAGCTGACTATGCGGTATGGGAAGTGGATCAAATCTCCTAGGTGTTAAATTTTGTCTTTTCCTTTGTTGGGCATATCTCTTCTATTGATAGGGTTGTTGTAGTTGCTATTGAGGTGGGGGAACTTTCCATAGTGGTGGCATCTGTGGTGTTGAATAGGCTTGTGGTTGGGATGACGAAGAGTTACCTTCACTCCTTAGTAATAATTGCATGATCAAGTTCATTTGAGTCTTCAATTCGTGGACCTCCTCATTCAATAGTTCTTGGCCTCTTTTGAGTTCCTCCATGGATTCTTGGGACATGCTTTGAGTTTTTTTGTGAGTATCGAGAATCTTGCTAGCTGGATCAGAGTTGGATAAAAGTGTAAATGATATGAACTTTGTGAAAATGGATGAAAATGAAAATGTATGAAAATGCTTGAGTATGCAAAAATATTTTGTTTCGCTTTTGGGTATGCAAAAAAGTTTCATGGATATGCAATGTGACATGGACGTAGTATGAAGGTAGACGTAGGGGTACCTTATACAGGTTTGATGATGATATCCTACCCTGATTCCGAAATTGAGACAGGCAGGGACTCCTTACGGACGAAGATGATAATACACATAGATTTGATGATATCCTCCATTGTCTTAGAGATTGAGACAATTATGAATTCCTTGAGGATTATGGCCAATGAAAGACGATGAGGAGTCCCTACAGGATAGGGATTACGACATAGACAGAAGCCCTGTGGGCTAGAGATAATAGTGGATGGAAATATAACCTTTGCGGGTTTAAAGAGTGTGGTGGGATTTGTGAAAGGTATCCTTAGAAGGTAGGTTCTTAGTATTGTCCTACGGATATTCTACCCTCCCATAAGGTGGTTTTATTAAGGGTGTCATAAATAACACTAGAGGGGAAGGCACAAGGGCCTCCCTTAAGTGGAGTCTCTTTACAGACAGATAATTTGATCTCTAGGTCATGAAAGGTCTCATCATGAGTTTATGGTTTAAAGGCCATACAAAGAGTCATAGGTGTCATCCCAAAGTCCTACTTCCCAAGAGGATTTCTCTCGAGAGTTATTCCTTTTTTGGAATTCCACCGACTCTAGGCGAAGTCGTCGCATAAACTCATATGGTTGATGTAACCCCTTGGCTAATAGAAGAACCTTCTTTCTAAGGGTTTTTGAAAATATTTTTTGCAAAATTTTAAATCCCACCACAGATATAATAATATAACGAATAATTAAAAAAATTAGAAAATAAATAAATAATTAAATGAGCAATAAATAAAACCCATTAAATAAGAAAAACCCTAAAACCAAAAGACGAGGCTTCTAAACCTAGGGTTGAGTCCCCAACAGAGTCACCAGCTGTTGTAACTGGTTTGAAATTTGAGAGTCGCCACCCTTAATTTTTATCCTAAGAAAGAGAATATAAAGGATAATCCTAAAAATTTAGAGATTCTAGGTTTTTTGACTCGTTTCTAGACGAAGGGAAGGTGTTAGGCACCCTTCATCTACCTTGTTCACAAGGATACTAGGGTTAGAAGCGCAGTCTTTTAAGAAATAGGGTTTTAATGTTTTTTAGGGGAACTCGCCACGATTTTAAGTCATATGCCTATGTGTACTCTTATGAGAAATCAGAGTCCCAATTTGTAGTTCGCGGTTGATTTGTGTTTTTTATGGATTACACGGATATTCGCATTTTCCGCATGTTTAGTCTAAGTGTCGTGAATAGAGGAAATTGTTAGACTAAATGTTAAGTTAATTCGAATAAGTTCGCAATCCTTTTTGAAAGTTTGTTTGTTGAATTAATTTTATTTTATAAAAAGAGTTTGTAGTTAGTTGAATATTTTTTAATATATTAATTATTTAAAAAAAGACTTCTATTTAAATGTATGAATAAAAACAAGCTTTAATGCAATAAATAAAAATAATGTCTTAATGAATTTAGAAAATTAGAATTTATGTAATAATAAATAATAATAAGTATAATATTTAAATATGTTAAATATATAGTATAAATATATATATATATAATAATTATAATTAACAGAAAATATAAAATAATGAAAATAATGAAATAAATAAAAAATGTAGGGGGGTATAAAATGTAAAAAGGGTAGTAAAAAGATGAGGTGCTAATAGAAAGGGCCTGAGTTCAGATATTGAATTCAGGCTCAAAAGGCCAAGGGGTGTGTTTTTGTATTAAGCAGTAAAGAAATGGGGTGCATAAAGCAACAGGGCCATAGTTCAGATTTTGGACTAGGCTCAATGAGCTGGGAGGGGGTGTCAATTTCAGTCATAACAGCAAAAATAAAAAAAGGGTGATGTTACCGTTGGGCTTGGCCTAATAGGCGTTTGGAAGAAGTCTGTGTGGACTACGTGTGGATGGGTGCGTGGTAGTTATCGTAGGCATGCATTTTTGGATGTTTGATGGAGATTAAATAGTGATGATTGAGGGTTCATGGTAAATATGATGAGACGACACACATATGATTAATAAACATATTATATTTTGTTTTACGAATAACAAAACATTATTTTTGTTTCATCCCTCTTCTCTTTTCTCAATCTCATTCTCTCTTCTCTGTTCTCTAAACAAAAACCATAATCAACAAAAAAAACCAACCCCAGTGGCGGCCTCTGATCTCTATCCAAACCCACCCCCAATAACCCTTATCTCCCCACCTCTGATTAGATCGTGAAGCAAAATAAACAACAACCCAAAAAAAAGCTAAGTTTCGTCACGTTACCTCTGATTCCGATCGACCTCGTTCTCCTTCTAACCTCTTCCTTCTCATTTTTGACAGGTTTTCAGAGCAAAGGTGGCGATATTCAAGAAGTTTCGGCGAGGCGATTTCTGGCAAGGAGATTTCCGGCAAGGCGAGGCAGCGGGGGACTCCCCAGTAGTGCAACATGGATACTTCTTCTTATATTTTTTACAGTCTTTTTCTTTCTGTAATCTCCTTTTTTCCCTCCCTATTATGTAGTTTGTTTTAGGCTTTTATAGAATTTTTTAGAAATTGCAAATTATGAAGGAGACAAGTTTGTCTTGTAAATTTGATTTCATAGTAGTTAGGGTTTTACTTGGTTTAGGAAATTATTGAATTAGGATTAGATAGATTAGGAAACGAGTTATATTGTCTATAAATTCAATTGTAATTGATTTAGGTTTTAATTTGCAATTAGTTTGTTTATGTATTTGTTAAGTTTAGAAATGATTTCTTTTCTGTATTGAATTGATTTTGTATTAAGGTTAGAAGGAATGTTTATGTAATGTTTGATTATGTATTGATGATTGTATAACGAAATATGGATAAATATGGTTCCAATATGAGTTTCAATCGATCTGGACAGTAGCAGTTTTTAGGTTTTGGGCCATACTTTCCTTTTGTTTTGGGCTTGCACTTGGGCTTTCTAAAATGGCTTGGGCATAGACCATAAAAACATACTTTTGCGTTAACACTAACTCTTTTTAAATAATAAAACAGAAATTTTAATTGAGTTTTTAACATAATGCTTTAATTAAAACAAAATTAGTATAATTAATAAAACTAATGTTAATAATAGCGATATTGATGATAATAATAATAATGTTATAATTAAAACAAAATAGTCTTCCAAACAAAACAAAAATCGAATGGGCCTCATTGCGTTTAGTTATTGGGCCTAATAATTTTAAACAAAAAAATAACTCATATCCTTAATGGACTCTTAAAATACCTTAATGGGTCTTTCTGATTTTTAGAAGGCCCACCGGCTTAACATACAAACAATGCACCTCCTTTTTTTTTTAATTTGAAATGGACTTTTAAAGAAGTCTAATAGGCCATCAGATATTGATGGTCCATTTAGGATCAGACACCCCTTTTCCATGTTTTACACCCTCTATAGAAAAAATTAAATAATACGACTTATTTAAAAGAAACATAAATATAATTGTAAGGGTTGGACAAATTCGGGGTATGACACCCATGCTTTGTCATTCATTTCGACGATGTTAGCTCACATCACTCGACGTTATTGCTCCGAGTTGTTACTCGATGTTGGTGCTCGAGCAAATCAAGTGGAAAGAGTTCCTTACTCCCACTTTGAGATCCATGGGACTCATTTGTTTATTGCTAGCTTGCACCCGATGTTTGTTTTGGCTTCGACTTGTCTTTGTTTATTCCACCTTGTGCCTGTGCTCTTCATTAGGAAGTAACCTTTGTATGCTCCCTTAGGATTCACTTGTTTCATTTCCGATGCAAGTTAGACATTAGGATCGTAATCCATGCATGCTAACATAGGTAGAAGTTTTCCCTTTCAAACTCAATCATTGTATGATAACATTAGGTATAGATCTAGATAGTTTCTCTTAGATGTTTTCTTTTCCTTTTGCATTCTTAAGACTAAAATCTTTTTCTTGGCAAATGCATAAAACACTATATATTTTCAAATCCTTTTTCAAGGTAAAAATATCAACCAATGCAAACTTTTTCCGCCTTCGGAGATTTCTTTGAAACTCTCAAAAGAAAATGTTAATTCTACTCTAAGCAACACGACACGTAAATCCCTAAAGGTTGGGTGGCACTATGTTTAAATTGCTAGAGCATGAATGTAGCATTATCCTCTTTCGGGAACTTTTCTTTTGAAAATACCTTTTCAAGTAAGAACATATTAATTCATTTTTGTGCCAGCGCGTGAGTCTCCAAAGGTCGAGTTGCGGTAGAAAGAAAAATTAATATTGTTCATAAAAAACACAAAACAAACGGAAACTATAGAGTTGAACTACGACACTCTTATTCCTTAAAAGGGATACATAGGCATTTGGCCGCAGGGCCAAGACGAGTGAAATCTTGTAAATATTCCTTCTTTTCCCCGTGTTTTCTTTTTCATGTATTCCCTCTTTGCATTTTCTTTTAGCTCGTAAGCTTTAGAGTAGAACACACCCTTTGATTAGAACAATAAGAGTTTATCCCAAGGAGTACCACAAACGTGTGGGACGCTAATACCTTCCACTCATGTAATCGACTCCCTTACCCGTATCTCTCGGTCGCAAGACCTTGATTTCATCCTTCTCACGTTTACTCGATATTTACATTTCCCTTCCCGTGGGATAAAAACAGTTTGATGGCGACTTCATTCAGTTTCTCTTGATGATTGTTCGCCCGGTTGTTTCACTATGATCTAGAGATGGGTGAATATATCGCAAATGAAATTGTCTTAGTAAAATTTTGTTTTAAAAATGTTTAACTATGACACGCATAAACAATCTCAGATCGACAATTGTCTCTATCCTGTACCGTTATTGAAAAGGCCGACTATGCATTAAACTGATAGAAGGAATATGTAAGATGAGAAAAATGATCAATATATTTCAGTAACTACGTTTAAATAAAACCATACAATAGTAATCGATTTCCAATGAAATATTAAACAAAAACTTATTTAAGAAATTTATCGAACACTTGGTATGAAATCGACTCAAAAAATATTTTTCTAAGATTTTGTTGATATGTAAATCCAATTACAATCACATAGATTGAAATCAACTCAACAAAACAGTTGGAATTATTAAACAAATATATTTTCTCAAAGTATTGATTGCACAATCAACGTTTTCACAATTTGCAAGTAAAAGTAAAGGAGAGATGGAGGGAGATATATATATATATATATATATATATATATATATATATATATATATATATATATATATATATATATATATATATATATATATATATATATATATATATATATATATATATATATACATATATATATATATATATATATATATATATATATATATATATATATATATATATATATATATATATATATATATATATATATATATATATATATATATATATATATATATATATATATATAGAGAGAGAGAGAGAGAGAGAGAGAGATAGAGAAAATGATTTGTTTAGGAAGTTCCCAAATTGATCTTGCTAAGGGTATGTCTGCCCCCAATACTAATAGAATTAAAATAATGAAAATTAACCTTTGCAAAATTGGTTGGAACTTATCAACCTAAATCTAGATTTCATCCAACAAGAATGATCATGTGTAACTGTTGTGTGTATGCATAGAGAGAGGTTAAAGATGATGAGCAATGCTTTGTCTATTTTCAGGTTTCAATGTTTTGAAAAGATGCATGAATGCTATTTATATTATGTTTGTTAAGTGAGAAATAAAACAAAAAAAAAAATAGATTATATATTTTTACACGTTTTTGAAAAATAAAAGTACGTGTCGACCTGAAATGTCGGTGTCAACACATAGTAGAAATTATACTTTTGTGTGTCGACTTGAAAGGCTTTATGTGTCAACCTGAACAAAACAAAAAATTTTGGTTTTGAAAACATTCAGTATGTTTCGACCTATAGCTCGGATGTGTCGGAATATATAAGTATTTTTACTTCTATATGTAGACCTATAACATGTATGTGTTATTACATACTGAGCAGAATGTAATTTTTCAAAATTGTTTTAGCATGTCTCAACCTGAAATAGGATATGTCGTCCTATAGAGCAAATTCGCAGTCTATGTGTCGACCTGAAAATCATATGTGTCGACACATAGATTTTATGTGTCAACTTTAAAACCTTATTTTTTTGACACATATTAAACATAAGCTTTTATGTGTCAACTATAAAATCTTATGCGTTGACACATAGACTAGTTTTTCACATGAAAACTTGATTTTTAACTTGTAAAACATCTCTAACATGATTTTAAGTTTTATAATATGAAAATACACATCTATATTAGAGACTAAGGTCCAATGTAAAAATACTAAGCCCTATTTTTGACATCATTCAAAACATCTAAAAGGATAGTGCACTCACAATCATTCTTTTGTTGTTGTTGTGGTATGTGCTCCTCTTCATAGTACATATAAACAGGTAACTGAGTAGCTACTTAGAGCGAGAGGGTGAGACAAGATTTTTCTTCTTTCCCTTTTATTTTGAATTTTAGAATATGTGCTTTGATCTGTAACATTGGGCGGGCGAAGATTACTATTTCATTGTTTATGTTTTGTTAATGAGAGTTAGATGATATACTCTCGGCGATTTTGATGTTGTTAAATGTGTAGGCCTTGCCTAATTTATTTTAGTTTCAATAAAGTGTTTCATGAAACTTATTTTTATTATGAAGCATGCTTAATTGATGAAATTCCATTGTGATGATACCTTAAGTGAAGTTGAGCATGCGATGACAGGTGTTGAATGTTTTGCTTTAAATTTCTAAGAGTTACATAGCAGGTGATTATTTTGAGAACGTGTGATACCCTATGTTATTATGTGAAATATATTTGAATTATACTATTATTTTATGTGTGAGGGATTTAGGATGTTACATGCATAACTCCGTTAAAACCAATTCCAATCTTTTGGAAGAAATCCTTTTTCCACCAATCTTGTCTTATACTTAGAAATATCACCATTTGGCTTCAACTTCAACTTGTAAACCCATTTTCCATTTATTTCCTTCTTATGTTGATATTTGAACAGCCCCTATATCTTGTTATTTTCAATGGCCTTGATCTCTTCATTCAATGCATCTTACCAATTCTTATCTTTTATGACTTGAACATGATCTATTGGCTCAGATTCAGCCATCATTGCTTCTTCGATTAGGTTACCATTTTATCTTATGGTTTGATCTGGAAACCTTTTATAATCATTCATTATGACTGGTTGAGTTTAGGATCTTGATGATTTTTTCACCTCTTGAGGTTGTGTAGGTTCAGTCTCACCTTTTACTAGTTGCTCATCATCTTGAAGAGTGGTTTTAATGAGACTGGAACCTTCACCCTCTTGCAGTGAGTTGATCTAGTTCCATACTTTACTTTCATCAAATTCCACATCCCTAATAATCAGCACCTTGTCCTCAATAAGTGAGAACAACTTGTAGGAACATGTTGAATGATATACAACCAAAATCATGGCTTGGCCTTTATCATCAAGCTTTCTTCTGAGCTACTTTAGTACATGTTTGCACACAATGAGCCAAAATTTTAAAGTGTCCAATACTTGGTTTCAGGAAAGACCAAGCTTCATAAGGAGTCTCGTTGTCTAACTTTTTGCTATACGTCTATTGATGATGTAGACAATATTTGATGTAGCCTCACCCCAAAAATGGTTTTCCATTTGCTTTTCCTTAAGCATGCTTCTTAATATGTTCAAGATTCTTATGTTCTTTCTCTCAAAAATTCCATTATGTTGAGGTGTGTGTGGTTCTATAACTTGATGTGAAATCCATTCCTCTTCACAAAATTTAGCAAATTCAGTTGAGGTGTACTCATCACCACCATCAGTTCTCAACCTTTTGATTACACATTCAACCTCTATCTAAACTAAAAACTTAAATCTCTTAAAAGTGGTGAACATCTCACTTTTATTCTCCAATAGATAAATTCATATATATCTAGTGAACTTATATGTGAAGGTTAAGAAGTAGAAGTTATCATCTAGTGACTTAAATTCAAAGGGATCACACACATCTGAGTGCAATATCTCCTATTTCTACGGTGACTTCATTGGCAAGTCATTTTTGAATGACCTTCTAGCCTGCTTCGCAATGCAACATTCCTCACATAGTTTCCTTGACATTTTTATCTTAGGAATATCATACACCATATTATTTATGTGTATCAAGCTGATACTTGTAAAATTTAGGTGGCCAAGACTTTGTGCCAAGTCCAATTTTGATCTCCAAATATGGTTGATGTAAGACATTGATGGTCGTGCATGTTAATCATAATCTTGAATGTATGTTTGATTGAAAAATGTTCCATTAATATTATCTTGGAACTTCCGTCGAACACCTTGAGCTCTTTATCTTCTAGCCTCATTGTGTAGTCTTTATCAAGCAATAGTAACCCAAGCATATCAAGTTGCTTGTCATGGAGGAAACATCCAACACATCATATTTGATAGCTTCTTGCCCATTCTTCTTCTTCACAAGAATTTTCCACATTCCTTCTAGTATGACCATGATATTATTTACAAACCTAATGGGCTTCATCATTGATTCATCAAGCATTATGAACCACTTTTTATTTCCAGTCATATGATTGTTGCAACTTGTGACAAGGTACCAAATATTTATTTTCTCTAGAGCGAAATATGCATCAACCGTCAAAATGGCCTTTTCTTAGTCACAACTTCCAATATGAGAATTGTGTCACACCTTTGTCATTTTCCTTTGATTCTTTGTTAACGTAACAATCTCTAGAATAATGTCCATACTTTTGGCAACAAAAGCATTTAACTTCCTTCATCTGCACCTTCTTAAATTTTTTTATTTTATATTTAGAAGCACCATTCTTTCTTGTCTCACTTTAACTTCTTGAATTCTTGCCCACACCACCACATTCATTCCAATTCTTCTTCCACTTTTCTTTGCTTTTGTTGTTCTTTAAAGAATCTTGTTTAATTCTTTTTTGAACATTTTTTACTGCAAAACTTGTTTAGATACCTTCTCTGAATTTCTTTATTTTAGCCTCTACTCATGAGCTTCAAAAGATGCTTACAATTCTTTAAGCTTCATCTTTGACAAATATTTGGACTCTTCAATGGCCACAACAATGTGATTATGTTTGATAGGAATAACTCTTAGAACCTTCTCCAATTTCAGTAGTTCAGAGATCCTCTTTCCACAAGACTTCATTTCGTCTGTCAAACCACCAATTTTGAGAAGAACTCAACAATGGCTTCACCCTCATTCATCTGCAGATTCTTATATTGTTTCCTTAAAGATCTCATATTTACTTTCTGTAATTTCTCATCCCACCATACAACTTCTTGAGAGTAGCCAACGCATCTTTGACCGTTTCTAGCATAATGATCTTCTCAAAGACATTTGAATTCACACACTGATGAATCAAGAACAATATTTTCCCATCTTTCTTGCCCATTTCACGACGAGAAGATCTTTGCGCCTCAGTAGCATTTGTCTCTAATTCTAAGAAACCAACATTCATGATTTCAACCACATTTTGAAATTTGAATATCACTTTCATACATGCACATCATCTATCATAATTTCCCCCCCTAAAAACTAGTAGATATGTTAGAAACTGATTGGAGGTTGTACTCTCATTTTCCATTGATGAAGAAGATTGAACTGGTTCTCTAGATACTAATTTGTTAAATAACTTGAATTACAATTTATTTGCAAATTGAGGAAAATAGAAAAAAATAAAGAGCAATGAGAGAGAGAGAGATAGATTATTAACATAGAATTGAGTGTATTACAAACATGTATTATATCCTTTATATATAATCATACTACTAACTAACCAATCTCTAATTAGTAACTGATCTAAGTTGATCGGACTTGGACCGTCATGGCTGGCTCCGAGCTGAAAGTTTGAACGAGGTGGGGGGGGGGGGGTACCTGCAAGACACTCCGATGCTGAAGTGAGTAAGAGCACGAGCAGGCAATAGTAAGATTATGGGTAGAATGATGAATACCTGACCCTCTGGAAACAGAGGGTACTTATAGCCCCCAGCGCTGGGCCAAGGTTCCTTCATTGGGCCGGGCAGGTTTGGCCCAATGGAGGAACTGCCAGGTTCTACGTGCGTAGTGGGGACCCGCACGTGATCCCCTCCCTGGATGTTCTGCGTGAAGTGCGGGCGGACAGAGACGCGGTCTTTTCGGAGTCCCGTGAGAGTGTAGTGGACTGAGTCTTCCCTAAGAGGGGTGCTCGGGGTGATGTCGAGCTGGACGGTAGGCGGTCGAGCAAGTAGCCTCAGGGAGCACGTCGGGCACGACTATGACCCTCTGGTCGGCGTGGCCCCCAGCAAGTCCGTTTGGATTGGGCCTTATCAATGCTATTGGGCCAGTCGGGCCCAGTCCAGAACAGGAGCCCCCTAAGTCGTGGTTCCTTGGGTTAGGAGCCATGGCTTGATCTTAGGTTGCTTCCGTTTCGGGGCCTCGTGCCCGGGTCAGAGACACATCTCCTCGAGGGCTTCCCTGTATCGTGCTCGGAGACGAGTCCTTCGCGGGGAATGCTCGGGGATTCCTCAATGGCGCGCGTTTGTCGGGCACGCGAGGTATCTTTTGGGAACTGTGCCGCCACCCTATGAGGATAGGGTCATTATTACCTAGGGGAGCCGTGCGTCGAGGAGAGAAACTATGTGGTTGCCCGGGGTGACGTTTGGTATTCCACGTCATCACTATAAATAGGATCCTTGGGCCCCATAACGCGTTACTACTCTTCGCGCTACTGCTGCTGTTGTTTTTCCAGATTCTCATAGCATCGCCGCGATCTCTGTCACCGATTCCTTACCTCCGTTGCCGAATCTACTCCTTGATTCCAAGTAATGACTTATCTTCTCTGTTTTTCTGTTGTGATGCATGATTTTCATCGTTTTTAGACGTTTTAGAGGCTGTGCGCGTGGGACTAGCCCGATAAATTCATGTTTAGCCCGACAAATTCATGCTTAGGGTCGGCAAACACATGCTCGTGGCCGATAGATGCATGGTTTAGATTATAATCTGCAGTGCTGCCCGGGGTCTTCATGATCCAGGGCGCCTAATTCACGATCGTGCCCGGTATGCTCATGGCTCTGGCTTTAGGCTTTATGATGTTGCTTGCCATGTTCATACCCCGGGTCAGTGTATTCATGAGTGACCGCGTAGTTGGTTTGTTTAGGCGGCTTGTAGAAGGGCCCGTCGAGGTATCTGGAAGTCGGGGAGGCGACTGCTATTTTTGTTTCAAACCAACTGTGGTCGTGCGTAGAGCGACGTGGTTTGTCGCGCACTCCATCTTGTCCGTTACGTCGAGCGTATGGTTTCGTGCCCAATTGATTGGTTTCCCGTGCTCTGTAGGTAACCATGGCGAACGAGCCGTGCTCTTCTGGACGCCCCAAAAGGGAGGAACAAAGTGCCGATGAGGCTGTGAGTTTGATCGACACCGTAGAAGACCCTCTGTTGGACTGGGTGGGCGCCGAGCCTAGAGGAATCGCCTCAGTCTATAGTCGGCATAGCCGAAAGCCATACGCTGTCCTTGAGGCGAGCAACGGCCAGCCTGATTTTCAAAAGAATTTCGTCGTTACACGACCGACCTCCACTGCTCGGATTTGCTCGGTGTTCCCCGAGTACATTTTCCCCATGTACAAAATTGCATTCAAAGACCTTGGGTTGTAGCTTCCCTTCAGCGACTTTCAGGCGGGGGTCTTCGCCCATTTGGGGCTGGCCCCGTCGCAGCTACACCCGAACTCGCTCGCCTTTATCCGAGCGTTTGAGCTGACCTGTCGTTTTCTGAGGATCGGGGCGACTATACCTCTCTTCTTCAGAATCTTCCATCTGCAGCGCCAGTCCTGGGGAGGAAAGCACAGCTGGGTCTCCTTGAAACAGTTGAAGAGACTATTCAAGATGTACATGGACTCCGTGCGGGGTTTTAAAGACAAGTGGTATGTCGTGAGGCCGGTTACCACAGCCGCTTTGGAGTCCCTGTACGAGGAGGAAGCGCCGATAAGCAATGATGACGGGGAGGCACTTTTAGACAACGCCGGGTATCCAGTGTTGGGGCGCACGGCCAGGTTCCCCGTGCATTGGATTTCCAGGCATTACGAGCACAGAACTGGGTATTATCATACTTCTGCGGGCGACATGGGTTCCGAGGATGAGAAAGCTTACGACACTCTTTGTCGGTACGTTGATAGCTTCCACCCCGCCAGGTGGGCTACGAGGGAGGGGGATGATGTCCTGGACGAGGAGGGTTATCCGATATTCGAGGCCCGACCGATCGATACTAAGGCACTCGTGGAGTGCCAGCCATTCAGGCAGGCTGCCCGTCTGCTAGGTCGTTTATTGCTTGAATTTCTTTGCTTGCCATTTGTTTGCGTATTTGCTCGACACTAACCCGGTTTTTTATTTTGTGCAGGTTCGATGGCCGGGCGACGGGAGTGACTCTTGAAGCTGTCTTGCGACCAGAAGCGGGGCAAGAGGGTGGTGAAGGCTCCCCAAGCAACAAGGATGGGCCCGCCGCATAGTCGGGGCGCTCCTCATGTGGTGAGGGTGGATTCGTCGCCTAGCTCGGGGGCTGCTTCGGAAGAGATCCCAGAGGTCCAGGAGGTCGATCCACAGGCCGACCTGATACCGAGAAAAAGGAACCGGGTGGAAAGTGGGCCGGCGGTCGGCGAGGATTCCAGCGCCGTAAGGTCCTTCGGGTTGCCCCCTTGCTTCAAAGAGGAGGGTTTCTTCGAGGGATTCCCTTTGTCTATGGTTGCCGATGAGGCCGAGACTATCAGGAGGATGAGTAAGGAGGACCGGAGGAGGCACCTGGCCGCCAATATGGCCGGGCTGGTGAAAATGGCTGAAATGGCCGTTGTGCTGTCCGAGGAAGGGGAGGATCCTGTCCGCATTGAAGAATTGGAACATGAGAAAGCGGCCCTCACCTCGAGTTCGCGGAAGTTAAGGACTGCCCTGGAACGCTCCGAGGAGATGTTCCGCGAGCAGGCATCGCTGCTGGCTGCCGAGAGAGAGATGCTGACCCTAGAGAAGGAAAACTCGGGGAAGCTAGCCGAGGAGAGGGAGCTTCTCTGTGCGGACCGGGAGCGTCTGGAGACCGACACCGGGCGCCTAACCCAACAGATCGAGGACCTGAAAGTCGCCATGCTTCCTGCCGAGGACGAGCCGGAGGATATAGCCGCTTTGAAGAGTTGATCGGAGCTGGTCGCCCACATCCGGCTCCTCGAAGAAGATTGCATCAGCGCTATGGAGGAGGGGTTCGACTCCGCGGTTAGCCAGCTTTCCTTGCTGAATCCCGGTTTGATCACTGAAGGGACGGGCTACATGTATCAGATCGTGGATGGCGCGATCGTGCCCCCGCCTGACTCTCCTGTTGTCGACAATGATGGTTCCGGGGAAACTGGATTGTAGGATGATGGGCCTGCGTGCCTTATTGATATTTGTTTTGGGCCTGCGTGCCCGTTCGTATTTTTTGGGCCTGTGTGCCCGTTGGTTTGTACTTCCTGAACATCGTCGGCCTTCTTGGTCGGTTTATTTTGCTTTGTTGCCTACAGGCATATTGAATGAATTTATTTCCATGACTGTTTGCCCGTGTATGTATTTTATGTATTTTGCGATATGATTGGCCCGAGTTATGTGCCCGGGTCGTGCCCGTGTATGGCTGTGACTGTTGGCACACTTTGCCCAAGTCTTTCGTTCGGGCTCCACTCGATGACCCAATTTATCAGTGACGACCTCGAGAGGAGAGATTTGTTTTCGACCCTTTTGAAGATAGCCCGAGTTTCTTCGAGATTCTCAGGCGTGCGGAATGAGCCGCTCGTTCGGGTATATCACCCGGATCGGGGTTATTTGCCCGCGGCGTGAACTGCCCATCGCGAGCTGGGTGTTCTGCCCTACAGGTACTACGACGGTGGATCTCGGTGGAGGTGTCCATGTCGGGCACTATTGGTTGGTCTCGTTTGTTGAACGATGTTGTGCGGTTTAGACGTAGGTCGGGCCTGTACCTCAGCCTCTCTACGGAGTCGGACGTATTTTCCTCGTTGACCGAGCACGGGTGTCGATGGTCGAGGGTCCTAGGTGTCGTTGGTAGTTTTTAACTATAGTACTGCTTTAGCTTAGCAGCGTTCCAGGGTCGTGGTAATGGCTCTCCGTCTAATTGCTCGAGATAGTACGCCCCGGTACCAGTGGTGCCGTGGACGCGATAAGGTCCTTCCCAGTTCGCGGCCAGCTTCCCTTCGCGGGAATCCTTCTGGTTCCTTCGTAATACCAGGCTGCCGATTTCGAACTCGCGCTTGATGACCTTGTCGTTGTGGCGTAGAGCCACTCGTTGCTTTAGGGTGGCTTCGCGCAGGGCTGCACCAGATCGGATTTCCTCGACTAAGTCGAGTTCGTCCCATAGTGCCTCATCATTCATTTCTTCGTCGAGGGGGCTCTCGGTCCATCTGGATGGTTCCATGATTTCGACCGGGATGACGGCCTCAGTTCCGTATGTTAGTCGGAATGGGGTCTCGCCGGTCGTTGAGTGGGGCGTTGTGCGATAAGCCCACAAGATGCTGTGGAGCTCCTCGACCCATCCCCTCTTGGCTTCTCCGAGTCGACGTTTGAGTCCCCGGAGGATAACCCTGTTCGCGGCCTCGGCCTGCCCGTTGGTTTGAGGGTGCTCGACTGAAGTGAAGTGTTGTTTTGTCCCTAGTTTGGTGACGAAGTCTTGGAATCTGTGGTCGGTGAATTGAGTCCCGTTGTCGGTCACCAGTGCACTCGGGATCCCAAATCTGGAGAGGATATTTCTTTTGTAGAAGCGGAGGATATTGTGTGAGGTGATCTTCGCGAGGGCCTCGGCCTCGATCCACTTCGTGAAGTAATCGACCGCCACGATTAGGAACTTATTTTGATAAGTCCCTTGCACGAAGGGTCCGAGGATATCCATACCCCACCACGCGAATGGCCATGGGGACGATAGTATGCTCAGCTCGTGAGGTGGGGCGAGGTGCATGTCGCCGTGTTTCTGGCACTTGTCGCATTTCTTAACGTGCTCCTTGGCATCCTGCTGCATCGTCGGCCAGTAATATCCTGCCCGAAGGGCTTTCCTCGCCAAGGACTTACCGCCCATGTGCTGGGCATTGATCCCTTCGTGTATCTCCCGCAGTACCTCGGGGACGGTGGATTCGTCTATGCATTTTAGGAGGGGGATGGAGAATCCCCTGCGGTACAGTTTGTGCTCGAGCACCACGTAGGAGCATGCTCTCCGTTTTGTGGCGGTCGCCTCGGATTGGTTTGTTGGAAGTTCGCACTTTGTCAAGAAGTTGTAGACCGGGGTCATCCAGGACGAGGCATCTCCAATGGCATGCACTTCGACCGGCATCGAGGATATTTCGATGCTCGGGCGTGCCAGAGATTCTTGGATGACGGATTTGTTCCCGCCTTTCTTCCTCGTGCTCGCGAGTTTGGACAATATGTCTGCCCTTGTGTTTTGCTCGTGGGGAACGTGTGAGATTTCCGCCCGTACGAACTTTGTCATGTGTTTTTTGACCAAGTTCAAGTACTCGATGAGGTTGTCGTTTTTGGCTTGGTAATTCCCCTGGACTTGGGAGGCGACGAGTTGGGAGTCGGTGTGGATTTGTACCTCGCGGGCTCCCAGGTCCTCGGCTAACCTCAATCCTGCAAGCAGGGCCTCATACTCTGCTTGATTGTTTGATGTCGGGAAGGAAAGAGCTAGGGAGTGCTCGATCACTACGCCCTCTTCATTTTCCAAAAGGATTCCTGCGCCACTTCCAGACGAGCTGGATGCTCCGTCGACGAAGATGGTCCACTTGTGTTCCTTCCCTGGGGGTGGGTCGTAAGTGGTCATCTCCGCGACGAAGTCAGCCAGGGCCTGCGCTTTCAAGGCTTTCCTACTCTCGTATTGAATTTCGAATTCAGAGAGTTCCAGGGACCATTTCAACATTCTGCCCGCCATATCTGGCCGACCCAGGAGTTGTCTCACCGGTTGGTCGGTACGCACAATGATCGTGTGGGCCAGAAAATAGTGTCTGAGCCTCCTCGCCGCGTTGACGAGGGCTAGGGCCACCTTTTCTATCTGTTGGTATCTGCTTTCGGGCCCTTGCAAGGCTTTGCTCGTGAAGTAAACGGGTTTCTGTCCGTCAGGTGTCTCGCGGACGAGAGCCGCACTGATGGCTTCGTTTGAAACGGCCAAGTACAAGTAAAGCGGTTCCCCGTCGGCAGGTCGGGATAGCACGGGTGGTTGAGATAGGCTTTGCTTTAGGTGGCGTAGCGCTTGTTCGCACTCCTCATTCCATTCGAAGGCCGCTTCCTTTCGAAGGAGTTTGAAGAAGGGGAGGGCGTGTTGAGCGGATCTCGCGACGAAGCGGGACAGCAACGTGAGCATGCCGTTCATGATTTGTATCGACTTCTTCGACGTCGGTGTTGGGAGGTCGAAGAACGCGCGGCATTTGTCGGGGTTGGCTTCGATTCCCCGTTCTATTAGATAGAATCCAAGGAACTTTCCTGCCTTAACCCCAAACGTACATTTCTCGGGGTTGAACCTCATTTTACATTGCCTTGCTTGGGCAAAGACTGTCTTGAGGTGTGCTGCGTGGTCGGTGTCTGCTCGGGACTTGACGATCATGTCGTCCATATATACCTCGAGCATGTCGCCGATCTGTTTGTTGAAAACTCTGTTCATCATGCGCTGGTAAGTTGCTCCAGCATTTTTCAGTCCGAAGGGCATTACGTTGTAGTAATAGTTGCCCGAGCTGGTCATGAATGTCGTGCAGTGTTTGTCGCCCAGGGCCATCAGTATTTGGTTATAGCCCGAGTAGGCGTCCATGAACGACAAAGTTTTATAGCCGGCCGAGTTGTCGACCAACATATCTATGTTAGGCAAGGGAAAAGCATCTTTCGGGCAAGCCCGGTTGAGATCGGTATAATCAACGCACATCCTCCATTTTCCATTATTCTTTTTCACGAGTACAACATTTGACAGCCAGGTGGAATACCGGGCTTCAGAAATAAAATTTGCCTATAGGAGGTCTTTTATAGCTTTTTCAGCAGCCTCCGTTTTTTCTGGAGACTGCCTACGCCTACGTTGTACTACGGCCCTAGCGGCTGGATCAATGGCGAGGTGGTGACAGGCGACCTCAGGGTCGAGTCCGGGCATCTCCGCGGCGCTCCAGACGAACAGATCAGCATTCTCGCGCAGACAGGCCTTGATTTGCTTTCTGGCCAGGTCGGGGAGGTCTTTGCCAATCTTCACTCCCTTGGTCGGGTCTGTGCCGAGGGGAACGAGTTCAAAATCCCCGTCCGGTATTGGTCGGAGTGGGATTTGCTCGCTGCTGGATGGCTCGTCCTGGTCGAAGCGGGTGTCCAGAGCTATGGAATCGACTTTTGGTGGAGCTTTCTGGACTTCTTCCTCGGGGGATGCTTTCCTGTCGGGCTCCTGTTTTGTCCTTTTGGCGGGTCTGGTCCCTATGTCGACAGTATCACGTCCCTTAGAAGCGGCGTTGAAGCACCTGCGGGCAGCGGCTAGGTCTCCTTTGATAGTGGCTACCCGTGCCCTCCTGGTATAGAACTTCATCTTCAGGTGGACGGTTGAGGGTACCGCCGTCAGCTCTGCCAGTGTCGGTCTCCCCAAGATGCAGTTGTATAGAGATGGGCAGTCGATGACAATGAAGCGTACTTTGACTTGTCTTGTAGCCGTCCCTTCCCCGAACGTAACCAGAAGCTCGACATATCCCCAGGGTTTGGAGGTCGATCCGTTGAAGCCTTGTAAGTCCGAACCCACATATGGCGAAAGATGGGAGTCGTCCAGCTGAAGGGTCCGGAACAGTTGGCTGTACATGACGTCGACGGAACTCCCTTCGTCGACCAGGATGCGATGTACATCAAAATTGGCCATTCTTGCCCTTATCAGTAAGGGGATGGCCGCGTTCGGGGCTCCGCCGGGGAGTTCTTCCAGGTAGAAGGTAATGGGCTCTGACCTGCCCTTCACCCTTTCGAACGTCACTGTTTGCGGGGGAGCCGCGTCGACCAGTTCGTCCAGCTTCCTCTTGGCTGAATTGATGGTCAGGTCGTTGAACCCGCCGCCGTTGATGACCAGGGTGGAGGGGAAGTATTCCCACCTGCTGTGCGTTGTAAGTGGCTCTTGTAGGTGCTCGGGGAAGTCGAAATCCTCGGGCCTGGTCACGGAGAAGGCAGTTTGGATGGGCACCGCCTCGTCAGATGGTCGGGCGTCTTCTTCTGGCTCCCTAGGTTCTTGGGCGTCACGACGGGGAGCGTCGCTTCGCCGGTACTGTGCGAGCCTCCCTCCCTTGATGAGGGTTTCAATGGCGTCCTTGAGGTGGACGCAATCCTCAGTCAGGTGACCATGGCTCCTATGGTACTGACAGTATTTGTTTTTGTCTGCTCCGGGCTTGGCAGGAGCAGGTCGGGGACGTTTGACACCGCCGTCCTTGAAATCGGTGTTGGCACACTCCGCCAGGATACGCTCGCGGGAAGCTGTGAGCGGAGTGTACTCGGTGAAACGTCCCGAGGGTCCTCTTTGTTCCCGGACTTCCCGGGGTCTGTCTTCCTTCCTTTTCTCCCCGGTTCGTCGAGGAGGAGGCTCTTGGCGTGAGCTGTTGTTGGGACCACGAGTCCTGGAATCTCGGGCTCTGTTGGCCGCCTCCCTCTCCTTGTAGTCCATGTATGCTCGGACCTTTTCGAGGAGGGCATCAAATGTCTGAGGTGGCTCGATACCCACAACCTTTCTGAATTCCGTGTCGGGGAGGAGCCCTCTCTCCAGCAAGTATCTTTTCATATGGTCCGCGCAGGGGACCTGTATTGCTTCCCGGTTGAAGCGGTTGATAAACTCCCTCAAGGTTTCATCCTGTCTTTGGATGATGGCCTCGAGGGCCGCCTCGGTCTTCGGATGGCGCCGAGAAGCTGTGAAGGAACTGATGAACTGGTTCTTCAGGTTCCGCCACGACGTGATTGAGCCCGGGGCGAGTCCTTTATACCAGTCCATTGCCGCCTTCCTGAGAGTCGTAGGGAATAGACGGCACTTGATGGACCCCCCGACATTGTGATAATGAAGCATAGCCTCGAACCCGTCTATGTGGTCGACCGGGTCCGCGACTCCATCGTACTCCTTCAAGTGTGGGGGCTTCTCCATGCCCGGGGGGATGGGTGCCTCCATAATAGCCTGTGACAGGGGACCGCGGGGGTCGTCCTCGTCGCTTCTCTCCGGAGATAGAGATGGGGACCTGTAGTATTGTCTGGCACGACGGTCCAGATCGTGCTGAGTTTCTCTCGAGCGGGATGCTCGGCTGTTGAATTTCACGCGCCCATCTCCGGAGTGCCTTCTTTCTAGTATCGCCGGGTCGCGACTGGGTTCTCCGGCCTGAATGATGGGCTGCCTCTCCAGGTACGGCCGTCTCTGTTTTGGCCGGGGAGATGGGCTTCGAGAGGTCTCCCTGTAGTGTCTCCGCGGGGGAGAAGAGTGTCGAGCTTCAGTCACTCGAGGAGGAGGAGTATGTGGTCTCCGATGCCTCCTCGGGGGTCTTCGCTCGTCTTCAAGCGCCTTTAATCTCTCTCCTTGGGCGAAGATGAGATAGTTCGTTTGATTAATTGCTGCGAACAACGCTTGTGTTGTGGCATCTGCCCCGGAGGGGACGGGGACCTCCTGGAACCGGGCGGCTCTGTAGTGGGCGAGGGCCGCCGGGTCGTCCTCGAGTGGTGGTGGGAGCGAGGAGGATGATGCAGTAGCTCCGTCCCTGTAGGAGGAAGTTCCGGGGGCGGTTGTTGCAGGAATGGTATTGTGGCCGGGATTGCGGGCGTTGTCGAGATGTCCGTTTTTGTCCGCCGCGCCGTTATTAGTGTCGGCGACACAGACGTTCTTCTCATCGCGAGCTGGATCAACCATGACAGGTAGTTGAATTTGAGCTTTGGTCTTTTGAGTTGTTTGTAAGACGGGGAAGCTAGTTTCCCACAGACGGCGCCACTGATCTAAGCTGATCATACTTGGACCGTCACGGCTGACTCCGAGCTGAAAGTTTGAACGAGGTGGGGGGTACCTACAAGACACTCTGATGCTGAAGTGAGTAAGAGCACGAGCAGGCAATAGTAAGAGTATGGGTAGAATGATGAATACCTGACCCTCTGGAAACAGAGGGTACTTATAGCCCCCAGCGCTGGGCCAAGGTTCCTTCATTGGGCCGGGCAGGTTTGCCCCAATGGAGGAACTGCCAGGTTCTACGTGCGTAGTGGGGACCCGCACGTGGTCCCCTCCCTGGATGTTCTGCGTGAAGTGCGGGCGGACAGAGACGCGGTCTTTTCGGAGTCCCGTGAGAGTGTAGTGGACTGAGTCTGCCCTAAGAGGGGTGCTCGGGGTGATGTCGAGCTGGACGGTAGGCGATCAAGCAAGTAGCCTCAGGGAGCACGTCGGACACGACTGTGACCCTTTGATCGGCATGGCCCCCAGTAAATCCGTTTGGATTGGGCCTTATCAATGCTATTGGGCCAGTCGGACCCAGTCCAGAATAGTAACCATACAGAGAATTAACAATAATTACATGAATAACTAGCGGTAACAAACCTGTTGAATTATTAGTAACCACTTATTAAACTAACAACAACCAAATGTATAACTAGCTAATAACTTTTGAAAACTGAATTACACTAATAATCTATTTAAATTATAATTTATATGAATTTGGCTGCTTAGATCAAAATTAATTTTAAAAATGTGTAAGGTGAACTACAACACATAATATAAAATTTGACACAATTATATTATTATTAAATAAAGTATACCGTAATTTAATAAAGCTCATACTTATGTTGTCATAATTGAAATCGTGGGTAAGATACAAATTTATTTAAAATTTTAGACGACTCAAATTTAGCCAGTAAATTATAAGTCAGGCTGCGGTAAGAGACCTTAATACATCTCTTGCGTGAAGGAGCATGTCATTTTGCTTTTTTTTTCAAAGTATTTAACAAGGGTTATTAAGTCTAGAAAAATAATAATCTTCGTAAAATATTGATGAACAATATTTTTTTGATAAATAGTAAAAATAATGACAGTTTTTTATCTCCGCTCAATTTAATGAAAAACCAATAAAAAAAAGTTTTTATGTAAAAGATCTATTCTGGAGACGACGCCGTGAATTATGTGGATTAAATATACAAATTTGCAGATTTTTATTCATAACTAAAATTATTTTTAAAATTAACTACATCTTTATCTATTATAATTGTATGCATAAAAAAGCATTTCAATAAAAATGTAATTTATAGGTACAAAAATGATACCTACCAATAATATCAATTTAGTCTCAAGTATATATACACTAACACTATACACATCTCAATGCTTTCATTTTTCTTGTCTCTAGCTGATATATAACTGTGGGAACATAAACATCATGCATGTACTGCCACCGCCCAACGCCCACCTAGCTACATCTAAATTAATATCTCATATATCTTCATGTCATGACTATATGAGCCTCCTCTCCTATAGGGCCTCAACTACTCTAATGAATATGTAGATAATCATGGTTGTGTTGTACTATATAATAATATAACTCAAACCGAAGATAAAAGGATGGAGTTTGAGTTGGTGAGGAATAAACAGGGGCCCCTTTTTGTGATTTTTTAATTCATGTGGGAATAGTAATGTTTGAAGCACATGTCTTGTCTATTGAATATATGGAGCCAAATTGAACTTATTAGACTACTATCCTATGGATTGATTCTCTATATCTTCTCTTCCCATTTAAGTACCGAGTAAAGCACAAAATTGTGATAGTAAGTTAGCAGCTATTGGGGACATGTAGGGTAGGAAGTGAATGGCAAAAGAGGGACTTTATTACTTCATTGAAAGAAATATTGAAACTGATGTAGGCAATTCTCCCTTGTGATTCAATTAATTAGGGAATTTCTTGTTCCTTCCTATATCTAAAATTTTTTTTACGTAATTCTTAAAATATCCTTATGAAATTAAAAATATATTTTTAGTGTACACTTTTTTTTATTATAAATGATCGAAAATCAAAAATATATTTCCCGTTTTTAGTTTTATGCATTCCTTATTCATTCCTTACTTGCTTTTGTTATTATCATAACTCTCAAACTATTATAATTTTTTGAGAGTTATATATATATATATATATATATATATATATATATATATGGTTAATTATATGTCCTGTATTTGGGTGAGATTTGGTTTTGCTCTCCTGAAGTAATTTTTTTATAATTGACCTCTTATAAATCAAATAAACCATTTTTACCACACCCTTTTACTTGGTTTGCTGACTGTGTGTATGATAATTTGCTATGTGGCAATTGCAATGGGGTGACTGTGTATATGATAAATCTAGGGTTTTTATTTCCCTTCTGTTCCATTCTTCACCTTCATTCCAATTTTCTATCTTTGTTTTTCATTCCCTTTCGTCTCAATCCTCTGCTTCGTAGTCCTGCGTCGTTCTTCTTCGTCCCCTCAATTGGAAGCATGGTTGGAAGCAATTCTCTTGGAAGCAGTGTTAATTCAGTTTCATTTCGTGGATTACCCAGATGTGGTTGTGATAGAGCAATGAAGATGTGGGTGTCCAACATAGTTCAAAACTGTAATCGAAAGTTTTGGAAATGTCGCAATGCTTGGGTAAGTTTGTTTGTTGATTAATTGGCAAACATTGATAGTAAGTTTTGATTTTTATTAATGTTAACATAAGTTTTGATTTTTGTAGACTGGGAATAACTGTAAATTATTCCTATGAGATGATAAAATTGGAGACTCCATCAAAGGAAATAGTGCTATTCAACCATTTTGTAAGAACTGTGAGGTACTAGAAATGAAATTGGAAACAGTAACAAAGAAATTGGAGAAATTGAAGAAGAAGCTTGAAGCTCAGAGAAGGATTAATATGCAACTCAAAATAGCATTTGTTATGTGTTGTTTGATTATTAGTCTATTGTATAATTTCATGTAATTTTTAGTTGGTTCAATAGTTGTATTTTTCTAGTTATCAGTATAATTTATTTTGGATAATCTTGATATTAATGGAAAGAATTATGTTTCTATCAAACATCTTGAATATTTTTGGAACATTTTGATATTATGTTTCTGCATAAAAAGTGCATTCATTGCTTTCTGAAAAGTGCATCACTTGTTAAGACATTGCAAAAGAACCAAACTTAAGACATTACGTAACACACCAAACTTAAGACATTACAAAACAACACCAAACATGTGCATAAGTCAAACAATACAAATGGAGCGTCAAACTTGTGCATAAATCAAACAGTACAAAAGGAGCACCAAACTTGTGCATATCAGAAACATTACTTAGCTGTCATATCAGAAAACATTACAAAAAGAGTACCAAATTTGTGCATATAAGAAGCAACATTATAGATCATAAATTGATTTCTTGTTTGGAGGCTTTTTAGGGGAACTCCTTGGAACCTTCTTAGGGGAACTCTTTGCAGTCTTCTTAGGTGTACCCTTTGTTGATTTTTTAGTAGCACTCTTTGTAGCCTTCTTTGAAGTTTGTGATGCATTTCCTTCTTCTTCTTCTTCAGTCAAGTACATAGGTTACTCTGGGTCAGAACCAGGACCTGTGAATGGTTTTGGTTTTTTAAACCAATTCTCCTTAATTTTCTCACTTGACCTTTTTCTCAATGGTTTGGATTCTTGTTTGACTTTAGCTTTGCCTTCGTTTATGGTACATGTTGAGCCTATACTTGTTGTTGTTTGTATACTTGGATTTATATCGGATAGGATTGAAATCATATCATCAGTTATATCCCTAAACAATGAAGCTTCACTTTGAACATTCATTGCATCAGATGCATCATTCACTGCAGCAACTACACTTTGAGCATTCATTACAGTAGCTTCAATACCTTGACTTGTTTGAGTCTAAACATTTGCAACATTTGAATCAACACTTGAACTCACGCTCTTCTGCAAAAAGATAATAGTTACATATCAATCTACAACCATACATAAAATACACAAAATATACAAAATATACTAGTCACATACCTTTGTTTTCAAGGAATTTGGATCTTGTTTCTTGCTCTTGCATGAATTTACATTATGTCCAAACTTGTCACACTTAGTGCATCTATACGACACACCAGGTAACCTTCTTCTAGCACCTTCCTCACCAGTCTCCCTAATTCTCAATTTCATGGGTCTACCAGCTCCTTTTTTGTAGTCAAGAGGTAAAAGCTCTTCACTTTCAACCTCATGCCAGATGTCTTAACCATTTATAGGGCTAACTTCAAATCCATAGCACATGGCATACTTATCCCTAGTGTAACATTCATGAACAAACATTTCTGGGTTCTGATACCTAAATCCTAAGGTAGCAACGACATGGCTGCATGGAATACCTACTAACTCCTAAAAATTACAAGTGCATGACCTTTTACCTATATCAACTATGAATTCTTGGGTGTTATAATAACGAGTGACTTGAAATTTTTCTTCCATTTACCAAGTTGGCATCCACTGACCACTCATAGCTACCTCAATGTATAATCTTTTTTTAGGAATTGGCATAACTTTGTGTGACCACTTATCAAGTTTCAAAGTAGAATTACTAAACCTATTCATCAGATATTTCCTAATCCATTCACACATTGTCAATATAGGTTTGTCTCAAGCAATTAAAATTATGACATTAAATGACTCATAGATGTTATTCATCAATACATCACACCTAGGCTAAAAGCTAAAATCATGTTTACACCAACTTTTAAGAGGCACTCCCATTAGCCATGACCAAGCCTTTGGATCTATTTACTTCAATTCATTCATCTATTGCATCCATTTCCACATTTATACCCACTGAATAGTTTTGCCTCATATCTTGAATAATATCATAAATCCTTACTTTGTCAGAAGTTTACATTTTCTTGATCACAGCCTTGGCCACCCACCTTAAATTTGTAGATATATTATCCAAAATCCTAGCACAAGTGTGGGTGTCCTTTATAGTCTTAATGGTATAAGTGTGGTTGTGGCCCACATGAGAACAAAGCATTAAAAAACCACTTTTTTTTTACATTAAACTCTCACCCTATACCCCTCATTTTTCACAAATGTTATTTGCCTCCCATTTAAAACTGTCCACTCACGAATAGCCTCCCTAAAGTCATCTAGAGAATTGAACTCCATACCCCACTTAAACTTAAAATTCTTAATAAGTTGATCTTTCTTAAACTTCTCACACTTAGGCCCTTTTTCATCTTGAGTTATCAGGATCAGAGGTATTAAGTTGTTCACTAATATACTCATCATCATCATCATCACATTTTTTCTTACTTGAACAAGTTAACAATCCTGCTATGGCTCGACCCTCATTAAGTGGTATAGTGACATCAATACCATAAAATCCATCAAGAAAAGTAGTCGTCCTTTCATCCTCACTATCATTCAACCCTTCAACAATCTCTTCATCACTAACCTCTAACTCAGGAACAAACTTGGGACTTCTTTCACTTCCACTTCCACTTGCATCATGTTCCACAAACATTTCCCCATCAACTTGCATTGCAAAAGCATAAGCAGCAAAATCATATGCATCCTCATCCTTCTTAATATGGAAAAAATTAGGGTCTATGTCAGTGATTTTCGTCCATAATTTGTACGACCCTTCTAAGTAACCCCACCCATTTACTATGCTTTGAATGTGAGGCATAGTCCACTTATCTATGTGTTCCCCAGAAATCAAAGTAGAAACACCATCTCTCGTTTCACCATCACTAAGTTGTACAAACTCTCCTCCATGGCGAAAAATAACGTCAAACAATACTTTATTCTAAAATAATATACTTAATATTAGGAAAAAAACTACAATGAATGTTATAATCAAGATCCAGAGACCGTATTTAAACTTACTTGGGACAATTCGACCAGAGATTCGTCGTTCACAGCCGTTTATTGGTCTTCTTCATTCACTTAGTCTTCTCCCATCGCAAGATCACAATTCTAAACCCTAACTATTCACAGGGGGGGTGAAACAACCGACTGAAAATCATCAAACAATGAAGTCACCATTGAACGTCTTTTATCCCACATGAAGGGAAAGGTAAACATCGAGAAAACCTAAGAAGGGAGAAGTTACGGTCTTGCAACCGAGAGATCGGGTAAGGGATTTTGTTACGCAATGGAAAGGTATTAGTAGCCCACACGCTCGTGGTACTCTATGATATCCACTCTTGTTGTTCTAATCTTATAGGTGTGTTTAGTCTATGCTTATTGTTTATTACTGAGGAGGAATGCATGCAAAAGAAAAGATAAAAGAATGTAGGGAAAATAAAGTTGTACTCCCTTGGGCCCTATCCTAATACCTACGTATCCTTTTTAAGGAATCAGAGTTACCGTAGTTCGACTAACATGTTTTTGTTTGTTTTGTGTTTTTTATGAACAATGTTAATCCCGCCTTCTGCCGCAGCTCGACCTTTGGAGACTTACGCGTTGGCACAGAAGTAAATTAATTATGTACTTTCTTGAAAATAGTTTTGAGTTACCCTCGAGGCAAGATGCCACATTTGATTGGTTTGTATTTTGTTATCTTGAAAAAGGGTTTAAGTGCGATTAGCATGTTTTATGATTTGCTAAAGAAAAGGTTTTAGTTTTAAATGAATATGCAAAAGAGAAAGAAAAGAGTCTATGGGGGACTAGCCTATTTCTAACCTAATGTTATCATGCAATGATAGTCCTAATGTTTGGATTAACAAAAGAGATACCTAATGTTAGCATGCACTATGCCAAACAAGCACATAGACATCGTTTTTTTTTGCCATAGACAGCGCTGCCTATTCCTGCACTGCTGTAACCATAGGCAGACCTTATTGAATAAGCGCTTTCTAAAGGCCCCTATAGGCAGCGCTTTTAACAATGTAAGCGCTTTTTATATTGTGCCTATAGCAGCACTTTCACTTTAGACAACACTTCAGAAAGCGCTGCCTAATGTATTTTTTTTCTCTTTTTTCATATTTTAGGCAGCGCTTTTAACATTATAAGCGCTTTCTATAGTGTGCCTATAGTATTGCTTTTACTTTAGATAGCGCTTGAGGAAGCGCTGTTTAATGTATTTTATTTATTTTTTTATATATTTTAGGAAGCGCTTGTTATTTCACAAGCGCTTTCTATTCCCCATAATAGGCAACATTTTTTGGTTTAAAGCGTTGTCTAATGTTCACGGATTTTTTAATATAATCAGCTTAAAATTTAAGTGTTGTCTTTCAAATTTTCACCAGATTTTATAAATTTGAAGCTTCAATCCAATAAATATGCACCAAATTTATATATTTATATATACAACTTTAATCCAATAATTCATATATACATAAATACAACTTAAAGAATTCAATAATTTATATATACATAAATTTAAATATTTACACATACAACTTTATAAACAAATAAATATGCACCAAATGTACATATTGTTATCTTTTAGAGCTGCTATATTCTCTATTATCTTCTCTACAAACAACAACAATGAAGAATCCTAAATGAATCTATATATCTTCTACATATGCACCTACCTGAAACAAAACCAACAAAGGCATATATATCAGAATCAGGCTATATATATATATATATATATATATATATATATATATATATATATATATATATATATATATATATATATATATATATATATATATATATATATATATATATATATATATATAACACTTACAAATCAATGTAACAAAAACAAATCAAAAATCCGTAATAACCCACCATTAAAAATTCTCCGATTCTTACCATACAAACAAAATTTTAATTGAATTTAAATTCAATACCATCCTAACTAACCTTCCACATAACAACAACAATATTGCAACAATTTACCACACTATGACAACATAGTATCTCATTAACTCAAACTTATATATACTCAAAATTCTCATCAATGAAAGTGTCACAATACCTTATAAAATTCTCGTCTCAATAATGTATTGACACCAATCCTCCTTAATTTCGTCCAAATGATCTTTCGAATAAGTAGAAGACTTGTATTTATCAAAGTACTACATAATATAACATAAGTTAAAAATAATTAATTAGATGAAATGTGTTAAATATATTAAAATAAATCATAAGTTAGAAACTCATACCATGGATGAAATCTCTATTTGATTCAAAAGAATAATTTCTTTCATAAACCTCAACATGAAATAACCGCAATTTATACCATTACGCTGACGAGGACACTACACATGGAAAAATATACAAATATATATCATCTCATATAATTTAACTTGTTTTATCAAGTAACATCACTAATATAATCAAAATTATAAAAATATACATGCACTCTAATCCATGTAATATTGTTTGCCTTACTCTTTGGTACTTGAATATTTCTTTGTGACCTAAAAATTTGTATAACCCTAACAAAATATAAATGAAGATTTAGAACAATCTCACATAAAATAATAAATAAGTATACAAATGAAGTTTTAGAACAATCTAACTTACATATCAACCATCTCCTTCATGTTTGGGTATTTTGTCCAATCGCCATCTAACGAATCCAAATAATATACAACTTCTCTGATTGGATTGATCGCAACCAACAACTAGTATCCACTGTAAGATTAACAAAAAGCTTGAATAAAAAGTAAAAACACGAAAAATTATAATAGATAAAGTTTGAATAAAAAGCTTACCCATTGCCAGTATTAAATGAAAAAAAACAACTTTTCCGTATCTTTGTTGGCCATAAATGTACGGAAAAAAAATACTCTTTGACATCATCTAGTCGTTGTTGGGTTAATAGTGCATTGATATTGTTTTGAGATAAGTAGGAGAATCTTTGGTCCGATTGACGCGGGCGCATCAAGTTGGTATACATGAAACTTAAATAAAAACATCATTAACATTAAGACCATTCATTGAAATTAGTAGATAAAATGTTCAATAAAAATGAAATAAAGTTGATCGGAGAATACCTGATGTATGTATTGACAACACCGAGGCCTAATTCTTCATGTCTAAGAACTTGATCCACATCCTCTCTACTTATTGTTTCGTAATATTAAAAATCTAAAATACCTTCCTCCATAGATATATTACGAGCACATCCGTCAGTCAAATCTGAAATTCCCATTAATGTCTGAAGGTACGACCTATACCGAGAAGTAGGCTTTTTTCTAGCCGCAAACTTTGCCACATCCTTTTTTTTGTGCGGACATGTTACTCATATGGACTTGTTGCATGTCTTTAACATGAATCTAAAGATCAAATGCATATAATAAGTTAGGTGAAGTATAAGATCGTGAATTAACCTTTTCTATGCATAATATATATCAATTTACCTCCTTTTTGGATGTAACTGACTCAGTCTGCGGTTTAATCCCCTTATCTTTTGATTTGGATTTCGTGGGAGTCTAACATTACCATGAAAAAAATGTACGTTAAATGGTCGTAAAAAAATTGAATACTCAAAGGTTCGCAATAGTTTTTAACGTTACAAATGTTAACATACCTCATCATCTATGAAAATGAGGCTTGACGGCCATGCAACATAAGGTCCTATTGCCTCTCCAACCAATGTTGCATCTGAAATATCGTCAGGAAACGGTAATGGCACATCCCTCTCTAAAGAAATTTCAATTGATACTTTCAAAAATACAGCAGGGATCAGTTTATGGTGAAGTACTTCTCCCAAGGTGTTATGCACCTTTCCCTTGCCAACCATGAGATAAGTCGGTGACGATAAATATAGCTGACAAGGTGAAATGCCCTAAACCAATAATAAATATGAAATTGTTAATGTTTATATATGTTAATTAGAAAATTGTGTTAATTCATAATAATATATGTTACCTCAGGAATTTTCTGTTGGAAATCACAATTGACACTATCTTTGTCACTAGTATCCTTGAACCCTGAACCTTAACTTTCTGACATGTATTTTTCTTTGTCCTTTTCCAACTCACAAACTTTAGCTTTTAATTTTTCTAACTCTTCCATCACTTCTTTATTGCTATGACCTTTCCTCTTTTGATGATTACCCAAAGATGTTTGATTCGCCCCGAATCCCTTACCCCTTACACGACCGGTATATTCAGGAACATTTAATACTCGACTAAGTATGCTCCTGCAATCATGGTCTTTAGCTTGAGTTAAAGATTGAGATAGACTCTCCTGAAATTCATATGCATACCAAAATAAATTAGTGGTGATTAAACTCATAAATTCTGTATTTTAATAAACTTTTGATTTAATTATAGGAATATTGATATACTTACACATTTCTCATAAATTTGAGTCACATCTTTCTTAACAACTCCATCCTTACCCACCCCGCAACCTTCAACAGAACATGTTTCGGAAGAGATGTTTCTTGACTTTTCTCCTCTTCTAACTACACATTAAGAGAAATAATAAATCAATAATAACACATGATAACCAAGTATATCATATCATTTATATATACATACCAATCATTATTGCAAGCGTGCATATCCCATACAGCCTTTTCTGTATGGTTACGGGGTACTTAATGCTCGTTGGCGATTCACGCCACTCACATCCTGAAAATCTGAGGTTTTTCTTTTTTCTTTGAAGGTTTCCATTCTTCAAGAGAAATCAAGCCTACATATGCTTTTGGATGCTCTGCATCGATAAAATTGTTATCGGCATCCCTAAGAAACTTGTTTGTTAAATCAAAACCCTCTTAGTCTTTTTCTGGCCAATTGAAGACAATATGATTTTCGATCATCATTAATGTTAAAAGACCTATACAAAAAAACATACATAGAGTGCATTAGTAATTTATATACATAAGCGTCAACAAAAACGAAAGACATCACATGTCGCACCTGTATTTCAATCCATATTTTTTCTTTAACGGGTTTCAGCTCACGCCTTCTCCAATTATCACAAGTGATTGGAACTTCTCTCCTCACAACGAAACCAATGTAACTTGTCAACATTGAACCGTTAGGCTCAATTAGCTATTTGTCTTCATTCTAATGTACGTCAAATTTGATACCTTTGTCTCTTGCACGAATTATTGACTTCATAATTATTATTCCTCGTCTAATATCATTCTCCACATCACGAGCTGATTCATTTCCATCAATATTAGAAGTGGGATGATCGTTTTCCTCATTAGAAGCCATTTCACTTGTAATATTAAAGAAAAACATAAACACCATATAAAATTCAAGTAGCATTGAATAAATAGACAAAATATAAAAACATAAACACAATATAAAACCATAAACACAATATAAAAACAAAAACACAGTTTTATTGAATGACAAAACATATAACATTTCACTAGTACCTTTTCTACTAATATTTCTTTCGTTTCTTGGTTGGAATATGAATTACTTGGCTCTTAACAACTCGGACAGATGGATTGATCGAAATCCCCTCATTATGATCATTTCTAATATATGATTCATCCACTATAATATTCTCATCTTGATCATTTCGTACATACGACTCATTGCCTCTAACATATGACTCATTCTCAACATCAACATCACTTTGATTTACATTGTTATCATAAATCACTTTGTTAGATAAAAGCACTATAGACCATTTGGAACTTGTCGGACAGTGACGTAGAACACTTGTTTAGCTCGAGAGGCTAGAATAAAAGGCTCATGTTTGTACCCCACCCTATTAAGATCCACTTGTAAAAATCCTGACTTATCCATCCGTATGCCTCTATTATGTACTCATTTGCAACCAAAGATATGCATCTGAAACTTCTCATAATCAAACACCCAAATGTGCTCGATAACCCCAAAATATGACAGATTTGCATATTTGGGGTTTAAGTTATTCATACTTGAAATGTGCATTGCTTCAACTAAAACAATGACACCACCATTTTGCATAGTACTTTTATCATCTTGTTATTTGGTATAAAATGTGTATCCATTAATTGTGTATGAGCTATAAGAAAACACGAGCAAACTCGGACCATGTGCTAAACATCTCAACCTTTCTGTTATTGAAGCGAGATCTAAATCAAACTTTTAATAAATATGATATTTGAACCATTGTATAAAACTTTGATTGTGCTCTTGTACTATCCAATTTTCATTTCTATTCGGATTTAAACCCCGGAGTACATCCTTGTGAATTTCAACATACGGCTCAACCTCATTGTCATTGTGCAGAACATATAAATGCACTTGATCCCGTTCAACCCTTGTTATTGTCATAATTTTATTTCCGATTAAATTTTTTCCTTCCTTACTTTCGATAATATGAGATTTGGGTAGTCCAATGGATTGAATGTTGGTCAAATATTTAGTACAAAACTCAACCGCTTCTTCAACAATGTATCGTTCAACCATACAACCTTATGGTCGACTTTGATTTTTCACGTACCCTTTTAATATTCTCATATAACGCTTAACAGGGTACATCCATCTCATATAAGTTGGTCCACACAATTGTGCCTCTTTCACAAGATGAACAACAAGATGTACCATAATATCAAAAAATGAGGGAGAAAAATATATTTCAAGCTCACACAAAGTAATAATTATTTATTTTTGCAATATTGGTAAGATCTCAGGATCGATCACCTTACTACAAATTGACCTGAAGAAAAACACAATTTAGTTATGGCGCTTCTTACTTTTTATGGAAAAATAAAACGTATACTTATTGGTATAAAATTCTCCATTATAACATGGCAATCACGTGTCTTTAAACTCTTTAACTTGAGGTCTTTCATAGACACAAGTATTCTAATATCTGAAGAGTAACCTTCTGGAACTTTAACTTCACTTAGAAACTTACGCAATATTTTTTTCTCCCTTCTAGATAAATTATAAGCAGCAGGCGGAAGATATGTTTATGTTCCTTTCATCATGGGTCCTAATTCAGTTCATATTCCCATTTGTATCAAGTCCTTTCTTGCTTTAAGGCCATCCTTAGACTTTCGTTGTATATTGAGTAACGTGCCAATAACACTTTCAAATACTTTTTTTCTTCAATATGCATAACATCAAGAAAATGTCTTACATACAACGAATTCTAATACAACAATTAAAAAAAAAACCTCTTCTTCTACCCACCTTTGACAAGCGTATGTGCAAAAGGCTTGCCAAACTGGATACTCATATCTTTCACCTTTTCAAAAACTTGGTCACCTGTCAACGTAGGTGGAGCTCTATCATGTTCTGGATTTCCATTGAATGCCTTTCTCCACCCACGGTAGTAATGATTAGAATTTAAGAATATACGATGACCGAGAAATACATTCTTCTGACAAAATTCTAATTGCTTCCAATTTGTTTGTTCTTCATAAATAGGACACGCTTTTTGACCTTTAATGCTATACCTTGATAGATTTACGTATGTCGGAAAATTATTAATTGTGCCAAACAACATCGCCCATAAATTGAAACTTTCTTTCCTATATCCATCATAAACCTCCACGTTATTCTCCCACAAAATCTTTAAATCTTTGATTAACGGTTTCAATTAAACGTCTATGTCATTCTCTGGTTGTTTAGGTCCATAAATTAACATAGATAACATCATGTACTTGCGCTTCATACATAGTCATGGAGGTAGGTTATAAATCATAATAATTACAGGCCATGTGGTATGTGAGATACTTTGAAGACCATGCGGGTTCGTTCCATC
This sequence comes from Vicia faba, assembly GCA_948472305.1. Lineage (NCBI taxonomy): Eukaryota > Viridiplantae > Streptophyta > Magnoliopsida > Fabales > Fabaceae > Vicia > Vicia faba. The sequence goes on along the minus strand of OX451738.1, from coordinate 317,967,121 downwards.
AGTAGATAATGTCAAGTGAAGGTTTCTTGCTTCTCCTCCAAAATCAGGATAATCATTATCAATTTTCAACCCCTATGGTGAATCTGTCGGATGTTAAAACTTTCCATCAATAATTATTTCATCTGCATGCCAAGTCAAGTGTCTTGTATCTGTTTCACTATGAAACATGCGTCTAAATCTCAGAATTATAGGAAAATACCATAAGACTTTTGCTGAATACAATTTTTTCTTATATCGAGATAAACCGCATTTAGGGCACTCATTTAATGATGCATATTCATTTCGAAATAAAATGAAATCATTTGGACAAGCATGTATCTTATCATAGCTCATGCCAATAGAGAACAACATTTTTTTGGCCTCATAGGTTCGATTAGGAAGAACATTATCCTCCGGAAGCATATCTCTCATAATGGCTAATAACTCTGAAACTTTTATCCGACCATCCATTGTCCGCCTTTAAGTTGTACAACTTTAATATTACAGACAATCTTGTGAATTTAGTGTAACCTTTATACAATGGTTTCTCTGCATCGCTTACTGTTGTACCCCAAAATTTGCCCTCGTATTTTTCCACAAGAAATCTCAGCTTCAGGCGTTTCCTAATTTTTCAGATTGGCTCAAGAATCGGACAAACGGACTTTTCTTGTCAGTCGAGCAAAATTAGGGTTTTACTGGTTTTCATGGCTCTAGAACAGTTCACACAGTTGGCTTAGGGTTTTGGTTGATTTTGGCTCAATTGTGATCAGGCGAATGTTCGTTGGCATTTAATCAGGAATTAAGGTTTTATGGGCATATTCTCAGAAAGATTAAAATTCCACAGCACTTTGCAAATTATTCCGAGATTCGGGTTGAATTCGCATTGTTTTGATTTAATCAGTAAAAGAGGCAGTTGGTTTGAATTCACGTTGTTTTGTTTGAGCCAGTCAAAAGAAATACGCAGTTTGGATTTACAGTGTTTGTTGAAAATCAGTGAAGAGGGAATGCGCCTGTTTGGTTTGTTTCGGTTAACTGTCATTTTGCTTTGGAGATACCAGGTTTAACTGATCAGTGTGCTAAAGCATTGTTTATTTATTTATTATTCTAAATTAAATGATTGAAATTTATTTTTCAATTATTTTAATTCAAAGAGTTTTAAATAATAAATAAACAATAAAGAGAAAACAGAATTAAATTGGATAATGGAAACTTTTATTTATCTTTAAATTAACTGTACAATTGATGTTTGGAATTTAATTACAAACATTGGTTTTACATTGATTTAAATTTAAATAAAAAGAAAACTATCCTATTTATTTCTAATTCTTCATGCTTCACTTTATTCCTCTCCATCCGAATATTCACCTGCAAAAGAAAGGAGAAAAGTCAAAAAAGCAGATAAAATAATAAATGACAGAAGAAATTCATCATTAAGGGCCACTAATTGGGATCAGTGAACCCTCTCTACAAATCACGGGATTTCTCCCGGTTCACAGAGAGGGACGAGTTTATTTGCTAAAATTGAATGCACAAGTTTAAAAAATGCACAATTCAAAATTGTCAAAATTGCATAAAGTTCAAATCTCAAACAGCATGTTACAAAGCAAACAGCAAGTCCAAACCAAAGGTCCAAACTCAACTTTCTGCCAAAAATAAAGCAACTATCCAAAAGGCTACTCAAAGCTATCAAAGAAGAAGATTTTGAAAGATATCAAAAAGCACAAAAGTTGTCAAGAAGAGATCAAATAGGCAGAGGAAAGTATGATATGCAAGCAACTCATTTTCATCATTTCCCAATTGAAGTGACCCTTTTAGAACTAGGTACAGTACAAAACATATTAAAATATTTAACTGTACTAGAAGAGAGAGAGATAAAGTAAGCAGGGTTCAGGCTTTAGGCTTAAGAGAGGCATAGATAGAAAAATATACAAAAAGAGCAAAAGACAGTAAGAGAAAAGAGGCAGAATTTTCACCAAAGAAAAAGAGAAAACCAACACAAAAGAAAAGATATAGAAAACCTGCTAAGTCTCAAACCTGAAGCATAGAAAACCTGCTCAAGTTCATAAATAACCAGTTAAAAAACCTGAAGCCAAGCCATGAACCTACTGTCAAACTCAGAACCCACTGCATAACCTCCAAACAATAACCTGCTATCAAGCACCCCAACCTGCCTAAAGCAAGCCTGAAGTCTTACCTGCATCATTCAAAACATATACAAACACATAACCTGCACTACCAAAAAACCTGAAGCACAACCATACCAACATAATCTCAAACCTGAACAACCATACCAACCTCAAAAGCCTAACCTGCTATGTCAACAAACCAAAAAAGCTCAAAGCCTTACCATTTTGCAAAACAAAACTGAAGCAAAGCATAAACCAGTAAACCCTCATCCTGTCAAAACCTTCCAGCATTTAACCAAGCTCATAAACCAGCAAAACCTGTACCCGTCTCAAACAGAAAGCCTCATCAAGGCCAGAACCTGCAAGCTTAAACCTCCAACCAACAACAAATCTGCAAAGCCAACTCTAAGCCTCAGAAACCCTTCATCATAGGCAGCAAATATTCAAGGCAAGCATACGGAGTTATCAGGGCAACTGTAAGAGAAGAGGAAAAGTAACAGGCAAGCCTCAGTAAACGCATCAGTGGCCAACATAAAACTCAGGGAAGCATACAAAATAGGCAACACAGTTTCAAAGGCATCTCAAAGCATTCAATTCAAAGCCAACAAGAAGAAGCAACATGAAGGGCCTCAGAAAAAACTCCATCATAGGCCAAGATACACAAAATAGGCGACAGAAGTGAGTATCAAAGAAGCAACAAGCATACAGAAATATCGAGGCAGCAAAAGCGAAGAGGAAAGAAGTTAAATTCAGAAAAGGTTTTCAGGCTACTAATCATCATCAAACCCTCATGCAAACAAAAGGGTAACACAAACCAGTTTTCCCAAGCTAGCTTCCAGCTTCATTAAACTGTCGCTCTCAGCCGTCCAACGCGCCTCCGGGTCAAACTCCTCCTCCATCTCCAAAAGGTTTCCGTCTCCAAGAAGGTAAAACTCTTCCCTTTCCTTAAAAGCATCTCACAAAATATAAACAAATTTAGAAACTGTAAAAGACTGTTAGCTCACACGCGCGAACTAAAAAGAATGTAAAACGAGAGGTGATCACCTTTGATTGTCATTGTCGTGCTCGACTATGGAGGGTGGAGGAGCGGACGGTGGCGTTTGACAACCACGCGTGGAGCTGTGTTCAGAGGCCATGGGCAAGAGGAGCTCAAACGAGGATGAACAAAGGCAAACGGAGAAGACAAGCTCGGGCGCCGCTGTACAAACCCTAGACTGAAGTTAGAAACCTCTAACCCTAAAACGTTTGCTTCAAACAATGGGCCTAATCCGTTTTAACTCCTCTAAAGCCCATTAAAAACTCTAACCCTCTTATATAAAACAACTTTTTTTTTCCAGTTAATTATTAACCTATTCTTTTTTTATTTATTAAGTTAAAACACTTAATGTTTTTAAACACCACACATTTTTTCTAATTTAATAGATTTGTTATACTAATACATTAATACAAGAATACTTAAAAACATATTTCTTTGTACATAATTTTTAAAACATTTAATTTAAATATACTTTTGTACATATCATACAATATAATTGAAAATACCTTTTTCTTTTAACTATACTTTTGTACATAACAATTAAAAATACATTTCTTTTTTAATATACATAATTCAATTCATAACAAATGAAAAATACTTTTTGTATACATAATTAAAACTTAGAAATATTTTCTTTTCTTAAAACATCATTTTTAATTTAATTAGAACTTAAACATTCAATTAAAACATTTCTTTTGTACATCTTAAAAATATACAAATCAAAGATTCGTTAAACACATATTTAGGTCAACAATACAAATACACAATATATTGCTCCTATACACACTTGTTTATCTTACGCATTGATATACATTATTTACATTTGATCGCAAATTCGATTTGGTTGTAACTTATTGGATACTATAAGTCTCATCCCCATTCATAAATTTGTACCCCCACTCCTGGATACTTATTTTGTAATAGCGTAGATTTTACATTTCCGCAATTTACAGTTTTTCAATTACGCCATGATTAGACCTAGGGTTTGCATGTATATAAAATCAAACACTAGATAACCTAATACAAGACAAATACATGAAATCAATACACAATCACACTTTCACCCTCTAGGGTAATCCCACATGTTGCCTTCCAAAATGGGCCATGCTTGCACGTCGAGAATCTTTGGCAAAACAAAATCAAAATGATCATAAGTCCCTCAAAATGTTGCCTAAACGGAATGATCATAGTCCCTCCAAAGCAAATTGCCAAAGACACTTGGCATCATTGCATTCATGGTTCATACGATGACCCGCGCCCGTCCCGAACAAACTTCCTAAACGCAAGATTGCCCACCAAATTCAATGGTGGAACAAAATTGTTAAAAAGGGGTTAAAACATAACAAAAACCTTTGAGTACAATAGGGTAGACAAAACTCTTAGTTACTTGAGATCAACTTGCAAAAACACTTGCCTTCTTTTCAAAAAACACAATCCACGACACTTTCAAAACAAACTCTCAAAACATTTTGAAACATCTTTTCGAAAAGATACACGCCTTTGTAAAACATTCGAGTAAAGAATTGTTACAAGGTTAGCCTAAGACAAGGCATCTTCTTCCAAAACATTTTCAAAAACACTCACACATACACCATTTTCAAGCAATCAAAAATCAAGGCAAGTGATCTAAAAAACCAAGTAACTAAGAGCCCATGGATAACCATGGATGAAAAGGGTGCTAATACCTTCCCTTTTCATAATCTACCCCCCGAACCCACGAAATATCTCAAAAGGTTTTTGCTGTGCTTTTTTAACCTTTCCTTTAGGATAAAATAAAAAGTCGGTGGCGACTCTTGCTCAACCGCACAAGTGCGAATACGAACGCAAAACACTAGTCAGTTCTCCCACCGTATCACAGAACTGGCGACTCTGCTGGGGATTTTGAAGTATTCTTAAAAGTGGGGTTACCTTAGGGTTTAGATCACCTTTACTTTCTTGCTTTGATTGACTTGATTGATTTATCTTTCGGGGTCCTTGTTTGGGTTGGTTATAAATCCTCCACCCGGATTTGGGGCACCTTCTTAGGTAAATAGCAAAAAAACTGCGAGGGAACTGTGCGGGGTATACCGACATGGTTGAAGCAGTAAGCTATGTTAGTGTGACATATTTGTGAGTACCGGTAACCCTTAAGTAGTCAAGGAGAGTACGGGGCCGCTATATGATGTCATGAAGCACTAACGAACTCTTAGAACCTTAATTGACCATCTTAGCCTTTTTAGGGGTAGTGAGATGACCGACTTTGGTGCAGTCCGAAGTTGGTAGATCCTCGATACTACACTCTTTTGAGGATTGTTTTCTTGGAATATTTTGGTCGCCAGTAAGTGGCTAAACCGAAACGAACATAGAAAACAATCCAATGATATTGAGCTCCTTAGAACCCGGTTTCTATTTTAGGACAGGATGAGCCAACTAACTTCAAGAGGGTAGTACCTGAACCTCATGCAAGCCTAAACCTAAGGCCTTGTTTGCTCTGTGTGAATATGTTTGTCTGTATATACACTCACTTGCTTTTGGCATACAGGTGCATAACATCATGACATCATACCATAGCATTTTCAATAACCATTTCAAGGATCTCGAGGGTTCTTTTGATGCAGGGTTACGTTGAACCAGACGTCTACCAAGGAGCAAGAGGTTTCTTCTCTAACAAATGCCAATCAAAGTTCAAGTACAACAACTTGAATCAGTGGCTATGACCCACTCGACATGGTGAGCTTGATTCACGTGGAAAGACATCCATCGATACAAAGTTCTCCAGTCAAAGATCAAGTGCAACAACTTGAATCAGTGGCTATGACCCACTCGACATGGTGAGCCCAATTCTCGTAGAAAGACGTCCACCAGTGCAGAGATCCCCAATCCAAGAGCAGAGTTCAACCTCTAACATTTTCTTGTGTTTACCCCAAGAGATCCTTGAAAGCATGCATCCGCATATCGTGCATTGCATTTTGACAGTCTTTCCTTTTTCAGGTTTCCTTACTGTCCTGCTGTTTATTTCAGTAAGAGATGGCTCTAGAAAGGTCTGTCAAAGACATCCAAGACCAGACTGCTCAGCTGCAGGAGATGTTCCTGAACTTGTCTCTGGGGCAAGATGAGATGAAAGCTCTCCTCACCAAGGGCTTGGAGAATTCCAACAATGCCAGGGGTGACCAGCTGGCGGAACTGCAGTTTGATCTGACAACATTAAGGACCCAAATGATGGGACAGTTGGTGGGCCAGATGGCTCTCATCCAAGACCTATCTCAAAGACAAGAGGAACTCAGAGTTCTTGTCCGCCAACTGCTTCCAAACAACCAACTGGGGCAAACATCCGAGGTCGAAGAGCAAGTCACCGCTCAGCCTCCATCCACTCAAGAAGACAAAGGGAAAGCTCCTTTACTTTCTTCAGGGTCACAAACCCATCAACAACCTCGCCAGCGTCAACGGGGCAATCGGCGTAAGCAAGAGAAGTCAGGAAGACAGTTCACAGAGACTGAAATACCATCATTTTTCATACTGAAGCGCCTGTTGGAGGTCAACTTACTTACTGTAAAGGACCCTCCTCAGAAGCTCAATACCTCCTCTCCTCACTATCATCCTGACGCATTCTGTGTTTACCACTCCTACAGCCCGAGACACGACACCAACGACTGTTGGGCCTTGAAGAACAAGATTCAAGATCTGATCGACACTGGGGTGCTGGAACTCATGCCAGACGGCGAGATGAAGATCTTACGTTAAAGGGTTCTCCACTTGAAGTGACGAAGCTCGAGCTGAAAGACTTTTGCTTCTTTTTGAATTTTCAAAGTTGTAATTTCGTTTGCTGTCAAACAATTATCTGTTGATGATAAACTCTGTTTTCATTAATGCATTGCATATGTTTGTCTTGAATCCATCCATTCGTTTCACTACTCTTATGCTTTTCTTTATGATATTTGACTCTTGATAAAAAGCTGTAAGCCTTTAGAGGGAGGATGACGAAACAATACCATGATCTTATACAATATGCTTTTGAACAGACCTTGCTGATGATGTACAGGAATTTCTTTCAATTCCCAAACACTGGAGTTATAAGGAAGTTAATCCCTAGTCAACCCCTTCGAGCCAAAGAAGTAGGAGTTTTCTGTTTTAAAACGATCAAAACCCTTGATATAAACCCGGGGCAGGGTAGTATCTCAGTTAATTCAAGAGAAAACGCGCATTGAAGTCGCAAACTCTCTGTTCGTAATACAACGAACGATGTCAAAAAGAGAAAGCATTCCTTTGGAATCAAAAGACAAGGGTGGTTCCCTATCACATAGACAGTCAATCTCTCAAAAGAGAAAGGCCCGCCGAGCCAAAACCTATAAAGGAGGCTTAAGAAAGCTGGGGCATCCCGCTGACTGTAATCCCGAAAAACGGTAACAGTCAGGCAAAAGTTAGGGATAACAAATCAAAATCAAAATAGTGAGGTCATTACAAAAATCCTCAACAACATGAAAAGTGTTGGAAAAGAAAAAAGGAAATGATGAATGTCTCCCCCAAATTCAACTGGTGAACCATCGCCCAAAAGTCGTTCAGAACTCAAAACAGAGTATGATGCAATTAACTGAGCTTAGGTTGAAGAACATCACGAAGAGCAGGTGGGTACAAATATACTTTGAGCCTTTATCCTTTGTTCTTAAACCGTGAACTAGGCCACGTTACAACCCTTCAAAAGTCCTAATTGAAGCATGGGTTAGTTCGAAAGCATACTGTTACAAAAGGTATCCTGACTCCTGTAAGGCTTTGCTCTAAATCTTGTGTTGATTTGTCTTATAAAAAGTTTTCTGCTAAAAAACGCATTTTTCAAAACTTCGAGACAAACATAAACTTTGCATTATTCGAATATCACTGTCTGCATTTGACCTTTTTGTTTGACAGCGAATAAATTCATACAGCGAATGTTCGGAGGAACGAAAACTCTCTCAGTAAGTCAAAATCACTTCAAGAGGATAACACTTCCATCAAATCCCCTTGTCAACAAGGGGCATGACATAGCACAATTCAATTAACCTGGGGCAGTCCAGTCAAGGTCCAACAGATCTTTCAAAGTTCAGTTAACCTGGGGCAGTCCAGTCAAGATTTCAAGAAATCTCTCAATATGCAGAGTAATCTGATTCAAGACTTCTTCTTCACCACTTGGGGCATTCGAATGTCAAAAGTGTTCAACAAATCAACTATTACAATTCCAAATTCGACTCCTGTATCCAGCCAGGGCATATCTGTTGACCACATTTCCAGATTCGATTCCTGTATCCAACCAGGGCATGTCTGAAGAACTCCAGATCAACACCTGTATCTAGCCAGGAAAACATCTGTGAACGACCGATTGTAGACCAACACCTGTAATAAGCCAGGAAATTATCTACATCACCACTTGGGGCATTCGAATGTCAAAAGTGTTCAAAAACCGATGCAGTTTTACACGAGCTCATCATCAGGAAACCCTACACCGGTTCCTCTTCAAGACTTCTGAAAACAGTTTACGGATTCTTCCCAACAACGGATGTTAATCTACCAACTTGTTCAGACTCTTCTCAACCTTTGACATTAGTTTACGGACGCTTCCCAACAACGGACGCGGCTCTATTGCTGATTCAACTTCAAGACTTCTGAAAACAGTTTATGGATTCTTCCCAACAACGGATGTTAATCTATCAGCTTGTTCAGATGCAACCCTTTGAAATTAGTTTACGGACGCTTCCCAACAACGGACGCGGCTCTATTGCTGATTCAACTTCAAGACTTCTGAAAACAGTTTATGGATTCTTCCCAACAACGGATGTTAATCTATCAGCTTGTTCAGATGCAACCTTTGAAAACAGTTTACGGACGCTTCCCAACAACGGATGCTGCTCTATTGCTTATTCAATCTTAAGATTTCTGAAAACAGTTCACGGGTTCTCCAAGTAAACGGATGTTAACCTATCACTTGTTCAGATTCTTCTTCAAGACTTCTGAAAACAGTTTATGGATTCTTCCCAACAACGGATGTTAATCTATCAGCTTGTTCAGATGCAACCCTTTGAAATTAGTTTACGGACGCTTCCCAACAACGGACGCGGCTCTATTACTGATTCAACTTCAAGACTTCTGAAAACAGTTTATGGATTCTTCCCAACAATGAATGTTAATCTATCAGCTTGTTCAGATGCAACCTTTGAAAACAGTTTACGGACGCTTCCCAACAACGGATGCTGCTCTATTGCTTATTCAATCTTAAGATTTCTGAAAACAGTTCACGGGTTCTCCAAGTAAACGGATGTTAACCTATCACTTGTTCAGATTCTTCTTCAAGACTTCTGAAAACAGTTTATGGATTCTTCCCAACAACGGATGTTAATCTATCAGCTTGTTCAGATGCAACCCTTTGAAATTAGTTTACGGACGCTTCCTAACAACGGACGCGGCTCTATTGCTGATTCAACTTCAAGACTTCTGAAAACAGTTTATGGATTCTTCCCAACAACAGATGTTAATCTATCAGCTTGTTCAGACGCAACCTTTGAAAACAGTTTATGGATTCTTCCCAACAACGGATGTTAATCTATCAGCTTGTTCAGATGCAACCTTTGAAAACAGTTTACGGACGCTTCCCAACAACGGATGCTGCTCTATTGCTTATTCAATCTCAAGATTTCTGAAAACAGTTCACGGGTTCTCCAAGTAACGGATGCTAACCTATCGCTTGTTCAGATTCTTCTCAAGCTAACTCCACTCAGAGTCAAGCTTCATTATCTCCAGCAAAGCTAAAACTTCAAATTATCAATCCCCAGCGGAGCCAGACCGTTGAACCTTCTCCCCACAGAGTTTTGGGAGGGCAAATCTTGAGTTCCCCAGTGAAGTCGCCAGAGTTACTTCCTACCGAGCTGAAGATTCTCAATCTTACCTCCCCAGCATGAGCCTATTAGATTGGAATTCCCCAGTAGAGGTCATCAGGAATTCTCTTCCCCAGCAGCAACGAAGGATTTATTTTCCCCGGCAGCAGTCAAGATGCTTTTATCTTCAGCCATCTCGGATTCATTTATCCTCAACAAGATAGCTCATCAAGCTTACATGCGCATTCATCACATTCGTATCATAAACATTGATGTCACATACATTGCATCATGCATCATAACATTGCATACGGCTAACCCTTTACCTTTTCAGGAAAGAGCAGTCGACAGACACAGATCATCTTCCGAGATTCATCCAGAAATAGTTCAGATGTGACCCAGACACGGCGACATTCTGATACTTATTCCAGATCCATTCAAACGCATCATCAGGAAACCCTACACCGTTTCCTCTTCAACTTCAAGACTTCTGAAAACAGTTTACAGATTCTTCCCTACAACGGATGTCAATCTACCAACTTGTTCAGACTCTTCTCAAACTCTTGAAAACAGTTTACGGATTCTTCCCAACAACGGATGTCAATCTACCGACTTGTTCAGACTCTTCTCAACTTTTGAAAATAGTTTACGGACGCTTCCCAACAACGGATGCCGCTCTATTGCTTACTCAATCTCAACTCCTGAAATAGTTTACGGATTTTCCAGACATGGACGTCAATCTGTTGCTTATTCGGACCCCTAATTCAGAGATGTTCCAAAACATGGATGCCCTTCTGATACTTGCCCACTCACTTTTGACATACAGTTCAACATGTCCAGATGGCATCTATAAGCCCATCCTCCTACCAGCAGTCACCAGATGGCATCTCTAAGCCCATCCCCCGACAAGATTCTTTCGCGCCAGATGGTATCTTTAAGCCCATCACCAAATGGCATCTTTAAGCCCATTCACCATCATGTCGCCGAGTGCAAATTTTCTGGGCACTTTAGTGTCCAATCTTCTTTTACCTTCAAGTCGCGAAAGGCAAACTTGCCAATCTAACTCTTCAGGTCCAAGAAGATTGAACAGGGGTAACTGTTGTATCCTAAAATTTGCCCTCGCATTTTTCCATAAGAAATCTCAGCTTCAGGCGTTTCCTGATTTTTCAGATTGGCTCAAGAATCGGACAAACAGACTTTTCTTGTCAGTCGAGCAAAATTAGGGTTTTACTCGTTTTCATGGCTCTAGAACAGTTCACACAGTTGGCTTAGGGTTTTGGTTGATTTTGGCTCAATTGTGATCAGGCGAATGTTCGTTGGCATTTAATCAGGAATTAAGGTTTTATGGGCATATTCTCAGAAAGATTAAAATTCCACAGCACTTTGCAAATTATTCCGAGATTCGGGTTGAATTCGCATTGTTTTGATTTAATCAGTAAAAGAGGCAGTTGGTTTGAATTCACGTTGTTTTGTTTGAGCCAGTCAAAAGAAATACGCAGTTTGGATTTACAGTGTTTGTTGAAAATCAGTGAAGAGGGAATGCGCCTGTTTGGTTTGTTTCGGTTAACTGTCATTTTGCTTTGGAGATACCAGGTTTAACTGATCAGTGTGCTAAAGCATTGTTTATTTATTTATTATTCTAAATTAAATGATTGAAATTTATTTTTCAATTATTTTAATTCAAAGAGTTTTAAATAATAAATAAACAATAAAGAGAAAACAGAATTAAATTGGATAATGGAAACTTTTATTTATCTTTAAATTAACTGTACAATTGATGTTTGGAATTTAATTACAAACATTGGTTTTACATTGATTTAAATTTAAATAAAAAGAAAACTATCCTATTTATTTCTAATTCTTCATGCTTCACTTTATTCCTCTCCATCCGAATATTCACCTGCAAAAGAAAGGAGAAAAGTCAAAAAAGCAGATAAAATAATAAATGACAGAAGAAATTCATCATTAAGGGCCACTAATTGGGATCAGTGAACCCTCTCTACAAATCACGGGATTTCTCCCGGTTCACAGAGAGGGACGAGTTTATTTGCTAAAATTGAATGCACAAGTTTAAAAAATGCACAATTCAAAATTGTCAAAATTGCATAAAGTTCAAATCTCAAACAGCATGTTACAAAGCAAACAGCAAGTCCAAACCAAAGGTCCAAACTCAACTTTCTGCCAAAAATAAAGCAACTATCCAAAAGGCTACTCAAAGCTATCAAAGAAGAAGATTTTGAAAGATATCAAAAAGCACAAAAGCTGTCAAGAAGAGATCAAATAGGCAGAGGAAAGTATGATATGCAAGCAACTCATTTTCATCATTTCCCAATTGAAGTGACCCTTTTAGAACTAGGTACAGTACAAAACATATTAAAATATTTAACTGTACTAGAAGAGAGAGAGATAAAGTAAGCAGGGTTCAGGCTTTAGGCTTAAGAGAGGCATAGATAGAAAAATATACAAAAAGAGCAAAAGACAGTAAGAGAAAAGAGGCAGAATTTTCACCAAAGAAAAAGAGAAAACCAACAAAAAAGAAAAGATATAGAAAACCTGCTAAGTCTCAAACCTGAAGCATAGAAAACCTGCTCAAGTTCATAAATAACCAGTTAAAAAACCTGAAGCCAAGCCATGAACCTACTGTCAAACTCAGAACCCACTGCATAACCTCCAAACAATAACCTGCTATCAAGCACCCCAACCTGCCTAAAGCAAGCCTGAAGTCTTACCTGCATCATTCAAAACATATACAAACACATAACCTGCACTACCAAAAAACCTGAAGCACAACCATACCAACATAATCTCAAACCTGAACAACCATACCAACCTCAAAAGCCTAACCTGCTATGTCAACAAACCAAAAAAGCTCAAAGCCTTAACATTTTGCAAAACAAAACTGAAGCAAAGCATAAACCAGTAAACCCTCATCCTGTCAAAACCTTCCAGCATTTAACCAAGCTCATAAACCAGCAAAACCTGTACCCGTCTCAAACAGAAAGCCTCATCAAGGCCAGAACCTGCAAGCTTAAACCTCCAACCAACAACAAATCTGCAAAGCCAACTCTAAGCCTCAGAAACCCTTCATCATAGGCAACAAATATTCAAGGCAAGCATACGGAGTTATCAGGGCAACTGTAAGAGAAGAGGAAAAGTAACAGGCAAGCCTCAGTAAACGCATCAGTGGCCAACATAAAACTCAGGGAAGCATACAAAATAGGCAACACAGTTTCAAAGGCATCTCAAAGCATTCAATTCAAAGCCAACAAGAAGAAGCAACATGAAGGGCCTCAGAAAAAACTCCATCATAGGCCAAGATACACAAAATAGGCGACAGAAGTGAGTATCAAAGAAGCAACAAGCATACAGAAATATCGAGGCAGCAAAAGCGAAGAGGAAAGAAGTTAAATTCAGAAAAGGTTTTCAGGCTACTAATCATCATCAAACCCTCATGCAAACAAAAGGGTAACACAAACCAGTTTTCCCAAGCTAGCTTCCAGCTTCATTAAACTGTCGCTCTCAGTCGTCCAACGCGCCTCCGGGTCAAACTCCTCCTCCATATCCAAAAGGTTTCCGTCTCCAAGAAGGTAAAACTCTTCCCTTTCCTTAAAAGCATCTCACAAAATATAAACAAATTTAGAAACTGTAAAAGACTGTTAGCTCACACGCGCGAACTAAAAAGAATGTAAAACGAGAGGTGATCACCTTCGATTGTCATTGTCGTGCTCGACTATGGAGGGTGGAGGAGCGGACGGTGGCGTTTGACAACCACGCGTGGAGCTGTGTTCAGAGGCCATGGGCAAGAGGAGCTCAAACGAGGATGAACGAAGGCAAACGGAGAAGACAAGCTCGGGCGCCGCTGTACAAACCCTAGACTGAAGACAGAAACCTCTAACCCTAAAACGTTTGCTTCAAACAATGGGCCTAATCCGTTTTAACTCCTCTAAAGCCCATTAAAAACTCTAACCCTCTTATATAAAACAACTTTTTTTTTCCAGTTAATTATTAACCTATTCTTTTTTTATTTATTAAGTTAAAACACTTAATGTTTTTAAACACCACACATTTTTTCTAATTTAATAAATTTGTTATACTAATACATTAATACAAGAATACTTAAAAACACATTTCTTTGTACATAATTTTTAAAACATTTAATTTAAATATACTTTTGTACATATCATACAATATAATTGAAAATACCTTTTTCTTTTAAATATACTTTTGTACATAACAATTAAAAATACATTTCTTTTTTAATATACATAATTCAATTCATAACAAATGAAAAATACTTTTTGTATACATAATTAAAACTTAGAAATATTTTCTTTTCTTAAAACATCATTTTTAATTTAATTAGAACTTAAACATTCAATTAAAACATTTCTTTTGTACATCTTAAAAATATACAAATCAAAGATTCGTTAAACACAGATTTAGGTCAACAATACAAATACACAATATATTGCTCCTATACACACTTGTTTATCTTACGCATTGATATACATTATTTACATTTGATCGCAAATTCGATTTGGTTGTAACTTATTGGATACTATAAGTCTCATCCCCATTCATAAATTTGTACCCCCACTCCCGGATACTTATTTTGTAATAGCGTAGATTTTACATTTCCGCAATTTACAGTTTTTCAATTACGCCATGATTAGACCTAGGGTTTGCATGTATATAAAAACAAACGCTAGATAACCTAATACAAGACAAATACATGAAATCAATACACAATCACACTTTCACCCTCTAGGGTAATCCCACATGTTGCCTTCCAAAATGGGCCATGCTTGCACGTCGAGAATCTTTGGCAAAACAAAATCAAAATGATCATAAGTCCATCAAAATGTTGCCTAAACGGAATGATCATAGTCCCTCCAAAGAAAATTACCAAAGACACTTGGCATCATTGCATTCATGGTTCATACGATGACCCGCGCCCGTCCCGAACAAACTTCCTAAACGCAAGATTGCCCACCAAATTCAATGGTGGAACAAAATTGTTAAAAAGGGGTTAAAACATAACAAAAACCTTTGAGTACAATAGGGTAGACAAAACTCTTAGTTACTTGAGATCAACTTGCAAAAACACTTGCCTTCTTTTCAAAAAACACAATCCACGACACTTTCAAAACAAACTCTCAAAACATTTTGAAACATCTTTTCGAAAAGATACACGCCTTTGTAAAACATTCGAGTAAAGAATTGTTACAAGGTTAGCCTAAGACAAGGCATCTTCTTCCAAAACATTTTCAAAAACACTCACACATACACCATTTTCAAGCAATCAAAAATCAAGGCAAGTGATCTAAAAAACCAAGTAACTAAGAGCCCATGGATAACCATGGATGAAAAGGGTGCTAATACCTTCCCTTTTCATAATCTACCCCCCGAACCCACGAAATATCTCAAAAGGTTTTTGCTGTGCTTTTTTAACCTTTCCTTTAGGATAAAATAAAAAGTCGGTGGTGACTCTTGCTCAACCGCACAAGTGCGAATACGAACGCAAAACACTAGTCAGTTCTCCCACCGTATCACACTTACCAACCTCTCAAACATTTTGGGACAATCCTGAAGATCTTCTTCAAGTGCTTCTGCAATCTCTTCGACTCTATCACAATCGTATGTATCTGTGTCATTTTCGTCTGAAGCATATGTCGTACTATCCCCCGGTTCAACATTCTTGTTACTTTTCTCACCATGGAATATCCAACATGTGTAACTTCGATCAGTTGCACGCCTTATTAAATGCGATTGCAACCCAACTGCGTTAACCCGACCCACAAAACAACAACTTAAGCAAGGACATTTCATTCGATTGTCGTCTTCGGCATGTTCAACAACAAACTTAACGAATTCTAATACCCCATTCTTGTACTCTTTGGACAATCGATTGGCATACATCTATTTTTTATCCATGGTCTTACTATTAAGTAAGTTAAACAAAAACAATGCTTAAAAAAAAGGACAGAGACTAAAAAGCTTAATACCAATTAGGAATATTCATCGAAAATAAAATTACTATAATTATTCAAGAAAATATAGCAAATTAAAAGAATAACTAAATACCTGTAGAGAAGTCAGCAACTTCTGAAACCGCACAGTATAATATTCTTAGAAACGCTCATAAACTCCGCTCTTCACAAGTAACATATATAAATGATCAATTAATTTTATTATAATAAAAAATCTATAGAATACGAATTACATTAGAATATTTATACAATATTAAACATATATGTATAAACCATTAAATAATCACTAATATCCTTTTTAACATATATTTTACTAATAAAACAATATTAAACTAATAAAACAACATTAAATAATCACTAATATTTATACACCATCAAGAATATATATTATCGTTTCTATTCTATATTATCATTAATATTTATATTATCGTTTCAAGTTTACATTATCATCAAATAATCACTTATATTATCAACTTTACACCATCAACTATATGAGTTCTTTCAATTTCAATTTCAACTCTATGTGAAGTGCTTTCAATTTCAACACTATAAGTGTTATTACAACAACCTATCAAACCAAAATGTATAGTTAGATTAATTGTATAGGAACATATTTTCTCTCAATCAGGACATGCAATATTCATTGTGACATTTACACAAACACCTTACATGTAAAACTCATCATGACATTTTCACAAACACCTTACAAGTAAAAACCACATGCCACACAAAACACAACATAATGCAACATTATCAATACTAAATCAACACTATCAACTAAACCAAATATAACATTATATATCAACATTATCAAATATATCAAAAATCATACTTAGAGGAGAAGATAACCTTGGTTGTGAATGGAAGAAAGGATGAAACAATATTGAATAGAAGAAGGATAAGAACCATGAAGAAAGGATGAAATTATTTTCATTTAGAATCAAACGAAAAACTTAGTGAAAATGGGTTCATCTAGCGGGTTCGTAATTGTGTTGGGTTCGTGAAAATGGGTTTCTGAAAAATAATAACATTATTGTGTGATATTGCTGGGCGTGTTTTATTTTTTTATAACAGGACTTTAGGCAGCGCTTTCAAAAGCTCTGCGTAAGCCCACCCTTTTCCAGCACTTCTAGTAGAAAGCACTGCTTAATCCCCACATTTAAGCAGTGCTTTTGCAAAGAGGAGCGTAAGCCCACCCTTTAGGCAGCGCTTTTAAAAAGCACTTTGTAAGCCCAACCTTTAGGCAGCGCTTCTCCAAAGTGCTATAGTACCTACCCCCTTTAGCAGCGATTTATAAAACCATATTCACCCCCCTTTAGGCAGCGCTTTCACAAAGCTCTGCTTAAGCCCACCCTTTAGGCATCACTTTTAAAAAGCGCTTTGTAAGCCCACCCTTTAGGCAGCACTTTAGTACCTACCCCCTTTAGCAGTGCTTTATCAAACCATATTGACCCCCTTAGGCATCGCCTTTTTAGAAAGTGATGTATAAGGTATACGATCAAATTCTCGTGTTTTTAAAATGGACTTTTAGCAGTGCTTTTGATAAGAAGTGTTGCCTTAGGTGTGCTGTCTAATCTTAATTTTGGCATAGTGATGCATGGCTTGCAACCTAAGGTCTAACTTGAATCCGAAAGGAACAAGCACATCCTAAGGTAACATGGTATGTACAAGGATAAAACAAGCAAGCTCGAAAGAGCACACGCACAAAATAGTAAAGAAAAGAAGCGAAATGCTTCATCCAAGGGGAGCGTATCACCCGAGACAAACAAGAGGGAGTAGGATGAAAAAACAAAAATGTAATGTCCAAAGCGACTAAACACCTAACCAAGATATAGGAGATCGAGGTAGGCGATAGAAGGCAGTATAAATGATTATAGAGTATCAGCATCGGCCAATGCAAACTCCTGACAAAGCGCGGGAGTTCGATTACGGAACCTTTCCCTACTTGATGACTCTATACACAAGAGCAAGCATAACTCTGAAGTATCATGGTGCGTCACGAGCTAAGGATGACACAGGCGAAATTGCGGGGGTTGATTGTGAACCCTCCCCACTCGCCTAATTTTGAGGACTTATCATCTATACATATGCGAGCACAAATATAAGCACGCGTGCAAAATACCTACTTCAAAGGTAGAGTTTGAAACAAACACAAATATCAGACATAATGCATACAATACGGAATTGCCCTAAACAGATCTTTAAATAAACCAGAGGGGTTCCTGACATAATCAGCAATGGAGACCCCCGTCATACATCTCCATTCCTAATTCTCATGGCATCAGAAAGCAGTAAAACCCTACTTCTCATGATATCTAGAAAAGCAGTAAAGAAATGTTGTAAAGTGCAGGGAAATACGAAAGGTAGTAGTGGCAACTGCCACAAGCAAGCAAATCATTGAAAGCAGACGAAAGCAATGGAGAAGAAGGGAGTACGCGTCGAGCAAGCTTCACCAAGAAACAAACAAAGTCAGGAATGATATCCAACTAAGATAAAATCAAATGCGTATTGCGAATGCAACGCATAATCAGAAGTTCCTGCACAAAGCATCATACAATATCACATGCATCAGGATAACATATAATATGATATGAATTTCTCAGGATGATGAGAAATAAGGCGTGTCACATCAGAAGCGAGCATAAGCCGTATGCTTCGATCATATAACTACCTATTATATTATATGATCGAAAGAAAAAAGAGCGTATCTTGCACAATGAACAAACGCGTCAAAAAAATAATAGACAAAACAGTACGAAGATATGGATAAAACTAAAAGAATGAAACAAGTATTTTTCATTAGTTTTTAAGTAAGAAAAATTTTAAAAGACTAAAGAATTAATTCCTAGAAAAATTCTATTATACTCTATTATTTTTATTGTTTTTATTATATTTTTTCTATATAAAAAACATGAAAGAAGAAATTAAAACTAGAAAAGATATAAAAAAAGAAAAATAGGGAAGTCAGGGGGTGCTAAACTAGATCAGGGGCATAAACCAACAAGCATGGAATTAGGCCCATGACCAAATGTTCAGGTGCCTGTTTTTTTGTTTGGTTTCAGGCTTTTAAAAAAAATGGTGTAATGGGCTAGGAAAGATGGTTATGCACAATAAGGCCCAAGGAATGGTTCAGCAGTCCAACAACATTCATCACCATTATTCACGTTTCAGAATTATCCCATTTTTATTAAACTGAAAAAATGAAATAAAATTAAAAAAAAAGATATGAAATTATACATTGATGATGTGAAACGGTGTACTTTTAATATGGTTAAATGTTGGTGACATTTCATCTTCATATAGCAACCAAAGCTTCTCTCTTCTTCATCCTCAACTCGCGGCGCAGATGAAAGCTCAACCTTCTCCGATTGTTCAATTTGTCCTACCCATATCATGATCATCTTCACCAACATCTGGCCTCCGTACCCTCTTCTCCCTCAAACGGTCACGATAACTTCTCCTCTTTCATTTCCGCCTTTAACCTCTAACCTCAATACTTAATGCTAATTGCCACCCTCAACCGTGATAACTCAATTTCTCCATTATTATCTTCAAGCTGTCTGTATCAATTCTACTTATCCCTCCTAAACTTCATCAAATAATAGAAAATCCTAGGGGCTTCAAGATCCAATTAAATGGTGGTGAATGCGGTTGGATAAGATTTAAGGGCGGATTTACAGTTACACTAAATGGTGGAATTTTTTGTGATCTTTCTAGGTTGAATAATGATGAATGGATAATGATTTCATATTCTTTTGAATCTGCAGGGATGATGATATCGATTTTTGTTAGAAGGTTGATGATGAAAAATGAAGGTTGAACTAAGACGCTGACAGGTAGAGAGAATGAAGAGGAGTGCAGATATTTTTTTATTGGTGAGTTTTTCTCTGATTCCTGATATGTTGTATCAGAAAGTTTGTTCTAGGTTCTGTTAGGAAGTTGGTTGAGAATGATTAGCTGGAAGTTTGTTGAGTTTGTTAGAAACATTTAGGGTTAGTTTTCGGTTAGACGTTTCTGTTTTATGTTAGTTATTTTGTTGTGGAAATTTGTTGGAATCTGTTAGGAAATTCTATTAGGTTGTTTCGATTGAGACTGTTATGTTAACAGTTAGTTACAGGTTTGGGTTCTATTAAGAAGTTCAGTTAGAGGGGTTGTTAGAGGTTGTTAGAAACAGTTGGGGTTAGTAATTTTGTTTTGGTTATTTTTGTTGGAAGCTGGATGGAAACTGTTAGAGAGGAGGTTATGTGCTAGTTTACGAATGCAGGGTAGTTTAATATATTAGCTAGAGTTGACAGTTAGTTGGAAACTAAGCTAAAAGTTAGTTAGTTGTTAATCAGTTAAAAGTTGGTTGGGAAAATATTGAAAAAATTGTTAGAAAATTTTGGGCTGAGCTGGCAATTCTGTTTTCTCCTCTCTTTATATTTCTGATTTTTATAGTTTAATTATATTTTCCATGTTTTTCTTCTGAATTGAATTTTGTTTTGTTTATTTACTTATTGCAGGGAACTGGTATCATGAGCAGCGCTGGGTTATCAACGACCAAGTGTGGACGGGTTTTCTAATGGTGCTTCTGGGAACTTTCTTTTCATGTACATGGCATAGCTCCCTTGTAAACCATGATTTTTGGATTTGTATATTCGATGCAGGTTTTGGCAAAGCATGTTGGCTTGGAAAATTTTGGGTGTTAGGGCAGCCATAGGTAATGAGGAACCTGAATTGGTGAGCCAGACAGGAAGTATTGAAACAGTGAAGACCTTTGGAGCATGAACATGGTTACAACATGAGGGGAATGAAGTGGATTTGGAGCAAAAGTCGAAACAAAATGAAGGTTGAGACTTGATCATGAAGTTCAGATTTTTGACAGATTATTCCACGTAACTTGTTTCATTGTAAAGACCCTTTTTTGCAATTTGTGATTTGGTACATAATTTTATAATGGAAATGCTTTGTAATATTATAGTGTAACATGGTGTATGGAAATTTTCTGTAATATGACTTTGAACGTTCAATGATAGTTTCTTCAATGTAACTTTTATCTTCCAAAATGATTTTGAAGTCCCAAGCTCTTTTCCTCTAATATTCACTTTAAAGGCCTTTGTGTGAATTCAAACGGCCATGGTATGAATCTAGAACATTGGCAAGGTAATCAAAATCGACTCAAATCTCGAAGGAATTCTTGAATGAATATTTGGATGATACTTTGATTAGGATGAAAAGAGTGAATTGGATACACGCCTTGTAATTTGAACTCCAAAAAATCCTTCCCAAATGTTTAATAACTTTGATTCACTTCAAATATTAAAGGGAAAATTCCAAATCACCTTGAACTCCTAACTTCAACTTCTCAAAATCCAAGCAATTGAAGTAATAAGCATTTTAATAAATCCATCCAGTCGCCTTTGTACCATAACTTAATTCAATTCATACAATATTTTGACTTGACAAAAGCAGTGCCTTAAACCAAATTATCTTCAGTTAATGAGATGCTAACCCTAATCCGCTTGTTTATAGTAGTAACTTGAAAAGAGGGCTTAGTCTTTTGACAAAAACATTGTATCTTAATGAAAGAAGAAGTCTTCAATGATCACAAACCATAATTCCAAAAACCAAAGTTGATGAAAAAACTATTTGAAACAAGCTCGTGTGAAGATAAGAGCCTTACAGCAGAAGAAAACCTTAGCTTCAAGATCCTTGATCCCCTTCCAAGTTACTGATCAGTGATGCATAATGTGTTATATGACCTAATCGAGTTTATATACATGCTAGAAGTGCGAGATGCCTAAGCCAGATAAAAGTGAAAGGGTAGGACAAATTTGGGGTATTATAGTTACACCTATTTAATCGTCTTAACCCTGAAAGTACGATTGGTGTGTGCCTTTCAGATGTTCGAGGTAGAAGATGATTAAATATCAATGCCAAAAATTTGTTCTGAAAGAAGGCGTGAGTGCTTATTTGTTTTTGTGATAGATTGCTGGGAAATAATTTTTCGTTTTCTAGTGAGGAGACGGAGATTGGACTCGTAACATGGTGTGATGTCAATCCGAGATAGAGGTTGGACTTATAACATGGTGTGCTGCCAATACAAGATAAGGATAGACTTGCAACGCAGCATGATGCCAATACAAGACAAAGGTCAGTGTGAAAAGACGACGAATAAGATCTACGGGCGACCTACGACCCTATAATGAAACATAAGAGTGATTTGTCGGGGAGCCTAGCCTATGGGAGATCTCAGGTTCTAAGACAAAATCTGTAAGGAGAACCTATCCAATGGGCAATCTCAGGTTCTAAGATGATCTATTGGAAGAACCTAGCCAATGCGCGATCTCAGGTTCTAAGATGATCTATTGGAAGCACCTAGCCAATGGGCAATCTCAGGTTCTAAAATGATCTATTGGAAGAACTTAGCCAATGGGCGATCTCAGGTTCTAAGATGATTTATTGGAAGAACCTAACCAATGGGAGATCTCAGGTTCTAAGATGATATATTGGAACAACCTAGCCAATGGGAGATCTCATGTTCTAGGATGAAATATAGGAAGAACCTAGAAAATGGGCGGTCTCAGGTTCTAAGATGATCTATTGGAAGAACCTAGCCAATGGGAGATTTTAGGTTCTAAGGTGATCTATCGAAATAACCTAGCCAACGGGCGATCTCATGTTATAATATGATCTATTGTAAGAACCTAGCCAATGGGTGATCTCAGGTTCTAAGATGATCTATTGGAAGAACCAAGCCAATGGGTGATCTCAGGTTCTAAGATTATCTGAGGAAGAACCTATCCAACAGGCGATCTTAGGTTCTAAGATAATCTATTGGAAGAACCTAGCCAATGGGCAATCTCAAGTTCTATGTTGATCTATATGAAGAACCTAGCCAATGGGCGATCTCAGGTTCTAAGATGATCTATCGGAAGAACCTAGCCAACGGGTGATCTCCGGTTCTAAGATGATCTATTGTAAGAACCTAGCCAATGGGCGATCTCAGGTTCTAAGGTGATCTATCGGAAGAACCTAGCCAATGGGTGATCTAAGTTTCCAAGATGATCTATTGGAAGAACCTAGCTGTGATGCGGAGGGAGAACTGACTTGAGGTTTTGCGTTTGTGTTCGCAAATGCTTCGGTTTAGCAAGAGTCGCCACCGACTTTTTATTTTATCCAAAGGAAAGGTCAAAAAGCACAGGAAAGACCTTTGAGATGTTTTCTTGGATTCGGGGGGTAGATTATGAAAAGGGAAGGTGCAAGCACCCTTTTCATCCATGGTTATCCATGGGCTCTTAGTTACTTGTTTAGATCACTTGCTTTTGCTTTCCAATTGTTTGAAATGGTGATTTGTGTGTGGTTTTGAAAGTATTTTGAAAAGAGACCTTGTCTAGGAAACCTTTATAATGATTGTTGTTTGAATGTATACAAAGATGTATTGTCTTTTGAAAAATGTTTCAATGTTTGAAAGTTTATTTTGGGAAATGTTTTGAAATTGTGTTGTGAGGTGTGTTTGAAAATAGCAAGGATGTTTTTGCAAGTTTTGATCAAGTAACTAAGAGTTGTCTACCCTATCTACTCAAAGATCTTTCCTACACATTTTTAACCCTTTTACATTGTTGTTTTACCATTGCATTTGGTAAACAACCTTGTATTTGGATGTTAAACGGGGCAGACGCGGGTCATCGTATTGACCATGACAGCAATAATGCTAAGTATCTTTAGCAACTTTTTGAGGGACTAGATCATTTTGTATAGGCAACCAAGATAGCGTCATCGAGGGACTATGATATTTTTGTTTTGATTTTTGTTTTGCCAAGATACTCAACATGCATACCATGTCCATTTTAAAGGCAACAAGTGGATGAAACCCTAGGGGTGCATGTGTGCATTGTGTTGTCATTTTCATGCATTTATGTCTTGTATTAGGTCTAACTATTTATTTTGATTTTGGATATTGCATACAAACCCTAATCTCTATCATGGCATATTTGAAAGCATAAATGCGTAAAAGTAATCTAAGCTATTACATCATTGATATGGGGAGGAGGGATACAATTTTGAATGGGGAATATTGGCAAGAAAATAAAACCCTAAGATTAACTATTACATCCAAATTGAACTTCTTTGCTCAAATGATAAATAAACTATTTAAATAAGCAATAAAAATATAAATATGCAAAATATTATGAATATGCAAAAATGTTTTTGTTTATTTTCATGTATGTAAAAATATAATATTTAATGTATTAAAAAAAGAAAATAAAAAGTTATTTTTGTTAAGGGTAAAAACCCTAATTTATTTTAAGAAAGTATATATATATTAATTATATTATTTATGTATAATAAAAATAAAATAATAAAATATATACAACTGTCAAAAAATAAAAATATATTAGAAACAATATTATTTAAGTATGTAAATAATAAAAATAAAAAATATAATATTTTTATGTATTATTTTCAAGTTTTTATTAAAGAAAATAAAAGTATGTTATTTAATAATTATTTTTATGTTAGAAAAAATAATTAAAAAAAAATACAAAATAAAATGTGAAAATTTATGAAAATGTTTTTGGTAATTTTTTATGTTTAGAAAAAATAAAATAAAATCAGAAATGAAAAAGAAAATAGAAAAATTAAAAAATATAATGAAATGAGCCAGGGGGCTGCAATCAGCAAGTCAGGGGTGCAAAAAGTAGGGAAAAGGCAGGCCCAGTCCAACACTTCATCTTCAATCTTCGTTCAAACACAAAAATGCGCGTTCTGAGTTCAACTTTGTATCTCCTGTTTCAGTGCTTAAAAATAAAAACTTGTAACATGAAAGTTGTAGAGCATAATCACACGATTCCAACCATATAAAAAACTTAATCTAACTCTCAAAGACCAGAGAGAATTTCTCTGGCCATAATTTCTAACTTAACTTTTTCAGAATGTTCATCACTCAAATTCTCTCAACACAGTTAACTTAAATGAAATCTATGTATATGTACAGTTTAAGGGCTATGAGTACTACATTTTTTATTCACAAACCTAAGCCTAATGATTCCTAAATAGAGAGATAGAAAGTTGGAAAATAATTGTTTCAGTTGAACACGAGTATGGCAATGCAGGGGTTTTCAGTGAGGCCTGAGATGTTTGTAAGCTTGCCTGAACTTCCTCTGACCTTCCCCAATGCTTTGTTTGCTTTGAGCTTGCTTGAATAAGCCTGTAGAAGTCAACCTGCACAAGCTGAAATCAGAAATGGTGAAGCTTGCAAATGGAGTTACAGTCAATGGCCAATGGTCAATGGTTGGGATAGTTCAGATGGGTTATATGGAAGGTATTGGAACTGGCTTGTGACAAAACGCACGAGTGGTTTGTGAGATGGAAGTGAAACTGCAGAGAGTGCCCTGTTTTGCAAGTTTTTGGTGTTTGAGTGTTTGAGGGATGGATGGCTCGTGTTTCTGGCTCAAGGTAATGTGCAAAACTTGTTTCAAATGCTTACCAGAGTTGGTTATATCAGATACTCAAGTTATGTGATTTTGGCAAGTTGACTTGTTTTGAAAGAAAAGTGTGAAGTGATACAAGATAGGCCTGTACAGGTTATCTCCAAGCATGCATAAGATTGTTGTACCTTTGCCTAAGTTTATGGAACTTGTTTGCTGCAAAAAGAGACGTCCAAGGCTCAAGGGAAGCAAGTTGACATAAAGTTGCTTGTATCAAAATGGCATAGTTCACTTTTTGCCAAAAATAGATTAAACTCTTGTGCAAACTTCCATTGATCAGAATAATGTCTTAGACCATTGAGTTTGCATTAAATTTTTGAGTGTGGAAGGGTTTAGAGACCTGTATTCAAGTACAAGCTAAGTTGGACAGATTTTGCAACTTGTGTCAACATGAAAATGTCATGGATCAAAAGTGAGTTTTTGCCAAATTCAAACCTTCGATTCTCCCTAACCATAAATGATTTTGGAGAGTTCTTGGAAATTTTGGAAAGCTTGTAACATGATCTACAATTCATATTTGACATGCATTTTGAGATTCCAAGTGGAACTATGTGAAAATTGGCCATGAAGATAGGTCAAAATCCTGCCTAAACTAGGGCAAAATTTCACTAAGTTAAAAGTTTCATGGACCCTTGTTCCAAAAATCATAACTTGAGATCCAAGCTTCTTTTGGGAAAACTTTGTGATTCAAAGTTGTAGAGTTTTTATAGGACTACAACTTTCATGTTGGAAGTTTTGTTTGAATCCAATTGCATCATGGTGAAAATGTTGGGCAAAGTTGGGGAAAAATAAGAAAATTTCATAACTTAGAAAAATTCTAAGTTATGAAATTTTTCAATCTTAAACCCTAATTTGCAAAATTAGGTTTCTCGATGAACAAGTTTCATGTTTTGACTCATCTTGATGAAAAATGACCCTTGGCACTTGATTTGACCAAAAAAGTCAAAGTTTGACTTTTCAGTGTACAGTTAAATTTTGATCAGTTGACTGAAAAATTCATCTATCAATCCAATGCACTTGAGATCTTTTGAACCTTGTGAATAGGTAAAGATTATGCCATTGAGTCCTTGAATCCATACTTGAATCCAATTTGCCATTGGCCCGGTGAAAAATCAGAAATTACCCCTTATACAGTCAAAACCCTAAAAATGACCATTTTGCCCTTTTGGTGATCTGATCAAATTTCTTGAGGAGTTGTGGTCCAAACTTGATCAAATGGTTCATATGAGTCTATAATGTTGATTTTGATAAAAAATTATGAGGTTTGACTGTAAATTGGCCACAGTTGACTTTTCCCCCAATACAGCTGATTTCTAGGTCAACTGTCCAATTGACTGGGCAAAAATTTGATTCAAGGCTTGAAACTTGGTAGAGGCAATCTTGTAAGTCCAATATGAAGTATGAAATTAATTTTGAGCATTGAAAGTTCAAAAATCCCTGTGCAAACTCAAACCCTAATTTCAGGTCAATAGTGCAAGGAGATGTCTTGAGCAGAGCAAACCCTAATTTGGTTTTGAGTCCAGAGAGTATTGTGAGGGGAAATCTTGGTAAAATGAGAGAGAAAATTTTGGGGTACAACAACTTCCCCTATTCAATCTTCTTGAACCTGAAGAGTTAGATTGGCGAGTTTGCCTTTCGTGACTCAAAGGTAAAAGAGGATTGGACACTAGAGTGCCCGTAAATTTGCACTCGTCAAAATATGGTTGAGGGAATGGGCTTAAATATGCCATTTGGAGATGGTAGAATCTTGCTGGAGACGGGCTTAAAGATGCCATCCAAGACAGTTTGTTGAAAATCAAGAGAATGAACACCAGAATGGTATCCGTATCTAGGACGTATCTGAGTTGTATCTGAAGATTGGATTTGGGTGAACAATGGAATGGAGTCCGTGTCTGGAGCGTATCCGAGCTGTAACTGTATTTGATTCTTGAATGAATAGCAGAATGACTTCTGTGTCTAGAGTGTATCTGTATTGTATCTGATCTGAAATCTGGATAAGTGAAAGAATGACATCCGTGTCTGGAGTATCTCTGAGTTGGGGATAACATTTGAATGAGTGACAGAATGGCTACCGTGTCTGGTGTGTATCTGGACTGTATCTGAAGTTGAGATCTGTATGAGTAGCAGAATGACATCCGTGTCTGGAGTGTATCCGTACTGTAACTAGGATCTGGACAAGTGACAGAATGATGTCCGTGTCTGGAGTGCATCTGAACCTGAGGTTAATAGTTAAATCTGAATGAGAAATAGAATGGCTTCCGTGTCTGGAGCGTATCTGGATTGTATCTGATTGCTGAAGTCTGAATGAGTAGTACAATGACCTCCGTGTCTAGGGTATATCCATATTGTATCTTGACTTGAAATTCTGAATGAGAAATAGAATGACCTCCGCGTCTGGGGTGTATCCATACTGTATCTGAATAAGAGATCCAAATGAGTAACAGAATGACTTCCATGTCTTGGAGAGTATCTGTATTGTATATGAATAAGAGATTCGAATGAGTAGCAGAATGACTTCCATGTCTTGGAGTGTATCCGTACTGTATCTGAAATCTTTGTATAGTTGTTAAAGATAACTTTTAATCTTATCCTGAAAAGGGTAAAATGTTAGCTGAAACACAAAGTTATGTTGCATGACATGTATGATGCAATAAAATGTGTTCTATCAATGTTTATGATATATGAATGTAATGGATGCGCATGTAAGCTGATTAGCTGTCTTGCTGAGGAAAATAAATCCTTGATAGCTGGAGATAATGAAATCTTTTACTGCTGCCGGGAAAAATAAATCTTGGACCGATGCCGGGAATTCCACAACCTTTGATTGTTGAGAATGGGAAATCCTTGGACCACTGTTGGGGATAGAAAATCTTTGGCAACTTGTGGGGATGTGAGAACCCCTCCCGACTTCCCTGGGGACATAGGGATCCTTCAAGTCCTTTGAAGTTGGAACATGATAGACATTCAGTTGTAATAATAATGTCGAGTGCTGCTTGAAAACCCTGCTTGGGGAGTCCCGAGAAACTTGATGACTGTGGCTGGGGATTGAGAGTCTTCAATCTACTGGGAAATAACTCTGGGGAGAAAATTTATTTGGTTGGAGAGTTTTCAAGAGCTTGGGTTGTATGCCATTCTACTGAGGAATTATCCGAAGTTGTTGTCTGGTTAGTTGTCAAGCTCTGAGATAACTTGCAGGGGAATCTTCTGGTTTTAAGAAAACTCTCTGGGGAATTGGAGGAAACTAGATGGTCTTCCACCGGGGTTTGAGGGTTGAAGTTTTGGACTTTGTTGGGGAAGAAAGTTTCATCTTCACCGAGGATTTGCAGTTCAAAGTTTTGCTCCACTGAGGATTGGGGGTTTTGAAAACTCAAATCTGATGGGGATTTTGAAACTTAACTCCGCTGGGGATATGTATTTCAAGGCTTTAGCTCTGCTGAGGATTTCTCCTGGAATAGCCTAAAGACGTTTTCCCATACTTTCAATCTGTCAATAATTATTCTTTCTCATTTCGTTTTATTTGTAAGTGATTATATTCAAATGCATATGCTCATTTAATAAATCATTGGACGTTTTCAAATAAAACATAAGCGTAAAAAGAAAGAAAAGGCAAACAAATTTATGCACTTTGGAGTATCTTTATATTAACTTTGTGTAAGTATTTTGTACAAAGGGGACATACATCCTAGTAAGAGAATGTTGTCGTAAAATTGAGAAAAATTATACAAAGAAAGATGGCTATGTGTAACAATTCCACGGAGTTCCTATTCTGCTATAGCCTTCGTAACTCTGAGTATCTTGTTCATTCGTTGCTTCGTCCTCAGATGATTGGATTGATCAGAAGCTTGGAGCTTGTCCGTGAAGATATTGTCCTTAAAGTGATCCGACGAGACATAGTCATAGGCTTTAATTCCCTAACTTTTGCCTGGATCGCCCTTTCGGGTTTTCCATCCACCGGGAAACGCTTTTTTGCCCAAGTCGCCCTTTCGGGTTTTCAACTTGCCGGGTGTACATATTTTTTTGTTTTATCCCTAATTTTTGCCTGAACCGCCCTTTCGGGTTTTTGATTCACCGGGATGCCCATTTTTTCCCAAGTCGCCCTTTCGGGTTTTCAACTTGTCGGGTCGTTTATGCGTAGTATCTTTTGACTATGTTTGCGTTCGCAGGGTGCGTCAGGTCATCGCCGTCCATGGTGGTCAGGATCATTGCTCCACCAGAAAAGATGTTTTTGATCACAAATGGTCCTTCGTAAGTAGGAGTCCATTTTCCCCTGGGATCACTTTGCGGCAAGATGATCCGCTTGATTACAAGGTCCCCGACTTGATATACTTGTCTCTTGACTTTCTTGTTGAAGGCCTTGATCATACGTTTCTGATACGCCTGACCATGGAAAACAACAGTAAGTCGCTTTTCGTCAATCAAGTTAAGTTGATCAAGCCGGGTCTGAATCCAATCGTCTTCACTCAAACCAGCATCTTTCATGATTCTCAAGGAGGGAATCTGAACCTCGATAGGTAAAACAGCTTCCATGCCGTATACCAAAGAATAAGGTGTTGCCCCAGTTGAAGTGCGTGCCGTGGTATGGTACCCGTGCAGAGCAAACGATAACATCTCATGCCAATCCTTGTAGGTGACTGTCATCTTTCAAATGATCTTCTTGATATTTTTGTTCGCGGCTTCGACAACACCGTTCATCTTAGGCCGATAGGGAGATGAATTGTGATGTTGAATCTTGAACTGCTCGCACAGAGTGGTGATCATAGTATTGTTCAAATTTGTACCGTCGTTAGTGATGATCCTGTTGGGGATACCATACCGGCATATGAGGTTCTGTTTGATGAAGCGGGCAACCATATTCTTTGTAACGGAGGCAAAGCAAGCTGCTTCGACCCACTTGGTAAAGTAATCAATGGCCACCAGGATGAAACAGTGTCCATTGGATGATGTAGGCTTGATCTCTCCAATCATGTTAATTCCCCACATCGCGAATGGCCAAGGAGCTGCCAAGACATTGAGAGGAACTGGAGGTATATGTACCTTGTCCGCATAGACTTGGAATTTGTGACAAGTACGGGAATGTTGATGACAGTCAGCTTCCATGGTAGACCACTAGTAGCCTGCCCGTAGAATCTTTTTAGCCATCGTATAACCGCTTGAGTGGGTGCCAAAGGTGCCATTATGTAGTTCAACCATGATCTGCTCATCTTCAACCTTGTCCACACAACGGAGTAGGACACAATCAAGATTGCGTTTGTATAGGATACTGTGATACGGTGGGAGAACTGACTTAAGGTTTTGCGTTTGTATTCGCAAATGTTTCGGTTGAGCAAGAGTTGCCACCGACTTTTTATTTTATCCAAAGGAAAGGTTAAAAAGCACAGGAAAAACCTTTGAG
Source organism: Vicia faba (assembly GCA_948472305.1). Taxonomy (NCBI): domain Eukaryota; kingdom Viridiplantae; phylum Streptophyta; class Magnoliopsida; order Fabales; family Fabaceae; genus Vicia; species Vicia faba. Next base: position 317,936,310 of record OX451738.1, on the reverse strand, counting down.
ATGTTTTCTTGGGTTCGGGGAGTAGATTATAGAAAGGGAAGGTATTAGCACCCTTTCTATCCATGGTTATCCATGGGCTCTTAGTTACTTACTTAGATCACTTGCCTTTGTTTTTCAATTGTTTGAAATGGTGCTTTGTGTGTGTAGTTTTGAAAATGTTTTGAAAAAGATGCCTTGTCTAGGCAACCATTGTAACAATTCTTTACTCGAATGTTTTACAAAGGTGTTTGTCTTTTTGAAAAGATGTTTCAATGTTTTTTTTGAAAGTTGTTTTGAAGTTGTGTTATGATGTGTGTTTTGAAAAAATGGCAAGTATGTTTTGCAAGATTGATCAAGTAACCAAGAGCTATCTACCCTAAATTTCTCAAAGATCTTTCTCATGTTTTAACCCTTTTAACAGTGTTGTTTCACCATTGTATTTGGTGAACAACCTTGTGTTAGGATGTTAACGGGACGGGCGCGGGTCATCGTATAGACCATGAATGCAATAGTGTCAAGTGTCTTTGGCAATTTTCTTGAAGGGACTTGATCATTTTTGTTTAGGCAACTTGATAGCGTCATCGAGGGACTATGATCATTTGATTTGTTTTTGTTTTGCCAAAGTACTTGACATGCAAACATGGCCCTTTTTTGAAAGCAACAAGCGGGATTACCCTAGGGGTGAAAGTGTGCATTGTGTATTTGATTTTCATGCATTTGTCTTGTATTAGGTCAAGCTATTTGTTGTTTTTATTTGCATACAAACCCTAGGTCTATCATGGCATAATTTGAAAGCTTTTAAATGCGGAAATTTAAATGCTAAGCTATTACAACAATGATTATGGGGATGGGGGTACAAGTTTGAATTTGGGGATATTTGACAAGAAATTAAATTCTAAGCTATTGCATCCATATCGAATATACAAATATTTAATTGTACAATATTTAAACAAATACAATAAATATGCAAAATGTATTATGCACAAAATAATTTTTTATGTATGTGAAAGTATTTTTCAATGTGAAATATAAACAAAAATAAAAAGGTCAAATTTTAAATATCTTTGTCATTTAGGGCAAAACCCTAGTTTTTAAATAAATAGTATTTATTTATTAATTATATACAATATTTGTTAATTATATACAAAAAATAATAAAAAAGGAAGTATATTGTAAAAAAAAAGTATTTTTAATGTCAAATATCAAATAAAAATAAAAATGTACTATTTCTATATTTTTGTCCTAAATATCTAATAAAATATGTATATGTATATTTATATATATTTAATATGCTAAATATGTACAAAAAATAAAATATTAATTATTTACAAAAAAAATGTATATTTTAGAAAATGTTTTCAAAATATAAATAAAAAATAATAACTGGAAAAAAATAAATATTTTTGTATTATTTTTTAGGGTTTTAAATAAAAAGGTTTTTATATTATTTACATATATATATATATTAAATAAAACAAATAAATGCCAAATAAATGCAAAAAAGTGAGGAAAAATATTTTTAATGTTTTTAATGTTTGAACAAAAAATATTAAGTCAAAATAAAAAATAAAAAGTAAAAAATGATAAATATTTCACACAATGGGCCAGGGGGTGTAAATTGGAAAAGGGAGTGCAAAGAGCAAGACTGACTCAGGCCCAGCCCAAGCCAGCTTTGTCTTCAACCTCCAGCAACCTGTTTGAAACAAAAACGCGCGCTTCTTTGATCCAGCACCATCTCCTGATTCCTTGACTTTTACACAAAACTCATAACACCAATATTATAGAGCATCAAGAGACGAATTCAGACATATAAAATACTTGACCTAACTCTAAGACACCAGGGAGAATTTCTTCATCCCCAATTTCTGACCTAATTTTTCTTCAATGTTCACGGCCAAAATTCTCACAGCACGCATAATATAAATGAAAAGTAATCATATGTATGGCTTCAGGGCTATGAGTAGAGCATGTTTTATTCACAAACCTAAGCCCAACTCTTCCTAGATTGAGAGATAGAAGTCCATGGTTTACCTGTCTCAGCTTGATTCGAACAGAGCAATGTAGGTATCTTCAATGGAGTTTGAGCTTTGGTTGAGCTTGCCTGAAGTCCAAGGATGCTTCTCCTATGCTTGGCTTGCTTTGAAACTGCCTGTATCGTGCTATGGAAGTTCACCTGCAAAATTGAAAACTGAAAATGGCAAGTGAGGTTAGGGGTGTTACAGCTGGTGTTTAGGGCTTGGAATAGTTTCAGTGGATGGTAGGGAATGTGTTTGAACAAGCTTTGGCCAAAACGCACGAGCAAACTGAGTTGTGCAACTCAATCTGCAGGGATGCCCTGTTTTTTGCAGCAAAATGGTGTTTCTGAGTATTGGGAGGTATGAGGGATCAATGGATCGTGCTTTAGGATAGTTGGGATGTATGGAAGATGAGAACAAAGTTTGCTTAGGCTTATGCTTGCAGGAAGTGAGAGTTGGTATGTGTTTGCAATGTTTCTTCTACTTGAAGCAAGAAAGTGCAAGTTGACATATAGGCATGTACAATGCCCTAAAGTATGCTGCAACTTTGGCTCTTGGTAACTGGAATTTGTCTACAAAACTTTGCCTCAAATATCTGGCTTGTACTTCAAAGATTTAGAACTTGACATAAAGCATTACTTTTCAAAAATGGCAAGTTTGCTTTTTCTAATTAAGGATTAATTTAGCATGTATTGTCCAAATGAATGAAATAATGTCTTAACACAATGGTTAGGCATTAAATTAAGGAGTGCAAACTTGGTTTAGAGGCCTGCAAGCAAGTACCAAGCATGCTGGTTTGAAAATGAAACTTGTGATGAGCAAGCTTTGGCCATGAACAAGAATGAGTTTTGGCCAACTTTACAAATTTAATTCTCTCTAACCACAAGGGTGTTTGAGAAGTTCTTGGACAATTTGGAAAGCTTGTAATGTTTACTACAATCCATCTTTGTAATGAAAATTGAATCTCCAAGTGGAACCATGTGAAAAATGGCCAAGAAGTTGGACAAAAATCCTGCCTATAATAGGTCAAAATTTCTCTAAGTTAAAAATGTTTTGCACCCTTGTTCCAAAAATGATAACTTGAGATACAAGCTTCCTTTGAGAAAACTTTGTGAATCAAAGTTGTAGATTTTGCAATGGACTACATCTCTCATGTTTCAAGTTTTGTTTGAATCCATTTGCATCTTAGTGAAAAAATGAGACAAAGTTAGAAAAAAATAAGGAAGTTTCATAACTTAGAAAAATTCTAAGTTATGAAATTTTCTCATTTTAAACCCTAATTTGCAATTTTGGGTTTCTTGATGAACAAGTTTCACATTTTGACATGTCTTGATGAAAAATGAACCTTGGCACTTGATTTTGACCAAAAAGTCAAAGTTTGACTTTTCAGTATACAGTCAAATTTTGATCAGTTGACTGGAAAATTCATCTGTCAATCCTGTGTATTTGAGATTTTTTGAACTTGTTGAATGGATCAAGACAATGCCATTGAGTCCTTGATTCCATATGTGAGCTTGGTTTGCCATTGGTTAGGTCAAACAGTCAAAAATTGCTTTTGTGCAGTCAAAACCCTAAAAATGACCATTTTGCCCTTTTGGTGATCTGATCAAATTTCTTGTGGAATTGTGATCCAAAATTGACCAAATGATTAATGTGAGTTCATTATGTTGATGTGGGTCAAAATTCATGAGATTTGACTGTCAATTGGCCATAGTTGACTTTTTCCCCAATACAGCTGATTTCTAGATCAACTGTCCAATTGATTGGGCAAAGATTGGAATCAAGGCTTGAAACTTGGTATGGATAAACTTGTGAGTCCTACATGAAGCATGAAAGTCACTTTGGTCATTTTAGGTCAAAACATCCCTGTGCAAACTCAAACCCTAATTTGGGTCAACAGTGCAAGGAGGGGTCTTGAGCAGAGCAAACCCTAACTTGATCTTGAGTTCCAAGAGTCTTGTGGTGAGAAAATGTTGATGAAATGAGAGGGCAAATTTTGGGGTACAACAGATACCATTGCTCAGAAAGAACTTGGCCGCGAACCTCCTTAAGAACTTTTTGTCGTTGACTGAAGCTCCTTAAGGGTATTCTTGTGTTTCGAGATACCTTTTGACGTCATGAAACCAAGGTCAGTCCACTACTTCTTCGGTATTAATCTCGTGAAAATGTGCAGGTTCGTCCATTCGTTCAATGGTGATTTGAGGAGCCTCATTATCCCAGTTAAGTTTAAACATGAATGACATTGTAGCTAGCGCATCTGCTAGCTGATTCTCTTCTCGCGGGAAGTGCTCGAAGGTGATCTGCTCGAAGTGTGGTAACAATGTCAGGACATGTTCTTTGTAAGGGATGAGGTTTGGATGTTTAGTATCCCACTCTCCTTTGATTTGACTGATGACCAAAGCTGAGTCCCCAAATACAATCAAGGATTTGATTCCCAAGTCAATAGCAGCCTTGAGACAAAAGATACAAGCTTTATACTCGGCCATGTTGTTGGTGCAGCTGAAGCAGAGTCTAGCAGTGAAAGGTGTATGGCAACCTTTTGGAGAAATAAGTATCGCGCCGATACCATTTCCAAGTGCGTTGGAGGCACCATCAAAGTATAGAGTCCATCGGGATCCTTGTTCAGGTCCTTCATACGGTTTGTTTTCTTCAATGTTGCTCAAAATCATGATATCCTCGCCGGGAAAGTAGAACCTCATGGATTGGTAATATTCGACAGCTTGATGGGCCAGATGATCAGATAACACACTCCCCTTTATGGCTTTTTGGGTTGTGTATTGTATATCGTATTCGGTGAGGATCATCTGCCATCTAGCGATTCTTCCGGATAGAGCAGGTTTCTCGAAGATGTACTTGATCGGATCCATCTTAGAGATCAGTAAAGTGGTATGTGTCAACATATACTGCCTTAACCGGCGAGCAACCCATACCAAAGCGCAGCAAGTTTTATCTAGCAATGAGTATCGGGTCTCACAGTCGGTAAACTTTTTGCTAAGGTAATAAATGGTGTGCTCTTTTCGGCCAGACTCGTCATGTTGGCCCAGTACGCACCCCATTGAATTCTCCAAGACAGTAAGATACATGATTAAAGGCCTTCCTTCGACGGGTGGCATCAAGATAGGAGGTTCCAGCAAATACTCCTTGATTTTATCGAAAGCAACTTGACAGTCATCATTCCATTTAACCACATGGTCTTTCGTCAACAGCTTGAAGATTGGTTCACAGATAGACGTTAGGTGAGAAATGAACCTTGCAATGTAGTTTAGGCGTCCCAAGAAACCTCTGACCTCCTTCTCAGTGTGATGGGCAGGCATTTCTTGTATATCTTTGACTTTGGCAGGATCAACCTCGATGCCTTTGTTACTAACGATGAATCCCAAGAGTTTACCGGACCTGACTCCGAAAGTGAACTTGTTAGTGTTCAGTCTGAGCTTGTACTCTTTCAATCTGACAAACAACTTTTGCAGATGGTCGAGGTGTTCTTCTTTTGTCTGTGAACGGGCTATCATATCGTCTACGTAGACTTCAATCTCATGATGTATCATGTCATGAAACAAAGCTACCATGGCGCGCTGATAGGTTGCCTCGGCATTCTTCAGTCCAAATGGCATCACTTTATAGCAGAAGGTACCCCACTGCGTAACAAAAGTAGTTTTCTCCATGTCTTAGGGGGCCATTTTGATCTGGTTGTACCCTAAAAATCTATCCATGAAAGAGAATACCTTATGTTGAGCTGTGTTGTCAACCAAGATGTCAATGTGCGGTAGTGGAAAGTCATCTTTAGGGCTAGCCCTATTTAAGTCTCTATAATCCACGCACATTCTGACCTTTCCGTCCTTCTTAGGCACGGGCAAAATGTTAGCAACCCATTATGGATAGGAAGTAACAGTAAGAAATCCAGCATTGAACTGCTTCATCACCTCAGCTTTGATCTTTTCGGACATGTCGGGCCTCATTCGGCGGACTTTCTGTTTGATTGGTGGATAATCTTCTCTTGTAGGGAGACGGTGAACCACAATATCTGTGTCCAGTCCCGGCATATCTTCGTAGGACCAGGCGAAGATCTCGACATATTCATTCAACAGCTGAATTAAACGCTCCTTGACATTTGGCTCTAGGTTGGCACCTACTTTAACTTCATTTCTGTCTTCCTCTGTTCCCAAGTTGATAGTCTCTAACAACTCCTCGTGAGGTAGAATAGCCCTTTCTTCTTGTTGCAAAAGTCTAGCCAACTCTCCAGGCACTTCACAGTCTTCATCACCTTCGTATTCGGCATGATTGACCAGATCTTCAGAGTCACTGAAGACCATAGCAGAATTATTATCCATGGAATCCGGAATGGATGGGTACCTGCATTTTGTGAGTGTGGGTGTGTGTAAGGGATAGCCACCTTTAAACAAATAAAATGTAAAAAGAAATACAATGAACACAAAATTTTATATATGAAAACGTCCATGATTCATTAAAAATGGCATATGAAGATGAAAAATCAAGCCCTTACAAATGGACCTATATGCCCCGGGTAAGGCATAAGGCAAAAAGTGTACGAATTGTTTAAAAATTATTACAGACCAACAGAAAATGTTCAAAAGATAAATTACTGATTGATGAAAGTAATGGGAACGAAGTCTTTCGCCTCCCAGTTATTCAGTCCTCCTTCAATAGTTGGAAAGATCCAGTCTTCAAAACTGCTCTCTTCTTCATCATCCTCTAAAGCATGAACTCCATGATGAGTGATTTTCAATGGTGGTCCTCCAGCCCGGGAGTGACGCATAGCCTTCTGACTAGCAGCAGTGAAACCCAAGCCGAACTTATCTGTCTTGTAAGGAAAATATGGCAGTTGACCCCATACTGTGCTTCCTCCTTCCTCGATCACAACCTTCGCATCTTTAAGGGATGACATCCGGGACACAGGTTTGGTAATGATGGGTACAGAAGTCATTGTCTTAGCTACCGCAACTTCAGGGGAAACCTCTTCAAAGTGCTGAAAGGGGGTCTCGATGAATTCACCATCTAATTCAACATAGCGGAATGAATTCAGATGGCTTATTATATACTCCTCCTCACCACGAACTGTCACAATTTTCCCCTGGACAGGGTACTTAAGCTTCTGATGCATAGTAGATGTAACGGCTCCAGCATGATGAATCCAGGGTCTTCCTAACAAGCAAGAGTAGGAGGGACGGATATCCATGACATAAAATGTGGAGTGGAAAGTTTCAGTACCCACTTTAATTGGGATGTCCACTTCCCCGTGGACCATCCTCTTAGAACCGTCAAAGGCTCTAACAATGATATTGCTGGGCTTTAGGGTCAAACCTTCACAGTCCAATCTGTCCAATGCTTTCTTTGGTAGGACATTCAAAGACGACCCGGTATCAACCAGAACGTGAGCAAGAGTAGTCCCTATACATTCCACCGAGAAGTGTAGCGCGTCATTATGCTTTCTCCCCTTAGATGTTAGATCGGCATCGGAGAAGCGAAGACCATTGTCGGAGGTTAGGATGGCTACACACTCCTGGAACTGGTCCGCAGAGGTTTCCTGAGGCACATGGTCCGTCTTCAAGAATTTGATCAGGGCTTTGGCATGAGCTTCGAAACAGAGCAACAAGGCCAGCATAGAGATTTTTGAAGGGGTTTGCCCCAGTTGTTCTACGACATCATAGTCGCTTTTCTTAATTATTTTTAAAATCTCCTCCATTTCCTTTTGAGTGGTCTCGGGGATGATCAAAGGCTGAGCCCTCGTTCTGACAGGCGCTTCTTGGATCCCCTTACCTTTATCAGCAGTAACAGCAGAGGGTACAGCTTCGAGAGTTATAATTTCTTCAATCACTGGAGTTCGTACAGATGTGTAGACTGGCACAAGAGTAACCTTAGGAGCATTTGAGGGTCCGAAGATTTCCCTTGGAGGAGCGATCTCCGGAGAGAAGATTCTTCCACTGCGGGTGATCTTACTTGTCCCCGCAATATTTCCTACGTCAGGAGTCTCTTCATCGGAACTTTCTTCAACTAATTCAATCTGCCTAACACCGTGGTAGAAGATCTCTCCTCCATAATTCCACGGTATTGTCTTGTTGGACTTATATGGGATATGCCCCAGAATTGTTATCTTTAGAGGTACAAACTTTGGATCGGGTGTAATCTTAACATGTCTTTTGGAGACCATGGAAAGATTGTCGGAAATGGTGATTATAGCAACATCGTTGATTGGAGTAACAGGAGTAATAAGAGTTTTCTCGAAGAGGATTTCTTGATTATCCATTAGGCTTTGGATGCCTAACTTCAATAACGGACATTCGGATTGTAGGGACGAACAAAGGTAACAATCTTTCTCACAGCCTGGGAAAATACCGACTTTCAACAGATTCATCTTGATCATTGGTAATGGAGTCATTAAGTCATCAACAACAATAACATAAAGATTTTCTACAACAGCATGGACATTGTGACCATGTTTTGGCATTGGAGCGGATATCACATTAGGTTTTTCAGGGGCGTCAAACTCCACCTCCTTGGCATCTATTAAATCCTGGATCTTATTTTTTAGGGCCCAACAATTGTTGGTGTCGTGCCCCACACTGTCCGAATGATAGGCACACTTTGCATTTGAATGGTAGTAGGGAGAAGAGGTATTTGGATTCTTTGGCGCTTCTTTCAAGTTTGTAAGGTTTAACTTCAACAGATGAGGGAGAACCTGAGAAGGTGTCATATTGATCCAGGTGAATTTCCATGCAGGCCTTTCCACCCTTGCTTGGTTAGTTCTGGGTTGACTGTTTCGAGGTTGATCAGCTGCATAATTCTAAATCATCACAGCCCCCACCGTTGGTCGGGGCTTGACTCTTCCTTGACTTCTCTGGGAGTAAACAGCTGAGACTTCTTTCTTGGCTGGAAAGGTCTTCTTGATAGCAGTGGAAGCAGATGCATCCTTTTGAATTTTACCGCTCTTGATGCCAGCTTCGACCCTTTCACCAGTCAGAATTAACTCGGTGAACCCCGCAGATGAGCTCCCGATCAAGTTATTAAATAATGGACCTGATAGGGTCCCCAAAAACATATCCACAAGCTCTCTCTCAGACAATGGTGGTTGCACCCTTCCAGCCAAGTCCCTCCACTTCTGGGCATACTCCTTAAAGCCTTCATTAGAGACCATACGCATACTCTATAGTTGAGTACGAGTAGGTGCTAAGTCTGCATTATATTGATATTGTCTGTAGAAGGCAGCAACCAAATCCTCCCAGTTGTGTACATCAGATCTCTCAAGCTGATAGAACCAATTTAATTGCGTACCCGATAAACTATCTTGAAAAAAGTAGACCCATAGATCCTTATCAGAAGAATGAGGTTGGATCTTTCTGACGTAAGACCGCATATGCATCTTTGGACAAGACAAACCATCGTATTTAGCAAATGTAGGCACCTTGAATTTATGGGGAATCACAATCCCAGCAACCAGCCCTAGCTCCTCGAAATCCAGCCCAAGCACTATTTGTACCTCCATGGTTGCCAAACGCTCTTCCAGATTTTTATACTTGTCGTCTGCAGGGGGTACTGCTGCTCAGAGTAATATTCATCCTCTTCTTCTTCTTCTTCTTCTTCTTCTTCTTCTTCTTCAACCTCAGATTTGGAGGGCACTGCAGCTCCCTTTCCTTTGCCAACCCCTTCATCAGATGTCGAGGGGAAATCCAGGACTCTTCTAGCTTGGTTCTCAAATCTTCTCCCCACAGTAGCTACACCAACTCTTTTCTTTTTCTTTTTCTCCTTTTCTTTTTCCAGTAGACCTTTGAGCTCCTCCTGACCCTTTGCCAAGGTCATGAGTAGCTGTTGGAACTGTGAATTCTGCGCCTGTAGGTCTTTGACCGTCTGCTCTATATCCATCCTGAAATAAACAATAGATAGATAAGGAAACCTGGTGTGAAGACCTATTTATTCATATGATGAATGATATGTATTCATGTAATGCATTCAAGGATTCAGAAATTCAAATTTATTGTAAACAAAAAAGAGCGCACGTTATAATAAGATAGAATTTGTTAGTACATAAGTGCCCCGTGGGCAAAATAATATAAAATTCTAAGGTAAAAAGACGTTGCGCATCCTCTTTGGTGCGATGTAGGTGTTGAGAGTCTTCTCTTCGTGGAGTCGACAAGTAAGTTCCAAAACCTTCTTCTCACTGGCGTAGAAGGTGGCTTCAAAAGTGTTTCGTTCTTCCTTGAGTTGTATCCAACTCTTTTGCAAATCCTCCAATGATGTTGGCATGTCAAGATGTAGGAGGGTGTATGGAACCTCTCCTTCCATAACAGGCTCTTTGATCATAAGCAGAATGTAGGGGTAAGGCATCATAAGACTCTGGGCGCAGGTTCGTACCCACTTGAGGTAAGGCTCAAGGGGGATGGAATTCTTGTGCCCCAGTGTCTTACTGTCCACTTTGTTGGGCATCCTCCAAGCTTAGATAAACCTTTGTCGAAGTCCTTGAGCGTCGTTGTCGAAGTCAAAAACCAAGTCTGGAATCAGCATGTCATGAGGGCCATCCCTTCGGGAATACCCAAATTGTCTCAGAGCTAAGCAGGGGTTGTAGGTAATGCCTCCCCTAATGCCAAGTAGTGGGACATTAGGGAATTCCCCATAATGATCAATGATGATGACATTTTCTCTGGACCGAGAACACCAATGAACATCAGAATGTGTAAGAGTCATCAATCGTTGTGACCACCTCAAGCCTTGTTCATTCTTCAAGACTGATTGGGGAAGGTGAGAAATAAACCACCTTGCTAGAAGAGGAGTACATCACATGAGAACACCTCTTTTCCTCATTGTTCGTGTGTAAAATGAGTGGAGGATATCCCCAAGCAATGTAGGCACATGATTCCGAGATATGAAAATCTTGACAGCATTCATATCTATAAGCTGATCAGGATTTGGGAACACGACCAACCCATAGATGAGAAGTGCCACAATCTCCTTAAAAGCTTATAGATCTAGAGAATTCCAGCAGTCTTGTGCCTTCTCAAACATAAATTTTTCCAAGAAACCCTTGACACCACTTCTGGTTTCCCAATGACCTTTGATGTCAGATGGTTGCAAGTGTAAGGCTTGAGCAACATCTTCAGGATTTGGCTCTCTTTTCGTACCGTTGTAGGGTAGTTGATGGTGAATAGGAATCCTCAGGAGTTGAGAAAATTCCTCCAAAGTGGGCACTAGTTGGTAATTAGGAAATGTGAAGCAGTGGTGTAGGGGGTCAAAGAACTGGAAGAGAACTTTCACCATGTCTTCTTCAATGTTGGAGTTGACCAAGTTGAGAAGTCTACCATGTCTTTCAGTGAAGGGAGAACTCTCTGGAATCTTGGAAGCAAGCTCCTTGAGTTGAGGAGGAATTCTCACAAGGTTGACTTGAATTGTTTTTCAGCGGAGTGATTCCATAACCTACAAAACAGGAACAAAGATGAAGATCCAAACCCTTGAAATGGTTAGTGGATGCATATGATGCTTTATGATGTTCATGATGTATGCACAAGTAAATGTACAAACAAATCAAGCAAGTTCTTAGTTTCAGGCTTGCATGGGGTTTCATAGGTAAGTACCCTCTTGAAGTTAGTTGGCTCAACCTGTCCTATAAATAGTAACCGGGTTCTAAGGAGCTCAATATCACTGGATTATTTTCTGTGTTCATTGTTTCAGTTTAGCCACTTAACTGGCGACCGAAATATTCCAAGAAAACAACCCTCAATGAGTGTAGTATCGAGTATCTACCAACTTCGGACTGCACCAAAGCCAATCATCTCACTACCCCTAATAAGGCCAAGATGGTCAAGTAAAGGTTCTAAAAGTCCATTAGTGCTTCATGACATCACTCAGCGGCCCCGTATTCTCTTTGATTGACTCAAAGAATACCGGTACCCACAAATATGTCGCACTAATATAGCTATTGCTTCAACCATGTCGGTATACCCCGCACAATTTCCATAACGCATTGTTATTTACCCATGAATGTTTTCCAAATACGGGTAGAGGATTTCAAACCCAAACAATAGAACCAAATGTAGAGCAATCAAAGCAAACAAGGTAAGCATGTAAAGGTGATCTAAACCCTAAGGTAACCCCACTTTTAGATAAGTCCCCAGCAGAGTCGCCAGTTCTGTGATGCGGTGGGAGAACTGACTTGAGGTTTTGCATTTGTGTTCGCAAATGTTTCGGTTTAGCAAGAGTCGCCACCGACTTTTTATTTTATCCAAAGGAAAGGTCAAAAAGCACAGGAAAGACCTTTGAGATGTTTTCTTGGGTTTGGGGGGTAGATTATGAAAAGGGAAGGTGCAAACACCCTTTTCATCCATGGTTATCCATGGGCTCTTAGTTACTTGTTTAGATCACTTACTTTTGCTTTCCAATTGTTTGAAATGGTGTTTTGTGTGTGGTTTTGAAAGTATTTTGAAAAGAGGCCTTATCTAGGAAACCTTTGTAATGATTCTTGTTTGAATGTATACAAAGATGTATTGTCTTTTGAAAAATGTTTCAATGTTTGAAAGTTTGTTTTGGGAAATGTTTTGAAATTGTGTTGTGAGGTGTGTTTGAAAATAGCAAGGATGTTTTTGCAAGTTTTGATCAATTAACTAAGAGTTGTCTACCCTATCTACTTAAAGATCTTTCCTACACATTTTTAACCCTTTTACATTGTTGTTTTACCATTGCATTTGGTAAACAACCTTGTATTTGGATGTTAAACGGGACAGGCGCGGGTCATCGTATTGACCATGATAGCAATAGTGCTAAGTATCTTTAGCAATTTTTTGAGGGACTAGATCATTTTGTATAGGCAACCAAGATAGCGTCATCGAGGGACTATGATCTTTTTGTTTTGCCAAGATACTCAACATGCATACCATGGCCATTTTAAAGGCAACAAGTGGATGAAACCCTAGGGGTGCATGTGTGCATTGTGTTGTCATTTTCATGCATTTATGTCTTGTATTAGGTCTAACTATTTGTTTTGATTTTGGATATTGCATACAAACCCTAATCTCTATCATGACATATTTGAAAGCATAAATGCGTAAAAGTAATCTAAGCTATTACATCATTGATATGGGGAGGAGGGATACAATTTTGAATGGGGAATATTGGCAAGAAAATAAAACCCTAAGATTAACTATTACATCCAAATTGAACTTCTTTGCTCAAATGATAAATAAACCATATTTAAATAAGCAATAAAAATATAAATATGCAAAATATTATGAATATGCAAAAATGTTTTTGTTAATTTTCATGTATGTAAAAATATAATATTTAATGTATTAAAAAAAGAAAATATAAAGTTATTTTTGTTAAGGGTAAAAATCCTAATTTATTTTAAGAAAGTATATATATATATATATATATATATATATATATATATATATATATATATATATATATATATATATATATATATATATATATATATATATATATATATATATATATATATATATATATATATATATATATATATATATATATATATATATATATATATATATATATATATATATATATATATATATATATATATATATATATATATATATATATATATATATATATATATATATATATATATATATATATATATATATATATATATATATATATATATATATATATATATATATATATATATATATATATATATATATATATATATATATATATATATATATATATATATATATATATATATATATTAATTATATTATTTATGTATAATAAAAATAAAATAATAAAATATATACAAATGTCAAAAAATAAAAATATATTAGAAAAAATATTATTTAAGTATGTAAATAATAAAAATAAAAAATATAATATTTTTATGTATTATTTTCAAGTTTTTATTAAAGAAAATAAAAGTATGTTATTTAATAATTATTTTTATGTTAGAAAATATAATTAAAAAAAATACAAAATAAAATGTGAAAATTTATGAAAATGTTTTTGGTAATTTTTTATGTTTAGAAAAAATAACATAAAATCAGAAATGAAAAAGAAAATAGAAAAATATAAAAATATAATAAAATGAGCCAGGGGGTGCAATCAGCAAGTCAAGGGTGCAAAAAGTAGGGAAAATGCAGGCCTAGCCCAAAACTTCATCTTTAACCTTCGTTCAAACACAAAAATACGCGTTCTGAGTTCAACTTCGTATCTCCTGTTTCAGTGCTTAAAAACAAAAACTTGTAACATGAAATTTGTAGAGCATAATCACACGATTCCAACCATATAAAAAACTTAATCTAACTCTCAAAGACCAGAGAGAATTTCTCTGGCCCTAATTTCTAACCTAACTTTTTCAGAATGTTCATCACTCAAATTCTCTCAGCACAGTTAACTTAAATGAAATCTATGTATATGTACAGTTTAAGGGCTATGAGTACTATATTTTTTATTCACAAACCTAAGCCTAATGATTCCTAAATAGAGAGATAGAAAGTTGGAAAATACCTGTTTCAGTTGAACACGAGTATGGCAATGCAGGGGTTTTCAGTGAGGCCTGAGATGTTTGTGAGCCTGCCTGAACTTCCTATGACCTTCCCCAATGCTTTGTTTGCTTTGAGCTTGCTTGAATAAGCTTCTAGAAGTCAACCTGCACAAGCTGAAATCGGAAATGGTGAAGCTTGCAAATGGAGTTACAGTCAATGGCTAATGGTTGGGATAGTTCAGATGGGTTATATGGAAGGTATTGGAACTGGCTTAGGACAAAATGCACGAGTGGTTTGTGAGATGGAAGTGGAACTGCAGAGAGTGCCCTGTTTTGCAAGTTTTTTGTGTTTTGATGTTCAAGAGTGTTTGAGGGATGGATGGCTCGTGTTTCTGGCTCAAGGTAATGTGCAAAACTTGTTTCAAATGCTTACCAGAGTTGGTTATATCAGATACTCAAGTTATGTGATTTTGGCAAGTTGACTTGTTTTGAAAGAAAAGTGTGAAGTGATACAAGATAGGCCTGTACAGGCTATCTCCAAGCATGCATAAGATTGTTGTACCTTTGCCTAAGTTTATGGAACTTGTTTGCTGCAAAAAGAGAGGTCCAAGGCTCAAGGGAAGCAAGTTGACATAAAGTTGCCTTTATCAAAATGGCATAGTTCACTTTTTGCCAAAAATAGATTGAACTCTTGTGAAAACTTCCATTGATCAGAATAATGTCTTAGACCATTGAGTTTGCATTGAATTTTTGAGTGTGGAAGGGTTTAGAGACCTGTATTCAAGTACAAGCTAAGTTGGACAGATTTTGCAACTTGTGTCAACATGAAAATGCCATGGATCAAAAGTGAGTTTTTGCCAAATTCAAACCTTCGATTCCCCCTAACCATAAATGATTTCGGAGAGTTCTTGGACATTTTGGAAATCTTGTAACATGATATAAAATCCATATTTGAAATTCATTTTGAGATTCCAAGTGGAATTATGTGAAAAATGGCCATGAAGATAGGTCAAAATCCTGCCTAAACTAGGGCAAAATTTCACTAAGTTAAAAGTTTCATGGACCCTTGTTCCAAAAATCATAACTTGAGATCCAAGCTTCTTTTGGGAAAACTTTGTGAATCAAAGTTGTAGATTTTGTGGAGTACTACAACGTTCATGTTGGAAGTTTTGTTTGAATCCAGTTGCATCATGGTGAAAATGTTGGGCAAAGTTGGGAAAAAATAAGAAAATTTCATAACTTAGAAAAATTCTAAGTTATGAAATTTTTCAATCTTAAACCCTAATTTGCAAAATTAGGTTTCTTGATGAACAAGTTTCATGTTTTGACTCATCTTGATGAAAAATGACCCTTGGCACTTGATTTTGACCAAAAAAGTCAAAGTTTGACTTTTCAGTGTATTGTCAAATTTTGATCAATTGACTAAAAAATTCATCTATCAATCCAATGCATTTGAGATCTTTTGAACCTTATGAATTGGTCAAGATGATGCCATTGAGTCCTTGAATCCATACTTGAACCCAATTTGCCATTGGCTAGGTGAAAAATCAGAAATTGCTCCTTATACAGTCAAAACCCTAAAAATGACCATTTTGCCCTTTTGGTGATCTGATCAAATTTCTTGAGGAGTTGTGGTCCAAACTTGATCAAATTGTTCATATGAGTCTATAATGTTGATATGGATAAAAAATTATGAGGTTTGACTGTAAATTGGCCACAGTTGACTTTTTCCCCAATACAGTTGATTTCTAGGTCAACTGTCCAATTGACTAGGCAAAAATCTTATTCAAGGCTTTAAACTTGGTAGAGGAAATCTTGTAAGTCCAACATGAAGTATGAAAGTCATTTTGAGCATTGAAAGTCCAAAAATCCCTGTGCAAACTCAAACCCTAATTTCAGGTCAATAATGCAAGGAGATGTCTTGAGCAGAGCAAACCCTAATTTAGTTTTGAGTCCAGAGAGTCTTGTGAGGGGAAATATTGGTAAAATGAGAGGGAACATTTTGGGGTACAACACTAGCCAATGGCCAAGTTCAGGTTCTAAGGTGATCTATCGGAAGAACCTAGAAAACGGGCAATCTCAGGTTCTAAGATGATCTATTGTAAGAACCTAGCCAATGGGCGATCTTAGGTTCTAAGGTGATCTATCGGAAGAACCTAGCCAATGGGAGATATAAGGTTCCAAGATGATCTATTGGAAGAACCTAGCCAATGGCCAATTTCAGGTTCTAAGGTGATCTATCGGAAGAACCTAGCCAACGTGCGATCTCAGGTTCTAAGATGATCTATTGGAAGAACCTAGCCAATGAGCGATCTTAGGTTCTAAGATGATCAATTAGAAGAACCTAGCCATTGGGAGATCTTGGATTCTAAGATAATCTATTGGAAGAACTTAGCCAATGGGCGATCTTAGGTTCTAAGATGAAACATAGGAAGAACCTAGCCAACAGGCGATCTCAGGTTCTCAGGTGATCTATGGGAAGAACCTAGCCAATGGGAGATCTCAAGTTCTAAGATGATCTATTGGCAGAACCTAGCCAACAAGCGATCTCAGTTTCTAAGATGATCTATTGGAATAACCTAGCCAATGGGTGATCTCAGGTTTTAAGATGATCTATTGGAATAACCTAGCCAATGGGCGATCTCAGGTTCTAAGATGATCTATAGGAAGAACCTAGCCAATGGGCGATCTCAGGTTCTAAGATGATCTATTGGAAGAACCTAGCCAATGGTCGATCTCAAGTTCTAAGGTGATCTATAGTAAGAACCTAGCCAATAGGCGATCTTAGATTCTAAGATGATCTCTAGGAAGAACCTATCTGTGATACGGTGGGAGAACTGACTTGGGATTTTTGCGTTTTGTGTTCGCAAATGTTTCGGTTTAGCAAGAGTCGCCACCGACTTTTTATTTTATCCTAAGGAAAGGTCAAAAAGCACAGGAAAGACCTTTGAGATGTTTTCTTGGGTTCGAGGAGTAGATTATAGAAAGGGAAGGTATTAACACCCTTTCTATCCATGGTTATCCATGGGCTCTTAGTTACTTGCTTAGATCACTTGCTTTACTTTTCAATTGTGTGAAATGATGCTTTGTGTGTGGTTTTGAAAGATGTTTTGAAAAGAGGCCATCGTTGTGGCAACCTTTGTAATGATTCTTGTTTGAATGTATACAAAGATGTTTTTGTCCTTTGAAAATTTTTCAATGTTTGAAAGTAGGGTTTTGAAATTGTGTGGTGAAGTGTGTTTTGAAGATAGCAAGGATGTTTTTGCAAGTTTTGATCAAGTAACTAAGAGTTGTCTACCCTATTTTACTCAAAGACCTTTCTTATGTTTTTAACCCTTTTAACAGTGTTGCTTCACCATTGTATTTGGTGAACAACCTTGTGTTAGGATGTTAAACGGGACAGGCGCGGGTCATCGTATAGACCATGATAGCAATTGTGTCAAGTATTTTTGACAATTTACTTAAGGGAATTGATCATTTTGTTTAGGCAACTCAGATAGCGTCATCGAGGGACTATGATCTTTGTTTTTCCAAAGTACTTGACATGCATATCATGGCCCATTTTTGAAGGCAACAAGTGGAGTGTAACCCTAGGGGTGCAAGTGTGCATTGTGTTTGTTTTTTTTCATGCATTTTTATCTTGGATTAGGTCAAACTATTTGTTAATTTGATTTTGCATACAAACCCTAAGTCTAATCATGGCATATTTGAAAGCATTTAGAGGTGCGAGAATTTAAATTCTACACTATTACAACATGATATAGGGAGGGGGTACAAATTTGAATTAGGGATTATTTAGACAAGAAATTAAATTCTAAATTATTACAACCAAATTGAATGTGTAAGGCATAACAATTAAATATACAATATTTAAATAAATACAATAAATAAATATTAAATAAAATGTATTATGCAAAAAAAAAATGTATGTATGTAAAAAGTGTTTTTAATGTGAAATGTAAATGAATAAAAAGTCAATTTAATTATTGTTGTCTTTAGGGAAAAAAACCCTAATTTCTCAAATAAATAGTATTATTTATTATTTATGTACAATAATGGATCAATTTGTATAAAAATAAAAGTATATTTAGAAAAAGGTATTTTTAGTATAAAATATTTAATAAAATAAAAATGTATTATTTTTGGGTTTTTTCTTGTTCTAATTATTTAATAAAATATAGTATATGTATATATATGTATTAAATATATTAAGTGTATAAAAATAATATAAATTATTTACAAAAATAAAATATATTCAAGAAAATGTTTTCAAATGTATATAAAAATAATAAATAAAAGTAAAAGTATTATTTGTATTATTTTTTAATTTAAACAAAATGACATAAAAATATATAAACATTTTTATACTGGTAAAAATAAAAATAAAAAACCAAATAAATGGAAAAATATATAAAAATAATTTTTGACATTTTTTTATATTTATACATACAATAATAAAGTCAGAATAAAAATAAAAATGCAAAAAAGACAAATATGCAAAGAAATGGGCCAGGGGGGTGTGAACTGAAAATGCAAGTGTTAGTAGCAAAAACAACCAGGCCCAGCCCAGTCAACTTCGTCTTCTTCCTCAGTTCAAACAAAAACGCGCGTTTTCCACACAAACTGCTATCTCCTGATTCTGTGTTTTTTTGACAAAACTCATAACATGAAACTTGTAGAGCATCAAACAACGAATCTAACCATATAAAAAACTTAAGCTAACTCTCAAAGACCAGAGAGAATTTCTCTGGCCCTAAATTCTAACCTAGTTTTTTTAGAAAGTTCATGGATGAGATTCTCCTAGCACGATTAATATAAATGAAAACTAAGCACATGTATGGTTTCAGGGCTATGAATACAGCATCTTTCATTCACAAACCTAAGTCTAACTATTCCTAAATAGAGAGATAGAAGTTCATGAAATACCTGTTTCAGTTGACTTCGAGCTGGACAATGCAGCAACTTCCAAGGGTGCTTGAGGTTCTTTTGAGCTTGCCTGAGGTCCACTGAAGCTTTCCCAATGCTTAGTTTGTTTTGAAGTAGCCTGAATCGTGCTACAGAACTCAACCTGCAAAGCTTCCAAACAAAAATGGCAACGTGTGTTAATGGAGTTACAACAACTTGTGAATGATCTGGATAGCTCAAGTAGGTTGATTGGAATGTGTTTGAAGTATTTTTGGACAAAACGCACAAGGGAATTTCAATGTGGCTTGCAATATGCAGAACTGACTCTGTTTTGCAAGAAAATGGGGATTTTGTGCACAAGGAGGTTTTAGTGGTCAAGGACTCGTGTTTCTGGCCTGCTAGGGTATATGAAACTTGTTTGCCAACTTTGTTTTAGTTGGTTTTATCAGATGTGTGTGATGCCTTGTGTTTGACAAGTTTTCTTATTCTTGAAGCAAGAGAGTGGAAGTGAGGTTATAGGCTTGTACATGCCATCTTATCACCCTGCATACAACCCTCTTGGCCCCTCTAATTAGTGGATTTTGTTTTCAGCATAAGATATGGTTCAAGGCTCTAGGATGCTGTTTTGACATAAAGCAAAGTTCAAGCAAAAATGGCAATGTTGATTTTTCCATTTAAGGATTAAACTAGTGTACAATACCTTAATGACCAAGACAATGCATTGGCTCAATGGATTTGCATTAAATTATGGATTACAAACTGGTTTAGAGACCTGTAATTGTGAACCAAGCTAGCTAGGTCAGATTTGCAAGTGGTATGAACATGTATTGGCCATGGTTGCAAAGTGAGTTTTTGCCAACTTCAAGCATTCGATTCTCTCTAACCACAAAGGTGTTTGAGGAGTTATTTGACAATTTGTAAAGCTTGCAACATGTACTATAATCCATATTTGAAATTCAACTTGAAACTCCAAGTGGAACTATGTGAAAAATGGCCAAGAAGATGGGTCAAAATCCTGCCTAAACTAGGGCAAAATTTCTCTAAGTTAAAAGTTTTAGGTACCCTTGTTCCAAAAATTATAACTTGAGATCTAAGCTTATTTTGAGAAAACTTTGTGGATAAAATTTGTAGAATTTGTGATGGAATACAACTTTAATGTTATAAGTTTTGTTTGAATCCATTTTCATCTTGGTGAAAATGTGGGGTAAAGTTAGGAAAAAATAAGAAAATTTCATAACTTAGAAAATTTCTAAGTTATGAAATTTTTCCATTTTAAACCCTAATTTGCATTTTTGGGTTTCTTGATGAACAAGTTTCATAATTTGACATGTCTTGATGAAAAATGACCCTTGCCACTTGATTTTGACCAAAAAGTCAAAGTTTGACTTTTCAGTATACAGTCAAATTTTGATCAGCTGACTGAAAAATTCATCTGTCAATCCTATGCATTTGAGATCTTTTGAACTTGTTGAGTGGGTCAAGACAATGTAATTGAGTCCTTGTGTCCATGGTTGAACTTGATTTTCCATTGTCTAGGTCAAACAGTCAAAAATTGCCCTTGTACAGTCAAAACCCTAAAAATGACCATTTTGCCCTTGTGGTGATCTGATCAAATTTCTTGTGGAATTATGATCCAAACTTGATCAAATGGTTCATATGATTTCATAATGTTGATGTGGGTCAATTTTCATGAGGTTTGACTGTCAATTGGCCACAATTGACTTTTTCCCCAATACAGCTGATTTCTAGGTCAACTGTCCAATTGACTGGGCAAAAATTTGAATCAAGGCTTAAAACTTGGTATGGACAAACTTGTGAGTTCAACATGAAGTATGAAAGTCACTTTGGGAATTGTAGGTCAAAACATCCCTGTGCAAACTCAAACCCTAATTTAGGTCAACAGTGCAAGGAGGTGTCTTGAGCAGAGCAACCCTAGCTTGATCTTGAGTTCCAAGAGTCTTGTGATGAGAAATGTTGATAAAATGAGAGGGAAAATTTTGGGGTACAACACTATCCAATGGGAAATCTCAAGTTCTAAGATGATCTATTGGAAGAATCTAGCCAATGGGCGATCTCAGGTTCTAAGATGATCTATAGGAAGAACCTAGCCATTGGGAGATCTTGGGTTCTAAGGTGATCTATAGTAAGAACATAGACAATGGGCGATATTAGGTTCTAAGATGATCTATAGGAAGAACCTAGCCAATGGGCGATTACAGGTTCTAAGGGGATCTATAGGAAGAACCTAGCTAATGGGCGATCTTAGGTTCTAAGATGATCTATAGGAAGAACCTAGCCAATGGGTGATCTCAGGTTCTAAGGTGATCTATAGGAAGAACCTAGCCAATGGGCGACCTCAGGTTCTAAAGCGAGACCTACAAAAGATCTGCTAGGGGAGACCTACGGGCAATCTATAGGAGGAAATCTAGATCTACTGACGATCTAAGATTCTAAGGTAATACCTAATAGCGATCTATTTAAATTACTAGGCCTACGAGTGACCTACGAGGACATCTAGATCTACGGTCGATATAAGATCCTAGGGTGAGACCTAAGGGCGATCTACCAAAAACTAGGCCTATGGGCGACCTATAATTCTAAGAAGGTGGGTGTATTGGTCATAACACGGTGATTGAAGATACGAGAATGACCAAGTGCATTGCATTTGTTGGGATTTGAATGACAAATAGCCACATACGAGCATTTTGAATACTGGCACAAACAAGTTTTTAAAGAAACTGACACGGAAGAGTGTTTAGAGAAACTGACACAGACGAGTATTTTGATGACTGAAACGGATGAGTGTTTAGGAAACTGACACAGACGAGTGTTTGGAAGACTAACACAGACGCGTGTTTAGGAAGCTGACACAGACGAGTGTTTGGAAGACTGACACAAACGAGTGTTGGAAGACTGAATTATTTGTCAGACGAGAACTGAATACCTGACGAGAACTGGGATTAGAATTAATCGTCAGATGGGAACTGGGTTTAGAATTGATCGTCAGATAGGAGCTGACTACCAGACGGGAACTGGGTTTAGAATTGATCGTCATTCGGGAGCTAACTACCAGACGGGAACTAGGTTTTGAAAATGGTTTTCCAGAGCGGGAATTGGGCTTTGAAATGACAAGGTGTATTGATTTTGATGGGAACTGTGAAGGTGAAGTCACCAGCTGGGGATTTTGGAAGAGATACCCTCTTGTGGGTATGTATTACCATCTTTGAATGATTCAAGTCTTTCGTGTAAGGTACCTGATCTGGCTTATGCTTCATATGCATGTATGAATTTCTTTTGACGTAAAGATCCATTCTGACGGATGAGCTACGCGCTTTTGAGGATGCAATATTATGCAGTGATAATTATATGCAATGCAAAGAAATAGACTTTATAGGGATAAGCAAAGGCTTATTGGGAACTGTTGCTCATCACTGCGGATACTAATACATATCTATGCTGGAAACCTGCATTACCAAATATTGCTGGGGATATTGATAAGAATATTCACCGGGGAGCTTCGAAGATCATCGGTGACTCCGTCGGAGATTGAATTGTTGATGAAGCGAGTTTACAAGTACGCCACTGAATTATGAATTGTGATGTTGGGAAAGAGATAATCTGGCTCGACTTTCCTACGCCTTGAACCGTTGAGAGGGTGGTAGAACTGAATATGCCGAGGAATAGGTATTGAACACCATGTGGATCGCTTCAAATACGTGCCTCAAGTTTACGCCACACTGGGGAATTACCTCTTAAGTCACTCGGGGATGAAAGATGGGCATGTTTTCCTGTGAATTCCCCAGTTTGACTCTGCGAATGCCCCAGTTTACTCCACTGGGTATGCCCCGGTATAATCCATTGTCATAGGCACTTGCGCGTGCCAGTCAAACGGGCGACTCCGAACTTTCTGAATTTACTTGGGGAATAAGGTTTGAAATTGTCTGCAGCAGATGAAGGAGGCTTCGTGCGTTGGCTAGGTCAGGGTGACCGTCATGACGCTTTTATCCTAATTGTAGTAATCTCGTACAACATAATTAGCTTGAGCAACTTTGCAAGTACGGATAAGGAATGCCCCTGTTTGGAGGATTTCTAAAAGAATCTATGCTAAATAGAAGACCCGAATATTCGTGCCATAATACGATATGAGGTGGCCAGCCTCAATAGCTTGAATCATGAAATAAACTTCTCTTGATTACAATTTTCTTGGAGAGATTTTTCGAATCTCGACGTAACTGCCCCTGGTTGAATGAATTCTAAATAGATTTATCGATGTTATAGCCCCTGATTGACTGAAACTTGAAGAGATTTATCGACATGATAGCCTCTGATTGATATTATCTTGAAGAGATTTATCAACGTGATAGCCTCTAATTGATAGCTTTGAGGGAATGCCCAAGATTTGGCTGGTCTCGGAGAGATCAAATCTTTACTTGATTGCCCCAGGTTGGAGAAATCTATTAACTTCATCCTTGAAGGGTACTCAGATTGTAAATCACCAAGAAACTTTCTCTAAACAGCATCTCTGGGCAACGTGGCCCTGGATAAGTCATTTCTCTTGTGACAACTGACTTTTGTTTCAACGGAGTATTCAAGCCTCTCTTTTTTGAAAAGATTGGCCTCCTTACTGATGTTCATCGTGTAAACTTACTTGATGTCAATCAGTTGTTTGGTATGCAGAAGAATGTTTATTATTAGGATAATAATTCTAACGCAACACGTATGTAAGTCTTGAAGTTTGGAAAAACTTTGAATGAAATGATGTTACAACTCTGTTGTGAACGAGTCACTAGCTAGAGAGAAACATTTGCAAATTCTTTTTCATGAAAGATAATGCAAGAATATGATGCCAACACAGATATTTAAACATACCTCTTAGGAGTCAGTTAAACTCTATCTCGTTTTAGCACGCTTTCGAATTGACCCTTGCTTCAATTAGGACTTTGAAAGGGTTGTAACATGGATTGGTTCACGATTTTAGAAAAAGGATTTAAGGCTCAAAATTATTTGGTTCCCACCAATTCTCCATGATGTTCTCCATTCCTATGTTTAGATAACTCGATTCAAGCATTCATCTCTCGAGAAGAGTTTGCGATGGTTTAGGAACCATTGATGCCTCTTGGACACGACAATTACTAAATTTTGATTTTGGTGTCTGATCACAGACTTTGTTCTTCCGATAGGGATTTTTATTGGTAATACTTTACTCGCATTTTATACTTTTTTCAATTTCTTTCTTGCTTTTCCCTGGATAAATTCTTTTGAATTTCGATTTGGAAGTCCAGCGGGATGCCCCAACTTTTACCTAAGCGACTTGTTTTCAAGTTTCGACTTAGCAGGGTTTTTTATTTCTTTCTTATTCATACTTTCCATTTTGAACAAATAATTGATCTTTACTTCGTTTTCGATTTGTTGGAAGTGGTTGTGACTGTCTGAGTCTTTGGTAGATGAGGGATATCCATTGTTGTATCGTCATCTGTTGACCTCCTGATGTGTGAGAGATACCCATTGAGATATCGCTCTCTTTGATGCACGTTGCTGATAGATGAGGGTTAACCATTGTGGTTTTGACTTTCCTCAACCTTTTGATGGATAACCATTATTGTATCCTAGAATGCACACTCTTGATGAGTTTTGAATGCTTGATCAGATTATTTGAACACTACCCTGCCCCGGGTTAAATGTGAGATTTTTTTCTAAACAGAAAAGAAACTCCTAGGTCGAAGGTTCAGAGGGGCTTAATGAGGGTCTATCTCCCTTATATCTCCGGTGTTTAGGAATAGAAACAAGGCTTGTACATCGTCACCAGGGTCTTACTCAAAAGCGTACCAACCAGAGATTTTTTGCATTTTTAGATTATCGTCATCCTCCCTCCAATCTTTACCCAAGCATAAGACTTGGAAACTTGGCATCAATATGCAAGTAAAACATTTAAAGAGTGAATCAAATGGATGAATAAAAATTAAAGGAATACTTCAAAATAAGCGTACTTATTGCATTAAGATTTTCATTCAAAAATAGGCAAGTTTCTACATGCAAGCAATGTTTAAACAAACAAGTAAGAATGCAAATGAAAATGCGGTAAAGAAACTAATGATTACCATCGTTGAGGAGACTTGAATATGTATGGGCTTCTTCATTCTGATGACTTTCTGCAGTCTTGATGCTTAAATAGGCAAGAGAGCTCCCCTTCAGATCTGATGTGAACACAATAATCTCTGTATTGATTTCATCTTGGACCTTGTCTCTGGATGACATACCATCTTCAATCGAATGGCCAGGTGCCCTAGACTAATATGCATAGAAGATTATTTTAGGAGAATGAATGAATGCTTTACCAGGAGAATTGGTATGAACTGCATTACCAAGCATCTCATGCCACAAAGAAACAATACAATTTGTCTTCTATCACAACAGAAGAGACATCTAACTCGTGAGAAAGATCATGGAAGTTGGCCAAATAGGAATTGGACTTTTGTAAAAGACGCCAGACAGGTGTTGGGCTTTATACTTAAACCCCTTTACAATCTTCGACATCAAAACCGAGTGCCCCAGAATAGAGGATGCATCTAGCATGTGCATCACAATCAGAAGAGATGTTTGTAGGGACAGGACCCAAAAGATCATAGTTTTACCAATTGAACTTCTGCTAGGCGAGGAAATAACTGGATATAACGCACTGGGATCACATCAACATGCTGATCAGGCTTCTTCTGTATTTTCTTAAAAGCCTAGCCCAATGAATTCACTTGGGGAACAAAGACGGGTTGTTGTCAAACAAATCAGGGAACGCAGAGCTATAGAGAGTGCCACTAATTGAATAGTCAGATGCCCCGTCGTAGTAACCACATCTGACGTTGGTATCATGATCTAGAAGGGAATTTCTACACGGTGCCGAAGTACGGGGTCTAACCCACTGAAGCTCAAACAAGTGTAGAAACCAATGAGAATGAAGCACCGATATAAGATTAACTCCTCTTTAGGCGTATTCTAATCTCGTTGGTAAAACAAGTTTCTTGAATTACATAGTTAATGGGAACCATCTGTTGATAAGATGTTCCAAGAACTCAAGATTGTATAACACTCCCTTGTTGAAAGCGTTCCCGAAAAGATGAGGAGAAGAGAGAACCTCTGTTGCGGTAGTAGGTTCAAGATTGTTGATATCATCATTAGATCTTCCATGACCTGGCTCATTTGATTCTTGAATCGATTATCTTCCTTCTCGAAAAATCCCGACCATAGGCCAAAGCTTGCATGTATACCATGATCAACCCTATCGGGATCTTCGCATTGGTCAATCCCCCACGAAGTTATCCCATATAGATCTCTGAACATGCGAAGCAAGAAATCAAGTTTGAACCTCTGAAGAGAGCACCAGGTCTGAATAAGAATCCCCAACCTTCGAATACTTGTTATGGATGCATGAATATGCATGGGATGCATGAATGGATGCCATGTCAAGTTTCATCATTTCCAAGGAATTTACTTGCTTTGATTTTGATTTTACGCAAGTAAGGGATGTAAAAGTTCAACACAAGGCTTACAAATATGATTCCTTGGAAATAACAGAACATGTATGTTAAGCATGTGGTTAACCATGTTATGTATGCAAAGACATGGGATCAAAGTTCCATCATTCCTGAATATGATTGCTGAACCGTTTATGAACCATGTGGTTATCGGTAGTTCAAAGGTCCGACATAGCTTCTACACATATAAGAACTAAGTACCATGTAGATTATCAATTGTACATGATTGAGGCTTCTGGAATATTGAACAATGTTGAGCCTTTTCTGAACATGTTGAGAATACCAAGATCGAAGGCCCAAATGAACCTCCAAGTAAACAAGTCAGGAACTCAGAAAAAAATCTGAGAACCATATGGTCACCAACAACACATACGGCCATCATCTGAACATGAGTAACCATCTGAACCTAGTCACCATCTGAACATAGTCACCAACTGTACCTGTGATAATAATTCCCTCCCCACTCACGGGTGTACACTAGGTCAAGGTAAGGCAAGGGTAACTCGAAAATCACGGGTCTGCTTGAAAGTAAAATCATCTCAACACAGACGTGCATGATGAAAATACCTCCAATTGAACCTCATCCAAGCATGGTATGTGACATGACTGCACTAGTCGGACCACGTCCTAAATCCTTCATTCCCCCACTCTATTCCTAGGCTTCCTAGATAGTGCACTCTGGCCTGGGTACTGGGCCTTTTACCTCATAGTAACATCCTAACCTAATCAAGAAGCAGAAATAGTACAACAGTAGCATATGGAAAATAGTAAAATGCAATACACACATATGCTCAGGTAATCATGTAAGAATGAATAAAATGAAAGCATAAAAAATAAACACCCAAAGAAAATAAGACAAGATCTAGGAGTGACTCCGGGATGGACCAACATTTGGTCGAGGTATCCCCAGTGAAATTGCCAGCTGAAATAACCGACTGAAAATCATCAAACAATGAAGTCGCCATCGAACATATTTTATCCGACATGAGGGAAAGGTAAACATCGAGAAAATCTAAGAAGGGAGAAGTCATGGTCTTGCAACCGAGAGATCGGGTAAGGGAGTATGTTACAGGAGGGGAAGGTATTAGCACACCACACGCCCGTAGTACTCTAGTGTATCCACTCTTGTTGTTCTAATCATATGGATGTGGTTAGTCTATGCTTACTGTTTATTGCTGAGGAGGAATGCATGCAAAAGAAAAGAGAAAAGAACATAGGGAAAATAAAGTTGTACTCGCTTGGGCCCTACCCCAATGCCTACATATCCTTTTTGAGGAATCATAGTTACCGTAGTTCAGCTAACGTGTTTTTGTTTGTTTTATGATTTTTATGAACGATGTTAGTCCCACCTTCTGCCGCAGCTCGACCTTTGGAGACTCACGCGTTGGAACAAAAATAAATCAATCATGTCCTTGCTTGAAAATAGTTTCGAGTTACGCCCTCGAGGCAAGATGCCACATTTGTTTGGTTTGTATTTTGTTACCTTGAAAAAGGGTTTAAGTGCGATTAGCATGTTTTATGATTTGCTAAAGAAAAGGTTTTAGTTTTAAATGCATATGCAAAAGGGGAAGAAAAGAGTCTACAGGGGACTAGCCTATTTACAACCTAATGTTATCATACAATGGTAGTCCTAAGGTTTGGAATAACAAAAGAGAAACATCTACCTAATGTTAGCATTCATTGCATGCAATCTAAGGTATAACTTGCATCCGAAAGGAACAAGCACATCCTAAGGGAACATGGTATGTACAAGGATAAAACAAGCAAGCTTGAAAGAGCGAACACACAAAATAGTAAAGAAAATAAGCTAAATGCTTAAGCCAAGGGGAGCGTATCACCCGAGACAAACAAGCGAGAGTAGGATGAAAAAACAAAAATGTGATGTCCAAAGTGACTTAATACCTAACTAAGACATAGGAGATCGAGGTAGGCGACAAAAGGCAATATGAACAATCACTAAGTATCAACATCGGCCAATGAAAACTCCTGACAAAGCGCGGGGGTTCAATTGCAGAACCCTTCCCCACTTGAGGACTATATACACAAGAGCAAGCATAACTCCGAAGCATCATGGTGCGTCACGAGCTAAGGATGACACACACGAAATTACGGGGGTTGATTGAGAACCCTCCCTGCTCGCTTCCTTTTGAGGACTTATCATCTGTACATATGCGGGCACAAATATAAACATGTGTGTGGAATACCTACTTCAAAGGTAGGGTTTGAAACAAACACAGATAGCAGACAAAATGCACACAATGCGGAATTATCCTAAACGAGTCTTTAAATAAATCAGAGGGGTTCCTGACATGATTAGCAACAGAGACTTCCTTCTTACATCTCTATTCCTACTTCTCATGGCATCAGAAAGAAGTAAAACCTTACTTCTCATGATCTCTAGAAAAGCAGTAAAGAAATGCTGCAAAGTGCGGGGAAATACGAAAGGTAGTAATGACAACTACCACAAGCAAGCAAATCATCGAAAGTAGACGAAAGCAATGGGGAAGCAGCAAGTACACGTCGAGCAAGCTTCACCAAGAAACAAAAAAAGTCAGAAATGATATCCAACTAAGATAAAAGCAAACACGTATTGTGAATGCAACGTGCAGACAAAAGTTCCTGCATAAAGCGTCATATAATATCACATGCATCATGACAACATATAATATGATATAATAAGACATGTCGCATCAGAAGCAAGCATAAGCCGTATGCTTCGATCACATAACTACCTGTTATGTTATATGATCGAAAGCAAAAAGAGTGTACCTTGCACAATGAACAAACACGTCAAAAAATAACAAGGCGAAGCGGTATGAAGATATGGATAAAACTAAAAGAACGAAACAAGTATTTTTCATTAGTTTTTAAGTAAGGAAAATTCTAAAAGACTAAAGAATGAATTCCTAGAAAAATTCTATTATACTCTATTATTTTTATTTTTTTATTATATTTTTGCTATATAAAAAACACGAAATAAGAAATTAAAACTAGAAAAGATATAAAAAAGAAAAATAGGGTAGTCAGGGGGTGCTAAACTAGATCAAGGGCATAAACCAGCAAGCAGGGCGTTAGGCCCATGACCAAATGTCCAGGAGCTTATTTTTTTGTTTGGTTTCAAACTTTTAAGAAAAATGGTGTAATGGGCTAGGAAAGGTGGTTATGTGCAGTAAGGCCCAAGGAATGGTTCAGCAGTCCAACAACATTCATCACCATTATTCACGTTTCAACATTATCCCATTTTTATTAAACTGAAAAAATGAAATGAAATTGAAAATTGATGCTGTGAAACAGTGTAGTTTTGTTAGGGTTAAACGTTGGTGACGTTTCATCTTCACATAGCAACCAGAGCTTCTCTCTTCTTCATTCTCAACTCGCGGCGCATACGAAAGCTCAACCTTCTCTGATCGTTCAATTTATCCTCCCCGTATCATGATCATCTTTACCAACATCTGGTCGTCGTACCCTCTTCTCCCTCAAACGGACGCGGCGAATTCTCCTCTTTCGTTTCCTCCCTTAACCGCTAACCTTAATACTCAATGCTAATTTCCACCCTCAAATGCGATGGCTCAATATCTCCATTATTATCTTCAATTTGTCTGTATTAATTATACTTATCCCTCCTAAATCTCATCAACTAATAGAAAAATACTAAGGGCTTTAAGATCCAATTGAATGGCGGTGAATGCGGTTAGAGAAAATTTAAGGGTGGCTTTACACTTACACTATCTATTCTTTGCATATGTATCAATAGCTAAGCGAGAAGATGAAGGAGAGAGGGGGTTTGCAACGACTTACCTATCAGAGACACTCTGATGGTGATTCAATAGTGAAGAAGGTAAGAAGACCAGAGACGAAGCTTGCGAAGCCCAGGTAACCATTGTTTTCTTCCCTTCTCTCCTTCTATGCTTCGTTTATCTCCTTCTTTTCCTTTCTTCTGTGATTTCCCAGTCTTTGATTTATGCGGTTTCAGTTACGTTTTTATTGCACAGAAAGATTAAAGGTATGGAAGATGACGATGCTTGTATAATTATGCAACGTTGAAGATTGAAGAAGAAGATTAAGATGGAGGAATGGATAGTGATAATGGTTGATTCAGGTAATTCTGTTTTATTTTGTTATTGATCTCTTGCTAGCAATTTTTCTGATCTTTCTAGGTTGAATAATTATGAATGGATAATGATTGCGTATTCTTGTGAATCTACAGGGATGAGGATATCAAGTTTTGTTAGAAGGTTAATGATAAAAAATGAAGGTTGAACTAAGATGCTGACAGGTAGAGAGAATGAAGAGGAGTGCAGAGATCTTTTTCTTGGTGAGTTTTTCTCTGATTCCCGATCTGTTATATCAGAAAGACTGTTCTAGGTTCTGTTAGGAAGTTGGTTGTGAATGATTAGCTGGAAGTTTGTTGAGTTTGTTTGAAACAGTTAGGGTTAGTTTTCGGTTAGGAGTTTTCGTTTTCTAAGTTATTTTACTGCTGGAAATTTGTTGGAATCTGTTAGGAAATTCTGTTAGGCTGTTTCCGTTGATGTTCTGTTAACAGTACAGGTTTGGGTTCTGTTAAGAAGTTCAGTTAGAGGGTTGTTAGAGGTTGTTAGAAACAGTTGGGGTTAGTAATTCTGTTTTGGTTAATTTTGTTGGAAGCTGGATGTAAACTGTTAGAGAGGAGGTTATGTGTTAGTTTAGGAATGCAGGGTAGTTTAGGATATTAGCTAGAGTTGACAGTTAGTTGGAAACTAAGCTAAAAGTTAGTTAGTTATTAATCAGTTAAAAGTTGGTTGGGAAAAGATTGAAAAAATTGTTAGAAAATTTTGGGTTGAGCTGACAATTCTTTTTTCTCCTCTCCTCATAATTCTGATTTTCACAATTTAATTTTCTTTTCCATATTTTTCTTATGAATCAAATTTTGTTTTGTTTATTTAGTTATTGCAGGGAACTGGTATCATGAGAAGCGTTGGGTTATCAACGACCAAGTGTGGACGAGTTTTCTAATGGTGCTTCCGGGAACTTTCTTTTCACGTAAAGGGCATAGCTCCCTTGTAAACCATGATTTTATGGATTTGTATATTCGATGCAGGTTTTTGCAAAGTATGTTGGCTTGGACAGTTTTGGGTGTTAGGTCATCCATAGGTAATGAGGAACCTGAAGTTGGTGAGCCACTCAGGAAGTCTTGAAACCGTGAAGACCTTTGGTGCATGAACATGGTTACAACATGAAAGGCATGAAGTGGATTTGGAGCAAAAATCAAAACAAAATGAAGGTTTAGACTTGATCATGAAGTTCACATTTTTGACAGATTATTCCATGTAACTTGTATCATTGTAAAGACCCTTTTTTTGCAATTTGTGATTTGGTACATGATTTTATAATGGAAATGCTTAGTAATATTGTAGTGTAACATGGTGTATGTCAATTTTTTGTAATATGACTTTAAACATTCAATGATAGTTTCTTCAATGTAACTTTTATCTTCCAAATTGATTTTGAAGTCCCAAGCTCTTTTCCTCTAATATTTACTTTAAAGGCCTTTGTATGAATTCAAATGGCCATGGTATGAATCCAGAACATTGGCAAGGTAATCAAAAGCGACTCAAATCTCGAACGAATTCTTGAATGAATATTTGGATGATACTTTGATTAGGATGAAAAGAGATTATTGGATACACGCTTTGTAATTTGAACTCCAAGAAATCCTTCACAAATGTTTAATAACTTTGATTCACTTCAAATATTAATGGGCAAATTCCAAATCACCTTGAACCCCTAACTTCGACTTCTCAAAATCCAAGAAATTGAAATAGTAAGCATTTTAATAAATCCATCCAGTCGCCTTTGTACCATAACTTAATTCAATCCATACAATACTTTGACTTGACAAAAGCAGTGCCTTAAACCAAATGATCTTCAGTTAATGAGATGTTAACCCTAATCCGCTTGTTTCTGGAAGTAATTTTAAAAGAGGGCTTAGTCTTTTCACGAAAACATTGTATCTTAATGAAAGAAGAAGTCTTCAATGATCACAAACCATAATTCCACAAACCAAGGTTGATGAAAGAACTATTTGAAACAAGCTCGTGTGAAGATAAGAGCCTTACAACAGACGAAAACCTTAGCTTCAAGATCCTTGATCCCTGCCAAGTTACTGATCAGTGATGCATGATGTGTTAGATGATCTAATCGAAGTTACATACATGCTAGAAGTGCGAGATATCTAAGAAAAAAAAAGTGAAAGGGTAAGATAAATTTGGGGTATTACAGGTGGTGATAATGAAAGGTTTCTATTGTGGTTTCAATTTTCATTTTAATTTCAACTAAGAATTCACAGTCACCCCATTGCAATTGCCACGTAGAAAATTATCATACACAGTCAGCAAACTAAGTAAAAGGGTGTGGTGAAAATGATTTATTTGATTTATAAAAGGCGGATCATAAAAAAATTACTTCAGGAAGACAAAACCAAATCTCACCCATATATATATATATATATATATATATATATATATATATATATATATATATATATATATATATATATATATATATATATATATATATATATATATATATATATATTATATATATATATATATATATATATATATATATATATATATCCTTCTTCCTTTCCTAGTATTTGTTCACATCATAACCTTCCTAGAATTGATATATATATATATATATATATAATATATATATATATAATATATATATATATATATATATATATCCTTCTTCCTTTCCTAGTATTTGTTCACATCATAACCTTCCTAGAATTGATATATATATATATATATATATATATATATATATATATATATATATATATATATATATATATATATATATATATATATATATATATATATATATAATATATATATATATATATATATTATATATATATATATATATATATATATATATATATATATATATATATATATATATATATATATATATATATATATATATATATATATATATATATATATATATATATATATATATATATATATATATATATATATATATATATATATATATATATATATATATATATATATATATATATATCCTTCTTCCTTTCCTAGTATTTGTTCACATCATAACCTTCCTAGAATTGAAAAGCAAATAATTCTTACTCACCTACTAAAGATATTGTGCATCTCCGGGAAGTATCTAATATTGAAGTATTTCCATGCTGAATAATGTGGTTATCTAATATTAAGCAAATAATTCTCACTCACCTACTAAAGATACTGTGCATTTCTGGAAAGTATCTAATAATGAGGTATTTCCATGTTGAATAATGCGGTCATCTAATATTAAACAAATAATTCTTACTCACCTACTAAAGATACCGTGCATTTTCTGGAAGTATCTTCTAGTATCTAATATTGAGGTATTATATAAAAGTAATAATTGGAAATGAATTTTCGGTTTATACCGGAGTCTATTTTCTGAAAATTTTTATCGTAAAATAGAGTAAATCTTAAAAAACAAATGAATTGTATGTGTGTTGGCGCGCACCCGAAATATATTTATGGTTTTCAAAGGTATTTTTGGAACTTCATGTAATGTGCTAGAAAAATATGGAGTGGAATAAGAAATTCCCATTAATTACATAATAGTTTAGGACATGAATTATTTGTATGTTGTAGTTTGGTTGGGAGGGCCTGGGCTCAAAAGACTCACTCAATCTAATCTGTGGTTGAATCATATAGGTCTATTTTTACTCATTTTTAATCGATTTAGACGGATTGGATTATAACAAATTGCAGATTAATTCGAACGATTTAATGGACTATTTTTTGTTGAGCCACAACACATTTTTAGCTACAAATTAATACAACTTAAACCCAACATAAATCTAAATTACAAATCCAAATTACCAAGAATTTAAATTCAACATAAAGCCAATGACCTATCATTCAATGTTCTATTAATGGCCACAAAAAATCCAAAATTAATCTAAATTACTACAACATAAATCTAAATTACAACAAATTACTACAATTTAAATATTAATAGTAGGATATTGGATGATATATCCAAAACCTAGTTAGTTCTAGAATCTGGAGATCACTACATGCTTTATCATGCAATGCCAAGTTAATGATTCATCTTTCATCATAACCATTAGCCTTATCATTAAAAAGTAGAAGTTCCTCTAATTCTTTACTATATTAATCTACCAAAAGAGCAAGTCATTCGTAAAAAGTATACTAGATTGTGTGGTTGGCTAATTAGAACTAATACAATTCTCTGAGAATTCAAACTGCATAATCACTTGGAATCTATGATCCAGGTTAGTTTGCAAATATAAGGATCCTCCTCCTCCCAACACACACGAGGTGCAAAAGCACTCTGTCACTTAATATATTAGAAGTTGGCATATGTGAGAATTTAATTAGATGGAATATATATGAGTTCATTTTTCCATTGAGTAGCGCAAAATATAAGTCACATATGACTCTAAAAATTTAAAATACAGTTGCGCTGAAAAAGTAAACAAAAAAAAGTTTATATTTTTAAAAAATAAGTGTAATAAGTAAATCAAATTAATAAAGTAAATATATCTCCATATTTTTCAAGCCAACCAGAAGGTTGTGATTGAGACTGTGAAGATCTTCCTCTTACTGCAGAAGAAATTTCTTAGAACTCTGAAATAATAAAATAAAAATAACTTATTCAAAAGATATAACATTACATCATATTTGTTTAAAATAAAATAATAATTTTACCTGTGATAATATCTTTAGATAGCTCAAAATCTTCCATGAGGTTCATATCTTTGAATAAGTTACTAGAGTAAAAACCCTCAAACTCATTTTCTTGATCAATCGAATCTTGTTCCTTTAAACATTGCTCAAAAGCATCATTCTAGCCATTATTGAAGGACGAACAACAGTTGTTTCATCATTTGAAACATTATTTTCACCATTATCAAGAGGTTGCCTATTATGCTTTTGTTCATAAACTTGCTTATACCATTCATACAATTTTTGTAAGCTCTCTTTTATATAACTGATTAATCCGATAGAAAACTCAGATCCAACTCTATACATTTCCTTAAAAGTCCACTCAAGATATTTTAACTTGTATCTTAGATAAAAAATAATTCTGAAATAAATCAACTTGTTCATCTTAGTAGCACGCCCTCAATATCTATTTTACTTTTCCATCATATCCTCACCCACATTTGCAAAAACACCATACAAGTTCATAGTAGCTTGCTTCAGCTCACAATAGATCGCAGACACTTGGCAAAAAGTATTATGCAAACTCACACTTTGAGAGGTGGAAAAAACATTAGTTACTTTATAGAATAACTTTATAAAAGAGATAAAGGCTCTAACAATGTCTCAATCATCACTACTAAGAGGACTACCTTTTTCAAAAAAATCCATATAGCTTGACTCTTCATCCTCAAGCTTATCAAAAACAGTTTGAAACTTCTCTGCAACCTCAAACATTAAATATGTCACGTTCCAACAAGTTGAAACATCGAGACATACTAGTTTTTTTTACAAGTCATTCCAGAAAATTCAATGCATTCTTTAAAATATCATGGTATTCATTGAAGCAAGTAATGTCATTGAAACATCGTGGTATGCTACTTATATGTCTTTGTAGATTTATTGATTTTCCTTTCTTTTAGCTTATGCAATTTCAGTCTATCCAATAAGACAAAATTTCCTTACCCTAAAATTTTATAACTACCCTTTCACATTTCTTTCTTAACCTACTACATTTGGCATATATTTTTAAATTCTTAGAACTCATTAAGACCTGGTTAGTCATAATTTAATCTTATCGAATCAATTTGTAAAATGAGGATTGTTCTTATTTATTAACATGTTTTTTATTTAAAATTATTTGATTTGAAATCTTAATATATATTCAAATGCACAATACTATTGAGTTTGGTATGCGAATATAATTTATATGTGGTTGGATAGTGAAAATTAAATATCAAGTGGTCCAACGAATCTTGAACTAGATTCTGATACAATTTAAAATTGTAGTTGGTCATAACTCAAACCTACAAAGACAAATTATAAGATGAGAATTGCCTCATTTATTAACATATTTCTATGCCTAATATTATGAAATGCATGATTAAAAATATACATATAAGAAGTAAACTTGAGAATTTTATGAAAGGGAAAAATTCTTATAGGAGTAATTCATACTGAATTATAATTAAAAAAAGATAGTAAATGATTAATGAGATGTTCTATATATAGACTTTGTGATACATTAACACAATAATCAATTTATAATAAGCTTTATCTAACCAATTGTTAGATTATGATGGAGTACAAGGATCATTACATTGGACATTTCAACACTCACTTTAAATGATTTGGACACCATATATTAACCCAAAACCTTAAAACATTGAGTTTATGAGTCTTCTCATTTATAAATTGTTTAATATCTACTTTTTCATCTAATGTGGGACTCATACTCACACTTGATACCAAAAATATCACTTTCCAGTATGAGTCCATCCATTCTTATGGGTATGCTCCCCCTCAAATGAAAGCTTTTTCATCCATACCTACTTGCACCGCTGTTGGATGACCTCAACAGAACAAATCGTCTGAACACCCTTGTCAGAAAGACTTTGTAAGTGCAATATCCCCTCTTAGATATTTTGAATGATGTCAAAACTAGGTAATATTTAGTATTTGTACATTGGACTTTATCTTTCTATATCTATTTGTACATTGGACTTTGTCTCTCTATGTAGTATTTGAACACCCTTGTTTTTCTCTAGGTTTGTTTCTGCGCGCCCTCGTAAAACCTTTTTAAAACATTTTTTTTTAAATTAATTTGCAATTTATTCACCCTCTCCCCTCTATATCATATCCTATGGTCTAACAAGTGGTATCACGAGCACCGATTTATCTTATGCATCGAAATCGCTTATTAGATAATGGATTCCGAACCGAAATGGGTATACAATATAGCGCTTATTTTCAATAGCAAAAACTATGGTTATTGAAATATTGTATGTGTATCCATATTAATTTTTTTTATAGGAAAGTATGGAGCACCGTCCAAAATGGTCCATTTTCAATTATCGTGACCAATACAAATGGTGTTGTTACACCTAAATTAGAAGCACAATGGAACGCGGATGATGAGAAATTATGGTCGTATGATTGGAAAGCAAGGAATATTCTCATATACTCTTTAGGAGTTGATGAATTTATCGTGTTTCTCATTTCACAACCGACAAATATATAGGGGACTCATTACAAGTTGTCCATTAGGGAACTAAAAAGGCTAAACAAGTTATAATCAATACTTTGAATCAAGAGTTTGAACTATTTCATATGAAGCATGGTGAAACCATTGCCGATATACAAAAGATGTTCACTCATCTTGTTAATTATTTGAATGCACTTGGTAAGTCTGTCTCCAATAAAATTTCTATTAACAAAGTGTTGAGGTGTCTTAAAACGGAATGAAAATCAAAGTTTACCGCAATCAAGAAAGTTAATGATCTATTGAAATTGGATATTACTATTTTGTTTGGCAAATTTGAAGAAGATGAGAAACATCTCATGTTCTTAGAGAAGCATGAGAATAAGATTAAGAAAGAAAAGAACAAGTAAAAAGAGATAGACAAGAAGTCAATAGCTCTTATGACTTTTAGCTCTAAGTCTTCAACTAAAGAGCAAGACGATATTGGATCTAGTGATGATGATTGTTTGGATGATGAAGAAACGGGGTTGTTTGTTAGAAAATACAATAAGTATCTTAATAAGAATGTAATGAAACACTCTGAAAAAGGTTTCATCAATTATAGAAGACAATCAAATTCCTCAAAGCAAAATGAGAATAAGAAAGAAAAATAAACAAAATTCATGCTATAATTGTGGAAAGGTCGGTCACTACAAGTTAGATTGTCCATTGCTTAACAATGATAAATGAAAGGATCAATAAAAGATGCCTAGAAAACATGGAAAAGCTTACGTTGCTTGTAAAAGTGATAGTGAATCCTCAAGTGATGATGATGAAACAATTTTTTTTGTCTCACGGCTCGTTATAAGGAGGATAATTTTAGCAAGCCTATGACAAACTTTCTCCTCATGGCTCATCAAAAGAAAAATAATGTAAGTCACTATAAACATGAACCTATTGATAGTATGTCTTATTCCGAATTTCAAATTGCTTTTGAAAATCTACATGGTGAAGCCATAAAAGCTTGTAAAAGGTTGGCCTCAAATAAAATAATCTTTTCATACTTAGAAACCAAAGTTTTAGAAATTGAGAAAAATATAGAAGCTCTTATGAAATCCATGTTAGATATTCAAAAAGATAAAAATGATGATGAGGAGCCTTTTTGGTTTGGTTATGAAACTTGTCATGTTTGGCAAAAAGTGGTTATTACTCTAAAAGCCAAATTGAACAAAGCTTTAGAACCAAAAGTTACTTTTGCTATTGATCCTAGAAAATTTAAAAAGTCCTTAAATCCTCCATACAAAAAGTATAGTTTTGTTGAAAAAAAAGTAAAATAGAAAAAGTCTCTCTCATTATCATTTTACTTGTCATTATTGTTTCAAGAAAGGTCATACCATTTCAAAATGCAAATTTAGGAGATTTTTTATTCCCAGAGGTCTTTTCAATGGTTGCCAAAATGCAACCTAGTATCCACTTACTCTCAAGGACCTAATGAAAATTGGGTACCTATCACTCTTGTTTGATATTGTAGGTTGAATGTCTTGGCTCCATAGAGAGAATGTGTATTCTCGATAGTGGATGCTCAAAACATATGACGGGTAACGTTTCCCTATTCATTAACTTTGTGGCAAAGAAGAGGGGTTATGTGGCCTATGCAGAAAACAACACGGGTGCTATTCTTGGTAAAGGTAGTGTAGGTAATCCATCTTCTACTACTATCTCTGATGTTATGTTTATTGAAGGCCTTAAACAAAATCTTCTTAGCATTAGTTAACTATATGATAAAGGATATAAAATTACTTTCATAAAATATTTTTGCATGATTTAACTTAATGAAAAGAAAGATCATCATTTAAGGGCTTAAGGGTAAACAATATCGATATGCTTAACTTGGATGATTTATCTTTGACTAGAACTAAGTGTTTAGTAACCATGCGTGAAGACTCTTGGTTATGGCATAGACGCTTAACTCATGTCAATTTTTATTTACTAAACAAAATGGTCTTAAAGTATCTGATAAGATCTACAAAAATTCAATTTTTAAAAGATCACCTATGTGATGCATGCCAAATGAGAAAGCAAACAATAGTCTATTTTAAATCTAAAAACATAGTTTCAACTTCTAGACCTCTTGAGCTTCTCCATATGGATCTTTTTGGTCCCTCAAGGACTAAAATATTGAGGGTTAATTACTATGGTTTTTTTTATAGTAGACGATTACTCTAGATTTTGTTAGACCATCTTTTTGTGTAGTAAAAATGAAACTTTTTCGGCTTTCTCCAATTTTTCAAAGTTTCCCCAAAATAAAATGGATTTAAAAATAGTTGATATTCGAAGCGATCATGGAGGTGATTTGAAAACCACCATTTGAGTATTATTGTGATTAACCTCCAATTAACCATGATTAACCCCCTTACCTCGAATTCCTAGTACCTTTGATCTCTTCGAACTTTAAGGAATGAATCTCTTATTATTTTCTCTCGGTGCCTTAGCCTCTTATTTCACTTTCTCCCAATTTTCACAATCAACAAGAATGAATCCCTCATCCCTTATTTTCCCTTTTCTACTAATTATTTTTCCTCCCAATTAGCCTTTTACCAACATACCCTCACTTAATCACCTACACGTACCCTTATGCCCTTATCCTCTTATTATTCTACTTTAGTTATTATTATTATTCTATATAATATAAACTATAATTATTACATCTAAATAATTCTAGTTAGCACCTAAATCTTACTACTAACCCCACAACATACAATCACACATCATATAAAATTCACAATAAATCTCAAATAATCATTAAAATAAAGCATTCTAGATTTTGGGGTGTTACAACTCTCCCCCACTTAAAGAATTTCCGTCCCTGAAAATTACCTGAGGAAAATAGAGTCAGATACGACTCTCTCATCTGATTCTCGTGCTCCCAAGTCATGCTCTCACCATCTGGTCCTCCCCACACTATCTCCACCGAGGAAATCTATTTACCCCGCAATTGTTTCACCTCTAAGTCCTCTATCTGCATGGATAATGTCTCAACAGTCATGTTATCTCTCACATGTACATTATCCACTTGGATCACATGAGATGGATCCATAATGTATCTCCTCAAATGAGACACATGAAACACATCATGAAGGTTAGAAAGCGGCAACGATAAATCAATCTGACAGGCTGCTTCTCATATCCTCTACATAATCTGGTACGAACCAACGAAACATGGAGTGAGCTTGCGAGACTTCAAGGATTTACCAACACCAATTATAATAATAACTCTAAAAAACACATGATTTCCCATTTGGAACTCTAGTGATTTCCTCGTCTTATCATGATAGTGCTTATGACGACTCTGAGAAGCATTCTTCTTCTCTTGAATCATCTTAATATTTTCAGTGGTCTACTGCACAATCTCAGCTCCGAGCAGTGCACTCTCGCCTGAATCATACCAACATAATGGAGTCCTACATCTCCTACCATAAAATGCCTCATATGGTGCCATTTCAATACTAGAATGAAAACTAATATTATAAGTCAATTTAACTAATGGAAAGTGGTTTTCCCAAGCACCTCCTTGTTCCAACACACAAGCCCTCAACAAATCCTCTAAAGAATGGATAATTGTCTCTATTTTACCGTCTGTCTGTGGATGATAAGATGAACTCAACTTCAACTTAGTACCCAAGGAACTCTATAAACTTTTCCAGAACCTCGATGTAAACCACAGATCTCTATCTGATACAATACTCGAAGGTATACCATGTAATCTCACAATTTCTTCGATATACATCTAAGCTAACTTCTACATGGAATGGTTGATCTTCATCAGTAAGAAATGATTTGATTTAGTCAATATATCCACTATAACCCAACTCGAATCATTGCCCTTGGTAGTCTTCGGCAAACCAGACACAATCCATGGAAATGATGTCCCATTTCCACTCCGGAATATTCAATGGTTACATCAGACCCAAAGTCTTTTGGTGCTCAATATATGACTTCTGACAAGTCAAACAAGCATAAACAAACATTAAAATTTTCTTCTCTATACTGGACCACCAAAACAATTTCTTCAAATCCTGATACATCTTCGTCGCATTGGGATGGATACTTAGACCGCTTCGATGCCCTTCCTCCAAAATACTCTTCTTAAGCTCTGACACATCTAAAACACACTCTATCACAAAACCTCATTACACCATTTTCATCAACTTGAAATTCACCTCCATTACCTTGGTTAATTAGCAACAGTTGGTCAACCAAGCTCGGATGATGTTTCTGACTTTCTCTAATCTCTTCAAGAATACCACTAGTCAGCTTCAACATATCCAACCACACACCGTTAAGAGTTTCTTCACACACTAAGCTCACATATATGAATTATTTAATCAATTCTAACTCTCTCACCATAAGCATTGACATATGCAAGGACTTCCTACTCAAAGCATCAACAAAAACATTTATTTTATCAGGATGGTAACAAATCAAAATCATAATCTTTCAGAAGTTCGAGCCACCTCATCTACTTCATATTCAACTCTTTCTGGTCGAACAAGTACTTTAAACTCTGGTGATCACTGAACACTTCAAACTTAGAGCCAAAAAGATAATGTCTCCAAATTTTCAATATAAACACCGCAGTTGCCAACTCTAAGTCATGCGTAAGTGTTATAACATAATTTTTCACCTAATATCCCACCTCATATGCATCATTTCATATCTAACCAAATACAAAAATATTTGTGTGTTTTTTCCTTGTGTCAAGCAGGTTTTTGAATCAAGAGGTCTTCATCAATACAAGTCTTGATCAATTAGGGTTTTGATTGAATGAAGTGGATCATTGACTTTTGGCTCAGTTCATAACTTGATGGCTTGGAGAATGGTTCAAAGAACTGAAATACAACATCTTTACCTAATTATGTGGCTCAATACATTTTCAAAGATATAATTGATTGACAGTGAAAGGATTGGAATCAACTGATGAAAAGCCAACTGTAACACAAAAGTCAAACTTGGACTTTTTGGTGAACATTGAACTTCAAAGATCAAGGATCATCAAAACATTCAAAATTATCAAACTTGATCATGAAGAATTAAGAGAATCAAGAAAAAGTCAAAGTCAAAGATTGAATATTTTTGAACACTTAGAAAAATCAAGTGTTTTTGCACTTAAAAAGCCCTAACTTTATAGAAAAGTTTCACAAAGATCTAAGTTGATTCCAGGAAAACTTTCAACATGAAAGTTGTAGGAAATGTAAAGTTCTACAACTTTGTCAATGAGAATTGATCTCCAAAAAAATGCTCAAATCAAGAGATATAAGCAAGATAAGTTCTCCCAACACTTAGAGAAATATATCAAACAATTTTGACCTTAAAAAGTGACCAACTTTCTGGCCAATTTTCACTAAGATCCAAATTGATTCAAGAAAAGTGGTCAAAATGAAATTTGAAGAGCATGTTCTAAGATTTCCAAAATATCCAAGAGCATAATTTTATCATGCTTAAGCAAGGAGAGTCAAAGAGATGAAGTTAAGCATTTCATGCTTGAATTTCAAGTCTTTTGTGAAGAACTCAAGACCAAATCTCATAACCATGCTATACAATCTCACTTTGCAGGCCTCTAAACCCATAAATCCTTCCATAATCAGATGATTTCACAAGATTTTGAGCCATTATCCAAGTGACCAAGGCTTTATCCAAGATAACTTGCCATTTAAGGGAGAAAGGTTACACTTCCATTTTGGAAAAGTTACTTTAATCATAATGTCAACTCTCCTTGAGCCTCTAACTTGTTCCTTTTGCACACACATAATCCTAAAAGATATCAATCACCCTAGAGGAGTTGTACCATGCCTTGGAACCATGATTTTGCAAGAAACTTCAAAGTTCCATTTCACCCAAACCTTAACTCCACAACTTATAAACCAAACCTTCTCATTACTTCAAAAATTTTCTATAAATAGAGGCCCTCCCTCACTGC
Source organism: Vicia faba (assembly GCA_948472305.1). Classification (NCBI taxonomy): domain Eukaryota; kingdom Viridiplantae; phylum Streptophyta; class Magnoliopsida; order Fabales; family Fabaceae; genus Vicia; species Vicia faba. Next base: position 317,892,261 of record OX451738.1, on the reverse strand, counting down.
ATAAAGAACGAATTCACATCTCTCAAACTCTCTCAAAATTCAGAATTGGTTCAAAACTCCATTTTTGAACCTTGAAAACCTTATCTTCGAAATTCATCACCCTTGTAAGTATTATGCAAAATAACCATCTAAACACTTCATAAACATCATATAGAAGTCATCCAAACCCCTATTACACTTCTATAACATCATCATCACCATCCTCCAAAATCAAAAACCATGGCTTGCATTTTTGCTTGGTCAGAGAGTTCCAGCTAGCTACAAGGTATTCTACCAATTGGAATAACTTCAAGGAGGTCCCAACAAGCTAACCATATCACCACATTGCAATTAGAAGAGCTAGAAGAAGTGTTGTACTTTATCGAACTTGGTAAAAAACTCAAACTTTGAACTCCTCATTCATGCATCATTAATGTAGAATCTATGAATAAAAAAAATGTAGATATATTTGTCCTAAAGCTAACCATGTAATTATTTTTCATCGATTTTGTCTGTGGGATGAGAATCGTTTCTCTGAAATTTTTTAGGGTTTATTTGGTACTAGAAAAATTGGCTTCCATCTTTGATTTATAGCTTTTGAAACTTATACCATTGCATTCCTTGCAAAATTTCAAGAAACTTTGGTCTTTAAAGTTTTCAAAATAGTTAAGAATTGGAGAAGTTAGAATATCAAAAGTGGAGGTTTTGTGGTGTTGTTACGGTCGGGGAAGAAAAAGACGAAGGGTGGTGCGAATTTAAAATTAAAAATTGAGTTTATTGTATATTTATTGGTTGTTGTTTTATGAACGGATGAAAAAACCACCCTAGTGGCAAGAAGCGAGCGCTTGTAACCTTTGGGGCGTGGGTTCGAACCTCCTGGTGCCCACCCCTATTTTTATCATTTGTTTTCTTCAATATTTTTCACCCTTTTTTTTCTTTCAATTTTCATCTATCTCTTTCACTAATTAAATTCACTCTTTTTAAGCCAATTTTTTGAATACTCTTAGTTTATTACTTCTATTTTATGAATACTATAAAAAATCACAAAAATATTATTTATTTCATCATTTTCTAATTAAATCATAGCTAGACTTTTTTTAGGTTTTTTAAAGCATTTTTCCATGATCTTTTGATTGATTTGCCAATTTTTCTCATAAGGCATGATCTTACCATGATAGATCTTGATTCTCACTTGATATCTTGACTCTTGAGTAAACATTTCATGATAGCTTGAGTTTATTTTAGGTTTTTCTGACTCAAATTCAAAACAAACCATGAAACATATCTTAAAAATCAAAAATATACTTCATGAGTTTCATCTTGATTGTGATGCACACATTGATTCAAACATTAAACTCATTCATGTTTTAACAAGCTTGCCTCACTTTTTTAAAACATATTTCCTTTATAAACTCTTTTAATCCAAAATAATAGCATGCTTGTTTAGTTGTTGTTTATTCTATCTTTTGTCATAAATTTTATTTGATAAAGCATGTTAATTATTTCTCCTTTTGATTAACAATTGCGATATGTGTTTTTGTTATTATGTTAATAATTAATATTTAAATACTTGTGCCCAAATCCAAGGAAAGGATAGTACTGTTGACTTTATAGTCATAAGCATGTGCATTCTCCTTTGTATAAAACCCTTGTGAATAATCACCCTATATATTCTCATATACTCTAAAGAAACCTTTTAATCCTAAAAGCTCAATTTCTAAACTATCACCTCTTACATATAAAAACCTTGATTGTGTGTCATTGCATTTTTTAAACTTTCTTTTTAGTCAAATGCTTCAATATACTTAAGAATATTAAAACTCTTTAAAAAAACTAAAATAACTTAACCTCACCCAAATCTTTTTGCCACTTTACTTTTCAATTTAAAACTTTTCTCAAAGAGATTAGATACAAAGTTTTCTTTATTAGTTGAGATATGATTCTCCTATCCCCATAGTAATTGTTGAAGTAAATGCGATTCTTTCCACGTGAAGACGTTACTTCATGATGATGCAAGATCCATCTTCTCATAATTGTGGTGGTATTAGTTGAGCTTTCTCTCTAAAAGATGATGAAATATTTTTCTCCTAAAATCAACCACAACAAACCATTTTTTTTATTTTTACCATGGAATACTAGGTTTTGATCCTTAATTGGTATGTAGGTATAAGAATATACCTTTCCAAATAAAAATATCCTAAAATATATTTCTTTTCCCATCTCCACACTCATTTAAACAAACAAACAATTTTAACCAAAAAATATATTTTTTAAATGGTTCCTATAGAGTACTATAGATACATAAGGTGCCAATACCTTCCTTTTGTATAACTAACCCCCATATCTTGGATCTCTTTCTTATGTTTTGATTTCAGTTTTTACTTCTTGCATTGCATGTTGAAGTCGATACTCTGCGACTCCGTGGTTGGTATTTATCCCCCTCATGAGGTTGTCGTTCATCGTCTCTATGAAGTTTATATCTTTTCTCCCCAGGGATGTTTTGCCCAAGTCAGGTTTTCTTGAAAGAGATGTTTGATTAACATGTTTGTTATGCCCAGTGGAGAAAGTCTCCTACTTTTCTGGAGTTTCGTGCATAGACGAATCCCATATAGGGTTCTTTGACCCCCAGTGATAGAGTATTGCTGAAATATTTCCTCGATGGAGTTCTGAACCTCAAACTTATTGTTCAAAGATGCCTCGCTCTTCTTCAAGTGGAGGTTGTTACCCTCAACGATAGTATCCCCGTGTGGCCTTGGTAGAATTCTTTTATTCAAGAATTTTTGTGATTTCCTAGTTGAAGTAACTTTTATTGAGGGCTTACATCAGAAGGTCCCAGTTCCCAGCAAGATTCTCTTTATCCCTGGAAAGAGATGTTAGATTTTTCCCCATGGAAGTTGGGAGTTGGATCAGAGTTCAAAATTTCCTCTGAACTGCAATTTATTTTTGCAGTATTTTCCCCAGTAAAGGCGTACTTTCGCCCCGAGTATCCCTCATTCTCAATGCAGTCTGTTTCTTTCAAGGTTTTCTAGGAAGAATCATTTTACGTACTAACTAGAGATTTTGGTATATTCCCCTTGAAGTCAAAAGTCTATGGCTTCCCCAGTGAGGTTTGCACTTGTTCTCCCCATGAAGCATGTATTCTCCTACTCAGTGAGGTGTGCACTCTCTCTCTCCAACGCGGCTTGCCTATATCGGAGTTTCTTAAAGAGACTCAGAGACTCATGTTTACTTATGAGAGATTCTAGTTTGTTATCCTTATGAGGACGACCATCATCCGTAATGAAATGATTGCTTCTCCCCAGTACAGAACTTCTTGCCGGCTTAAATCTTGCAGATATGGCTACACTCAATGCAACCAGATATCATTGATGCTATCATCTAAAGGCTTTGGAACCCCTAGTGTATGAGGTAGTCTTTGTCCCAGTCGAAGCTGAATTTCAAGGACCTGCCAAAGTAAGGTACCTATTATTCCCCAGTGGAGCTATTCTTCTTTCCTTAGTGGAGCAAGTGTCATGTCTCCCCAGTGTGGTTTATATGGGAATGCCGATAAGAACTCTTTTATCCCTGGTGATAGAAGATTTTGTTGAGATATCCCCAGTGGAGTTTCTGTCCCGTGATGTTTGTTTTTTCCCCAAATGAATATTTTTTTTACCCCCCGACGTTGTCATCCCCAGTGTAGTCTGAGTAGAATTCTTTTTAGTTAAGAATTTCTATACTCCCCAATAGAAGTTATCTTCATCTAGAAATTTTATGCCAGAAGTTTCCACCCCCAGTGAAGCTCTCCTCTTTCTAACAGAGGATAAAGAATTTGTTCCCCAAGAAGTTGGAAGTTTGATCATGATTCAAGATTTTCACTGAACTGCATATTATTTTTGCAGTATTTCTCTTCGGAAATTTAATTCCCCAGTGATATTGATCTTTAGAGGTTGGTGGTTCCGAGTCTCGGTGCCCCATTGAAGTTCAGATTTCCTTTTTTCTACAGAGGATCAGATGTGCAAGAATAATCGTTCAGAAGTTTATTGTCTCCTCAGTAGTCGATTATTGATGTGCTTTCCCAGTGCATCAATAAACATGCATCATTACATTGCATCCACCAAAACTCGTAGCATTTCCATTGTATGGAGCATTACGCTATAAAAATTCAAACATTACATATGTATAAGCCAATTGTGTTCACATGTGGTAACTAGATTTTTATGCGCTCAAATTTGAATTATCTCCACAACAAGTCTAGGGTGACTCCATTTTGTTTCCCCATCAGAGTCTGTTTGATTTACCACCAGTCGGGTCTTTGGTATCTTCCATTTCCCCAATAAGTTATGGGTCTCTCTTTCCCTTGCAAGCCTTTAGTGATTTTACCTGTGTTTGCCTTTGCCGTCAGAATATGGGTAAGGGTCTATGTTTGGACTTTCTTGCTTCACAAGTGTTTGAGTCTCCATACTTGGTGTGTGGTAATTCAGATAATTGCCACTCTTGAAGAAATACAGTCCGCTTTTGGTATGAGGGATTTTGTAGCTCTCGCATATTTGCAACTCTTAAAGCTCAACGTGTGTTGAAAATCCTTATTTCGAGTCTCTATAGTTGGTCTCTCTTTTCTAAGCACAAGTCCGCCTTTGACCGGCGTTTTGTTTGGATTCAAGAAATACGTGAATCCTCAGTAAGTTCTTTTCCCTTAAATCCGTCTTCAGTTGGTATTCTTGTCAGAGTACCCCTCAGCTGGTTTCATTCTCCTGTAAAGTTTATCTTTGATGCGGCGTTCTCGGTGAGTTTACTTTGGTTAAAATCCTCTTCCATTTTTCTCAATGAAATCTGTCGCTTAGTATCCCCAGAAAGTCCGTCTTTGGTCAGTATTCTTCCCCCAAAAAGTCTACCTTCAGTTAGTCTTCTTTTATCTGGAAAATTCACCTTTTCCCGGTGTCCCTCCTTTTTGTTGGTTAAAGTTCACCTTCAATCGGGGTTCATTCTCTAGAAGTCTATCTGTGTTTAGCATTACTTTCTTGATATCCTTGGTTATATGTTCTTTCCTCCGGGCGTATATTCCTAATATATTTGGTTAGACTCCTTTCCTCCGGCCTCTTTCCTTATATATGTCCTTTCCTCCAGACATATTTTCTTGATATCCTTGGTTATATGTCCTTTCCTCCAGACTTATTTTTCTGATATCCTTGGTTAGAGTCCTTTCCTCCGGCCTCTTTCCTTATATATGTCCTTTCCTCCGGACATATTTTCCTGATATCCTTGGTTAGAGTCCTTTCCTCCGGCCTCTTTCCTTATATATGTCCTTTCATTCGAGCATATTTTCTCGATATCCTTGTTTATATGTCCTTTCCTTCAGACGTATATTCCTAATATCTTTGATTAGAGTCCTTTCCCCCGACCTCTTTCCTTATATATGTCCTTTCCTCCGAACATATTTTCTTGATATCCTTGGTTATATGTCCTTTCCTCCGACCTCTTTCCTTATATATGTCCTTTCCTCCGGACATATTTTCTTGATATTATAACCTTTCCTCCGGACATATTTTCCTGATATCCTTGGTTAGAGTCCTTTCCTCCGGCCTCTTTCCTTATATATATCCTTTCCTCTAGACATGTTTTCCTGATATCCTTGGTTAGGGTCCTTTCCTCCGGCCTCTTTCCTTATATATGTCCTTTCCTCCGGACATATTTTCCTGATATCCTTGGTTAGAGTCCATTCCTCCGGCCTCTTTCCTTATATATGTCCTTTCCTCCGGACATATTTTCTTTATATCCTTGGTTATATGTCCTTTCCTCCGGACGTATATTCCTAATATCTTTGGTTAGAGTCCTTTCCTCCGACCTCTTTCCTTATATATGTCCTTTCCTCCAGACATTTTTTTCCTGATATCCTTGGTTAGAGTCCTTTCCTCCGGCCTCTTTCCTTATGTATGTCCTTTTCTCTGGACATATTTTCTTGATATCCTTGGTTATATGTCCTTTCCTCCGGACATTTTTTCCTGATATTCTTGGTTAGATTCCTTTTCTCCTGCCTCTTTCCTTACAATAAACCTGCGTAAGACTCAAATCTCAACAAGAAAAAGTGAATTACAAATTTCAAATAATCGGATAACCATGAATTAATTCCTAAAATAAAAAAAATAAAAGAAAACTAACAAATTTTTATATTTAATTTTATTATTTTTATCATGTGAAGAAAAGTTCAAATAAATCTAAACAATTCATAAAATAATTCAAAAGAAATCACAAAAAGAAAAAGAAGCAAGCCAAAGGGGTGCATGCTGGAATTCATGTGGTGTGCTTTAGTAATCTGGGCGCTAGGCCCATGTAATAATGATCCATGAGCTGCCTTTTTTGTCATAAGGCTTGCAGGCTCCAAAAAATTCACGTTAGGCGTCAGGATGCCATTCGGCCCAGCCCAGTAACACCAATCCAGCTTTTGTTCTCTAAAAAGACTAAAACGAGCTAAGAGGGAGTATGGTATGGTCCAGCTTCATGTAGGCTCAGTCCATTTATCTTTTTTTTCTTTAGCATATTAAAAAAGAATTAAACTATAAAAAAATTGAAAAGGGATTAGGGCATCAGACTGTATCGGTATAGCTTCAAGGACGAAATTACTCTTCCCTATCTAAACTCGACGACAACTCTGATAAACTCCTTCTTCTCCGGTGATGAACGCTAGCACCAATACTGATCCGCCTCCGTCTACTTTGCAATCCTCATATTCTCATTAAACACAATTTCATGTTCTTCTTCTCCAAGAGAATTCAACAATACTACTCCCCAATCCTCGCTTCCGTTCTCGTCTCAACAACCTTCCTTTTCCTATCATCTCTTTGAATTCATGCCTCTTCTCTTCTTTGATGAACTCCGATCCATCGTCGTTGTTATCTTATCACATTTTTCTTCGAGGTTTTCGAACAAACAAACATACACGGTATGCTAATCAGGGAGATAGAAGAAGATTTCCTACCGGATACGAGTTCAGAGATTCTTCAACAGTGATGCCAACGGAGAAAGGAAATTTAGAATTAGATTTTTCACTGTATTCTTCTTCTTTGATTCATTCTCTGTTTCTTCTTTATTCTTCTTGCAGAATTTGATCGATGTTGTTTCTGTTATGATTTTTGCGCAGGTGTCTTGAAATTCTTATGTGTTGTTGGTGATGATGATTGAAGTACAACGAATAGGATTGAAGATGATGAAGGTTAAAGGATCGAAGCAGAGAGAACTCTGAAGTTTTTCTGTGGTGATTATTCTCAGAAATTGAAGGATAAAGTTCAATTGTAGAGAATTTTCAAACAGTTTGTGATTTTTGGTGGTGGTGATGTGTGATTTTTGCTCTGTTTGAAACACTCATGAGCTGATTCTGGATCTAATAATACCGGTTGCAGGCCTTACCTCAAGCCACTTAGGAAAACTAAAGGAACCTCTCAACTGATGGTTTGCTGCCTTCCGATTCGCCACAATAGTAGACTTCCCTCCACAAATTATTTAAAACAAAGCATTGTCTTCTTTACCTTTATTAGTAATGCGCAAAATTGATGTGTCCTGACTTTCTTCTGTTAGCGTAAACAACTAGGGCAAACACTCTATTGTGAATCTGAGTTTTGATTTTAGTTAGTAGTTTGTTTTTGAGAAAACTTGTGCTCCCTTTGCACTCATCTTCTAATCTTTGTTTTGATCAAACCCCCACATTATTTTAAAACTATAAGTAGGTTGTCCACTGAAAAATAATGCAGAGCGATTTACAGTGTAGTTTTTTACTCTGGATTTCTGATGAACTCTTGGTTCTTTGGATAATATGTAGGCAATCATCTTAAGAATGCAGCAGGTTGGCTCATTACCACAGTACAAAACTGCTCTGGAATGACCACGATTTGAAACTATAATATGGGATGGACAAACAGTAGCTACAACATCAGTGGAACCAACAGTTCCGGGTGCAACAGGTTCACCGTGAACTTTCTCGCCAACTTCATTATCAACCTTCAAAAATTCAATCAGTGAAAACCTTTTCATAAATCTTGAAAATTATCCTTTGTACTTCCAATTATTAGACATTCTTTGAACAATTGTACTTCCTCAGCTAAAGCCAAATGCATACAATCACAACAACAATTTATCTCTTGAGAGCAACGTGGCCATCATATATTCTAAAGAAATGGATTGTCTTCTAATTAACATCCTTGTTGTTAATTCTCTCGTATTTTTGTGTAGGTTGCAAAATGACTTAGGGGCGGGACCATGAAGGATAAGGCTTGAAGAAAGGACGTTCAAGATGGAGTCAAAGGAGACTTGGTAAAGAAAATGAAGGATGAAGATTAGATTGTAGGCTTAATGTGAACTTTGTAGAATTGGTCAAAAGTGTAATCTCTTTCTATTTTTTTAGTATTGTAATGACAATTGAAATTGGATTTAAAGTATAACTTTGATTCATATAGAGGAATATGACTTCTTTTTAAAAAAATTGATAAAGTTTGAATACCCTCCACTATGCTTCAATTTGAATAAATCTTCAAGCATCTAATATTTTCTCCAATTTGAAATCTTGAACCTTGATTTCATAACATTGTATTTACTTTGGATTCTTCAATATTTCTCGGATGAGTTTTGTGATGCTTGGTATCTTGGATATGAAATAGGACTTGAATCTTTATTTCCCTCCAAAAGCTTCTTTTAACATTTCAAAATTTGCTTCAAATTGAATCCTTTAATATAACACACCATGAGATAAGATACTCTTAGTCAATCAAGGGAACTTAAGCAAGATATTGTCAAAACCTTGGATGCAACTATGACCCAATACACCACGTTCACCTCAAATCCTCGTGTGAGAACCAAAGAGATAACTTGTATGGCCTAAGCAATGTAACATCTTGATCCTCAAGCATCATAGTTAATTGGAAGAATTTATTTGAATCAATGATAAACACAGCTGAAACGGTAGAGTGGGCACCAGTATATCCACATTTGTCTTCTGCATGAAGTTTCCGATCACATAGCTTGTGACTTTAGTAATAAGTTCCCCCTTTCGATTTACAAAGAAAGGTCGATAAAAAACCCTAGCTAGTCATTGATGAAGAACCTTTGACCATGATTTAACAAACCTGAATTGGTAACTAAAGAGTGGATGAATGGCATGTCATGGTCATTAAGCTCGATCAAATGATAAGCGCACTTATATGAGGAGACGTCTTTGTTAGAACAAAGTTTGAATCTACTACGCTAAGTTTAAGTTTTGATGATAACAAAAGGAAAAGATATATTAATTATGTGATTCATGTAAGAACTATTTGCTACCTAAAAATTACTTTCTGTTTTACAGAAACTCTGATGGGTATCAGCATGAGAACATAATAATCAGCATCCGAATATTAGATATCAACATCAGCATCAGAAGATGCTATATCAGATACCAGAATCAGAAGAACAACTCACGCTTATGCTGAAGCTTGATGAACAGAACTGCGCTCAACACTCTGAACTCTGATAAAGACAACAACAGTTCATCAGCACTTAAGCAGTGTCAGAATGAGCCAAAGCCAGAACACGCTTAAGTGGCAACGGTACTGTGCATTCAAGATGAGTTATTACCAACGGCATCATTCCAGACAAGATCTGCTTAATAAGGAAAGATTGTTATTGGCATTGAATCAGAATTATTGCTCCAACGTTCACTAATTTCAATGCTATATAAACAAGTCAATGAAGATTGAATTGGCTAATGCTCTACATCAATCTACACGCCTAAAATCTATTCAACATCTTCCTCACTCTCAGTTTGCTAAAAGCTCCAAAATTCCTTACTCAATTATTTTAGCAATCTAGTTTCAATAAGCTTAAGTTGTGTAGTATCACAGTTGTGATAAACAGTTTTGTAGAAAACATTCACACACCTAGATTTCAATTCTTTGTAAGAAAGTGATTCCTTGAGAAACCGGTTTGTGGTTTGCATCAAGAAGGCTTTAGCAGTTGTTAAAGCAGATTGTAATATTCAGTTGAATATAGTGGATTAAGACCTCGTTGGAGAGAGGCGAAATCACCTTGACGGGTGGACTGGAGTAGTTTGAGATCAAACGAACCAGGATAAAAATATCGTGTTCATTGCATTGATTTTCAGTTTTACAATTCAACCCCCCTTCTTGTGTTTTTCACTTCTTCAATTGGCATCAGAGCGCCTGGTTCTGAGCTAAAACACTTAACCGTGTCAGTACAAGATCCAGCGTCAGAAAAACACAATGGCAGGAACTTATCATCACACCAGCAATGACAACAATGAAGACAGAGACAGATTCAGCGGCAAACCTCCAGTCTTTGATGGAGAAAATTTTGATTACTGGAAAGACAGAATTGAAAGCTTCTTTCTGGCACATGATGCTGATCTGTGGGACATGGTGACAGATGGATACACGCATCCTGTGAATGCAAGCGGTCAGAAGATTGATAGGAAAGCAATGTCTGACCAACAAAAGCGTGACTTCAAAAATCACCACAAGGCCAGAACCATCCTTCTCAGCGCCATCTCTTATGCTGAATATGAAAAGATCTCTTACAGAGACACAGCAAAGAACATGTTTGACTCACTCAGAATGACGCATGAGGGCAATGTTCAGGTCAAAGAAACTAAAGCTCTTGCGCTCATTTAGAAGTACGAGGCATTCAAAATGGAAGAAAGTGAATCCATTGAAACAATGTTCTCAAGATTCCAAATTCTGGTAGCTGGTCTCAAGGTTCTGGACAAAGGATACTCTACTGCTGATCATGTCAAGAAGATCATCAGAAGCTTACCAAAGCAGTGGAGGCCAATGGTTACAACTCTGAAGCTAGCAAAAGATCTCAACAAAATTTCTCTGGAGGAACTTATCAGCTCCCTCAGAAGTCATGAGATAAAGCTAGAAGCTGATGAACCTCAGAAGCAAGGTAAGCCTTTAGCATTAAAATCTAACAAAAAATATGAGTCTAAAGTTTTGCAGGCAGTAGAAGAAACATCTGATGGATCCTCATCAGAAGAAGACGAACTTTCTCTCCTCTCCAGAAGAGTGAATCAACTGTGGAAGCAGAGGCAAAGGAAGTTCAGGAATCCCAGAAGATCTGATCAGAACGAGTCTTCTTCCAGATACAGAAGGACAGATTCTTTCTCTGGATACAGAAGATCTGAAGGTTCCTCAGGAAGCAGAAATCCAAACACCAAGGACATCATCTGCTATGAGTGCAATGAGCAAGGACACTACAAGAGTGACTGCCCAAAGCTTCAGAGGGAAAAGCCCAAAAAGAAGTTTGGAAGAGAAAAGAAGAAAAGTCTCATGGCTACATGGGATGACTCTGACTCGTCTGAAGCTGACTCAGAATCAGATGATGAGAGAGCAAACATAGCTCTCATGGCCAACATTTCAGAAGATAGTGAAGCTTCTGAATCAGACTCAGAATCAGATACTGAAGAGGTATTTCCTGACTTTGCAGTTAATTTTACCAAGGCTGAACTTGCTGAAAGCCTTAACGAAATTCTGGAAAGGTACCAGCAAATTAGAGTTAAATTCAGAAACCTGAAAAGGAATCTTGAATCTGACTCTGATAAATCTGAGAGTCTTAAATTGGAAAATTCTGAGCTGAGAAATAAAATTTCAAAATTAGAAAATGTTTTACAAAACTCTCAGAAGGAACCAAATTCTGAAACTCCCAGCAGCGCTGATGAGATCATCAAGGAGTATGATCATAGTTTCCAGAATTTCCTTGCTAAAAGCATAGATAGAAGCAAAATGGCTTCAATGATCTATGGAGTTAGCAGAAACGGCAGGAAGGGAATAGGATACCAAGGTAAGGTTCCTACACCTAAGAATGTCATGGATTTAACCATTAAACACACTCCTCTGAACTCACATTTTGTGTATGGTCACACACATGATATTAAATACACTAGCAGTAAGTATTCTGTGAAACCAAAATTCAACCAGAGTTTTGGTAAATCTAACAAATCAGGACCCAAGAAAATCTGGGTACCTAAGGATAAAATAATACATGTTGCAGATATCTTTAGCAGCAAATCAGAAACACCAGTCATGGTACCTGGACTCTGGCTGCTCGCGACACATGACGGGAAGGAGGCATATGTTCCAAAGCCTGGAACTTAAGCCTGAAGGCCACGTTGGCTTTGGAGGCAATCAGAGGGGAAAGATCATTGGCTCTGGAACTGTAGGTAATGGAAATCTTCCCTCTATAAATAATGTTCTGCTAGTAGATGGATTAATGCATAATCTGTTATCCATAAGTCAATTAAGTGATAACGGTTATGATATAATCTTTAATCAAAAATCATGTAAAGCTGTTAGTCAGAAAGATGGGACTATCCTATTTAATGGAAAGAGGAAAAACAACATTTACAAAATCAAACTTTCTGAACTGAAAAGTCAGAATGTAAAGTGTCTTCTGTCTGTTAACAACGAGCAGTGGATCTGGCACAGAAGATTGGGGCATGTTAGTATGAGAAGAATATCTCAGATTGACAAACTCAATCTGGTCAGAGGACTTCCTAATTTGAAGTTCAATTCAGATGCTCTGTGTGAAGCATGTCAGAAAGGCAAGTTTGCAAAACCTTCTTTCAAATCTAAAAATGTTGTTTCTACCTCTAAGCCATTAGAACTTCTGCACATTGACTTATTTGGACCAGTTAAAACTGCTTCAGTCAGTGGCAAGAAGTATGGGTTAGTAATCGTAGATGACTATAATAGATGGACATGGGTAAAGTTCTTAAGACACAAGGACGAGTCACACTCTGTGTTTGTTACCTTCTGTAACCAAGTTCAGAATGAAAAGGATCTTAGAATCGTTAAAGTCAGAAGTGATCATGGTGGAGAGTTTGAAAACAAAGATTTTGAGTCATTCTTTAATGACAGAGGCATTCTGCATGATTTCTCTTGTCCTAGAACTCCCCAACAAAATGGAGTTGTAGAACGAAAGAACAGAACATTGCAAGAAATGGCCAGAACCATGATCAATGAGACAAACGTTGCTAAGATCTTCTGGGCAGAGGCAAAAAACACAGCGTGCTACATTTAGAATAGAATCTCAATAAGACCTATTCTGGAAAAGACTCCATATGAATTGTGGAAGAACTGAAAGCCCAACATTTCATATTTTCATCCATTTGGATGTACCTGTTTTATGTTAAATACAAAGAATTATTTGAACAAGTTTGACTCTAAAGCACAGAAGTGTATTATGTTAGGATACTCTGAACGCTCTAGAGGGTACAGAGTATACAATACAGAAACACAGATTGTGGAAGAATCAATCAGTGTTTGTTTTGATGATAAGCTTGACTCTGAAAAGTCAAAGCAGAATGAAGTTTTTGCAGGTATAGAAATTGAATTTATAGGTTCTGAAGACAAGTCATCAGAAGCTCTCAACACAGACACTCCTTCAACATCTGAAAGGAGCACTGCTAGCAATCCTACAACAGCTGCTGATCAACCTCAGAAGAGATTACCCAGAAGTAGCTTGGATCACCCAGAAGAAACTATCTTAGGAAGAAAGGAAGATCCAATCAGAACAAGAGCAAGCTTCAGAAACTCTGAAGAAACCCTCATGGGACTTGTGTCTCTGATTGAACCTTCTTCTATTGATGAAGCACTTCTGGACAACGACTGGACTCTAGCAATGTAAGAAGAGCTGAATCAATTCACCAGAAATGATGTATGGGATCTTGTTCCCAGACCAAAAGGATTCAACGTCATTGGAATAAGATGGGTGTTCAGAAACAAGCTAAATGAACAAGGTGAAGTCATCAGAAACAAGGCACGACTGGTAGCACAAGGTTATAGTCAGTAAGAGGGGATAGACTATACAGAAACCTTTTCTCCATTCGCCAGGTTAGAATCTATCAGACTTTTAATCTCATTTGCTGTTAATAGAGGCATCACTCTGTATCAGATGGATGTCAACAGTGCATTCTTAAATGGTTATATAGAAGAAGAGGTTTATGTGCACCAACCCCCTGGTTTTGAAAATACAAAACTGAAATTCTGGCTGCAGATACTCAATGTCACGTTCAATGTTATAACACCGTATCTGACTTACTATATGACAGTAAATACAAAAGCAATAAAGAACACAGTCAATTGTTTACCCAGTTCAGTGTGCAACAACACCTACTCTGGGGGCTACCAAGCCATGGAGAGAATCCACTATAAGAGATGTTAATTCAGGAATAAACCAACCAGTTTATCTCCTTCACTTAAGACCTACCCAATGCAATTCTAATCTAAGTACAACTTAAACCTGAGTTCCTACTCACTCCCCCTCAATCACAGCAGTGATACATAAACCAATTTGACTTAAGAATTGATGAAGACACTCTTCAAAAACACACACTTGATTAAGCTTCACAGCTTTTTAATCAAGCAACACAATCACTCGTGCTTCACAGCTTTGAGTGATGCACACAACTAACTTGACTATGCTTCACAGCTTTAGTCAAGGAACATTCAAACACTCTTGCTTCAAAGTTTAGAGTGCTACACAACCCTTATAATTTGAAACCTATTCCAAGGCACTTATCACAATGATAATTGCTTGGAGTACAATAAACAAATCTATACAGATTACAAATGATCTTCTAATCAAATCAGCAGGGATCCTTGAAAAACAGCAGCTCTGTTGAATATATAGCAGCTGCAACTTCAGTTAGGGTTTCCAAAAACCTAGGGTTAATTCCGTTTGACCTAAAGACCAGGTCACAGGACTTTATTAACCAGGTTAGGGTTGAGCTAGGTTATCCCTCAGAAAACGCAGGATTCTGTTCAGGAAGGACTGAGTTATTTCCTGAAAAAACTCAGACTTATCCAATCCTGTAATCCTGTTAGTTCAGAACAGGATGTCATAACATCTGTTATGACATCTGAGAAAACCTGTCTACTGATTTAGCAAAATGTGATCATTTTGCAAAATGCTCAGATACACACTTATAAACATCAGTATTTGAATTACAATATTTTTCTGCAAAGGTACCTACTGAGTCAGTACAAACTGAACTAGAATGTTATGATATCAGTCATGACATTCACACATACACTTGGGATTTACCAAAAATGCAAGCCAATACCTAAACACCTACAAACTCCCCCTTTGGCAGATTTTTGGCTAAAGACCCTAAAACAATCAGAGATAGATAGCAGCAGAAGTAAGTGACAGCAGAAAAATAGAATGTCAAGTACTAATTAAGTAAGTACCAAAATATTCTCCCCCTCTTTAGCCACAAATGGGCCAAAGATACATGTTCAGAAAATTTTACAGTTATCCAAAACAAACTAATAAGATCAGCAGCAGACAACAGCAGAACACACTTCCAAACTCCACCAGCAACACCACCAAGCAGCAATCAACCTTCAAGCACTGTCATCAGACTCAGAGGAGCTAGTTTCTTCAATGTTGAGCTGTCCTTCAGCTTCTACACCTTCTTCCCTTCTGCTTTCTTCAGCTTCCTCCTTTTCTAGCCTGGCAATTAGAATTTCTAGGGTCCTTTTTCTAGCATCCAGCTCTTTGCAAGTTTCTTTTAAGACACCTATGACATCTGATGTCTTGGACTGGGTCTTTACAGACGATGTCTGAGCTGATGTTATGACAATGTCTGGAGCATGAGATCCCTGAAACAATTTGTAGTGCAGGCCAAGGGCAGGAGCTCTTTTGCAGACTATATCTCTTGCCACAAGGATATCAGGGAATTGTGCAAGGATGATTCCACAAAGGAGGGAGGGAAAGGCAATTGGTCCTTTGACAGCATAACTGCCAGCATGCTTTAAAGTTTGTTCAAAGATGTACCTCCCATAGTCAAAAGCAGTCTTGGTTCCCACAGCATAGATAAATCTCCCCAATCCTGTGGAGATAGTTGATTTGTGATTTGTAGGCACCCAGTTGGCTGCTCCTATTTTATGCAAGATGGCAAATTTCATGCTGAGTTTACTTGCATTCAGCTTCCCTTTCAAGGGCCAGCACTTTACTTGCCTGGCTGTGATGGTTAGACAAACTTCATTGTCAGTTGCCTCTAGATCAGGACAGTCCTTATTTGTTCTTCCAAGAAACTTGTTGATTTCTGATGGAGAGAACTTGACCCTTCTTCCTCTAACAAAGACACTTTCAAAGTCAGCTGACCTTCCATCAGCACAATCATTTGACAAGTTCACTACAAACTCCTTAACCAGATTTTCATAACATTTGTTAAACTTTATCACTGTCTTCATTAGCCCAACATTCTTGATCAGATCCATGATGTCTTTGCACTCCAAGGCATCATTGTTGAGTTCTCTCTCCAAGGCTATTCTCTTTAAGCAAACATACTTCCATCTGTTTGCATTGTCAGGATGATGAAAGGAGATGCTGTCTGTTGGCACTTCAGGCACTCTAGCAATCTTGCTGGAGGGGAGCTTCCTTCTGATGGGAGTTTCTTCAATATCAATCTCAAATTCTGATTCATCATCAGAATCAGAAGTTTCAGGTTCTTTACTTTTCTTAGAGATTGGTTGTCTAGCAGTCTGCACCTGTGCCTTCTTCCCTTTTGTCTGAATACTTTTATCAGCCATCCCTTCAGCCTTGGATTTCTTAGCATCAGGTTTATCATTCTGACTACTCTTTCTTTTCATCAATCTCCTAGCAATGCTAGGGTTCACATTAGCAATCAGTTCATTATCTGAGTAATCTTCATCCACATCAATGATAGGTGGATCAGCAGCCTTTTCAGAGGGGTTCTGAATGTTGTCTTTTGGTGTCACAACATCCTCAGTGACATCTATATTTTCAGAACCTTCCACATTTGGACTTTCTGATTGATTTAAAGGGATAGAAATCCCCGGTACAGATTGGTTGCCACTTAGTATGCTAGTAACCAGCCTAGCAATAGCTTGGTGTACTTGAACTGATCCTTCTCTATTAGGTACAGAAGACGAAGGATGAGAAGAATTACCAGAGGCTGTAGCTTGAGCTCTTCCTGCATGTCTGGTTCTGAGCTTTTTGACTCTGGCTGGGTCAGTTGCCATCTCCCTGAGAGGAGTGACCTCAAGAACTTCAGATTCTATGCATGTAGTGATTGCCCTAGAATCTTGGTCAGATGATGACGATGATGAGGAAGACGAGGTCGCCATGGTTGAAGACGATGTCTGAGACATTTTGATTGACTTCGAGTAATGGTAGTAGCTTGAGAAAAATCTTTGATTGGGAGGAGGAAACAGGTTGCAAGGATGAGAGAGGTAGGGGGTAAAAGGGAGTCTCTTCAACTTCTTAAAGCTTTTGAAGAAATTGTGAAAGAATATGATTAACCCACTAAATATAGACTTAATAAAATTAATCCCTTCAACCCTTGTTTTAAGCAAAATTAATTGCTATAATTTCTCATGTTGGTGAATACCCAACCTGCCCCTTAAATTTTCAAGTTTATTTCCAACAAGAGCCTTGGTAGAAGAATCAGTCAGCTGAAGCTTAGAGAAACTATGTTCCAGTTTAAATGACTTCTTCTCTTCAAAGTCAATAGGGTTCAAGGAAATGTTGATTGTTTTCAGATTGTCACAACACAATGTCACAACATCTTGTGTAACATTGTACTCAGGGAGCATCTGTTTTGACCAGAATTTATTAGACTTGTTATTTCCAACATCCTTGTCAAGATGACTTAAGGTTCTGACAACACATTCTTCTTCAAGTTTATTTGCCACATCAATATATTGTCAGCCTGTAGTTTTGGAGTTCTTCTGACAGCTTCCATAGAAATAGCTCTTTTCATTCTTCCAAGCTTATGCTGCCACAGTTTCATCTCTTTTTCTTCTTTGATGATTTGACACATAGTGGAGATATCAGTGTTCTCAGGCTGCCACACGTAACAGTTATCTTTGGATTTGATTCCTCTCATTACAACATCTAGTTTTTCATTAATTACTAGACATTCAGATCTTGAGAAGTTGACCATGAATCTTAGATCACATAATTGACTGATACTAATGAGATTAGTAGTCAACCCTTTTACCAGCAGTACTTTATTCAGACTTGGAACTCCAGGGCAGTCCAAATTACAAACTCCTTTGACTTCACCTTTAGCACCATCTCCAAAGGTCACAAAACTGGTGGTGTGAGGCATAACATTATTGAGGAGATTTTTGAATCCAGTCATGTGTCTGGAACATCCACTGTCAAAGTACCAATCTTCCTTTGCAGAGACCCTCAGGGAAGTGTGAGCTATCAGTGCAATAGCCTTTTTCTTCCATTTAGGAACATGAAGTACCTTTTTAGACTTAGGTTTGGCACCTGAGTTCTGATTAGGATATCAATGTAGTCTGAAGCAGAAGGGCTTTATGTGACCATATCTCCCACAATGATGACATTTCCATCTTTGGTACCTCTTCTTCATATGTCTCTGTCCCTGATGTTGAGAGTTGTGTTGAGACATCCGTTTTGACATTTGCTTACCAGTACCAGATTTCTTTGCTTCCATAAATCCTAGTCCAGATTTATTTCCCATATTTTGTCCAGCCTGAAGGATCTCTTCCAATTTGTCTGTTCCATTGGTCAACATCTTGACAGATTTGGTCATTTGATTCAGTTGTGAGTTCAGCAATTGAACTTCTCCTTCTAGATGACTTATAGTTTCAAGATTCGCCCTTTTTTCAGCCTCCAGTTTAATAATGAGTTTTGATTTTTTCTCATTCTGCACACAGACTTCAGCACTTCTGATACATAATTTCTTGTAGGTATCAGCCAGTTCTTCAAATGTCACTTCTTCATCACTAGTGTCACTTTCAGAAGTACAAACACTAGTTAGGGCAGTAACTAGTTTGGAAGATTCTTCTTCAGAATTACTTTCTGAATCATAGTCAGACCAAGTAACAGTCATTCCTTTCTTTTGCTTCTTAAGAAAGGTAGGACATTCAGCTCGAATATGTCCATATCCTTCACATCCATGGCATTGAATACCTCTGCCTTGGTTTCCCTTATCTTCTGACTTTGGTCTTCTGCTGGAACTGTCAATGTCAGAGGGAATGTTATGAACATTAGACCTTGACTTTGGGTCCATTCTTTTGATGAGCCTGTTGAATTGTCTTCCAAGCATGGCAATAGCTTCAGATATGTTTTCTTCTTCATCCTCCTTGTATTCAACATCAGTGTTGGATACAAGTGCTATGCTTTTGTTCTTCTTGTCACCATTATCAGTGATCCCCATCTCAAAAGTCTGAAGAGACCCAATAAGTTCATCCACTTTCAACTTGCTAATGTTCTGGGCTTCCTCTATGGCAGTTACCTTCATTGCAAATCTTTTAGGTAAGGATCTGAGAATCTTCCTCACCAGTTTTTCTTCTGACATTTTTTCTCCCAGTGCTCCTGAGGTGTTGGCAATCTCCAAGATGTTCATGTGAAACTCATGAATGGTTTCATCTTCCATCATTTTTAGATTCTCAAACTTGGTAGTCAACATCTGAAGCCTTGACATTTTTACTTTGGAAGTTCCCTCATGAGTAGTTTTGAGAGTGTCCCAAACTTCCTTGGCCAGTTCATATTGATGTACTAGTCTGAAAATGTTTCTATCAATTCCATTGAACAAGGCATTTAGAGCTTTTGAATTTCCCAGAGCTAACTCATCTTCTTCTTTACTCCAATCTTCCTCAGGCTTCAGACTGATTGTCCCATCTCTCTCAGTTATGGTGGGATGGATCCATCCTTTGTCAGCAGCTCTCCAAGCCTTTTTGTCTAGAGATTTTAGGAAGGCAATCATACGAGGTTTCCAGTAGTCATAATTAGTTCCATCCAGAATGGGTGGTCTAATTCCAAAAACTCCTTCTCTATCCATAGTGCCAGAAAGTGATATCCCTAGATCTCACCCAGTAATACAGGCAGGGTGCCTGCTCTGATGCCAATTGAAATTCTGGCTGCAGATACTCAATGTCACGTTCAATGTTATAACACCGTATCTGACTTACTATATGACAGTAAATACAAAAGCAATAAAGAACACAATCAATTGTTTACCCAGTTCAGTGTGCAACAACACCTACTCTGGGGGCTACCAAGCCAGGGAGAGAATCCACTATAAGAGATGTTAATTCAGGAATAAACCAACCAGTTTATCTCCTTCACTTAATACCTACCCAATGCAATTCTAATCTAAGTACAACTTAAACCTGAGTTCCTACTCACTCCCCCTCAATCACAGCAGTGATACATAAACCAATTTGACTTAAGAATTGATGAAGACACTCTTCAAAAACACACACTTGATTAAGCTTCACAGCTTTTTAATCAAGCAACACAATCACTCGTGCTTCACAGCTTTGAGTGATGCACACAACTAACTTGACTCTGCTTCACAGCTTTAGTCAAGGAACATTCAAACACTCTTGCTTCAAAGCTTAGAGTGCTACACAACCCTTACAATTTGAAACCTATTCCAAGGCACTTATCACAATGATAATTGCTTGGAGTACAATAAACAAATCTATACAGATTACAAATGATCTTCTAATCAAATCAGCAGGGATCCTTGAAAAACAGCAGCTCTGTTGAATATATAGCAGCTGCAACTTCAGTTAGGGTTTCCAAAAACCTAGGGTTAATTCCGTTTGACCTAAAGACCAGGTCACAGGACTTTATTAACCAGGTTAGGGTTGAGCTAGGTTATCCCTCAGAAAACGCAGGATTCTGTTCAGGAAGGACTGAGTTATTTTCTGAAAAAACTCAGACTTATCCAATCCTGTAATCCTGTTAGTTCAGAACAGGATGTCATAACATCTGTTATGACATCTGAGAAAACCTGTCTACTGATTTAGCAAAATGTGATCATTTTGCAAAATGCTCAGATACACACTTATAAACATCAGTATTTGAATTACAATATTTTTCTGCAAAGGTACCTACTGAGTCAGTACAAACTGAACTAGAATGTTATGACATCAGTCATGACATTCACACATACACTTGGGATTTACCAAAAATGCAAGCCAATACCTAAACACCTACAAAAACATCCAGAACATGTTTTCAAACTAAAGAAGTCACTATATGGTCTGAAACAAGCTCCCAGAGCTTGGTATGAAAGACTAAGTAACTTTCTGTTAGAAAATGAATTCACCAGAGGGAAGGTGGACACTACCTTATTCTGTAAGTCAGTTAAGAATGACATCTTAGTCTGCCAAATTTATGTTGATGATATTATTTTTGGATCTACTAATCCTTCTCTTGGAAGAAAGTTTGCTAAGTGTATGCAGGCAGAATTTGAGATGAGCCTCATGGGGGAACTGAAATTCTTTCTAGGAATTCAGATCAATCAAACTCCAGAGGGAACTTACATTCATCAGAGAAAATATATCAGAGATCTTCTGAAGAAATTTGACCTCTCAGAATGTAAGCCATCAAAGATTCCAATGCATCCCACGTGCATTCTGGAAAGAGAAGAGGTAAGCAAAAAGGTAGAACAGAAGGTCTACAGAGGTATGATTGGTTTTCTCCTTTATCTGAAAGCTTCAAGACCTGATATCTTATTCAGCATATGTATTTGTGCTAGATTCCAATCAGATCCTAGAGAATCTCACTTAACAGCTGTTAAGCGAATTTTCAAGTATCTGAAAGGTACTACTAATCTGGGTTTATTTTATAGAAAATCTAGTGATTACAGCTTAGTAGGCTACTGCGATGCTGACTTTGCTGGAGACAGAGTAGAGCGTAAAAGTACTTCTGGAAGCTGCCAGTTTCTGGGAGAAAATCTGATCTCTTGGTCCAGCAAAAGGAAATCCACAATTGCGCTATCAACAGCAGAAGCTGAGTACATAGCAGCAGCAGGATGTAGCACACAAATGCTCTGGATGAAAAGTCAGCTTGAAGACTTCCAGATTTTTAAGAGTAACATCCCTATACTCTGTGACAATACTTCTGCTATTTGCTTAAGTAAGAATCCCATTTTACATTCTAGAGCTAAGCATATAGAAATAAAACATCACTTCATTAGGGAATACATTCAGAAAGGAATTTTGAACTTAAAATTTATAGATACAGACCATCAATGGGCTGATATCTTCACTAAACCCCTTTCTGAAGATAGGTTCAATTTCATTCTGAAACATCTCAGCATGAAAATCTACCCAGAGTGAAAATGCTTTAATTCTATATATTTATCTTCAGAATGTATTTGTTTTACTGTGAACCTCTGATCAATCTCTTTTCAGAAAGATAGAACATGCAGATTGTATCAGATGCTATTCTTAAAGATCTGAGCGTTTCAGCTTAAAGATAGACGTGCTGCTCACTAAATCAAACAAGTGTCATCCAATCATCAGCAAATCTCTGAAGCAGAACGCGTGCACGCTTCTGAGAAGGAAAAACGCTGATTGGGTGCATTGAGACACATGTCTGGTAACCGTTTCAAGTATCTTTCTCAAATCCCCCAAAATCAGCAAGCATTAAATGAAAGTAATCATGTTTTAAAACGTAATCATGATTTTATTTCTCTTTCTTGAAACCGTTTACACTTTCAAAAAGTATTTTGAAATCTATTTAAGCATTTTAACATCTCACATTAATCTTTTACCGTTTCTTAAAATCTCTCAAACATTTTTCTGCATTTTCTCTGTGTGTTCATCTTTCTCAAGAAACCATTTTTCTTAGTTTTCTCAGAAAAACCCTAAGTGTGAACATGGCAACCTCCAGCAATGCTTCTGCAGGTTCTCAGAAGAAGGCTTCTTCTGAACAGTGCCAAGTTCCATTCAGAACACTCCTTACACCAGTGAAGAATTTGGAAGTGCTGTCTGAACTGATTATTGACTTTTCCGGTCTGAAAGAAAATGGTTTTGACTTGACAAAAGAAGTTAGGGCACAGGGATGGGAGAGATATTTTGACAGGTTGGTTGGACCAATGTTCCCAGTCTTGGTCAAGGAGTTCTGGATTCATGCGTCCTCATCAACGCATCAAGTCACCTCCTACATAATGGGAAAGAAGATTGTGATCACTGAGGATCACATAGCAAAATTGATTGGTTACAGTGGCGGTGGTGTCCGCTGTATCGATATGGCTGAAAGATACTCTGACGTTGGTGTCATTGCAGAGCAGATTTTCACCCATGGGGTTCCCAGCAGCAAGATCAGAGACTTAAAGGATCACCACAAAGTATGGGCGAAGATTATTCTGGGGTGCTTTAATCACAGGAAGCCAACAAGTTCCCCTGATTATATAAATATAGATCAGCAGTTTCTGATCTATTTTATTAATCAGAAGGTAAAAATCAACTTGGCTCATCTTCTGTTTAATCACCTCAGGACCAGCGTCAAGGATACCAGGGAAGAAGAAAGAACAAAGAGGGATTGGATACCCTTTGGGAGGTTAATATCAGATATTCTGACTGAGAATAGGCTGATAGAGCACCTCACAGAAGCTCAAGAATTAAGTACTATTGAACCAACTGTTGGCAAGCCTCTGAACGCCAAGAATCTGAAGAAAATGAAATTGATAGAGAATATCAGAAAGGAGCCCAGCGTTACTCCTCTTGCTGACATCACCAGAAGAAGAGTCCCTCTGGACGACTTTCCATTATTTTCTGAGATAGAATCTAAACCAGTGGTGGTTCTCAGATACTTGGACGCTTGCAAGGCTGATGGTACAGATCCCAAACTGAATATCAAAGATCTGCACCAACCACAACCAGAAGTTTCTCTGAAGAAGACGAGGAAAAGGAAGGCCACTTCAGAAGGACCATCCCAGCGACCCCCAAGAAAAGAGGTAATTTATCTGCTGCTTCTGTTTTAAATTCTTCTGCTATTCCAACATCAATCCCAACTCCAGCTTCACATGAAATTCCAATCCCCATACCAACTATTGATGAAACCGAACCAGAAGATGACCCTTCTGAGTCACTGACTCTCAGAAGACCCCGCACCAAACATCCAAAACCCACAACTTCAACAGCATCAGAACTTGACAAAGTTCTGTCTGACATTGATCAACGTGTTTCTGATCACCTCTCAAATAATCCAAACACTGAACCAGAAATTGCCCACTCTCCTCAACCAGAACAACCTCTCTCACCCATACCAGAAGAACCACAAATTCCACAACAACCAGAAATTCCACCTCCTTCTCCACAACCAGCAATTCCTCCTCCCTCTCCTCAACCAGAAATTCATCCACCATCACCTCAACCATCACCTCCACCATCACCTCCACAACCTGAGTTTCATCATTCTGAAACTCCATCACCTGAACCTCATTCTCCTCAATCCTCTGAGCCACAACCTCTGGCAATTCAGCTGCCATGTGGAACAACTGTAACCATGGCCCAGCTGCCATCCTCGCCAGAAACTACCCCACCAAATACTCCAAAAACCCCAAACAGTCCAATTATTATTTCTGATTCTCCCACTCCATCTCCCAAACAAACTACAGAAGACCCCAGCAGGACCTTCATCGATTTAACAATCCTTGACCGTCTTGCTGATCTCAAAAATAAAATAGCCATTCCAAAACCAAAACAGCCAGATGTTGGCTCCGGCATTGTGAATTTTGAAACAGGTTTGCAGCAATGGATTGCTTCTCTGAAGCAAGTTTGCCCTGGGATGATTGATCCTGCTGCCTCAGACCAGCTCTGGACTCGTTTCAGAATATGGGTACGTGCTGAAGCCCTCAAATTGCAAGATATCAATTATGAGTAGGCACAATAGAACTTCAGCAAGCTGCTGAAGGAAGTTGAAAGTCAGCTGCCACAGGAAGGCGTGCTCCTTCTGGATAGTGAGCCATGGTCTGAGAAGCGCCCAGCTTCAAAAGTGCAGCCAGAAGAAGATCATACAATTCAAGCCGAAGAGGTTAAACAAGCTGAAGATATTGCAGAAAGCTCTCAGAAGCTTCCTGCTTCTAATGTTTCTCAAGCTGCCTTGGACAGGCAGACTCTGGAAGAGCTGAAGCTGAATGATATGCGTCTGCAGCAAAGAATGGATGAAAGTGATCAGAAGATGAAGGAAAGGATGGATGTGCAAGACAGCAAGATAGATACAGTAGTCAGCATGGTGCACAAGCAGACTGAGACTGCTGATCAGATTAAGGCAATGCTGGAGACTCTGTTCACACGCTTCCCACCCCAACCTTAGTTTTTCATTCATGATAATTTTCAATGTTTTCTTTGCATATCATATGTACTGTTTTGTCTGGCTCTGAACTTTAATATAACAAGTTTTTCTGCTCTGATCGTTTTAGCACATCACTTACACTTTTTGATTGCTGACAAAAAGGGGGAGAACAAGAATGATATTTTTTCAATAACGGATTACTGAGACAAAAAATCTCAAACATTCTAACTCTGATATACTTGAAAATGTTTTCTGTTTTTGCATAAGTCTACAGGTACAAGAAGGTAATCACCTCTGATACACTGAAGCCCAAAGCTCTGATACTCTGATCCAAAGTAAAGCTCTGATATTCTGATCTGAAGTTCTGATAGTCAAAGCTCTGATATTCTGATGTTCAAAGAAATTCAATAAAGATCTGATCCTGAAGAACTCTTGGAATTAAAAAGGGAAGTAATAAATTCAGGGGGAGTACCTCCAATTTAAACTCTGATATCTCTTTATCCCTTATCTTTGATAACTTCCTAATTATTTCTGATACAACTTATTACTTAGTTATCTCTGATACTTTTCATGCTTATTTTCAATTAAAAAAAATATCTAGTTTTTGTCATCATCAAAAAGGGGGAGATTGTTAGAACAAAGTTTGAATCTACTACCCTAAGTTTAAGTTTTGATGATAACAAAAGGAAAAGATATATTAATTATGTGATTCATGTAAGAACTATTTGCTACCTAAAAATTACTTTCTGTTTTACAGAAACTCTGATGGGTATCAGCATGAGAACATCATAATCAGCATCAGAATATTAGATATCAACATCAACATCAGAAGATGCTATATCAGATACCAGAATCAGAAGAACAACTCACGCTTATGCTGAAGCTTGATGAACAGAACTGCGCTCAACACTCTGAACTCTGATAAAGACAACAACAGTTCATCATCACTTAAGCAGCGTCTGAATGAGCCAAAGCCAGAACACGCTTAAGTGGCAACGATACTGTGCATTCAAGATGAGTTATTAACAACGGCATCATTCCAGACAAGATCTTCTTAATAAGGAAAGATTGTTATTGGCATTGAATCAGAATTATTGCTCCAACGTTCACTAATTTCAATGCTATATAAACAAGTCAATGAAGATTGAATTGGCTAATGCTCTACATCAATATACACGCCTAAAAGCTATTCAACATCTTCCTCACTCTCAATTTTCTAAAAGCTCCAAAATTCCTTACTCAATTATTTTAGCAATCTAGTTTCAATAAGCTTAAGTTATGTAGTATCACAGTTGTGATAAACAGTTTTGTAGAAAACATTCACACACCTAGATTTCAATTCTTTGTAAGAAAGTGATTCCTTGAGAAACCGGTTTGTGGTTTGCATCAAGAAGGCTTTAGCAGTTGTTAAAGCAGATTGTAATATTCAGTTGAATATAGTGGATTAAGACCTCGTTGGAGAGAGGAGAAATCACCTTGACGGGTGGACTGGAGTAGTTTGAGATCAAACGAACCAGGATAAAAATATCGTGTTCATTGCATTGATTTTCAGTTTTACAATTCAACCCCCCTTCTTGTGTTTTTCACTTCTTCAGTCTTAATTCAAAAACCATGTATGCTAGGTCACACCCTTGAGCTCTTGACAAGAAAAACCTGCAACCTATTGTTCATCAGAAGATAATAGCCTTATAGCTTGATAGAGAAGAAGTCCAAAAATGAGCATAAACCAAAACCCTAATTTCAAAGTCTCGTACACCAAGAAGAAACACAATAATCAATCTTATTCAATCATATACACCTCAAATTAGTCATAACCCTAGCTTCATAGCTTCTAATCTTTTGAACCTCGGGTGCTCTATTCTTTTGAACCTCGGGTGCTCTATTGGAATGATGTAGGTGAATGCAAAGTCTAAGCCAGAATAAGAGAAATTAGGAGGGCAAATTTTAGGGTGAAACACATGTTAAGCAATAAGGTTTTGATCTTTTCCCTTTCCTTGGAAACAATAAAGTTCAGTGGTGACTTCTTAATTCTTTGTGAGTCAAGTTCCTCAATAGCTTCGTCTCCTCGAATTTTCACCACGACAGTAGGATGATTCTTTTCATGGACCTTTAGTTGTCTAGAAGCATAAGCAACAAATAGACCATTCTACATCAGCACACCACCAAGACCCATCTTCAACATATCACAATAGACTACAAAAGACCCGCTCAGATTAGGAAAAATCAATATTAGAGCGATCGTCAACCATTATTCTTCAATTCCAAAAAAAATTCTTCACACACAACATCCCACACATAAGCTTGACCCTTTTGAGTCAACCGAGTCAAGGGTATTACCAACTTAGAAAAGCCTTCAATGAACATGCAATAATAACCTGCCAAACCAAGAAAACTTTGAATCTCAGTAGAAGACTTCAGAGTCTTCCACTGCAGTATGACATAAACTTTAGAAGGATTCACAGAGATTCCATTAATTAAAATAACATGGCCAAGAAACTCACTTACTTCTACAAGAATTCACACTTTGACAACTTGGCATAAAGCTTCTTCTCCCTAAACACCTGCAACACAATCTGGAGATGTCATCCATGCTCTTCATTAGTTTTAGAATATATCAAGATATTATCAATGAAGAACGTGACAAACTTATCCATATACGGTTGGAAAATTCGATTCATATATTCCATGAACACACCAGGTGAATTATATATGCCAAACAACATTACAATGTACTCATAGTGACCATATCTCATCCTGGATGTCGTCTTTGGAATATCATCTATTTTAATTTTAATCTGATGGTAACCAGACCTCAATTCAATCTTGTTAAACACACAAGCACCTACTAATTGATCGATCAGATCATCAATTCTTGAAAGTGGATACCTATTCTTGATAGTCACCTTATTTAATTGCCTATAGTCTATACACAACCTCATACTACCATCCTTCTTGTTAACCAATAACACATGAGCACCCCACAGAGAAACACTTGGTTGAATAAACTTCTTCTTCAGAAATTATTCCAATTGTTTCATCAACTCAACCAATTCTGACACTGACATCCTATAAGGAGCCATTGACAATGGAGTAGTACTAGGAAGCAAGTCTATAGAAAACTCAACCTTTTGCTCCAGAGGCAAGTCACTGATGTCATCTGGAAATACATATGGGAAGTCACACACAACTAATAACTCAACACTTGTAGCTCCACTGTCGACATGAAAAGATGCAAACATTTCAAACATATGAGCTTCACCATCTAGGAGTTTTTCTATTTTCTTAGTAGATAAAAACATCAATTCTCCACTGTCACCAAACTCATATTCACACTCTAGAGGCAAGTCGCGGATATCTTCAAGAAAAACATAAGGAATTATGCAACACTGATATATCACTAGCCATTACATTGCTCTCCATTCTTTTAGAAACAAACATCAACAATACCTAATTGTTCTCCCTCAAAGACATCCCAACTTAATCGGCAGAAAAAAATCACGAATTTATACTCTCTTCGGTTTCAAGAAACAACACAGCTCCAACAACACATGCACTCTTGCAATTCAGTGGTACACTGCACCAACTCCCATACCTAAAACATCTCAAAGAAGCACAAGCTTCTCCCACACTTGTTTCAAACCAACTCTTGCATGCAAGCAGTTACAAAAAATACACAAGTACCAACAGTGTTTCACACACATCTCGCATACTAAGGAACAAACAACATTAGAAAACCTGGTCGGATGGACCAACCTGTTCTAATACCATTAATTTAACACTTTTCTAAATCCACATATAATTTAGGAATATTTAATTAAAAATCATCACCCAAGGGTGTCACACTTCAGAATAAAACATCATAAAATACATTCCTGCTATGTAACATGGATTATAACCATAATAAGATTATTCATAAACATGTGTGTTCATATTATTTATTTGACTTCATAAATTAATCAAAACACCATAGAGGAATTATCATCATATAATTATTATCAACTTCCAAACTCATGACATAAGTCTCATCGAAGAGTTGAAACAAAACATAATGCAGAATAAAAATTATTCAACAAAGTGTTTCCAATCTGATGTTATATATCAGAACAAGACACCTCTATAAATAAAGGAAACTACTAAAATACACCATGAGTTATATTCCTTACATCCTCAAGCTACTCCTGAGTATTTGCACGTTATCCACGTGGAGGCAACATTCAAATAGAAAGGGTGAGTAATCATAATCAATCATAAATAATATAAGAGAAAAGTAAACTCAACAATTATAGTCTACATTTAAATGGAATCGATGAAACATATACTCACACCTTCATTTTATCATAAAATAATTCACATATCTCATTCATCACAAATAGCCACACAACAATCACCAATAACAACTCTTCATCACTTCATAATTGAAACTCATAAAATGCCACATAGAATATTAATGCAACAACACTGAAACAATGCATGTGGTACCAATTATGAACACCTAGTTCATTTCCCTCCATGATCCCCATCATAGGATCGATTCCCTCTTAGAACCGAAGCACAACAAAAATTGCTACCATCACCATAGGTAACGCTTCACTAAAATCTTCGGAAAAGAAATTTTAGCTACTCGCACCCAATCCTCACAATTGGATTGAGGATCATCACAAGCATAGCACCATCCAAAAACACCATGAATGCATGATTCACAACATGCAATAACATCAACACATATATGTATATTCGACCACAGTTAGTCAAGTGTCCTCAACAACATACTCATCATCAACATAGCATACAACAACACACATAAGTTCGACCTCGGATAGTCAGGTGTGTCATCAAAAAAATAATCATCATCAAAATAACATTCATATATTTGAACATACAAAATAATTAACATGATAAACTTCAACATAGAGATTACCCTTGAACCACCACCATAGGAAACAAGGCACGCAACAAAACATCATAAAATTCCACAACATGGTTGCAATAATTTACAACATACAGCAACAATAACATCCATAATTTATCACCATAACAACAACATCAATTTTCATCATTATAACAGATTATCATGGTACAATATTAGCGTAATAGTACAATAATTCATTAATAGAACATAAACACAATTGACTTCCCAAACATACTAGACATAAAAATATTGGGCAAAAAATTATCTTATATATACCATGTTACAGTTATATTTATTATCTTTCCAACGCTTCAAAGGGTTCGTCATTTGGATATACGGTTAAAAAGTTATGATTGAAACTATTTTGGAAAAATAGAATTTTTGGGAAGTTCTTGGTGCATGTGTCGACACATACAGTCTCATGTGTCGGCTCACGTACTCTCGTTTTAAATCCTGTAGCATTTTGTTTTCATGTGTTGACTCATACAGCCTCATGTGTTGGGGCATATACTCTCTTTTTAAAGCCTGTAGTATCTGTTTGTACGTGTCGACTCATGCAGTCGTATGTGTCGACATATACTTCTATTTTTTAGCCTAAAACTCAGTTTTTAATCATTTAAACACCAATTTACATACAAGTAACTTGTCCTACAAAATCATATTATAATAACCCAATTTTCCACTATTTTAACACCATAATTTCATCTATCATGTCATGGGATCAAGGATTTACAATACTTCAAAACTACAACACAAATTCATCAACTTTCATCATCAATTCATCATCTTTAATCACCAATTCATTTATTCATATCAAATTTTCTACTATCTAATCATTCTAAAATAACTTATTATGGAATAAAATCAAAGATTAACAACAAATCATAACCATTGCTCTAATTCATCAATTATCATCATGAATTCATCCTCCTCAACAATCTAATTCATCATCTCCCATCATCAAAGACTAACATTGTAACAACTCATCATCAGTAGAACAATTCATCATTATAGGATTATCAACATCAAAGAATGATCAAACCCTATGTTTACCCGTCCCTTATACAATCTATAATAAACCATGATTAACCCCCTTACCTCGGATTCTTAGCAGCTTTGATCTCTTCGAACTCGAAGGATGAATCCCTTCTTCTTTTCTCTCTATGCCCTAGCCTCTTCTTTCACTTTCTCCCAATTTTCACAATCATCAAGAATGAATCCCTCATCCCTTATTTTCCCTTTTTCTACTAATTATTATTCCTCCCAATTAGTCTTTTACCATCATACCCTCAGCTAATCACCTACACTTACTCTTATGCCCTTATTCTCTTATTATTCTACTTTAATTATTATTATTATTATTATTATTCTAAATAATATAAAATATAATTATTAAATATAAATAATTCTAGTTAGCCCCTACATATTACTACCAACCCCATAAAATACCATCACACATCACATAACATTCACAATAAATCTCAAATAATCATTAAAATAAAGAATTCTAGATTTTGGGGTGTTACAGCTAACACCGCAGAGCGTGATGTTGGGTATGTTGAAGATAAAAAAATGATATTGTTGTTAATATAAAAGAGAGTCAGAAGATGGATGTGAAATTGGTGGTTTGCTAGTTGGGAGTAATCAGAATGAAGATAGTAATTTTAAAGTAGATGAGCATGGTGTGTTGAGATTCCGAGGCAGGATCTGTATACTTGATAATTTTGAGTTGAAGAAGATGATCTTAGAAGAGGGCCATGGAAGCAACTTGAGTATTCACCAAGGAGCTACAAAGATGTATCAGGATATGAAAAAGATATTTTGGTGGTCGGGACTAAATTAGGATATGGCGCAATTTGTGTATGTGTAACACCCTAATTCCCCCTAAGAATAATAATTTAAAATCAGAGTAATTTTTTAAAACAAATAACGAACAATTAGGATGCTACACTTCAAAACATAATAAACCTGCTTAAAACATATAAATAGATACATAACACGAATAACGGATGAACTTAAACATCAACTCATAGTCTTCAAATTTAACTTTTATTAAGCAGCAGAAAAGAATCATACTTGGGAATTAAACCATCAACATCCAAAAACAATTAAACTTTCATTCAAGTAATTAGGAGTTCAAAAGACTCCAAACGAATCATTAAAACAACAAAAATAACTAAATGTTCATCCTCCGGTGTTATGTATCAGAGAACTGATGCCGACTCGAAATAAAATGAAGAGTAATCTCTTCCTATCATTGCAACCTTAGAATACTCCTGACTATCTGCACGATGCCATATAAAGCATCATTCCAACATAAGGGTGAGATATCACAACAATATAAGAGGATGTATAATAATAAGTATATAGTGAATATAATAATGCATAGTCATTGTGATCGGTGGAAATAGAACTGACTGTTTTTTAAGCTGGTTCGCGAAATGTCGCGGTAAGCAAGAGTCGCCACCGTCTTTTATGTTCTCCAATATGGAAAGGACAAAAGCACAGCAACATTCCTTCTTTGAGAATGTTTCTCGGTTAGGGAGGTAGGTTTATAGAAAGGGAAGGTGTTAGCACCCTTTCTATCCGTGGTTATCCACGGGCTCTTAGGTACTTGCTCTTATGTTTTCAAAATTTATTTGCTTTTCAAGTGTGTGTGGGTTTTGAAAAAGTTTCGTTTGAAAAATTTCTAAGTAACTCTTGTATCTGTCCTCAAGAGTGTATGAAAAATTTGTTTGAAAACTTTTTGAAAGTGTCAGTGTGAAAAGATGTTTTTGTTCGTTTTGAAAAGAGCAAGTACCCACGAGAATCTACCTACTCTAAGGAATTAGGCTGTGTAAGAGTCCTTTAGATAGTGCTATCCCACCATTGATAGGTAGGTAGCACCGTCGTTGGAGGTATTCGGGTCAATTCGATTAAGGGACAGTGTGGTCACCGAAGCAATAGTAAGACACCTTAGAAGTAACCCTAATGTCCTAGATCCTTTTTTTTATCCGAGGCAACCGTTTCGAGGCAACAAGATCTTTAGACAGGAGGGCGACCTCTAAGACACCCTATACTTGACGACCACGTTCGAGGCAACCAGTGAGGCGTACCCTAGGAGTGGCATGTGCTTGTGTGTTGTTTCAGTTAAGTTGTCTTTGATCATGCATTTGTGAGCTACAGATTGATTTTATTATTCATACATTCTTGCAGGCATATTAACAGTTAAGAGTGCGGAAAATAAAGTGCGGAAATATGGATCTACGCTATTACAAGGCGCGGGTCTATACATCGCCAAAAACATAACCCGTTTTGGAAAATAAATGCGGAAAGTAAAGAAAGCGGTAAACCCTAATTAACTATTACATCCTTTGAGCATATACATAAATAATCAAGAACAATGATAATGCACGAAAGAAATTAAATCAGGACGTCCTAGGGTTTTTTGACCCTTTTGAGAAATAAAGAAATTTTTAGTCTTGTCCTTTTTGCAATTTATCAAATATTAAACCTAAACCTAATTAATTAATTAATTAAAAGAAAAGTGTTTTTTGTGTTTTTTAAGTTTTTAATGAAAATAAGATAAAGAAATTAAAAGTCAAAAGAAACCCTAGTTCTAAATTTATTTTATTAAAAAAAGAGTCAAAATTGAACCTAATTTAAACTAATTTATTTGTTAGTATTTTATTTACAAGAAAAAGTCCTTTTTTATGTTTTATGTTTTTTTATGAAAATAAAAAAGAAAAAGAATTAAAAAGTTAGTAAACAAAACCCTAATTCTAAACTAATTTTATTTATTGTAAAAAAGAAATTAAAATTACCTAATTAAACTAATTAATTTGTTTACATTTTATTCACAAAAATAATAGTTAATAGATAAAATAATGAATAATAAAAATATTATAAATATTTAAGTTTCTGAATTTAATATGAAAAATAATTTGTTTATGAATTAATAATAATAATTATAATAATTAAAAGAATTAAAAGGAAAAGAAAATAAGAAAAAGAATAGCAAACCAGGGGGGTATGCTGGCCCAGATGGAGGTGTTGTTCTGGAGATTTAGGCCCAAGAACACCAAGCCTTTGTTGACTTTCATAATCAAGCGCCTGTTGATTGACTGGGGAATATAGTGTTCATCACTTTTTGGCCTTTGGATTGATGATCATGGCCACTTGGCATGTGGAGCGCTGAAGGGTCATGGTGGAATTCTCTTGGAAGCCTGCACATAATCTTATTAAACAAAATAGAAATAAAGGTTTGGGGGACCTGGGAATCGAACCCAGGTCCCAGTAGTTACCAAGCACGTCATCAACCACCAAGCCACTGCATTGTCTTTGTTAATATAATACACAATAAACATAATATAAAAACATAATGCCTATGCTGGAAAGAGAAACAAACGCGCGCATATTATTTGAATAGACCAACCACATGTTGCCAGCACGTCATCTTCTTCGTTGGCCTGTAAGAAAAACAAACAAATAGCGAGGGTTTTTAACCCCCACAAACTGCAAAATGCAAAAATAGCGATGAGCTCTGTGCGTTATATAAATAGGGCGCGAGGGTTGGGTTTGATTCGTCTGGCCTTGACGAATCTAACCATGTGCGTCTCAAGGTCCAATTTTACTTATGCTGTAAAGCCCCAATTGAGAGCTTCGAAAACCCTAGAATTCAACAATGGTGGTTTATGTTTCAGGGCACCATAATACAATTCAATCACACTAATAGCTTCGTATGAGTCCTATAAACACAACACAATCAATAAAAGATGTTAAAAATGAATGAATCGATGATTATGATTTTGAAAAAAAGTGGTAAACTGTATGACTGTGCAGGGCGATTTCTTGAGGTAAAACACTTGGTTTCGATTGCAAATTGTTTCTGAGTATGCTAGCACCGTGTTTGAATCAAGAAAATGCTTCTAATTGTGCTGGAAGGTTGATTTCAGTTTTCAACTTTTCTTGATTTTTTGGATTTTGGTTATGGTGTTTTACAGCAGCTTGCCCGTCCAAGGCTTTAGGGTTGGCTTCAGCATATATAGTATAATGGAATTAGGGTAAATCTTGCACAAGAAATCCTTTGAATTCATGTTTTCAATATTTGATTTCAATCAAATCTTTTTGCATATTTTTGATTGACAAAACTTGCCAAACATGGAGCTTTTGATGTCCTTGATATGTACACGAATTGCCAGCTTGCCCTGAGTGTATTTGCATCACAAAAAGATTTGAAAAACCATATCTTTTGAATTTTCCTACAATTAAATGAATTAAATGAATTAATATTAATAAAAATTCAATTAATTAATTAAAAATAAGAAAATAAATCAATTTAAGTTCAATGGGTCGTGCATATGCTTTGGTCAATGTTTCAAGAAAGAATTTGAGGCCCATTAGCAAAAACAAGGTGTTTTAGGCAAAGTTGACTTTTGTAAATTCCCAAAAATTTCCCAACTTCTCCAATGCATATCTTGCTCAATTTTGAAGCTATGAACATTTTCTTGGATTTGGAAAGGTCTTGAAGTCCTCTAACCAATGCCTTTGGTCCCATGTCATTTTGATTTACCAATCTCAAGTTATGGTCTTTGACTTAAAGTGCCTTTTTGTTGACTTTTGAAAATGACCTATAATGTAGAAATTGATAACTTTTTGTGAGAGCATTTATTGGACTTGGAATGTGAATATGAGTTGTAGGAAATGTCATACCCTTCAAAATGAGCATTGGATGGGATTTTTCTGATGAACCATGAAAAAGTTATGCCTTGGTCAAGTTACAGTTGACTTTTCAACTGTCCAAAAATAGAAACTTTTGCATCCTTGATGATTTTTGAACCATGCTTGTGGAATCATGATCAAGACTTGATAAAATGATGATTGTGAGCTCAAAATAATATGTTGACCAAATTTTTTGACTTTTGACTGCCAAATGACCATTTTACCCCTGCAGTTGATTGTGAACCAATTAGGGCTTTTGACTGTGCAACTTGATGCTGTGAGTCTTGAAACTTGGCATGGAGATGCTTGACAATGTATATAGGCATATTGGACTTGATTGAGCCATTGAAAACCTCAACTTCCTTGCAAGAACCAAAACCCTAATTTTGACTGGCTTAGGAGGCTATTGGACTGTGCAACCCTTGAGTAGGCTTGAGCAAATTGAGATGATGCTTGTCAAAACTTGAAGAATATGGGAGGGAAAATTTTGGGGTACAACAGTTGCCCCTGTTCAATCTTCTTAGACTTGAGGATGTAGATTGGCTTGCGTGCCTTTCGTGATCCGAAGGTGGAAGATGATTGAACACTAGAGTGCCCAGAAATTTGCACTCACATCGTAGAATGTCAGCAATGTGATGTCGGGAATGGGCTTACAGATGCCATTTGGAAATATGAGGGATGGGAGGATGGGCTTATAGATGCCATCTAGAGATGTGACAGAATCTTGTCGGGAATGGGCTTATAGATGCCATTTGGAGACTGTTGGTAGGTGGATGGGCTTATAGATGCCATCTGGAGATGTCGATCGCGTAAGAGATTCCTTAGCGAGAACTTGCGTACTTTGAGAAAGAAAGATAATTTCCTGGCCTGTTACAGGTGTTGATCTTCAAACTCTTCATGCAGATATGCCCTGGTTGGATACCGGTATCGAATCTCCAATCAATTACTCACAGATATGCCCTGGCTAGGTACAGGAATCGAATTCGGAATTAGTCGTCTACAGATATGCCCTGGCTGGATACAAGAATCGAATCTCTAAACTCTTCATGCAGACGTGCCCTGGCTGGATACAGGTATTGAATCTGGAATCAATTATTCACAGATATGCCCTGGCTAGATACAGGTATCGAATCTGGAATTAGTCGTCTACAGATATGCCCTGGCTGGATACAGGTATCGAATCTCTAAACTCTTCATACAGACATGCCCTTGCTGGATACAGGTGTCGAATCTACAATCAGTTACTCACAGATATGCCCTGGCTAGATACAGGAATCGAATCTGGAATTGGTCGTCTACAGATATGCCCTGGCTGGATACAGGAATCGAATCTCTAAACTCTTCATGCAGACATGCCCTGGCTAGATACAGGCGTCGAATCTACAATCAGTTGCTCACAGATATGCCCTGGCTAGATACAGGTATCGAATCTGGAATTAGTCGTCTACAGATATGCCCTGGCTGGATACAGGTGTCGAATCTATAAACTCTTCATGCAGATATGCCCTGGCTGGATACAGGTGTCGAATCCACAATCAATTACTCACAGATATGCCCTGGCTAGATACAGGTATCGAATCTGGAATAAGTCGTCTACATATATGCCCTGGCTGGATACAGGTATCGAATCTCTAAACTCTTCATGCAGATATGCCCTGGCTAGATACAGGTGTCGAATCCATAATCAATTACTCACAGATATGCCCTGGCTAGATACAGGTATCGAATCTGGAACTTCAAAAGGTTGGTAGCGATAGCTTTCCTGGCTGGATACAGGCGTAGACCTCTAATCAGTCTCTCACAGATATGCCCTGGCTAGATACAGGTATCGAATCCAGAACTGCGAAAGTTGATGGTAATCGTCTTTTGATTGACCTTTTCCTAAAAAGGCAAAACATTAGTCGTATGCAATGTCATGATGTATGAAATGCATGATGTCATGATGCTCTCAAAAATAAATGAGATTGTGTGATATGATGCGTATATGCATGTGTGATCGGTGGATCTGGAACTGACTGTTTAACGCTGGTTCGCAAAATGTCGCGGAAGCAAGAGTCACCACCGTCTTTTATTTTCTCCAAATGGAAAGGACAAAAGCACAGAAAAATTCCTTATAGAGATTGCTCTCGGTTCGGGAGGTAGATTATAGAAAGGGAAGGTGTTAGCACCCTTTCTATCCATGGTTATCCATGGGCTCTTAGATACTTGCTCATTGTGTTTTCAAAATGGTTTGTTTGCTTTTCAACCGTGGGTTTTAAAAAAGTTTCTTTGAAGATTCCAGTTCGACTCTTGTATCGGTCCTCAAGAGTGTTTGAAAAATTGCTTTCGAAAGCTTTTTGAAAATGTGTTGGTGTGAAAAGTATTTTTGGATTTGTTTTGAAATTAGAGCAAGTATCTAGAGTCGTCTACCTACCCTAAGGAATTCGTCTGTGTAAATGTCCTTTAAAGTAGTGCCATCCCACCATTGAGAGGTAGGTAGCACCACCGTTGGAGGTGTTCGGGTCAATTCGAGGTTCGGGACATGGTGATCACCGGAGCAATAGGAAGATACCTTAGAAGCTACCCTCATGCCAGGTTCCCGGATCATGAGGACTTACTAAGACATCCTCTACTCGACGATCACCTTTCGAGGCAAGGCAACAGTGAGGCGTACCCTAGGGGTGGTGTGTGATTTGTGTGTCATGTTCAGTTATTTTGTCTGGTTCATGTCGAAGTGATCTATGCGTTTGTTTTTATTTTTGTCATTCATTCTTGCATGCATTTATTTAACAGTTAAAAAGATGCGGAAATTAAAAGTTCTAAACTATTACAAGGGCGCGGGTCCACATCGCCAAAATTAAAAAAAACCAGGACCCGATTTGACAGAAAATAAAGAAATAAAGTGCGAGAAATGAAATGTCCGAGTTTACAAGGCTTTGGGAGAGTTACATTAATATTATAAGAAATAAAATAAAATGCGCGAATCGAATTAACATTGGAAGCGAGGGCGTTGGACCCTTTTTTAATGAAATTAAATTATGATTATTAAATTAATGAAATTAAAATGAAAATTATTTTTGAGGTTTTGGTATTTATGATTTTTAATGAGAATTAAACGAAATTTAAACCTAATTCTAGCTATTTTTTAATTTATTAAGAAAATATGAAAATTACCTAAAATTAGACCTAATTAATTAATGCAATTTAATTAAAAAAATAATATTAATTATTAAAAAGAAGAGGTAAACAATAATTAAAACCTAATTCTACCAATTTTAAATTTATTAAGAAAAGATAGTTGACTTAAACCTAAAAACTAAATTAAATTGATGAGATTTATTTACAAAAAAAGATAATATTTAAATAAAACATATTTTAATTTTTTATGACTTTTCTGATTTTTATATTTTTATGAAAATAATTAATTTAAGGAATAAAAAAAAAAGAAGAGATAATTGAAATAGATAAAAAAATTGAGAAAGAAAAGAAATGTAAAACCTTGGGGGGTTCTGTCCCCAATAGGAGGTATGACTTAGTATTTTAGGCCCATCTGTTTCAAGGCCTCATTTGACTTTTACGCTGGCGTGCATGTGTGTTGACTAACGCCCAGGGTGTTCTTCCAATCAGTGCCTTTGGATTGATCTTGCTATACGCGTGGCGAACCTGGAGGATGGATGTATGGTGGTCGCTTGCATAGAAACTGCACTGAAGCATTATTAAAAAAATATTATTGAAAGGGAGGGGGACTTGGGATTCGAACCCAGGTCCCAGGGGTTACCAATACGCTTGCTTGCCACCTGAACCAAACGCACGCTTTTATTATATAATGACAAATAATTGTTATAAGAGAAAAGTGGTCAGTGGCTCAAAAAGTAGAAAAAACGCGCGAGGAATTCAAATGACCCAACCATCATTCGCCACCTAGCCTTCTTCTTCCTTGTTGCATTTTCCTGAAATAAAAAACAATTGAATAGCGGGGGTTTTAAACCCCCACTAAGTGACAAGTATAAAAATAGCGATTAGCACCCTGCTAATCATAAATTAATCGCGAGGTGTGCTTTCAAATCGTCCAAGCATGCTGAGTTGAATGGTCTGGGTCTCACGTTCTAATTTTTCCTTAACTGAGAAACCCCAATTCAAAGTTTTGAAAACCCTAAAAGACAACAATGGCAACTTCGCGTATGGTGCATAAAAACTCAATCAAACTATGTGGTTAGCTTCAGAATCAATTAATTAGTGTGAATCCATAAAAAAAATGCAATGAACATGCTTGAATATTGCAATACGAATATGCACAAAATTGGAAACAATTTGAGTTTTGTATACCAATTCTGGGCGTGTAAGGGTTGAAAAACAATGCAGTTAGGTTCAGTAATACACGAGGAAGCTTTTGCAATTGGTCTCTTGCTCTGAATCGTGCTAGAATATTGTTTTCAGTTCTCAATTTTTGGCAATAAAACTCAAACTTTTCTATGC
Organism: Vicia faba; assembly: GCA_948472305.1. Taxonomy (NCBI): domain Eukaryota; kingdom Viridiplantae; phylum Streptophyta; class Magnoliopsida; order Fabales; family Fabaceae; genus Vicia; species Vicia faba. The sequence goes on along the minus strand of OX451738.1, from coordinate 317,852,162 downwards.
TTTTCTGGCGCAACTTTGTGGTTCTTGACACTAGGGTTAGGTTTGCACATGTATAGAGAACGAATTTGATCAATAATCCAAGCCCATAGCCTTGCTTTTAATGATTTTCAAGATTTGATTTTCAAGAATCTTTTCCAATATTTCTTCATGCATATTTGATACAAATCATGGCCAATCACTTTAATTCCTTCCATATCTGATCATGCACGAAATCTTGAGCTTATTCCATGCATAAAAAGATTTAAAATGTTAGGTTTAGTATTTTCCACATATTTATTTTAATTAAATGAATTATTAGCATTTAAAAATTCAAATAAATAAATAAAAATGATGAAAAACTTCCCTTTGGGCCAAATGGTCGTGCACATGCTTTGGATAATGATTCTTGGAAGAAAAAGAGGCCCATTAGCATTTTTAGGACATTTGAAGCAATGTTGACTTTTCAAAATATCCAAAAATTTCCCAACTTCCACAAGGCATAACTTGCTCAATGTTTAGGCTTTGCTCATGTTCTTGGACATTTTGGAAAGGTCTTTGAGTCCTCTAACCAATGTCTTTGGTCCCATGTCATTTTGATTTACCAATCTCAAGTTATGGCCTTTGACTTAAAGTCCCTTTTTGTTGACTTTTGAAAATGACCTATAATGTTGAAATTGATAACTTTTTGTGAGAGCATTTATTGGACTTGAAGTGTGAAGAGGAGTTGTAGGAAATGTCTTTATCTTCAAAATGAGCTTTGGATGGAATTTTTCTGATAATCCATGTGGAAGTTATGCCTTGGTCAAGTTACAGTTGACTTTTTCAACTGTCCAAATATGGAAACTTTTGCATCTTGAGACTTTTTGAGCCAAGCTTTGAGAATCATGATCAAGCATTGATCAAATGATGTTTGTGGCTTCAAAATGATATGTTGACCAAGAATTTTAACTTTTGACTGTCAAATGACCATTTTGCCCCTGCAGTTGACTGTAGTGCAATTAGGGTTTTTGATTGTGCAATTTTGTGCTGTAAGTCTTGAAACTTGGTATGAGGATGCTTGACCATGTTTGTAGGCATGTGGGACTTGATTGGACCCTTGGAAACTTCATTTTCTTTGTCAGAACCAAAACCCTAGTTTTTGACTGTTAGGAGGCCCTTGAACTGTGCAACCCTTGGGGTGATTTTGAAGCTTTGACTTGGCAAATTTTGAAGAATATGGGAGGGCAAATTTTGGGGTACAACAGTTGACCCTGTTCAATCTTATTAGACCTGAGGATGCAGATTGGCTGACGTGCCTTTCGTAATCCGAAGGTGGAAGATGATTGAACACTAGAGTGCCCAGAAATTTGCGCTCATATGTTAGCAGTGATGATGGGAATGGGCTTATAGATGCCATTTGGAGATTGATGAATAGGATGATGGGCTTACAGATGCCATGCTGAGAGATGATGGAAGGTGGATGGGCTTATAGATGCCATCTGGATGTTGATCGCGTAAGAGATTCCTTAGCGAGAACTTGCGTACCTGTAAAAGAAAATGATTACCTGACCTGTTACGGGAGCTGGTCTTCAAGTTCTTTGTGTAGGTGTGTCCTGACTGGTTACAGGAGCTGGATCTGGATCTTTAAAAGGTAATGAATGAACCAGGGATGGTTACTACCTCAACAGGAACGGTGAGAGAACCTTGGACGACTTCAACCTCAACAGTAATCATTGAGAGAATCTTAGGCGACTTCTACCTCAACAGTAATCATTGAGAGAATCTTGGGGCGATTACTACCTCCGCAGTAACGGGGAGAGAACCACAGGCGACTACAACCTCAACAGTAATCATTGAGAGAATCTTGGATATCTTCTACTTCAACAGTAACGCTGAGAGAATCTTGGGGCGATTACTACCTCCGCAGTAACGGGGAGAGAACCATAGGCGACTTCAACCTCAACAGTAATCATTGAGAGAATCTTGGGCGACTTCAACCTCAACAGTAATCATTGAGAGAATCTTGGGCGACTTCAACCTCAACAGTAATCATTGAGAGAATCTTGGATATCTTCAACCTCAACAGTAATCATTGAGAGAATCTTGGGCGACTTCAACCTCAATAGTAATCATTGAGAAAATCTTGGGCGACTTCAACCTCAACAGTAATCATTGAGAGAATCTTGGGTGACTTCAACCTCAACAGTAATCATTGAGAGAATCTTGGGCGACTTCAACCTCAACAGTAATCATTGAGAGAATCTTGGGCGACTTCAACCTCAACAGTAATCATTGAGAGAATCTTGGGCGACTTCAACCTCAACAGTAATCATTGAGAGAATCTTGGATATCTTCTACTGAGTCTTTATCAGGAAAATCTGTTAGGGGTCGATTTAACTAGACTAGAGAAGGCCTTTGACTGGATAAGAAACAGAGAAATCTTAGGGTCGATTTAACTGAACCGGTCTAGGTCTTGAAATCTTCAATTGGATAAGAAACAAGGAGATCTTAGGGTCGATCTGACTGAACCAGAGAAGGCCTTTGACGGGATAAGAAACAGTAAAATCTTAGGGTCGACTTAACTGAACCGGTCTAGGTCTTGATGTCTTCAACTGGATGAGAAACAGGGAGATCTTAGGGTCGATCTGACTGAACCAGAGAAGGCCTTGGACTGGATAAGAAACAGAAAAGTCTTAGGGTCGACTTAACTGAACCGGTCAAGGTCTTGAATATAGCTGGGAATTTAACTGAATCTTCCTGAAAAGTAAAGGTCAGTCATATGCAATGCATGATATGGATCAAGCAATGATGTTCTCAGCATAAATGAGATTTGTAAGATATGATGCGTATATGCATGCTATAATGTATGGAAGTGTTTATGAATGTATGTTTTTCGTCTTAGGAAAATAAATCTTTGACGGGTGCCGGGAAGTCACTCCTGGGCTGATGTTGAAGAATAGATTTTGCTTCCGCTGGGGATGATAGTTGCAAGAATACCGGTAGGAGAAGATGACTCCGTTAGGGAATAAACTTGGCGAATGGATTACTCTGCGGGGAGAGAAGTGCTCTAACGATCTTGCTGGGAAGCAATACTCTGTGGGGAGAGAGATGCTTGCTGAGTTATTGATAATATCTTGCTGGGGATACCATTGTTGTGTTGGAAGTGTTGATAGACTTCGCTGGGGATAAGAAGAACTTTGTCGAGGACGCTCTTTCCGTGGATTTTGGCTGAGGATAACCTAGTTATATCCTGGTAAGGAAATAACTCTTTGAATAAAGCCGGGGGACGCGTTCGTGCTCTGCGGGGGTAAGCTTCCAGAACCTACTGGGGATAAGCTTACTGCTTGGGGAGATGGATTCCAACTTTCCTGGGGAACTAGATTGGACTCTCCTGGGGAAGTTTTGAGATGTACTGGAAGTAACTCCACTGAATGTTTGATATGCCTCCGGGGAACAATCTTTAGATCAAGACTGCCGGGGATGCTTGTTAAGAATACATATATACTATTGGGGAATGTTGAGCTCTGCGGGAGGATACCCAACTTCCTTAAGTTTGACTGTAACTTTGCTCGGGGAGAGTGCATTGACTTGCTGACATACTATTTGGGGAATTAAGATATACCGGCTGTGTTCTTCAGCTGAACCTACCTTGGTACCTTGGAGGATAGAATAACTGGATTGCTTAGACAACTCTTTATTGCCCCTGTTTCTGTGGGAGAAGAAGATACCTGTGGAGGTGCTTGATGACTGCCGATTTGACAAATCTTCTTTTGGTAGGCAAGTGACGAGATGACCGGACATAGTCGTACGCTCTGATCCCTAATTTTTGCCTGGACCGCCCTTTCAGGTTTTCAGTCCACCGGGATACCCATTTTTGCCCAAGCCGCCTTTTCAGGTTTTCGACTTGCCGGGTGTACATATTTTTCATTTTCATCCCTTATTTTGCCCGAACCCTTTTGGTTCGCCGGGAAGCCCTTATTTTTGCCTAGGTGTGTCAACCTAGCGGGTCTTTGATTGTGCGTAGTATTTTTCGACTATGTCCATGTTCTCAAAATGTAGGGAGTTGCCCCTGTTAGAAGTGTTTTGTCATGCCACCAGAAAGTGTTTAATCAGGCAAGATTCGTTGTTGGAATGCCCCAAGTGACTCAGGCGGAGATTTGCCCCAGGCTATTTGGCCTTTGAGAGATTCTCCGAATCTTGATTGGATTGCCCCAGATGATGGACCATGCTCATGCCATGCCCCTTGATTGGAAGTGCTTCTGTTCATTAAGTATTCATCGTGCGAATTTTCCTGTTGTTCAAACAAAAAGTCATATGCAAACAAAGTTATGTTAAAAATGCAAAGCTTATGTCTGTCTTGAAGATTTTGAAAATGCATTCTTTTTTCATAAAACAAGTGATTGTTTGTAAAACGTGATGTCAACTCGTTATTTTATTGCGAGCCTTAAGGAGTCAGGATACCTTTCGTAACAGTATGCTTTCGAACTAACCCATGCTTCAGCTAGGACTTTTAAGGGTTATAACGTGGCCTGGTTCATGGTTTAAGAAACAAAGGATAAATGCTCAAATTATTTGTACCCACCCACTCTTCGTGATGTTCTCCAAACCTAAACTCAGTTGATCATACGTTAGACCTTGTTTGAGTCTTTGCTCTGATTTTCCGGTGATGATTCGGATGTTGATAACTTATTTTGAATAGGCAGTCATTTTTTGTCGAGGGTTTGTAAGACCTCTTTCTTTTTCTGATTTTTGTTATCCCCTTTTTTTTTTCCTGAGCTGTTCTTTTGTGATTACAGTCAGCGGGATGCCCCAGTTTTGTAAGTCTCCTTCCTAGGTTTTGACTTAATGGGTTCTTATTTTGAAAGATAATGACTGCCTTTCTTTATTGATTATTCGGAACCATCACTGTCTTTTGTTTTGTAAGGACCTCTTTGGTGCCATTCGTTATGCACTTGGATCAACTGAGAGACTACCCTGCCCCAGGTTATGATTAAGGGTTTTTAAATTTCGAAAAGAAAAAGACTCCTACTTCTTTGGCTCAGAGGGGTTGATGAGGGATTATCTTCCTTATAACTCCAGTGTTTAGGGATTGAAACAATGCCTGTACCTCATCAGTGGGGTCTGTTCAAAAGCATACTGTAAAGATCGTGGTATCGTTTTCGTCATCCTCCCTCAAGAGGCTTAGAATTTCTTAGTCAAGAGTTGATCATCAAAAAAATATGAAATCAGTTTGAATATAGCGAATGCGAATATATTGCTTCAAAACAGACATATGCGATGCATTAATGAAATAATAACGTTTAACATGAATAAATGTTTGAACAGTCAAAAGAAAAGTTACAACTTGAAAATTTTAATGAACAAAAGTTTTTTCATCTCAAGGCTTGTCACTTCAAATGGTGAGCCTTGGAGGAATGGTAGAAAAATTCTGCCTGACCATCTTGTGTGAACTCTAATGCCCCTTCATCAATCAGGTCCTGGATCTTGTTCTTCAGAGCCCAACACTCATTTGTATCATGTCCTGGAAAGGTAGAGTGGTAGGCACACCTTTTATTGGGATCATAAGTAGGATGTGCTGTGTTGGGATTCTGGGGATGAGCCCTTAATGTGATCAAATTCAATCTCAACAGGCGTTGTAAAGCTTGAAACAGCGACATGTTGAGCGGGGTGAATTGCCTCCTGGACTTGTCTGGCTGAAGCCGGTGAGGTTGATGCTGAATTTGTGACACTGGAGCCATTTGAGAAGCTCTCCCCTTATCTCCTTGTCTCAAAGGTGGTTGAACGATGACTGGCTTTTTACCCTTAGACGTTTGCCCCAGTTGGTTATTCTGAAGCAGTTGGTTGATGAGAACTCCGAGCTCTTCTTGTCTTTGAGCTAACCCTTGAATGGCAGTCCCCTGCCCCAGCATCTGGGATTTCAATGCATCCACTTCAGCTTGCAGATGTTTCAGCCGTTCATCCTCAGCGCTGTTCCTGACTAAAGTCTCCATGAGAAGTGTCCTTAGCTCTTCCTGCCCCTTGGATAGATTCAGGAGGATTTCCCTGAACCGAGTCTCTTGAGCAAGAAGGTCCTGGTTATCTTGTTGGGAAGCCATTGCTGAAATAAACAGCGGAGATGGTAAGTGACCTGTCCAAAGGGTACCTATTATGCAATGATGTGTATGACATGCATGTAATGTTTTCAAGGACCTCGCGGGATAAACAAGAAAAATTTGTTAGAATTTGGGTCCGGTAGCTTGATTGAAGGAAACCCATGTTATTGAGAATTCTTCTTCAAGGGTCAAAGGCTCACCATATCCAGTGGGTCATAGCCCCTGACTTTAGTCATCATGTCTAGTTCTGGTTTCCAAACAACCTTGGTTAGGGGAACCTTCTCCAGGAGTCAAAGCTCACCATATCAAGTGGGTCATAGCCCCTGACAACCTTGGCTAGAGGAAAATAAATCCTCTTTGCCCCTTGCTGGGATAGTTGATTCACCATGACCTGCATCACAAGCCCTTGAGATCCTTGAAATGGGTTAGGATGTATGCAATGGTATGATGTTATGTCATGCATGGGGTAATTTAAGTAACCCTGTTATGAGTCCCAATTAAGGACTGCAAACCAAAACCTGCAAGAATCTCAAATGAAACCTGTCATGAGTCCCAATTAAGGACTATCAACAAAACCTGCAAGAAACTTAGTAAACCCTGTTATGAATCCCAATCAAGGACTATGAACGAAACCTGCAAGTAGTTCATGTGTCAGATAACGAGCATGCAAGTAGTCAAGTTGGAAGGCACACAAGTCACACAAAAGAAACCCTTAGAGTTTAAGCCAGCATGAGGTCTAGGTATTACCCTCTTGAAGTTGGTGGGCTCAACCTGTCCTATTTGAAGTAACCGGGTTCTAAGGGTCCCAATATCACGGGATTGCTTTCATTGTTCATCGTTTCGATTTAGCCACTGAACTGGCGACCGAAATATTCCAGGAAAGCAACCCTCAATTGAGTGTAGTATCGAGTATCAACCAACCTCGGACTGCACCAAAGTCAGTTATCTCACTACCCTAAAGAGGCCAAGATAGTTCAATTAAGGTTCCTAAGGTCTGTTGATGCTTCACGACACCACGCGGAGGCCCCGTACTCTCCTTGACTGAACTCAAGGGTTACCGGTACACACCAAAGTGCCACATCAACGTAGCAGACTGTTTCAACCATGTCGGTATACCCCGCACAGTTCCCTCACAGCCTTGTTGCTACTTTCTAAGAAGGTATCCCCCAGATCCGGGTTAGGATCTATAGAACTCCCAAGACAGTCCCACAATAATAAAGCAAGCAAGTCAATACAATTGAAAACACAATTATGAACTATCCTAAGGTACACCTCACTTTAAGTTTAATTCCCCAGCAGAGTCGCCAATTCTGTGATCGGTGGATCTGGAACTGAATGTTTAACGCTGGTTCGCGAAATTTCGCGGAAGCAAGAGTCGCCACCGTCTTTTATTTTCTCCAAATGGAAAGGACAAAAGCACAGAAAAATTCCTTATAGAGATTGCTCTCGGTTCGGGAGGTAGATTATAGAAAGGGAAGGTGTTAGCACCCTTTCTATCCATGGTTATCCATGGGCTCTTAGATACTTGCTCATTGTGTTTTCAAAATGGTTTGTTTGCTTTTCAACCGTGGGTTTTAAAAAAGTTTCTTTGAAGATTCCAGTTCGACTCTTGTATCGGTCCTCAAGAGTGTTTGAAAAATTGCTTTCGAAAGCTTTTTGAAAATGTGTTGGTGTGAAAAGTATTTTTGGATTTGTTTTGAAATTAGAGCAAGTATCTAGAGTCGTCTACCTACCCTAAGGAATTCGTCTGTGTAAATGTCCTTTAAAGTAGTGCCATCCCACCATTGAGAGGTAGGTAGCACCACCGTTGGAGGTGTTCGGGTCAATTCGAGGTTCGGGACATGGTGATCACCGGAGCAATAGGAAGATACCTTAGAAGCTACCCTCATGCCAGGTTCCCGGATCATGAGGACTTACTAAGACATCCTCTACTCGACGATCACCTTTCGAGGCAAGGCAACAGTGAGGCGTACCCTAGGGGTGGTGTGTGATTTGTGTGTCATGTTCAGTTATTTTGTCTGGTTCATGTCGAAGTGATCTATGCGTTTGTTTTTATTTTTGTCATTCATTCTTGCATGCATTTATTTAACAGTTAAAAAGATGCGGAAATTAAAATTCTAAACTATTACAAGGGCGCGGGTCCACATCGCCAAAATTAAAAAAAACCAGGACCCGATTTGACAGAAAATAAAGAAATAAAGTGCGAGAAATGAAATGTCCGAGTTTGCAAGGCTTTGGGAGAGTTACATTAATATTATAAGAAATAAAATAAAATGCGCGAATCGAATTAACATTGGAAGCGAGGGCGTTGGACCCTTTTTTAATGAAATTAAATTATGATTATTAAATTAATGAAATTAAAATGAAAATTATTTTTGAGGTTTTGGTATTTATGATTTTTAATGAGAATTAAACGAAATTTAAACCTAATTCTAGCTATTTTTTAATTTATTAAGAAAATATGAAAATTACCTAAAATTAGACCTAATTAATTAATGCAATTTAATTAAAAAAATAATATTAATTATTAAAAAGAAAAGGTAAAAAATAATTAAAACCTAATTCTACCAATTTTAAATTTATTAAGAAAAGATAGTTGACTTAAACCTAAAAACTAAATTAAATTGATGAGATTTATTTACAAAAAAAGATAATATTTAAATAAAACATATTTTAATTTTTTATGACTTTTCTGATTTTTATATTTTTATGAAAATAATTAATTTAAGGAATAAAAAAAAAAGAGATAATTGAAATAGATAAAAAAATTGAGAAAGAAAAGAAATGTAAAACCTTGGGGGGTTCTGTCCCCAATAGGAGGTATGACTTAGTATTTTAGGCCCATCTGTTTCAAGGCCTCATTTGACTTTTACGCTGGCGTGCATGTGTGTTGACTAACGCCCAGGGTGTTCTTCCAATCAGTGCCTTTGGATTGATCTTGCTATACGCGTGGCGAACCTGGAGGATGGATGTATGGTGGTCGCTTGCATAGAAACTGCACTGAAGCATTATTAGAAAAATATTATTGAAAGGGAGGGGGACTTGGGATTCGAACCCAGGTCCCAGGGGTTACCAATACGCTTGCTTGCCACCTGAACCAAACGCACGCTTTTATTATATAATGACAAATAATTGTTATAAGAGAAAAGTGGTCAGTGGCTCAAAAAGTAGAAAAAACGCGCGAGGAATTCAAATGACCCAACCATCATTCGCCACCTAGCCTTCTTCTTCCTTGTTGCATTTTCCTGAAATAAAAAACAATTGAATAGCGGGGGTTTTAAACCCCCACTAAGTGACAAGTATAAAAATAGCGATTAGCACCCTGCTAATCATAAATTAATCGCGAGGTGTGCTTTCAAATCGTCCAAGCATGCTGAGTTGAATGGTCTGGGTCTCACGTTCTAATTTTTCCTTAACTGAGAAACCCCAATTCAAAGTTTTGAAAACCCTAAAAGACAACAATGGCAACTTCGCGTATGGTGCATAAAAACTCAATCAAACTATGTGGTTAGCTTCAGAATCAATTAATTAGTGTGAATCCATAAAAAAAATGCAATGAACATGCTTGAATATTGCAATACGAATATGCACAAAATTGGAAACAATTTGAGTTTTGTATACCAATTCTGGGCGTGTAAGGGTTGAAAAACAATGCAGTTAGGTTCAGTAATACACGAGGAAGCTTTTGCAATTGGTCTCTTGCTCTGAATCGTGCTAGAATATTGTTTTCAGTTCTCAATTTTTGGCAATAAAACTCAAACTTTTCTATGCTTTTCTGGCGCAGCTTTGTGGTTCTTGACACTAGGGTTAGGTTTGCACATGTATAGAGAACGAATTTGATCAATAATCCAAGCCCATAGCCTTGCTTTTAATGATTTTCAAGATTTGATTTTCAAGAATCTTTTCCAATATTTCTTCATGCATATTTGATACAAATCATGGCCAATCACTTTAATTCCTTCCATATCTGATCATGCACGAAATCTTGAGCTTATTCCATGCATAAAAAGATTTAAAATGTTAGGTTTAGTATTTTCCACATATTTATTTTAATTAAATGAATTATTAGCATTTAAAAATTCAAATAAATAAATAAAAATGATGAAAAACTTCCCTTTGGGCCAAATGGTCGTGCACATGCTTTGGATAATGATTCTTGGAAGAAAAAGAGGCCCATTAGCATTTTTAGGACATTTGAAGCAATGTTGACTTTTCAAAATATCCAAAAATTTCCCAATTTACACAAGGCATAACTTGCTCAATTTTTAGGCTTTGCTCATGTTCTTGGACATTTTGGAAAGTTCTTTGAGTCCTCTAACCAATGTCTTTGGTCCCATGTCATTTTGATTTACCAATCTAAAGTTATGGCCTTTGACTTAAAGTCCCTTTTTGTTGACTTTTGAAAATGACCTATAATGTTGAAATTGATAAATTTTTGTGAGAGCATTTCTTGGACTTGAAGTGTGAAGAGGAGTTGTAGGAAATGTCTTTATCTTCAAAATGAGCTTTGGATGGAATTTTTTTGATAATCCATGTGGAAGTTATGCCTTGGTCAAGTTACAGTTGACTTTTTCAACTGTCCAAATATGGAAACTTTTGCATCTTGAGACTTTTTGAGCCAAGCTTTGAGAATCATTATAAAGCATTGATCAAATGATGTTTGTGGCTTCAAAATGATATGTTGACCAAGAATTTGAACTTTTGACTGTCAAATGACCATTTTGCCCCTGTAGTTGACTGTAGTGCAATTAGGGTTTTTGACTGTGCAATTTTGTGCTGTAAGTCTTGAAACTTGGTATGAGGATGCTTGACCATGTTTGTAGGCATGTGGGACTTGATTGGACCCTTGGAAACTTCATTTTCTTTGTCAGAACCAAAACCCTAGTTTTTGACTGTTAGGAGGCCCTTGAACTGTGCAACCCTTGGGGTGATTTTGAAGCTTTGACTTGGCAAATTTTGAAGAATATGGGAGGGCAAATTTTGGGGTACAACAGCATGCATTATGTATGTAAATGTTTATGAATTTTATTTTCGTCTGGGAAAATAAATTCTTGACGAATGCTGGGAGGTTAAATCCTGGGCTGATGTTTGAAGAGTAGAGTTCTTCGTTTCCGCTGGGGATGATGATTGCAAGAATAAACCGGTAGGAGAAGATGACTCCGTTGGGGAATAAACTTGATGAAGAGATTACTCTGCGGGGAATTACTCTGTGGGAAGAGATGCTTCGCTGAGAATTTGATGATAACTCCGCTGGGGAATCCTGTTGATAAGTTTTGTTGGGGAATTTGATAAACTCCGCTGGGGGGATGGGAAGAACTTCGCCGAGGATGATCTTTCTGTGGTAAATAGCTGAGGATAACCCAGTTATAAGCTCTGGTGGGGAATAACCTTCTGAATAAAGTCGGGGAGAGCGTTCGTACTCTGCAGGAGATAAGCTTCCAGAATCTACTGGGATAAGCTTCCAGAATCTACTGGGGAGATGGTTCAACTCTCCTGGGGAAACTTTTTGGACTGTACTGGGGAGTGGCTCCACTGGGGTGTCTGGTATTCCACCGGGGAACAATCTTATACTAAGACTTCCGGGGATGCTTACTTAAGAACATCTGTATACTCCGCTGGGGAATATTGAGATCTTCTGGGGATATCCCACTTCCTTAAGGCTGACAGTAGACTAACTCTGCTTGGGGAGAGTGTTGCCGACTTGCTGGAGATATTGTGCCTTGTTAGGGTTGATGGGAGACCAAATCTGCTCGAGGAAGAGTATTGCTGAACCTTGTCTTACTCTGTGGGGAGTGAAGGTATCCTGGTCACATTTTTCAGCCGAACCCACCTTGGTACCTTGGTGGACAGAGCAACTAGATCGCTTAGACAACTCATTATTGCCCTTGTTTCTAATGTCACCTATAATTAGTCCTTTGTTTCGCATGCAAATATTTATGAGTTAGCAATTAATGTCAAATACATATATCAAAAATGAACATTGGACGTTCTTCGCAAGACAAAACAGAAAAAGGGAAAAAGCAACTGGCAATTTGTCTGGAAAAGTGAATTTGTATTGATTTTGAATTTGCCCGTAAATAGGCGTTTTTTTTTGTACAAGAGGCTGACGTCCTAGTAAGAGAACGCCGCCGAACAACAAAGTTTATACAATTTTGTGAAAAGGAAAACAAAATAGCCATGTGAAAAAATAATCCCACTGGGTTCCAACTCTGCTATCGCCTTTATGTCTTCAAGCGTCTCATCACTTGGCTGCTTAGTTGAAGATGAAGCTGATTGATTGATGTCGTCTGAGCCTGATAGTTGATGCCGAATTCTGGATGCAAGGTGATCCAATGAGACATAGTATTACGCTTTAATCCCTAACTTTTGCCTGGACCGCCCTTTCGAGTTTTCGGTCCACCGGGATACCCATTTTTGCCCAAGCCGCCTTTTTAGGTTTTCGACTTGCCGGGTGTACAGATTTTTTTCATTTCATCCCTTATTTTTGCCCGAACCCTTTTGGTTCGCCGGGAAGCCCTTATTTTTGCCTAGGTGTGTCAACCAAGCGGGTCTTTAAGTCATGCGTAGTATCTTTTTACTATGTCTGCATTGGCGGGGTGAGGAAGGTCGTCACCATCCATGGTGGTTAGAATCATAGCTCCTCCTGAGAAGATATGTTTAACCACAAATGGCCCTTCGTACGTAGGGGTCCATTTGCCCCTGGGATCACTTTGAGGAAGAATGATACGCTTGATTACCAGGTCTCCGACTTGATACTCTTGTGGTCTGACTTTCTTGTTAAATGCTCTGATCATCCGTTTTTGGTACGTTTGACCATGACAAATAGCAGTGAGTCTCTTTTCGTCAATCAGGTTTAATTGATCAAGCCGAGTCTGGATCCAATCATCTTTGCTCAAACCTGCATCTTTCATTATCCGGAGAGAGGGTATCTGGACTTCTATGGGCAAGACTGCCTCCATGCCATAGACCAAGGAAAAGGGTGTTGCCCCTGTTGATGTCCGTGCTGAGGTACGGTACCCATGAAGAGCAAACGATAACATCTCGTGCCAATCTTTGTAGGTCACTGTCATCTTCTGCACAATCTTCTTAATATTCTTATTTGTTGCTTCGATAGCCCCATTCATCTTCGGCCGGTAGGGAGAAGAGTTGTGGTGCTGTATCTTGAATTGCTCACAGAGCTCAGTGATCATCTTGGTGTTGAGATTGGTACCATTGTCCGTAATGATCCTTTCCGGGACGCCGTATCGACAGATCAGGTTATGCCGAATGAACCGTGCCACGACGTTCTTGGTTACCGTAGCGTAGGAAGCTGCCTCAACCCACTTTGTGAAGTAATCAATCGCTACCAGGATGAAGCGATGCCCATTGGATGCCGTAGGTCTGATCTCAGAGATCATATCAATGCCCCACATTGCAAAAGGCCAAGGTGCTGTCAAGACGTTCAGAGGAACTGGAGGAACGTGCACCTTATCAGCATAGATTTGGCATTTGTGACATGTCCGAGAATGTTGGTAACAGTCGGCTTCCATTGTGGACCAGAAATATCCTTCCCGAAGGATTTTCTTTGCCATGGTATGTCCACTGGAATATGTTCCGAAGGTACCTTCATGCCGCTCTGCCATGATCCTTTCTGCTTCAGTCTTATCCACACAACGCGGTAAGGTTGAATCATGGTTTCGCTTGTACAGAATGCCATTGCTGAGGAAGAACTTTGCGGCGAACCTTCTCAGGAACTTCTTATCATTGACAGATGCACCCTCGGGGTATTCTTGAGCTTCCAGGTACCTCTTCAATTCATGATACCAAGGTTTTTCAGTTACCTCTTCATCCTCAAGATCACAACAATATGCATGTTCATCCAGTTTCTAGATAATGATCCGGGGAGCCTCGTTGTCCCATTTGACTTTGAACACAGAAGACATCGTAGCCAGCACGTCTGCCAACTGATTCTCCTCTCTTGGGAAGTGTTCAAAAGTTATCTCCTTGAAATGGGGGATCAATGTCAACACACACTCTTTGTAAGGAATAAGATTTGGGTGTTTCGTATCCCACTCGCCTTTGATCTGATTGATCACGAGAGCGGAATCTCCGAAGACACTCAGAAACTTGATCCTTAGGTCAATTGCAGCTTGAAGACCCATGATGCATGCCTCATACTCTGCCATGTTGTTGGTGCAGTTGAAACATAGCCGGGCAGTGAGTGGATTATGAGTGCCTTTAGGGGATATGATCACAGCACCGATACCGTTACCCAAAGCGTTTGAGGCTCCGTCAAAGTGCATAGACCATCGGGATCCTTCCTCAGGTCCTTCATCCGGTCCAGGTACTTCACAATCAGTCACCACCATGATATTCTCGTCTGGAAATTCAAAGTTCATGGACTGGTAGTCATCCACTGCCTGGTATACCAAATGGTCAGCCAATACACTTCCCTTGATTGCTTTTTGAGTCGTGTACTGGATGTCGTATTCGGTCAAGATCATCTGCCATCTTGCCATTCTTCCGGATAGAGCAGGCTTTTCGAATATGTACTCGATTGGATCCATTTTTGAAATCAACAGAGTAGTGTGAGTCAACATATACTGTCTCAGCCGGCGAGCAGCCCATACCAAAGCGCAGCAAGTTTTCTCGAGCAGTGAGTATCGGGTATCACAGTCGGTAAACTTTTTGCTAAGGTAATAAATGGCGTGCTCTTTTCGGCCAGACTCGTCATGCTGCCCCAGTACACACCCCATTAAGCTGTCAAGTACTGTCAAGTATAATATTAGAGGTCTCCCTTCAACCGGTGGCATAAGGATGGGTGGTTCTTGGAGATACTCTTTGATTCTGTCGAAGGCGGCCTGACATTCATCGTTCCAACGTACTACTTGATCTTTCTTCAGCAGCTTGAAGATTGGTTCACAAGTAGCAGTTAGATGTGAGATGAATCGGGAAATGTAATTCAGTCGTCCTAGAAAGCCTCTGACTTCTTTCTCTGTCTTGGGAGTTGGCATCTCTTGTATGGCTTTCACTTTGGCAGGGTCCACTTGAATACCTTTGTCACTTACGACGAAACCTAGTAGTTTTCCAGACCTCACCCCAAAGGTGCACTTGTTTGGGTTCAACCTCAGCTTGTACAACTTCAGACGGTCAAACAGCTTCTGTAGATGGTCAAGGTGTTCCTCCTCAGTTTGGGACCTTGCAATCATATCGTCGACATATACTTCGATCTCATGATGGATCATGTCATGAAACAAAGCAACCATGGCACGTTGGTAGGTTGCCCCAACATTTTTCAACCCAAAAGGCATGACTTTGTAGCAAAAGGTGCCCCACTGAGTAACAAAAGTGGTCTTCTCCATGTCTTCAGGATCCATCTTGATCTGATTATAACCGGAGAAGCCGTCCATGAAGGAGAACACCTTGTGCTGAGCAGTATTGTCAACCAGAACGTCGATATGAGGCAGAGGGAAATCATCCTTAGGGCTCGCCCTGTTCAAATCCCGGTAATCAACACACATTCGGACCTTACCATCTTTCTTCGGCACTGGAACCACATTGGCAACCCACTGAGGGTAAGAAGTCACTGCTAGAAAACCGGCATCAAATTGTTTCATAACCTCAGCTTTGATTTTCTCGGACATCTCTGGACGCATACGGCGGACCTTCTGTTTTACCGGAGGGCATTCTTCCTTGGTAGGCAAGTGATGAACCACAATGTCAGTATCCAACCCAGGCATGTCTTCGTAGGACCAAGAAAAGATTTCCACATAATCATGCAACATCTGAGTCAACCGTTGTTTCGCACTAAGCTCTAGATTGGCACCAATCTTGACTTCATTTCTGTCTGTCTCAGTACCCAGATTTACCGTTTCCACTGGCTCTTCATGTGGCTGAATGGCCCTCTCTTCCTGGAGTAACAGTCTTGCAAGCTCACCAGGCACTTCGCAATCATCTTCACCTTCGTCTTCGGCTAAGTTGATCGGATTTTCGAAGTCATAACTGGCAGTAGCAGAGTCGTTACCAGTGAGATCCAGAGTGGATTGGAACCTGTATAGGTGAGTGTGTGTAAATATAGCTGTTTTGCAATATATAAAGAAAGGAAAGGAGCGCAAGATTTGAAATGCGAAAAACGTCCAATGCTTTTATTCATGATATATGAAAATGACAAATAATAAGCCCTCACAAATGAAGCCACGGTGCCCCGGGTAAGACACCGGGCCATAAAGTTTCAAATTATTGTTCGTTACAAATTCAAAACAAAGGAGTTCATTACTGAGTGACAAAAGTAATAGGTATGAAATCTTTCGCAGTCCAGTTGCTTGGTCCACTGTTGGTCGTTGGGTAGATCCAGCTGTCAAATTTAGATTCCTCCATATCGTCTTCAATAGCATTCACTCCTGGGTTGGTGATGAACACAGGAGGTCTTCCAATCCTTGCTTTACGAACAGCCCTCTGAGCTTCTGCAGTGAAACCCAAACCAAACTTGTCAGTCTTCGGAGTAAAATCAGGAAGTCGGCCCCAGTTTGCACACTCACCCTTCTCAATCACAGCCTGGGCATCCTTCAAGGAAGCCATCTTCAAAGGAGAACCCTCTTCAGTCACAGTCTCTGCTGATGCCAGTGTCTGAGGCACCTCTTCAAAATGTTGAAAGGGGGTCTCAATGAACTCCCCATCCATTTCTATGTACCGGAACGAATTAAGATGGCTGACCATATACTCTTCTTCCCCCTGCACTATAACAATCTTCCCTCTGACCGGGTACTTAAGCTTCTGATGTAATGTGGAGGTCACAGCTCCAGCCTTGTGGATCCATGGACGACCCAGCAAACAAGAGTAGGATGGTCGGATGTCCATCACATAGAAAGTAGAATCAAAAACTTGAGAACCAACCCTGATTGGAATGTCAACCTCACCATGCACCATCCTTTTCGATCCGTCAAAGGCCCGAACAACAATGTTACTAGGCTTGAGCTCCAAACCCTCACAATCCAGCCTGTCGAGAGCTCTCTTGGGTAATACATTCAACGAAGAACCGGTGTCTACCAACACATGGGCAAGAGTAGTGCCCCTGCATTCAATAGAGACATGCAGGGCGTCGTTATGGTTCTTTCCCTTGGCAGTCAGATCGGCGTCAGAGAAACCCAACCCATTATCAGCAGTCAAGTTGGCCACACAATCGGTAAATTGATTAGCAGACGTTTCTTGTGGCACATGGGCAGTCTTCAAGAAGGAGATCAGAGCCTTGGCATGGGCCTCTGAACACAACAACAGTGATAGCATAGAAATCTTTGATGGGGTGTGCCCCAGTTGCTCAACTATATTGAAATCACTTTTCTTGATAATTTTAAGAATCTCTTCCATCTCTTGCTGGGAAGCTTCAACATTGGTCTTTGGTGCCTCCGTCCGGGCATGGCACATCAGTAGCAATCCCTTTGCCCCGAGCGTCAGACGACTCGGCAACAGGGGTAGAAACTTGATCAAGAGGGGAAACAGGCACACTGGCAGGTGTGATAACAAGAGGTCTTTGAATAGCTGGAGGCGCAATATCAGGTGAGAAGAGCCTGCCACTACGAGTGACTTTTGCAGGCCCGGTGATGTTGCTGACGCCGATACTGGTATCAAACTCTTGTTTTACTCCGAGCATATAAACATCTGCCCCATAGTGCCAAGGGACAGCTTTGTCAGATGTATAAGGGAGGGGTCCCAGAACAGTAATGATGATAGGAGCAAACTTCTGAGCAGACATGATTTGGACAGGCTTCTTTGAGGGAGCCTTAGGAGAGTAAATAGTAACAATAGACACTTCTTCAGTAGGGACAGCAGGAACAACAATCTTCTTGAACAAGATCTCTTTGCTATCCATCAGGTTTTGGACGCCTGACTTCAGCAAAGGACAACCAGCAGGTGAAATAGAACATAGAAGGCAACCTTTACTACATCCCGGAAATAAACCGGCTAGCAACAGGTTACTTTTGACAGCCAATAATGGAGTAACAATATCATCCACGGAGGCTACATACAGGTCTTCCTCAACAGCATTCACTCCATGCTGGGGCACGGGAGCAGTCACAACATTGGGCCTTTCGGGCGCCTCGAACTGTATTTCTTTAGCATCAATAAGGTCCTGAACCTTATTCCTTAAAGCCCAACAATCATCAATAGAATGCCCCGGGCTATCAGAGTGATAAGCACATCGGGCGTTGGGGTTGTACTTTGGAGAGGTTGTATTCACTACCTTCGGAGCTTCTTTGATAGTTACCAGATTGGTTGACAGTAGTTGCGGCAATATCTGAGACAGAGTCATACTAAGCCGAGTGTACTCCCTTCTGGGTCTCTCACCCCTTGGTTGGTTATATTGCCGAGGAGCGGCAACAGGCTTTGAAATTACCACCGCGTTGACAGCTTGGCAGCGTTCCGGTTTATTCTGTTTCCTCGACCCATAAACAACACTAGATTCCTTTTTGAAGGGCTTCTTTTCAGAACTTGAGGATTCACCTTTCTGTATCTTCCCCGACTTAATACCAGCTTCTATCCTTTCTCCAGTTAAGATCAAATCTGTGAACCCAACAGAAGAATGACCAATCAGGTGGTTAAAGAATGGACCAGACAGGGTCCCCAAGAACATGTCCACGAGTTCACGGTCAGTCAACGGTGGCTGCACCCTGCCAGCCAGGTCTCTCCACTTTTGCGCGTACTCCTTAAAACCTTCTCCCGTCCCTAGCGACATACTTTGGAGTTGAGTACGTGTAGGAGCGAGGTCGGCATTGTACTGATACTGCTTATAAAATGCAGTAGCCAAGTCCTCCCAGTTACGAATACTGGTTCCATCCAGCTGATAGAACCACTCGAGTTGAGCCCCTGAAAGGCTATCTTGGAAGAAATGGATCCATAAGTTCTTGTCTGCAGTATACGGTTGGATCTTCCTTACATAAGAACGGAGATGCAGCTTAGGGCAGGAAGCCCCGTCGTACTTCGCAAAAGAAGGTGCCTTGAACTTGTGTGGGATCACCACCCCAGAAGATAGACCTAGATCCTTAAAATCCAACCCAGGCACCTGTTGAATCTCCATGGCACTCAGACGGTCCTCCAGTTGTTTGTACCTGTCCTCAGCAGGAGGGTACTGTTCGTCATTGAAATCTGTCTCGTTGTCAGAGACCACAGGATTAGGGACCCCTCCCCCTTGGGGACTGCCTTTCCCTACAGAGGAAGTAGCCTGATCAGCCTCATTCTACAGTGTATTCCCAAACCTCCGTCCAGTGTTAAACATCACAGTCCTCTTCTTCTTCTTTTTCAACAGCAGAGTCTTCAATTCCTGTTGTCCCTGGGCTAAGCTCATGACCAACTCTTGAAACTGGGCGTTCTGGGCCTGGAGGGCCTTGATAGCTTATTCATTGGATGATTCAGGATTCATGATGACTGCTGAAATAAACAGCGAAGAATATTAAGCAACCTGTAAAAAAGAGTACCTGTTATGCACATGATGCATGATATGCTATTTATGCAATGCATTCAAGGGTTCGAAAGTTCAAATTCGTTGTGGACAAAAAAAGGAACACACGTTATATTAAGAAATAATCTGTTCAGTACATCAATGCCTCATGGGCGAAATATTACAAAATACTTAATCCCAAAAGACACTGCGCATCCTCTTCGGTGCGATGTAGGTATTGAGAGTCTTTTCCTCGTGCAGTAGGCGGGTGAGCTCCAGAACCTTCTTCTCACTGGCATGTAGACTGGTTTCAAGGGAATTCCGTTCTTCCTTGAGTTGGATCCAGCTCTTTTGCATTTCTTCCCAAGATGTTGGCATGTCAGGATGTTGAATGGTGTAGGGCACCTCTCCTTCCAAAATAGGATCTTTGATCACGGGGAGAATGTGAGGATATGGCATCATAAGCTTCTAGGAGCGGGCTCGTACCCACTTGAGATAAGGCTCTAGGGGGATGGAGTTCTTGTGCCCCAGTGTCTTGCTATCTACCCTGTTGGGCATCCTCCAAGCTCTGATAAATCTCTGGCGAAGTCCTTGTGCATCGTTGTCGAAGTCAAAAACTATGTCAGGAATCAACATATCATGAGGGCCATCCCTCTGAGCATAACCAAACTGTCTCAAAGCCAGACACGGGTTGTATGTAATACCTTCTCTGATTCCAAGTAAAGGGACATTAGGAAACTCCCCGTAACGATCAATGATAGTGACATTCTCTCTGGACCGAGAACACCAATGTATATCAGCATGTGTAAGAGTCATTAATCGTTGCGACCATCTCAAACCCCGCTCGTTCTTCAAAACTGATTGTGGAAGGTGCGAAATAAACCACCTTGCCAGGAGAGGAGTGCAGCACATGAGAACACCTCTTTTTCTCATGGTTCGAGTGTAACATGAGTGAAGGATGTCCCCAAGCAACGTAGGCATAGGATCCCTGGACATGAAGATCTTAACAGCATTGATATCTATAAGCTGATCTGGATTCGGGAACAACACCAACCCATAGACAAGGAGTGACACAACTTCTTCAAAAGCTTGTAGGTCAAGGGAATTCCAACATTCTTGTGCTTTCTCAAACAGGAACTTTGCCAAGAATCCTTTGATACCACTTCTAACTTCCCAATGTCCCTTGATGTCAGATGGTTGTAGGCGTAATGCTTTAGCAACCTCTTCAAGTTTTGGTTCCTTTTCCGTACCGTTGTAGGGTAGTTGACTAAGGATAGGAATCTTCAGAAGCTGAGAAAACTCTTCCAAAGTAGGCACCAGTTGATAATCCGGGAAAGTAAAGCAGTGGTGTAAAGGGTCAAAGAACTGGAAGAGAACTTTTATCATATCTTCTTCAATGTTGGTGTTGACCAAGCTGATGAGTCTACCATGCCTTTCACTGAAGGAAGAGTTCTCGGGAATCCTGGATGCAAGCTCCTTAAGCTGAGGAGGGATCCTTACAAGGTTGATCTGAATTGTCTTTATGCGGATAGTTTCCATGTCCTACAAAACAAGAACAAAGATGAAGATTCGAACCCCTGAAGTGGTTAGTGGATGCATATGATGCTGTATGATGTTATGATGTTATGATAAAAACAACCACAAAGGCAAACATGATAAGGCACACAAGTCACACAAGACATCCCTTAGAGTTTAGGCCAGCATGAAGTTTGGGGTACTATCCTCTTGAAGTTGGTGGGCTCAAAAACCTGTCCTATCGAAAGTAACCGGGTTTTAAGGAGCTCAATATCATAGGGTTGTTTTCTATGTTCATTGTTTTGATTTAGCCACTGGACTGGCGATCAAAATATTCCAAGAAAACAACCCTCAATGAGTGTAGTATCGAGTATCTACCAACTTCGGACTGCACCAAAGTCGGTCATCTCACTACCCTAAAGAGGCCAGGATGGTCAAGTAAGGTTCCTAAGGTCAGTTGATGCTTCACGACACCACGCGGCGGACCCGTACTCTCCTTGACTTGACTCAAGGGTTACCGGTACTCACCAAAGTGCCACATCAATGTAGCAACTTCTTCAACCGTGTCGGTATACCCCGCACAGTTCCCTCACAGTTTGTTGCTACCTAAAAGGTTTCCCCCAGATCCGGGTTAGGATCTATGAAACTCCCAAAACAGGCCCACAATATTAAAGCAATCAAAACAGGCAATTGAAAACATAAGTATGATCTAATCCTAAGGTACACCTCACTTTATAAGCAGTATCCCCAGCAGAGTCGCCAGTTCTATGATCGGTGGAAATAGAACTGACTGTTTTTTAAGCTGGTTCGCGAAATGTCGCGGTAAGCAAGAGTCACCACCGTCTTTTATGTTCTCCAATATGGAAAGGACAAAAGCACAGCAAAATTCCTTCTTTGAGAATGTTTCTCGGTTCGGGAGGTAGATTTATAGAAAGGGAAGGTGTTAGCACCCTTTCTATCCGTGGTTATCCACGGGCTCTTAGGTACTTGCTCTTATGTTTTCAAAATTTGTTTACTTTTCAAGTGTGTGTGGGTTTTGAAAAAGTTTTGTTTGAAAAATTTCTAAGTAACTCTTGTATCTGTCCTCAAGAGTGTATGAAATATTTGTTTGAAAACTTTTTGAAAGTGTCAGTGTGAAAAGATGTTTTTGTTCGTTTTGAAAAGAGCAAGTACCCACGAGAATCTACCTACTCTAAGGAATTAGGCTGTGTAAGAGTCCTTTAGATAGTGCTATCCCACCATTGAGAGGTAGGTAGCACCGTCGTTGGAGGTATTCGGGTCAATTCGATTAAGGGACAGTGTGGTCACCGAAGCAATAGTAGGACACCTTAGAAGTAACCCTAATGTCATAGATCCTTTTTTTTATCCGAGGCAACCGTTTCGAGGCAACAGGATCTTTAGACAGGAGGGCGACCTCTAAGACACCCTATACTTGACGACCACGTTCGAGGCAACCAGTGAGGCGTACACTAGGAGTGGCATGTGCTTGTGTGTTGTTTCAGTTAAGTTATCTTTGATCATGCATTTGTGAGCTACGGATTGATTTTATTATTCATACATTCTTCCAGGCATATTAACAGTTAAGAGTGCGGAAAATAAAGTGTGGAAATATGGATCTACGCTATTACAAGGCGCGGGTCTATACATCGCTAAAAACATAACCCGTTTTGGAAAATAAATGCGGAAAGTAAAGAAAGCGGTAAACCCTAATTAACTATTACATCCTTTGAGCATATACATAAATAATCAAGAACAATGATAATGCGCGAAAGAAATTAAATCAGGACGTCCTAGGGTTTTTTGACCCTTTTGAGAAATAAAGAAATTTTTAGTCTTGTCCTTTTTGCAATTTATCAAATATTAAACCTAAACCTAATTAATTAATTAATTAAAAGAAAAGTGTTTTTTGTGTTTTTTAAGTTTTTAATGAAAATAAGATAAAGAAATTAAAAGTCAAAAGAAACCCTAGTTCTAAATTTATTTTATTAAAAAAAGAGTCAAAATTGAACCTAATTTAAACTAATTTATTTGTTAGTATTTTATTTACAAGAAAAAGTCCTTTTTTATGTTTTATGTTTTTTTATGAAAATAAAAAAGAAAAAGAATTAAAAAGTTAGTAAACAAAACCCTAATTCTAAACTAATTTTATTTATTGTAAAAAAGAAATTAAAATTACCTAATTAAACTAATTAATTTGTTTACATTTTATTCACAAAAATAATAGTTAATAGATAAAATAATGAATAATAAAAATATTATAAATATTTAAGTTTCTGAATTTAATATGAAAAATAATTTTTTTATGAATTAATAATAATAATAATAATTAAAAGAATTAAAAGGAAAAGAAAATAAGAAAAAGAATAGCAAACCAGGGGGGTATGCTGGCCCAGATGGAGGTGTTGTTCTGGAGATTTAGGCCCAAGAACACCAAGCCTTTGTTGACTTTCATAATCAAGCGCCTGTTGGTTGACTGGGGAATATAGTGTTCATCACTTTTTGGCCTTTGGATTGATGATCATGGCCACTTGGCATGTGGAGCGCTGAAGGTTCATGGTGGAATTCTCTTGGAAGCCTGCACATAATCTTATTAAACAAAATAGAAACAAAGGTTTGGGGGACCTGGGAATCGAACCCAGGTCCCAGTAGTTACCAAGCACGTCATCAACCACCAAGCCACTGCATTGTCTTTGTTAATATAATACACAATAAACATAATATAAAAACATAATGCCTATGCTGGAAAGAGAAACAAACGCGCGCATATTATTTGAATAGACCAACCACATGTTGCCAGCACGTCATCTTCTTCGTTGGCATGTAAGAAAAACAAACAAATAGCGGGGGTTTTTAACCCCCACAAACTGCAAAATGCAAAAATAGCGATGAGCTCTGTGCGTTATATAAATAGGGCGTGATGGTTGGGTTTGATTCGTCTGGCCTTGACGAATCTAACCATGTGCGTCTCAAGGTCCAATTTTACTTATGCTGTAAAGCCCCAATTGAGAGCTTCGAAAACCCTAGAATTCAACAATGGTGGTTTACGTTTCAGGGCACCATAATGCAATTCAATCACACTAATAGCTTCGTATGAGTCCTATAAACACAACACAATCAATAAAAGATGTTAAAAATGCATGAATCGGTGATTATGATTTTGAAAAAAAGTGGTAAACTGTATGACTGTGCAGGGCGATTTCTTGAGGTAAAACACTTGGTTTCGATTGCAAATTGTTTCTGAGTATGCTAGCAACATGTTTGAATCAAGAAAAGGCTTCTAATTGTGCTGGAAGGTTGATTTCAGATTTCAACTTTTCTTGATTTTTTGGATTTTGGTTATGGTGTTTTACAGCAGCTTGCCCGTCCAAGGCTTTAGGGTTGGCTTCAGCATATATAGTATAATGGAATTAGGGTAAATCTTGCACAAGAAATCCTTTGAATTCATGTTTTCAATATTTAATTTCAATCAAATCTTTTTGCATATTTTTGATTGACAAAACTTGCCAAACATGGAGCTTTTGATGTCCTTGATATGTACACGAATTGCCAGCTTGCCCTGAGTGTATTTGCATCATAAAAAGATTTGAAAAACCATATCTTTTGAATTTTCCTACAATTAAATGAATTAAATGAATTAATATTAATAAAAATTCAATTAATTAATTAAAAATAATAAAATACATCAATTTAAGTTCAATGGGTCGTGCATATGCTTTGGGCAATGTTTCAAGAAAGAATTTGAGGCCCATTAGCAAAAACAAGGTGTTTTAGGCAAAGTTGACTTTTGTAAATTCCCAAAAATTTCCCAACTTCTCCAATGCATATCTTGCTCAATTTTGAATCTATGAACATGTTCTTGGACATTTTGGAAAGGTCTTGAAGTCCTATAACCAATGCCTTTGGTACCATGTCATTTTGATTTACCAATCTCAAGTTATGGTCTTTGACTTAAAGTGCCTTTTTGTTGACTTTTGAAAATGACCTATAATGTAGAAATTGATAACTTTTTGTGAGAGCATTTCTTGGACTTGGAATGTGAATATGAGTTGTAGTAAATGTCATCCCCTTTAAAATAAGCATTGGATGAGATTTTTCTGATGAACCATGAAAAAGTTATGCCTTGGTCAAGTTACAGTTGACTTTTCAACTGTCCAAAAATAGAAACTTTTGCATCCTTGATGATTTTTGAACCATGCTTGTGGAATCATGATCAAGACTTGATCAAATGATGATTGTGAGCTCAAAATAAGATGTTGACCAAAAATTTTGACTTTTGACTTCCAAATGACCATTTTACCCCTGTAGTTGATTGTGAACCAATTAGGGCTTTTGACTGTGCAACTTGATGCTGTGAGTCTTGAAACTTGGCATGGAGATGCTTGACAATGTATATAGGCATATTGGACTTGATTGAGCCATTGAAAACCTCAACTTCCTTGCAAGAACCAAAACCCTAATTTTGACTGGCTTAGGAGGCAATTGGACTGTGCAACCCTTGAGTAGGCTTGAGCAAATTGAGATGATGCTTGTCAAAACTTGAAGAATATGGGAGGGAAAATTTTGGGTTACAACAGTCATACATTCCACATCTCACATATTCACACCATTGACAACAACTATAATACATATTGCTTATACAATCACACATAATCATCTGCACATATCAACTATCATCATTTAGTACAAACACCAATCACACAACTAGGTCATCATATTAACAACAATGCAATACAATGAGACCAAATCACGGACTCGATGCATGTGTTACCAATATCGCTCCCAAATACACGCCATCTAGAACCAGAGCTACCAATATCGTGAACAATTTGGTTCCCCTTACTCTCGATCCACGCCCTCTGGGATCAGACCCAACAAATAGGACTAAAGTCCACAACAGGAAATACATGCGACACAACCATGCAATAAAATACCGTATATTAATATCTACATCCATCAATGTGTCACGCCCCTATAGGCCACCATGCAACAACACTTGCCCAACATGCAGTAATAGCAACACAACTAAATAGCAAATATTAATCGCATATTTGCATACATCCAACAACACAACATCATGGTATTACAACTCATCAAACATATTATCAACTCATCATGTTATATTCAATACCAATCACAGAACATCACATCATCAATTCATTAATACAAACACGCATCGTAATATTTCATCACATGAGAATCAAATTCCACAATACTATAGGTATTGGAAAAACAATCATTTCACTCATTATAATCCACCAAAATAGAGTTCATTGTGTTAGCTTTCTAACACTTTGAATGACGCGTCAAACGGAGTACAAAAACTCATGTAACATCCCTTTAAAGTTTTTGAAATAATTTTGTCACCTAAAGCTCACCCAGCGATGCAGGGCCTCCGCCTGAGGCTCGCCTGGCGAAGTAAGAGCGACCAGCCTCTGTCCTCGCTCGCCTAGCGAAGCAGAGGCGCTTCGTTTATTTTCTAGAAGCATGCATTTTCCCAAGTACCCTTGCCCAAAGTCTCCCCTGCGACATTGTGATGGAACAACTTCTCCTGGCGACACTTTGCTTGCCTGTTGACGCATGCAAAACAACAACTTCCTATTACAATCTCTGCACCAGACCAGTCCAAATTCTCATGCGATTTCAACACAGTACAGTCCCAAAATTCACCAAATTCAATATGTTTTCACAATACAACAACAACACACAATGATAGGAATTATACACATCATATCATGGCAAAATAAAACCACATGTTTCATCAATTTTCATCACCAAGTCATCATATTATCACACCAGTTCAATTCACACAAAAGCAACTTCATGAATAAGAACACACAACCACTGTGGCAATTCATAATCCCTAACATACCCATTATTACACATTACCCTTATAAAGTTGAAACTCCACCCTTACTTTGGATTGATGATTTCTAAGCCACAACAATGGATTCTCTTACCTCATCCTTTTGGTGCATTATTCTCCTCTTCTTCACTTTCTTGTTCTATAATCTGACTTTTTATAGAACCCTTCCCTTTTCCTTATTTTACTACTTTAACCCATAGACCCCTAATATCTTATTCCACTTATTCCCGTCTACATAATCATAGCTAAAAAAATTATTTAATTATTATTATTACCATATTATTCTAATATTATAATTTAAATAATAATATTAGTAATAATCTCTTTCCACTCCTAAGTGTCTACACTATTACTCATACACCCCCAATACCCTTACATCGATAATTTCCAAGGTAAATAACCCACAACAAGACATCACATCATAACAAAATGCCCATCAACATATATAAATACACAACATCAAATAATTAATTTATTATAATAACTCAATAAATAATCGGGGTGTTACGATTCTCCCCCATTTAAAATATTTTCATCCTCGAAATTTCCTTATGAAAACAACTCTAGACACGACTCTCGCATCCTACTCTCCAATTCCCACATCATATTCTTTCCGGCAGCTCCACCCTAAAATACCTTCACGAGAGTAATTTCTTTGCCTCTTAGCTTCTTCACTTCACGGTCTTCGAGTCTCACCGGCATGGTCTCTACCATAAGATTATCTCGCACTTCCACATCATCCATCAGAATTACATGAGATGGATCTGAAATGTATTTTCAAAATTGCGAAACAAGGAACACATCATGCAAATTCGAAAGGTTAGTTGGAAAGGACACCCTATACACAACAATTCCCACTTTGTCATAAATTTGATACAGACTGAAAAGGCGAGGAGTAAGCTTTCTCGATTTCAAAGTGCGTCCAACATCGGTCACCGGAGTGACTCTCAAGAATACATGGTCTCCTTCTTGAAAATTGAGATCCTTCCTCCTCTTATCATGGTAACTCTTTTTCCTACTCTGAAATTTTCATCTTATCCCGAATTAACTTCACTTTCTCTATAGTCTGCCGAACAATCTCGGGTCCAAGCACTACACTCTCTCTCCAGATTCATACCAACATAAAGTTGTTCTACACCTCCAGCCATACAATGCCTCGAAAGGTTCCATTCTGATACTAGAATGGAAACTATGTTTATAAGTAAACTCTATCAGTGGAAGATAACTATCCCACATACCTCCATGTTCAAGAACACAAGATCTTAATAAATCCTCCAATGACTGAATAGTACTCTTTGTCTGACCATTCGTCTGTGGGTGATACACAGAACTCAATCTCAGCTTAGAGCCAATGCATCCTGCAAACCCTTCCAAAATCCAAAAGTAAACCTTGAATCTCTATCAGAAACAATACTCAGAGAAACCCCATGAAGCTTCACAATCACACAGATGTAAATCTCTGCCAACCTCAGTACAAGAAAACTGATATTAATCAGATTAAAATGAGCCGATTTCATCATCCTATCAACAATTCCCAAAATTGTATCATGTCCTCTTAGAGTACTCAATAATCATGTCATAAAATCCATCGATATACAATCCTATTTTCATTTTGGAACATCTAACAAATGCATCAATCCTGTAGGTTTTTGACGTGCGACTTTCGACTTCTGACAAGTCAAACAAGCATACATAAACCGCGCCATATCGCGTTTCAATCCAGGCTACCAAAATAACTTCTTCAAATTATTATATATTTTAGTATCTCCTCACATACATTTTAAAATCACTGTCTTTAGACAAATTACTCCCAACCATCATGTCTACAAACTTTACATCCAATTTCTGAGCTTGTTTAATATTATTCTGGAAATCATTGTTAATCTTCAACATTCCCAACATCACACTTTATGGTTTTAACTCGTAGACTAAGCTAATATCTCTGAACTGATCGATCAATTATAGTTTTCTAACCATCATAACAGACATATACAAAGATTTACAACTCAGAGCATCTACTACAACATTAGCCTTACCGGGATGGTAGTTTAAGCCAAAGTCATAATCTTTTAATAGCTTTAACCACCTACGTTATCTCATATTCAGTTCCTTCTGATCAAACAAGAACTTCAAGCTTTTATGATCTCTAAACACTTCAAACCCGAATCCATAAATGTAATGCTTCCAAATCTTCATCACATACACTACTACAACCAATTCTATATCATGAGTAGGATAATTTCGTTCACGAATCCTCAATTGCCTCGACATATATGCTACCAAATTATCATTATGAAAAAGCATACCATCTAAACCCAATTTAGATGAATTACAATACACAACAAAATATTCTTCCGATTTAGGTAATATCAAAATCAGAACCATCATCAATTTATTTTTCAACTCTGAAAAACTTTCCTCACACTGAACATCCCACACAAACACCTTACCTCTGCAAGTCAGATAAGTCAAAGGAAGTGCTAACATAGAAAAACCTTTGATAAAACTTCTGTAATAACCAACTAAACCCAAAAATCTTCTAATTTATGTAACTGATTTTGGAGCTTTCCACTGGAACACTGCATCTACCTTGGATGGATCTTCAGCAATACCATCACCTGAAATAATGTGTCCAAGAAAACTCACCTTCTCCAACCAAAACTCGCACTTCGACAACTTTGCATATAATTTCTTCTCTTTCAACACTTGCAATACAATTCACAAATACTCAGCATGCTCTTCTTCCGATTTAGAATAAATCAAAATATCATCAATAAAGACTACCACAAAATTATCCAAATACGTATGAAAGATTTTGTTCATATACTCCATGAATACACCTGGTGCATTTGAAACGCTGAATGGCATCACCAAATACTCATAGTGTCCATACCGAGTCCTAAAAGTCACCTTCTGAATATCATCATCCTTTACTTGAATTTGATGATAAGCCGACCTCAAGTCAATTTTTATAAACACACGTGCACCCACCAACTTATCCATTAAGTCGTCTATTCACAAAAGTGGATACTTGCTTTTGATTGACACTTTGTTTAATTGTCGGGAATCTACACACAACCTCATACTTTCGTCCTTTTTTACCAGCAACATCCTAGCTCCCCAAGGTGACACACTCAGTATCACAAATTTATTCTCAAGCAAGTCTTCTAATTTCTTCTTCAACTCTGATAAACCCAGATGCCGACATCATGTATGGTGCCATCGAAATAGGTCTGGTACCATGAATAATATAAATAGAAAACTCCACTTCTCTTTCTAGCGGCATGTCTGAAATATCATCTGGAAAAACTTCAGGAAATTTGCACACCACCTGCAACTCATTAATTATAGCTTGACTTTCAATGGACAAAGATTCAATAAAAAAACATATGAGCTTCATCCTGCATAAACTCATCCAACTGTCTAGCAGACAAGAACCCAACTTCCTCCTCGTAAGGAACAAAAATTCGTACAAATTTGTTATAACAATTAATATGAACATAATTGGGTTCCAACCAGTTCATAGCTAATATCACATTCAGACTACTCAACAGTAAACAAACTAGATCCGCGACAAAATCTCTGCCAGAGATTGATAAAGGACATTTCAAGCATACTAGAGAAGTAGTCAATGTTGAAACTGGTTTTAAATTCAGAATCGCACCCTTAATTTTTATCCTAAGTAAGGGAGTATAAGGAATAACCCTAAAAAGTTCAGAGATTCTAGGTCTTGACTCGATTCTAGACGAAGGGAAGGTGTTAGACACCCCTCATCTACCTTGTTCGCAAGGATACTGGGTTTAGAAGCGCGTTTTAAGAAATAAGGCTTTTTATGTTTATTAAGGGAACTCGCCACGATTTTTGATCGCATGCTTACGTATCCTCTTAGGAGGAATCAGAGTCTCATTTTGTAGTTCGCAGTTGGTTTGTGTTTTTTATGGATTAAAAAGATATTTTCATTTTTCGCACCTTAAGCCTAGGTGTCGTGAATAGCGAAGATTGTTAGACTAAGCGCGCAATTGATTCGAACGTATTCGCAATCCTTTTTGAAAATTGTTTATTGAATTAATTTGATTTAAGAAAATAAATTATGGTTGGTTAAATATTTTTTAGTATATTAAATATTGAAAATACTCTATTTAAATGCATGATTAAAAATAAAATTTAATGCAATAAGTAAAATAATATTTTTGATGAGTTTGGAAAATAATATATTTGCATGTTGGACATAATATAATTATATATATATATATATATATATATATATATATATATATATATATATATATATATATATATATATATATATATATATATATATATATATATATATATATATATATATATATATATATATATATATATATATATATATATATATATATATATATATATATATATATATATATATATATATATATATATATATATATATATATATATATATATATATATATATATATATATATATATATATATATATATATATATATATATATTTAAAATAAGAAATAAAAGAAAATATTATAATTAATAAGAATATAAGAAAAATATAAAACTATTAAAATAATAAAATAAATCAAGTAATAAAATAAATAAAATAATAAAAAACGCAGGGGGGTGTGAGATAAACTAGGTTAGTAAAACTATGGGGGTGTCAAAAGCATGGGCCTGAATTCAGATATTCACTTCAGGCCCAAAGGCAAGGGGGTGTGTTTTTAAACAATACAGTAAAAACCGGGGATGCAAGGAAGTATGGGTCCAAGTCCAGATATTGGACTTGGCTCATTCGGCCAGAGGGGTATGAAAGCAGTGCGTTAGTGAAACAAATAAAGAGGGGGTCTGAATAGCTAATGGGCCAGGCCCAAGATGGTTTAAGGAGGAGTCTGTGTGGACTCTGTATGGGAAGGTATAAGGCGATACGGTAGGCACGCGTGTTAGCAACGTCTGATGGTGATCGTGAGACTGAGATTGAAGAGAGCATGGTATCGCGATATGGCGACGCGTATAAGATCAAAATGTATGTTATATTTTATTTTCAAAAAACAAAAATCATTCATTCTTTGTTATCCCTCTCTCTCTCTCTCTCTCTCTCTCACTCTCTCTCTCTCTCTCTCTCTCTCTCTCTTTGTCTCCCACCTCTCCTCTGTCTTTTTCAACCATATAACAACAACGAAACCCTAATCTCTTTCTACCCCTAACCCGCGGTGGTGTCAGCCCTCTTGTAGCGGTAGAAATGTTGATACTAAGCCATTGAATTAACTTGACTCTTGCAGATCACATAAAAAATTGCCACCGTGCTTTATTGTTTCCAGAGGAATGGGAAAATAACAAATAACCCAAAAAAGAGGGGTAGAGAATCTAGGTACGGGGGTTGGTTATACAAAGGGAAGGTATTAGTACCCTAAACATCTACGGTACTCCGCAGGAACCTCTTTGTAAATTTGTGTATTTTGGCTATAAGTGTTGTATAAAAAAATAGATGGTGGAGATGGGAAAAGAAATATTTTTTACATTTTTTTGCACCCGCCACGGTTGTGAACCTTTAGTGCCTATGTACCACCTTTTATGCAATATGGGATCAGGGTACTCGTAGTTCACCTTTAAAATTTTAAAACACAAATGTCTTAGTTAATTTTAAGAGACAAGACATCATCGTCATCTCTGAGTGGAAGAACATACTTAATATCCACGATTATGAGAAAGGAGAATTTGCATCATCTCAAAGTGGAGGATATAACTTGGATTTTAAAATCAACAAAGCCTCGCTGAACACCCAAGTGGAAAATATCTCACTTCACTACATATCATAGAAGTATAGTAGCTCGCATCACTACAAGGATCGAAAAGAGTCTAATATTTTGAGAAATTTTTAAGTAAAAATCCAAAGTGGAAAAATGGTTTGAATGAGATTAATTAACTTTTAGTCTTCTCACAAAAAATGTCAAAGTATGATTAAGTTGATTAAGAAAATATTTTTGAAAATGCATGGACCTAAGTCCAAGTTTATTGTGAAAGCGGATCAAGTTTAGAAAACAAGAAGAGTTTTCAAAAGGAGGGAGAAGATTTTTGAAATTAAAGAAGATGGGAGGAGATGAAAGGACTATCCTAAATCATAAGGTAAAAGCTAGGGAAAAGAACCATCTAACAAAAAAGAAGCCAACACCTGACACAATGAGTCAATGTAGAAATTCCCATCCTTTTCATTGAGCCCAAGCAAGCACATATAGTAAACCTCCTGAGAATACCAAACATCAAATGCATTAAGTCTTTATAAATATTAGGCAGAGTAACTGTTATATACAGATGAATTCCCAATCACAAACAAAGCATATAATCAGAATAACCTGCACACAAATAAAAAAAACAACCCAATGTCTCAGAGTAAACCCCAAGAACTCCAGATAAAATAAAAGTAGAAGTCACAAGGTTCCAAGGTAGTCAAGGTCTCTAATCCTAAGTCCAATAAGTTCACAACTCCAAAATGCCAAGGATAGTAACCAAATAGTCCAAGTAGCCTAAAATCTTTTTATTGTTCAAGTAGGTTATTAGGTATCTTCAAAAATAAAATGAAAAGCTCAAGTGAGCAAAATAAAAATGACATTAAGATAAATGCTCAAGTGAGCAAAGATGAAAATATCATGAAATGTAAATGCTAAAATAAATGGTCCGTAAAAGTAAATGCGTAAAGTAAAAGCATAAAAATAAAAGTCAATTGTTAATGAGTTAGAAATTAGAGGTTAGTTGAATAACCATCTTGAATCTTGTATTTGAAAACTCGTTAGAAGATTGATAAAATCAAAGCCTCTCAACAACAAGTTTCATTTGCTTTTTGTCAAGTATATCATTCATTTTAAATTCTCGAGGCAACAAAAAATGATCAACGATGTTTAAATGATTCACTTAGTCCAAAATTTATGAAGATTCATCAGAGGATTGATAAGACCAAAGCCTCCTAACAATGAACCTCGAGATTATTGGATTAAAGGTTTCAAATTAAACATGCTTGGGCCTGCAAACATAGGTTTAGGCCACGAATGATCATTTCTCGAATCAGGACAAATTTTAGCGTTATGTTAAGCAATCGTAAGTGGACTTATGTAGAAGTCGCACCTATTTTGAGGTCGGTCAATAGCAATCTATGTACCATATGTTTGGAGAAATGATATGTAGATCACCCTCTAGCAACATGTAGTACAAGTAAGAAAGGGATAAGATGAAGAGGGAGGGGATGTATTAGATGAAAGTAGGGTTTCAAATATCATCAACATTATTCATCCATTTTGATGGATTTGGTTTCTCAACCTATCAGCACCCAAGATCCAATGATGTTGAGGAATTTGTCACCAAATAAAATCCAAGTCAGATCCAAATAAAAAATAATAAAATAATAATTAATGAAACAATATTTAAATAGTTAATAAAAAGGAAAATAAATGGTAAAATACATAAAGTATATTAAAATATCTAATAAAAATCCTAAAAAATAGAAGAGGTCAAACATGACTCAATAATAGTTTACAAAAAATTTCAAATTTTTTTGAAGTCAGAAACTATTTTTAGAATAAAAGGAATAAGTAAAACAAACCAAAAAATGGTAGAAAATGGTAAAGTCAGAAATAAAAATAAAACAAAGTCATCAAAAATTGGCAAAAGACCAAAGGACCTTTCCATAATTTTTTCATAATTTTTAACAATCAAAAAATAATTTTAAACAATTAAAACAATCAAAAGAAAGTGAAAAATCATAAAAATATCAAATCTGAAAATAAAATTGTGAAAAAATAAAAGTCAGAAAGATAATATTCCAAAATATTTTTTTGAATTTTTTCATTATTTTTAGACCAGAAATGAATTTTTTATGGATTTTTGAAGTTTTAAACAAATAAATATAAAAATCAAAAAATAAAAATAAAGCCAAAAAAATGTGGATCGTTAGATCATTGTCAAAACATGTTAGTAAGAAAATCTAAGGGATCTGACACGTTGTGCATGATATGGTCACTATTGAAAATCACACCAAATCAATTTTTTAAATAAGATTTTAATAAAATAAAAAGAAAAAATGTGGTTCATTGGATGAAAGTCAAAACGCATTAGTAAACAGATCCAAAGGACCTGACGCATTGTGCATATCATGAACCCTCGACCAAAACACGCTGAATAAAAAAACAGCCAATGAAAATAAATCAAATGTCCAACATTCATTTGTTGAAGAACGACACATAGGTCGTCTTCAACCTCCGGACACCCTGCGCGTGGGATTTTCTGAGATTTTTCAAACGAAAATTTTAGAAGCTCAGACTAATATCATTAGATTCGTATCTTCAAGACGATCCTAACCTCACCTCGCAAAAAATTTATATAAACTAAGCAAAGAGAAAAGTGCATAAAACAAAAATAATAGCGAGCACTTTAGGTTGGGATTTCTCACTCAATTCTCAATGATTTTCAAAATTGTAAGAAGCACGAGGATCAGAAGGATAAGTAGAGTAGAATAGGCTTTTATTTGGAACTATTTGGTTCAGAAAACTACATGAACGAGGCTCACAAAAATAGCTCTGAAAGTGAACTTCTGTAACTCAAAATATGGCTCAATTTGCTTGGTTTAAATGTTAAAGAGTTTGTATGTTTATGGAGGATGGTGAATATGTAAAGAAATTGTGAAGAGAGAGCTCAAAACTATGGAATGGAATTTCAAATTTATGAGTTATGAATGAACTTTGGCAGGGTGTATTTGGATCTCAAAGCTTGTGTAAATGAGTGCAATGTGGTCATCTATTTATAGGGAAATGAATGTGAATGAGAATTGAAAGAATTTTTGGAGTTTGGAGGGAAATCGTGAGAAGCCGCGGACATGAGAAATGTGTGACTTTCTTAGCATCAAAACTCACTCAAACTTTGTGTTTTGAGGCTCTAATGCACTTTGGCAAGTTGGTTAAACATGTTTAGATCAAAACGCGCGCTAATTTGGTGTTTATAAGCCACATTATGGATTTCAAATTCTGACTTTGGAGAAAACTTCAGTTTCAAGGTACCAACTTTGAATCCATGGTTTTCACAGCTCAAGAGGTCTTAGGGCATAATTCTTGAATAATTTGAAAGATAAGGTCACAATCTTTTCAATGTGAAAAGTGTGAGATCAATTGGATGTTTTAGCTAGAAGTTATGATGAGTCAGAGTTGAGAAAAAGATGTTGACTTTTATACTTCGAAAAATTTCAAGTTTCTTCTTCAAAAGTGACCTATAATGTTTTGATTCCAAACAATGCCTTCCTCCAAAATCTTGCTTTGATCATTGATGCTAGCTTGAAGTGGACTTCCCAAAGAGCATTCTGAAACTTGAATCACTCAAATATACCAAGTATTGAAAAAGTTATGGCCTTGTGAAATTGGTGAGTCACCATGAGGTGACCTATAATCTTTTAAGTTCTTAAGAAATCTTCCAACCATTTTCAAGTCTTGCACATAAAAGAAGAGTTGAAGTTCACATTCTTAAGATCAATATGGAAAATTAGTAGGCTCTAGGATATAAAAATTGACCAAGTTATGATCTTTTGAAGTCACATAAGGGAATTTGATAGCCTATTTAGGAGACTTATAATCTTTCTTCATCATTAGGAATCTTCCACACAAAATTTGCTTGAAACTGTAATACGGTGGGAGAACTGACTTTTGGGTTTTGTGTTTTATCTCAAATTTTGCGGATAGCGAGAGTTGCCGCTGACTTTTCTTTTATCTTATAAAGGAAAGGGTGAAAAGAACAAGAAAGACCTTTTGAGAATTTTCTGAGTAAGGGGGGTAGGTTATGAAAAGGGAAGGTGTTAGCACCCTTTTCAAACGTAGTTTTATATGGGCTCTTAATTTCTAGCTCACTTTTGGAAATGCTTTGTGCTTGTGTATGTTTTGAAAATATTTTGAAAATGCCTAAGTGAGGCAATTTTGTAATGATTCTCATATCGTTGAGAATGTATACAAAATGTTTGTTTTGAAAATATTTGTGAAAGAAAGGGTTGTTTTATG
The DNA here is from genome assembly GCA_948472305.1 of Vicia faba. Taxonomy (NCBI): domain Eukaryota; kingdom Viridiplantae; phylum Streptophyta; class Magnoliopsida; order Fabales; family Fabaceae; genus Vicia; species Vicia faba. The sequence goes on along the minus strand of OX451738.1, from coordinate 317,815,301 downwards.
AAAAGATGTTTTTGTTTTTGAAAGGTTTGTGAGCAAGCGACTACGAGCGATCTACCTACTCAAAGAAGTCTTTGTTCTTTTCCTCCTCCTTTAGATAGTGTTACCCTACCATTAGTTAGTAGGAAGCCATATCATTTGATGTGAGGGACAGGTGCGGGTCATCCTACAATCATAGAAGGCAACTTGTAGGACGCTTTAGAAATTTTCATAAGGGACTAAGATCGTTTATCGAAGGTAGCATCAAAGGGTCATCAAGGGACTACAATCTTTTAACTGAGGGTCTTTGCTAAAGCATACCACATTCGAGGGACATGATTGTTTTTTATCTGAGGCAACAAGTGAGGTTACCCTAGAGGTGCGTGTGTGAATAGTGATTGGTTTCAGTTATTTTTGTCTTGAAATTAGGGTTTTGCTATCGGTTGGTTTTAATCTTGCCATACAAACCTTAATTACTAACAGTAATAAGGAAAACAGTAAATTACGGAAATTAAATGACCTACGCTATTACAACCCTTTGGGGATGGGGGTACAAGTTTATGAATGGGGATGAAAAAGTAAAGTAAACCTAATTATCTATTACAGACCGTTAGAAGTTACAATATTGGAAGATACTAATGCGAAAATAAAGTGCGTGAAGGTGGTGAAAATTGGAAGATATCTAAAACCTATAAAATTCTAAGTATTTAGAAAATATTTTTGATGTTTTATTTAGAAAAGATGTTTTATAGTGCAAAATAACAACAAAACCTAATTCTAATTATTTTACAAATTAATTAATAAAATAACACAAAGTGATTAAATTAAATTAATTTTTATTTATGAAAATTAAATTAATTAATTAAAACCTAAATCTAATTTTTTTGGGATTTTATTATTTTTAAGATTAAATAAAAAAGATTTAGAAAAGAAAAAGTTAGTTAAAACAAAAACAAAATAAAAATAAAATTGGGCATCGGTGTAAACAAGTAAAATGGGGGTGTGAAAACAACAATTTAACAAGCCCAAATTAGCCAAAGCCCAGCACTGTGTTGGATCTGATGAGGAAGGCTCTCTGAAGGCGCACAATGGGGGTGTGCATTTAATGCGTTGGATCTGACTTTAAGGAGATCTGATGGTCAAGATGGGAGGTACACCATGCATTGATTAGGCTTGCTTGCGCTGAATCTGTAAGGAAAATATGTGAAAAAACAAAAGGGTACCAGTGGGGCTCGAACCCAGGTCCCTAAGGTTAACGCGCGCTTGTTTTACCACGGGGGTGGATGTTTCATCCGGTTATGAAACGCCCCCCAATAAATATATTATAAAACAAGTTTGAAAATTTGAAAATGCTATCTTCTTCTTCCTCGCACGCGCAGACAACAACAACACCATTGCTGATTTTCTAAAATCTTCATTTCTCAACCTTTTTGAAAAGTGTAAACACCAAACTTGCTTGAAATTGGCCACAAATTCAACCATGTAATTTACTCAAGCTAAAACTCAAAGATTAAAGAAAATTTCTATTAGTACCAAAAATAAACCCTAACGGTTCAGAGTCAAAATTCTCATCATACGTTTAATTTAAATGAGAACTAAGGACATGGTTAGCTTTAGAGGCATGACATCTACATTTTTGCTTCAGAATGTATTTGCAAATGATGCTTGTATCAAAATATCATAGTTTGGAAAACTTACCTCTTCAAGTGAAAACTCAGAACGCGTATGGATGCTTCCAGGTGCAAATAAATGATTCCAAAAGCTTCCTTGGACCTTGGTGAGTTATTTGCAACCTTTACTTTACTTTGAGGATGGCTGAAACGTTGAGTGGATTCAGATTTGGCTTCTTAAGGCTCAAGATATGCACTGATGGAGTTTTCTTGGTGATTTTGAGTTTGAGAATGTGTGAGAGGTTTAGAGGGATTATCCATTCGTACCTTATCTTGAAAATGACCATACTATTTATAGGCAAGAGGTTTTAGAGCTTGAAGTAACCAGAATCTTAAGATAACAAGTTATGTCTTGGTTGGAAGTGAAAAACCAAGTTTATGTGAAAATGGTGGTTCCAATGGAGAAGTACAATTTTTCTTTGGAGTTCTTGGGTGCAGGGAGCTTGCTTCTTGCTTTTAATATTGCTTGCACTCAGATGAAACAAGTTGGGAGCTCAAGAAGTTGACTTTGTGATTAAAGCTTGCTTTATGAAAATGGCAATGGTGCCTTTGTGCCATTAATAGAATGATCACTTGGACAATGGCTTGAACGCTTGGATAATAGCTAACAATAGTATGTAATATTCTGATTATGGCAAGATTTAGGATTTTATAGGCCTGAAAAGTGAGATTACAAGGCATGGCTATGAGACTTAATTATGAATTCATCACAACAATGACCTATAATTCAATAATGAAATGCCAACTTCAACTCTTTGAATCTCCTAACTCAAGTATGAGAAATTCATACTCTGTGACATTTTGGAAACCTTGAAACATTGTCTACAACTTTCATGTTTAACACTTTTATTGAATCAAATGGAATCTTGGTGAAAAATGGCCATGAAGTTAGTCACTTTTTAATGTCAAAACTGTTTGATAAATTTCTCTAAGTGTTGGCAGAATTTCACATGCTTATATCTTTTGATTTGAGCATTTTTTGGAGATAAACCCTCATTGACAAAGTTGTTGAATGAATCATGCTCTACAATTTTCATGTTGAAGTTTTTCCTTGAATCAGCTTGGATCTTGCGGAAACTTGCTTATGAAGTTAGGGTTTTTTAGGCATAAAATACTTGAATTTTTCTAAGTGTTTGAAAATCTTTAATTTTGACTTTTATTGACTTTATTGATTCTCTTGATTCTTGATGACAAATTTTTATAGTTTTTAATGTTTTGATGATTCTTGATTTTTGAATTCCAATGTTGACAAAAAAAGTCAAAGTTTGACTTGTGTGACTGTTGACTTTTCATCAATTGATTCAATTCTTCAAATATCAATCACTTGTATCTTTGGAAATGTCTTGAGACATGTAATTAGGTTAAGATTTTATATTTGATCCCTTGAGATCATGGTTCAAGCCATTAGGTCATGCACTAGGCCAAAAGTCAATGATTAATCATCTTCAATCAAAACCCTAATTTGGCAATTTTTGACCTTTGATGATTTGGGGGTTTTCCTTGAGGAATCATGATCAAACCTTTATCAAATGATGAATATAACCTCAAAATGTTGATGTTGACCAAAAATCTTGAAGTTTGACTGTATGTAGACGATAGTTGACTTTTTACCCAATACAATTGACTTTCAATCTTCTTCAGCCATTGACTGAGCAAACATGTGATGCAAGACTTAAAACTTGACATAAGCATTATTGAGGACCTATTATGAACCATGAAAGTTATTTGAGACCCTTGAAACCCAATATTCTTTGAGAAGCACCAAACCCTAGTTGAAGACCCTTGCTTAGGAAGAGGTTTTGACCAGTCAACTCTTGAGTAGTTTTGAGCAAATGGGGACCTCATGAGAATGTCTTGAATAAAATGGGAGGGAAAATTTTGGGGTACAAAATAAACCTTTTAAGTGATTGATTGATAACCCTTTAAAGAGAAAAATATCTTTGGAATCACTCAAAAATCTCAAAAGATGAACAAGATATAGCCTTTAGAAGGTCAAAACCCTAGCTCCTAAAGTACCAAAATGACTTGGAAGCCCTTTTCAATTTTGACAATATTTCTTGAAAAATCACTTTTTCCATGTGAATATAAGTTGTTGTGGATGATAATAAGAAACCATATCAACAAAAACCACTTCCAAATATTAATAATTGAGAGAGTTATTCACTTGTGATCAAGGAATCAAGAACTTGTCCAATTAGGTCAAGCTTCTTCAATCAATTCTTGCATCTTTTTACTTATTTTGACAAATTGAGGCATGATGAATCATAGTAGACCTTGTCATGATATTAATTTAAAGAATTCTCAATTATGAAGCTTGAATCTCAATGAAGCTTTATTGAAGAAGGCATGGAAATAAACTCATGAACCTATGAATCAACCTGATGAAATATGTTGTGCCCTCACCTATAGTATCATAATTTAGAGCAAACATTCATTGTATTTGTTAGTTAAAGTTAATCAACACAAAACAAATATGATCATAATATACAAATCAAAGTGCTTTGTGATCCCTCATGAGCAAACCTAGAGATAGGGAGAAGAACCAAACCCAAGTGTAATCTTGATATGATTGAGTTGATATGAGATGATAGAGGAATATTAGGTGCAAATATTGGGGTACAACAGCTGCCCTTATTTAAGTTTCTTCTATCTAGAGAGACGAATGTTAAAATCTTCGTGTCGACGTGATTGAAGATACTTAAATATAAAATAATCCATATTTTTGGCCCTAAGATGCCATGCAATGCTTATGATTATGAACGAAAATGAACGACTCCAAAGGTGACATAGAACACCACTGTGGAAGCCGGAAATAAAACCAAGGATCAAAAGAAAACCTGACCAAGAAAATAAATCTCTAGTGAACAGAATATTCAACTCTAAGGAGGAGATAAGGCATCATCAACTCAAAAAAATGAGGAAAAAGCAATGTATAACAACGATCGACAGATAACTGTGAACTAGCCACTCACGGAGAGGATAGAAAAAAAAGGTAACATCGACTCACAGGGAATAGAAATGGTAAGATAATACTAGTAAATACCAATATTAGGGTAGGTAGTCAATGATTAGCATCAGTACTTATTACTAGAAACATGTGAATTTCTTTAGAGAAAAAATGAATCTCAACGACGAACTGTCTCCCATAATGACGAGACAACCATCCATCAGAGTAACAAATATCAACAACGAACTATATCCCATAATGACGAGACTACCATTCATTGGAGTAACAAATATCAACAATGAACTATCTCCAATAATGACGAGACTACCATTCATTAGAGTAACAAATCTCAACAGTGAACTATCTCCCATAATAACGATACTACCATTCATTAGAGTAACAAATCTCAATAACGAACTATCTCCCATAATGACGAGACTACCATTCATTGGAGTAACAAATCTCAACAAAGAACTATCTCTCATAATGACGAGACTACCATCCATTGGAGTAACAAATCTCAACGACGAACTATCTCCCATGCTGACGAGACTACCATTCATTGGAGTAATAAATCCCAACAACAAAATATCTCCCATAATGACGAGACTACCATCCATTGGAGTAACAAATCTCAACAATGAACTATCTCCTATAATGACGAGACTACCACTCATTGGAGTAACAAATCTCAACAACGAATTATCTCCCATAACGACGAGACTACCATCCATCGGAGTAAACAAATCTCAACAACGAACTATCTCCCATAATGACGAGACTATCATCCATCGGAGTAAACAAATCTCAACAAAGAACTATCTCCCATAATGACGAGACTACCATTCATTGGAGTAAACAAATCTCAACAACGAACTATCTCCCATAATGACGAGACTACCATTCATTGGAGTAACAAATGTGAATATTCTCTAGGAACTAACAGACCTACTGGGGAAGTACAGGTTGCTCAAATAAAGAGACCTGCCACTTGCTATTATAAGAAACCTTTTGGGAAAAGAAATATGACTTCTCTGGGGAAATTCCAATATATTAATGTTGAGGAGATAAAGTCTTCTTGTGCAAAATAAATGCACACCCTTAATCCAGGGTTCAGAGCCTATAAAAATCATAATAATAATGTTGTCGGGGACCACAGATTCAAATCAGAAATAAACCGGAGTGAAACAGTCAACCAAGATAGCACCTGATGAGAAATAAACTCAAAAGGGAAACATGGACCTGAACTAGACAATGAGCTGAATAGGAAGGATGAATCAAAATTCTTCCACGAGGGATAACTCAGTGGGGAAATTGAAAGAATATACACTTTCTGCTTAAGATTGACAATCTATTGGAGAGAGCGCAACATAACTCTACAAAATAAGATAATGTGCCAAAAAAAATTAATGAATGCAGATGAGAAATGAATCTTTAAATTCAGCTATGCATGATGTATGTATGGATGTATGAATGTTATCATGTATATGCTGATAACACAGACACAAAACACTGGGAATAACCAGACAAAATCAGCTTGGGTAAAGTCAAAACTCAGCTAAATCACATCCTGGAGGAAAATTTCATAAGAAAGTAAGCACCAACTGAGGAAAAAAATTCCTATTTCATTGCTTAACTCCTCTGGGAGGAAACATAATCTAAAAGTAATCATGACAATAAATTAATATAGATACAAGGATATAACATCCTCCTCCAGACTTCACTGGGGAACATCATACACACTTCAATGAGGAAAACAATGTCTCGTTGTTTAGACTTCCACTGGGGATTATAATACTAACTTCATTAGGGTATATGTAAACCACATCGTTGAGATATCAACTGGGGATCTCGTGCTAACTTCATTGGGGAGGACAACACCACATTATGAGGGGAGCCCAAAATACATTCTTCAATACCAAGAGTGATGATTACACAAACTTCCCTGCGGGAAAATCATGAAACCACATGGGGATAACAACTTTTAGAGAGAAACATTATCTTAGCTTTACTTGGGGATTTAATAAGTTAAACATTACAGTAAGAAATCAAAATTATGGGGATTTTAAATTAAACCCAGCACTTGGCAGGAGAAAACCCATAAAGTTGACAACTATTTCAACACTTATTAGAAAAGATATTTCCCTTGTCTAGTTTCCTGGGAAACAAACAACAACAACAATTTCATCACCGCAAAGGGTGATGTCTTGCAAATGATTCTACCTTAGCACACAAAGGGAGAAGTAACTTTTGTCATATGAGTGAAGACCCCACTGGGGAATCAAGGATAGAGTTATCAGACCATGCAAACCCGAAATCAAAATTATCAACCTGGGGAGAAACTGAACCAAGACTTGATTGGGGAAAATGGGATTACAAATCCAATACTGCACCATACATCAATTGGTATCAACACCAACTATTTGAGAAGAACAAGAAGATTATGTGCATATCAGCAAGAGTGACCTGGGAGAACTTTCCTGGGGAATATACATTTCCAAAATTTTAGAGTTCGTCCATCCTCGGAATCACTATTTTTTGTTTTTCTTGAATCACAAAATCTAAAGTAAAAGGTAATTTGTAAATTATTTTCAAAAATGATTTTATTGTTAAATATCTTTGTATTTAAAATTACTATCAATAATAAATGGAATCATTGCAAGCGGAATAAAATAAGAATTACAAAGAATTGGATAAAAGCTCAAACTTTATTAATAGAATGGTAGTTTGTGAATGGCGAGACCCCATAGATGATTACAAAGTTTGGAGAATGGTAATATATTAGAAAAGATACATTGAAATACAATGATCACTATCATCCCTAACAAATTTGAATTCCTGAGCAGTGACTTTTGTTGAAGTGTAGTAAGGATCCGAGAAGATTGTTGCTTCAATGATCAAGTCTTGTCTGACGCAGTTACTTGCCAAGAAATCCCTAACTTTTGCCTAAGTTTCCCTTGCAGGTTTTCAACCTAGAGGGAAGATTTATTCTGTTTTTGTCTCTTATTTTTGCCTAGACCACCCTTTCGGGTTTTTAGCCTACCAAGATGCTCTTTTTTGCCTAAGTCGCCCTTTCGGGTTTTTGACTTAGTGAGTTGTTCTTTTATTTCTTTAGGCAAAGTATTTCTTAACTATGTCAGCATTCATAGGACGTGGGAACTCCTCGCCATCCATAGTTTCAATAATTAATGCACTGTTATAAGGCTTTCTTGACAACATATGGGCCTTCAAAATTTGGAGTCCACTTGCCCCTAGAATCAGTGTTAAAGGACGTGATTTTTCTAAGCACGATGTCGCCTTCTCTAAATTCACGAGGCTTGACCTTCTTATCAAAAGATTTCTTCATTCTCTTCTGGTATAACTGACCATGACACAAGGTTTTCATTCTCTTTTCTTCAATCAAGTTCAATTGGTCAAATCTGTTATGGACCCATTCAGCCTCTGGCAATTTGATTTCCATTATCACACGTAAAGAGGTAATCTCAACCTCAATGGGGAGCACTTCTTCCATTCCATACACAAGAGAGAACAAGGTTTCCCCAGTTGAAGTGTAAACGGATGTACGATACTCATGCAAAGCAAAAGGGAGTATCTCATGCCAATCTTTATAGGTAACAACCATCTTCTGGATGATCTTTTTGATATTTTTATTAGCCGCTTTAACAACCCCATTCATCTTTGGCCTGTAAGGAGATGAATATAGTTGGACAATCTTTAATTCTTCACAAAGTTCTGTCATCATCCTGTTATTCAGATTCGAGCCATTGTCGGTGATAATCTCGCTTGGCACGCCATACTGACATATAAGATTTTTCTTGATAAAGCGTACTACCACCTGCTTAGTAACATTAGCATATGAAGTTGCTTCCACCCATTTAGTGAAGTAGTCTATTGCCACCAAGATGAAACGATGTCCATTTAACGCCTTGGGTTCAATCATTCTAATCATGTCAATACCCCACATAGAGAAAGGCCAAGGGGAATAAATAACATTGAAAAGAGTCAGAGGCATATGGATTTTGTCAGCATAAATCTGGCACTTATGGTGCTTCTTTGCAAATTTGTAACAGTCAGATTCCATTTTCAGCCAATAGTAACCTGCCCTAAGCATCATCTTTGCCATCGAATGTCCATTGGCATGAGTACCAAAGGAACCTTCATGGATTTCATGCATCAACATGTTTGCTTCGTGTCTATCCACGCATCTGAGCAAGACCATGTCATAATTTCTTTTGTATTGCACATCTTCATTGAGGAAAAAGCTGCCTACCAGCCTTCTCAATGTCTTTCTATCTTTGTTTGACGCACCATTCGGGTATTCCTGAGTCTGGAGAAAATGCTTGATATCATAATACCAAGGTTTTCGTCTGACACTCCCTCTGCTGCAAAAATATGAGTCGGTCTATCCAGATGTCAAACTGTGATACGAGGCACATCGTTCCAAGTATTTACTTGATACATGGAAGCCATAGTGGCTAAAGCATCTGCCATCTGATTCTCATCTCTGGGAATATGATGAAATTTAACTTTATTAAAGAAGAGCAATAATCTTCTAGCATAATCTTTGTAGGGAATCAAGCCAACATGACGAGTATCCCATTCTCCTTTAATTTGATTTATTACCATAGCTAAATCTCCATATACATCTAGAATTTTGATTCTGAGATCTATAGCCTCTTTGAGACCCATGATACAAGCTTCATACTCTGCCATGTTATTGGTACAATAAAATGCCAATCTTGAAGTAAAAGGGATATGTGACCCATGAGGAGTGATAATCACGGCACCAATTCCTTTCCCATAAGCATTTACAACTCCATCGAACACCATACCCCACTGGGATTCAGGATCCGGACCTTCCCCGGGAAAAGTTCATCACAATCTTTTATTTTCAAAATCATCACATCCTCATCAGGGAAATCATATTTAACAGACTGATAATCATCAACTGGTTGTTAAGCAAGATAATCTTCCAACACCCTGCTTTTTATAGCCTTATGAGTACGGTATTCAATATCATATTCAGAATACAGCATCTACCAATGGGAAATTCTTCCAGTAAGAGTGGGCTTTTCAAAAATATACTTAATTGAATCCATTTTGGAAATCGTCCAGGCCAAAGTGCAACTTGTTTTTTCCAGCATAGAGTATCGCGACTCACATTCAGTAAACTTCTTGTTGAGATGATAAATGGTATATTCTTTTCTCCTTGTTTCATCTTGTTGTCCCAAAATACAACCCATAAAATTATCTAACACCGTCAGATACATAACCAATGGTCTTCCTTCAACAGGAGAGGAGGGAGCAACATAGGAGGTTCAAGAAGATACTCTTTAATACTTTTAAATTCCCTTTGGCAATCATCTATCCATATACAACCTTGATCTTTCTTTAACAACTTAAATATCGGCTCACATGTTGCAGTCATATGGGAAATAAATCTGGAAATGTAATTCAACCGCCCAAGGAAGCCTCTAACTTTCTTTTCAGTTCTTGGTGCAGGAATTTCGTGAATTGCCTTAACCTTGTCAGGATCAACTTCAATTCCTTTCTGGCTGACAATGAAACCTAACAATTTTCCTGATCGGACACCAAAGGTGCACTTATTTGGATTCAAGCGGAGACAATACTTCCTCAAACGCTAAAACAATTTCATCAAATCTTCTATATGCCCTTTTCAGTCCGGGATTTGGCAATCATACCATCAACATATACCTCAATTTCCTTATGCATCAGATCATGGAATAGGGTTGTTATAGCCCTCTGATACGTTGCACCAGTGTTCTTCAACCCGAAGGGCATCACTCTATAACAAAATGTTCCCCAGAGTTTGATAAACGTTGTTTTTCCATGTCCTCAAGAGCTATTCTGATTTGATTATATCCAGAAAATCAGTCCATGAACGAAAATACTTTGAATTTTTATATACTGTCAACCAACATATCAATTGTGGTAATGGAAAGTCATCTTTTGGACTAGATTTGTTTAAATCTCAATAATCAACGCACATGCGAGCTTTTCCGTCTTTCTTTGGTACTGGGACAATATTGGAAATCCACTGAGGGTACACTAATGTCACAAGAAAACCGACATTAATCTTCTTTAAAACTTCTTCTTTAATTTTCACTGCCATGTCAGGGTGAGTTCTTCGCAACTTCTGCTTGATTGGTGGGCATTCTGGCTTTAGCGGAAAATGATGTTCCATAATATCAGTAACCGACCCTGACATGTATTGGTAAGACCAAGCAAAGATATACACATAATCTTTCAATAATTAAATCAACCTGCTTTTCATCTCAGGATGAAGCAGTGCTCCAATCTTGACTTCTTTTAGATCTTCCTCTGAACCCAAATTAATCGTCTCAACCGGCTCTTTATACGGCTGAATGGTACTTTCCTCGCGCTCAAGCAACCATGAAACCTCTTATGGGATTTCATTGCATTCTTCTTATTTGGCCACATACTTAGGATATTAAAGTTGGGAGAGGGTGTAGGATTTTACACCCCAAAATTTGCCCTCCCATTTTTGCTCAAAACATACTCCTAGAGGTCCTCAACTTGCCCAAGGATGCCTGAGGGTTAACCAGACAAATCCTCCTCCTAAGACAATGAGCCTCAAACTAGGGTTTCCTTTTTCATCAAGATGTTTGAGTTCCTAGGGTCCCAATTGGTCTCCATTGACCTAATATATCTTAAAGATCATCCATACCAAGTTTCATGTCTTGCATTATAAGTTTGCTAAGTCAACTGCTCAGATGCCTAGAAATCAACTGTGTTAGGTCAAAAGTCAACTGTGATCTACATACAGTCAAACTTCAAGATTTTTGGTCAAAATTAACATTTTGAATTAATATTCATCATTTGATCAAGGGTTGAGCATGATTCCTCAAGGAATGCCCCAAATTCATCAAAACTCAAAAGTTACTAAATTAGGGTTTCTATAGGAAAAGTCAACCAAACTTTGACCAAGCATAAATTTCTCATACTTTATCAGAAATTTCTCATCCAAGTCTCATTTTGAATATAATCCAATTCCCTACGACTCATCTTCAGCCCTCAAGTTCAATAAATGCACTCATGAAAAGATGTAAATTCAGACATTATAGGCCATTTTAAAAAGTCAACAAAAACACCTTTTGGGTCAAAGCTTCTTACATGAACATGGAAGATCCAATTGAGATGAAACCAAAAGCGTAGTTTAGGGGACATCTTAAGCTTTCTAAAAAGTCCAAGAACACCTTCTTAGGGTTAAAATTGAGGGAGATATGTATTGTCAAAGTTGACCAAGTTTTGGAAATGTGCATGAAGTTAACATTGATCAAAATGACTTTTTTTTCCAAATGGGCCCATGTTTTCTTGTGTGAAACTTGTTCCTAAGATGTCCCACGACCCCTGAGCTTATCCACCTATTATTTTATTATTTTTATTATTTATTTTCATTTTATATCCATTTAAATCAAAATAAATCAATTTAAATAGTAGAATAATGAAATAAAATCCAAGATTTGATTTTATGAGCATATTATGAGTCAATGAACAGCTAGCAAATCATCCAATTCGTACAAAAGCTAATTGATTGGAAAATATCGTGATTTGGCTTGTTTTAGAAATAAATAATGCAAGGTAAAAAATCAAATCAAATTTCCATTATTTCTCAAGATTGCATCTGTTTTTGTTGAACTAAATCATTCTATGATATATACACAATGTTTCCAAAGCAGAAAAACAGGGGTTGGTCGTATAAACTGTAAGAACAAAAACTCAATTTTTGGACAAAAAGTGAGAACCAGATTTCATTATACAGGATTATTCAAAGTGTTTCAAGGCCAGCAATCCATTCCTTGCAATCACCTGAAGCTAACAACATCATTTTCACGCATCACAGCATCCAGAATTTCCATCTATATCATCACGGTTTTCCCTTCACATTTTAAATTTGATTTTGATTGTACACACATTAGAAATAGGTTTTGATGATGCATTATTGTTTGTTTGAGCATTTGGAATGTATTTGAATACTTAATTTCCAGTTTTGATGCATAGATGCCAAATTGTCATTGTTAGGGTTTTAACCTCCGTTTTAGGGCTTTGAGATGCAGGGAAAATTAGACCTAATGATGTATGCCATCATGCTCAGGGGATCAAACCCAGTTGATCCATGGATTTAAATTGCATTTATATTTCTTTGTGTGAATTTTGGAGATTTGCAGGTCTTTTAGCGACAGACCTGTCCGTAGGTAAAAGCTTATACCTAAAACGACAGTTCTGAGGAGGAAGATGATCACGTGGCTGACTCCCACTGGCCGGTTTAAATCTTGGCAGGTTTTCTGGGCATAATGCGCTTTGTTTCCATTATATGTTATTTTTTTATTATATGTACAAACGGTCTAGCTAGCGCAGATGGTTAAGGAGCGTGCCTGTGAAGCAAATGTCATGGGTTCGATCCCAGGCGTGTGCTTCTATTATTTTTTCTAATATTTGATTGTAGATTTGGTGTTATCCTACCAAGCGTGCCTACCATACACCATAACACCTCATCATTGGATCATATCCATCCCAGATCTAATGCCTCAAGCATGCAGGTGCGTGGTGGACCTTCTTGGCCAGCGTCTCACTAGAGCAAACGTCAGCTTTGGGCCAACTATGTTGGGCCTGGAAATTTCAAACAATGCACCTCCCAGATTACTACTTCACACCAGGCCCAGTCTAATTTTTATTTTTTAATTTATTTTATTTATTTTAATTATTTGTTTAATCATTTTTTATTTAAAAAAAATCATTTGTTTAAATCAAAAAATCACAAAAGCATTAAAATCCTATTTTTTTCATAAAATAATTTATTTCATTAATTAATTAGATTAATTTAATTAGGGCAATTTAAATTCTTTTTTTAATAATTAAAATCAGTTAGAAAATTAGAGTTAATTTGCAAATAGTTAAATTTCTCAATCCAAAAAATAACAAAAAATATTTTCTTTGAATTTAGACTTTTATTCCCGTATTTAATTCGTCGCGTGCGCAATATTCTATATTTTCCAATTATTGTATTTGCTTCGAGTTTGTAATAGCTTTTACTTAGGGTTTATTTTACCGCATATTATTTACTGTTTAATCCCCAGTTTTTGGTTATGTAACCCCCTCCCCAAAGCTTTGTAATAGCGTAGATTTAATTTTCCGCTTTTAATTTCCGCAACTATTAATTGCTAGATGATTCATAATAGGGTTGTATGCAAAAGACAAATGAAATTAAAACAGTAGAAAACCCAAATTGTGCAAAGATAATCAACTGAAATCAAATACATTCACATGTTCACTCCTAGGGTTTATCCCACTTCGGTTGCCTTCGGTAAACGGTCATGAAGTATAGGGAATTTTAGTGATTACCATCTAGTCCCAAAAGATAAAAAATGACTTGTTCGAATGTTGCATCGGAAAGATATTTAGGACTTTAGGGTAGTTACTAAGGTTTCCTAACCATTTCTTTTGTGACCGTAATTGTCCCTTCGAATGTCCCTTAAACTCCAACGATGGGGCTACCTACTCCTTAATAGTAGGATAGCATTGTCTAAAGGAAACGAGAAAACAAACAGTCTTTTTCGAGTAGGTAGAAACTCTTAAGTACTTGCTTAAAACAACAAAAACTCTTTCACACAAACACTTTCAAAACAGTTTTCAAAAACAACTTCGTCACACTCTTGAGGACAGATACAAGGGTTACCACGAAGTTAAACAAAAACTTTTCAAAACACGCACAAGCAATTTAGAAATGAGCAAGTACCTAAGAGCTCGTGGAAAACCACGGATAGAAAGGGTGCTAACACCTTCCCTTTCTATAATGTACCCCCCCCCCCCCCCCGTACTCAGAAAACTCTCGAAAAAGGTTTAAATGGTATGGAAAGAGACCCTAAACCTGAAGATATTGCTAAAGCTCTGTCCTTACAGCGGTCTGACGTAGTAACAAATTGGGAAACTAAGAGAGGTGTTAAGGGTTTTTTGGCTAAGTTCTTGTTGAGAAAGCTCATCATTTTTGGGATACCCTGGACTTAAAAGCTTTTGAAGAGGTATTAGCCCTTCTCATCTATGGGTTAGTATTATTCCCTAATTCGTACTAGCTCATAGACGTGAATGCAGTTAAGGTTTTCTTATCACGCAATCCGGTACCTACCCTGCTGGGAGATATCCTACATTCTCTTCATACTTGCACTATAAAGAGAATAAGGACCCTTCTGTGTTGCACTCCTCTTTTGGATAGGTGGTTTATTTCGCACCTACCCCAATCCGTCCTGAAGAATGAACAGGGTTCGAGGTGGTCTCATAGGCTAATGACTCTTACACATTCGGGTATTCATTGGTGTCCTCGATCCTCAGAGAATGTTACCATCATTGATCGATGCGGAGAATTCCCTAATGTCCCTCTCTTAGGCATTAGGGGAGGAATCACTTACAATCCTTGTTTGGCACTGTAACAGTTTGGATACGCGAGAACGGAAGGTCCCCATGATACACTTATCCAAGGAATCATCTTCTACTATGAGAATGATGCTCAGGGTTACTGTAAAAGGTTCATGCAAGCCTGGGGCATGGTACACAGAGTTGACAGCAAGACACTGGGGCACAAGAACTCAATCCCTCTTGGGCCTTATCTCAAATGGATACGAGCTCGTGCTCAAAGTCATATGATGCCTTACTTTGCTGTCATACCAACGATTATGGAACCAGTTGCTGAAGGAGACACTTCTTATCTTGTTCTTCATCCTGACATGCCAACTGATTATGAGGAATTACAAAAATCCTGGATCCAACTCAAAGAGGAACGGGATACCTTCAAAACCCAATTCTACATCAGCGAGAAGAAGGTCCTAGAACTCACTAGGTTACTTCATGAAGAGAGGAATATAAACGCCTACATTGCACCAAAGAGGATGCGCTCATGGGAAACCTAATTTCCTTTTTGCTTTAAGTTTTGTTTAATTGTAATCCTAAAAGGCACTCTTTGTAACAATTCAAACTTATTAATACAATTAACGTATGTTTATTTTGGTTAAGCAAATTTGAGCCTTTAAGAGTCCTTGAAATGATTGCACATGCATATCATCTATGACATTGCATAAACAGGTTTCATAACAGGTTTCTCATCTTCTGCGCTGTTTATTTCAGCAAAAATGTCTTCTAAACAAAGTATCAAGGACCTCCAGGTACAAAATGCCCAATTTCAGCAAATGTTTGTAGCCCTGGCTAAAGGGCAGGAAGATCTGAAGGCCCTTATTCTTAAAGAGAAGAAGAAGAAGAAGAAGAAGAAGAAGAAGACCGTTGGTGTCCTGAATCTGGGCAGAAGATTTAGGGGACCGTTGAAGCAAACGGTTGATCTGACCTCTTCGTCCAAAGAAGGGGATAACCAAGAGGGTGAAACAAGGGAGGAAGACCCTAGTCCAAGAATTTCTGAGGATGAATCTGAATACAACGATGAATAGTATCCTCCCACTGAGGATAGATACAAACAGTTAGAGGATCGTCTGAGCGTAATGGAGATCCAAAGAGTACCTGGCTTGGACTTTGAAGAATTAGGGCTGGTTTCAGGCGTGATCATCCCACCAAAATTCAAGGTTCCCACATTCACTAAGTACGACGGTGTCTCCTTCCCTAAGTTGCATTTAAGGTTCTATGTCAGGAAGATCCAGCCTCACACTACTGACCGGAAGTTATGGGTCCATTTCTTCCAAGAAAGTTTGGCCGACACTCAACTAGATTGGTTCTATCAGTTGGAAGGAACCAACATCCATACCTGGGAAGACTTGGCCACTTCTTTCTACAAGCAGTACCAATACAACGCTGACCTGGCACCAACTCGAGTGCAACTGCAGAATATGTCCATGGACTCAAAGGAAGGGTTCAAGGAATATGCACAAAAATGGAGGGATCTAGCTGGTAGAGTACAACCTGACTGATCGCGAAATGGTAGACATGTTCATGGGTACTCTGACAGGACCATTCTTCAATTTGCTAATTGGTAGTTCCTCATCCGGGTTTAAAGAGATGGTTCTGACAGGAGAGAGGATCGAAAATGGTATCAAGAGCGGGAAGATCCTGATGGCTGCATCTTCTAGTGCTAAGAAGAAGTCATTTGGTGGTAAGAGGGAAGCCAATGTTGTGCACGGCCAGAATGGGCGTAATAAGGCAGACTACCACCAATCTGTGGGGGCAGTGCTGGTCTCTAATTCGGCACGCGCACAATGACCACAATAACGGAACAATCAACCAAGGGTAGAAAGACCTCAAAGGCAGTTAACCTAAATCACTATGCTTAAACTGCTTTATACTTCCTTTTCGTGATATTCAACTCTCGATTAAAAGCTCTAAGCCTTAGAGGGAGGATAACGAAAATGATACCATAATCTCTACAATATGCTTTTGAACAAACCCCGTTGACGATGTACATGCGTTGTTTCAAATCCAAAACAATGGAGTTATAAGGAAGATAATCCCTAGTTAACCCCTTTCAGCCAAAGAAGTAGGAGTTTTTCTTTTCATACAAATTAAAACCCTTAATCATAACCTGGGGCAGGGTAGTTTTCTCAGTTAATTCAAAGGCGCATTCAGTCGCAATTTTCCGCTTCGCACCCAATGAATAGCCTCGAAGACGTCCTTCCAAATCAAAAGATGGTGATGGTTCCGCATAATCTTAAAACCGGCAGTCATTATCTCTCAAAATAAAAGCCCATTAAGTCAAAACCTATGAAGGAGACTTAAGAAAAACTGGGGCATCCTGCTGACTATAATCACAAAAAGAAATGGTTCAGGAAAAAGAAGGGATAACAAAATCAAAAAAGAGGTCCTACAAATCCTCAACAGAAAGAGGATTACAAAAATGACTGCCTATTCAAAATAAACTTTCAGTATCCGAACCAACACCAGAACATCAAGGAAAGTACTCCAGGACTCAACTGGGATTCTAAATGCGCAATTAATTGAGCATAGGACTGAAGGACATCACGAAGAACGGGTGGGTACAAATAAATTTTGAGCCTTTATCCTTTGTTTCTTAAACCATGAACCAAGCCACGTTATAACCCTTAAAAATCCTAGTTGAAGCATGGGTTAGTTCGAAAGCATACTGTTACAAAGGTATCCTGACTCCTGTAGGACTTGTTATGAATCCTGAGTTGATATCACATTCTCGCAGATTTTGTTTTACTACACAAAACACATTTTCAAAAAATTTTCAAGACGGACATGAGTTTTTCATTCTTTAAATGACATTGTTTGCATATGACTAATTATTTGACAGCAGAGAAATCCGCGCAATGGATATTCAATGAACAGACACCCTCTCAATGGACATAATCACCTCAGCGGGAAAGACACTTCCAATAACCAGTCTTCCATAAGCAAGGGGCATGACATGATGTCTAACACACCTAGGCCAGTCTCTCCAAAAGTGCCAAATAACCAGGGGCAGATCTCCATCTGAATCACTTGGGGCATTACGCAGGCATTCCAGCAACGAATCATGTGCCATCAAGAAAACATTTTTGACAGTACTGCCACACAACACTATGGACAGTGACAACTCCCTAGATCCTGAGAGCATGTACATAGTCAGAAAATACTATGCATGAACAAAGACCCACTAGGTTGACTGGCCTAGGCAAGAATAAGGGCATCCCGGCGAACCAAAAGGGTTCGGGAAAAAGTTAGGGATATACATATGAAAAAAATTATACACCCGGCAAGTCGAAAACCTGAAAAGGAGGCTTGGGCAAAAAAGGGTATCCCGATGGACTGAAAATCTGAAAAGACAGTCCAGGAAAAAGTTAGGGATTAAACCGTACGACTATGTCCCATCATCTTTTCACTTGCCTATTAGTAGAAGACTTATCATTGGTGGTTACCAAGCACCCCAAGAGTTGGGATAACACTCAAGCTACCCACAAAGCCTCCGCAGGTACTTTCTCCAGCAGATACAGGGGCAGAAAAGTCCTGATGCAAAGTCATTTCCGTATCTTCAGCATGCGTCCCAATGACATCTACACTCCCCACATAGTAGAGGAAACTAAAGCTTTGACATTGGCTTCCCCAAACAGGAGTTACTTTCCCCATCCAGGTTCCTTCAAAGAATTGATATCTATATTCCCCAGCCGAATTTCATAATCGCTAGCGGGTCATAAAGTTTTCTCCCGAACAGAGTTTATTTCTTTGAATACATAAGCTCAATCCCCGACAGAGTTTATCCCTTCAGCTATAGAAGTTCATCCTCCAACAAAGTTATTTCCCTGCAGAGTTATTATCAAGCAGAGTCTCTCCCACGGAACAATATTCGTAAACAAGGAGTAAATCTCCAGCATTGTCATCTTCGTTCACCATCCCCAGCGGAAGTAGAAGAACCACGGTTTTCTACAACAGTCGGGAATGTTATTTCCAATACTCTCCAGCAGCAGTCAGGAATTTATTTTCCCAGACTCGGATATGTCATAATAGCATCTCGTGTTCATACATCATGACATGCGCATACATATTGTATACAGCATAATCTCATTTATTTTGAGAACATCATCCCACCATGAATTTCATGCATCGCATATAATTCACCCTGTTATCTTTTCAGGAAAGACAATTATCATCAACAATCCCATCAGTTATACATGTCATATCTGTAGACAACTAATGGAAAATCAGTTCCCGAAACCAAACGGGTTAACCAACCTACGTGATCATCTCAGAGTAACCCTACTATCCAGGTTCCTTCCCATAAGACCTACTATCTAGACTTTCATCTCGAAGTAACCCTACTATCCAGGTTCCTTCTCATAAGCCCTACTATCCAGGCTTTCATCTCGAGGAAAGCCCTACTACCCAGGATTTCATCTCCAAGTAACCTTACCCAGGTTCCTTCTGAAGTTTTACACAAACTTATCCCGAAGTAACCTTACCCAGGTTCCTTCTGAAGTTTTACACGGACTTATCCCGAAGTAACCCTACCCGGGTTCCTTCCAAAGTTTTACACAGACTTATCCTGAAGTAACCTTACCCAGGTTCCTTTTGAAGTTTTACTCAGACTCATCCGGAAGCAACCTTACCCAGGTTCCTTCTCAGTTCAGAGGCAGTTTTACCCAAACTCCGCACGAAGCAACCTTACCCAGGTTCCTTCTCGGTTCAGATGCAGTTTTACCCAAACTCCTCACGAAGAAACCTTACCCAGGTTCCTTCTCGGTTCAGATGCAGTTTTACCCAAACTCCTCACGAAACAACCTTACCCAAGTTTCTTCTCGGTTTAGATGCAGTTTTACTCAAACTCCTCACGAAACAACCTTACCCAGGTTCCTTCTCGGTTAAGATGCAGTTTTACCCAAACTCATCACGAAGCAACCCTACCCAGGTTCCTTCTTATAAACCTACTATCCAGTCTTTCATTTCGAAGCAACCTTACCCAGGTTCCCTCTCATAGCCCTACTATCCAGGTTCCTTCTCTTTTATCTCCAGACAACAGTTTACAACACTGTTAAAACCTGGACCCGACCAGATACAATCAATTTCATATTCCCTAGTAGAGTAATGGACAACTGAAGCTCCTAGCCTCTATTTCCCAAGACATAAATCAACATTCCCCAGTGAAGTCCTCCTCAACGTCAGGTACAAGAATTCTCGCAAAGGAATCTCTTACGCAACCAATATCTTTTTCGGATGGCATCTTTAAGCCCATCTACGACGATTCTTCGTCACCATCCAAATGGCATCTGTAAGCCCATTCCCGATATTATCGATCAACATTCACTTCATGCGAGTGCAAATTTCTGGGCACTCTAGTGTTCAATCATCTTCCCCCTCAGATCACGAAAGTCAGACAAGTCAATCTACATCCTCAGGTATAAGAAGATTGAACAGGGGCAGTTATTGCACCCCAAAAGTTTCCCTCCCATTTTTACTCAAAACATATTCCTAGAGGTCCTCAACTTGCCCAAGGATGCCTGAGGGTTGACCAGACAAATCCTCCTCCTAAGACAATGAGCCTCAAACTAGAGTTTCAATTTTCATCAAGATGTTTGAGTTCCAAGGGTCCCAATTGGTCTCCATTACCCTAATATATCTTCAAGATCATCTATGCCATGTTTCATGCCTTGCACTATAAGTTTGCTCAGTCAACTGCTCAGATGCCTAGAAATAAACTACGTTAGGTCAAAAGTCAACTGTGACCCACATACAGTCAAACTTCAAGATTTTTGGTCAACATCAAAATTTTGAAGTAATATTCTTCATTTGATCAAGGGTTGAGCATGATTCCTTAAGGAATGCCCCAAATTCATCAAAACTCAAAAGTTGCTAAATTATGGTTTCTATAGGAAAAGTCAACCAAACTTTGACCAAGCATAACTTTCTCATACTTTATCAGAAATTTCTCATCCAAGGCTTATTTTGAATAGAATCCAATTCCCTACAACTCATCTTCATCCCTCAAGTTCAATAAATGCACTCATGAAAATATATAAATTCAGACATTATAGGTCATTTCAAAAAGTCAACAAAAACACCTTTTGGGTCAAAGCTTCTTACATGAACATGGAAGATCCAATTGAGATGAAACCAAAAGGGTTGTTTATGGGACAACCTAAGCTTTCTAAAAAGTCCAAGAACACATTCTTAGGTTTATAATTGAGGGAGATATGTATTGTCAAAGTTGACCAATTTTTGGAAATGTGCATGAAGTCAACATTGATCAAAATGACTTTTTTTCCAAATGGGCCCATGTTTTCTTGTGTGAAACTTGTTCCTAAGATGGCCCACGACCCATGAGCTTATCCACATATTATTTTATTATTTTTATTATTTATTTTGATTTTCTATCCATTTAAATCAAAATAAATCAATTTAAATAGTAGAATAATGAAATAAAATCCAAGATTTGATTTTATGAGCATATTATGAGTCAATGAACAGCTAGCAAATCATCCAATTCGTGCAAAAGCTAATTGATTGGAAAAGATCATGATTTGGCTTGTTTTAGAAACAAATAATGCAAGGCAAAATATCAAATCAAATTTCCATAATTTCTCAAGATTGCATCTATTTTTGTTGACCTAAATCATTCCATGATATATACACAACATTCCCAAAGCAGAAAAATAGGGGTTGGTCGTATAAACTGTAAGAACAAAAACTCATTTTTTGGATAAAAAGTAAGAACCGGATTTCATTATACAGGACGATTCAAAGTGTTTCAAGGTCAGCAATCCATTCTTGACAATCACCTGAAGCTAACAACATCATTTGCACGCGTCACAGCATCCATAATCGCCATCTATATCATCACGGTTTACCCTTCATGTTTTGAATTCGATTTTGATTATACACACATTAGAAATAGGGTTTGATGATGCATTATTATTTGTTTAAGCATTTGGAATGTATTTGAATACTTAATTTCCAGTTTTTATGCATAGATGCCAAATTGCCATTGTTAGGGTTTTAACCTCCCTTTTAGGGCTTTGAGATGCGGGGAAAATTAGACCTAATGATGTATACCATCATGCTCAGGGGATCAAACCCAGTTGATCCATGGCTTTAAATTGCATTTATATTTCTTTGTGTGAATTTTGGAGATTTGCAGGTCTTTTAGCGACAGACCTGTCCGTAGGTAAAAGCTTATACCTAAAACGACAGTTCTGAGGAGGAAGATGATCACGTGGCTGACTCCCACTGGCCAGTTTAAATCTTGGCAGGTTTTCTGGGCATAATGCGTTTCGTTTCCATTATATGTTATTTGTTTTATTATATGTACAAATGGTCCAGCTAGCGCAGATGGTTGAGGAGCGTTCCTGTGAAGAAAATGTCCTGGGTTCAATCCCAGGCGCGTGCTTCTATTATTTTTTCTAATATTTGATTGCAGATCTGGTGTTATCCTTTCAAGCGTGCCTACCATACACCACAACACCTCATCATTGGATCATCTCCATCCCAGATCTAATTCCTCAAGCATGCGGGCGCGTGGTGGACCTTCTTGGTCAACGTCTCACTGGAGCAAACGGTCAGCTTTGGGCCAGCTATGTTGGGCCTAGAAATTTCAAACAATGCACCTCCTAGATTACTACTTCACACCAGGCCCAGTCTAATTTTTCTTTTTAATTTCTTTTATTTATTTTAATTTTTTGTTTAATCATTTTTTTTAAAAAGCAAAAATCATTTTTTTAAAATCAAAAAATCACAAAAGCATTAAAATCAGATTTTTTTTCAAATATTTTATTTCATTAATTAATTAGATTAATTTAATTAGGGCAATTTAAATTCTTTTTTTCATAATTAAAACCAGTTAGAAAATTAGAGTTAATTTGCAAATAGTTAAATTTCTCAATCAAAAAAATAACAAAAAATATTTTCTTTGAATTTAGACTTTGATTCCCGCATTTAATTCATCGCGCGCGTAATATTCTATTTTTTCCAATTATTGTATTTTCTTCGAGTTTGTAATAACTTTTAATTAGGGTTTATTTTACTGCAGATTATTTACTGTTTAATCCCCAATTTTTGGTTATGTAACCCCCTCCCCAAAGCTTTGTAATAGCGTAGATTTAATTTTCCGCTTTTAATTTCCGCAACTATTAATTGCTAGATGATTCATAATAGGGTTGTATGCAAAAGACAAATGAAATTAAAACAGTAGAAAACCCAAATTGTGCAAAGATAATCAACTGAAATCAAATACATTCACATGTTCACTCCTAGGGTTTATCCCACTTCGGTTGCCTTCGGTAAACGGTCATGAAGTATAGGGAATTTTAGTGATTACCATCTAGTCCCAAAAGATAAAAAATGACTTGTTCGAATGTTGCCTCGGAAAGATATTTAGGACTTTAGGGTAGTTACTAAGGTTTCCTAACCATTGCTTTTGTGACCGTAATTGTCCCTTCAAATGTCCCTTAAACTCCAACGATGGGGCTACCTACTCCTTAATAGTAGGATAGCATTGTCTAAAGGAAATGAGAAAATGAACAGTCTTTTTCGAGTAGGTAGAAACTCTTAAGTACTTGCTCAAAACAACAAAAACTCTTTCACACAAACACTTTCAAAACAGTTTTCAAAAATAACTTCGTCACACTCTTGAGGACAGATACAAGGGTTACCACGAAGTTAAATAAAACATTTTCAAAACACACACAAGCAATTTAAAAATGAGCAAGTACCTAAGAGCCCATGGAAAACCACAGATAGAAAGGGTTTTAACACCTTCCCTTTCTATAATCTACCCCCCGTACTCAGAAAACTCTCAAAAAAGGTTTTTTCTGTTCTTTTTCCTTTTCCTTTATTGGATGAAATAAAAGTCAGTGGCGACTCTTGCTTACCGCAACATTTGCAAACAAAAAACGCAAACCAGTATTAAACAGTCAGTTATGCCACCGTATCACACAAGGTCATTGTACTCAATGGATTTTTTAGTTAATCTGCACATATGATTTATGATTGCTTTTAGAAACGGACACATATAGCAAGTGATTATGTAGATTTATTTACAGTTATTATTTATTTTAAAAGGATTTTTATGTTTACCATTTTCCAAGAAAAATTATAGAAAAAGACACAATTTGGGAATCAAAAACAACTTTTATTAATGATTTTAAAGACCAAAACAACATATATGCCCATACAATATCAATACTCTCACCTTGGGCAGAGTGAATTTTTTTGAAAAGATTAACAAACACAAATTACTTTGAAATATGAATGCAAGAGGAAACATCAATAGTGATCCAATTTTGGACTCTGACTCCATGCATCACGTAGTTCGGTATCTCTTGCTCTGATTACCTTCTAGAATAACATTGATCTCAGGAGTAGTTGGATGAAGATAACCTCTGCTGTGAAAGATGTCTTTATACTTGCCCAAAGCAGACTTCGACTTCATAGTCCCACCTTTATTATTCTTCAAGGAGAAACCCAAACTAGTTCTATTCTTATTCACAGGTGGATCAACAATCTGTCCCCGCGCCGTGCTAGGGCCATTGCGCATTACCTGTTGAGAATCCTTAAATGAAGCTATAGAATTCTCATTTTCCCTTACATTATCAATAGATAAAGTTTGGAACTGAGTTCCAGCAGCAGCTTCATCAGCTTCCATAACACTGAAAGAGGACAAATGAGATATTAACAAAGCATGGTCTCCATTCACTATGACCACCTTTCCTTCACGAACAAACTTCAGCTTCTGGTGCAAAGTTGAAGTAAAACCTCTTGCCTCGTGGATCCATGGTCGTCCCAATAAACATTTGTAGGAAGAAACTATATCCATAACCTAAAAAGTAACCTGAAATAAGTGTGAGCCTATGTGAATAGGAAAATCTACTTCTCTGATGACTGACTTCCTCAAACCATCAAAAGCTTTCACAATTATGCCACTCGGGCACATGGGAGTTCCCTAGTGCTTCAGCTTCATGACTGTGCTCCTTGGTATGACATTTAAAGCAGACCCATTGTCAATCAGCACATTAGACAAAGAGTTATTCTTACCATTCATGAAGATATGGAGAGCTAGGTTGTGGTTCCTTCCCTCATCGGGCAATTCGTTATCACTGAAACTCAGGTTATTACAAGATGTAATGTTCCCTACGACACTGTTGAATTGGTCTAGAGACATATCACTTTCCATAAAAGCTTGATCAAATACTCTCATCAAAGATTCCCTATGGGCATAAGAGTTCATTAGAAATGTTAGAATGTATGTCTTAGATAGGGTCTGCAACAATTAATCTACAATCTTGTAGTCACTCATCTTGGTAATATTCAATAGGTCGTCCATATCTTTTTCCAAAGCAGTACCACTAGATTTCCCCACTGCTTTCTTAGATTCAGTACTTTCAGCAACCCTTTTATGAGAATTAACATTCCCTCGAATGATAAGGGCAAAAACCCGACCACTGCGGGTCACTCGGCTAACTTCAGCAATATTCTTGACATCAGACAAAGGTTGGATGTAAATTTACACACCATCTTCCAGCATTGTCGCAATGTATTTATATGGCACAACTTTGTCTAATTTATAGGGGACAGGACCCGGAAGGCAAATAACCAATGGGGTAACAGCTGGCTTGTTATGGTACTCAATCTCTATAGGGGCGGGAACACTGAAACAAGGCACAATAACATTCACCCCTTCTTCATAATACTTAGACATCACAAGATCATTGTTGGAGGACATATCTTCATCAGAAGAAAAGAACTCATCTGCAGAAGCATACTCACCATCTGACACAGTCTCGATTGAGCAATCTCCAATCACGTTAATCCCATTGTAATCATCTTTATTGCCTGAGACTTTGATATTACCATTATATAACAACAACTGGATGCCCCTTTTCATAATAGAACAACCACGAGAATCTCTGCAGCAGATCTGGAAAGACCCATAATGGTGTTTTTCTTGGCCATTCATGTGACAGAATGTAGCGTGCAACTGCACCAAATCATCATTTATATAATTCACGTCAAAAATCAGGAATTCACCGGGACATCTATATACCATATTCATATCTTCCTCATTTTCTTCCTTTGGCCTGATTATATGAATGAGGCCTTCATCCATCATTTCTTGGAGATCATCTTTTATCTTATCACATCCCTGGATATAATGTACTGCAAATACTACAACCAGAATGGTCGTGCATATAGTAGCTGAATTCCTAGAGGTCAGCATGCATCTTCACCAGATCCCCTCTAACCAGGTTGATATAAAAAATTTGGAAGTCCCCAGGACAACCATCAACCATATTTATAGCATTTGCTTCTCAATATTTAGGGAAAGGATTATCTTTCACGTTAGAGACAACATCTTTAAAGGATAGGATGCAAGATCTCACCATCTTTTATACTTCAGATTTCAAAGGATAACAATTCTCGATGTTGTTCCCTGGTTCTCCTTGATGAAAAGCACATGTCTGGTCTTCCTTATAATACTAGGGTAAAGGTGAAGGTATAGCAGGGGGAGGCCTGGTTTGAACCAACTTCTTCTGAATTAAAGCCGGGAATAACTATGCATAGCTAATTGGAATAGAGTCAAAAGCTTCTCTCTTCTGACTTTGCCTTTGATTTCCCTGAGAAGATGGTCTCTGATAGGCAACAGTGGTTGGAGCTACATTGACAAATGGAGTCATAGAAGCAACTTATTGCTGGTACTGATGATGTCTTCTAGGTGGTTTAATCTTCGTTTCCCAAATAACAACATTCGTTTCACTTTCTTTCTTTCGAGAGAACCTGTATGATGACTTCTTTGTCCCTTCGTCTCTTGTCAAGCGCCCTTCCTCGACAGCTTCTTCTAAATGAACACCCATGCTTACCATTTTGGTGAAATCACTTGGAGCACTGGCAACCATTCTTTCATAATAAAATGATCCAAGGGTTATCAGGAAGACCTTAGGCAGCTATCTCGCGCCAACGCTACGCATATTCTTTGCACGACTCCTTGTCTCTCTGAGCCATTGCCTCAACTGGTCACGGTCAGGTGCCATGAACATATTGTACTTATACTGCTTGATGAAGGATTCCCCTAGATCATTGAAGGTACAAATATTTCTACTGTCCAAACTCATATACCACTTTAATGCGTCATTGGTTAAATTATCCTGGAAGAAATGAATAAGCAAACGTTGATCATCAGTATGGGTGGACATTTTTTTGATATATATCACCAAGTGGTCAAGAGGACAAAAGTTTCCCTTGTACCTCTCAAATTTTGGCACTTTAAACTTTGCTGGCACTTTTACGTTAGGAACTAGGCAGAGTTTATTGACGTTCTTTCCAAACAATTATTTTCCTTAAAGGGCCTTCATTTCCTTATGCATCTCATTAAACTGATCCTAAAAATCATCCAATCGATCATAGAAACCCACACTTTCACTCGATGGAGGAACAAGATGATAAACTTCATCATTAACAAATGGCATGGCATTCACCTAAGGAGGTGTAGTCTAAAGGATCTCATTTCTAGCCATGGGAGTAACATGTACCACATGAGGTGCAGGAGTAGTAACAGCTTGAGCAACAAGATTGTAACCTTTTGGAATGAAATTTTCAGGCGTTCCCCACTGGTAACCCTGAGGCATACGATTCTGAGCAATAGTAACTGGAGTAACGGAAATGGGAACTGTCGGAGCTTCGAAAGTGACCGTTGTTTCTTATGGCTGAGCAAGTGGTGGCTGATTCTGAGAAGCCACCAACGATTCCATCAAAGCACTCAGATTTTCCATATGAGCCTTCAAAGTAATAAACTATTCGTGCAGCTCGTGATTCTCTTGTTCAAGATTCTCCATTTTCTTCCTGGAATTAGCCCGAGTATTATACTGGTGATACAATTTGCTGAATGAGGTAGAGAAACACAGTGAGACACTTGGGTATGAACAGAAATGCAAGAAATATGTACAAGATGATTCATGATATGTAATGCACATGATTCATTTATTATTATTAATATTTCAATGGATTCAAATAATTATAGATGATTTGCAAATATTAAAGTACTAACATATTTTGAAATACTGAAAATCACATTATAATAATTTCAAAATGGAATACAACTTTTATTACAAGTTTCAACAATCCTAAGTACAAGAGAAGATAGAATCTAAAATCCTAAGAAAGCAATGTTGATGAAGATCTCTCCACACACTGACGCTTTCCTGTAAGTCTTGCAATCTGAGCCTTCAACTGCTTGTTCTCTTTTGCATACCTATCGGCAACCCCTTTCCAATCACCAAAGTCAGGAAGTGAATGACTAAGTACTGATCAAGCTCTAGAGGAAAATAAATCCTCTTGCCTCTCCATCATCTCTACAGCATGAATCTCAAGAATCTCAATCAGGTCATCCTTCTCTTTCAAGTCTGCTCGGTAGGATATCTCTAAAGTATGAAACTTGTTCTTCCCAGCCTCTTTCTCCTGCTACACCCTAACTAGGGCAAGCTGAAGCTCTTCCACATCATCTAAAAGGGGAGGAGTGGTCTTCACAAACATATCAGGTATAGGTTCTTCACGGGAATATGGCATCTTCAGCTGAATTTCCCTTGCCTGTACCCACCGGAGATAAGGCTCCAAAGAAACAGCTCCTCTTGGTCCCAAGTCTTTTCTACTCTTCCTGTGAATATGGCGCCAAGCCTTCGTGATCTCCTCCTTAGAATCCTTATAATCCTCTCCCTGTTTAAGAAATAAACCACTCAGATGAATACTATTTGGCTTGTCTCTCATCGGATATCCAAGCTGACATTGTGCAAGAACGGGATTATAGTTAATTCTTCTCTTTGTACCGAGAAGGGGTACTTTGGGGAAACTACCATAGCTATCGAAAATATCAACATCATAGGAAGCATGATGATACCAAACAATGTCGGAATGAGTGAGGGACATAATCTTTGGAGCCCAATGAGGTTCGTTCTTGATATCCCAAAAAGCATCAGACTGAGGTAAGTGAGAAATAAACCACTAATATAACAAAGGAGTGCAATAAACGATTATCCCTCCGTGATAAGAATCCAGAAAATGAATGGAGTAATAAGCATCTCCTAATAATGTAGGAACTGGATTCCCAATCAAAAATATCCTGATGGCATTGATATCCACAAATTTGTCGATGTTAGGAAATAAGAACAACCCGTAGCCAAGTAGAGCAAAGATGGCCTCAAAAGCAACTATACTCTTCATCCTAGCAAATTAGCGATCTTTCTCTAATAAAAATTGAGTGGGTAATCCTCTGATTCCTCCTTTGGTAGTCATGTTGGCCTCAATTTCAGACTTCCCCAAATATATCATATCAGCAATCTCATGAGAATTGGGCTCTTCCTCCAAACCAGTGAAAGGAACAAGATCGATAACAGGTAAACCCAGTAGGTAAGAATACTCCTCCAATGTAGGCATCAACTAATAATCAGGTAAAGTAAAACATTGATACATCGGATCATAGAACTGGACCAAAGTCGAGAGAATACCCTCCTTCATCCTGAGCTTCACAAGAGACACGATGGATCTATATTTCTTCGAAAATCAGTAGAACTCTCGATCTTGGGAATCAGACTCATCAATTCATCTATCTTAGGATCCTTGAAATTGTACTTCCGAGCATTTCCTTTCCCAGAATCCATAGCCAAACAGTACCTGAGATATTCGCAAAAATTCAACTATAAGTCCCTTAAAACAATTGTTTTAAAGGATGCTCATAGGGTGCATGAATGAATGATGCAACAACCATACAAGATCACAAACAAGGGTGTTCATAGGTTCAACGTCACGAGCATGAGGTCAAAGGTACTACCCACAAGGTATTGACTAATAGTTTATCACCTTTCGAACAAGGTTCTAAGAGGTTCCCAGAGTCTACATCCTTCCTTAGGATATTACCAGCATCCTGATTAACTCGATAATTAGTAATATTCTCAGGAAAAACCCGAATGAGTGTAGTATTGTGTGACAATCATTTCCAGATTACTCCGTCATAGTTTCTGCACTACACCTAAAAGGCCAAGATGGGTTAAGGGTTCTACAGTCCTCACCTTCAATAGGCTCCCAGGTCAAAAGCAGTACGTCTTCCTGATTACTCGGTAAATGATACTATAGTTAAAGGGGCCTCCACTAAGTGGGAGATCTCATGCCTCCTTTTTAGGGATTACTCCCTCAAAGTTAACATGGTTATACTGCCCGTCCTATCTTATGTTTTCCCAAGTCCATGTAGAGGACTTATAAGAAATCACCAAGCACCCTGAAAACCAGGAAAATCCAGACAAACATATATACAACACATGATATAAAACAAATAATAACACATACACAAATAAATAAAGATAGGCTCAACCCACTTAGAGATG
The DNA here is from genome assembly GCA_948472305.1 of Vicia faba. Lineage (NCBI taxonomy): Eukaryota > Viridiplantae > Streptophyta > Magnoliopsida > Fabales > Fabaceae > Vicia > Vicia faba. The sequence goes on along the minus strand of OX451738.1, from coordinate 317,784,885 downwards.
GACCAGCATTTGGTTGATCTTTCCCGAGTGAAGTCACCATTTTTTTGTAGCGGTAGAAATATTGAGACTAAGCCATTAGATTGACTTGACTCGCACAAATCAAATAAAAAAATCGCCACCGCGCTTTATTATTTCCAGAGGAATGGGAAAAGAGAGAATAACCCAAAAAGAAGGGGAGAGAAACTAGGTACAGGGGTTGGTTATGCAAAGGAAAGGTATTAGCATCCTAAACATCTATGGTACTCCGCAGGAACCTCTTTGTAAATTTGTGTATTTTGGCTATAAGTGTTGTATAAAAAAAATAGATGGTGGAGATGGGAAAAGAAATATTTTTTACATTTTTTTGCACCCTCTGCGGTTGCGAACCTTCAGTGCCTATGTACCACCTTTCGTGCAATAGAGGATCAGAGTACTCGTAGTTCACATTTAAAAATTTAAAACACAAATGTGTTGGTTAATTTTAAGAGACGAGACATCATCGTCATCTCCGAGTGGAAGAACATACTTGCTACCCACGATTATGAGAAAGGAGAATTTGCATCATCTCAAAATGGAGGATATAGCTTAGATTTTAAAATCAACAAATCCTCGCTCAACATCCAAGTGGAAAATATCTCACCTCACTACATATCATAGAAGTATAGTTGCTCGCATCACTACAAGGATCGACAAGAGTCTAATATTTTTAGAAATGTTTAACTAAAATTCCAGAGTGGCAAAATGGTTTGAATGAGATTGATTGGCTTTTATTCTTCTCACAAAAATGTCAAAGTATGATTAAGTTGATTAAAGTTTGATTAAGAAAATATTTTTGAAAATGCATGGACCTAAGTCCAAGTTTATTGTGAAAGAGGTTCAATTTTAGAAAACAATAAGAGTTTTCAAAAGGAGGGAGAAGATTTTTGAAATTAAAGAATATGGGAGGAGATGAAGAGACTATCCTAAAGCATAAGGTAAAATCTAAGGAAAAGAATCGTCTAACCAACAAGAAGCGGACACTTGACACAATGAGTCAATATAGAATTCTCATCCTTTGGATTGACACTAAGCAAGCACAGATAATAAACCTCTTGAGAATACCAAACTTCAAATGCATTAAGTCTTTACAAAAATTGGGCAGAGTAACAGATGAATTCTCAATCACAGACAAAGCATAAAATCAGAATAACCTGCACAAAAGAAAAAAAACAACCCAATGTCTCGGGGTAAACCCCAAGAATTCTAGATAAAGTAATAGTAGAAGTCGCAATGTTCCAAGGTAGTCAAGGTCTCTAATCCTAAGTCCAAGAAGTCCACAACTCCAAAATGCTAAGGATAGTAACCAAATAGTCCAAGTAGCCTTAAAGCTTTTTATTTTTCAAGTCGGTTATTAGGTATCTTCAAAAAGAAAATGAAAAGCTCAAGTGAGCAAAATAAAAATGACATGAAGATAAATGCTCAAGTGAGCAAAGATGAAAGTGGCATGAAATATAAATGCTAAATTAAATGGTGCGTAAAAGTGCAGGTGTAAAGTAAAAGCATAAAAATAAAAGTCAATTGTTAATGAGTTAGAAATTAGAGGTTAGCTGAATGACCATCTTGAGTATTGCATTTGAAAACTCATTAGAAGATTGATAAAATCAAAGCCTCTCAATAATAAGTTTAGTTTTCTTTTTGTCAAGTATATCACTCATTTTAAATTCTCGAGGCAACAAAAAATGATCAATGATGTTTAAATGATTCACTTAGTCCAAAATTTATGAAGATTCATCAGAGGATTGATAAGACCAAAGCCTTATAACAATGAACCTCAAGGTTTTTGGATCAAAGGTTTCAAATTAAATATGCTTGGGCTTGCAAACATAGGTTTGGGCCACGAATGATCATTTCTCGAATCAGAATAAAATTTAATGTTATGTTAAGCAATCGTAAGTGGACTTATGTAGAAGTCGCACCTATTTTGAGATCGGCCAATAGCAATATATGTACCATATGTTTAGAGAAATGATATGTAGATCATCCTCTAACAACATGTAGTACAAATTAGAAAAGGATAAGATGAAGAGGGAGGAGATGTATTAGATGAAAGTAGGGTTTCAAATATCATCAACATCATTTATCCATTTTGGTGGATTTGGTTTCTCAACCTATCAACACCCAAGATCCAATGATGTTGAGGAATTTGTTATCAAATAAAATCCAAGTCATAACCAAATAAAAAATAATAAAATAATATTTAATTAAATGGTTAATAAAAAGGAAAATAAATGGTAAAATACACAAAGCATTTAAAATACAAAATAAAAATCCTAAAAAATAGTCAGAAGTCAAACATGACTCAATAATAGTTAAATTTTCAAAAAAATTTAAAGTCAGAAACTAATTTTAGAAATAAAAGAAATAAGTAAAACAAACCAAAAATGGTAAAAAAAATGGTAAAGCCAGAAATAAAAATAAAACAAAGTCATCAAAAATTTCCAAAAGACCAAAGGACCTTTCCATAATTTTTTCAAAATTCTTAACAATCAGAAAATAATTTTAAATAATTAAAACAATCAAAAGAAAGTGAAAAATCATAAAAAAATATCAAATCTGAAAATAAAATTGTGAAAAAATAAAAATCATAAAGATAATATTCCAAAATATTTTGTGATTTTTTTCATAATTTTTGGACCATAAATATAAAAGTCAGAAAATAATAATAAATCCAAAAAAAAACGTAGACCACTGGATCATTGTCAAAACGTGTTAGTAAGAAGATCCAAGGGATCTGACACAGTGTGCATGATATGATCACTATTGGAAATCACACCAAATTAATTTTTTAAATCAGATTTTAATAAAATAAAAAGAAAAAATGTGGTCCATTGGATGAAAGTCAAAACGCGTTAGTAAAAAGATCCAAAGGACCTGACGCATTGTGTATATCTTGGACCCTCAGCCAAAACACGCTGAGTCAAAAGACAAACAGCTAATGAAAATAAAACAAATGTCCAACGTTCATTGGTTGAAGAACGACATGTAGGTTGTCTTCAACCTCTGGACACCCTGCGCGTGGGATTTTCTGAGATTCTTCAAACAGAAACGTTAGAAGCTCAGACTAATATCATTGGATTTGTCTCTTCAAGAAGGTCCTAACCTCGCCCTCGCAAAAAAATTATATAAAATGAGCAAAGAGAAAAGTGCAGAAAACAAAAATAATAGCGAGCACTTTAGGCTAGGATTTCTCACACAATTCTCAACGATTTTAAAAATTGTAAGAAGCACAAGGATCATAAGGATGAGTAGAGTAGAATAGGATTTTATTTGGAACGATTTGGTTCATAAAAATACCTGAACAAGGCTCACAAAAATAGCTATGAAAGTGAACTTCTGTAACTCAAAATATGGCTCAATTTTCTTGGTTTAAGTGTTGGAGAGTTTGTATGTTTATGGAGGATGATGAATATGTAAAGAAATTGTGAAGAGAGAGCTCGAAACTGTGGAATGGAATTTCAAATTTCTGAGTTGCGAATGAACTTTGCCAGGTGTATTTGGCTCTCAAAGCTTGTGTAAATGAGTGCAATATGGTTATCTATTTATAGGGAAATGAATGGGAATGATAATTGAAAGAATTAATGGAGTTTGGAGGGAAATCGTGAGAAGTCGTGGACATGAGAAACGTATGACTTGCTTAGCATCAAAACTCACTCAAACTTTGCATTTTAAGGCTCTAATCGACTTTGGCAAGTTGGTTAAACATGTTTAGATAAACAATGCACGCTAATTTTGTGTTTATAAGCCACATTATGGATTTCAAATTCTGACTTTGGAGAAAACTTCAGTTTCAAGGTACCAACTTTGAATCCATGGTGTTCACAGCTCAAGAGATCTTATGGCATAATTCCTGGAGCATTTGAAAGATAAGGTCACAATCTTTGCAATGTGCAAAGAGTGAGATCAATTGGATGCTTGAGCTATAAGTCGTGATGAGTTAAAGTTGAGAAAAAGATGTTGACTTTTATACTTAGAAAAATTTCAAGTTTCTTCTTCAAAAGTGACCTATAATGTTTTTATTCCAAACAAGGCCTTACTCCAAAATATTGCTTTGATCATTGATGATAGCTTGAAGTGGACTTACCAAAGAGCATTGTAAAACTTGAATCACTCAAAAATATTAAGTATTGAAAAATTTATTGCCTTGTGAAATTGGTGAAAATCCATGAGGTGATCTATAATCTTTTTAGTTCTTAAGGCATCTTCCAACCATTTTCAAGTCTTGCACATAAAAGAAGAGTTGAATTTCATATTCTTAAGATAAATATGGAAAACTAATTGGATCAAGGAGATAAAAATTGAGCATTTTATGACCTTTTGAAGTCACATAAGGGAATTTGATGGCCTATCTAGAAGACTTGTAATCTTTCTTCATCATTAGGAATCTTCCTCACAAAATTTTCTTGAAACCTTTGAAGAGTTTGATTGATAACCCTTTAAAGAGAATCATATCTTTGGAATCACTCAAAAATCTCAAAATATGAACAAGATATAGCCTTTATAAGTTCAAAACCCTAGCTCTAGAAGCACCAAAATGACTTGGAAACCCTTTTCAATTTTGACAATCTTTCTTGCACAATCACTTTTTCCATGTGAATAGAATTTGTTTTTTATGATAATTAGAAACCATAAAAACAATAACCACTTCCAAATATTAAGAATTGAGAGAGTTATGAACTTGTGGTCAAGTAATCAAGAACTTATCCAATTAGGTCAAGCTTCTTCAATCAATTCTTGCATCTTTTGACTTCTTTTGACAAATTTAGGCATGATGAATCATAGTAGACCTTGTAATGATATTACTTTAAAGAATTCTGAATGATGAAGCTGGAATCTCAATGAAGCTTTGTTGAAGAAGGCATGGAAATAAACTCATGAGCCTATGAATAAACCTGATGAAATGTGTTGTGCCCTCACCTATAGTATCATCATTTAGATAAAACATGCCTTGTATTTGTTAGTTAAAGTTAATCAACACAAAACAAATATGATCACAATATACAAATCAAAGTGCTTGGTGATCCCTCATGAGAAAACCTAGATATAGGGAGAATAACCAAACCTAAGTGTATGTAAGTACGAAGTGCGCCTAAAAGGGGGGGGGGGTGAATTAGGTACTTAAAAAAAATTCTAGTTTTAGTGATGATGGATATTATTTTTCTGGATTATGGTGAGTTTATGAAATAGTAAAGTGCAGAAAAATAAAGAGACACAAGCGATATATCCTGGTTCCCCTCACAGTCCGAGAGTACTCTAGTCCCCTTTCAACATGGAAGAGATTTCCTTATTGTGGCAAACTTAAACAAGAACTACCAAAAAGCCAAGAACAATCCTCTTGGACCAAGAACAGTCCTCTTGGATTTTAACTATGTAAACAATACGAACAATCCTCTCAAAGTGACTACACTTGTATCCAACAATCCTGGAAAGACAAGATTTAAAAAACCACTTAAACTTATTACCAACAATCCTGGAAAAATAAGTAAGTATCTATCAATATTTGATTTTGAGTGAGTTGAGTAGTAATAATCACTTAGAGTGATTTAATCAATTAATGATCTTATCTTCCAATGATAATAATTTAAAATGACTCAAGATATAATGCTCAAAGTTTTCTGGTTAACAATATGTGAAAGTGTGCAGAAAACTTATGTATGAAAGTGAAGAAAAGCTTGAGTTTGTATTTTGAAAATTCAGAAAATATATTTGGAAGAGGTGTTGAAAATGATTTTTAAAATGAGTTTTTATATGTTCATAGCACATTTTTGAAACATTATAAAGTTCTGTAAATGAATCATGAACAATTGCCAAGATTGAGTGAAAGGTTTCCATGAAAGGTATTATGAACAGGCATGTGCAAAGCTATTGTTTTTCAAAATCGTGCAGCATGCAATCGATTTCACCCTTTGTGTAAATCGATTGCACGGGGTTTCAACAGCTATATTTTCAAAAGTTTTAAGTGTGTAATCGATTGCACGAGAGTGTAAATCGATTGCATGTGAAGTCAGTAGAAAAAATTGATTGAGTGCAATTGATTGCACAAGCAATGCAAATCGATTACACTGAGAAACAGTAGTAAATGTTTTGAAAATTTTAAGCATGCAAATCGATTGCATTGAGAAAAAGTAGTAAAATATTTGAAAAATTGAAGCATGCAATCGATTGCACTAATATGCAAATCGATTGCACTCAAGTGAAAAATGAATTTTTACTTAGAAAAAAACTTGAGTAAGGATTTATAAAACATTTATTTTCACCATTGAGCATCTATGTCTTAAGTTCAAAGTAAGTATTATCTTTATACCTTGAAATTTACTAAGAGCTTGAACTGAAGACTTTGTCCATAGATGCTTTGAGCTTGATCAAAAAATCTTTGCCTTCTTTGTCAATCATGGTTTGTCTTCATCAAAACAAAAGTTCATTTGAGAAGCTTGATTTTACATTCTCCCCCTTTTTTATGATGACAAACAATCTTGCTTGATGTGTTGTAATTTCCGGAAAGAAACTTTTCCCCCTAAGATGTATAACTCCCCCTTTGTATGAGAAGCTTTGAAATCATTTGGATTTGCTCATCTTGAAGGATTCTTTGTACCTTAAAAGTTTAAGACAAGGAAATACACAAGCATAAAGTACAACATCCTTCTCCCCCTTTGACATTATCAAAAAGAAGGGAAAGATGCAAAAAAGTGGACAAAATACATATAATAATATTGAAAGCTTAACCATAGCCATATTACTTCATGATGCTTTTTCTCATCCTTTGATAAATGTCCATAGTAGTTGTCTTCATCAAGACATGATGTTGAAGATGCTTAACTCTTTTAGAAAGAATGAGAAACTCTTATGTGAATTCTCCCCCTATCTTTGATAACTCCTTCTTGATAAAAATTCTCCCTTGAATCATAGAGAATTTGTATATTTCTTTGGGTTGCAATAGTTAGAGACAAGCATACACATACATATATATTTCTTCTCCCCCTTTGTCATTTAAAAAGGATGGGAAAAGCCTTATAATACATAAATAAATTATTGAAAGTAAAAACAATTTATACCAATGAGTTTCACCTCAAGAGTGACTTCATAAATCATTCATCCTTGATGAATTTGAAGCCTTTTCAACAAAGTTGTCTTTTACTTAGAAGTTGTCTTTTGTTCTTCAACATAAAGTACATCTTCAATGGATATGAAAGTTAGTGTATGAACTTTTCCAATGCCAAGAATTCTTCCTTTAAGTTATTTCCCATATGTGAAATGATCCTTGGACTTGAACTAGATTTGAAAGTTAGTGTAAGTCTCCCGTCATATACTTTGAACAACCACTATCAAGATACCAAATATTGCATGTGGTCTTCAAGCATACCTACAAAACAAATTAAGTTTGATTTGGTACCCTATGTGCTTTGGGCCCGTCATAGTTAGTTCCTTTCTTTACCCACACATAATACCCACTTGTCATACTAAAGTTTCTAACATAGCAAGCATTAGGTGTATGGCCTTTAATACCATAATAAAAACAAGTAGGTTCAAAGTTACTTCTATATCTAGAAGGATAAGATTTCTTATTAGGAAATGTTTTCTTTTTAGGATAGTGATGAACTATTTTAGGTTTGTTCACTTTCTCTTTGGATTATTGATCACTAGCCTTAACAAAGATAATTTTATTAGAACTTGGTATTGAAAACTTTGAATATCCAAGTCCACTTTTATCATTGGAATATCTTTGTTAGCTAAGAACCCATTCCAATCCAATTTGACCTTTTTCATATCTTTCAATAACTCTTTTTAATTGGACAATTTGGAAAGAGAGTGATTCACAATTTTTACATACAAAATTCTGGTTTTGCTCACTAAATTTTTGTTTTTCATCTTTGAGATCTTTTTCCATAGACTCACATTTTTCTACTAAAGATGAAATTTGTTTCTTTTGAGATGAAATAATTTTGTACAAAATTTTGCATTCATTTAATAGTTCATCTATAATACCTTGTGAATCACTATCAAAAAGAGAAAATCCATTACTAACCTCGTCATTTTTACTATCGGAATGGTGTGAGGCCATCAGTGCAACATTAACATGTTGATTATTTTCGGAATCAGAAGATGAACTTTCCCATGCTATATATGCTTTCTTTTACTTCTTATCTTTATTTCTCTTGAAAATTTTCTTCTTCTTTTCAAGTGTAGGACATTCACTTTTAACATGTCCCTTTTCTCCACATTCAAAGCATATAACCTTCCTTGTTGGTGCTTTCCTTTTTCTTTCTTTTCGTAGAACCTTTTCAATCTTCTTGATAAGATCATCATCTTCACTACTAGTAAATTCATCCTCTTGATTGCTATCATGATTTTTTATCCTTGTATTTAGAGCCATGTATTTTGAATCTTTTACTTGGATTTCATGCTTTTCAAGTCATGCAAGTTCCGTCTCATATTCTTGAAGTTTTCCGAACAAAGTGGCGGAAGTCATTGTGGATAGATTCTTCTTCTCGGATATTGCTGTCACTTTTGGTTGCCATTCCCTGGATAAATATCTAAGCACTTTAAGATTAAGTTCGTCATTAGTTAAAGTCTTATCGAGTGCTTTCAAATGATTTGTCAAGTGTACAAATCTTTTCTGCAAGTCGAGGATTGATTCTCGGGACTGCATTCTGAATAGTTCGTATTCTTGACTCAATGTATTTAATCTCGATCTTTTAACTTCAGTGGTTCCTTCATGAGTTTCTACCAAGGTATCCCATATTTCTTTCGCAGTTTTGCATGCCGAGACACGGAAGAATTCATCCATGCTAAGTTCACCTTGAAGAAGATTTATTGCCTTTTTATCATAGAGAACCTTCTTCTTATCATCTTCGTCCCACGCATTTTTAGGCTTTAATGAGCCAGCACCATTGATTATCGTTATAGGGATAAATGGACCATTCTCGACGGCATCCCATATTTCTTCTCCCTGTGCTTATGGATGTGCCTTCATGCGTATTTTCTAGAAGTCAAAATATTCACCACAAAATAGAGGAGGCTTGTTGTTACTACCACCATATCTGAAAACGGGATTTTGATTTGCGGAAGCCATTCTGGATCTTTTAGGAACAGGTTACCTATAACCTGCTCTGATGCCAATTGTAAGTACGAAGTGCGCCTAAGAGGGGGGGTGAATTAGGTACTTAAAAAAAATTCTGGTTTTAGTGATGATGGATATTATTTTTATGGATTATGGTGAGTTTATGAAAGAGTAAAGTGCAGAAAAATAAAGAGACACAAGCGATATATCCAGGTTCCCCTTACAGTCCGAGAGTACTCCAGTCCCCTTTCAACATGAAAGAGATTTCCTTATTGTGGCAAACTTAAACAAGAACTACCAAAAAGCCAAGAACAATCCTCTTGGACCAAGAACAATCCTCTTGGATTTTCACTATGTCAACAATGAGAATAATCCTCTCAAAGTGACTACACTTGTATCCAACAATCCTGGAAAGACAAGATTTAAAAAACCACTTAAACTTATTTCCAACAATCTTGGAAAAATAAGTAAGTATCTATCAGTATTTGATTTTGAGTGAGTTGAGTAGTAATGATCACTTAGAGTGATTTAATCAATGAATGATCTTCTCTTCCAATTATAATAATGTACAATGACTCAAGATATAATGCTCAAAGTTTTCTGGTTAACAATATGTGAAAGTGTGCAGAAAACTTATGTCTGAAAGTGAAGAAAAGCTTGAGTTTGTATTTTGAAAATTCAGAAAATATATTTGGAAGAGGTGTTGAAAATGATTTTGAAAATGAGTATTTATATGTTCATAGCACCTTTTTGAAACATCATAAAGTTCTGTAAATGAATCATGAACAATTTCCAAGATTGAGTGAAAGGTTTCCATGAAAAGGTATCATGAACAGGCATGTGCAAAGTTGTTGTTTTTCAAAATAGTGCAGCATGCAATCGATTGCACCCTTTGTGTAAATCGATTGCACGGGGTTTTAACAGCTATATTTTCAAAAGTTTTAAGTTTGAAATCGATTGCACAAGAGTGTAAATCGATTGCATGTGAAGTCAGTAGCAAAAGTTGATTGAGTGCAATCGATTGCACAAGCAATGCAAATCGATTCCACTGAGAAATAGTAGCAAATGTTTTGAAAATTTTAAGCATGCAATCGATTGCACTAATATGCAAATCGATTGCACTGAGAAACAGTAGCAAAAGATTTGAAAAATTGAAGCATGCAATCGATTGCACTAATATGCAAATCGATTGCACTCAAGTGAAAAATGAATTTTTACTTAGAAAAAAACTTGAGTAAGGATTTATAAAACATTTCTTTTCACCATTGAGCATCTATGTCTTAAGTTCAAAGTAAGTATTATCATTATACCTTGAAATTTTCTAAGAGCTTGAACTGAAGACTTTGTCCATAGATGCTTTGAGATTGATAAAAAAATCTTTGCCTTCTTTGTCAGTCATGGTTTGTCTTCATCAAAACAAAAGTTCATTTGAGAAGCTTGATTTTATAGTGTAATCTTGATATGATTGAGTTGATATGAGATTGTCGCACGCGAAAAATCAAAACTAAGAGAGAACGAAATTGCGACAGTGATGATATGTAAAGAAATGTAGCGGTAAAGATTTGAGATTAAGCCATCAATTGACTTATTTCAACATAATGAAGTCGCCACCACACTTTATTGTTTCCAAAGGGAAATGGGAAAAAAGCGAAAAAAACCCACAATGAAATAAAAGATCAGAGATTGAGGTACGGGGGTCGGTTATGCAAAGGAAGGTATTAGCACCCTAAGCATCTATGGTACTCCACAGGATCCACTTTGTTTGGTTTCTTTTAAAAGGAGTGTTATGTAAAGGTTTACTTGCTAAAGGAAAAGAATGAATGAGTATTTGTAAAAAAAAGAAAATGAAATGTTTTTTATTATTTTTGTTGCTTGCCTTGGGTCATAAGACTTCGTGCCTATTTACTCCCTCGTGCAATGGGAAAGTCAGAGCACCATAGTTAAGCTAGAAAAGACTTGCATGTTGATTGTTTTTAAATAAGGTGACAAGTCATCATTGTTAGGAGAGAAATCTCGACTAACACCCACAAGGTGTGAGAAAGATGGACCCTGCGTCAGCAAGAGTGAGGTTTTGAGAACACCTCTAGTACTAAAGTGGAAGAGTCGAAACCTTTATAACCATGAGGATAGTAGAATGTTGCTCGACTATCAATGAATCATGTCTCACCTTGAAAAAACTTTTGAAGGATAAAAGTGCTCGAGCGCACAAAAGAGTTTGAATGAGTTGAATTGTTTTTGTTAGTTTTGAAAGATGTCAAAGTATGATTAAGTGAATTGAAGTTTGTTTAAAGAAAAGAAGTTCTAAAAGAAAAGGAACTTGACAAAGCCAAGTTTTATTATGAAAGCGGTTTGATTTTATAAACAAAGAAGGTTTTGAAAAAGATGAGAAGGTTTTCAAAATTAAAGAAGATGGGAGGAGATGAAGGGACTATCCTAAAGCATAAGGTAAAAGCTAAGGAAGAGAGCCGTCTAACCAACAAGAAGCAAACTTTTGTACCCCAAAATTTTCCCTCCCATATTTCTCAATACATGTCAAGTGAGGTCCTCAAATTGCTCTAGGAAGTCCAAGGGTTGACCAGACAAACTCTCTCATAAGGCAGTCAACCTCAAATTAGGGTTTCAGTTTGCATCAAGATGTTTGAGTCCAAAGGATACTAAATGCTCACCATTGTCCTAATATGTTCTCAAGATCATCCATGTCAAGTTTCAAGCCTTGCAGAGGAAATTTGCTCAGTCAATTGCTCAAAGGCCTGAAAATCGACTGTGTTAGGGCAAAAGTAAACTGTGGCCCACATACAGTCAAACTTCAAGATTTTTGATCAACATTCTCATTTTGAAGTACTATTCATAATTTTATCAATGGTTAATCATGATTCCTCAAGGATTGCTCACAATTCATCAAAACCCAAAAGTTACTAAATTAGGGTTTTGTAGGAAAAGTCAACTCAAATTTGACCAAGCATAAATTTCTCATACTTTATCAAAAATGACCCATCCAAAGATCATTTTTAATAGTATGTAATTCCCTACAATCCATCTTCAGCTCCAAAGTTCAAAATATGCACTCACAAGAAGATATGAATTTGGACATTATAGGTCATTTTGAAAAGTCAACAAAAACACCTTTTGGGTCAAAGCTTCATACATGAACATGGAAGACTCAATTGAGATGAGACCAAAAGGGTTGCTTAGAGGACATCTTAAGATTTCTAAAAAGTTAAATAACACCTCTCTAGGGTCAAAATTGAGAGAGTTATGCATTGGTAAAGTTGACCTTTTTTGCAAAATTGCCAAAAGTCAAATGTGGCCAAAATTGCATTTTTTTGCCAAATGGGCCCAACTTTTTATGTTTGCATTGAGTTTGTAACATGAACCACGACCCATGAGCCCTTCCATTTGTCATTCTTTTATTTTTATCACTTATTTTGATTTTATTTCAATTAAATCAAATAAAATCAAAATAAAATCATCAAAATAGCAAAAACTAATCAAGACTTGAGATTTTGTGCATGTTTAGGTCTATTATACAGCTGGAGATGGAATCAAATCGTGCAAGGATCATATGGATACAAAAGATTGCATTTTTGCTTGATTTGGAAAGATTTGCACAAGGATCAAATCATGAATCAATGATCATAATTAAGGGAGATTTGATACAAGTTTGCAACCCTAATTCATTCTAGGGTACATAAGGAACATGTTCAGATCAAAAAGAAGGAGATTGGAGGCGTGAAGAGGAGAAAGCAAGTTTCAAAAAATTGGAGAAAAGTGGCAAATTGATTTCCACGTTCCAGATCAATTCAAAGCATTCTAGTGATCCCAATCGCTTACTGGACATCCAAGGATCAAGATTCAATCATTAACAAGCTTTCTCATACCCAGAATCGCACTCTAAGTGTCACGCGGTTTCCATACTTTTTTGAAATCGAATATGATCATTTTGGCATCTTTAACATGATTCATTGATATATTCTGAAACCTTATGATGTTTGCAAGCTAATGATCATATTTAATTGCATTTTCATTGACTATACAGCAAGTTGCCATAGTTAGGGTTCTTGCTTCGTTTTTAGGGTTTTTCTGTACATGGACAATTGGCCATGGATAGTGGTACCATGATGCTCGTGAGGTTGCAACGAGTTGATTGGTACCACTGGTTATGATTTATCATGCAGTGATAAGGTTTTGGAGTGGACAAGGGTTGTACCTACGCCCAATGTCCGTAGGTAAAGGGTTTTGTCTAAAACGACAGAGCCAAGGAAGAAGAAGGATAACGTGGCATTCCCTGACCCGCTCATTCAAATTTCGCGCGTTTCAGAATTTTCTTTTTGTGTTTATCATATTATATTTCTTTATTATTATTCATACAACTAACAAAGTTGGCTCAGCTGGTAAGCGCGCAGGGTAAAAATGCCAAAGGGCCTGGGTTCGATCCCCAGGTCCCAACTTTGTTCCATATTATTTTGCTTTACATAATCAGGTGCCCATGTATCCAACAAGTCCACCATACGTCCTCAACACCCAACCACCAGATCATCAACAAGTCAGATCTAAGGCCTTCCCAATGAAGGTCCACCATGGGCATAAGTCAAGCAAGCACAGGAGATTGGAAAAGTCAAACAGGCCATCAGCATTTGGGCCCAGAATTTGCCATTGACACCCCTCCCTTTTTGCTATTTACCAGGCCCATTCTTATTCTTCCTTTTTTTATTTTCTTTTTAATTTAATTAGTTTAATTATTTTCTTACACAAAATTAATTCCTTTTTTTTTACAAAAAGTCATAAAATCAAATTTCACCAATTTAGAATTAGGTTTTATTTTATTTGACCAAAGTTAATTTAATATTAGTCCAATTTAATTTAGGATTAATTCTAACCTTTTTCATAAATTTAAATCAATTAGAAAAATTAGGGTTTGTTTTTGATTTAATTTTTATTTCTTTTCAATAAAACAAAAATACAAAAATAGGTCGATTTAATTATTTTTCTAAGTTTTAAATTAATTAGTAATTAGGTTTTTATTTGTTCAATTAAAATCTTATTTTCTCAAAATAATCAAAACCCACAAAAAAATGATTTTTCTTTTAATTAGGTTTAGATGGGGTCAAAACCCTAATTCCTCTTCATTTAATTCATCGCACGCGTTTTATTATTTTCGCAATATTAATGTAACTGTTTACAGTATGTAATAGTTTAATTAGGATTTTCTTTTATTTATCGTTTTACGGTTTTTTTGGCTATGTAATCCCTACCCCGAAGCCTTGTAATAGCGTAGTTTTTATTTCTCGCATTTTAATTCTTGCAAATATTAACTGTTAGATGTATGATAATAGGATTGTATGCCAAGATTGCATGATAGTTTTAAAATGACTAGAAAACCCTAAATGTGCAAAGATAATAACTGAAATCAAATCACTCGCACATGCGTACTCTTAGGGTATACTCTCACTTCGGTTGCCTTCGGTAAACAATCATTAAGTATAGGGTGTCTTAGTGGTTGCCCTCCTGTCTAAACAAAGATCAAATGTCCCGTTCAGAAATGTTTCCTCGGAAAGGTTGCCTCGAATATGATCTTAAGACATTACGGTTATTACTAAGACGTCATAACATTGATTTAGTGATCGTACGTCCCTTTTCGAATTGACCCTTACGACTCCAACGACGGTGCTTCCTATTTCTCAATAGTAGGGTATCATTGTCTAAAGGAAACGAGGATAGAAATAATTCTTTTTTCGATTAGGTAGATGCTAATAGGTACTTGCTCAAAACAAACTTTTTCACACCAAACACTTCTTTCAAACAAAAATTTCAAAAACACTTCGTAACACTCTTGAAGACAGAAGCAAGGGTTAAAACGAAGTAAAACAAAACTTTTTAAAATAAACACGCACAAGCAATTTTTAAAAGATGAGCAAGTACCTAAGATCCCATGGAAAACCATGGATAGAAAGGGTGCTAACACCTTCCCTTTCTATAATCTACCCCCCGTACTCAAAATCTTGAAAAAAGAATTTTTCTGTGCTTTTTTCCTTTCCAGTTGGATAAAATAAAAGTCGGTGACGACTCTTGCTTACCGCGACATTTTGCGAATATAAAACGAAAAATGCAAACCAGCATTTTCCAAAACAGTCGATTCTGCCACCGTATCGCCAGAATTGGCGACTCTGCTGGGGAAAGAATAAGTGGGGTATACCTTAGGATCTAGTTCATCTTAATTGCTTCTCTTGATTATTTTGATTGATTTACTTTTAAGGGTTTTGTTTGGGAGTTACTATAGATCCTAACCCGTATCTGGGGACACTTTTTAGGTAAGTAGCAATAAATTGTGAGGGAACTGTACGGCGTAGACCGATACGGTTGAAGAAATAGCTACGTTGATGTGGCACATTGGTTGGTACCGATATCCCTTCTAGAGAAACGAGGAGAATACGGGGCCTCTATGTGTGTCATTAAGCATCAACTGACCTTAGAACCATTAATAGACCAACTTGGCCATTAGAAAGTAGTGAGATAGCCAGCCTCGGTGTAAAGCTGAGAACTGGTTGATACTCGATGCTACACTCATTGAGACCATACTCTCGAGATAGTTCCGGCCGCAAGAAAAGATTGCGCGAGCTGAAACCATGACCGATGGAGGATGGTCAGTGATATTGAGAACCTCTAGAACCCGGTTACTTTTGCTAGGACAGGTTGAAACCAACTGAACTTCAAGAGGGTAATACCTTAGACCTCATGCAAGCATTAAACTTAAGGGTTATTGTGTGACTTGTTTGACTTTGCCATGCCTGTTATCTTCTATACCTGTTGTTTGTTTTATCATGACATCATGCATCATAACATGGCATGCATACTTCATTATACTAACCATTTCAAAGACCGAGGGAATTTATCTTTGTTCTGTTATGCAGATTATGGCTTCCATGCGCAGAAATACCATCCGAGTCAACTTTGTGCAAATACCTGCTCAACTTAAAGAGTTAGCCTCAAGAGTGTCTGAGACTTCTATGTTCATAAAGAGGCATGATCAGCTTCTTAGCCTGATCACCTCAAAGCTTGATGAGCAGATGATGAGTGTGCTTTTCCAGTTCTTCGATCCTGTGCATCATTGTTTCACTTTTCCAGATTATCAGTTGGTTCCTACTTTGGAGGAGTTCTCTCACTTATTGGGTATATCCATCCTAGAGCAGGTGCCTTTCACAGGTATGGAAGAGACTCCTAGACTAGAAGACATTGCCTCAGCTCTACATCTAAAACGGGCTGGTGTAGTATCCAATTGGGAGACACGAAGCGGGGTCGAAGGTTTCTTAGCCAAATTTCTGATGGATCAGGCTCAGCTGTTCTGGGATAATTTGGATTTTCAGGCTTTCGAAGATATCTTGGCTCTCCTTATCTACGGTTTGGTTCTCTTCTCAAATCCAGACTCCTTCGTGGATGTGAATGCGGTTAAGATATTCCTCTCTCGCAATCATGTGCCTACTTTACTGGGTGATATCTTGCATGCCCTCTATACTCGTACCGTGCAAAGAAGAGGGACTCTCATGTGTTGCATGTCGTTGCTATCGAGGTGGTTTATTTCGCACCTCCCCAAGTCTATGTTAAAGAATGAAGAAGGTTTGGGATGGTCTTACAGGATAATGTCACTTGCCCATACAGACATTCTTTGGAGCTCCTGGGTTATGGAAAGCACTACAGTCATTGATTGTTGTGGGGGATACCCTAATATCCCATTTCTTGGAATCAGAGGGGGTATAACCTACAATCTCTGTCTAGCTTTGCGACAATTTGGTCGTGCTCGGAGAGATGCTCCTCATGAACTACTTCTTACAGATATTGCCTTTGACTACAAGGAGGACGTTGACGAGCATCGCCGGAAGTTTATACGAGCTTGGGGCATGGTGAACAGATCTGATCCCCAATAGCTGGGACCAAGGACTTCTCTCCCTATGCATCCTTATCTCCAGTGGGTCCGAGTTCGAGCCCAGAAGCTTGGGATGCCTTATGAAGCTGTGTTGCCAGTGAATTTGGAGCCCACCAATGAAGAGGGCATTCCTTATACAGTCCTGTATCCCTACATGCCCACTGATCTTGGGGCGTTGTAGAGATCCAGGATCCAGCTGAAAGAGGAGAGGGATACTTACCGGGAAAAGTACCATGAGCAAGAAAGGAAGATCGTGAAGCTCACCAGGAAACTCGGGAATGAAAGAACGATCAATGACTACGTCAGCACAAAGGGGAAGCGTCCATGGGATTTTTTTTTTTTTTAGTTTAGATTTGTTTTCCATTTATTTCTTTGTAACGCCTCAAAGGCATTGTTGAACCTTGTTACCAGTTAATCTAATAAAGTTTGCTTCTTTTTTTTTGGTTTGCAAATTTAAATCTCCCAAAGTCTTTGAAATCATTACATGCGCATCCCATTATCATGCACACCATTACAGGTTTCTCATCTTCTTCGCTGTTTATTTCAGCATGAAATGTCTTCTGATCAAGCCATCAAAGATCTTCAGGCACAAAACGCCTAATTCCAAGAGATGTTCTTGAGCTTGGCTAAAGGGCAAGAGGATCTAAAAGCTCTCATTCTGAAAGAGAAGAAGAAGAAGAAGAAGAAGAAGAAGAAGAAGAAGAAGGTCGTTCTTCTGAATATGGGCAAAAGGTTTGGGGATAGGTTGAGACAGCAAGCTGATCTGACCTCTTCATCCAAGGAAGGGGAGAACCAAGAAGAAGAAAAGGGCCCCAGTCCTGCCAACTCTGATAATGATACTGATTTTGATGATGAGAAATATCCTCCTGCCGAGGATAGGTACAAGCAGTTAGAAGACCGTATGAGGGCTATGGAGATTCAGAAGATCCATGGTCTGGATTTTGGAGAGCTGGGACTGGTTTCGGGAGTGGTGATCCCTCATAAGTTCAAAGCTTTGGTTTTTTCCAAATACGACGGAGTGTCTTGTCCAAAACTCCATCTTTGCTCGTACGTCAGGAAAATCCAACCCCACACTGCTGATAAAAATTTGTGGGTACATTTCTTTCAAGATAGTCTGTCAGGGACTCAACTTGAATGGTTTTATCAGTTGGAAGGAGCCAATGTCCGAAACTGGGAAGACCTTGCTGCTGCTTTTTACAGGCAGTGTCAATATAACGCAGACCTTGCTCCCACTCGTACTCAGCTTCGGGGTATGTAAATGGGTGCAAGTGAAGGTTTTAAGGACTATGCTCAGAAATGGAGAGACTTGGATGGAAGGGTCCAACCCCCTTTGTCTGATAGGGAGTTGGTCGACATGTTTCTTGGGACGCTATCTGGTCCGTTTTTCAATCATCTGATTGGCAGTTCGTCATCTGGGTTTACTGAGTTGATCTTGACTAGGGAGAGAGTAGAAGCTGGTGTCCGAAGTGGTAATATACATAAGGATACTTCATCAAGTGTCGTAAAGAAGCCTTTCACTGGTAAGAAATAAGCTAGTGCAGTCTATGGCTCGAGGAGCCAAAGCATACCTGAACACCGTCAACCGGTAAATGCGGTAGTGATATCAAGACCCACAGTTGCTCCACAATGCAACAATCAACAATGGGTGGAAAGACCACAGAGGCAGTACACTCGGCTCAATATGACCTTGTCTCAAATTCTACCATAATTATTGAAGACCAACCTGGTAAATCTGAGGGATTCCCCGAAGAATCCAAACACCACTTCTCCTCAATATAACCCGAATGCCCGCTGCGCCTATCACTCCGAAAGTCTAGGTCATGATACAAACAACTGTTGGGCCTTGAAGAATAAGGTGCAAGACTTGATAGAGGCTAAAGAGATTGAGTTTGACGCTCCGGGGAAGCCCAACTGATGACAGTTAAGAAAAATTTGTTGTTAGCCAGTTTATTTCCGGGTTGTGGTGAAGGTTGCCACACGTGCTCAATTCTTCCTGCTGGTTGCCACTTACTGAAATCGGGTGTTCAGCGCCTGATGGATAACAAAGAGATCATGTTCGAAAAGACTATGATTATGTTATTTCTAGTTGAAGATGTTGCCATCATAACCATTTTCGCCAATCCTTACAAGGTTTCCTCGAGAAAACCTGTTAGGATTACATTCGTCCCAAGAATTGCTCCGTTAATAATTATTGTCCCTGGTCCTATCCCATACACTTCGGATAAGGCTGTCCCTTGGCACTATGGAGCCGATGTGTATTACTATGGAGTTAAACAAGACTTAAAGAGTGAGGAAGCTGATATCAGCAATATTTTCGGGGCTAGCAAGGTCACCAGAAGTGGAAGACTCTTTTCTGCCGAGATTTCCCCTCCGACTGTTCACAAACCTGTTGTCATTCCATCTGCTAGTACATCAGCTACTATCCCAGTTCATATTCCAGTTATTACCCCTGTCGCCGAGCCATCTGGGACTCAGGGCAAAGAAATCATAGGTGAGCCTGCCCGGACAGAGGCGCCTAAGAAGATCATTGTGCAAACCTCTAAGCAGGAGATAGAGGAAATTATGAGGATTATCAAGAAGAGCGATTACAACGTAGTCGAGTAGCTGGGGCAGACCCCGTCCAAAATCTCCATGTTGTCCTTATTATTGTGCTCTAAAGTCCATGCAAAGGCTTTAATTGCATTCCTCAAGACTGCACATGTGCCGCAGGAAACTTCAGCCGATCAATTCAAAGATTGCGTAGCTAGTTGGACTGCCGACAATGGGCTGGGTTTCTCAGATGCAGATCTGACTGCTAAAGGAAGAAATCACAATGATGCTCTACACGTCTCGATCGAGTGCAGGGGCACTACTCTGGCCCATGTACTGGTAGATATCGGGTCCTCATTGAATGTTTTGCCGAAGAAAGCGTTAGACCGTATGGACTGTGAAGGTTTGATTCTGAAGCCGAGCAATATTGTAGTCAGGGCTTTCGAAGGATCAAAAAGGATGGTGCACGGGGAGGTGGACATCCCTGTTAAAGTTGGCTCTCAGACTTTTGCGTCCACCTTCTATGTGATGCATATTAGACCATCGTATTCTTGCTTGTTGGGTCATCCTTGGATTCATAAGGCTGGGGCGGTGACTTCCACGCTCCATTAAATGTTGAAATATCCGATAAAGGGGAAGATCGTCACAGTACAAGGTGAAGAGGAGTACATGGTGAGTCATCTCAACTCCTTCCGCTACATGGAGATGGACGGGGAATTCATCGAAACCCCTTGTCAGAACTTTGAAGAGGTCCCGCAGACCTTGGCGTCAACTGAATTTGCTACTGACAAACCTCTGATGAAGATGGCTTCTCTCAAGGATGACAGGACTGTAATTGAAGAAGGTGGGTGTGCAAATTGGGGTCAGCTCCCTGATTTCATGCACAAAACTAACAAATTTGGTTTGGGCTTTACTACAGGGGCTCAAAGGGTTGTTAGGCGCGCACGGATTGGAAGACCTCCTATGCACATCAGTAATTCGGGAGTTAATGTGGTGGAAGACAATGAAGAAGATTCAGATATCGACAGCTGGATCTACCCTACAACCAATGGTAGATTGAACAACTGGACGGCGAAAGACTTCATACTTGTTTCCTTTATTTCACAGTAATTGACTTTTGTTTTAAGAGTTGTAATAAACAGTTTGAAACTTTATGGCCCGGTGCCTTGCCCGAAGCACCTTGGCTTTGCTTGTGAGGGCTTATTATTTGTCATTTTCATATATCATTAATAAAGCATTGGACGTTTCTTGCATTATAAATTTTACGCTCCTTGTTTTTCTTTTCTGTCTCTCACTTTATCAAAATAGTTATTCTCTTACACACACTCACATATCATAATGCAGATCCATATCCACTCTGGATCCCGTTGATAACAACTCTGCTACTGCCAGTTATGACTTTGAAAATCCGATCAACCAAGCCGAGGATGGAGGTGAGGATGATTGTGAGGTGCCTGGAGAACTTGCTAGACTGTTACTACATGAAGAAAGGGCCATACAACTCCATGAAGAGCTAGTTGAATCAGTGAATTTGGGTACAGAGGAAGACATGAAAGAGGTTAATATAGGTGCAAATCTGGAGCCTAGCATCAAGCAACGGTTGATACAAATGCTACGCGACTATGTTGAGATCTTCGCTTGGTCTTATGAAGATATTCCTGGTTTAGACACTGACATTGTGGTACACCGCCTGCCAACTAAAGAAGACTGCCCTCCGGTAAAATAGAAGGTTCGCCGTATGCGCCCTGAGATGTATGAGAAAATCAAAGTTGAGGTCATGAAACAGTTTGACGCCGAATTTTTAGTTGTTACTTCTTACCCGCAGTGGGTTGCCAACGTTGTTTTGGTGCCTAAGAATGATGGTAAGGTACGGATGTGTGTGGACTATAGAGATCTGACCAGGGCAAGCCCCAAGGACGACTTCCCACTTCCTCACATCGATGTTCTAGTCGACAACACCGCGCAGCATAAGATCTTCCCCTTCATGGATTGTTTTTCTGGTTACAATAAGATTAAGATGGCTCCCGAGGACATGGAGAATACAACCTTCGTTACATAGTGGGGCACCTTTTTCTATAAGGTCATGCCGTTCGGATTGAAGAATGTTGGGGCCACTTATCAGCGCGCCATGGTCTCTTTGTTCCATGACATGATTCACCATGAGATTGAGGTTTATGTTGATGACATGATAGCAAGGTCCCAGACTGAGGAAGAACACCTTGACCATCTCTAGAAACAGTTCGACAGGTTGAAGACGTACAAGCTAAGGTTGAACCCCGAACAAGTGCACCTTCGGGGTAAGGTCTGGTACGCTGCTGGGTTTCGTCGTCAGTGATAAAGGTATTCAGGTGGATCCTGCAAAGGTGAAGGCCATACAGGAGATGTCGGTTCCCCGCACAGAAAAAGAAGTTAGAGGTTTTCTGAGACGTCTGAACTACATCGCCCGATTCATTTCACATCTGACCGCTACTTGTGAGCCAATCTTCAAGCTGCTGAAGAAAGATCAAGTGGTAAAATGGAATGGTGAGTGTCAGATCGCTTTTGAAAGGATCAAGGAATACCTCCAAGAGCCACCTATTCTGATGCCTCCGATCGAAGGAAGACCTTTGATCTTATACTTGATAGTACTGGATAATTCAACGGGGGTGTGTGATGGGGCAGCATGACGAGTCTGGCCAAAAAGAGCATGCTATTTACTACCTTAGCAAAAAGCTTACCGACTGTGAGACCCTGTTGTACCCCAAAACTTTCCCTCCCATATTCTTCAAGATTTGCCAAGATCATGGTTCAAGATCTCTCAAGGGTTGCACAGTCCAATTGCCTCCTAACACAGTCAAAATTAGGGTTTTGGTTCTTGCAAAGAAATTGAGGTTTCCAAGGGTCCAATCAAGTCCCACATGCCTATATACATTGTCAAGCATCCATATGTCAAGTTTCAAGACTCACAGCATCAAATTGCACAGTCAAAAACCCTAATTGCTGCACAATCAACTACAGGGGCAAAATGGTCATTTGACAGTCAAAAGTCAAAATTTTTGGTCAACATCTCATTTTGAAGCCACAATCATCATTTGATCAATGCTTGATCATGATTCTCAAAGCATGGCTCAAAAAGTCTCAAGATGCAAAAGTTTCTATTTTTGGACAATTGAAAAAGTCAACTGCAAATTGACCAAGGCATAACTTCTTCATGGTTTATCAGAAAAATCCCATCCAATGCTCATTTTGAAGAGAAAGACATTTCCTACAACTCATCTTCACACTTCAAGTCCAAGAAATGCTCTCACAAAAGTTATCAATTTCAACATTATAGGTCACTTTCAAAAGTCAACAAAAAGGCACTTTAAGTCAAAGACCATAACTTAATATTGTTAAATCAAAATGACATGGTACCAAAGGCATTGGTTAGAGGACTTCAAGACTTTCCAAAATGTCCAAGAACATGTTCATAGCTTCAAAATTGAGCAAGATATGCATTGGAGAAGTTGGGAAATTTTTGGGAATTTTCAAAAGTCAACTTTGCCTAAAACACTTCAAATTTGCTAATGGGCCTCAAATTCTTCCTTGAACCATTACCCAAAGCCTATGCACGACCCATTAAGCTCAAAGGGATTTATTTTCTTATTTTTAATTAATTAATTGAATTTTTATTCTTATTAATTCATTTAATTAGATTTAATTATGAGAAAAATATCAAATAATGCCTTTCAAATCTTTTTGTGCAGCAAATTCACTCATTATATACTAAAGATTTCGTGCAATCATCCAAGGGGACAAAATCTTCCAAAATTGGCAAAGTTTCCATGGAAAAAGATTGGAAAATATATGATTGGCAATCAAGGATTCAAGTCATCAATTCATGGACCTTTGGGCTTTGTTTTGACCTAGAAATATTCACATACATATGCACAAGGAAACCTAATTCAAGCATACACGAAAAACTGCTCAAAAAACATAGAACCAAATTGCAAAATTTCAACCAAAAGCTTGAAACTGATCTCAGAATTGGAGCACGTTTCAAAGCATAAAAAGCATTCTAATACGTTTCTGAACCTTCCAGGAATTGATTGCAATCAAGAACACGCTTCCATACTCCAAGAAATGGTAGAACAAAATCATCTTTCTCACGAAAATTTCCATAATCGAATTCTGCTTTCCATGCATCATTGTTATATTTTGAATATTGATTTATACTAATAATGATCTTCTGAAGCTTTTGGTAACGTTTAATTGTTCTAAAGATGCTTGTATCAAAATCTGCCATTGATGAAACCTAGGGTTTCAGAAACTCCAAAATAAGGCTTTCCTTGTATGGAAAAATTGGACCTTGAGACCTATGCCATTGAATTCAGGAGCTCCATACGAATTGAATGATGACCTCACGCCCTTTTTATATTAAGGCATATTATATTCGCTATTTTTCATGGCTGTGCTTAGTGGGGGTTTAAAACCCCCGCTATTTGTTTTATAATTGCAGGGAAAACAAGGAAGAAGATGGACGTGGCCTGATGCTATTGGGAGATTCAAATCTGGCGCGTAATTTTTTGTCTTATGCTACTATCTAATGTTTTGTATATTATGTTTTTTGTCCATCCATATAACAAACACACACAATAGCTCAGTTGGTTAATGAGGTGTCTTGCAGGTATAGGGACCTGGGTTCGATTCCCAGGTCCCCCCATATGCTTAATAATTTTTGTTTCAATGTGTTCTAGTGCAGCACTCATTCCATGGCCTACCATATACGCTCATGCCTATGCTTGCCAAGTGGCCCTGATGAGTAATCCAATGGTCAGAAGGTGGACTCTATGGTGCACTTCAGTCAACAATCATACACATGGTCAGAAAAGTCAAACGAGCTTATGCTTCAGTGGGCCTGAATTACTCCAATCTTACCTCCCTTTGGGCCTGAAAACCCCCCTTGGTTTGTATATTTTTCAATTCTATTTTCTTTTCCTTTTTCTAATTCTTTTACTTATTCTTATTTAATTCACTTAAAATAATATTCTTTTCATAATAAAAACAGAAAAAATCAAAAATACAAAATATGTTAATTATTTATCAATTTACTCCTTAATTTATTTTTTTGTAAATAAATTTTAATAATTAATTTAGTTAATTTAGGTTTTAAACTTTAATCCTTTTCTTAATAAATAAAAAATATCTAGACTTAGGGTTTTTTTTTTACATTTTTCATCCTTTTCTTAATTAATTATTTCTCTCATTATTTATTATTATAATTACTATTTATTTTTGTAAATAAACATGTATATTAATTAATTAGTAAATTAGAGTAACTTTAATATTTCTTTTTATTAACAGTTAAAATATTTAGGACTAGGGTTTCCTCTTAATTTTAATTTTCTTTATCTTCATAAATACCAAAAAATAAAAACATCTTCTTTTCTTTAATTAAATAATAATAGATTTTAATTTCGTTTAATTTCAAGCAAAGGGTCAAAACCCTCGGACATTCAATTTCAATTTCTTTTCGCGCATTTATTTTCTTTTGAATATTATGTAACTGCTCAAGGATTGTAATAGTAATTAGGTCTTTTTACTTTCCGCATTTTTTATCAAACGGGTCTTTGTATTTTGGCGATGTATAGACCCGCGCCTTGTAATAGCGTAGCTTTTATCTTTCCGCATTTAAATTTCCGCACTCTTAAATTCTAAATTGCATGAAAGAATGAATGGTTAATTAAAAACAAGCGTAGCTCACAATGATGCCTGATCAAAGATAACTTTTAAACTGAAAATAACACATAAATACACACACCACTTCTAGGGTACGCCTCACCTGTTGCCTTGCCTTCGAAACGTGGTCGTCAAGTATAGGACGTTTTAGTAAGTCCTTATGTCCATGATCCAGTTGCCTCGAAACAAGTTGCCTCGAAACGGTTGCCTCGAAATAAGTTGCCTCGAAACAGTTGCCTCAGATTAAAAAAGGATCAAGGACATAAGGGTAGCTTCTAAGGTGTCCTACTGTTGCTTCGGTGACCACACTGTCCCTACACTCGAATTGACCCGAACACCTCCAACGGTGGTGCTACCTACCTCTCAATGGTGGGATGGCACTACCTTAAGGACATTTACACAGCCTAATTCCTTAGGGTAGGTAGATGACTCATGGATACTTGCTCTATCCAAAAACAAATCAAAACTCTTTTCACACCGACACTTTCAAAAAGCTTTCAAAACAATTTTTCAAACACTCTTGAGGACAGATACAAGAGTTATTCTGAAATCTTTCAAAGAAACTTTTTCAAACCCACTCACATTTTAAAAAGCAAACATTTTGAAAACACAATGAGCAAGTATCTAAGAGCCCATGGATAACCATGGATAGAAAGGGTGCTAACACCTTCCCTTTCTATAAATCTACCTCCCGAACCGAGAGACATCTCAAAGAAGGAATTTTGATGTGCTTTTGTCCTTTCCATGTTGGAGAACATAAAAGACGGTGGCGACTCTTGCTTACCGCGACATTTCGCGAACCAGCTAAAAACAGTCAGTTCTAAATCCACCGATCACAGAACTGGCGACTCTGTTGGGGACTTAATAAGTGAGGTGTACCTTAGGATTATACCACTCTTGTTTTCAATTGCTTGTTTTGTTTGCTTTAATATTGTGGGCATGTTTTGGAGTTTCATAGATCCTAACACGGATCTGGGGAATACCCTTTAGAAGTAGCAACAAACTGTGAGGGAACTGTGCGGGGTATACCGACACGGTTGAAGCAGTTTGCTACGTTGATGTGGCACTTTGGTGAGTACCGGTAACCCTTGAGTCAAGTCAAGGAGAGTACGGGGCCGCTGCGTAGTGTCGTGAAACATCAACTGACCTTAGGAACCTTACTTAACCATCCTGGCCTCTTTAGGGGTAGTGAGATGACCGACTTTGGTGCAGTCCGAAGTTGGTAGATACTCGATACTACACTCATTGAGGGTTGTTTTCTTGGAATATTTTGATCGCCAGTTCAGTGGCTAAATCAAAACAATGAACATAGAAAACAATCCAATGATATTGAGCTCCTTAGAACCCGGTTACTTTTTATAGGACAGGTTTTGAGCCAACCAACTTCAAGAGGGTAGTACCTAAACTTCATGCTAGCCTAAACTCTAAGGGCTATCTTGTGTGACTTGTGTGCCTTAAAACTTGAACTACTTGCATATTCTTATCTGACACATAGTTTCTTGCAGGTTTTATTTACAGTCCTTGATCGGGACTTATAACAGGGTTTACTTACATCACTCCACGCATAGCATAACATCATACCATCATACCATTGCATACATCTTGCATAAGGACTAACCCTTTTCAAGGATCTCAAGGGTCTGTGATGCAGGTCATGATGAACCAAATGTCTAGCAAGGGGCAAAGGGGATTTATTTTCCCCTAGCCAAGGTTGATAACTTGAGTCAGGGGCTATGACCCACTCGATATGGTGAGCCTTAACTCTTGAGGAAGGACTCTCAACAACATGAAGTTCCTTCAATCAAGCTACCAAATTCTAACAAATTTCTCTATTTACCCCGTGAGATCCTTGAAAACATTGCATACATATATCATATCATTGCATAACAGGTACCCTTGTTACAGGTCACTTACCTTCTTCGCTGTTTATTTCAGCAATGGCTTTCCAACCGGACAACCAGGATCTCCGTATTTAAGAGACTCAGTTCAGGGAAATCTTCCTAAGCCTATCCAAGGGGCAGGAAGAATTGAGAACGCTCCTCATGGGGAATTTGGTCAGGAACAGTCCAGAAGACAGTAAGGATGAACGGCTGAAACATCTGCAGGCTGAGGTAGATGTAATGAGAACCCAGATGCTGGGGCAAATGGCCCTTATCCAAGGCTTAGCTCGGGAACAAGAAGAGTTGAGAACTGTGATCAACCAGCTTCAGCAAGACAGTATGAAGCAAGTAGTCAAGGCTGGGGACCAAACCGGTATTCAGTCTCCAAGAAGTCAAAGGTTTGGTTCAATGAATAGACCTCTCCAAGCTGCTGCTACTTCACAGGTCTAACAACGACCTCGCCGAGAACAACGGGTTGATCAGAGCAAGCCAGACAAGCCTAGGAGGCAATTCACCCAGCTCAACATGTTGCTGTTTCAAGCCTTACAACGCCTGTTGAGATTGAATCTGATCATATTAAGGGACCCTCCTAAAAATCCCAACACTTCCTCTTCCCGGTATAACCCGAGTGTGAGATGTGCCTACCATTCTGACAGTCCTAGACACGACACCAACGACTGTTGGACTCTGCAGAACAAGATCCAGGACCTGATTGATGGAGGAGCAGTGGAATTCACCCCATATGGTCAGGTCGAGTTCTTCTACTATCCCTAGACGAGAAGACCTTTTGTTCATTGAAATATTCAAGTTGTAATTTTCTTTTGATTGTTCAAACAATTATTGTCATGGCAAACTTTATTACTTTATCAATGCATCGCATATGTCTGTTTTGAACCAATATATTCGCATTCGCTATATGCAAACTGTTTTCATATTTTTGTGATGATCAACTCTCGATTGAAAATTCTAAGCCTCTTGAGGGAGGATGACGAAAACGATACCATAATCTACAGTATGCTTTTGGATAAACCCCGCTGATGAGGTACAGGCATTGTTTCAAATCCTAAACATTGGAGTTATAAGGAAGATAATCCCTCGTCAACCCCTTCGAGCCAAAGAAGTAGGAGTTTTTATTTTCGAAAATTAAAACCCTTGATCATAACCTGGGGCAGGGTAGTTCTCTCAGTTGATCCAAGTGCACGACGAATGGCATCAAAGGAGACCTCCCAAAACAAAAGACAGTGATGGTTCCAAATGATCATAAAGACAGGCAGTCATTATCTCTAAAAAAAAATAATAAAAGCCCACTAAGTCAAAACCTATGAAGGAGACTTACAAAACTGGGGCATCCCGCTGACTGTAATCACAAAAGAAACAGTTCAGGAAAAAAACAGGGATAACGAAATCAAAAAGAAAAGAGGACCTGCAAACCCTCAACAAGGAAATGACCTCCTATTCAAAATAAAACATCTGAACCATCACAGGTATATCGAAGCAAAGACTCAAACAAGGTCTAACGCACGATCAACTGAGTTTAGGTTTGAAGAACATCACGAAGAGCGGGTGGGTACAAATATAATTTGAGCCTTTATCCTTTGTTTCTTAAACCGTGAACCGGGCCACGTTATAACCCTTAAAAAGTCCTAGCTGAAGTATGGGTTAGTTCGAAAGCATACTGTTACGAAAGGTATCCTGACTCCTTAAGGCTTGCGGTAAAATAACGAGTTGACATCACATTATACAAAATTTGTTTGTTTTACTAAAAGACGCATTTTCAAAAAATTTAAAGACAGACATAAGCTTTGCATTTTTGAAATAATATTGTTTGCATATGACTTTTTGTTCGAACAGCAGAGAAATTCGCACGACGAATACCTAGTGAACAAAAAACCTTCTCAAGGGTCATCTCAAGTGAAACAAAAGCACCTCCAATCAAGGGGCACGGCATGAGCATTGTCCATAATCTGGGGCAGTCAAGTCAAGATTCAGAGAATCTCTCAAATGCCAAAATAACCAGGGGCAAATCTCCGCCTGAGTCACTTGGGGAATTGGACATGAATTCCAGCTATGAATCTTGCCTGATCAAACGAAAATCTTCTGATCACATGGCAACACAACAACAGGGGCACCTCCCTACATCCTGAGAGTGTGGACATAGTCGAAAAAATACTACGCATAATCAAACACCCGCTAGGTTGACACACCTAGGCAAAAATAAGGGCTTCCCGGCGAACCAAAAGGGTTCGGGCAAAAATAAGGGATGAAAATGAAAAAATTTGTACACCCGGCAAGTCGAAAACCTGAAAAGGCGGCTTGAGCAAAAATGGGTATCCCGGTGGACCGAAAACCCGAAAGGGCGGTCCAGGCAAAAATTAGGGATTAAAGCGTACGACTATGTCCCGTCATCTTGTCGCTTTCCTACCAGAAGAAGACTCGTCAATCAGCGGTTATCAAGCGCCTCATAGGACTCCTTCTCCCCACAGAAACTGGGGCAATGAGAATTGTCCGAACTGTGTAGTTGCTCTGTCCACCAAGGTACCAAGGTAAGTTCGGCTAAAGAATGTAACCAGGATGCCTTAATTCCCCAGAGAGTGAGCCAAGGTTCAGCCAATTCTCCCCCAAGCAGAGAAGGCACAATACCTCCAACAAGTTAGCAACACTCTCCCCAAGCAGAGTTAGCCTACAATCAGCCTTAAGGAAGGCGGATTATCCCCAGCAGATCTCAATATTCCCCAACGGAGTATACAGACATTCCTAACAAGCATCCCCGACAATCTTGATCTAAGATTGTTCCCCAGCGGTATACCAGACGTCTAGTGGGGCCACTTCCCCAATCCAATCCAAAAAGTTCCCCAGGAGAGTTGAATCAATCTCCCCAGTAGGAAGCTTATCCCCAGTATATTCTGGAAGCTTATCACCTGCAGAGTACGAACGCTCTCCCCCGGCTTTATTCAAAGGTTATTTACCCACCAGGATATAACTGGGTTATCCTCAGCCAATTACCACGGAAAGATCGCCCTCGGCGAAGTCTTCCTATCCCCAGCGGAGTTCATCTTCCAACAGAGCTCAACAATGGTATCCCCAACGAAGTTATCATCAATCTCAGCAAAGTACCTCTCTTTCCCCACAGAGTTCACTCCCCGCAGAGCAATCTATTCGCCAAGTTTATTCCCCAACGGAGTCATCTTCTCCTACCGGTATTCTTGCAACAATCATCCCCAGCGGAAACAAAGAGCTCTACTCTTCAAATTCAGCCCAGGATTCAAGCTCCCGGCACTCGTCAAAGAATTATTTTCCCGGACGAAAATACATTCATAGACATCACATTTTCATACATTATAGCATGCACATACGCATCATGAACATACAATCTCATTTATGTTGAGAACATCACGCATGTCACACATCATGACATTACATACAACTAACATTTTGTCTTTTCAAGACAAAGGTCAGTACAAAGATAATTACTATCAGCTGTCGCAACTAAAGATCTGATACCTGTATCTTGCCAGGGTGTATCTGTTGATGACTAATTCCAGACTTGATTCCTGTATCTTGCCAGGGCACGTCTGAAGAGTTCGAAGATCCGATTCCTGTATCTTGCCAGGGTGTATCTGTTGACGACTAATTCCAGACTCGATTCCTGTATCCTGCCAGGGCACGTCTGAAGAGTTTGAAGATCTGATTCCTGTATCTTGCCAGGGTGTATCTGTTGACGACTATATTCCAGACTCGATTCCTGTATCCTGCCAGGGCACGTCTGAAGAGTTTGAAGATCTGATTCCTATATCTTGCCAGGGTGTATCTGTTGACGACTAATTCCAGACTCGATTCCTGTATCTTGCCAGGGCACGTCTGAAGAGTTTGAAGATCCGATTCCTGTATCTTGCCAGGGTGTATCTGTTGACAACTATATTCCAGACTCGATTCCTGTATCTTGCCAGGGCACGTCTGAAGAGTTCAAAGATCCGATTCCGGTATCTTTCCAGGGTGTATCTGTTGACGACTAATTCCAGACTCGATTCCTGTATCTTTCCAGGGCACGTCTGAAGAGTTTGAAGATCTGATTCCTGTATCTCGCCAGGGTGTATCTGTTGACAACTAATTCCAGACTCGATTCCTATATCTTGCCAGGGCACGTCTGAAGAGTTTGAAGATCCGATTCCTGTATCTCGCTAGGGTGTATCTGTTGACGACTAATTCCAGACTCGATTCCTGTATCTTTCCAGGGCACGTCTGAAGAGTTCGAAGATCCGATTCCTGTATCCTGCCAGGGTGTATCTGTTGACGACTATTTTCCGGATTCGACACCTGTATCCAGCCAGGGCACATCCACACAAAGAGTTTAAAGATTCGATTCCTGTATCTAGCCAGGGTATATCTACATAAAGAGTTTGAAGATCAACTTCTGTAACAGGCCAGGTAATTATCTTTCTTTCTCAGGTACGCAAGTTCTCGCTAAGGAATCTCTTACGCGGTCGACAATCTCCCGATGGCATCTATAAGCCCATCTCCATCATACCAACAGTCTCCAAATGGCATTTATAAGCCCATTCCCGACAAAGTTCTGTCATAGCTCCAGATGGCATCTATAAGCCCATCCTCATATCCATCTTCTTTCCAAATGGCATCTGTAAGCCCATTCCCGCCATCACACTGCTGATACTCTACTATGTGAGTGCAAATTTCTGGGCACTCTAGTGTTCAATCATCTTCCACCTTCGGATTACGAAAGGCACGCCAGCCAATCTACATCCCCAGGTCTAAGAAGATTGAACAGGAGCAATTGTTGTACCCCAAAATTTTCCCTCCCATATTCTTTAAGATTTGCCAAGATCATGGTTCAAGATCTCTCAAGGGTTGCACTGTCTAATTGCCTCCTAACACAGTCAAAATTAGGGTTTTGGTTCTTGCAAAGAAATTGAGGTTTCCAAGGGTCCAATAAAGTCCCACATGCCTACATACATTTTCAAGCATCCATATGTCAAGTTTCAAGACTCACAACATCAAATTGCATAGTCAAAAACCCTAATTACTGCACAATCAACTGCAGGGGCAAAATGACCATTTGACAGTCAAAAGTCAAAAATTTTGGTCAACATCTCATTTTGAAGCCACAATCATCATTTGATCAATGCTTGATCATGATTCTCAAAGCATAGCTCAAAAAGTCTCAAGATGCAAAAGTTTCTATTTTTGGACAGTTGAAAAAGTCAACTGCAAATTGACCAAGGCATAACTTCTTCATGGTTTATCAGAAAAATCCCATCCAATGCTCATTTTGAAGAGAATGACATTTCCTACAACTCATCTTCACACTTCAAGTCCAAGAAATGCTCTCACAAAAAGTTATCAATTTCAACATTATAGGTCACTTTCAAAAGTCAACAAAAAGGAACTTTAAGTCAAAGACCATAACTTAAGATTGGTAAATCAAAATGACATGGAACCAAAGGCATTGGTTAGAGGACTTCAAGACCTTTCCAAAATGTCCAAGAACATGTTCATAGCTTCCAAATTGAGCAAGATATGCATTGGAGAAGTTGGGAAATTTTTGGGAATTTTCAAAAGTCAACTTTGCCTAAAACACTTCAAATTTGCTAATGGGCCTCAAATTCT
The DNA here is from genome assembly GCA_948472305.1 of Vicia faba. Classification (NCBI taxonomy): domain Eukaryota; kingdom Viridiplantae; phylum Streptophyta; class Magnoliopsida; order Fabales; family Fabaceae; genus Vicia; species Vicia faba. The sequence continues at coordinate 317,752,166 of OX451738.1, read as the reverse complement.
TCCTTGAACCATTACCCAAAGCCTATGCACGACCCATTAAGCTCAAAGGGATTTATTTTATTATTTTTAATTAATTAATTGAATTTTTATTCTTATTAATTCATTTAATTAGATTTAATTATGAGAAAAATATCAAATAATGCCTTTCAAATCTTTTTGTGCAGCAAATTCACTCATTATATGCTAAAGATTTAGTGCAATCATCCAAGGGGACAAAATCTTCCAAAATTGGCAAAGTTTCCATGGAAAAAGATTGGAAAATATATGATTGGCAATCAAGGATTCAAGTCATCAATTCATGGACCTTTGGGCTTTGTTTTGACCTAGAAATATTCACATACATATGCACAAGGAAACCTAATTCAAGCATACACGAAAAACTGCTCAAAAAACATAGAACCAAATTGCAAAATTTCAACCAAAAGCTTGAAACTGATCTCAGAATTGGAGCACGTTTCAAAGCATAAAAAGCATTCTAATACGTTTCTGAACCTTCCAGGAATTGATTGCAATCAAGAACACGCTTCCATACTCCAAGAAATGGTAGAACAGAATCATCTTTCTCACGAAAATTTCCATAATCGAATTCTGCTTTCCATGCATCATTGTTATATTTTGAATATTGATTTATACTAATAATGATCTTCTGAAGCTTTTGGTAACGTTTAATTGTTCTAAAGATGCTTGTATCAAAATCTGCCATTGATGAAACCTAGGGTTTCAGAAACTCAAAAATAGGGCTTTCCTTGTATGGAAAAATTGGACCTTGAGACCTATGCCATTGAATTCAGGAGCTCCATACGAATTGAATGATGACCTTGCGCCCTTTTTATATTAAGGCATATTCTATTCGCTATTTTTCATGGCTGTGCTTAGTGGGGGTTTAAAACCCCCGCTATTTGTTTTATAATTGCAGGGAAAACAAGGAAGAAGATGGACGTGGCCTGATGCTATTGGAAGATTCAAATCTGGCGCGTAATTTTTTGTCTTATGCTACTATCTAATGTTTTTGTATATTATGTTTTTTGTCCATCCATATAACAAACACACACAATAGCTCAGTTGGTTAATGAGGTGTCTTACAGGTATAGGGACCTGGGTTCGATTCCCAGGTCCCCCCATATGCTTAATAATTTTTGTTTCAATATGTTCTAGTGCAGCACTCATTCCATGGCCTACCATATACGCTCATGCATATGCTTGCCAAGTGGCCCTGATGAGTAATCCAATGGTCAGAAGGTGGACTCTATGGTGCACTCCAGTCAACAATCATACACATGGTCAGAAAAGTCAAACGAGCTTATGCTTCAGTGGGCCTGAATTACTCCAATCTTACCTCCCTTTGGGCCTGAAAACCCCCCTTGGTTTGTATATTTTTCAATTCTATTTTCTTTTCCTTTTTCTAATTCTTTTACTTATTCTTATTTAATTCACTTAAAATAATATTCTTTTCATAATAAAAACAGAAAAAATCAAAAATACAAAATATGTTAATTATTTATCAATTTACTCCTTAATTTATTTTTTTGTAAATAAATTTTAATAATTAATTTAGTTAATTTAGGTTTTAAACTTTAATCCTTTTCTTAATAAATAAAAAATATCTAGACTTAGGGTTTTTTTTGACATTTTTCATCCTTTTCTTAATTAATTATTTCTCTCATTATTTATTATTATAATTACTATTTATTTTTGTAAATAAACATGTATATTAATTAATTAGTAAATTAGAGTAACTTTAATATTTCTTTTTATTAACAGTTAAAATATTTAGGACTAGGGTTTCCTCTTAATTTTAATTTTCTTTATCTTCATAAATACCAAAAAATAAAAACATCTTCTTTTCTTTAATTAAATAATAATAGATTTTAATTTCGTTTAATTTCAAGCAAAGGGTCAAAACCCTCGGACATTCAATTTCAATTTCTTTTTGCGCATTTATTTTCTTTTGAATATTATGTAACTGCTCAAGGATTGTAATAGTAATTAGGTCTTTTTACTTTCCGCATTTTTTATCAAACGGGTCTTTGTATTTTGGCGATGTATAGACCCGCGCCTTGTAATAGCGTAGCTTTTATCTTTCCGCATTTAAATTTCCGCACTCTTAAATTCTAAATTGCATGAAAGAATGAATGGTTAATTAAAAACAAGCGTAGCTCACAATGATGCCTGATCAAAGATAACTTTTAAACTGAAAATAACACACAAATACACACACCACTTCTAGGGTACGCCTCACCTGTTGCCTTGCCTTCGAAACGTGGTCGTCAAGTATAGGACGTTTTAGTAAGTCTTTATGTCCATGATCCAGTTGCCTCGAAACAAGTTGCCTCGAAACGGTTGCCTCGAAATAAGTTGCCTCAAAACAGTTGCCTCGGATTAAAAAAGGATCAAGGACATAAGGGTAGCTTCTAAGGTGTCCTACTGTTGCTTCGGTGACCACACTGTCCCTACACTCGAATTGACCCGAACACCTCCAACGGTGGTGCTACCTACCTCTCAATGGTGGGATGGCACTACCTTAAGAACATTTACACAGCCTAATTCCTTAGGGTAGGTAGATGACTCATGGATACTTGCTCTATCCAAAAACAAATCAAAACTCTTTTCACACTGTTGTACCCCAAAATTTTCCCTCCCATATTCTTCAAGAAATTGCCAAGTCATGCTTCAAAATTCCCCAAGGGTTGCACAGTTCAAGGGCCTCCTAAACAGTCAAAATTAGGGTTTTTGTTCTGATCAAGAAAATGAAGTTTTCAAAGGTCCAATCAAGTCTCATATGCCTACAAATATGGTCAAGCATCCTCATACAAAGTTTCAAGACTTCCAGCACAAAATTGCACAGTCAAAACCCTAATTGCACTACAGTCAACTGTAGGGGCAAAATGGTCATTTGACAGTCAAAAGTCCAAATTTTTGGCCAACATCTCATTTTGAAGCCTCAAACATCATTTTATCAATACTTGATCATGATTCTCAAAGCTTGGCTCAAAAATCATCAAGATGCAAAAGTTTCCTTATTTGGACATTTGAAAAAGTCAACTGTGAATTGACCAGGGCATAACTTTCACATGGATTGTCAGAAAAATTCCATCCAAAGCTCATTTTGAAGAGAAAGACATTTCCTATAACTCCTCTTCATACTTCAAGTCCAAGAAATGCTCTCACAAAAAGTTATCAATTTCAACATTATAGGTCATTTTCAAAAGTCAACAAAAAGGGACTTTAAGTCAAAGGCCATAACTTGAGATTGGTAAATCAAAATGACATGTGACCAAAGGCATTGGTTAGAGGACTCAAAGACCTTTCCAAAATGTCCAAGAACATGAGCAAAGCTTAAAAATTGAGCAAGTTATGCCTTGTGGAAGTTGGGAAATTTTTGGATATTTTGAAAAGTCAACATTGATTCAAATGACCTAAAATTGCTAATGGGCTTCTTTTTCTTCCACAATTCATTATCCAAAGCATGCACACGACCATTTGGCCCAAAGGGAAGTTTTTTATTATTTTTATTTATTTACTTGAATTTTTTATTACAATTAATTCATTTAAACTAAATAAAATATGAAAAAATGCTAAACTAATGAAATCAAATCTTTTTGTGCAGAAAATACTCTCATTGGACACTCAAGATTCGTGCATGATCATTTTTGGAAGGAATTGGCCATGATTTATACAAAATAGCATGAAAAAATATTGAAAAAGATCTTGAAAAATCAAATCTTACAAACCATGAATGCAAAGGATTTTGATCAAGTTTTTAACCCTAATCACTCTCCTATACATACATAAGCAAGACCTAATGCCTCAAAAACCAAAAAAGCTGCGCAGAAGAGCCATAAGAAAACTTGTATTTTTCAAGAAAATTCCAATATTGAAAACTGAGTTTTGGGACGATTCAAGGCAAGATTTTCATCCCATTAACTTCCTGAGGTTTCAAGGAAAGCTTTCCAATCGAAATCAATCATCTTAACGCACTAAATTGGTAACACGGTGACCACCTGTACAGAAAATATTTCACATTCGTGCATCTCAATCCATGCATATTTAGCAATTTTTGATTACTGATTTATGTTCCTTGACTAATTCTGAGACTAACCATGTGATTGAATTGAGTTTTTGTGCATCGTATGAAGATTTGCCATGGATGAGTATTAGGGTTTTGCAAGCTCTAATTTGGGCGTTTCGCGATACGGTAAAATTAAGACACCTGAATACCACCATTGAATCAAGCATGTTTGGACGAAGAGAAATAAGCCCTCGCGCCTAATTTATGAGGCCTTATGGCCTATTCGCTATTTTCTCTAATGATATGTTATAGAACGATTCAAAACCGTTGCTTATTGTCTTTGTGTTTCAGAAAAAAATAAGCTAAGGAAGAAGAAGAGTACGTGGCTAGCGCTGATGGGTTCATTCAAATTCTCGCGCGGAAATTCCATTAATCATTATTTTCTTTTATAATATTTGTTTGTTATGTGATATACAGAAAATGCGTTTGGCTTGATTGGCAAGACTTGTTACTGGTAAACCTCATGACCTGGGTTCGAGCCCCAGGTCCCCATTCTCTTTCAATATTTTTCCTATTAATCTTATCTTGTGCAGCTTCAGTCCAAAGAAACACCATACGTCTCCCTGATCCAGTTTGCCACGCGTAGGGCGAGATTAATCCAAGGGTTATGGTTGGGAGAGCAGCATGGACATGAGTCAAAGGAGCTATACGCTAATCAGAAAGTCTACCAGGCCTGAAGATCATTGGGCCCAGATTGCTAAAGTCAAACCTCACAATTGGGGGCAGACCCCCCCTGAGGTTTGCAATATTTTTCTTTTTTTTTCATTCTTTTTTTTTACTTTCAATTATTATTCTTAATTAATTCTGTTAATTTAATTATTTTTCATAAAAACACAAAACAATAAAAAAAATCAGAAAAGATGGAAAAAATAATAAATATTTTATTTTAGTATTTTTGCAAATAAATTACATTAATTAATTTTAGTTCTTAAATTAGGTTTAATTGTAATATTTTCATAATAAAAATCTAAAATTGGTAGAATTAGGGTTTAATTAATTTTTTATCTTTTTTTTTTATTTTCTTTCATAATAATTAAATATTTCATATTATTTATTTTTGTAATTAAAATGCATGTAAAATAATTAGGGTTAATTTTAGGTTAAACTTTAATATGTTTTCATAATAAAATAAAAATTGTAGAATTAGGTTTAATTGCATTAAATTCTCCTAAATACCAAAAAATACCAAAAAACAATTTCTGTTCTTTTTTAATTAATTAATTTCATCATTTAATTTAATTTTGCAAAAAGGGTCCAACGCCCTCGTTTTAATTCTTATTTAATTCGCGCGTTTATTTCTTTCTCGTATAATATTTATGTATCTCTCCCAAAGCCGTGTAATTAATTTCTCGCATTTTATTTTAATTCTTTATTTTTCTGTCAAATCGGGTTCTGGAAACTTTGGCGATGTGGACCCGCGCCTTTGTAATAGTTTAGAATCTTTTACTTCCCACAACTTTTTAACTGTTAATCAAGGCATGCAAGAATGAATGACAACAAATAAAAACAAACACTAGATCACCAATAACCTAACAAGACAAAAATAAATGAATCTGACACACAAATCACACACCACCCCTAGGGTACGCCTCACTGTTGCCTTGCCTCGAAAGGTGATCGTCGAGTAGAGGACTTTTTAGTAAGTCCTCATGATCCAGGAACCTGGCATGAGGGTAGCTTCTAAGGTGTCTTCCTATTGCTCCGGTGATCACCATGTCCCAAACCTCGAATTGACCCAAACACCTCCAACGGTGGTGCTACCTACCTCTCAATGGTGGGATGGCACTACTTTAAAGGACATTTACACAGACGAATTCCTTAGGGTAGGTGTTGCACCCCAAAATTTGCCCTCCCATATTCTTCAAGAAATTGCCAAGCCAAGTCACAAAATTCCCCAAGGGTTGTACAGCTCAACAGTCTCCCATACAGTCAAAACTAGGGTTTGTGTTCTGATCAAGAAATTGAAAGGTTTCAAAGGCCCAATCAAGTCTCATATCCTTACAAATGTGGTCAAGCATCCTCATATCAAGTTTCAAGGCATTCAGCTCAAAATTGCACAGTCAAAACCCTAGATTGCACTACAGTCAACTGTAGGGGCAAAATGGTCATTTGACAGTCAAAAGTTCAAATTTTTGGTCAACATATCATTTTGAAGCCACAAACATCATTTGATCAATGCTTGATCATGATTCTCAAAATTTGGCTCAGAAATCATCAAAGATGCAAAAGTTACTATATTTGGACAGTTGAAAAAGTCAACTGAAATTGACCAGGGCATAACTTTCACATGGATTATCAGAAAAATTCCATCCAAAGCTCATTTTGAAGAGAAAGACATTTCCTACAATTCATCTTCATATTCCAGGTCCAAGAAATGCTCTCACAAAAAGTTATCAATTTCAACATTATAGGTCATTTTCAAAAGTCAACAAAAAGGGACTTTAAGTCAAAGGCCATAACTTGAGATTGGTAAATCAAAATGACATGGGACAAAAGGCATTGGTTAAAGGACTCAAAGACCTTTCCAAAATGTCCAAGAACATGTGAAAAGCTTAAAAATTGAGCAAGTTATGCCTTGTGGAAGTTGGGAAATTTTTGGATATTTTGAAAAGTCAACTTTGATTCAAATGGTCTAAATTTGCTAATGGGCCCATTTTTCTTCCATGATTCATCATTCCAAGCCTATGCACGACCACTTGGCCCAAAGGGAAGTATTTTCTCATTTTTTATTTATTTATTTGGATTATTATTTATATTAATTCATTTAAATTATTTAAATACATGAAAAATATCAAACTTGACCTAAAAAATCTTTTCATGCATGTTTTACTCTCAATATCACGTGCACATCCCAATATGGCAAGATTTGGTTTGATTTGGCATGATTGAACAAAATTGCACATGAAAAAGATTCAAAAAGATCTTAAGGAAATCAAATATGCAAAACAATGAATGCCTTGGATTTTATGCAGTTTTTTTGACCTAATAGCTTCCATACATAATGAGAATCACAACCCTAAGCCTTGGACATCCTAAGCTGCGCAGAAAAAGACTTTGCTAACTTGAAAATTTTCCATAAAACTCAAATTCTGAAATCAACCTTAGAGGTCGATTAAAACCCTACAATTCATTCCATTGGCTTCCTTAAGTCTCCTTGATCATACTCCAATCAAAAACAACAACAAAAGCTCCAAGAATCGGTAATAAGGACCCCTCCTGTACAGAGAAAAAGTCACCATCGTGCTTTGCATTCTAGACATTTTCATAGCAGTTTAATCATATATTTGTATTCCTCATGATGTTCTAAAGCTAACCCACACATTTAATTTGATTATCGTGCTGTATATACAATTTCGCCATGGCCAGTTTCTAGGGTTTGCAGGTCTTTCAATTTAGGGCTTTCCAGCCAAGGCAAAATCAGGACTCCTGAGTATCACCATTGGAATCACCATGCCCAGACGAAGAAATCCCAACCCTCGCGCCTAATTTATGTTTAGAATTGAGCTATTCGCTATTTTCTCCAAAACGGCCTAATACCACGCGTGCAAAACTGTTGCCTTTGAGTTTGTGTTACAGGGGACGTGAAGAAGATGACATCGTGTCAATCAGTGATTCGCTGATTTAAATTTTCGCGCGTTTCCATCTACTAATGCGTTGGTTATTTTTATATTATTTGTTTGTCTATATAATAATTGAATATGCGCTTAGCTCAGCTGGCAAACTCTCATTGTTTCCACCTCCAAGACCTGGGTTCGAGTCCCAGGTCTGTATAAATTCCTATATTATTTTGCTATGAATGTTCACAGGCATCTTCAGCGTGAAGGTACACCATGCACCTCCAGGTCAGGCCTTGCCACGTCCGCTTGGAGATCAATCTAAAGGTTGAGAGCTGAAGAACACGTACACAAGAGTCAACGTACCCACATGTTGCACAAAAAATTCAACGAATCTGAATCTTAATGGGCCAGGCTTTACCATCAGCACCTCACAAATTGGGACTACACCCCCACCCTGGTTTGCAAATGTTTTTATTTTTCTCATATCCTTTTTTTAATTATTATTTTTTATTTGTTTTATTGTTTTAGTTTAATTCATTATTTTTACAATACATAAAAAATACAGAAAAATCAGAAAAAGATAAAAATATAATAAATTATTTTATTTTACTATTCTCATAAATAAATTAATATGTAATTAGGTTGCAAATTTTAAATTCTTTTAATAAAAAATATAAAAAATATAGAACTTAGGTTTAATTGTTAATTTTATTCCTTTAATTTCCCTTTTTACAATAATAATGTTTATTTTATTTATTTTCTATAATTAAATTTTGCATGTAAATGAACTTAGATTTAAAATAGGTTAAAACTTAATATTTTCAGAATAAACTTAAAAACCATTAGAATTAGGGTTTGACGCTTCATTTTAATTTTAATTAATTATTTATTCTTAAATCATAAAAAACACAAAATACCAAAAACATTTAATTTTAAATTTTTAATGCCTTATTAATTTTAACTTTTGCAAAAGGGTCCAATGCCCATATTTTTAATTCCTTTATTTCGCATATTTATTTTATATCGTTTATTATAATTATGTAATTCTCCCGAAGCGTTGTAACATTTAAACTCTCACACCTTTCTTTTATTCGCTTTATTTATTTTTCAGTCAAATCGGGTCCGGTTTAATTTTGGCGATGTGGACCCGCGCCATTTGTAATAGTTGTAGATTTATTTTCCCGCAACTTTTAACTGTTAAATAAGCATGCAAGAATGAATGGACATAATAAAATCAAGCGTAGATCACAATGAACTTGACAAGACAAATAACTGAAACATGACACACAAATTCGCATACACCACCCCTAGGGTACGCCTCACTGTTGCCTTTCGAAAGGTGATCGTCGAGTAGAGGATGTCTTAGTAAGTCCTCATGATCCGGGAACCTGGCATGAGGGTAGCTTCTAAGGTGTCTTCCCATTGCTCTGGTGGTCACCATGTCCCTACAAACTCGAATTGACCCGAACACCTCCAACGGTGGTGCTACCTACCTCTCAATGGTGGGGTGGCACTACTCTTAAGGACATTTACACAGACGAATTCCTTAGGGTAGGTAGGTTCTCAAGGATACTTGCTCTAATTTCAAACAAATCAAAACATCTTTTCACCGACACTTTTCAAAAGCTTTCAAAGCAAATTTTTCAAACACTCTGACGCACGAGTCGATCTGAAATTTTTCAAAGAAACTTTTAAAAACCCACAATTGAAAAGCAAGCAAACATTTTTGAAAACACATTGAGCAAGTATCTAAGAGCCCATGGATAACCATGGATAGAAAGGGTGCTAACACCTTCCCTTTCTATAACCTACCTCCCGAACCGAGAGAAATCTCTATAAGGAATTTTTCTGTGCTTTTGTCCTTTCCATTTGGAGAAAATAAAAGACGGTGGCGACTCTTGCTTCCGCGACATTTCGCGAACCAGCGTTAAACAGTCAGTTCCAGATCCACCGATCACAGAACTGGCGACTCTGCTGGGGACTTAAACTTAAAGTGAGGTGTACCTTAGGACTAAGATCACTGTGTTTTCAATTGTATTGACTTGCTTGCTTTACTATTGTGGGTTGCATGGGAGTTACATAGATCCTAACCCGGATCTGGGGAATACCCTTTTAGGTAGCATAATCTGTGAGGGACCTGTCCGGCGTATACCGACATGGGTGAAGCAGTGGCTACGTTGGTGTGGCGCCTTGGTCTGTACCGATATCCCTCGTGTTGAAACGGGGAGAATATGGGTCTTCCAAGGAGTCATGAAGCACCAACCGACCTTAGAACCTTAAATGACACAACTTGGCCATTAGAACAGTAGCAGTATGCTACGCCCATTGAGGCTAAACTCTCGTGATGGTTCTGGCCGCAAGAAAAGATTGCGATGCTGGAGTTATGACCGATTGAGGGTAGTCAATGATATTGGGATCCTCTAAGAACCCGGTTACTTTGATAGGACAGGTATGAACCAACCAACTAAAAGAGGGTAATACCCAGACCCCATGCTGGCCTTAAACCCTAAGGGCTTGTCTTGTGTGACTTGTGTGCCTTCGTACTTGACTATCTGCACGCTTATTACCTGACACTTGTTTCTTGCAGGTTTTGTCTATAGTCCTTAATTGGGACTCACAACAGGGTTACATACATTACCCCGTGCATAGCATAACATCATACCATTGCATACATCTTAACCCATTTCAAGGATCTCAAGGGCTTGTGATGCAGGTCAGGATGAATCAACATCTAGCAAGGGGCAAAAGGGGATTTATTTTCCTCTAGCCAAGGGTGTCAGGGGCTATGACCCACTGGATATGGTGAGCCTTTGACCCTTGAAGAAGGACTCTCAACAACATGAAGTACCTTCAATCAAGTCATCAGTTTTCAACACTAACAAGTTTCTATGTTTACCCCGCGAGGTCCTTGGAAACATTGCATGCATACATACACATCATTGCATTACAGATATCTTTTCTCTGCAGGTTGCTTACCTTCTTCGCTATTTATTTCAACCGATCATCATGAATCCTGAATCCTCAACCGAGCATACTATCAAGGCCCTCCAGGCTCAGAACGCCCAATTCCAAGGGCTGATTATGAATTTGACCCAGGGGCAACAAGATCTGAAGGCTCTGCTCTTGAAGAAAGAAAAGAAGAAGAAGAGGACTGTTTTGTTCAGCCCTAGACGCAGATCTGGGAACACACTGCAGACTGAAACTGAGAGGACTACTCCATCTGTGAGGGAAAGCAGTCACCATGAGAGAGAGGTGCCTAGCCCAGTGGTCTCCGACAGCGAGACAGATTTCAACGACAAACAATACCCTCCGGCTGAGGACAGGTACAAACAGTTGGAAGACCGGCTCAGTGCTATGGAGATACAAAAGGTGCCTGGCCTGGACTTCGAGGATCTAGGTCTGTCTTCTGGGGTAGTGATCCCGCGCAAATTCAAGGTACCCGCCTTTGCTAAATACGATGGGGCATCCTGTCCTAAGTTGCATCTCAGGGCTTATACAAGGAGGATCCAGCCCTATACAGCTGACAAAAACTTATGGATCCATTTCTTCCAAGAGAGTCTTTCGGGGACTCAGCTTGAGTGGTTCTATCAACTGAATGGAGCCAACATCCGTACCTGGGAAGACTTAGCCACTGCATTTTACAAGCATTACCAGTACAATGCCGACCTTGCTCCCACACGTACCCAACTCCAGGGTATGTCGATAGGGTCAAATGAAGGTTTCAAGGAATATGCACAGAAATGGAGAGACCTTGCTGGAAGGGTACAGCCTCCATTAACTGACAGGGAACTCGTTGATATGTTCTTGGGGACCCTATCCGGGCCGTTCTTCAATCATCTCATTGGTAATTCATCTGCAGGGTTTACCGACCTCATTCTGACTGGGGAAAGAATCGAAGCTGGTATCAAGAGTGGGAAGATCCAAGAGGCCACACCTTCTGATACTCACAAAAAGCCTTACACGGGAAGGAAAGAGTCTAATGCTGCATACAGCCAAAAGAGTCGTCGTGACCAACATGCAGGGGCAGTCATGATTTCTGGTTCTGCACCACGCCGTCAACCACAAAGGGGAAACCAGCAAAGGCCGGACGGACCTAAAAGGCAGTTCACGAACATTAACATGCCATGGTCACAAGCATTGCAGCACATGTTGAAGATGAACCTGATTGCAGTGATCAACCCTCCTGCCAATCCTAAGACCTCCTCTCCTAGCTACAATCCAGAAGCAAGGTGTGCTTATCATTCCGATAGCCCGGGGCACGATACTGAGGACTGTTGGGCACTGAAGTACAAAATTCAGAACATGATCGATGCCAAAGAGATCGAGTTCGAGCCTGCCGAGACTCCCAACGTGATCACTGCTCCATTGCCAAAACATGGCTAGGATCGAGAGATTTTTGTTCGTTTGAATTCAAGTTGTATTTTTCTTTTCTTGTTCAGATAAACAATTATCATGTTAAACTCTTTTATTTCATGAATGCATTACACATGTCTGTCTTGATTTAATTATGTTTACTATGCTTAAAACTGCTTTCATATTTTTGCAATGGTCAACTCTTAATTGAAAATTCTAAGCCTCTTGAGGGAGGATGACGAAAATGGTACCACAATCATTACAGTATGCTTTTGAACAGACCCCGCTGAGGAGGTACAGCCATTGTTTCAATCCCTAAACACTGGAGTTATAAGGATGATAGTCCCTCGTCAACCCATCAGAGCCAAAGAAGTAGGAGTTTTTTCTTTTCGAAATTTAAAACCCTTAATCATAACCTGGGGCAGGGTAGTCTCTCAGTTGATCCAAGTGCATAACGAATGGCACTAAAGAAGTCCTTACAAAACGAAGAAAGACAGTGATGGTTCCGAATAATCAATAAAGAAAGGCAGTCATTATCTCAAAAAATAAAAAAACCATTAAGTCAAAACCTATGAAGGAGACTTACAAAACTGGGGCATCCCGCTGACTGTAATCACAAAAGAAACAGTTCAGGCAAAAAAAAAAGGGATAACAAGAATCAAAAAAAAAGAAAGAGGTCTTACAAACCCTCAACAAAAACAAAAATGACTGCCTGTTCAGAATAAATCATCAATATCTGAACCATCATTGGAATATCGGAGCAAAGACTCGAACAAGGTCTAACATATGATCAACTGAGCTTAGGTTTGGAGAACGTCACGAAGAACGGGTGGGTACAAATAATTTGAGCCTTTATCCTTTGTTTCTTAAACCGTGAACCAGGCCACGATATAACCCTTAAAAGTCCTAGCTGAAGCATGGGTTAGTTCGAAAGCATACTGTTACGAAGGTATCCTGACTCCTGAAGGTTTACTGTAAAATCTTGAATTGACACCGCACTGTATTACAAAAAAATGCATTTTCAAAATTCAAGACAGACATAGGCTTTTGCATTCTTAAAATAACATTGTTTGCATATGACTATTTGTTTGAACGGCAGGGAAATTCGCACGATGAACACCTTGTGAACAAAAGTACCTCCAATCAAGGGGCACAGTAGGAGCATCGCCTATTATCTGGGGCATGGCAGAATACTTCCAACAGGGGAAACTCCCTGCATTCTGAGAGCGTGAACATGGTCGGAAAAGTACTACGCGTAATCAAAGACCCGCTAGGTTGACATACCTAGGCAAAAATAAGGGCTTCCCGGCGAACCAAAAGGGTTCGGGCAAAAATAAGGGATGAAACGAAAAATCTGTACACCCGGCAAGTCGAAAACCTGAAAAGGCGGCTTGGGCAAAAATGGGTATCCCGATGGACTGAAAACCCTAATGGGCGGTCCAGGCAAAAGTTAGGGATCAAAGCGTACGACTATGTTCTGGTATCTCATCACTTGTCTACCCGAAGATTTGTCAATCACCAACACAGGTATCCTCTTCCCTCACCTCCGAAGCAGGGGCAATAATGAGTTATCCAGGCGATCCAATTGCTCTGTCAACCAAAGTACAAAGGACAGATCAACATAAGAATGATTACCATCTACATTTACAAATTCCAGATCGTGGGCTAGCGTCCGAGACCAAACAGGACAATCATCCACTTAATCAAAATCATGCAACCCAACACCGGTTTCTTCTCAACCTTCAGACAAAGTCATACACAGACTCCTCCTCCACAAGATGACCTAACCCCGGTTCATCAAAAAAAGTTTTTACACAAACTTATCCCGAAGTAACCTAACCCCGGTTCCTCCAGAAGTCTTACATGGACCTATCTCAAGATGACCTAACCCCGGTTCATCAAGAAGTTTTTACACAAACTTATCCAGGTAACCTAACCCCGGTTCCCCCAGAAGTCTCACATGGACTCGCCTCCAGTAACCTTACCCCGGTTCGTCAAGAAATCTCACATGGATTTACCCCAAGGTAACCTAAACCCGGTTCCTCCAGAAGTCTTACATGGATTTAGTTCAAGATAACCTCACCCCGGTTCATCAAGAAGTTTTACATGAACTTACCTCACCAAGCAACCCTACACCGGTTCCCCCTATTCAGGATGCAGTTTTACATGGACTCGTCACCCGGACACCCTACACAGGTTCTCCCTTTCCAAGAACGCAGTTTTACACGAACTCGTCATCAAAGTAACCCTACACAGGTTCCTTCTCCATTTCAGATATAGTTTAACGAACTCGTCATCAAAGTAACCCTACACAGGTTCCTTCTCCATTTCAGATGCGGTTTTACATGAGCTCAGCAACAGGCAACCCTACATAGGTTCCCTCTTTCAACTTACAAAATTACAGTTCAAAATTTCCCCAGGAAAAGTCCAATCCAGTTCCCTAGGAAGGTTGGAATCTATCTCCCCCAAGCAGTAAGCTTATCCCCAGTAGATTCTGGAAGCTTATCCCCTCGCAGAACACGAACGCGTCGTCCGGCTTGATTTAAAGAGTTATTTCCTTAACAGGATATAACTGGGTTATCCTCAGCCAAAAGCCACGGAAAGAGCGTCGTCGACGAAGCCTTCTTATCCCCAGCGAAGTCTATCAACACTTCCAGCAACAAGGGTGTCCCCAGCAAATTATTATCAACACTCAGCAAGGCATCCCTCTTCCCACAGAGTATTGCTTCCCAGCTTGGTCGCTAGAGTATTTTTTCTCCCTGCAGAATCTTCCATTTGCCAAGTTTATTCCTCAACGGAGTTATCTTCTCCTACCGGTATTCTTGCAACTATCATCCCCAGCGGAAGCAAAAATCTATTCTTCAACATCAGCCCAGGATATGACTTCCCGGCACCCGTCAAGGATTTACTCTCCTAGACAAAAACATACATTCATAAAACATCACATACATCATTACAGCATGCGTAGACGCATTATGTCATACAAATCTCATTTATGTTGAGAACATCATTGCTTAATCCATATCATGCATTGCATATGACTGACCTTTACCTTTCAGGAAAGACGCAGTTAAAATGCTCAAACATATTTCAAAGTCTTCTCTAGTCCAGCTAAATCGACTCCCAACAGATTTTTCTGATAAAGACTCAGCAGAAGTGATGGTCCCCTCTCCGGCAAGTGCGTGAGGTGGTAATTCCGTCTTCAGATGTTTCCCTCTCCGACGATGAGTGTGAGGTGATAGTCTTCTATGGTTCCCTCTCCGACGATGAGTGTGAGGTGATAGTCTTCTATGGTTCCCTCTCCGACGGTGTGTGAGGTGGTAAGTCCTTTTTCAGATGTTTCCCTCTCCGACGATGAGTGTGAGGTGATAGTCTCTTATGGTTCCCTCTCCGACGGTGTGTGAGGTAACAATTCCTTTTCCTATGATTCCCCTCTCCGACGGCGAGTGAGGTGATTCCCTTTCAAATTATAATAGCCTATGGTTCTCGTTCCGATCCTGCGAAGATGGTATTTCCTACCAAGATTTTCTCAACGAGCGTTGTTGAGGTAAAAATCGCTCAAGGTTCTCTTACCATTCATGCTAAGGCAGTAACCATATCTGGTCCATTCATCATCTTTTGAAGCTCCAGGTTCAGCTCCTGTAACCAGTCAGGACACATCTATGCCAAGCATCTAAAATCAGCTCCTGCAACGTGTCAGGTACTCATTTTTCTTTTGCAGGTATGCAGGTTCTCGCTAAGGAATCTCCCCCGCAATCAACATCCAGATGGAATCTACAAACCCATCATCCTATCCAGCAACCTCCCAATGGCATCTATAAGCCCATTCCATCATCACACTGCTATTATGTGAGCGCAAATTTCTGGGCACTCTAGTGTTCAATCATCTTCTACCCTCGGATTACGAAGGGCACGTCAGCCAATCTGCATCCTCAGGTCTAAGAAGATTGAACAGGGGCAACTGTTGCACCCCAAAATTTGCCCTCCCATATTCTTCAAGAAATTGCCAAGCCAAGTCACAAAATTCCCCAAGGGTTGTACAGCTCAACAGTCTCCCATACAGTCAAAACTAGGGTTTGTGTTCTGATCAAGAAATTGAAGGTTTCAAAGGCCCAATCAAGTCTCATATGCTTACAAATGTGGTCAAGCATCCTCATATCAAGTTTCAAGGCATTCAGCTCAAAATTGCACAGTCAAAACCCTAGATTGCACTACAGTCAACTGTAGGGGCAAAATGGTCATTTGACAGTCAAAAGTTCAAATTTTTGGTCAACATATCATTTTGAAGCCACAAACATCATTTGATCAATGCTTGATCATGATTCTCAAAATTTGGCTCAGAAATCATCAAAGATGCAAAAGTTACTATATTTGGACAGCTGAAAAAGTCAACTGAAATTGACCAGGGCATAACTTTCACATGGATTATCAGAAAAATTCCATCCAAAGCTCATTTTGAAGAGAAAAACATTTACTACAATTCATCTTCATATTCCAGGTCCAAGAAATGCTCTCACAAAAAGTTATCAATTTCAACATTATAGGTCATTTTCAAAAGTCAACAAAAAGGGACTTTAAGTCAAAGGCCATAACTTGAGATTGGTAAATCAAAATGACATGGGACCAAAGGCATTGGTTAAAGGACTCAAAACCTTTCCAAAATGTCCAAGAACATGTGAAAATCTTAAAAATTGAGCAAGTTATGCCTTGTGGAAGTTGGGAAATTTTTGGATATTTTGAAAAGTCAACTTTGATTCAAATGGTCTAAATTTGCTAATGGGCCCATTTTTCTTCCATGATTCATCATTCCAAGCCTATGCACGACCACTTGGCCCAAAGGGAAGTATTTTCTCATTTTTTATTTATTTATTTGGATTATTATTTATATTAATTCATTTAAATTATTTAAATACATGAAAAATATCAAACTTGACCTAAAAAATCTTTTCATGCATGTTTTACTCTCAATATCACGTGCACATCCCAATATGGCAAGATTTGGTTTGATTTGGCATGATTGAACAAAATTGCACATGAAAAAGATTCAAAAAGATCTTAAGGAAATCAAATATGCAAAACAATGAATGCCTTGGATTTTATGCAGTTTTTTTGACCTAATAGCTTCCATACATAATGAGAATCACAACCCTAAGCCTTGGACATCCTAAGCTGCGCAGAAAAAGACTTTGCTAACTTGAAAATTTTCCATAAAACTCAAATTCTGAAATCAACCTTAGAGGTCGATTAAAACCCTACAATTCATTCCATTGGCTTCCTTGAGTCTCCTTGATCATACTCCAATCAAAAACAACAACAAAAGCTCCAAGAATCGGTAATAAGGACCCCTCCTGTACAGAGAAAAAGTCACCATCGTGCTTTGCATTCTAGACATTTTCATAGCAGTTTAATCATATATTTGTATTCCTCATGATGTTCTAAAGCTAACCCACACATTTAATTTGATTATCGTGCTGTATATACAATTTCGCCATGGCCAGTTTCTAGGGTTTGCAGGTCTTTCAATTTAGGGCTTTCCAGCCAAGGCAAAATCAGGACTCCTGAGTATCACCATTGGAATCACCATGCCCAGACGAAGAAATCCCAACCCTCGCGCCTAATTTATGTTTAGAATTGAGCTATTCGCTATTTTCTCCAAAACGGCCTAATACCACGCGTGCAAAACTGTTGCCTTTGAGTTTGTGTTACAGGGGACGTGAAGAAGATGACATCGTGTCAATCAGTGATTCGCTGATTTAAATTTTCGCGCGTTTCCATCTACTAATGCGTTGGTTATTTTTATATTATTTGTTTGTCTATATAATAATTGAATATGCGCTTAGCTCAGTTGGCAAACTCTCATTGTTTCCACCTCCAAGACCTGGGTTCGAGTCCCAGGTCTGTATAAATTCCTATATTATTTTGCTATGAATGTTCACAGGCATCTTCAGCGTGAAGGTACACCATGCACCTCCAGGTCAGGCCTTGCCACGTCCGCTTGGAGATCAATCTAAAGGTTGAGAGCTGAAGAACACGTACACAAGAGTCAACGTACCCACATGTTGCACAAAAAAGTCAACGAATCTGAATCTTAATGGGCCAGGCTTTACCATCAGCACCTCACAAATTGGGACTACACCCCCACCCTGGTTTGCAAATGCTTTTATTTTTCTCATATCCTTTTTTTAATTATTATTTTTTATTTGTTTTATTGTTTTAGTTTAATTCATTATTTTTACAATACATAAAAAATACAGAAAAATCAGAAAAAGATAAAAATATAATAAATTATTTTATTTTACTATTCTCATAAATAAATTAATATGTAATTAGGTTGCAAATTTTAAATTCTTTTAATAAAAAATATAAAAAAATATAGAACTTAGGTTTAATTGTTAATTTTATTCCTTTAATTTCCCTTTTTACAATAATAATGTTTATTTTATTTATTTTCTATAATTAAATTTTGCATGTAAATGAACTTAGATTTAAAATAGGTTAAAACTTAATATTTTCACAATAAACTTAAAAACCATTAGAATTAGGGTTTGACGCTTCATTTTAATTTTAATTAATTATTTATTCTTAAATCATAAAAAACACAAAATACCAAAAACATTTAATTTTAAATTTTTAATGCCTTATTAATTTTAACTTTTGCAAAAGGGTCCAATGCCCATATTTTTAATTCCTTTATTTCGCATATTTATTTTATATCGTTTATTATAATTATGTAATTCTCCCGAAGCGTTGTAACATTTAAACTCTCGCACTTTTCTTTTATTCGCTTTATTTATTTTTCAGTCAAATCGGGTCCGGTTTAATTTTGGCGATGTGGACCCGCGCCATTTGTAATAGTTGTAGATTTATTTTCCTGCAACTTTTAACTGTTAAATAAGCATGCAAGAATGAATGGACATAATAAAATCAAGCGTAGATCACAATGAACTTGACAAGACAAATAACTGAAACATGACACACAAATTCGCACACACCACCCCTAGGGTACGCCTCACTGTTGCCTTTCGAAAGGTGATCGTCGAGTAGAGGATGTCTTAGTAAGTCCTCATGATCCGGGAACCTGGCATGAGGGTAGCTTCTAAGGTGTCTTCCCATTGCTCTGGTGGTCACCATGTCCCTACAAACTCGAATTGACCCGAACACCTCCAACGGTGGTGCTACCTACCTCTCAATGGTGGGGTGGCACTACTCTTAAGGACATTTACACAGACGAATTCCTTAGGGTAGGTAGGTTCTCAAGGATACTTGCTCTAATTTCAAACAAATCAAAACATCTTTTCACCGACACTTTTCAAAAGCTTTCAAAGCAAATTTTTCAAACACTCTGACGCACGAGTCGATCTGAAATTTTTCAAAGAAACTTTTAAAAACCCACAATTGAAAAGCAAGCAAACATTTTTGAAAACACATTGAGCAAGTATCTAAGAGCCCATGGATAACCATGGATAGAAAGGGTGCTAACACATTCCCTTTCTATAACCTACCTCCCGAACCGAGAGAAATCTCTATAAGGAATTTTTCTGTGCTTTTGTCCTTTCCATTTGGAGAAAATAAAAGACGGTGGCGACTCTTGCTTCCGCGACATTTCGCGAACCAGCGTTAAACAGTCAGTTCCAGATCCACCGATCACAGTAGGTAGACGACTCTAGATACTTGCTCTAAATTTCAAAACAAATTCAAAAATACTTTTCACACCAACACATTTTCAAAAAGCTTTCGAAAGCAACTTTTCAAACACTCTTGAGGACCGATACAAGAGTCGAACTGAAATTTTCAAAGAAACTTTTTTAAAACCCACAATTGAAAAGCAAACAAACCATTTTTGAAAACACAAGTGAGCAAGTATCTAAGAGCCCATGGATAACCATGGATAGAAAGGGTGCTAACACCTTCCCTTTCTATAATCTACCTCCCGAACCGAGAGCAATCTCTATAAGGAATTTTTCTGTGCTTTTGTCCTTTCCATTTGGAGAAAATAAAAGACGGTGGCGACTCTTGCTTCCGCGACATTTCGCGAACCAGCGTTAAACAGTCAGTTCCAGATCCACCGATCACAGAACTGGCGACTCTGCTGGGGACCATCTTTATAAAGTGAGGTGTACCTTAGGGTTAGTTCATAACTGTGTTTTCAATTGTATTGCTTTGCTTGCTTTAAATTGTGGGACTGTCATGGGAGTTCTATAGATCCTAACCCGGATCTGGGGGATACCTTCTTAGAAAGTAACAACAAGGCTGTGAGGGAACTGTGCGGGGTATACCGACATGGTTGAAACAGTCTGCTACGTTGATGTGGCACTTTGGTGTGTACCGGTAACCCTTGAGTTCAGTCAAGGAGAGTACGGGGCCTCCGCGTGGTGTCGTGAAGCATCAACAGACCTTAGGAACCTTAATTGAACTATCTTGGCCTCTTTAGGGTAGTGAGATAACTGACTTTGGTGCAGTCCGAGGTTGGTTGATACTCGATACTACACTCAATTGAGGGTTGCTTTCCTGGAATATTTCGGTCGCCAGTTCAGTGGCTAAATCGAAACGATGAACAATGAAAGCAATCCCGTGATATTGGGACCCTCAGAACCCGGTTACTTCTAATAGGACAGGATGAACCCACCAACTTCAAGAGGGTACTACCCATACCCCATGCTGGCCTTAAACCCTAAGGGCTTGTCTTGTGTGCCTTACATGTTTGTCTTTGTAAATATCTGTGGTGTGTTTAATCATAGCATCATGACATCATCCAGCATCATATGCATTGACTAACCATTTCAGGGGTTCGAATTTTCATCTTTGTTCTTGTTTTGTAGGACATGGAAAATGTTCGTAGAAAGACAATTCAAATCAGCCTTGTAAGGATCCCTCCTCAGCTTAAGGAGCTTATATCCAGGATTCCCGAGAACTCTTCATTCAGTGAAAGACATGGAAGTCTCATCAGCTTGGTCAATACCAACATTGAGGAAGATATGATAAAGGTCCTGTTCCAGTTCTTTGATCCTCTGCATCACTGTTTCACCTTTTTGGACTATCAGCTGGTACCTACATTGGAGGAGTTCTCCCGGCTCCTGAAGATCCCTATCCTTGATCAGCTACCCTTCAACGGTACGGAAAAGGAACCTAAGCTTGAAGAGATTGCTAAAGCCTTGCACCTACAGTCATCTGACCTCAAGGGACATTGGGAAGTTAGAAGTGGTATCAAAGGGTTCTTAGCCAGGTTTCTGTTTGAAAAG
Organism: Vicia faba; assembly: GCA_948472305.1. Lineage (NCBI taxonomy): Eukaryota > Viridiplantae > Streptophyta > Magnoliopsida > Fabales > Fabaceae > Vicia > Vicia faba. The sequence goes on along the minus strand of OX451738.1, from coordinate 317,730,948 downwards.
GCCTATGAATGTTGGAACTCCCTTGACCTACAATCTTTTGAAGAAGTTGTGGCCCTCCTTGTCTATGGTTTGGTGTTGTTCCCTAACCCAGATCAGCTTATAGATATCAGTGATGTCCAGATCTTTATGTCCAGGAATCCTATACCTACGTTGCTGGGAGACATCCTTCACTCATGTTACACTCGAACCATGAGAAAAAGAGGTGTCCTTATGTGTTGCACTCCTCTCCTGGGAAGGTGGTTTATTTCGCACCTTCCACAATCAGTCTTGAAGAATGAGCGAGGTTTGAGATGGTCACAACGGTTGATGACTCTCACACATGCAGATATACATTGGTGTCCTCGGTCCAGAGAAGATGTCACTATCATTGATCGTTGCGGGGAGTACCCTAATGTTCCTTTACTTGGAATCAGAGGAGGTATTACTTACAGTCCATGCCTGGCTTGGAGACAGTTTGGTTATGCTCGGAGGGATGGCCCTCATGACATGTTAATTCCTGACATAGTTTTTGACTCCGACAACGATACTCAAGGACTTCGCCAGAGATTTATCAGAGCCTGGAGGATGCCAAGTAGGATAGACAGCAAGACACTGGGGCACAGGAACTCCATCCCGTTGGAACCTTATCTCAAGTGGGTACGCGCCCGCTCCCAGAAGTTAGTGATGCCCTATCCTCATATGCTCCCAGTAATCAAAGAACCGGTCTTGGAAGGAGAAGTGTCCTACACTATTCAGCACCCTGATATGCCCACATCCTGGGAAGAGATGCAGAAGAGCTGGATCCAGCTTAAGGAAGAACGGAATTCTCTTGAGACCAGTCTACAGGCTAGTGAGAAGAAGGTCTTGGAGCTCACCCGCCTGTTGCATGAGGAGAGGAATCTCAACACTTACATAGCTCCAAAGAGGATGCGTAATATATTTTGGGATTGATTTGCTTTTGTATTATTTTTACCATGAGGCTTTGATGTACTGAACAATTATTTCCTTAATGATAACGTGTGTTCCTTTTTGTCTACAACAAATTTGAACTTTCGAACCCTTGAATGCATTGCATAAACACATATCATTCATCATGTGCATAGCAGGTTTTTCCTCTTTTCAGGTTGCTTACAGTTCTTCGCTGTTTATTTCAGCATCATGAATCCCGACTCGTCATCAACTGAGACATCCATCAAAGCTCTTCAGGCGCAGAATGCGCAATTTCAGGAATTAATCAAGGGTTTGGCTCAAGGCCAAGAAGAGTTGAAAGCTCTGCTCCTGAAGAAGGAGAAGAAGAAGAAGAGAAGAACTGTTCTGTTTAGCTCGGGCCGAAGGTTTGGCAACACTTTGCAGAATGAAGAGGCTGGTTCTTCTATTGGCAAGAGCACTCCTCAAGCAGAAAAAGGTCCTAGTCCGGTAGTCTCTGACAACGAGACTGATTTTGATGAAGAGCAATATCCTCCTGCGGAAGACAGATACAAGCAACTGGAGGATAGGTTGAATGCTATAGAGATACAACAGGTACCTGGGCTGGATTTTGGAGATCTGGGTTTGTCTACTGGTGTGATCATTCCTCGTAAATTCAAAGCACCATATTTCACTAAGTACGACGGGGCGTCTTGTCCCAAGCTACATCTCAGGTCCTATGTTCGGAAGATTCAACCGTACTCAGCGGATAAGAATTTGTGGATCCACTTCTTCCAGGAGAGTCTTTCAGGGACTCATCTCGAATGGTTCTATCAGCTGGATGGGACCAAGGTTCGTAACTGGGAGGAGTTGGCTACTGCTTTCTATAAGCAGTATCAATATAATGCCGACCTTGCCCCTACACGTACCCAACTCCAGGGTATGTCGTTAGGTTCAAGTGAAGGTTTTAAGGAGTACGCTCAGAAGTGGAGAGATCTGGCTGGCAGGGTGCAGCCTCCGTTGACTGATCGGGAGTTGGTAGACATGTTCTTGGGGACCCTATCTGGGCCATTTTTCAACCATCTTATCGGGAATTCGTCTGCAGGGTTCACTGATCTGATTCTGACTGGAGAGAGAATTGAGGCTGGGTTGAAGTCTGGTAAGATTCCAAAGGGTGCATCTACAGGTTCAGAGAAGAAGCCCTTCAAAAAAGAGGCCAGTGTGGTGTATGGGCCTAGAAGGCAAGACAAACCAGAGCGCCGCTAATCTGTCAACGCATTGGTGATTGCAAAGCCTGCAGCCGCTCCTCGGCAAGCTAACCAACCAAGGGCTGAGAGACCCAGAAGGGAATTCACCCGTTTTAGTATGACCTTGTCGCAGATCTTGCCACAGTTGCTCTCAACTAACTTAGTAACCGTCAGAGAGGCTCCGAAGTTTCCAAATACTTCATCTCCTAAGTACAACCCAAATTCCCGTTGTGCTTACCATTCTGATAGCCCGGGGCATTCCACTGATGACTGTTGGGCCTTAAGGAACAAGCTGCAGGACCTTATTGACGCCAAGGAGGTACAGTTTGAGGCATCTGAGAAGCCTAATGTAGTGACAGCTCCCCTGCCTGCTCATGGAGTGAATGCTATTGGGGACGAGGACGAAGTGGATGAAGCTGAGTTTGATAGCTGGATCTACCCAGCAACCGACAGTGGACTTAATAATTGGAGTGCGAAGGACAACCTACCTGTTTCTCTTGTTACTAAGTAATGAATTCCTATGTTTTTGGCATTTGTAATAAACAATAATAAACTCTATGGCCCAGTGTCTTACCCGAGGCACCGTGGTTCTATTTGTGAGGGCATATAAATTGTCATTTCATATATCATAAATGAAAATCTTGGACGTTTCTCGCATGGAAAATCTTATGCTCCTTTCCTGTCTTTCTTTCCTTTACATATATTTCAAAACAGATGTATTTACACACACACTCACTCATACAGGTTTCAATCCACTCTGGATCTCACTGGTAACGACTCTGCTACTGCCAGTTATGACTTCGAAAATCCGATCAACTTATCCAAAGACGAAGGTGAAGATGATTGCGAAGTGCCTGGCGAACTTGCAAGACTGTTACTTCAGGAAGAGAGGGCAATTCAACCCCATGAAGAGCCAGTGGAAACAATAAACCTGGGTACTAAGGCAGACAGGAAAGAGGTAAAGATTGGTGCCAACCTAGAGCTCAGCGTGAAGCAACAGTTGACTCAGATGCTGCATGATTATATGGAGATTTTTGCCTGGTCCTACGAAGACATGCCCGGGTTGGATACCGATATTGTGGTCCATCACTTGCCAACTAAGGAAGACTGCCCTCCGGTTAAGCAAAAGGTCCGCCGTATGCGTCCAGAGATGTCTGAGAAGATCAAAGCCGAGGTTATGAAGCAGTTTGATGTCGGGTTCCTTGCAGTGACTTCTTACCCTCAGTGGGTTGCTAATGTGGTGCTGGTACCGAAGAAGGACGGTAAGGTCAGAATGTGTGTTGATTACAGGGATCTGAACAGGGCCAGCCCCAAAGATGACTTCCCTCTACCTCACATTGATGTCCTTGTTGATAATACAACTCAGCATAAGGTATTCTCTTTCATGGATGGCTTTTCAGGTTACAATCAGATCAAGATGGCACCTGAAGACATCGAAAAGACTACATTTGTTACTCAGTGGGGCACCTTCTGTTACAAGGTCATGCCATTCGGGTTGAAGAACGCTGGGGCAACCTACCAGCGTGCCATGGTTGCTTTGTTTCATGACATGATCCATCATGAAATAGAAGTGTATGTGGACGACATGATCGCAAGGTCCCAGACTGAGGAAGAGCACCTAGATCATCTGCAGAAGTTGTTTGACCGGTTGAAACTGTACAAGCTGAGGTTGAACCCGAACAAGTGCACCTTCGGGGTAAGATCTGGGAAGTTGCTAGGCTTCGTTGTAAGTGACAAGGGAATTCAAGTGGACCCTGCTAAGGTCAAAGCTATTCAAGAGATGCCAGTTCCTAGGACAGAGAAGGAAGTCAGAGGCTTTTTAGGACGCCTGAATTACATTGCTCGGTTCATCTCACATCTGACTGCTACCTGTGAGCCAATCTTCAAGCTGCTGAAGAAGGATCAGGTAGTACGTTGGAACGATGAATGTCAGGCTTCTTTCGACAGAATCAAAGAGTATCTCCAAGAACCACCTATCCTTATGCCACCAGTTGAAGGGAGACCTCTGATACTATATCTAACAGTGCTTGACAACTCAATGGGGTGTGTGTTGGGGCAGCATGACGAGTCTGGCCGAAAAGAGCATGCCATTTATTACCTTAGCAAAAAGTTCACCGACTGTGAGACCCGATACTCACTGCTCGAGAAAACTTGCTGCGCTTTGGTATGGGCTGCTCGCCGGCTGAGACAGTATATGCTGACTCACACTACCTTGTTGATCTCAAAGATGGATCTGATAAAGTACATATTCGAAAAGCCTGCTCTGTCTGGGAGAATAGCAAGATGGCAAATGATCTTGACGGAATAGGACATTCAGTACACGACCCAGAAAGCCATCAAAGGAAGTGTATTGGCAGACCACTTGGCCCATCAGGCAGTCGACGATTATCAGTCAATGAACTTTGAGTTTCCAGACGAAAGCATCATGATAGTGACTGATTGTGAAGTACCTGGACCGGATGAAGGACCTGAGGAAGGATCCCGATGGTCTATGCACTTTGACGGAGCCTCCAACGCTTTGGGTAACGGTATCGGCGCCATAATCATATCCCCCCAAGGTACTCATACTCCACTCACTGCCCGACTATGTTTCAACTGTACCAACAACATGGCAGAGTATGAGGCGTGCATCATGGGTCTTCAGGCTGCGATCGATCTAAGGATCAAGTTTCTGAGTGTCTTCGGAGATTCCGCTCTTGTGATCAATCAGATCAAAGGAGAGTGGGATACGAAACATCCGAATCTTATTCCTTACAGAGAATGTGTGTTGACCCTGATCCCCCACTTCACGAAGATAACCTTTGAACACTTTCCGAGAGAAGAGAATCAGCTGGCGGACGCATTAGCTACAATGTCTTCTATGTTCAAGGTCAAATGGGACAATGAGGCTCCCCGGATCATCATCTGGAAACTGGACGAACCGGCATACTGTTGTGATCTCGAGACTGAATTGGTGACTGAGAAGCCTTGGTACCATGAGGTGAAGAGATATTTGGAAGCTCAGGAGTATCCTGAAGGTGCATCTATCAACGATAAAAAGTTTCTGAGAAGGTTCGCAGCAAATTTCTTCCTTAGCAACGGCATCTTGTACAAGCGAAACCATGATTCGACCTTACTGCGTTGTGTGGATAAGACTGAAGCAGAAAGGATCATGGAAGAGCTACATGAAGGGACCTTTGGTACACATTCCAGTGGACACACTATGGCGAAGAAAATCCTTCGGGCAGGGTATTTCTGGTCCACCATGGAAGCTGACTGCTACCAACATTCTCGGACATGCCATAAATGCCAAATTTATGCAGACAAGGTGCATGTTCCTCCAGTTCCTCTAAATGTTCTGACTGCGCCTTGGCCGTTTGCAATGTGGGGCATAGACATGATTGGTGAGATTAAACCTACGGCATCCAATGGGCATCGCTTCATCCTAGTGGCGATTGATTATTTTACAAAGTGGGTCGAAGCAGCTTCCTACGCTACGGTAACCAAGACTGTTGTGGCACGGTTCATTCGGCATAATCTGATCTGTCGATACGGCGTCCCTGAGAGAATTATTACAGACAACGGTACCAATCTCAATAACAAGATGATCACTGAGCTCTGCGAGCAGTTCAAAATACAGCACGACAATTCTTCTCCTTACAGACCGAAGATGAATGGGGCTGTAGAAGCAGCAAATAAAAATATCAAGAAAATCGTGCAAAAGATGACAGTGACTTATAAAGATTGGCACGAGATGTTACCGTTCGCTCTACATGGGTACCGTACCTCAGCTAGGACGTCAACCGGGGCAACTCCTTTCTCTTTGGTTTACGGCATGGAGGCAGTCTTACCGATCGAAGTGCAGATACCCTCTCTCCGGATAATGAAGGACGCAAATCTGAACGAGGATGATTGGATCCAGACACGACTTGATCAGCTAAACCTCATTGATGAAAAGAGACTTGCTGCTATCTTTCATGGTCAGATGTATCAGAAACTGATGATCAGGGCATTTAACAAAAAGGTCAGACCACAGGAATATCAAGTTGGGGATCTGGTAATCAAGCGAATCATCCTTCCTCAGAGTGATCCCAGAGGCAAATGGACCCCTACGTACGAAGGGCCATTTATGGTTAAACATGTGTTCTCAGGAGGAGCCATGATTCTAACCAACATGGATGGTGACGACCTTCCTCACCCCGCCAATGCAGACATAGTAAAAAGATACTACGCATGAAAAAAGACTCGCTAGGCTGACATGCCTAGGCAAAAATTAGGGCTTCCCGGCGAACCAAAAGGGTTCGGGCAAAATGAAGGGATGAAATGAAAAAAATCTGTACACCCGGCAAGTCGAAAACCTGAAAAGGCGGCTTGGGCAAAAATGGGTATCCCGGTGGACTGAAAACCCGAAAGGGCGGTCCAGGCAAAAGTTAGGGATAAAAGCGTAATTCTATGTCTCATTGATCACTTTGCATCCAGAATCCGGTATCTACATCAAGTTCAGACGGCATCGATCAGTCAACTTCATCTTCGATTAGGTCATCAAGTGATGAGACGCTCGGAGTTATAAAGGCAATAGCAGAGTTGAAACCCAGTGGATCATTCATTTCACACAGCTGTTTTATTCTCTTTTGTACAAAATTTGTATAAACTCTTTTGTTCGGCGGCGTTCTCTTACTAGGACGTCAGCCTCTTGTACACAAAACGCCTATTTTCGGGCCATTCAAAAATCAATACAAATATACTTTTCAGTTAAAAGTGCCAATTGTTTTTCTTTTTCTGTTTTGTTTTGCGAAGAACGTCCAAGGTTCAATTTGTGATATATGCATTGACAATAATTTGCTAACTCATGAATATTTGCATACGAAACAAAGGATTAATTACAGGTAACATTAGAAACAGGGGCAATAAAGAGTTGTCTACGCAATCTAATTATTCCATCCATTAAGGTACCAAGGTAGGTTCAGTCGAAGAACATAACCAGACACCTTAATTCCCCAGAGAGTGAGCCAGCAAGCAGTACACTCTCTCCAAGCTATATTATCAACCTTAAGGAAATTGGGTATCCTCCAGCAGATCTCAACATTCCCCGGCAGCATATATATCCTTAAACAAGCATCCCCGGCAGTCTTGACCTAAAGATTGTTCCCCGGCGGTACACCAAACATCCAGAGGAATCACTTCCCCCGCAGTTCAAAACTTCCCCAAGAGAGTCCAATCCAGCTTCCCGAGGAAAGTTGGAATTCACCTCCCCAGGCAGTAAGCTTATTCCCAGTAGATTCTGGAAGCTTATCCGCACAGAGCACGAACGCGTCGCTCGGCTTTATTCAAAGAGTTATTTCCTTACCAGGATATAACTGGGTTATCCTCAGCCAAAAGCCACGGAAAAGTCGTCCTCGACGAAGTCCTCTTACCCCCAGCGAAGTCTATCAACACTTCCAACACAGCAAAGATATCCCCAACAAGTTATTATCAACAAATCAGCAAAGTATCTCTCTCCCCATAGAGTATTGCTTCCCAGCAAGATCGTTAGAGTACTTTGCTCCCCGCAGAGTAATCCATTCGCCAAGTTTATTCCCCAACGGAGTCATCTTCTCCTACCGGTATTCTTGCAATTATCATCCCCAGCGGAAGCAAAATCTATTCTCCAACATTAGCCCAGGAGTGACTTCCCGGCACCCTTCAAGGATTTACTTTCCTAGACGAAAAATACATTCATAAACATCTTCATACATTATAGCATGCATATACGCATCATGAACATACAAAATCACTTATTCAGAGGGCATCTCGCATGTCATACCACATGACATCGCATACAACTAACGCTTGTCTTTTCAGGACAAAAGTACAAAAATGATTACCATCAATGGTCGCAACTAAAGGTCCGATTCCTGAATCTTGCCAGGGTGTATCTGTTGATGACCAATTACCAGATCCGATTCATGTATCTTGCCAGGGTGTGTCTGAAGAGTTCGAGGATCCGATACCTGAATCTTACCAGGGTGTATCCGTTGAAGACTAGCATTACCAGATCCGATTTCTGTATCTTGCCAGGGTGTGTCTGAAGAGTTCGAGGATCCGATACCTGAATCTTGCCAGGGGGTATCCGTTGAAGACTAACATTACCAGATCCGATTCCTGTATCTTGCCAGGGTGTGTCTGAAGAGTTCGAGGATCCGATACCTGAATCTTGCCAGGGTGTATCTGTTGAAGACTAGCATTACCAGATCCGATTCCTGTATCTCGCCAGGGTGTGTCTGAAGAGTTCGAGGATCCGATTCCTGTATCTTGCTAGGGTGTATCCGTTGAAGACTAACATTACCAGATCCGATTCCTGAATCTTGCCAGGGTGTGTCTGAAGAGTTCGAGGATCCGATACCTGAATCTTGCCAGGGTGTATCCGTTGAAGACTAGCATTACCAGATCCGATTCCTGTATCTTGCCAGGGTGTGTCTGAAGAGTTCGAGGATCCGATACCTGAATCTTGCCAGGGTGTATCCGTTGAAGACTAACATTACCAGATCCGATTCCTGTATCTTGCCAGGGTGTGTCTGAAGAGTTCGAGGATCCGATACCTGAATCTTGCCAGGGTGTATCCATTGAAGACTAACATTACCAGATCCGATTCCTGTATCTTGCCAGGGTGTGTCTGAAGAGTTCGAGGATCCGATACCTGAATCTTGCCAGGGTGTATCCGTTGAAGACCAACATTACCAGATCCGATTCCTGTATCTTGCCAGGGTGTGTCTGAAGAGTTCGAGGATCCGATACCTGAATCTTGCCAGGGTGTATCCGTTGAAGACTAACATTACCAGATCTGATTCCTGTATCTTGCCAGGGTGTGTCTGAAGAGTTCGAGGATCCGATACCTGAATCTTGCCAGGGTGTATCCGTTGAAGACTAACATTACCAGATCCGATTCCTGTATCTTGCCAGGGTGTGTCTGAAGAGTTCGAGGATCCGATACCTGAATCTTGCCAGGGTGTATCCGTTGAAGACTAACATTACCAGATTCGATTCCTGTATCTTGCCAGGGTGTGTCTGAAGAGTTCGAGGATCCGATACCTGAATCTTGCCAGGGTGTATCCGTTGAAGACCAACATTACCAGATCCGATTCATGTATCTTGCCAGGGTGTGTCTGAAGAGTTCGAGGATCCGATACCTGAATCTTGCCAGGGTGTATCCGTTGAAGACTAACATTACCAGATCCGATTCCTGTATCTTGCCAGGGTGTGTCTGAAGAGTTCGAGGATCCGATGCCTGAATCTTGCCAGGGTGTATCCGTTGAAGACTAACATTACCAGATCTGATTCCTGTATCTTGCCAGGGTGTGTCTGAAGAGTTCGAGGATCCGATACCTGAATCTTGCCAGGGTGTATCCGTTGAAGACTAGCATTACCAGACTCGATTCCTGTATCTCGCTAGGGCACGTCTGAAGAGTTCGAAGATTCAATTCCTATAACCAGTCAGGACATATCTACACAAAGCATCTGAAAACCAGCTCCTGCAACATGTCAAGTACTCATTTTTCTTTTGCAGGTATGCAAGCTCTCGCTAGGGAATCTCTTACGCGATCAACATCCAGGTGGCATCTATAAGCCCATCATCCTATTCATTAACCTGTAAATGGCATCTATAAGCCCATTTCCACCATCACTGCTACTATGTGAGCGCAAATTTCTGGGCACTCTAGTGTTCAATCATCTTCCACCCTCGGATTACGAAAGGCACGTCAGCCAATCTGCATCCTCAGGTCTAAGAAGATTGAACAGGGGCAACTGTTGTACCCCAAAATTTTCCCTCCCATATTCTTCAAGAAATTGCCAAGTCATGCTTCAAAATTCCCCAAGGGTTGCACAGTTCAAGGGCCTCCTAAACAGTCAAAATTAGGGTTTTTGTTCTGATCAAGAAAATGAAGTTTTCAAAGGTCCAATCAAGTCTCATATGCCTACAAATATGGTCAAGCATCCTCATACAAAGTTTCAAGACTTCAAGCACAAAATTGCACAGTCAAAACCCTAATTGCACTACAGTCAACTGTAGGGGCAAAATGGTCATTTGACAGTCAAAAGTCCAAATTTTTGGTCAACATCTCATTTTGAAGCCTCAAACATAATTTGATCAATGCTTGATCATGATTCTCAAAGCTTGGCTCAAAAATCATCAAGATGCAAAAGTTTCCTTATTTGGACAGTTGAAAAAGTCAACTGTAAATTGACCAGGGCATAACTTTCACATGGATTGTCAGAAAAATTCCATCCAAAGCTCATTTTGAAGAGAAAGACATTTCCTACAACTCCTCTTCATACTTCAAGTCCAAGAAATGCTCTCACAAAAAGTTATCAATTTCAACATTATAGGTCATTTTCAAAAGTCAACAAAAAGGGACTTTAAGTCAAAGGACATAACTTGAGATTGGTAAATCAAAATGACATGTGACCAAAGGCATTGGTTAGAGGACTCAAATACCTTTCCAAAATGTCCAAGAACATGAGCAAAGCTTAAAAATTGAGCAAGTTATGCCTTGTGGAAATTGGGAAATTTTTGGATATTTTGAAAAGTCAACATTGATTCAAATGACCTAAAATTGCTAATGGGCTTCTTTTTCTTCCACAATTCATTATCCAAAGCATGCACACGAACATTTGGCCCAAAGGGAAGTTTTTTATTATTTTTATTTATTTACTTGAATTTTTTATTACAATTAATTCATTTAAACTAAATAAAATATGAAAAAATGCTAAACTAATGAAATCAAATCTTTTTGTGCAGAAAATACTCTCATTGGACACTCAAGATTCGTGCATGATCATTTTTGGAAGGAATTGGCCATGATTTGTACAAAATAGCATGAAAAAATATTGAAAAAGATCTTGAAAAATCAAATCTTACAAACCATGAATGCAAAGGATTTTGATCAAGTTTTTAACCCTAATCACTCTCCTATACATACATAAGCAAGACCTAATGCCTCAAAAACCAAAAAAGCTGCGCAGAAGAGCCATAAGAAAACTTGTATTTTTCAAGAAAATTCCAATATTGAAAACTGAGTTTTGGGACGATTCAAGGCAAGATTTTCATCCCATTAACTTCCTGAGGTTTCAAGGAAAGCTTTCCAATCGAAATCAATCATCTTAACGCACTAAATTGGTAACACGGTGACCACCTGTACAGAAAATATTTCACATTCGTGCATCTCAATCCATGCATCTTTAGCAATTTTTGATTACTGATTTATGTTCCTTGACTAATTCTGAGACTAACCATGTGATTGAATTGAGTTTTTGTGCATCGTATGAAGATTTGCCATGGATGAGTATTAGGGTTTTGCAAGCTCTAATTTGGGCGTTTCGTGATATGGTAAAATTAAGACACCTGAATACCACCATTGAATCAAGCATGTTTGGACGAAGAGAAATAAGCCCCCGCGCCTAATTTATGAGGCCTTATGGCCTATTCGTTATTTTCTCTAATGATATGTTATAGAACGGTTCAAAACCGTTGCTTATTGTCTTTGTGTTTCAGAAAAAAATAAGCTAAGGAAGAAGAAGAGTACGTGGCTAGCGCTGATGGGTTCATTCAAATTCTCGCGCGGAAATTCCATTAATCATTATTTTCTTTTATAATATTTGTTTGTTATGTGATATACAGAAAACGCGTTTGGCTTGATTGGCAAGACTTGTTACTGGTAAACCTCATGACCTGGGTTCGAGCCCCAGGTCCCCATTCTCTTTCAATATTTTTCCTATTAATCTTATCCTGTGCAGCTTCAGTCCAAAGAAACACCATACGTCTCCCTGATCCAGTTTGCCACGCGTAGGGCGAGATTAATCCAAGGGTTATGGTTGGGAGAGCAGCATGGACATGAGTCAAAGGAGATATACGCTAATCAGAAAGTCTACCAGGCCTGAAGATCATTGGGCCCAGATTGCTAAAGTCAAACCTCACAATTGGGGGCAGACCCCCCCTGAGGTTTGCAATATTTTTCTTTTTTTTTTCATTCTTTTTTTTTACTTTCAATTATTATTCTTAATTAATTCTGTTAATTTAATTATTTTTCATAAAAACACAAAACAATAAAAAAAATCAGAAAAGATGGAAAAAATAATAAATATTTTATTTTAGTATTTTTGCAAATAAATTACATTAATTAATTTTAGTTCTTAAATTAGGTTTAATTGTAATATTTTCATAATAAAAATCTAAAATTGGTAGAATTAGGGTTTAATTAATTTTTTATCTTTTTTTTTTATTTTCTTTCATAATAATTAAATATTTCATATTATTTATTTTTGTAATTAAAATGCATGTAAAATAATTAGGGTTAATTTTAGGTTAAACTTTAATATGTTTTCATAATAAAATAAAAATTGTAGAATTAGGTTTAATTGCATTAAATTCTCCTAAATACCAAAAAATACCAAAAAACAATTTCTGTTCTTTTTTACTTAATTAATTTCATCATTTAATTTAATTTTGCAAAAAGGGTCCAACGCCCTCATTTTAATTCTTATTTAATTCGCGCGTTTATTTCTTTCTCGTATAATATTTATGTATCTCTCCCAAAGCCGTGTAATTAATTTCTCGCATTTTATTTTAATTCTTTATTTTTCTGTCAAATCGGGTTCTGGAAACTTTGGCGATGTGGACCCGCGCCTTTGTAATAGTTTAGAATCTTTTACTTCCCACAACTTTTTAACTGTTAATCAAGGCATGCAAGAATGAATGACAACAAATAAAAACAAACGCTAGATCACCAATAACCTGACAAGACAAAAATAAATGAATCTGACACACAAATCACACACCACCCCTAGGGTACGCCTCACTGTTGCCTTGCCTCGAAAGGTGATCGTCGAGTAGAGGACGTTTTAGTAAGTCCTCATGATCCAGGAACCTGGCATGAGGGTAGCTTCTAAGGTGTCTTCCTATTGCTCCGGTGATCACCATGTCCCAAACCTCGAATTGACCCAAACACCTCCAACGGTGGTGCTACCTACCTCTCAATGGTGGGATGGCACTACTTTAAAGGACATTTACACAGACGAATTCTTTAGGGTAGGTAGACGACTCTAGATACTTGCTCTAAATTTCAAAACAAATTCAAAAATACTTTTCACACCAACACATTTTCAAAAAGCTTTCGAAAGCAACTTTTCAAACACTCTTGAGGACCGATACAAGAGTCGGACTGAAATTTTCAAAGAAACTTTTTTAAAACCCACAATTGAAAATCAAACAAACCATTTTTGAAAACACAAGTGAGCAAGTATCTAAGAGCCCATGGATAACCATGGATAGAAAGGGTGCTAACACCTTCCCTTTCTATAATCTACCTCCCGAACCGAGAGCAATCTCTATAAGGAATTTTTCTGTGCTTTTGTCCTTTCCATTTGGAGAAAATAAAAGACGGTGGCGACTCTTGCTTCCGCGACATTTCGCGAACCAGCGTTAAACAGTCAGTTCCAGATCCACCGATCACACACACCGACACTTTCAAAAAGCTTTCAAAACAATTTTTCAAACACTCTTGAGGACAGATACAAGAGTTATTCTGAAATCTTTCAAAGAAACTTTTTCAAACCCACTCACATTTTAAAAAGAAAACATTTTGAAAACACAATGAGCAAGTATCTAAGAGCCCATGGATAACCATGGATAGAAAGGGCGCTAACACCTTCCCTTTCTATAAATCTACCTCCCGAACTGAGAGACATCTCAAAGAAGGAATTTTGCTGTGCTTTTGTCCTTTCCATGTTGGAGAACATAAAAGACGGTGGCGACTCTTGCTTACCGCGACATTTCGCGAACCAGCTAAAAACAGTCAGTTCTAAATCCACTGATCACAGACCCGATACTCACTGCTCAAGAAAACTTGTTGCGCTTTGGCATGGGCTGCTCGCCGGCTGAGACAGAATATGTTGGCTCACACCACTCTATTGATATCAAAGATGGATCCAATCAAGTATATCTTCGAGAAGCCCTCCTTATCCGGAAGAATAGTGAGATAGCAGATGATCTTAACTGGGTATGACATCCAGTACACAACCCAAAAAGCAATCAAGGGGAGTGTATTGGCGGATCATTTGGCGCATCAGGCTGTGGATGACTATCAGTCCATGAATTTCGAGTTCCCGGATGAGAACATCATGTTGGTGATCGACTGTGAAGAACCTGGACCGAATGAAGGACCTAAGGAAGGATCCCGATGGTCTATGTATTTTGATGGAGCCTCTAACGCGTTGGGTAATGGCATCGGCACTGTGATCATATCTTCTGAAGGCTGTCATACTCCGTTCACCGCCCGACTATGTTTTAACTGCACCAATAATATGGCGGAGTATGAAGCATGTATCCCGGGGCTTCGAGCTGCTATTGACCTAAGGATTAAGTTCTTGAGTGTATTCGGGGATTCCGTTCTAGTGATCAGTCAGATCAAAGGCGAGTGGGATACGAAACACCCAAATCTTATTCCTTACAAGGAATACGTACTGACATTGCTCTCACATTTTGAGGAGATAACCTTTGAACACTTCCCAAGAGAGGAGAACCAGTTAGCAGACGCGCTAGCTACCATGTCTTCTATGTTCAAAGTTAGGTGGGACAATGAAGCTCCCCAGATTACCATTAAACGGTTGGACGAACCCGCACATTGTTGTGACATTGAGACTGAAGAGGTAGCAGATAAACCCTGGTTTCACGAGGTAAAGAGGTATCTTAAGACTCAAGAGTACTCCGAGGGTGCATCTGTTAATGACAAGAAGTTTTTGAGAAGGTTTGCCGCAAAGTTCTTCATCAGCAATGGGGTTCTCTACAAGCGTAACCATGATTCAACCTTACTGCGATGTATGGACAAAAGCGAGGCAAAAAGGATCATGGCGGAGTTACATGAAGGTACCTTCGGAACCCATTCCAGTGGACATACCATGGCAAAGAAAATCCTACGGGCAGGATATTACTGGTCTACTATGGAAGCTGATTGTTATCAGCACTCTCGGACCTGTCATAAGTGCCAAGTCTATGCTGATAAGGTGCATGTACCTCCAGTTCCTCTGAATGTTTTGAAGGCTCCTTGGCCTTTCATAATGTGGGGCATTGACATGATCGACGAGATCAGATCTACTGCGTCCAACGGGCACCGTTTCATTCTGGTAGCAATTGATTACTTTACAAAGTGGGTTGAAGCCTCTTCCTTTGCTATAGTAACCAAGAACATCGTGGCGCGGTTTATCCGACACAATCTGATCTATCGATATGGTGTACCAGAGAGGATCATTACTGACAATGGTACAAATCTCAATAATACAATGATCACCGAGCTCTACAAACAGTTCAAGATACAGCATCACAAATCTTCTCCCTACCGGCCGAAGATGAATGGGGCTATTGAAGCAGCTAATAAGAACATCAAGAAGATTGTGCAGAAGATGACGGTGACATACAAATACTGGCATGAGATGTTACCATTCACTCTTCATGGGTATCGTACCTCAGCACGGACATCGACAGGGGCAACACCCTACTCTCTGGTGTATGGCATGGAGGCAGTCCTACCATCGAGGTTCAGATACCCTCTCTCCGGATTATGAAGGATGCAGGTTTGAGCAAAGACGACTGGATCCATACCCGACTTGACTAGCTGAATTTAATCGACGAGAAGAGACTTACTGCTATCTGTCATGGTCAGACGTATCAAAATCGAATGATCAAGGCTTTTAACAAGAAAGTCAGACGTCAAGAATATCAAGTTGGGGATCTGGTAATCAAACGCATCATACTACCGCAAGGTGATCCCAGGGGAAAATGGACCCCCACATACGAAGGGCCATTTGTGGTTAAGAAAATTTTCTCAGGAGGAGCTATGATTCTAACTACCATGGATGGTGACGACCTTCCTCACCCCTTCAATGCAGACATAGTGAAGAGATACTACGCCTAATTAAAGACCCGCTAGGTTGACTGGCCTAGGAAAAAATGAGGGCTTCCCGGCGAACCAAAAGGGTTCGAGCAAAAGTAAGGGATGAAAATGAAAGAAAAAAACTGTACACCCGGCAAGTCGAAAACCTAAAAAGGCGGCTTGGGTAAAAAAGGGTATCCCGATGGATTGAAAACCCGAAAGGGCGGTCCAGGAAAAAATTAGGGATCGAAGCGTAACACTATGTCTCATTGGTTCATCTTGCAACCAGACTTCGATATCGACTATCAAGCTCAGACGACGCTAATCAATCTGATCTACCTTCGACCAAGTAGCAAAGTGATGAGACGCTTGAAGACATAAAGGCAATAGCAGAGTTGGAACCCAATGGGATTATCTCACATAGCTGTTTTTCTTTCTTTTCCATAAATTGTATAATTTCTATCTTTCGGTGGTGTTCTCTTACTAGGACGTCAGCCTCTTGTACAAAAATGTCTATTATGGACCAACTTCAAAATCAATACAATTCATTTTCACAAGTAATTTCAACTTGTTTTTCCTTTTTCTGTTTTGTTTTGCAAGAACGTCCAATGGTTCATTTTTTATATATGCATTTGAAAATAATTGCTGCTCATAAATATTTACATGTGAAACAAAAGATAATTACTCGTAATTCCAGGAACAGGGGCAAACAAAAAATGTCTAAACCTTACAGTTGCTCTACCCACCAGGTACAGGGATAGAGCCAGCTGGAGAATATGACTGAAGATACATATACTTCTCGCATAATAGAAAGTATCCTAAGTCAGCAAAATTCTCCCCAAGCAGAGTTTACCTATCACCAGCAACGATAATTCATCCCCAACGGAGTTATTTCTCTAAATCAGCAGATCCTCCAGCAGAGTATCTCTCTTCCCCACAGAGTCATTCCCCTACAGGGTTATTCTCAAACAGAGTCTCTCCCGGCAAAATATTCTCGAGCAGAATGGACTCAAGTCTCTAGCTAATCATCTTCGGTCACTATCCCCAATAAGAACGAAGAACTCAACTCCTGTTACTCTTTAATAGCAGTCCAGGATTCATTCTCCCCAGCCGGAGAATATCACAAGGGCATTGCATATCCATACATTGTGGCATGCGCATATGCATCATACAACATAATCTCATTTATTTTGAGAACATCATTAATCAATACATTTCATACATCATGACATTACATACGACTAACTCTTTACCTTTTAGGGAAAGATGCAATCAAGTTTTGTCAAGAATTCTCTGGTTCAGTCAAATCGATACTAAGATTTCTATTCCAGTTCAAGCTATGAAGCCCGAAAATCGACCAGATAATATCTTGATATCTCTAAAATACTATGAAGCCTGGAATCGACCAGATCGTGGTATATCTCAAGTGCAAGCTATGAAGCCCGGAAATCGACCAAAAAATAGCTTAATCCCCAGCAAGTTATTGTGAAGCCTTGAAATCGACCAGATAGCAATACAAGATAGCATGAAGCCTGGAATCGACCAGATAATGGTATAAGACGTTGTGAAGCCTGGATCACGATCAGATAATGGTATAAGACGCTGTGAAGCCTGGACCACGACCAGATAGCGGCAAAGGATACTGAAGCCTGTGACATGACCAGATAACAGTATCAGGTACTGCGAAGCTTGGAATTCGACCAAATAGCAGTTTACCCGGCCAATTACTATGAAGCCCGGAAATCGACCGGATATTAGTAAGCCTTAAATTCAAGTTGAAGCCCGGATGCGACCGGATAACCACTTGATTCCTTCTGAAGCCTGGAGCATGACCAGATAAGAACTGAGAAATTGCAAAGCCTGGAGAACGACCAAATAGCAAGTCTAATCTCATCTCCCCAGTAAGTCACTATAAAGCCTAGAACACGACCAGATAGCAGTCGGTCTTATTTTCCTCAAACAAATCATTGTGAAGCCTGGAGCACGACCAGATAGTAGTTCGTTGTCACCTCCTCAACTAAGAGATGATTCCCCAATAGAGTAACAGACAGCTGAAGTTCCTAAAACTCTATTTCTGTCAAGACAGAGACCAGCATTCCCCAGCGTAGTCCTCCTAGACAACAGGTGTACAGGCTCTCGACTAACACCCACAAGGTGTGAGAAAGATGGACCCTGCGTCAGCAAGAGTGAGGTTTTGAGAACGCCACTAGTACTCAAGTGGAAGAGTCGAAACCTTTAGAACCATGAGGATAGGAGAATGTTGCTCGTCTATCAATGAATCATGTCTCACCTTGAAAAAAAATTTGAAGGATAAAAGTGCTCGAGCGTATAAAAGAGTTTGAATGAGTTGAATTGTTTTTGTTAGTTTTGAAAGATGTCAAAGTATGATTAAGTGAATTGAATTTTGTTTAAAGAGAAGAAGTTTTAAAAGAAAAGGCACTTGACAATGCCAAGGTTTATTATGAAAGCGGTTCGATTTTATAAACATAGAAGGTTTTGAAAAAGATGAGAAGGTTTTCAAAATTAAAGAAGATGGGAGGAGATGAAGGGACTATCCTAAAGCATAAGGTAAAAGCTAAGGAAGAGAACCGTCTAACCAACAAGAATCCAACTTTTTTACCCCAAAATTTGCCCTCCCATATTTCTCAATACATGTCAAGTGAGGTCCTCAAATTGCTCTAGGAAGTCCAAGGGTTGACCAGACAAACTCTCTCCTAAGGCAGTCTACCTCAAATTAGGGTTTTAGTTTGCATCAAGATGTTTGAGTCCAAAGGATCCCAAATTCTCACCATTGTCCTAATATGTTCTCAAGATCATCCATGTCAAGTTTCAAGCCTTGCAGAGGAAATTTGCTCAGTCAATTGCTCAAAGGCCTGAAAATCGACTGTGCTAGGGCAAAAGTAAACTGTGGCCCACATACAGTCAAACTTCAAGATTTTTGGTCAACATTCTCATTTTGAAGTATTATTCATCATTTGATCAATGGTTGATCATTATTCCTCAAGGATTTCTCACAATTCATCAAAACCCAAAAGTTGCTAAATTAGGGTTTTGTAGGAAAAGTCAACTCAACTTTGACCAAGCATAACTTTCTCATACTTTATCAAAAATGACCCATCCAAAGCTCATTTTGAAGAGTATGTAATTCCATACAATCCATCTTCATCTCCCAAGTTCAAAATATGCACTCACAAGAAGATATGAATTTGGACATTATAGGTTATTTTGAAAAGTCAACAAAAACACATTTTGGGTCAAAGCTTCATACATGAACATGGAAGACTCAATTGATATGAGACCAAACGGTTTTCTTAGAGGACATCTTAAGCTTTCTAAAAAGTCCAAGAACACTTCTCTAGGGTCAAAATTGAGAGAGTTATGCATTGGTAAAGTTGACCCTTTTGGCAAAATTGCCAAAAGTCAAATATGGCCAAAATTGCATTTTTTGCCAAATGGGCCCAACTTTTTATGCTTGCATTGAGTTTGTAACATGAACCACGACCCATGAGTCCTTCCATTTGTCATTCTTTTCTTTTTATCATTTATTTTGATTTTATTTCAATTAAATCAAATAAAATCAAAATAAAATCATGAAAATAGCAAAAACTAATCAAGGCTTGAGATTCTGTGCATGTTTAGGTCTATTATACAGCTGGAGATGGAATCAAATCGTGCAAGGATCATATGGATACAAAAGATTTTATTTTTGCTTGATTTGGAAAGATTTGCACAAGGATCAAATCATGAATCAATTATCAAAATTGAGGGAGATTTGATACAAGTTTGCAACCCTAATTCATTCTAGGGTACATAAGGAACATGTTCAGGTCAAAAAGAAGGAGGTTGGAGGCGTGCAGAGGAGAAATCAAGTTTCAAAAAATTGGAGAAAAGTGGAAAACTGATTTCCATGTTCCAGATCAATTCAAAGCATTCTAGTGATCCCAATCGCTTGCTGGACATCCAAGGATCAAGATTCAATCATTAACAAGCTTCCTCATACCCATAATCGCACTGTAAGTGTCACGCGGTTCCCATACTTTTTTGAAATCGAATACGATCATTCTGGCATCTATAACATGATTCATTGATATATTCTGAAACCTTATGATGTTTGCAAGCTAATGATCATATTTAATTGTGTTTTCATTGACTATACAGCAAGTTGCCATAGTTAGGGTTCTTGCTTCGTTTTTAGGGTTTTTTTGTACAGGGACAATTGGCCATGGATAGTGGTACCATGATGCTCATGAGGTTGCAACGTTGATTGGTACCACTGGTTATGATTTATCATGCAGGGATAAGGTTTTGGAGTGGACAAGGGTTGTACCTACGCCCAATGTCCGTAGGTAAAGGGTTTTGTCTAAAACGACAGAGCCAAGGAAGAAGAAGGATAACGTGGCATTCCCTGACTCGCTCATTCAAATTTCGCGTGTTTCAGAATTTGATTTTTATGTTTACCATATTATATTTCTTTATTATTATTCATACAACTAACAAAGTTGGCTCAAATGGTAAGCGCACAGGGTAAAAATGCCAAAGGGCCTAGGTTCGATCCCCAGGTCCCGACTTTGTTCCATATTATTTTGCTTTACATAATCAGGTGCCCGTGTATCCAACAAGTCCACCATACATCCTCAGCGCTCAACCACCAGATCATCAACAAGTCATATCTAAGGCCTTCCCAATGAAGGTCCACCATGGGCATAAGTCAAGCAAGCGCAGGAGATTGGAAAAGTCAAACAGGCCATCAGCATTTGGGCCTAGAATTTGCCATTGACACCCCTCCCTTTTTGCTATTTACCAGGCCCATTCTTATTCTTCCTTTTTTTATTTTATTTTTAATTTAATTAGTTTAATTATTTTCTTACACAAAATTAATTCCTTTTTTTTTTACAAAAAGTCATAAAATCAAATTTCACCAATTTAGAATTAGGTTTTATTTTATTTGACCAAAGTTAATTTAATATTAGTCCAATTTAATTTAGGATTAATTCTAACCTTTTTCATAAATCTAAATCAATTATAAAAATTAGGGTTAGTTTTTTATTTAATTTTTATTTCTTTTCAATAAAACAAAAATACAAAAATAGGTCGATTTAATTATTTTTCTAAGTTTTAAATTAATTAGTAATTAGGTTTTTATTTGTTCAATTAAAATCTTATTTTCTCAAAATAATCAAAACCCACAAAAAAATGATTTTTCTTTTAATTAGGTTTAGATGGGGTCAAAACCCTAATTCCTCTTCATTTAATTTATCGCACGCATTTTATTATTTTCGCAATATTAATGTAACTGCTTACAGTATGTAATAGTTTAATTAGGATTTTCTTTTATTTATCGTTTTACGGGTTTTTTTGGCTATGTAATCCCTACCCCAGAGCCTTGTAATAGCATAGTTTTTATTTCTCTCATTTTAATTCTCGCAAATATTAACTGTTAGATGTATGATAATAGGATTGTATGCCAAGATTGCATGATAGTTTTAAAATAACTAGAAAACCCTAAATGTGCAAAGATAATAACTGAAATTAAATCACTTGCACATGCGCACTCTTAGGGTATACTCTCACTTCGGTTGCCTTCGGTAAACGATTATTAAGTATAGGGTGTCTTAGTGGTTGCCCTCCTGTCTAAACAAAGATCAAATGTCCCGTTCGGAAATGTTGCCTCGGAAATGTTACCTCAAATATGATCTTAAGACATTAGGGTTATTACTAAGACGTCCTAACATTGCTTTAGTGATCGTACGTCCCTTTTCGAATTGACCCTTACGACTCCAACGCCGGTGCTTCCTATTTCTCAATAGTAGGGTAGCATTGTCTAAAGGAAACTAGGATAGAAATAATTCTTTTTTCGAGTAGGTAGATGCTAGTAGGTACTTGCTCAAAACAAACTTTTTCACACCAAACACTTCTTTCAAACAAAATTTTCAAAAACACTTCGTAACACTCTTGAAGACAGAAGCAAGGGTTAAAACGAAGTAAAACAAAACTTTTCAAAAAAAACACACACAAGAAAATTTTAAAAGATGAGCAAGTACCTAAGAGCCCGTGGAAAACCATGGATAGAAAGGGTTCTAACACCTTCCCTTTCTATAATCTACCCCCCGTACTCAAAATCTCGAAAAAAGGAATTTTTCTGTGCTTTTTTCCTTTCCGGTTGGATAAAATAAAAGTTGGTGGCGACTCTTGCTTACCGCGACATTTTGCGAATATAAAACGCAAAACGCAAACCAGCATTTTCCAAAACAGTCGGTTCAGCCACCGTATCACACCAACATTTGACATTATGAGTCAAGATAGAATTCCCATTCTTTGGATTCAAACCAAGAAAGCAAAGATACTAGACCTCTTGAGAAGACCAAACTTCAAGTGTATTAAGTCTTCTAAATAATTGGCCAGAGTCACGGCTGTATACGGGTGAATTCCATATTACAAACAAAGTGTGTAATCACAATAACCTGCTCACAAAACAAATAAACAACCCAATGTCTTGAGGTAAACCCCAAGAACTCCAGACAAAATATCAATTAAGGTCACAAGGTCTCCAACATAGGCCAAAGTCTCCAATCCTAAGTCCAAGAAGTCCAAAACTCCATAATGCCAAGGATAGTAACCAAATAGTCCAAGTATCATTAATGTTTTTTATGGTTTATGTTGATTATTAAGTGTCTTCAAAAAGAAAAATAAAAGCTCAAGTGAGCAAAATAAAAATGACATAAAAGTAAATGCTCAAGTGAGCAAAGATGAAAATAGCATAAAATATAAATGCTAAACTAAATGGTACATAAAGTAAAGAGCATAAAATAAAAGCATAAAATAAAGTCAATTGTTAAAAATTAGTGGTTAGTTGGATGACCATCTTGAAACTTGCATTTGGAACTCATTAGAGGATTGGTAGAACCAAAGCCTCCACACAAGAAGTTGCATTTGCTTTTTGTCAAATATATCATCCGTTTAGAATTCTCAAGGCAACATTTGATGATCAATGATGTTTAAGTGATCCGCGTTGACCAAAATTGATGAAGATCCATTAGAGGATTGGTGGAACCAAAGCCTCCACACAATGAATCTCAAGGTTATTGGATCAAAAAGATCAAATTAACATGCTTGGGCTTGCAAACATAGGTTTGGGCCACGAATGATCATTTATTCGAATCGGAACAAAATTTAGCGCTATGTTAAGCAATCGTAAGTGGACTTATGTAGAAGTCGCACCTATTTTGAGGTCGGTCAATAGCAATCTATGTACTTCATGTTTGGATAAATGATATAGAGAACATCATCCCTTAACATGTAGCACAATTAAAAAAATAAATGGATAAGATGGAGTGGGAGGGGAATGATAAGCTAATTTGGATCACTAGCTCAAATTTCTTTCATCTTTAAACTCAATCACTCATCTAGATGGATTAAAGCACTAAACATATCATTAATCCAAAGCACCAAAAATGAATTAAATAATTCACTCTTTGGTAGATTTGAATTGATGAATATTTATCCAAATTGATCTACATCACAAAGTCCGTTGAACTTAAAGAGAAATTGGACATTTAAAATTGTAATCCAAACTAACAATCAAAAGGAGTGAGTAGAAAAAGCATGTTGGATCAAAGCTGCCCCAAAACAAGGTATAAAAATGCATTTTGTTTCTGTGCAAATTGATTGTACTACAGTGTAAATTGATTTGCACAGTGTTTTTTTCAAAAATCTGAACAAATTTCACTTAGTGCAATCGATTGCACTGTTACAGCAATCGACTGCACGTTGTTATAGACATCAAAATAGCATTTTAAAAGGCCAAATTCTTGTTCAAACTTTCCATCAAACACCTTATGATCATGCATTCAATTGAGCATGAAAATTCCATTAAATTATGAGAAAATAGCACCAATGGAATCAAAAAACAATGCTCAATGAATCAATCCCAAAGATCACCAAGAGATCACATTGTGAAAGATGAATTATCCAACTTACCAAAGGTAGATCTAGAGAATTATCAACACAACTTAAAGAATTTGCTTCAATTCAACCACAAGAATCAATTGCCAAGCTTAGATGTAGAGAATTGATGAAGAAAAAGTGTTTGGATGAAGGTTTAGCTCAAAGATTAGTAAGCTTCAATGCAAAGCTTACTAACTTTTTTAAAATGGAGCTTTGAGTGGATTTGGTAGATGGAGAGAATTGAGAGATTTTTTAGAAAAGTGATTTTTGCTATCAAAAGCTTGAAATTTGAATGAAATGAGGGCTCTATTTATAGAGTTTAGGATTGGGATTAGTGGTAATTTGGTAATTGATTCTTGGAGCCAAAATTTGAATTAATGATGATTCTTTCAAAAATTAGAGAAAAATTGGAGCCAAAATTTAACAAGCTTGGAATTGTTGATTTTTTTTCAAATTTTCACGCTGTGCAATCGATTGCACTATAGTGCAAATCGATTTGCACAGTGTATTTTTTAAAAAATTGTGCAAATTGCACTCTATGAGCAATCGATTGTACAATGAAAAAAAGGAAAAAATTTTAATTCTTTTACTTTGCAAATAGAGATTTTAGGGAAATAATACCGGAAAACCTTATTTGCCATATGCTTCGACTCGGTACCTACAAAACACAAATATGCAAAGACAAAGACAAATATTTTTTGTGTTTTGATTAGAAGTTAGTCAACAACACAAGAGTAGACTTAAAGATAGGATGCAAATGTGATGAATGGAGTTATTTATTAATGATTGTGACTGAATGACAAAATATGGTATGAAAGTGTGACTAAAAAATTTAGGGTACAACAGCTGCCCTTATTTAATTATCTTTTTTCCAGATAGGCGAAAAGTAATTAAATACAAATAGACCTGAATTTCGTCCCTGATGTGATGAGATGATAGCATATGTTATGAATAAACACATGGACTCTTTTTTTTACATATATTTTTTTTAATGATGTATGAGATGAGACAGACTCTGGGAATATGGAGAGACTTGAAACTGGAAACTTATGGTAGCTCAGATGAAATGACGTGGAATGACACGCTAGGGAGACAATAAGATATTTCTGGATATCTGTCAGGGTGACAAAGAGTAACCATCAATACTTGGAAAAAAGAGATAAAACTCGATAAGGCAAGCAGCGGCATCCAAGAATGGCATTGAATGAGGTAAGTAACTCTCTAGAAAAGACAATCAGAAGCATCTAGAAGAACATTAGATGTGGGATAAGACTAAATCTTAATCTACATCAGAGTCATCCAGGAAAGACGCTGGATGAAAAAGAAATACGACATCCAATGTTGGCTTTGAATAAAGAGAAAACTCAACGTCCAATACTAGCTTTAGACGAGAGAAAAGATCACAACATCCAATACTGGCTTTGGATGGGGTGAGAGAAGAAAAAAAGAAGAAAAAAATAAGGCGTCCAATACTTGCTTTGGACTGTAGAAAAGGTAACAACATCCAATACTGGCTTTGGATGGAAAAAGAGATCTTGTCATTCAATACTGGCTTTGAATGAAGGGAAAGCTCAACGTCAAATAATGGCTTTAGACGAGAGAAAAAGTCATAACTTCCAATATTGGCTTTAGATGAATGGAAAACTCAACGTCTAATAATGACTTTAGACGAGAGAAAAGATCACAACATCCAATACTGGCTTTGAATGAAGGGAAAGCTCAACGTCTAATAATGGCTTTAGACGAGAGAAAAGATCACAACATCCAATACTGGCTTTGGATGAGTGGAAAACACAATGTCTAATAATGGCTTTAGACGAGGGAAAAGATCACAACATCCAATAATGGCTTTGGATGGGGTGAGAAAAAAACAGGGCGTCCAATACTGGCTTTGGACGGCAGAAAAGGTAGCAACATCAAATACTGGCTTTGGATAGAAAAAGAGATCTTGACATTCAATATTGACTTTGAATGAAGGGAAAAAAGCATGGCGTCCAATACTGGATTTGTAGGACAACAAAGATAACAACATCTAATACTGGCTTTGGATGGAAACAAAAGATCCTGACATTCAATACTGGCTTTGAATGAAAGAAAAGATGGTAGCATCCAATATTGGCTTTGGATGGCAGAAAAAATGGCGGCATCCAATATTCGCTTTGGAGGGCAACAAAAGGTAACAACATCCAATATTGTCTTTGGATGGAAACAAAAGAGACAACATATCCAAGATTAGCATTGGACGAAAGAGAGAAACAACTCATCCAAGATTAGCATTGGACGGAAGAGAGAAAACAGCTGAACTGACGTTTGCTTTGGTAGGTGCCAAGTAAGTTGGACTTTGATCTTAAGGTGACATGTCAACTGCAACAAGACCTCGGGAAATGCAAATGAGGATGAAGCACTCTTGTTATGCATTATGTATGAATTTTGTCATGCATGATATGTGAATGATCTATGCATGTAATGCAGATGTTTATGACAATGGAGTTTGACTCTTTTGTGGAGGTAAAATTGGAATTTTGATTCCTCAACACGGAGAACTCTGCCAAATTTGCTTGGGAAGAAAATATCCTGAACCCAAATTTGTCACACTTGTAAGATGTATTGAACAGATGATCTTCTGAGGAAGGACATGGAGAGCTGCTTGGGGATTTGTCCCAAATTAGCTGATTGTTGAAGATAAACTAATCATGGCTTCAGTCCAAAGTTGCCAGAAATGAGTTGATCATGGCTTCAGTTTTGAAATGATTATTGGAGATAAATTGATCATGGCTTCATCTCTGAGATGATTGTTGGAGATAAACTGATCATGGCTTCAGTTCTTGAAATATTTGTTGAAAATAAACTGATCATGGCTTCAGTTCTGAAATGACTGTTGGGAAGGAATGCCCCAGCATGAGTCTTGAAAATGATCTTCTGGCTAACCAATTCTGAGAAAACTCGCACTGAGTAACAAATCTTGAACTGATTCACAACTGGATCTAGAAGATACTTGCCCCTGATAGGGTCACTGACCAAGTTTCTCAATTGTTTGAAATTCCTTGACGAGGAAAGCTTGTTTGCAAAAAAAAATTATTCAAACATGGTAAGTTTAATGAAAAGTTCATGCAAAAGTTTTGAATTCAAAATCATTTTTGAAATGATGTTATTGGTGTATAGAAAAATGCATCACTGGTTAAAACATGGTGGTTTATACTTTTAAAGTGAAAACAAAGGTATGAAACCAAAACAAAGTATTTGCAAAAGATCATAGGAGTCAGTTTACGCAACCTTGCTATAATATGCTTTCAAAAGAAACCTGGCTTCAATTAGGTCTTTTGAGGATTGTAACATGGTCTGGTTCACGGTTTAAGAAATAAATGATAAAGGCTCAAGGTTTATTTGTACCCAACCCAATCTTTGTGATGTTCTTCAGTCCTACATTCAGTTAATTCAGACTATGCATTCAGGTTCCAAGAGATTTTGGAATTGCACTGATGCTAATAATGACGATGGCTCAAAAGCTAAGGAATTCTTGAGAATGACAGTCACTTCTTCTTACATCATTTTGCTGTTTTGAGGACTTTTGTCAACTCTGGTGGAGAATTTTGAGGATTTGAAGACCTTTTCTAATTGAATTTATTATTCCTGAACTGTTTCATTTGAGATTATAGTCAGCGGGATGCCCTAGTTTTTTTCCTGGCCTGTTTAATTTGGAATTACAGTCAGCGGGATGCCCCAGTTTTTTGCCTAAGTCTCCTTCAGAGGTTTTGACTTAGCGGGATTTTTCTTTTCATTTTTCATTTCATTTTTCTTTTTGGAAAGATAATGACTGCCTTGCTCAATGATTACGGGGAACCATCTTTGTCATTTTTTGTTTGAGAGCGTCTTTGACACTTCTTGTTGTGTGCAAAGGGAAGCTTGATCGTGACCTTTATTGAAAGGTGTCTTGCACGATTTCTATTGTAATTGAATGCACATCCAAATTAACTGAGAACTACCCATCCTCGGGTTAAGATTGCGGGTTTTTTTCGTATAGAAAGAAACTCCAACTTCTAGGCTAAAAGGGGTGAACGGGGGATTACTTCCTTATTGCTTCGGTGTTTGGGAGTTGAAACAATGCTTGTATATCCTCAACAAAGTTTTATTCGAAGGCATACCAGCAACAATTGTGGGTATTTCATTTTCATCATCCTCCCTCCAATCTTTGCATAAACAAAAGCTTGATAAAGAGAGTAAACAAAACATATTTTTGAAAGCATGTAAATGAAAATGATTTGAATCAAAATATTGCAATGCTCATTTCATTAAACTTAACATGAAAGTATAAATAGAATTTGAAAGCAAAATTTTTAATCATAAACAAGGGGAAAATGCAAACAGAAAGAAAGATGGTCAAGTGACTAATCAGTAACAAGGATGAGTTGTCTTGTCTGAAACACTGGCTTTAGGAAGTGACTTGAGGGTACCCCGACTCAGTCTTCAGCCACTTTGTTTTGGCAAAGGATTGTTGATAACATTAGGGCCTGCCTCTTTGAAAGTGAGAATATTTGCTTTCACCAATTCTTGCACTTTGTTTTTCAATGGATAACAACTCTCTAAGTCATGATCGACAACTCTCTGATGAAATTCACAGTGAAGGTCAGATCTGAACTCGGCTGGAGGAGGATTTCAAGGAATCAGAGGCCTAGTCATAATCAAGCCCTTCTGCACCAATGCAGGATACAATTCAGTGTATGTTATAGGGATGGGATCAAATTGAGCCCTATTCCGATTTTGATTTTGCATAATATTCTGTTGTTGAGGAACCTGAACTGGTTGAGCATTAACTGCGGGAGTAACAGCTGCTACTTATGGTTGATCAGTGTATTGAGGCCTACGGCGATGTCCTCTTCTCTCAGTCGAGACAACATTGGCTTCTACCTCTTTCTTCTTCTGAAAGTTCCCAAGGTATTTCTTTGCACCATTAGAAGATTTAGCAGCTTTAGACACTTTACCGTTCTTGATTCCTTCTTCTAATCTTTGGCCAATAGCCACCAGATTTGTGAAGCTGGAGGACACACTACCAATCATCTTCTCCCATAAAAAAGGGGACAAAGTATCCATGAACAAACCAGTTAGCTCTTTCTCTGTCAGAGGTGGTTCAATTTGAGATGCCAGTTCTCTCCATCGTTGAGCATATTCCTTGAAAGATTCTTTCTCATTCTGAGACATATTTTATAGTTGGTGACGATCAGTGCCATGTCAAGGTTGTATTTGTATTGCTTTATGAAAGCATCAACAAGATCCTGGAAGCATTGGATATGACCTTTCTCAAGTCCCATATACCATTTCAATGAAGCTCCACTCAGACTATCTTGGAAACAATGGATAAGCAGCTTGTCATTCTTTGTGTAAGCAGACATCTTTCAAAATTACATCACCAAGTGGCTTCTTGGACAAGTATTCCCCTTATATTTCTCAAACTCGGGAGTCTTGAACTTTGCAGGCATAACCAGATCAGAAACTAGGCACATGTTGTCAGCATCAACACTGAAGAACTCATTTCCTTCCATAGCTCAGAGTCTCTTCTCCAAAGTCTGATACGGTTCTTTGAACTCTTCCAACTCACCAAAGTCTCCTTGACTCACACTTTGAGGAATGGCATCATGGTACTCAAAGAGAGGGTTCCCAAAAACAGCTTGTGTAGCAAGTTGACGAGAAGCATCATGAATGATTGGCTGAGGTTCAGTGAAAACCGGAGCTTGAAAGACTGGTCGAGAAGACTAGCCAACCATTAGAGTAGTTTCAATGGGTGGAGAGTAATTCTAAGGTAACCCAAACTCTGGCCATGTAGTAGATGTATGCTGGATAGGTTGAGTGTCAACAACAGCAGTTGGGATTTTAGATATCGTAGTCCTTTGAGGTGGCTCTCCTCTGGAAATCAGGACTTGCATCATCTCAGTAAGTTTGGCCATGTGTGACTTCAACTCACCGATTTCCATTCTGACTTCCATGTTGTGTTGTTCTTAGTTTTCCATTCTTAATCTGACAACAGCTCTAGTCCCGTAGTTGTGTTGAAGAATCAACTTGACGGTAGACGACTAACTGGAAGAAAGAAGCAACTGGGAATAAGATCTTGAACAACCTGGATGTATGTAGAATGATGCAGAGGATGCAAATGATATGCAATGTTATGCAATACACTGCACAGTAACAAGATCACATGGTTCATAGTCACGAGCCTGGAGTCAACGGCATAACCCATAAGGTATGGACTAACGGTTATCACCTTCCGAACAAGGTTCAAAGAGGTTCCCATAGTCTACATCCTTCCTTCGAATATTACCAACGTCCTGATTAACTCGGTAATTAGTAATATTCTCAGGAAAAACTCGTCCGAGCATAGTATCGCGTGACAACTATTTTCAGATTACTCCATTATAGCTTCCTCACTACACCTAAAAGGCCAAGATGGGTTAGGTAAGCTACGGTCCTCAGCTTCAGCAGGCTCCCAGGTCGAAAGCAGTATATCTTCTCGATTACTCGGTAAACGACACTACAGTCAAATAGGCCTCCAATGAGTGGGGGATCTCATGTCTCCTTTTTTGGGATTACTCCCACAAAGTTAACATGACTATACCGCCCATCCTATCTTAGTTTGCCCAAGTCCGGGTAGAAGACTTATAAGAAATCACCAAACCCTTGAAAACCAGGAAAATCTGGACAAACATATATACAGAATAATGGGAAGAATTAAACAGCAAGTAAAACGATATATAAACACTCATAGAAAAGAAACAAAAAAAGATAGGATTTACCCACTTAGGAATGGACCAGCAATAGGTCAATCTTTCCCCAGTGAAGTCGCCACTTTCTGTGGCACGCGCACAAATCAGAGCCAATAGAGAACGGAAATGCGACAGTGATGATATGTAAAGAAATGTAACGGTAAATATTTGAGATTAAGCCATCAATTGACTTATCTCAACACAATGAAGTTGCCACCGCACTTTATAGTTTCCAAATGGAAATGGGAAAAAAGCGAACAAAACCCACAATGAAATAAAAGATCAGATATCGAGGTACGGGGGTCGGTTATGCAAAGGGAAGGTATTAGCACCCTAAGCATCTATGGTACTCCGCAGGATCCACTTTGTTTGGTTTCTTTCAAAAGGAGTGCCATGTAAAGGTTTACTTGCTAAAGGAAAAGAATGAATGAGTATTTGTAAACAAACGAAAATGAAATGTTTTTTATTATTTTTGTTGCTCGCCTTGGGTCGTAAGACTTAGTGCCTAAGTACTCCCTCATGCAATGGGAAAGTCAGAGCACCATAGTTCGGCTAGAAAAGACTTGTTTGTTGATTGTTTTTAAATAAGGAGACAGGTTGTCATTGTTAGGAGAGAAATTTTGACTAATGCCCACAAGGTGTGAGAAAGATGGACCATGCGTCAGCAAGAGTGAGGGTTTGAGGACGCCTTTAGTACTCAAGTGGAAGAGTCGACACCTTTATAACCATTGGGATAGAAGAATGTTACTCGACTATCAATGAATCATGTCTCACCTTGAAAAAAGTTTTGAAGGATAAAAGTGATCGAGCGTACAAAAGAGTTTGAATGAGTTGAAGTGTTTTTGTTAGTTTTGAAAGATGTCAAAGTATGATTAAGTGAATTGAAGTTTGTTTAAAGAAAAGAAGTTTTAAAAGAAAAGGACCTCGACAAAGCCGAGGTTTATTATGAAAGAGGTTCGATTTTATAAACAAAGAAGGTTTTGAAAAAGATGAGAAGGTTTTGAAAATTAAAGAAGATGGGAGGAGATGAAGGGATTATCCTAAAGCATAAGGTAAAAGCTAAGGAAGAGAACCGTCTAACCAACAAGAAGCCAACACTTGACATTATGAGTCAAGATAGGATTCTCATTCTTTGGATTCAAACCAAGCAAGCAAAGATACTAGACCTCTTGAGAAGACCAAACTTCAAGTGTATTAAGTCTTCGAAAAAATTGGCCAGAGTCACGGCTGTATACGGGTGAATTCCATATTACAAACAAAGTGTGTAATCACTATAACCTGCGCACAAAACAAACAAACAATCTAATGTCTTGAGGTAAACCCCAAGAAATCCAAACAAAATATCAATTAAGGTCACAAGGTCTCCAACATAGGCCAAGGTCTCCAATCCTAAGTCCAAGAAGTCCAATACTCCATAATGCTAAGGATAGTAACCAAGTAGTCCAAGTATCATTAATGTTTTTTATGGTTCATGTTGATTATTAAGTGTCTTCAAAAAGAAAAAGAAAATCTCAAGTGAGCAAAATAAAAATGACATAAAAGTAAATGCTCAAGTGAGCAAAGATGAAAATAACATGAAATATAAATGCTAAAGTAAATGGTGAATAAAGTAAAGAGCATAAAATAAAAGCATAAAATAAAGTCAATTGTTAGAAATTAGTGGTTAGTTGGATGACCATATTGAAACTTACATTTGGAAATCATTAGAGGATTGGTAGAACCAAAGCCTCCACACAACAAGTTGTGTTTGCTTTTTGTCAAGTATATCATCCATTTTAGAATTCTCAAGGCAACATTTGATGATCAACGATGTTTAAGTTATCCGCGTTGACCAAAATTGATTAGGGTCTATTAGAGGATTGGTAGAACCAAAGCCTCCACACAATGAATCTCAAAGTTATTGGATCAAAGAGATCAAATTAACATACTTGGGCTTGAAAACATATGTTTGGGCCACGAATGATCATTTATTCGAATCGGGGCAAAATTTAGCGCTATGTTAAGCAATCGTAAGTGGACTTATGTAGAAGTCGCACCTATTTTGAGGCCGATCAATAGTAATCTATGTACTTCATGTTTGGATAAATAATATAGAGATCATCAATCCTTAACATGTAGCACAATTAAAAAAATAAAGGGATAAGATGAAGAGGGATGGGAATGATAACTTAATTTGGATCACTACCTCAAATTTCTTTCATCTTTAAATTCAATCACTCATCTAGATGGATTAAAGCACTAAACATATCATTAATACAAAGCACCAAAAATGAATTAAATAATTCACTCTTTGGTAGATTTGAATTGATGAACATTTATCCAGCTTCATCTACATCACAAAGTCCATTGAATTTAAAGAGAAATTGGATATTTAAAATTGCAATCCAAACCAACAATCAAAAGGAGTGAGTAGAAAAATCATTTTGGATCAAAGCTTCCCCAAAACAAGGAAAAAAATGCATTATGTTTCTGTGCAAATCGATTGCACTATAGTGTAAATCGATTTGCACAGTGTTTTTTTCAAAAATTTGAGCAAATTCCACTTAGTGCAATCGATTTCACGATGTTACAGACAGCAAAATAGTATTTTAAAAGGCCAAATTCTTGTTCAAACTTTCCATCAAACACCTTATGATCATGGATTCAATTGAGCACGAAAATTCCATCAAATCATGAGAAAATACACCAATGGAATCAAAAAACAATACTCAATGAATCAATCCCAAAGATCACCAAGAGATCACATTGTGAAAGATGAATTATCCAACTTACCAAAGGTAGATCTTGAGAATTATCAACACAAATTCAAGAATTTGCTTCAATTCAACCACAAGAATAAATTTCCAAGCTTGGATGTAGAGAATTGATGAAGAAAAAGTGTTTGGGTGAAGGTTTAGCTCAAAGATTAGTAAGCTTCGATGCAAAGCTTACTAACTTTTTTAAAATGGAGCTTTGAGTGGATTTGGTAGATGGAGAGAATTGAGAGATTTTTTAGCAAAGTGATTTTGGCTATCAAAAGCTTGAAATTTGAATGAAATGAGGGCTCTATTTATAGAGTTTAGGATTCGGATTAGTGGTAATTTGGTAATTTATTCTTGGAGCCAAAATTTGAATTAAGATAATTCTTTCAAAAATTAGAGAAAAATTGGAGCCAAAATTTGACAAGCTTGAAATTGCTAATTTTTTTTCAAAATTTCACGTTGTGCAAATCGATTTGCACAATGTATTTTTTCAAAAATTGTGCAATCGATTGGACTCTAGGAGCAATCGATTACACAGTGAAAAAAATGAAAAGATTTTAATTCTTTTTCTTTGCAAATAGAGATTTTAGGGAAATAATACCGGAAAACCTTATTTTCCATATGCTTCGACTCGGTACCTACAAAACACAAATATGAAAAGACAAAGACAAATATTTTTTGTATTTTGATTAGAAGTTAGTCAACAACACAAGAGAAAACTTAAAGATATGATGCAAATGTGATTAATGAAGGTATTTATTAATGATTGTGAGTGAATGACAAAATATGGTATGAAAGTGTGACTGAAAAAATTTAGGGGCGAAATTTAGGGTACAACAGAGATGATAGAGGAATCTTAGTGGAAAAATTAGGATACAATATATCTCCCCCTCTATCTCTTATCTATCTTCTTCTTTCGTTCTAACCTAACAACACATATAACGGAGAAACCAAAACCTCAACCCAGAAACCTAGAATGCCAAACCCTAACGGTGAGGGTCTAGCCGTGGTGCAAACTTTCATCAACCCTAACCGTAATCCCAACAACAAATTCAAAAACAAAAACTTTAAGCTAAGTTTCAAAAGAAATACCTCATTATTCTTTTTTGAGTCTTCGATTCTGGGTTCTGATCCTTTCTCTTTTCTCGTTTTCGCATGTGACGAAGGATGGTGATGACAGTGAAGGCGGTGATGGAGGTCGAAGCAACGACAACTCCAACGGATTTAGGGTTTCGGATCTTGAAACTCAAATCCCAAGAAAGGACGTGAGCGGCAAGGCAACTTTCAGTAAAAGAATTCCAATTTTCTCTGTATTAGTTTTCTTTACTGCATCAATTTCTCTTCTTCCTCTACTATTCTTTAGTCTAGGTTTTTATAGTGTTTTAGTTTAGGATTAGATATACTAGGAAAAGAGAAAAAAATTCTGTAAATTTTAATTTGATTTAATTAGGTTTTGAATTCAATGTTGATTCTGTCTTGTGATTCTATATTAGTTTTAAATTATTTATGCTTATGGCTTGTTGGAAGGAATCGGATGTATGAATTTGGATTTGAATAATGGTTACTATTGCAACAAATGCGTATTACTGCTTCTTGATTCATACAGTAAACATTTAAAAAAATGAAGCGTGTATTTTTTGTTTGATCCAAACAGTAACAGTTTCTGAACGTTTAGGCCATGCACTTTTCATTGTTTTGGGCCTGCGACTGAGGGTTGTGCGCTTTTGATTCACAATAAAAAGTTTCTATTTTCAATTGACTGGACTTGGACCATGGACTTGTTTTGGACTCATGATAAAACCCTTTTCTTTTTGAATTGGTTTATATGTTTAATAAATCTCAACCAGTAAACAAACAAAGTTAAGTTTTTTTTCTTTAAAAATAATCACATTTAATTATAATAAAATCATTAATAGTAATAATAATAATAATAATAATGTTATAACAAAACTTTTTTTTAAAATAACTCCAAAAACATGAAATGGGCCAAACTATTTTGGGCCCGTCAGTTCAATCTTCCCTCTCTTTTTTTACTTAAATTATAATGATCTAAAAAGAAAAATCAATACTAATGACAATTGATAAAAATAATTATAAAATAATAATATTAATAGTATACGCTTTGAAATCAAACAAATCTTAAAACAAAACAATAAAATCGAATGGGCCTTCCACATTGGGCCTTAAACAAAATGCATTGTTTTTATACACCCTCTTTCCCATATTCTGAAATGGACTAATTAAAGCCTAATGTGCCATCAAATGTTGATGGTCCATTTTGGATCGATACACCCCTCTTTGATTTTAAACACCTCCAATTAAATAGAACCTACATAGTATAATATAAGGGTAGGGCAAATTTGGGGTATGACAATTGCCCCTATTTAATTACCTTTCGATTTAATTGTGTGAGAATACACAGGTCTCGCACGTTTGATCATAAGTTTATTAAATATTTGAAGACCCCAAAATTTGTCCGAGAGATCATAAGGATACGTTTTACAGCGTTCCTATGAGTATGAAAAATAGGCATTGATGATGATGTATCATCTTGTCAGAGTTTAAACCAAAGTTTTGATTTAATTTAGACATGACGACGCGGATAATTTGTCAGTATCTAAAATAAATTGTAAAATTTGCATATTTACCATAACCTAGGAGGTAAATGATACAAGTTTGACAAGCTGACTTACTAATGCTTGGGGACTAATATAGAAAGTTTTGATTTGATTTGATTTACTCATTGAAACCTAGGGGATAAATATTCGAGAAGAGCTCGATAACCACATCACTGCATAGAGACTGATGCAATGGACAAAGTCTGGTAATAGCATTGTTGCATGGAGACTGATGTAATGGAAAAAGTTTGATAACATCGCTGCATAGAGACTAACGCAATGGGTCGAATTGTAGATTTCACAATATTGTAGCATGGAGCCTGACACAATGAGCTATATCGCAAAGAAGAAAGCATATTGTTGCATGGAAACTGACGCAATAAATTATATTATAGATAAGGAAACACATTGCTGCGTGGAGACTGACATAATGGAAAAAGTTTGAGGATAACATTGTTGTGTGGAGACTAACACAATGAGTTGAATCGCAGATTTTGCACATTGCTGCTTGGAGTCTGACATGATGAGCTAGATCGTGAAGAAGAGAATACATTGTTGCATGGAGCCTGACACAATGGGTTATATTGCGGATTTCGCACATTGCTGCATGGAGCCTGACACAATGAGCTAAATTGCACAGAAGAGAACACATTGTTGCATGGAGACGGATGCAATGAGTTACAATGTAGAGGAAGCTGTTTTTGAATGATCCAAGTCTTAGATAACTAAGTTAATAGACGAGATCATATTTTTACCGGTTGTGTTCGTTTTCAACCAAGGTAAAAACAGATGGAGGATCTAAGATATTGGCACTTTCCGAAGTAGGTTTCGAGGAATGCCATGCGTGATGCATATGCATGATATCTTAGATCAATATGGAACCCAGAGGGTATATGTAATGAGTGTGCGTATGCCTTATATATATATATATATATATATATATATATATATATATATATATATATATATATATATATATATAAACATCGAAATAAAATCCATGCCTGCGTCCACATCTACGCTTATTTCCGTGACTATACCTACGTCCACGCCTATGTTACGCCTACGCCTATGATACAAACATCAAGATCTTACTGATATTTTCCATCACGTTCAAATCAATTCAAAGATACCACAATGATGCAACATGAATGTCGGGGAGTTGGTAATTTAAAACTAATGGTTTAAAAGGAAAGAATACCCAAAAAACATTCTCCATAACATTTTCGGGCATATACACACATTTTGCACACACACACACACACACACACACACACACACACATATTCTGTGTGTGTGTGTGTGTGCAAAATGTGTGTATATGCCCGAAAATGTTATGGAGAATGTTTTTTGGGTATTCTTTCCTTTTAAACCATTAGTTTTAAATTACCAACTCCCCGACATTCATGTTGCATCATCGTGGTATCTTTGAATTGATTTGAACGTGATGGAAAATATCAGTAAGATCTTGATGTTTGTATCATAGGCGTAGGCGTAACATAGGCGTGGACGTAGGTATAGTCACGGAAATAAGCGTAGATGTGGACGCAGGCATGGATTTTATTTCGATGTTTTCTAACCAAAATGCTCTCCGATATTTTATCAAGTGCTTCTATTTTTGTCAAATCCTCGAAATTATTTCAACAAAATATTCAAAAGAAATAATCATAGTATTTTGCAAACAAGTCTGAAAAAGAAAACACAATTCGCAAGATATAAAAAGTAAAGGTTTTATTGATATGCCTTTGAATAGGCACGGGTACAAGATGCAATTCCTGAAAAGAGGTAATTACGGGAAAAATTTAAAACTGTAAATGGCAATGAAAATGATAATTGCTACTATTGTTTCCCTGATGTCCTTTTGATAGCTTCTGATTTTATTTGTTTATGAGTTGGATGATTTAGATCTAACTCTTTCTTCGTTGTTTGTGGTCGCAGTTCTTAGATCGCAGTCTTTTTTTTTCTTTATTTCTTTTGGATAAGATCTCTAATTTTTTCCTGGATCGCCCTTTCGGGTTTTCAATCCACCGGGATAGTTTTTTGTGTATGTCCCTAATTTTTTCCTGGATCGCCCTTTTAGGTTTTAAATCCACCGGGGTGCTCCTTTTTTCCTAAGTCGCCTGTCTAAGGTTCGATCTTAGCGAACTTTCTTATATATAGTATTTTTTTACTACGTCTGAATTCTCCAGATGCGCTAGCTCTTCCCCATCCATTGTTGTGAGGATGAGACCACCATCGAAGAATGTTGTTTTTACCACATATGGACCTTTGTAGTTGGGTTTCAATTTACCACGTGAATCGAGGTGAGGTAGCAGAATCTTTTTAAGCACTAAATCCCCTTCTTTGAATATTCGAGGATGAACTTTCTTCTCAAAGGCTTTCTTCATCCGCTTCTAATATAATTGACTGTGGCACAAAGATGTCAAGCGTTTCTCTTCAATGAGGTTGAGCTGATCAAGTCACGTCTGAACCCACTCTACTTATTCGAGCTTTGTTTCTGTTAGAACCCAGAGTGATGGGATTTCTATTTCAACTGCGAGTATTGTCTCCATGCCATATACTATAGAAAAAGGAGTCGCGCCTGTTGATGTGCGTACAGAGGTACGATATCCATGTAGAGAAAAGGGAAGTATTTTGTGCCAATCTTTGTATGTCTTCACCATTTTCCGAATGATTTTCTTGATATTTTTCTTGGCAGCTTCGATGGCCCC
This sequence comes from Vicia faba, assembly GCA_948472305.1. Taxonomy (NCBI): domain Eukaryota; kingdom Viridiplantae; phylum Streptophyta; class Magnoliopsida; order Fabales; family Fabaceae; genus Vicia; species Vicia faba. The sequence goes on along the minus strand of OX451738.1, from coordinate 317,692,170 downwards.
GTTCATCCTGGGTCGATATGGAGAAGAATTATGATCTCGATCTTGAAATCATTGCATAACTCTTTCATCATTTTGTTGTTTAGATTAGACTCGTTATCGGTTATGATCCTATTTGGAACCCCATATCTGCATATGAGATTTTGCTTGATGGATCTAGTGACCACTTGGATTGTCACATTTGCATATGTTGTTGCTTCCACCCATTTGGTGAAGTAATCAATAGCAAATAGTAGGAATCATTGTCCGTTAGATGCTTTTGGTTCGATCATGCCTATCATATCAATTCCCCACATAGAGAATGACCAAGGAGAACTCATGACATTCATAGGAGTAGGTGGTACATTCATTTTTTCGGCATAGATTTGGCACTTGTGACAGGTTTTTGTGTAATGATAGCAATCTGCTTCCATTGCTAACCAATAATAACCTACTCATAGAAATTTTCTTGCGATAGCATGCCCATTTGTATGGGTTCCAAAAGTACCTTCATGGATTTCTCTCATAAGTGTATTTGCTTCTTGTTTCTCCACACACCTGAGTAGCACCATATCGTAATTTCTTTTGTATAATATATTACCACTCAGAAATAATTTTGAGGCTAGCCTTCGCAGGTTTTTTTTATCAATGATAGAGGCATTTTCTGGATATTATTGTTTCTCAAGGTACCTCTTGATGTCATACAACCAAGGTTTATTATCCGGTCCTTCTTCAATAGCGAGGCAATGTGCAGGCTCTTAAAAATGTCTGATTGTGATGTGCGGCTTGTGGTTAGGCCAGGTTACCTTGAACATGGTTGATAGGGTTGCTAAGGCGTCTTCCATTTGATTTTCTTCTCGTGGGATATGACTGAAGGTGATCTTGGTGAATTTCGTAGCTAGTTTTAAGACATGATCCCGATATTAAATCAAATTTGGGTGTTTAGTGTCCCACTCTCCTTTGACTTGGTATATGACTAGCACGAAGTCTCTGAACACCTCAAGATATTTGATTCTCATATTGGTGGCAGCTTCCAAACCCAAGATACAAACTTCATATTCGGCGACATTGTTGGTGCAGTCGAAACATAACCTTGCAGTATAAGGTTTGTGATAGTTTTTTGGAGAAGTAAAAACTGCCTCAATACCGTGCCCTAGTGCATTTAAAGCTCCGTAAAATATGAGTGTCTAATGTGCCCCTGGTTCAAATCCTTCGTTGGGCCCCGGTATTGCACAATCATCTATAACCATAACATCTTCGTCTGGAAAGTAAAACTTCATTGGTTGATATTCCGACAATGGTTGATAAGCTAGGTCATTAGTCAGTACACTTCCTTTGATGGCCTTTTAAGTAACATACTGTATGTCGTACTTCAATAATAACATTTGCCATCGGGAAATCCTCTCTGTAAGAGCTATTTTTTCGAACACATATTTTAAAGGATCCATTCTTTCTATTAACCAAGGGGTGTGTGTTAACATGTACTACCTCAATCTTTTAGTAGCCCAAGCCAATGTGCAACAAGTCTTCTTGAGGAGTGAGTACCTGATCTCGCAGTCACTGAATTTTTTGCTGAGGTAGTAGATTGCATGCTCTTTTCTACCTGTTTCGTCCTATTGGCCCAATACACATCCCATTGATCCTTCAAGTACTATTAGATATATGATGAGTGGTCTTCTATAAACTGGCGACATTAAGATCAGTGGTTCTTGTAGATATTGCTTTATCGTCTCAAAAGCTATCTGGAAATCATCATTCCATGTCACTCTTTGATCTTTTCATAGTAGTTTGAATATGGGATCGCACGTAGCAGTTAGGTGTGATATGAACCTTGAAATATAGTTCAATCATCCTAAAAAAACAGAAACTTCTTTCTCTATCTTTGGAGCTGGCATTTCTTGTATGGCTTTTACTTTATTGGGGCCCACCTTGATACGCTGACTTATGATAAAACCCAGTAACTTTCCTGATCTGATACCAAATGTACATTTGTTTGGATTCAAACTTAGTTTGAACCTTCGCAGATGATCAAATAACTTCTGTAAATGTATGATGTGGCCTTCCTCTGTATGAGATTTATCAATCATATCATCTACGTACACTTCAACTTCTTTGTGAATCATATCATGGAATAGTGTGACCATTGCCCGCTGATAGGTTACCCTTGCATTCTTCAAATCAAACGACATTACTTTGTAGAAGAAAGTTCCCCAAGGTGTCATGAAGTAGTATTTTCCATATCTTCGGGTTCCATTTTGATTTGATTATAGCCTGAGAAACCGTCCATGAATGAGAATACTGAAGCTTGAGTTGTATTGTCCATTAGAACATCTATATGAGGCAGCAGAAAATCGTCTTTAGGACTTTCTTTGTTTAGATCTTGGTAATCCATACACATACGTACTTTTCCATCTTTCTTGAGTACTTCCACGATGTTAGCTATCCAAGGTGGATAGTCTACCACTACTAAGAACCTTGCGTCAAATTGTTTAAGGACTTCTTCTCGAATTTTGATGGACATGTCTGGACGAGTTCTCCTGAGCTTCTTCCTGACCAGGGAACAACCTTTTTTGAGAGGTAGTCTGTGAATCACAATGTATGTATCCAATCCTGGCATATTTTTGTAAAACCAGGCGAATATATCCATGTATTCATGTAACAGCTTGAGCAGTCTTTCTTTGACACTTTTTTCTAATGTTGCCCCCAATTTGATCTCTTTTGGATCTTATTTTATGCCAAGGTTAATAGTCTTAATAGATTCTCGGTATGGTTGTATGTTGTCATCTCTTTGCTTTATACTTCTTGACAGTTCTTCAGAAAGTTCAAGATCCTCATCATCTTCCTCTTCAGCTTGGTTGACGGGAGCATCAAAATCATATCGGATAGCAGCAGTAACATTATCGGTGATTTTGGGCATGGATCTACACATTTATCATGTTTTGGTGCAATTTTTCTTTAGTACGTGAATTTGGAAAATGCATATGAAGGGAAATATTTCCATTTTAAATATGAAGTATAAGTGCAAAAAGAAAAACAAGGATCTTAATTGAATACAAAATATATTTTTATTAATCATGAATATTGGTTTAAACAAATGGGAGACCCTTACAAACAACCCCTATTCCTCGGGCTTGACATAGGTTCTTTTCAAAAACAAAGAAAATTACTTTGGAAAGAAAATCTCAACAATCTCCACAACTATCCAGTTCTTGGGTTCTTCGCCTGAGGCACAATCATGGATGTAATTTGAAGCTTTTTTTATGTTTCCTTTGTAGGATATCATTGCCACCTGTCCACCATGCTCTACCCCTTTGCTGATGAAGGTTTCCTGAATTGGTTGAAACTGTGCTTTGCCTTTTAGAGTAGCCTTTGATTATTTGTAACCCAAACCAAAGCGGTTCTACTTCTCAGATATTTTTGGTATCTTTCCCCATCCTTTTGAGTCACCATTCTCCATTGCCATTTATAAATCACTCCATGAAGTTACAGTAGGTTTCTTGACCTTTTCCACTGGTAGGGTTACCATTGAAGCAACCTCCAAGACTTGAAATGGTGTGGCTATGCAATCTTAGTCAGCACTGATATACATGTAGGACTCAATGTGACTTACAAAATATCTTCTTCTCCATCAATTATGACCAATCTCCCCTCAACAAAGAACTTCAGTTTTTGATTTAAGGTCAAAGTGACTGCCCCTGTTGCATGAATCCAAGGTCGTCCTAGTAAACATGTATATATTGGTTCTATATCCATGACTTGAAAAGTGATATAGAACATGTGTGGTATGATCTTGACAGGAAGGTCTACTTCTCCGAATACTGTACTTTGAGAATCGTCAAAAGCTTTAACTATCATGGAATTCGGTCTTATCACAACACCACCTAGTGTTAGCCTCATCAGACTAGATTTTGGTAATACATTGAGGGTAGAACCAATATCCGTAAGCACCCTAGATAGGCTCTTAGTACCTATCTAAAACGAGATGTGCAGGGCTTTGTTATGAGCTCGACCTTTTGGAGGTAACTCACTATCGTTGAAACCTATATAAGACCCATACGTCAGATTTGCCACGACATTATCAAATTGGTTCACAGTAATCTCTTGCGCGACATGAGCAGAACTTAAAACTTTCATCAATGAGTCTCGTTGCGCCTCTGAATTTATGAGCAACGGAAGTATATAAATTTTAGCTGGGGTTTGGTGAAGCTGATCCACCACCCTATAGTCACTTCTCTTAATTATTTTTAGAAATTTTCCAGCCTTTTGATCAGTAAAGTTTTTTCTTGGAGGCTCATGATTCACCTCCACTACCACTTTTCCTTTTTCTTTTGCTAACGTGTCATTTTTACTCTTTAACACACTATCATTCTTCTTCGGTGGTTCAGATTCGAACACTCAGCCATTGCGGGTCATGCCCCCCGTCCCTGCTATATTTGAGATTGCAGGTCCTTGACTTGATGATGGCTCACATTCTTGTTTCGAGCCATTGGTATATACGGCCGAATCATAATTCCATGGTACTGCTTTGTCAGTTTCGTAAGGGGTAGGAGATGGCCCCCTAATTACCATTGTAGTCTTTGGAGCTACTAGTATCCTCATAGTTTTCCTTATTATGGGAGTTTCTATTGAATCTCCCATCGGGATCATGAGAGTCTTCTTATTATGGTTCAGCCTTTGGCAAGGGATTATCAATGGCTTCTTCGCACCTCCTTTTATTGCTGCTATATACTCATCTTCAGGGTATTGTCCGAATTGGACTATCCCTTGGTCCACAAATTATTTTAGTGTCTTTTCGAAAGCTTTGTTATGTTCCAAAAGGAACTCACATTCCAACAGATACTTTTTTAACATATTTATTGGAACCTTTACTTATCTGGATGCCCCACAGTCGGTGACTACTTCGATTTCATTTATTGTTGGTCCACCATGCAGAGGCATGGGGTTTGACTTGATGTTCGGTTTCTTAAAAGTAATGTCTTAGGAGTCTATTAAATTCTGAACTTTATGTTTGAAAGCCCAGCATTGATCTATAGTATGCCTTGGATAATTGGCATGGTATTCACATTTCGCATTCGCATTGTATTTGGGAGGAAGTGGCCCAACTGGAGGAGCTAGAGGTTTTAGCTCTACCAAAGATTCCTTGATCAAGTGTTGCAATAGTCGGATGGGTGGCATAGGGAGTGGATCCAATTTTCTTGGAAGCCTTTCGGATTTGTTTTGTTGTTGTCCCTGCGTGATTATTAACAGTTTTTATGCTCTTGGTTGTGAAGCCACAACATTAGCTTCACCCTCCTTCCTCTTTATGAAGTTAGGAACCAGACTTTTTGCATTGTAAGGGCCATTTTATGACCCCCCTTGAATCTTTCCATTTTTTATTCCAATTTCAATACTCTCTCCAATAGTTACTAGGTTAGAAAATCCCGAAGAGATGCTTCCTACCATCTTTTCATAGTATACCCCTTGCAAGGTTCCCATAAACATGTCGACTAGTTCTTTCTCCATAAGTGGTGGTTGCACACGGGATGCCATCTCTTTCCACCTTTGAGCATATTCCTTGAAGGACTCCTCTTTCTTTTGAGATATGTTATGGAGTTGTATACTAGTAGGCACCATGTTCCAAATTGTATTTATATTGTTTCAAGAAAGCATTAGCAACATCTGCCCATGTCTGGATGTGAATCCTTTCTAACTGTATGTACCAATCCAGAGATTCCCCACTCAAACTATCTTGAAAGCAGTGAATCATTAGTTTCTGGTCTTGAGCATAAGCATGCATCTTCCTACAATACATGCGCAGATGGTTTCTTGGACAAGTGAGCCCTTTTTATCTTCCAAAGTCAGGTATTTTGAATTTTGGCGGGATTACTACGTCTGAGACAAGGCCCATTTCGAGGGAATCAACATTAAAAGCATTGTATCCCTCTACAACTTTCAACCTTTCCTCTAAAGCTTTGTATTGATTCAGCACTAGTGGATTCTCTGTAGTAGGATTATTGGTTATTTTCTGAAGTGCTTGATTGACATCCTCCAGGTTGTGATCTTCATATTGTAAGTCCAAATAATTGTTAGTGTTGTTAATCAAAATTTGTAGGGTATGAGATGCCCTTGCCTTTGGTGGAGGTGGGACAAACCCTTCAGTTTCTTGTCTTGTCTCATGCTGAGCCATGACATACTTTTGTGGCCCTGTCTCTAGTCCTCTTCTCAGTTGGTGACCGCTTGATTCACTGATGGTCTGGGTTATTTCCTCAAAGGCTACCCTGGGAGTTTGTTCTTGCCTATCAATGATGTTCTCCAAAGCTAGAAGAACCTGACTCATATCCCCTCTCATTGAGTCGATATTGCTTTTGACTTTTTCTAGATCCACCTTGAAAGCTTCTTGGTTTTCTTCAATTTGTTCCATGGCTCTTAGTTGGTGAGCTCTTGTTTGATACGGTAGCCAGGGAGGTGGTGGTTTTCTTCTACCAATGGTTCAACTAGAGAAGATTTCAAAAAATGAGTTTTTGAGTTGTGAGATGCAAATGTTTTATGAATGTATGAATATGTATGAACGATGCTGAGAATTACGTTTTGAATGTCTTATTCACTTGGGTATATATATATATATATATATATACTCTTTTTATAGTATACATATTTTTTTTAGGTTTTTCTTTTTTATTGGTGAGTATCTGGAAAGCGAATACGCAAGCATAAATAAGAAACACAATGCTTTTTATTGAAGGTGCTAATTGTCTTTAAAAGAGAATGTGATCGGTGGATCTGGAACTGACTGTTTAAAGCTGGTTCGCGAAATGTCGCAGAAGCAAGAGTCGCCATTGTCTTTTATTTTCTCCAACATGGACAGGACAAAAGCACAGCAAAATTCCTTATGAGATTATCTCTCGGTTCGGGAGGTAGATTTATAGAAAGGGAAGGTGTTAGCACCCTTTCTATCCGTGGTTATCCACGGGCTCTTAGATACTTGCTCATTGTGTTTTCAAAAGTGTTTGCTTTTCAATTGTGAGTGAGTTTGAAAAAGTTTCGTTTTAAAGATTTCAGATCGACTCTTGTATCAGTCCTCAAGAGTGTTTGAAAAATTGTTTTGAAAGCTTTTTGAAAGTGTCGATGTGAAAAGAGTTTTGATTGTTTTTTAGAGAGAAAGTATCTACGAGTCATCTACCTACCCTAAGGAATTAACCTGTGTAGAAGTCCTTAAGGTAGTGCCATCCCACCATTGAGAGGTAGGTAGCACCACCGTTGGAGGTGTTCGGGTCAATTTGTTTGTAGGGACAGTGTGGTCACCAGAGCAACAGTAGGACACCTTAGAAGCTACCCTTATGCCATTGATCCTTTTTAATTCGAGGCAACTTTTCCGAGGCAACTTGTTTTGAGGCATATGGATCAACGGACATAAGGACTTACTAATACGTCCTATACTCGACGACCACGTTTCGAGGGCAAGGCAACAGTGAGGCGTACCCTAAGAGTGGTGTGTGAATTTGTGTGTTATTTTCAGTTATGTTTTATCTTGTACATGTATCATGGTGATCTACGCTTGTTTTTTATTTTAGGCCATACATTCTTTCATGCAAAGTTTAGCAATTTAAAAGTGCGGGAATTAAAATGCGGAAAATAAAATCCTACGCTATTACAAGGCGCGGGTCTATACATCGCCAAATTAACAAAGACCTGTTTTGAATAAAATGCGGAAAATAAATAAATTCCTAATTACTATTACAAGGCTTGAGCAAGTACATAATATTTGAAAGAAAATAAATAAGAATAAATGCGCGACAAGAAATTAGAATCGAATGTTCGAGGGCGTTGGACCCTTTAAAGATTAAATTGAAATTAAAAGTTAATTAATTATTAAATTAAGAAAAGAAATTGTTTTTTATGTTTTTTTTGTATTTAATGAAAATAAAGAAAATTAATTAAAATTAGAAGTTAAATAAGACCCTAGTTCTAAGGTGTTTTTAATTATTTATGAAAGATATTCAAGTTTAACCTAATTTACCCTAATTAATTAATTACATGTTTATTTACAAAATTAATTAATAATTAATAATAATGATAATAAGAAAAAGTTATTTATTAAGAAAAAGAATAAAAATGCTAAAAACCCTAATTTCTATATATTTTAGTTATTTAAGAAAAGATTAAAATTGAAAACCTAATTTTACTAAATTAATGGTTTAAAGATTTATTTACAAAAATATGAATGAATTAAATATTAAATAAACATATTTTTAGTTTTGATTTTTCTGGTTTTATTATGAAAATTATTTTTGTGAATTAAATAAAACAAAAAAAACAATTAAAATAAAAAGAAGAAAAGAAAAGGAAATTAGAAAATATGATGCAAACCATAGGGGTGTCTGGCCCTTTTAGAGGTGTATTGGGAGCAGTTTGGCCCAACAGAACAAGCCTTTTTTTTTACTTTCAGTGATCACGTGGGGAGCAGTTGACTAACGCGTATGGTAGTCTCCACGTTTTGGCCATCAGATTGAAGCCCCTGGACACTTGGCAGGCACAAGCATATGCGCATATGATGGACCACTGGAGAGGAATTGCATAGGAACACGCTATAACCAAAATTATGAATAATATGGGGGGACCTGGGAATCGAACCCAGGTCCCAGTACCTGCATGACAACTCACCAACCAGTTGAACTAACGCGTTTCTTTGTTAGTATAATGGAACATAAATAATATACATGAAAAATCAACATTATGCTGAAGCACTCAAAAAAACGCGCCAATGTTCAAATCCTCCAACCATGTCCAGACACGCATGCATCGTCTTCATCTTTTTCCTGTAAATAAAAGCAAATAGAGGGGGTTTTAAACCCCCACAAAAACATATGCCAGAAAATAGCGATTAGCACATAGATAAACATAAAAAGGGCGCGAGGTAATGGTTGTGTTCGTATGAAGCTTCTGAGTTTAATGGCATAAGTCTTGAGATCCAATTTTTCCATATGAAGGAAACCCCAATTTAGAGCTTCTGAAACCCTAAGCTTCAACCATGGCAGATTTCGTTTTAGGCGATATTAGGACAATTAAACTATGCCAAAAGTTTCAGCACATCATTGTTAGTAAGAATCAACAGTCAAAACACATGAACAATGCATGAAAATTGAAACACGATTATGGATAATTTTATGAAAAGTGCAATCCAGTTTTACCAATTCTGGGAGTCTATGGACCTGTTCTTGATTGCAATCGCCTCCTAGTAGTGTCAGGAGTGTATTAGAATACTTTTCAAGCCTTGAATCGTCCTTTAATTAGGATTTCAGTGTTCAACTTTTTGTGAAAAAAATTCACTTTTGTTCTTGGTGTTTCTGCGCAGCTTTTGTGTCTAATGGAATAGGTTTCAATTATGCATATGTACCTGAGTGAATTAGGTCAAAAAAAACGAGCCCAAAGTCCATCCATTTATGATTCAAATATTTGATTTTGTTACATCTTTTTTTCAAATCTTTTTGCCATGGAAACTTGCCAATTGTGGAAGATTTTGTCTCTTGAGAAGGTACACGAAATATTTAGCTCATAATGGAAGGATTTGCTGCACAAAAAAGATTTAAAACCATTATTTAGTATTTTTCTCATAATTAAATTTAATTAAATGAATTAATAAGATTAAAAATTCAATTAATTAATTAAAAATAAGAAAATAACTCCCTTTTAGCTTAATGGGTCGTGCATAGCCTTTGGGTAATGATTCATGGAAGAAATTGAGGCTCATTAGCAATTTTGAGGCATTCGAAGCAAAGTTGACTTTTCAAAATTCCCAAAACTTTCCCAACTTCTACAAGGCATATCTTGCTCAATTTTGAAGATATGATCATGTTCTTGGACATTTTGGAAAGTTCTTGAAGTCCTATAACCAATGCCTTTGGTCCCATGTCATTTTGATTTACCAATCTCAAGTTATGGTCTTTGACTTAAAGTGTCTTTTTGTTGACTTTTGAAAATGACCTATAATGTTGAAATTGATAACTTTTCGTGAGAGCATTTCTTGGACTTGAAGTGTGAAGATGAGTTGTAGGAAATGTCATTATCTTCAAAATGAGCTTTGGATGGGATTTTTCTGATAAACCATGAAGAAGTTATGCCCTGGTCAATTTGCAGTTGACTTTTTCAACTGTCCAAAAATGGAAACTTTTGCATCTTGAGACTTTTTGAGCCATGCTTTGAGAATCATGATCAAGAATTGATCAAATGATGTTTGTGGCTTAAAAATAAGATGTTGACCAAAAATTTGGATTTTTGACTGTCAAATGACCATTTTGCCCCTGCAGTTGACTGTGAAGCATTTAGGGTTTTTGACTGTGCAATTTGATGTTGTGAGTCTTGAAACTTGGCATATGAATGCTTGACAATGTATGTAGGCATGTGGGACTTGATTGGACCCTTGAAAACTTCAGTTTCTTTGCCAGAACCAAAACCCTAATTTTGACTGTGTTAGGAGGCAGTTGGACTGTGCAACCCTTGAGAGATTTTGAACCTTGATCTTGGCAAATCTTGAAGAATATGGGAGGGCAAATTTTGGGGTACAACAGTTGCCCCTGTTCAATCTTCTTAGACCCGAGGATGTAGATTGGCTAGCGTGCCTTTCGTAATCCGAAGGTGGAAGATGATTGAACACTAGAGTGCCTAGAAATTTGCACTCACATAGTAGAGTATCAGCAGTGTGATAGCGGGAATGGGCTTACAGATGCCATGTCGGAGTGATGATGGACAGGAGGATGGGCTTATAGATGCCATCTGGAAGTATGAAAGTACCTTGTCGGGAATGGGCTTATAGATGCCATTTGGAGGTTGTCGATCGCGTAAGAGATTCCTTAGCGAGAACTTGCGTACCTGAGAAAGAAAGATAATTACCTGGCTTGTTACAGGAGTTGATCTTCAAACCCTTTATGTAGATGTGCCCTGGCTGGTTACAGGAATCGAATCTTTAAAACTCTTTGGACGTGCCCTGGCAAGATACAGGAATCGAGTCCGGAGAATATAGTCGTCAACAGATACACCCTGGCAAGATACAGGAATCGGATCTTCGAACTCTTCAGACGTGCCCTGGCGAGATACAGGAATCGAGTCTGGTAATGTTAGTCGTCAACGGATACACCCTGGCAAGATACAGGAATCGGATCCTCAAACTCTTCAGACGTGCCCTGGCAAGATACAGGAATCGAGTCTGGTAATGTTAGTCGTCAACGGATACACCCTGGCAAGATACAAGAATCGGATCCTCAAACTCTTCAGACGTGCCCTGGCGAGATACAGGAATCGAGTCTGGTACTGTTAGTCGTCAACGGATACACCCTGGCAAGATACATGAATCGGATCCTCAAACTCTTCAGACGTGCCCTGGCGAGATACAGGAATCGAGTCTGGTACTGTTAGTCGTCAACGGATACACCCTGGCAAGATACAGGAATCGGATCCTCAAACTCTTCAGACGTGCCCTGGCAAGATACAGGAATCGAGTCTGGTACTGTTAGTCGTCAACGGATACACCCTGGAAAGATACAGGAATCGGATCCTCAAACTCTTCAGACGTGCCCTGGCGAGATACAGGAATCGAGTCTGGTACTGTTAGTCGTCAACGGATACACCCTGGCAAGATACAGGAATCGGATCCTCAAACTCTTCAGACGTGCCCTGGCGAGATACAGGAATCGAGTCTGGTACTGTTAGTCGTCAACGGATACACCCTGGCAAGATACAGGAATCGGATCCTCAAACTCTTCAGACGTGCCCTGGCAAGATACAGGAATCGAGTCTGATACTGTTAGTCGTCAACGGATACACCCTGGCAAGATACAGGAATCGGATCCTCAAACTCTTCAGACGTGCCCTGGCGATATACAGGAATCGAGTCTGGTACTGTTAGTCGTCAACGGATACACCCTGGCAAGATACAGGAATCGGATCCTCAAACTCTTCAGATGTGCCCTGGCGAGATACAGGAATCGAGTCTGGTACTGTTAGTCGTCAACGGATACACCCTGGCAAGATACAGGAATCGGATCCTCAAACTCTTCAGACGTGCCCTGGAAAGATACAGGAATCGAGTCTGGTACTGTTAGTCGTCAACGGATACACCCTGGCAAGATACAGGAATCGGATCTTCGAACTCTTCAGACGTGCCCTGGCGAGATACAGGAATCGAGTCTGGTATTGTTTGTCGTCAACGGATACACCCTGGCAAGATACAGGAATCGGATCCTCAAACTCTTCAGATGTGCCCTAGCAAGATACAGGAATCGAGTCTGGTACTGTTAGTCGTCAACGGATACACCCTGGCAAGATACAGGAATCGGATCCTCAAACTCTTCAGACGTGCCCTGGCAAGATACAGGAATCGAGTCTGGTACTGTTAGTCGTCAACGGATACACCCTGGCAAGATACAGGAATCAGATCCTCAAACTCTTCAGACGTGCCCTGGCGAGATACAGGAATCGAGTCTAGAATCAGTCGTCAACAGATACACCCTGGCAAGATACAGGAATCGGATCCTCAAACTCTTCAGACGTGCCCTGGCAAGATACAGGAATCGAGTCTGGTAATGTTAGTCGTCAATAGATACACCCTGGCAAGATACAGGAATCGGATCTTTAGTTGCGACAGTTGATAGCAATTATCTTTGTATTAACTTTTGTCCTGAAAAGACAAAACGTTAGTTGTATGCGATGTCATGATGTATGACATGCGTAATGAGATTGTATATTTATGATGCGTATGTGCATGCTATAATGTATGAAGATGCGATGTTTATGAAGGTATGTTTTTGTCTAGGAAAGTAAATCCTTGACGGGTGTCAGGAAGTTAAATCCTGGGCTGATGTTGAGGAGTAGCATTCTTTGTTTCCGCTGGGGCGATGGTTGCAAGAATACCGGTAGGAGAAGATGACTCCGTTGGGGAATAAACTTGGCGAATAAATTACTTTGCGGGGAGTGAACTCTGTGGGGAGAGAGATACTTTGCTGAGATTTGATGATAACTCCGCTGGGGATACCATTGTTGAGTCATGTTGAAGGAACTGATGAACTCCACTGGGGGATAGGAAGACTTCGTCGGGGATGATCTTTTTGTGGTAATTGGCTGAGGATAACCCAGTTATATCCTGGTGGGGAAATAACCTTTGAATAAAAAGTCCGGGAGACGCGTTCGTGCTATGCGGGTGACAAGATTCCAGAATCTACTGGGGATAAGCTTCCTGCTGGGGAGATGGATTCCACTTTCCTGGAGAAACTTTTGGACTGGACTCTCCTGGGGAAATTTTTTTTTAGATGTATTGGGGAAGTGACTCTACTGGATGTCTGGTATACCGCCGGGGAACAATCTTAGATCAAGATTGCCGGGGATGCTTGTTAAGAATGTTTGTATATTGCGTTGAGGAATGTTGAGATCTGCTGGGGATACCCAACTTCCTTAAGGCTGACAGTATAACTTTGCTTGGGGAGAGTATGTTGACTTGCTGGCTCACTCTCTGGGGAGTTAAGATATCTTGGTTATGTTCTTCAGCTGAACTTACCTCGGTACCTTGGTGGACAGAGCAATTTGATCGCTCAGACAACTCATTATTGCCCCTGTTTCTAATGTTACCTGTAATTAATCCTTTGTTTCGCATGCAAATATTTATGAGTTAGCAATTAGTGTCAAATTCATATATCACAAATTGAACATTGGACGTTCTTCGCAAAACAAAACAGAAAAAGGGAAAACAATTGGCAATTTGTCTGAAAAGTGAATTTGTATTGATTTTTGAATTTGCCTGTAAATAGGCATTTATGTACAAGAGGCTGACGTCCTAGTAAGAGAACACCGCCGAATAACAGAGTTTATACAATTTATACAAAAAGGGAAAACAAAACAGCTATGTGAAAAGAATAATCCCACTGGGTTCCAACTCTGCTATCGCCTTTATATCTCCGAGCGTCTCATCACTTTGCTGCTCGGTTGAAGATGAAGTTGATTGATCGATGCCGTTTGAACTTGAGGTTGATACCGGATTCTGGATGCAAGGTGATCCAATGAGACATAGTATTACGCTTTAATCCCTAACTTTTGCCTGGACCGCCCTTTCGGGTTTTCAGTCCACCGGGATACCCATTTTTGCCCAAGCCGCCTTTTCAGGTTTTCGACTTGCCGGGTGTACAGATTTTTTTCATTTCATCCCTCATTTTGCCCGAACCCTTTTTGTTCGCCGGGAAGCCCTAATTTTTGCCTAGGTATGTCAACCTAGCGGGTCTTTTATCATGCGTAGTATCTTTTTACTATGTCTGCATTGGCGGGGTGAGGAAGTTCGTCACCGTCCATGGTAGTTAGGATCATGGCTCCTCCTGAGAACACATGTTTAACCACAAATGGCCCTTCGTACGTAGGGGTCCATTTGCCCCTGGGATCACTCTGAGGAAGAATGATGCGCTTGATTACCAGATCCCCAACTTGATACTCTTGTGGTCTGACCTTCTTGTTAAATGCCCTAATCATCCGTTTTTGATACGTCTGACCATGACATATAGCAGTAAGTCTCTTTTCGTCAATTAGATTTAACTGATCAAGTCGAGTCTGGATCCAGTCATCTTCGCTCAGATCTGCATCCTTCATTATCCGGAGAGAGGGTATCTAGACTTCAATCGGCAAGACTGCCTCCATGCCATAGACCAAGGAAAAAGGAGTTGCCCCGGTTGACGTTCTTGCTGAGGTATGGTACCCATGAAGAGCGAACGGTAACATCTCGTGCCAATCTTTGTAAGTCACTGTCATCTTCTGCACAATCTTTTTGATATTCTTATTAGCTGCTTCTACAGCCCCATTCATCTTCGGTCGGTAAGGAGAAGAGTTGTGGTGCTGTATTTTGAACTGCTCGCAGAGCTCAGTGATCATTTTGTTGTTGAGATTGGTACCGTTGTCCGTAATAATCCTTTCCGGGACTCCGTATCGACAGATCAGGTTATGCCGAATGAACCGTGCCACAACGTTCTTGGTTACTGTAGCGTAGGAAGCTGCTTCAACCCACTTTGTAAAGTAATCAATTGCCACCAGGATGAAGCGATGCCCGTTGGATGTTGTAGGTTTAATCTCGCCGATCATATCTATGCCCCACATTGCAAAAGGCCAAGGTGCAGTCAAGACATTCAGAGGAACTGGAGGAACGTGCACCTTGTCTGCGTAAATCTGGCATTTGTGACATGTCCGAGAATGTTGGTAACAATCAGCTTCCATTGTGGACCAGAAATATCCTGCCCGAAGGATCTTCTTTGCCATGGTATGTCCACTGGAATGTGTTCCGAAGGTACCTTCATGCAGCTCTGTCATGATCCTTTCTGCTTCGGTCTTATCCACACAACGCAGTAAGGTCGAATCATGGTTTCGCTTGTATAGAATGTCATTGCTAAGGAAGAACTTCGCTGCGAACCTTCTCAGAAACTTTTTGTCGTTGACAGATGCACCTTCAGGGTATTCCTGAGCTTCCAAGTATCTCTTCACCTCATGGTACCAGGGTTTTTCAGTCACTACCTCAGCCTCAAGATCACAACAGTATGTCGGTTCGTCCAGTTTCCAGATAATGACCCGGGGAGCCTCATTGTCCCATTTGACTTTGAACATAGAAGACATTGTAGCTAACGCGTCCGCCAACTGATTCTCCTCTCTTGGGAAATGTTCAAAAGTTATCTCTGTGAAATGGGGGATCAATGTCAACACACATTCTTTGTAAGGAATAAGGTTCGGATGTTTCGTATCCCATTCGCCTTTGATCTGATTGATCACGAGAGCGGAATCTCCAAAGACACTCAGAAACTTGATCCTTAAGTCAATTGCAGCTTGAAGACCCATGATGCACGCCTCATACTCCGCCATGTTGTTGGTGCAGTTGAAACATAGCCGGGCAGTGAGTGGAGTATGAGTGCCTTGAGGGGATATGATCACAGCACCGATACCATTACCCAAAGCGTTGGAGGCTCCGTCAAAGTGCATAGACCATCGGGATCCTTCCTCAGGTCCTTCATCCGGTCCAGGTACTTCACAATCAGTCACAATCATGATGCTCTCGTCTGGAAACTCAAAGTTCATTGACTGATAGTCGTCTACTGCCTGATATGCCAAATGGTCTGCCAATACACTTCCTTTGATAGCTTTCTGGGTCGTGTACTGGATGTCGTATTCTGTCAAGATCATCTGCCATCTTGCTATTCTCCCAGACAGAGCAGGCTTTTCGAATATGTACTTTATTGGATCCATCTTTGAGATCAACAAGGTAGTGTGAGTCAACATATACTGTCTCAGCCGGCGAGCAGCCCATACCAAAGCGCAGCAAGTTTTCTCGAGCAGTGAGTATCGGGTCTCACAGTCGGTAAACTTTTTGCTAAGGTAATAAATGGCATGCTCTTTTCGGCCAGACTCGTCATGCTGCCCCAGCACACACCCCATTGAGCTGTCAAGTACTGTCAGGTATAGTATCAGAGGTCTCCCTTCAACCGGTGGCATAAGAATGGGTGGTTCTTGGAGATATTCTTTGATTCTGTCAAAAGCGGCGTGACATTCATCATTCCAACGTACTACCTGATCTTTCTTCAGCAGCTTGAAGATTGGTTCACAAGTAGCAGTTAGATGCGAGATGAATCGGGCAATGTAATTCAGGCGTCCTAAAAAGCCTCTGACTTCTTTCTCTGTCTTAGGAACTGGCATCTCTTGAATGGCTTTAACCTTGGCAGGGTCCACTTGAATGCCCTTGTCACTTACAACGAAGCCTAGCAACTTTCCAGATCTCACCCCAAAGGTGCACTTGTTTGGGTTCAACCTTAGCTTGTACAACTTCAGACGGTCAAACAGCTTTTGCAGGTGGTCAAGGTGTTCCTCCTCAGTTTGGGACCTTGCAATCATGTCTTCGACATACACTTCAATCTCGTGGTGGATCATGTCATGAAATAAAGCGACCATGGCACGTTGGTAGGTTGCCCCAGCATTTTTCAACCCGAATGGCATGACCTTGTAGCAGAAGGTGCCCCACTGAGTAACAAAGGTAGTCTTTTCCATATCTTCAGGAGCCATCTTGATCTGATTATAACCTGAAAAGCCATCCATGAAGGAGAATACCTTGTGCTGAGCAGTATTGTCAACCAGAACATCAATGTGAGGTAGAGGGAAGTCATCCTTGGGGCTGGCCCTGTTCAAATCCCTGTAGTCAACACACATTCTGACCTTACCATCTTTCTTCGGCACTGGAACCACATTGGCAACCCACTGAGGGTAAGAAGTCACTGCAAGAAACCCGGCATCAAACTGTTTCATAACCTCGGCTTTGATCTTCTCGGATATCTCTGGACGCATACGGCGGACCTTTTGCTTTACCGGAGGGCAGTCTTCCTTGGTAGGCAAGTGATGGACCACAATGTCGGTATCCAACCCAGGCATGTCTTCGTAGGACCAGGCAAAGATCTCCACATAATCATGTAACATCTGAGTCAACCGTTGTTTTACGCTGAGCTCCAGATTGACACCAATCTTAACTTCCTTTCTGTCTGTCTCGGTACCCAGGTTTACCGTTTCCACTGGCTCTTCATGTGGCTGAATGGCCCTCTCTTACTGGAGTAAGAGACTTGCAAGCTCACCAGGCACTTCGCAATCATCTTCACCTTCGTCTTCGGCTAAGTTGATCGGATTTTCAAAGTCATAACTGGCAGTAGCAGAGTCGTTACCAGTGAGATCCATAGTGGATTGAAACCTGTATGGGTGAGTGTGTGTAAATATAGTTGTTTTGCAATATATAAAGAAATAAAGAAAGAAAGAGAGCATAAGATTTGAAATGTGAGAAACGTCCAATGTCTTTATTCATGATATATGGAAATGACAGTTATAAGCCCTCACAAATGAAGCCAACGGTGCCCCGGGTAAGACACCGGGCCATAAAGTTTCAGTTTATTGTTTATTACAAATTAAAAACAAAGGAATTCATTACTGCGTAACAAAAGTAACAGGTATGTGATCTTTTGCGGTCCAATTGGTCAGTCCACCATCGGTCGTCGGGTAAATCCAGCTGTCAAACTCGGATTCTTCCACTTCGTCTTCATCCCCAATAGCATTCACTCCTGGATGGGTGATGAGCACAGGAGGTCTTCCAACCCTAGCTTTGCGTACAACCCTCTGAGCCTCTGCAGTAAAACCCAGCCCAAACTTGTCAGTCTTAGGAGTAAAATCAGGGAGCCTTCCCCAGTTAGCACATTCACCTTTCTCAATTACAGCCCGGGCGTCCTTTAAGGAGGCCATCTTCAAAGGAGAACCCTCTTCAGTTACTGCTTCTGTTGCTACCAATGTTGGAGGTACCTCTTCAAAATGTTGAAAGGGGGTTTCAATAAACTCCCCGTCCATCTCAATATACCGGAAGGAATTCAGATGACTAACCATGTATTCTTCCTCTCCCTGCACTGTAACAATCTTCCCTCTGACAGGGTACTTGAGCTTCTGGTGTAGAGTGGAGGTCACTGCCCCAGCTTTGTGAATCCAAGGTCGACCCAGCAAACAGGAATAAGATGGACGAATATCCATCACATAGAAAGTTGAGTCAAATACTTGAGAACCCACACGAATAGGAATGTCTACCTCACCATGCACCATCCTCTTAGAACCGTCGAAGGCCCTAACAATGATGTTACTTGGCTTCAACTCCAAGCCCTCACAATCCAGCTTGTCTAAGGCCTTTTTGGGCAATACATTCAGGGAAGAACCGGTGTCCACCAACACGTGTGCGAGAGTAGTGCCCCTGCATTCTATAGAGACGTGCAGGGCATCATTGTGGTTCTTTCCCTTGGCGGTAAGATCAGCATCCGAGAAACCCAAACCATTGTCAGCTGTCAAATTGGCTACGCAATCAGTAAATTGGTCTGCAGATGTCTCTTGTGGCACATGGGCCGTCTTCAGAAATGAAATCAGGGCCTTGGCATGGGCCTCTGAGCACAGCAGCAATGATAGCATAGAGATCTTGGAGGGTGTATGCCCCAGCTGTTCAACGACATTGAAGTCACTCTTCTTGATTATCTTAAGAATTTCCTCCATCTCTTGCTGGGAGGCTTCAACATTGACAGTCTTCGGTGCCTCCATCCGGGCAGGCTCATCATCAATCCCTTTGCCCCGAGTATTAGATGACTCGGTAGCAGGGTAGAAACTGGATCAGAAGTGGGAACAGGCGCACTTGCAGGTGTAATTATGAGAGGTCTTCGAATAACTGGTGGCACAATGTCAGGCGAGAAAAGCCTGCCACTGCGAGTTACTTTAGCTGGACCGGTGATATTACTGATACCGGTACTAGTGTTGAACTCTTGCTTCACCCCAAGCACATATACATCTGCCTCATAGTGCCATGGGACAGCCTTGTCAGACTTGTATGGGAGAGGCCCCGGAACAGTAATAATGATGGGTGCAACAGACATGATCTTGACTGGCTTCCTCGGGGGAGCCTTGGTAGGATTATTGAAAATTGTGATGACAGATACTTCTTCAGAGGGAACAAAAGGAACAACGGTCTTCTTGAACAAAATTTCTCTGCTATCCATCAGGCTTTGGATGCCTGACTTCAGCAACGGATAACCAGTAGGGGAAACAGCACACAGAAGGCAACCCTTGCTACAACCCGGAAATAAACCGGCTAGCAACAGGTTCCTCTTAACAGTCAATAGAGGGGTAGCAACATCATCCACAGAAACGGCATACAAGTCTTCCTCAATGGCATTTACTCCATGCTGGGGCATAGGAGCAGTCACAACGTTAGGCCTCTCAGGTGCCTCAAACTGTATCTCCTTCGCATCAATAAGGTCTTGAACCTTATTCCTTAGGGCCCAGCAATCATCAGTAGAATGCCCCAGGCTATCGGAATGATAAGCACAACGGGCATTTGGATTATACTTCGGAGATGCAGTATTCACAACCTTCGGAGCCTCTCTGACGGTTACCAAGTTGGTCGATAGCAGTTGCGGCAAGATCTGTGACAAGGTCATACTCAGCCGAGTGTATTCCCTTTTGGGTCTCTCAGTCCTTGGTTGGTTGGGTTGCCGAGGAGCGGCATCAGGCTTAGCAATTACCACCGCGTTGACAGCTTGGCGGCGTTCTGGTTTGTCTTGCCTTCTAGGCCCATACACAGCACTGGCCTCCTTTTTGAAAGGCTTCTTCTCAGAACTTGAGGATGCACCCTTCTGAATTTTACCTGATTTCATACCAACCTCGATCCTTTCCCCAGTCAGAATGAGATCTGTGAACCCTGCAGATGAATTGCCAATAAGATGATTAAAGAACGGCCCGGATAGGGTCCCCAAGAACATGTCTACCAGCTCACGGTCGGTTAATGGTGGCTGCACCCTGCCAGCCAGGTCCCTCCACTTCTGCGCATACTCTTTAAAACCTTCTCCCGATCCTAGAGACATACCCTGGAGTTGGGTAAGTGTAGGAGCGAGGTCGGCATTATATTGATACTGCTTGTAAAAAGCAGTAGCCAACTCCTCCCAGTTACGAACCTTGGTTCCATCCAGCTGATAGAACCATTCGAGATGAGTCCCTGAAAGACTCTCCTAGAAGAAGTGGATCCACAAGTTCTTGTCCATAGTATACGGCTGAATCTTCCGTACATAAGATCTGAGATGTAGCTTGGGGCAGGACGCCCCATCATACTTCGCGAAAGATGGTGCTTTGAACTTGTGTGGGATGACCACACCGGAAGATAAACCCAAGTCTCCGAAATCCAAACCAGACACCTGTTGAATTTCCATGGCATTCAGACGGTCTTCCAACTGCTTGTACCTGTCTTCAGCTGGAGGATACTGCTCCTCATTAAAAACAGTCTCGTTGTCAGAGACTACCGGACTAGGACCTCTTCCCCCCTGGGGACTGCTTTTTCCCACAGAAGAACCAGCTTGCTCAACCTCATTCTGCAGTGTGTTACCAAACCTTCGGCCCGTGTTGAATAGAACAGTTCTCTTCTTCTTCTTCTTCTTAACCAGCAGAGCCTTCAACTCCTCTTGACCTTGTGCCAAACTCATGATCAGCTCTTGGAATTGGGCGTTCTGAGCCTGAAGGGCCTTGATGGACTGCTCGGTAGATGATTCAGGGTTCATGATGCTGAAATAAACAGCGAAGAACATTAAGCAACCTGAAAAGAAGAGTACATGTGATGCACATGATGCATGATATGTGTTTATGCAATGCATTCAAGGGTTCGAAAGTTCAAATTTGTTGTAGACAAAAAGGAACACACGTTATCATTAAGAAATCATTATTCAGTACATCAAGGCCTCATGGGCAAAATATTACAAAAGTGAATCAATCCCAGAAGACACTACGCATCCTCTTTGGAGCTATGTAAGTGTTGAGAGTCTTTTCCTCATGTAGTAGGCGGGTTAACTCCAAGACCTTCTTCTCACTAGCATGTAGACTGGAATCAAGAGAATTTCGTTCTTCCTTAAGCTGGATCCAGCTCTTCTGCATTTCTTCCCAGGATGTAGGCATGTCAGGATGCTGAATGGTGTAGGACACCTCTCCTTCCAAGACTGGCTCTTTGATCACAGGGAGAACATGAGGATAAGGCATCACTAACTACTGGGAGCGGGCTCGTACCCACTTGAGATAAGGTTCCAACGGGATGGAGTTTCTGTGCCCCAGTGTCTTGCTGTCTATCCTACTTGGCATCCTCCAAGCTCTGATAAATCTCTGGCGAAGTCCTTGTGCATCGTTGTCGAAGTCAAAAACTATGTCAGGAATTAACATGTCATGAGGACCATCCCTCCGAGCATAACCAAATTGTCTCCAATCCAGACACGAGTTGTAAGTAATACCTCCTCTGATTCCAAGCAAAGGAACATTAGGGTACTCCCTGCAACAATCAATGATAGTGACATCCTCTCTGGACCGAGAGCACCAATGTATATCTGCATGTGTAAGAGTCATCAATCGTTGTGACCATCTCAAACCCCACTCATTCTTCAAGACTGATTGTGGAAGGTGCGAAATAAACCACCTTCCTAGGAGGGGAGTACAGCACATAAGAACACCTCTTTTTCTCATGGTTTGAGTATAACATGAGTGAAGGATGTCCCCAAGCAACGTCGGTATAGGATTCCTGGACATGAAGATCTGGACAACACTGATATCTATAAGTTGATCTGGATTCGGGAACAAAACCAATCCATAGACAAGGAGAGCCACAACTTCTTCAAAGGCTTGCAGGTCAAGGGAGTTCCAACATTCTTGGGCCTTCTCAAACAGAAACCTGGCTAAGAACCCTTTGATACCACTTCTAACTTCCCAATGTCCCTTGATGTCAGAGGGTTGTAGGTGTAAGGCTTTAGCAATCTCTTCAAGCTTGGGTTCCTTTTCCGTACCGTTGTAGGGTAGTTGACTAAGGATAGGGATCTTCAGAAGCCGGGAGAACTCTTCCAATGTAGGCACCAGTTGATAATCCAGGAAGGTAAAACAATGGTGCAGAGGGTCAAAGAACTGGAACAGGACCTTTATCATATCTTCCTCAATGTTGGTGTTGACCAAGCTAATGAGTCTTCCATGTCTCTCACTGAAAGAAGAACTCTCAGGAATCCTGGATATAAGTTCCTTAAGCTGAGGAGGGATCTTTACAAGGCTGATCTGAATTGTCTTTCTGTGAACAGTTTCCATGTCCTACAAAACAAGAACAAAGATGAAGATTCGAACCCCTGAAATGGTTAGTCAATGCATATGATGCTGTATGATGTCATGATGCTATGATTAAACACACCACAAATATTCACAAAGGCAAACATGGTAAGGCACACAAGTCACACCACAGCCCTTAGAGTTTAGGCCAGCATGGGGTCTGGGTATTACCCTCTTGAAGTTGGTGGGCTCAACCTGTCCTATCAGAAGTAACCGGGTTCTAAGGGTCCCAATATCACTGGACTGCTTTCATTGTTCATCGTTTCGATTTAGCCACTGAACTGGCGACCGAAATATTCCAAGAATACAACCCTCAATTGAGTGTAGTATCGAGTATCAACCAACCTCAGACTGGACCAAAGTCAGTTATCTCACTACCCTAAAGAGGCCAAGATGGTTCAATTAAGGTTCCTAAGGTCAGTTGATGCTTCACGACACCATGCGGAGGCCCCGTACTCTCTTTGACTGAACTCAAGGGTTACTGGTACACACCAAAGTGCCACATCAACGTAGCAGACTGCTTCAACCATGTCGGTATACCCCGCACAGTTCCCTCACAGCCTTGTTGCTACTTTCTAAGAAGGTATCCCCAGATCCGGGTTAGGATCTATAGAACTCCCAAGACAGGCCCACAATAATAAAGCAAATAGTTCATACAATTGAAAACACAAGTGATCTTAGTCCTAAGGTACACCTCACTTTAAGTATGTCCCCAGCAGAGTCGCCAGTTCTGTGATCGGTGGATCTGGAACTGACTGTTTAAAGCTGGTTCGCGAAATGTCGCGGAAGCAAGAGTCGCCACCGTCTTTTATTTTCTCCAACATGGACAGGACAAAAGCACAGCAAAATTCCTTATGAGATTATCTCTCGGTTCGGGAGGTAGATTTATAGAAAGGGAAGGTGTTAGCACCCTTTCTATCCGTGGTTATCCACGGGCTCTTAGATACTTGCTCATTGTGTTTTCAAAAGTGTTTGTTTTTCAATTGTGAGTGAGTTTGAAAAAGTTTCGTTTTAAAGATTTCAGATCGAGTCTTGTATCAGTCCTCAAGAGTGTTTGAAAAATTGTTTTGAAAGCTTTTTGAAAGTGTCGATGTGAAAAGAGTTTTGATTGTTTTTTAGAGAGCAAGTATCTACGAGTCATCTACCTACCCTAAGGAATTAAGCTGTGTAGAAGTCCTTAAGATAGTGCCATCCCACCATTGAGAGGTAGGTAGCACCACCGTTGGAGGTGTTCGGGTCAATTC
The DNA here is from genome assembly GCA_948472305.1 of Vicia faba. Lineage (NCBI taxonomy): Eukaryota > Viridiplantae > Streptophyta > Magnoliopsida > Fabales > Fabaceae > Vicia > Vicia faba. The sequence goes on along the minus strand of OX451738.1, from coordinate 317,668,288 downwards.
GTTTGTAGGGACAGTGTGGTCACCAGAGCAACAGTAGGACACCTTAGAAGCTACCCTTATGCCATTGATCCTTTTTAATTCGAGGCAACTTTTCCGAGGCAACTTGTTTTGAGGCATATGGATCAACGGACATAAGGACTTACTAATACGTCCTATACTCGACGACCACGTTTCGAGGGCAAGGCAACAGTGAGGCGTACCCTAAGAGTGGTGTGTGAATTTGTGTGTTATTTTCAGTTATGTTTTATCTTGTACATGTATCATGGTGATCTACGCTTGTTTTTTATTTTAGGCCATACATTCTTTCATGCAAAGTTTAGCAATTTAAAAGTGCGGGAATTAAAATGCGGAAAATAAAATCCTACGCTATTACAAGGCGCGGGTCTATACATCGCCAAATTAACAAAGACCCGTTTTGAATAAAATGCGGAAAATAAATAAATTCCTAATTACTATTACAAGGCTTGAGCAAGTACATAATATTTGAAAGAAAATAAATAAGAATAAATGCGCGACAAGAAATTAGAATCGAATGTTCGAGGGCGTTGGACCCTTTAAAGATTAAATTGAAATTAAAAGTTAATTAATTATTAAATTAAGAAAAGAAATTGTTTTTTATGTTTTTTTTGTATTTAATGAAAATAAAGAAAATTAATTAAAATTAGAAGTTAAATAAGACCCTAGTTCTAAGGTGTTTTTAATTATTTATGAAAGATATTCAAGTTTAACCTAATTTACCCTAATTAATTAATTACATGTTTATTTACAAAATTAATTAATAATTAATAATAATGATAATAAGAAAAAGTTATTTATTAAGAAAAAGAATAAAAATGCTAAAAACCCTAATTTCTATATATTTTAGTTATTTAAGAAAAGATTAAAATTGAAAACCTAATTTTACTAAATTAATGGTTTAAAGATTTATTTACAAAAATATGAATGAATTAAATATTAAATAAACATATTTTTAGTTTTGATTTTTCTGGTTTTATTATGAAAATTATTTTTGTGAATTAAATAAAACAAAAAAAAACAATTAAAATAAAAAGAAGAAAAGAAAAGGAAATTAGAAAATATGATGCAAACCATAGGGGTGTCTGGCCCTTTTAGAGGTGTATTGGGAGCAGTTTGGCCCAACAGAACAAGCCTTTTTTTTTACTTTCAGTGATCACGTGGGGAGCAGTTGACTAACGCGTATGGTAGTCTCCACGTTTTGGCCATCAGATTGAAGCCCCTGGACACTTGGCAGGCACAAGCATATGCGCATATGATGGACCACTGGAGAGGAATTGCATAGGAACACGCTATAACCAAAATTATGAATAATATGGGGGGACCTGGGAATCGAACCCAGGTCCCAGTACCTGCATGACAACTCACCAACCAGTTGAACTAACGCGTTTCTTTGTTAGTATAATGGAACATAAATAATATACATGAAAAATCAACATTATGCTGAAGCACTCAAAAAAACGCGCCAATGTTCAAATCCTCCAACCATGTCCAGACACGCATGCATCGTCTTCATCTTTTTCCTGTAAATAAAAGCAAATAGAGGGGGTTTTAAACCCCCACAAAAACATATGCCAGAAAATAGCGATTAGCACATAGATAAACATAAAAAGGGCGCGAGGTAATGGTTGTGTTCGTATGAAGCTTCTGAGTTTAATGGCATAAGTCTTGAGATCCAATTTTTCCATATGAAGGAAACCCCAATTTAGAGCTTCTGAAACCCTAAGCTTCAACCATGGCAGATTTCGTTTTAGGCGATATTAGGACAATTAAACTATGCCAAAAGTTTCAGCACATCATTGTTAGTAAGAATCAACAGTCAAAACACATGAACAATGCATGAAAATTGAAACACGATTATGGATAATTTTATGAAAAGTGCAATCCAGTTTTACCAATTCTGGGAGTCTATGGACCTGTTCTTGATTGCAATCGCCTCCTAGTAGTGTCAGGAGTGTATTAGAATACTTTTCAAGCCTTGAATCGTCCTTTAATTAGGATTTCAGTGTTCAACTTTTTGTGAAAAAAATGCACTTTTGTTCTTGGTATTTCTACGCAGCTTTTGTGTCTAATGGAATAGGTTTCAATTATGCATATGTACCTGAGTGAATTAGGTCAAAAAAAACCAGCCCAAAGTCCATCCATTTATGATTCAAATATTTGATTTTGTTACATCTTTTTTTCAAATCTTTTTGCCATGGAAACTTGCCAATTGTGGAAGATTTTGTCTCTTGAGAAGGTACACGAAATATTTAGCTCAGAATGGAAGGATTTGCTGCACAAAAAAGATTTAAAACCATTATTTAGTATTTTTCTCATAATTAAATTTAATTAAATGAATTAATAAGATTAAAAATTCAATTAATTAATTAAAAATAAGAAAATAACTCCATTTTAGCTTAATGGGTCGTGCATAGCCTTTGGGTAATGATTCATGGAAGAAATTGAGGTCCGTTAGCAATTTTGAGGCATTTGAAGCAAAGTTGACTTTTCAAAATTCCCAAAAATTTCCCAACTTCTACAAGGCATATCTTGCTCAATTTTGAAGATATGATCATGTTCTTGGACATTTTGGAAAGGTATTGAAGTCCTCTAACCAATGCCTTTGGTCCCATGTCATTTTTATTTACCAATCTCAAGTTATGGTCTTTGACTTAAAGTGTCTTTTTGTTGACTTTTGAAAATGACCTATAATGTTGAAATTGATAACTTTTCGTGATAGAATTTCTTGGACTTGAAGTGTGAAGATGAGTTGTAGGAAATGTCATTCTCTTCAAAATGAGCTTTGGATGGGATTTTTCTGATAAACCATGAAGAAGTTATGCCCTGGTCAATTTGCAGTTGACTTTTTCAACTGTCCAAAAATGGAAACTTTTGCATCTTGAGACTTTTTGAGCCATGCTTTGAGAATCATGATCAAGAATTGATCAAATGATGTTTGTGGCTTCAAAATAAGATGTTGACCAAAAATTTGGATTTTTGACTGTCAAATGACCATTTTGCCCCTGCAGTTGACTGTGAAGCATTTAGGGTTTTTGACTGTGCAATTTGATGCTGTGAGTCTTGAAACTTGGCATATGAATGCTTGACAATGTATGTAGGCATGTGGGACTTGATTGGACCCTTGAAAACTTTAATTTCTTTGCCATAACCAAAACCCTAATTTTGACTGTGTTAGGAGGCAGTTGGACTGTGCAACCCTTGAGAGATTTTGAACCTTGATCTTGGCAAATCTTGAAGAATATGGGAGGGCAAATTTTGGGGTACAACAGAGAACATAATTCAAATACTGAAAGATATTACAATTCTAAAACAATAAATTAGCTGAAAGGAAAATAAACAAAGGGAAATGTTCTCCTAAGCCCGCTTGCAGATGTCTTCTCTGAAACAATCGACCATTATTCTACACAACTTGAGGAAATCATTGATGTCCTTTGGGAGAGGGACCATTACACTTTTTTCATCTCTTAAACTTCTAGGGATGTATTCAATGAGATTGTTGGCTAAGAAGGTGAGTCTCTCACGCTTGTCCTTGTAGTATCGATACTCTCGGTAGAGGTTGGGAATTATCTTATGGTTATCCCTTCCTGCTTGGGCAATCTATGTATAATGCTCCTCCCAATACATCTTTTCAGCCCTCAGCTCCATATAAATTCTTCGTTGTATCAGGAAACATTTTCGGAGGCCTTCTAGCTCAAGGCATACATGTTCATACTCTTTACTTTTCTAGGCAAGAAGTATTTCTTCCCTGATCTTTATAAGGCATTCCCTTACCTCTGATTCTTGGTTACTCTGAATTCTGGTAGTGAGATACTTCAACTGCTTTTCTTGATCTAGAGAAGCTTGGGCCAAGCTTTAGATTTTAGTCCTTAAATCTTCCTCCAACACTTTCTTTTCTTGCACGGCCTTTTCATACCACCTGGTTAACTTTCCAAATTCACTAGCAGCATCTTCCAGCCTCTGATTGTGATAATCTAGATTAAAAGTAGCACTCAGCAACCCTTCAGTCGAACATTTCCTTTTCATACTCTCCTTTTCAAATGCTTCGCGGTCTCTTTGAATCTATCAGTCTTTTGATTCAAGTATACGCTGCATTTGTCTTTTCTGTTTGGTTAAGTTAAGGAGATTGAGCTCTAGTTCTTCTTTCTCCCTCTGAGCCTATTTCAAGGCTTTCTTTAGATCATCTATTTCTTCCAAAGACATAGGCGAAGTTGTTGGGACCTCTTGCTTGTACTCGGGGTCTATGTCAAAAGGCAGCTTAATAATTTGCACTTTGTCTAGAACCCATTGAGTGTAAGGTTCTTTCGCCACATCGTTCTTCTTTTCAGCTTTTCTTTTGTTAACCCTGCTCCAGGCCCGGATAATCTTGTTGAGCATCTCTCGGTCATTTTCATCCATGTCATGAACGATCAATTGTTGAAGCTGTTCATCTAAAGGTTTATCTTCCAAGGGATACCCTAGTTGTCGTAAGGCTAAGGTAGGGTTGTAATTAATGCAACCTTATGACCCAATTAATGGGACATTAGGAAAATCCCCACAAATATAAACAATATCACCAATATCTAGCTTCCTTGCATACCATAATACAAAACTAGCAGTAAGAGACCTTAATTTCTGAGGCCACTCATACCTTGTCAGATTCGGGGTCATGTAATCCTCCTTGTAAAGGTGAGTCATAAACTAGGAATACTGCAACGAAATACAACAATTTAGATTACCTATTCTTTTTTCGTACCGTGTATGAATGGTGTAATAGATGTCAGCAAGCAAAGCATGAGTTGGATCTGTATTGAAAGTTTTTGTACCCCAGAACACACTGATGGCTACAGGCTCAATATAGTCTATAGTTTGTGGAAACAAGATAATACCAAATATAAGCAGCCCTATAAATTCAACACAAGACTCCCATTCTTTGTTATTAGCTAGATCAAGAGCCTTATTTTCTAAGTAACATCTCTTAATTCCTCGTATGTCTCCCTCTTTCTTGTAATTAAGAGCAAATTTAGGATAAGGGATTTTTAAACCTTCTGCCATTATTTTGATGTCGATGGTTTGTCTGATACCCACATAATCCTTCTCTTTAGAAAAATTCAGAATTCTGTCTAATTCTTCCAAAGTTGGTGCTAGTTGGAAATCTTGAAAGGTGAAACATCTCAACAGAGAGTCATAAAATTAAATCAGAGCAGAAACAGCATCAAACTGTACTTTGAATTTGGTCAAGTCTAGAATATCCCCATAGCAATGAGTGAATGTTTTTAGATCCCTTTCAGATAGTCTATCCTTTACACCTTAATTTTTGTTACATATGGTTTATAGTATTGATGCGAACGAGTTGCTTCCCTTTAGTTTTCATTCTCAAATGCTCACCAAAAACCTTTGATTTTTTTATATATGCTTTCTTTTTACCCTGGGAATAAGACAAACAAAAGAAAACAGAGAATAATGAATATATGAAATGTAAAGATGTATGAATGCATGAATGTAGGGCTAAATGACGGGATTTGATGGATAAAACCCCTAGAAGGTAGGTTCTTAACTTGGGTTTACAGATATTCTACCCTACCCAAAAGGTGGTTTCCTTAAGGATATCATGAATAACACTAGAGGGAAAGGCACAAGGGCCTCCCTTAAGTGGAGCCTCTTTGCAGACCAAAACTTTCGTCTCTAGGTCATGAAAGGTCTCATCATGAGATTTTAGTTTGAGGTTTTTACAAAGAGCCATAGGCGTCATTCCAAAGTCCTACTTCCCAAGAGGATGTCTCTTGAGATGTATTTCAATTTCATAATTCCACCGACACTAGGCGAAGTCGTCACATAAACTTATATGGATGATGTATCCCCTTGGCTAATAGACGAACCTTCTTTCTAAGGTTTTTTTATAAATATTTTTGCAAAACTTTAAATTATGCCACAGATATAGTAACAATGAACAAATGCAATAAGCAAGAATAAATTAATAATTAAATAAGCAAATATTAAAACTTTAAGAATAAAGAAAAGACCCTAAACCCTAAAACTAAAGGTAAGGCCACTAAACCTAGGGTTGAGTCCCCAAAAGAGTCGCCAGCTGTTGAAACTGGTTTTAAATTCAGAGTCGCCACCCTTAATTTTTATCCTAAGAAAGGGAGTATAAAGGAATAACCCTAAGAAGTTCGGAGATTCTAGGTCTTGACTCGATTCTAGACGAAGGAAAGGTGTTAGCCACCCATCATCTACCTTGTTCGCAAGGATACTAGGTTTAGAAGCGTGTTTTAAGAAATAGGGTTTTTATGTTTATTAGGGGAACTCTCCATGATTTTTGATTGAATTCCTACGTATCCTCTTAGGAGGAACCAGAGTCCCATTCCTTTGTTCGCGGCTGGTTTGTGTTTTTTATGGATTACGAAGATATTCGCATTTTCCGCATGTTTAGCCTAGGTGTCGTGAATAGCGGAGATTGTTAGACTAAGCACGCAGTCGATTCGAACATATTCGCAATCCTTTTTGAAAATTGTTTATTGAATTAATTTGATTTAAGAAAATAAATTATGGTTGGTTAAATATTTTTTAGTATATTAATTATTGAAAATAATCTATTTAAATGCATGATTAAAAAATTAAATTTAATGCAATAAATAAAATAATATTTTTGATGAGTTTGGAAAATAATATATTTGTATGTTAAATATAATAGCATTATATATATTTAAAATAAGAAATAAAAGAAAATATTATAATTAATAATAATATAAGAAAAATATAAAATTATAAAAATAGTAAAATAAAATAAATAAAATATTAAAAAACGCAGGGGGGTGCGAGATAAACTATGTTAGTAAAACTATGCGAGTGCCAAAAGCATGAGCCTTAATTCAGATATTGAATTCATGCCCAAAGGCAAGGGGGTGCGTTTTAAAATAATACAGTAAAAACCGGGGGTGCAAGGAAGTATGGGTTCAAGTTCAGATATTGGACTTGGCCCATTTGGCCAGAGGGGTGTGAAAGCAGTGCGTTAGTAAAACAAATAAAGAGGGGGTCTGAATAGCTGATGGGCCAGGCCCAAGATGGTTCAAGGAGAACTCTGCGTGGACTCTGTGTGGGAAGGTATAGGGTGATACGGTAGGCACGCGTGTTAGCAACATGTGATGGTGATCGTGAGACTGAGATTGAAGGGAGCATGGTATCGTAATAGGGCAGCGCGTATAAGATCGAAATGTACGTTATATTTTATTTTCACTAAACAAAAATCATTCATTCTTTGTTATTCCTCTCTCTCTTTGTCTCCCACCTCTCCTCTGTCTCTTTCAGCCACAGAACAACAACGACACCCTAATCCCTATCTACCCCCAACCCACGGCGGCGTCATCCCTCTCCCCTTTTATCTCTCATATCTCTTCTTCTTTCTTTCTAACCTAACAACACATATAACGGAGAAACCAAAACCTCAACCCAGAAACCTAGAATGTCGAACCCTAACGACGAGGGTCTAGCGGTGGTGCAAACTTTCATCAACCTCAATCGTAATCCCAACAAAAAATTCAAAAACAACAACCTCAAGCTATGTTTCAAAAGAAATACATCATTGTACTTCTTTGAGTCTTCGATTTTGGGTTCTGATCCTTTCTCTTTTCTCATTTTCGCAGGTGACGAAGGATGGTGATGATGGTGAAGGCGGCGATGGAGGTCGAAGAAATGATAGCTCCAACGTATTTAGGGTTTCAGATCTCGAAACCCTAATCCCAAGTGAGGACGCGAGCGGCAAGGCGACTTTCAGTAAAAGAATTCCAATTTTCTCTGTATTAGTTTTCTTTACTGCAACAATTTCTCTTCTTCCTCTACTGTTTTTTAGTCTAGGTTTTTATATTGTTTTAGTTTAGGATTAGATATATTAGGAAAAGAACAAATTTGTCTATAAATTTTAATTTGACTTAATTAGGTTTTGAATGCAATGTTGATTTTGTCTTGTAATTATGTATTAGTTTTAAATTGTTTTTGCTTATGGCTTGTTCTTGTTTTGGAAGGAATCAAATGTATGAATGCAGATTTGAATAATGGTTACTATTGCAACAAACACGTATTACTGCTTCATGATTCGTACAGTAAACGTTTAAAACAGTGAAGCGTGTATTTTTTGTTTGATCCAAATAGTAACAGTTTCTAAACATTTGGGCCATGCGCTTTTCATTGTTTTGGGCCTGTGGCTGAAGGTTGTGCATTTTTTATTCACAATAAAAGTTTCTATTTTCAATTGACTGGACTTGGGTGATGGACTTGTTTTAAACTCACGATAAAACCCTTTTCTTTTTGAATTGGTTTCTATGTTTAATAAATCTCAATCATTAAACAAACAAAGTTAAGTTTTATTTTCTTTAAAAAAATTAAATTTTAATTATAATAAAATTATTAATAGTAATAATAATAATAATAATGTTATAACAAAACATTTTTTTAAAACAACTCCAAAAACTTGAAATGGACCAAACTATTTTGGGCCCGTTAGTTCAATCTTCCCTCTTTTTTTTACTTAAATTATAATGATCTAAAAAGAAAAATCAATACTAATAACAATTGATAAAAATAATTATAAAATAATAATATTAACAATATACTCTTTGAAATCAAACAAATCTTAAAACAAAACAATAAAATCGATTGGACCTTAAACAAAATCCATTGTTTGTATACACCCTCTTTCCCATATTCTGAAATGGACTAATTAAAGCCTAATGGGCCATCAGATGTTGATGGTCCATTTTGGATCGATACACCCCACTTTGATTTTAAACACCTCTAATGAAATAGAACCTACATAGTATAATATAAGGGTAGGGCAAATTTGGGGTATGACAGTCACTGATCCCTTAGTTGGAGTCTCAATAACCATTTCTCCAATCATAAAAGACAACACAAGACCCAATATTTTCACACAATCAATAGCAATAAAATAATAAATAGCACCAGTATCAACAATAGCAATTAAAGAAGTACTATTAATGAAACATATACCTCTGATAAGTCCATCTTTACTGGATGTCTGATTCCCAGCTAAAGCAAACACTTTCCCACCAGACTGAGCTTGCTTTGGCTTCTAACACTGAGTGTTGATATGTCCCTGTGATACGGTGGCAGAACCGACTATTAATACTGGTTTGCGTTTTGTATTCGCAAATGTCGCGGTAAGCAAGAGTCGCCATCGACTTTTCTTTTATCCAACAAAGGAAAGGGTGAAAAGAACAGAAAAAGACCTTTTTCGAGATTTTCTGAGTAAGGGGGGTAGATTATGGAAAGGGAAGGTGTTAGCACCCTTTCCATCAGTGTTTTACCATAGGCTCTTAGGTACTTGCTCATTTTGAAAACTGCTTTCGTGTTTGTGTGTTTTGAAAAGTTTGCTTGCTTTATGATAATTCTTGTATCAGTCCTAAAGAGTGTTGATAAAGCATTTTTGAAAAGGTTTTGAAAGTGTAGTGTGAAAAATGTTGTTTTGAGCAAGTACTTAACAGCTATCTACCTACTCGAAAAAAGGTTGTTCTTTTCCCCCTTTCCTTTAGATAGTGTTATCCTACTATTAGTGAGTAGATAGACCTATCGTTGGATGTTGAGGGACTATCGAAGGGACGTTTAGGGTCACCAAGGCAACTGGGCAAGAACTCTTAGTAATTGTCCTAAAGTTCTAAGATCACTTCTTTAATCGGGGAAACAGTCGAAAGTTTCATCGAGGGACTTGTGATCTCTTGAACTCAAGGACAGTCACTAAGAATTCTCACGTTTCGAGAATTGTGACTGTTTTAAAGGCAACCGAAGTGGGAGATACCCTAGGGGTGAGCATGTGCAAGTGTATTGATTCAGTTCATTTATCTTGCAATTTTTGGGTGATCTAATCGTTTTAGTTTATAGTCTTTTTCATGCAATCCTATTAATATAAACAGTTAAAAATAGTGCAAGAATTTAAAAGATAGAAATTAAACTTAGCTATTACAAGGCCTCGGGGAAGGGGATACATAACCAAAACTTAGGAGTGCGGAAATTTAAAAGCAGTAAATAAACCCAAAGTTAAGTTATTACAAACTGTGTACAGATACAATAAATTGAAAAAATAATAAAACAGAAAATGATAAGCGCGCGGAGATTAAAATGGGAACAAGTTTGAAACCCTAAAAATCTAGTTGATTAATAAAATATTTGGTGTTTATTGAGAAAAAGATTTGAAGTGATTAATCCTAATTCTAATTGATTTTAATTAAGGAAATAAGTAAAATAATTAAATTAATTACCAAAAATTAAATTAATTAGAAAAAAAAACCTAAGTCTATTTTTTTGTGATTTTATGAGTTTGATTAATATAAAATTGGTTTAAAAAAACATAAAACAATTAAATGGATAAAATAAATAGAGAAAAGAAATGGAAAATGGGCCTGATGTATGAAGCAAATTAGGGTGTGAAACTGAATCTGCTAGGCCCCTATATGTTGGCCCAATGACTGCGCATGATCCAGGGGGGAATGTGTTTGAGGGTCCACCATGAGGATTAATTGTTGGGTGCTGGATCTGACCTTGTAGTGATCTAATGGATGAGATCCAGAGATACATGGTGGACGCGCTAGAACCCAAAGCACAGGATCTGTAAGAAATGGTCAGAAAAGTAATATGCAAGAGGCAGGGATCGAACCCTTGCCCTTGCACATACACAAAGCCTTAAGCGCATTGTCTCAACCGTTGGAATGGTCATACATTCGGTAACATAAACGCGTCAATAAATATATAACATAAATTCAGACCTGATGCTGACTATGCAAGACATGCATGCTAAGTGGGACCCTGATATTTGAACGAACCAATCAAAGAATCCTAATATGCCACGCAAAGTCCCCAGTCAATCAAACCACCCCAGGCGATGCCTCTGATCACCATCTCCGGTTGGACAAAATTCAAACCTGCAAAATTTGATGCAAACAAATATAAAAACAATCCTACTGGACTAAATAGGCCCTTGCGAATCTGGTGGCATGGCTGGTTTGTCCTGAAAAGGTATGTATCATGAGATATGAAGCTTTAAAAGCTTTGTTCCCTAACAATGGGACAAGGTTGTTTCTACACTAAAGCTTCCATGTATAATGTTAGAACATTCACAATGATGTGCATGAACTATGTTAGCATGCTTACAACAATTGAAATCATCACGAAATCTAGAAATCACAACTTACCCACTTACCCAACCGGAGTTTCTTCAAGAGGGGGTTTTGGCGCTGATTTATGGTGAACAAGGGATGATATCAACCCCTGGAAATCTCAGGAGAATGATGCTCGGCTTGAAATTCCTTAAACACGACTGATGAATAGGGTTTGAAGCTTCTCGGGTTTTTGAAAGTTTTTTGAGAATTTTTGACAACTTTGAGAGGTTGGGTATGATACAATTGCACCTCCCCTTGTGGTCTGGAATGCTTGTGCATATATATTAGGTCTTATTAGGTTAACAAATATGGAGGAATGTCCATGTTTTCATGAGGAAATGTTTGTTTTGGAATAATATGAAATATTTGCAAAATTGGCCGAATCTTGCACAAATGAGCTCCACACATTTTTCCAGCCTATCTTGAGTTGTTTGGGCCTCCAATATGATGGAAATTGAAAGCTGACATGCCCCTACAGATCCATTTCCCTTTGAATTTTTTCTCTTTGAAGACTTTAAGCTTCAATTCGAATTATTCAGAGCTTTCCTCAACAGAACCTTGTTTCCTTCGAAAGCTCTGAACTCTAATTCGAATTGCACCAGCTTCAATATCATGGCTCCATCAATTGAGCCACCCTCTGCGTCGATTGCTTGATTTGAAGAAAATCACCCTGATCGAATCAGCTCTTTTGGAGTTAGGAACAAACAAGGCAAGAATCTGGCCTTTAACTCAGGAATTGAATCCACGATCAAAATTGAATTCTTGCCATATTTGCAAGGAAAACATGCCATTTTGAACTTTGGGTGAACCTGGACAAGTTATGATAGGTGTTTTCCTCGAATTTGGCTTAAGGCTTTCATTATGGTTCCTTCGATTAAGTCTCAAGCCTTGCTCCCTTCGATGGCTTTGAACTGGACCAAATCGAAGCATTATCTTATTGACTGGTCGAAGTGTTGTTCTGCTCTCTTCGATGGCTCTAAGTCCTGATTCGAATTTCCCAGAACTTTCCTTATCAAAACTTCTTCGATCAGCCCTTGTCCTCTTTGATGATTCTGAGTCTTGATTCGAGCTACCCAGAACTTCCCTCATTAGAGAATTTATTTCCTTCGAAGGCTCTGAATTCAAATTGTGCCTACTTTGTTATCATGTCTCCTTAGATTAAGTCTCAAGCCTTGCTCCCTTTGATGGCTCTGCATCCTGACTCGAATTGCTCATATTCTCAACATCAGAGTTTCTTCGTTTGAACCATGGTCTGCAGGAATTCGAAAGGCTCAGAGTTGTCCTCTCGAATCTGCATGAATTCGAATGGTCAGAGCTTCTAGAAACCTCTCAGTTCTTGCTCTTTTCGATCTCACTTTCTCTAACTTGGACAATTGGAATGTCACCCTGTTGATATGCCATCGAAGCATCACTTGGTTAACATGCATGTCAAAAGGCACTTTGTACACCCTAACGAAAAAGCAACCTTATTTAAGATGTCCGTTGAAGCTTCCTTGTTTGAGATGCCCATCGAAAGGCCCTATGCCAATCGAAAGACCTTTTGCAGATGCTAATCGAAGGGCACTTTGTAGATGCCAATCGAAGGATACTTAACCATCATTCAAAAAATTTCCTTTTCTTTAGGCAAATGTTTGTAACCACCTATGCAAGAGAAAATCTTGGAAAAACATGAGAGGAAAAATTTTGGGGTACAACAGTTCCTCTTCACCATAGTTGAAACATATCACCGCCTTGTGCTTGCAATCAGCCACTCCATGCCCAGCTTTACCGCAAGGAAAACACTTCTTAACATCGCTCGTTGTTATACCCTAATTTTTGCCCCTAAGATCTCTCATTATCTTAATTTATCAATATATTAAGATCACACATTAGGGTTGGTTCTCTCTTTCTACTTCATCCTATCTTTTTTCTCTTGAGGGGTCACCAAGCACCTTGAAGTTTCTATCTTGTACAATTGTTCTTTTAGCTAACATTAAAATATGTATATATGTTTCTTTGAATGTTCATATTGTAGGTGATGACATAACTGCATCCATCTCAATATTAAACCTAGGGTTTAAGGGTTGGTCCTCAGTCAAATGGTTATTCAATAGATGGAAAGAACTCAAGCTTCAATGCCATGTCTATGATATCAAAGTTTTTGGTTCAAAGAGCTCTCTCTCTTTATTTAGGTCAAGTTTTCCTCAAAGTTGGTGGTGGTATTCATCAAGAAGATTCATAGTTTCATGTGTTTATTACCATTCCTTCTTCAATAAGCTTCATTGATACTTAAGCTCCATCTTTGAGTGTTCTTCAAAACAAAATCATTTCAGGGCCTATTATGATCTATCATGTTTATTTTGCTAAGAAAGTTCAAAAAGATTCAAGATTGATTCAACAAGTTTGACCTAATTGAGTAACTGCTTGATTTAGTGATCACAAGTGTATAACCCTCTCAATTTCCAATATTTTGAGTTGATTATTTTTTATATGAATTATTATCATCATCTACAACAACTTCTCTTCACATTAAAATATCCAATTGTGCAAGGAAAATCATCAAAAGTTGAAAAGGGTTTCAAGTCATTTTGACACTCTCTGAGCTAGGGTTTGTTGACTTCTAAGGATCATATATTGCTTAATATTTGATATTTTTATTGATTCCAAAGCCATTATTCTCTTTAAAGAGTCTTTAACAAGTTACCTTCAAGGATCAAAGGCTAATTTGGCATAGAGGACCATTTAAGTTTGAAGAAGATTACAAGTCTCTTTGAAAAGCCTTTGAATCTTAGGGTTTAACTTCAAATGATCATAACTTGGTCATTTTATCTCCTTGAGCTCATTTTCTTTCTACAATAATATTTAGGATGTCTACTACAACTTTTTTTCAATATGCAAGACTTGAAAATGCTTGGAAAGTTGTTTAAGAATTGAAAAGATTATAGGTCTTTTGTGAATTTCCCCAAATTTGTTCATCATCATCTAAAGACTATAACTATTTAGATTTTTATGATTTTTGAGTTATCTCAATTCCATAATTAAATTAAAAGGGATTACTTCATTTCATCTTCAAGGATCAAGATCAAATTTTGAGTGGAAGGGCATGTAACTTTGAAGAACATTATAGGTCATTTTGAAGTTCAACACTTAGAAATATTTATAAGTACAAAAATAAGTTTGTTTTTCACGATTTCAATTGATCATAAATTTTTACTCAAGCATCCAAATTCTACCTTTCTTGGAACATTGTGAAGTTTGTTGTGAGATCTTTCAAATGCTTCAATAATCATCCTATAAAGGTTCATGAGTAGTGAGCTATAAATTGTTGAAGTTGGCTCCATGGAATCTGTTTTTGCCTCGATTCAGAATTTTTACCATGAGTAAACTTGGATTACAGGTCGGATTACTCAAATTTTAGTTTCTAAACATGTTTAACTAATTTCTCATATGCATTTTGATGATATTTGCACTTGGGATGAGGTCGTTATGATACATTTCAAGTCACATGTTTGGCATGATCACAACTAGCTTGGTTTGTACAATTTGTTCACAATTCTTCTCATCTCTCATCATCATTAACTTCCCTATAAGTAGAGGATGATATTTCAGTCTTTTCCCAAGCTTTAGAGAGCCATAATCACCATGTCAAACTCTCTCCATAGCTCACATTTCTGAGATTCCGAAATCACAATTTCCTCCCTTCTAGCTCCAATTTCTTTATTCATTCTTCATCCTTGAACTTCACTAAAGCTAACAGAAGAAGAATTAAGTCTCGAGGTGCTCTAAATCGTGCAAGCCAAGTCAAGTTTCAGAGAAATTTCTTCATACTTCGTTCAGGTAGTTTAAGGCATCAATTCTTCTAACTCAAATTATTGGAATGGTCTATGATGTTCATTGCTGCTTGCTAATGGTTTAATTTTGATTAATTGATGCATTTGATGCATCTGTTTGCAAATTCAAATTCTTCAAAAACTTTCTTCTTTTTTCCAAATCGAGTGAGCTACACCTAGAATAAAGTTTTCTCGGGCATATGGTTGTGACCATCTTGAGTAGACGTATCTAATGGTACCACTATGAACGCGTATATTTACAGATTTAAGGATATGTGTTTTGCCCTAGTTGCAGGAGGCTGAAAGTTGAAGATGACCTACGTGTCACTCTTCAACCAATGATACATAGCCAAGCGTTTTAATCTGATTGGTTGGGTCTTTTGTGTTGCATGCACGCGTTTCAATGATGATCACCATACGTCTTAGCTTCAGTGCCTTTGGTTCTGACACGGTGGATAAGTGAACTAAATCCAAAGCACCACATAATTTTGACATTATTTTTATTTTCTGAGTTTTAATTTAATTGTTTTAAACTTCAAAAATTTATAAAAAAATCATTTCAACTTCTAAAATTGTGAAAAAATTCTCAAAAATACTTTTGATTTTTCTCCTTCTGATTTTTATTTTTTTCATAATTTTATCTTGTGATTTGATATTTTTATGATTTTTCACTTTATTTGACTTGTTTTAATTATTTAAAAATATTTTTGTTGATTTTAAAATTCTAAAAAGATTAGGGAAGAATCCAATGACCTCTTGACAAATATTGGTGACCTCATTTTATTTTTATTTTTTATTTTACTATTGTTCACAAATTTTGTTTTATTTTGCTTATTTTCATAAATTTTAAAAATAGTTTCTGACTTTAAAAAATTCTAATAGTTTTTGTCTACACTTTTTGACTCATGTTTGACTTATGATATTTTTTTAGAATTTTTATTTGGTGTTTTAATACATGTTGTGTATTTTACCAATTATTTCTTTTTTTAAATTATTTAAAATTTTGTTTTATATTAAATATATTTTATTATTTTTTTTATCTTGGTTTGGGTGTTATTTTAGGACAAGTTCCTAAAACTCATTGGATCTTGGGTGTTGATAGGTTGAAAAAATAAATCCACCAAAATGGAAGAATGATATTGATGATATTTAAAACCCTAATTTCATCGGATACATTGGTTATACTATCATTCTCCTCCCTCTTCATCTTATCCCTTTCTTGTTTTAACTTGTGCTACATGTTTTTGGAGAATGGTCCATATATCACTTCTCTAACATGTTGGTACATAGATTGCTATTTACCGGCCTCAAAATAGGTGTGGCTTCTACATAAGTCCATTTACGATTGCTTAACATAGTGCTAAATTTGTCCCGATTCGAAAAATGATCATTTGTGGCCCAAACCTATGTTTGCAAGCCCAAGTATGTTTAATTTCAAACCTTTGATCCAATAACTTTGAAGTTCATTGTTAGGAGCCTTTGATTCTATCAATCCTCTAATGAACTTCATGAATTTTGGTCTAAGTGAATCATTTTAACATCGTTTATCATTTCTGGTTGCTTTGAGCACTTGAAATGAATGATATACTTGACAAAAAGCAAATGAAACTTGTTGTTGAGAAGATTTGATTTTATCAATCTTCTAATGAGTTTTCAAAAGCAAGCTTCAAGATGGTCATTCAACTAACCTCTAACTTCTAATTCACTAACAATTTACTTTACTTTATGCCTTTATTTTTTGCCTTTACTTTTATGTACCATTTATTTTTTTGCATTTACATCTCATGCCATTTTCCTTTTGCTCACTTGAGCATTTATTTTTTATGTCATTTTTTCTTTGCTCATTTGAGCTTTCTTTTCTTTTGAAGACACTTAATAATCAACTTGAACATTAAAAGCTTTAAGGTTACTTGGATTATTGGTTACTATCCTTGGCATTGTGGAGTTGTGAATCTCTCAGACTTAGGATTAGAAGCCTTGATACTTGGGGACCTTGTTGCTCTGTTGTTATTCTGTCTAAAATCCTTGGGGTTTACTCCAAGGCTTTGGTTTGAATTTTTTCTGTGTGCAAATTGTTCTGATCTTCATGCTTTGTCTGTGATTGAGAATTCCTTTGTATGCAGTTGTTACTTTGTCCAATTTTTGTGAAGACTTAATTCATCTGAAGCTTAGTATTCTTCAGAGTTTTAGTATTTTTGCTTGCTTGGTTTCAATCCAAAGGATGGGAATTCTACATTGACTTCTTATGTCAAGTGTTGGCTTCTTGTTGGTTAAATCTTTATTTTTCTTAGCTTTTATATTATGTTTAAGATAGTCCCTTCATCTCCTCTCATCTTCTTTAATTTCAAAAATCTTCTCCCTCCTTTTCAAAATTCTTCTAGTTTTCTAACTGTTTTAAACCACTTTCATAATAAACTTGGACTTAGGTCCATGTATTTTCAAAATATTTTCTTAATCAATCTTTAATTAATTAAATCATACTTTGACATCTTTCTCGAGACTAAAAGTCAATTAACCTTATTCAAACCATTTTTACTACTTTGTCTTTTTACTTTAAAACTTTTCTCAAAAGATTAGACTCTTGTCGATTCTTGTAGTGGTACGAGCTACTATACTTCTAAGATATGTAGTGAAGTGAGATATTTTTCACTTGGGTGTTGAGTGAGACATTATAGATTTTAAAATCCAAGCTATATCCTCCACTTTAAGATGATGAAAATTCTCATTTCTCGTAATCATGGGTAGTAAGTATGTCTTCCACTCAGATATGAGGATGATGTCTCTTCTCTTAAAATTAACCAACACACATGTGTTTTAAATTTTTTGAGATGAGCTACGAGTACCCTGATCCCCTATTCCATAGAAGGTCGTACATAGGCACTAAAGGTTCACAACTGCGGCGGGTGCAAAATTATAAAAAAAATACTTTTCTTCTCATCTCCACCATCTATTTTTTTGTATACACCTTTTATAGCCAAAATACACAGATTTCAAAGAGGTTCCTATGGAGTACAGTAGATGTTTAGGGTGCTAATATCTTCCCTTTTTATAACAAACCCACGTACCTAGATTCTCTCCCCCTATTTATTGGGTTTATTCGCTCTTTTCCCATTTCTTTGAAAACAATAAAGCGCGGTGGCGATTTTTTATTTGATTTGTACGAGTTAAGTCAATAAAATGACTTACTTTCAACATTTCTACCGCTAAAGAAAACCGGTGACTTCACTAGGGAATTAGATCTCTAAGTGGGTTAAGTCTATCTTTTTTTATTTGTGTTTGTTTTATTATTTTTTGTATATTCTTTGTTGTATATGTGTTTTTCTGGATTTTTCTGGTTTTCAGAGTGCTTGGTGATCTCTTATAAGTCCTATACCCAAACTTGGGCAAACTTAAGATAGTACGGACGGTATAGTCATGCTAAATTTTAGGGAGGAATCCAAAAAATGAGACATGAGAACTCCCACTTAGTTAAGGCCCCTTTAATTGTAGTATTTGTTTATCGAGCAATCGGGAAGACGTGCTACTTTCGATCTGGGAGCCTGAGAAGTTGAGAACCATAGAACCCTTAACCCATCTTTTCCTTTTAGGTGTAGTGAGAAGACTATGACGGAGCAATCCGAAATTAGTTGTCACGTGATGCTACACTCAGACGAGTTCCTGAGAATATTGCTAATTACCGAGCTAATCGTGACGTTGGTAATATCCGAAGGAAGAATGTAGACTTTGGGATCTCCTTAGAACCTGATTCGACAGGTGATAAACCATTAGTCCTTACCTTGTGGATAGTACCTTTGACTTCATGCTCATGACGTCGAACCTAGGAACCCCCCCCCCCCCCCCCCTCCATGTTTGTGATCTTGTGTGTGATTGTTGCATCACTATGCATTCATGCACCCATGAGCATTCTTTAAACAATTTTTCAAGGAACTTAAGGTTGACTTTTGCAAATATCCCAAGTACTTTTTTTTTACCATGGATTTTGGGAGGAGAAAGACTCGAAAGTACAGTTTCAAGGATCCTAAGATGGAGGAACAAATGAGTTTGATCCCTGAGATTGATAGTTCTACAAATTTTCGGACGAAGTATGAAGTTGTTGTGCCTCTTATGAAGCTCAAGATGAAGGAGGGTATTCTTTCTACATTGGTCCAGTTTTATGATCCGCTATATTGGTGTTTTACTTTTCCTGATAATCAATTGATGCCCACATTGGAGGAGTATTCTTACTTACTTGGTTTACCTATTACTGATTGTGTTCTTTTCGCCAATGTAGAAGGAGAGCCCAAATCTCATCAGATTGCTACCATAACTCACTTGAGGAAGTATGAGATTGAGGCTAACATGACTACCAAAGGAGGAATCAGTGGTTTATCTGCTCAGTTTCTATTGGAGAGAGCTACTTACTTCGTCAAGACAAAGAGTACATCTACTTTTGAGGCTATCTTTCCTTTTCTTACCTATGGGTTATTCTTGTTTCCAAACATCGATAAATTTGTGGATGTTAATGACATTAGGATTTTTCTGATTGGGAACCCAGTCCCTATGCTTCTAGGAGATACTTATCATTCCATCCATCTTCGGAATTTCTATCAGGGAGGGGTGATCATTTGTTGCACACCATTGTTATATTAGTGGTTTATTTCTCACTTACCTTGGTCTGTTGCTTTTTGGGATATCAAGAAGGAACTGCGTTGGGCCCTAAATATTATGGATCTCACTCATTCTGACATTGATTGGTATCATCAATCTTATTATGATGTGGAGATTATTGGTAGTTGTGGTGGTTTCCCCAATGTGCCTGTTCTTGGTACAAAGGGAGAAATTAACTACAATCATGTTCTTGCAGGTCGCTAACTTGGATATCTGATGAGAGACAAGCCAAAAAATATTCATCTGAGTGATTTCATTCTCAAAGAAGGATAAGATCACAAGGCATCTAAGGAAGAATTTGAAAAGGCTTGGTGCCATATTCATAGGAAAGGTAGAAACTCTAGGAATTCAATCTCCTTATTTTCACACACATCCTTGGTAAAATACTTCCTCGAAACTTCAAGCTAAACACATCCCAAGTAATAATCTTACCTACTTCTAGTAGCCTTTGACGAGTGCCAACCCAACAGTCATCAGCCTCCTCTTCCAGCATATGTGTACCAAATTGTACCTTTTGTGCCTCCGAGAAGTCCATGACCTGAAAGACCCTTTCAATCTCTTTGAGCCAAACCTGCACTTTATCAGGATTATACCTACCCTTGAAAATAGGCGGATGGTTCCTCTAAAAAGTTTCTAGAACATGGGACCTATCATTCCCGCCAACATTAGACTGATGTTGCACAGGCTGAGCAATAACCTACAAAGCAGCAACAATTACAGCATCGTTTCTTCCAGCCATTTCACTTTTTCACACCACCACAGAAAAAAATGGTTAGAAGAAATACACCAACAATATTCAATTGTCACATCACACTACGGACTCAACAACTTAGATGAACAGACCGACCTGCTATGATACCACTAATATAACACTCTAATTCCCCCAAAGAATAATAATTTAAAATCAGAGTCATTTTTTTAGAACAAATAACGAAAAATTAGGATGCTACACTTCAAAACATAATAAAAATGCTCAAAACATATACATAGATACATAACACGAATAACGGATGAACCAAAACATCAAATCATAGTCTTTAACTTTAACTTTTATTAAGCAGCGAAGAATCATACTTGGGAATTAAATCGTCAACATCCAAAAACAATTAAACTTTTATTCAAGTAATGAGGAGTTCAAAATACTCCAAACGAATCATTAAAACAACAAAAATAACTAAACATTCATCCATGCGATGTTACGTATCAGAGCACTGACGCCGACTCGAAATAAAATGAAGAGTAACCTCTTTCTATCACTCCAGCCTCATACTACTCCTGACTATTTGCATGATGTCGTATCAATCATCATTCCAATAGAAGGGTGAGATATCACAACAATATAAGAGGATGTATAATAATAAGTATACAGTGAATATAGGCAAGCATAGTCATATGTTCCACATCTCACACATTCACACCATCGACAACAACTATATTACATATTTCTTATACAATTACACATAATCATCCACACATATAAAAAATCATCATATAATACATACACCAATCACACAACTCGATCATCATATTAACAAAAATGCAATGCAATGAGACCGAGTCACAGACTCAATGTATGTGGTACCAATATCGCTCCTGAATCCACCCATCTAAGACCAGAGCCACCAATATCGTGAATAATTTGGTTCCCCTCGCTCTTGATCCACGCCATCTAGGATCAAAGCCAACAAATAGGGCTAAAGTCCACTACAGGAAATGCATGCGATAAAACCATGCATCGAAATACTGCACATTGATATCTACATCCATCAATGTGACACACCCCTACAGGCCACCATACAACAAAACCTGTCCAATATGCAGTAATAGAAACACAAGGAAATAGCAACCAGTAAACACATATTTGCATACATCCAACAACACAACATCATGGTATTACAATTCACCAAGCATATTATCAACTCATCGTGTTATATTTAATAACAATCACAAAACATCACATCATCACTTCATCAATATAAACACGCATCATAATATTTCATCACATGAGAATCCAATTCCATAATAGTATAGGTAATGTAAAACACATCATTTCACTCATTATAATCCTCCAAAATACAGTTCATTGCGTTATCTTTCAAGCACTTTAAATGGCGCATCAAACGGAGTCCAGAAACTCAAGTTATGGTCCTTTAAAGTTTTTAAAATAGTTATGTCACCTAAAGCTTGCCTGGTGAAGCATGGTCCTTCGCCTGAGGCTCGCATGGTGAAGCAAGAGCGACTATCCTCTTTCCTTGCTTGCCTAACGAAGCAGAGGCGCTTCTATTATTTTCCAGGAGCATGCATTTTCCCAAGTTCCCTTGCCCAGAGTCTCACTCATTGACGTTGGGAAAAAACTGCTTCGCCCGACGAAGCTTGTCTCGCCCAGCGACGCGTGAGAAATAACAAATTCCTATTGTGATCTCTGTACTAGACCAGTCTCAATTCTCATACGATTTCAACACAGTACAGTCCCAAAATTCACCAAATTCAACATGTTTTCACAATACAACAACAACACGTCATGATAGACAATATACACATCACATCATGGCAAAACAACATCATATGTTTCATCAATTTTCATCACCAAGTCATCATATTATCATATGGGTTCAATTCACACAAAAGCAATATCATGAATAAGAACACACAACCACTATGGCAATTCATAATTTCAAACATGCCCATCATTACACAATACCCTTAGAAAGTTGGAACCCCACCCTTACCTTGGATTGACGATTACTAAGCCCCAACAATGGATTCTCTTGCCCTAGCCTCTTGATGTACTATTATCCTCTTCTTCTCTTTCTCGTTCTACGATCTGACTTTTTATAGAACACTTCCGTTTTCCTTGTTTTACTACTTTAGCCCTTGGACCCTAATATCCTATTCCACTTATGCCCTTCTACATAATAATAACTAAAAATAATTATTTAATTATTATTATCACCATATTATTCTAATATTCTGATTTAACTAATAATAGTAGTAATAATATCCTTCCACTCCTAAGTGTCTACACTATTAGTCATACACCCCCAATACCTTAACATCGATAATTTCTAAGGTAACTACCCCATAACAAAACATCACATTATAATAAAATACTCATCAACGCATATAAATACACAACATTAAATAATTAATTTATTAAAATAATTCAATATATAATTAGGGTGTTACAATATGCATGTTTAACTTGTCAAAAGTCAGATGTTAAGCATCAGAAGCCTTTGGGAATGATGCAATCGTTAGACATTCCAAATTGGAAATGGGGTAACATTTTGATGCACTTTGTGACTGGATTACTGAATACTCCTAGATGGCATGATGTAATTTGGGTGGTAGTTAATAGACTGACAAATTTGGCACATTTTATACCGATTAACATAGTTTTCCTTTTTAGAAGTTGGTAGCAATTTACATCTGTGTGATTGTGAAGTTGCATTGAGTTCTGTTGAGTATTGTTTTTAATAGAGACTCAAGTTTTACATCAGGATTTTGGGAGGGTTTACAAGGGGATTTAGGTTCTAAGCTGAGGTTGAGTTCTTCCTATCATCCATAGACAGATAGTCAGACAGAGATAGTTATTCATTCCTTGGAAGATTTGTTGAGAGCTTGTGTCCTTGAGCAATGAGGTGCTTGGGATAGTCATATTTCATTGGTAGAGTGAACTTACAATAATAGTTTCCACTCTAGGATTGGAATGACACCTTTTGAGACATTGTATGATCGGAGGTGTAGGACACCTTTGTTAGCATGAATCTGGTGAGAATGTAGTGCTTGGACCTGAGATTTTCCATCAGAGTGCAGAAAAGTTGAAACTAACTCAGAAAAAATGAAAGCTTTACAAACTAG
This sequence comes from Vicia faba, assembly GCA_948472305.1. Classification (NCBI taxonomy): domain Eukaryota; kingdom Viridiplantae; phylum Streptophyta; class Magnoliopsida; order Fabales; family Fabaceae; genus Vicia; species Vicia faba. The sequence continues at coordinate 317,644,809 of OX451738.1, read as the reverse complement.
GCAGAAGATTTACCATGATAATAGAAGGAAGAATCTTGAGTTTCAAGAAGGAGACCATGTATTTTTTAGAGTCACTCTGATGGCTGGTATCGGACATACTTTGAAATCGAGAAAGTATACTCCTCGATTTATCGGTCCGTATCAAATTTCTAATAGAGTTGAAGCGGTGGCTTATAGGGTGGCCTTTCCACCTAATATTTCAAATTTTCATGATGTATTCCACATTTCATAACTTTGGAAGTATGTTTCAGATGCGTCTCATGTGATCTCGATGGATGATGTGCAAGTAAGGGATAACCTTACAGTTGAAACCTTACCTATGAGGATTGAAGACCGCGAATTGAAAAAGTTAAGAGGCAAGGAGATTTATCTCGTGAAGGTAGTTTGGGGAGGCGTTGCCGAAGAGAACATGGCGTGGGAGTTGGAAAGTAGGATGTGAGAGGCATACTCAGAGTTTTTCGCATTAGGTAAATTTTTTAGGATAAAAATATTCTAAGTGGGGAGAGTTGTAATTCCCTGATTTATTTAATTAAATTTTCATAAAATTGTGTGATGTGTATGTGTTGGTTGATGTTTTTATGTGTTAGAGGAACCCTTGGGTGTAGGGTGGTAACCTTAGAATTATATTTTTTAAGGGTATGAGTGTGTTGAGTAAAAATGTAGAGAATTGGGGGTGGTAGAGGTAGAACTAATTTTTATCAGTAGTTATAATTGTTTGAATTATTTAAATAATATTAGTAGTAATTTAATTAAATAAGTATTTAGTTGGGATAATATTCATTTTAATTAGTTGGGGATAAATTATGATAATAATAATAATATAATAAGGAAAAGAGGAGAAGAGAGAGAGAGAGAGAGAGAGAGAGAGAGAGAGAGAGAGAGAGAGAGAGAGAGAGAGAGAGAGAGAGAGAGAGAGAGAGAGAGAGAACGCGAAAAAGAGAAAAGAAGATGAAAAGAGCTAGGGCATAGGAAGGAGAATCTCCACTAGAGAAGTGTCGAGCTCATCATCTAAGGTAAGGGTGGGACTTCCTCTTGTATTGGGATTGCATGATAATATGTGGGTGAGTGTTCTAATTTCTCTAGGATTGTTATTCCCTTCACTATGTTTTGTGCAATTTTATGTATCATGATGTGATTGTGTTGTATATTGTATAAATTAGGTGCTTATGGTGTAATTGGATGATTTGGTGTTCATGGAATGATGTGAATGATGTGTGTTATTTGCAAACAAAGTGTGGAATTTGGATACATGAGCTTTCATAAAAATTTGGGTTTTGAGATTGATATAGAAATGATTTTCGTAACCTAAAACTTGCAAAAAATTCTTATTGGTTCAGTGGTAACCGTTTACGGGTTTTGGCGTAACCAGTTACGCCTAAATGTTTTTTCAAAGAAATAATTTTTCGTAGGTGTAACCAGATATGAGTTTTGGTGTAACCGGTTACGCTGTCTAAAATTCTTAAAACTAGTTATTTTGGGAGGTGTAATCGGGTATCAGTTTTGGTGTAACCGATTACCACTGGAAAATTATGTATTCGGTGTTTCTAGACTTGATGTAACCAGTTACAAGTTTTGGTGTAACTGAAAAACAAATAAATTCATAACTTGAGCTTCGGGTGTCAGATTGAGGTATCGTTGGAAGTGTTACGAAGATGATATAATGTACTTTCATTTAAATATAGTTCCAGTTTCTGGAAATGGTTTAAATGATGTGTAATAGTGTCGTATGGTGTGTGGTTGTATGTTGTGGTGTGTTATCGGTGTGTGGAATGTATTCTGGTATATTATGTGTTACTATAATGCTAATGTTGAATGCATGTAAGATTTACTTTGGTGTTTAGTGGCTGGTGCTAGTATTGTACATTTATTAACAGTGAATATCATTGTACACATTTGTTGTTGTTTCATGTCATTGATGAGTCATGCATCATGGTGTTTGGATGGTGGTTCGCTTTTGGTGAGCCTCATTCTTATGATGGGGATTGAGTGCGAGTATCTAATTCCTATGGTGGGGGATTAGTGAAGTGTTAACTATGGTGATGGTAACTATTTTTGGTGGGCTCTGATCCTATGGTGGAGATCGAGAGCGAAATAAACTTGAGAGTTAATGTTTGGTACCACATGCATTGAGTAATAGATTTTGGTGTCACTGCATAGCATATATCATTTATTATAATGTTTAGGTGGTATGTGTAGCAGTAGAAATGTTGAGACTAAGTCATTAGATTGACTTAACTCGTATAGATCAAATAAAAATCGCCACTGCGCTTTATTGTTTCCAGAGGAAATGGGAAAAGAGCGAATAAACCAAAAAAGATGGGGAGAGAATCTAGGTACAGGGGTTGGTTATGAAAAGGGAAGGTATTAGCACCCTAAACATCTATGGTACTTCGTAGGAACCTCTTTGAAAATATGTGTATTTTTGCTATAAAAGGTGTATATAAAAATAGATGGCGGAGATGAGAAAAGAAGTATTTTTTTACAATTTTTGCACCCGCCACGGTTGTGAACCTTTAGTGCCTATGTACCACCTTGTGCGCAATAGAGGATCAGGGTAATCGTAGTTCACCTTAAAAACTTTAAAACACAAGTGTGTTGGTTAATTTTAAGAGAAGAGACATCAACGTCATATCCGAGTGGAAGACATACTTACTACCCACGATTATGAGAAAGGAGAATTTACATCATATCAAAGTGGAGGATAAAACTTGGATTTTAAAATCAATAAATTCTCACTCAACACCCAAGTGGAAAATATCTCACTTCACTACATATCGTAGAAGTATAGTAGCTCGCGTCAATACAAGAATCGACAAGAGTCTAATCTTTTGAGAAAAATTTTAAAGTAAAAAGCCAAAGTGGCAAAATGGTATGAATGAGTTTGATTGACTTTTAGTGTTCTAAAAAATGTCAAAGTATGATTAAGTTGGTTAAAGTTTAATTAAGAAAAGATTTTTAAAAATGCATGGACCTAAGTCCAAGTTTATTATGAAAGCGGTTCAAGTTAGAAAACAAGAAGAGTTTTGAAAAGGAGGGAGAAGATTTGGAAATTAAAGAAGATAGGAGGAGATGAAGGGACTATCTTAAAGAATAAAGTAAAATCTAAGGAAAAGAATCATCTAACCAACAAGAAGCCAACACTTGACATAAATAAGTCAATGTATAATTCCCATACTTTGGATTGAAACCAAGCAAGCAAAGATACTAAATCTCTCAAGAATACCAAGCTTCAAATGCATTAAGTCTTCAAAAATTGGGCAGAATAGCAGTTGTATACAAAGGAATTCTCAATAACAAACAAAGCATATAATCAGAATGGTGCACACAAATAAAATCAACCCAATGTCTTGGAGTAAACCCCAAGAACTTCATACAAAATAACAATAGAGTGTTGTACCCCAATTTTTGCCCCTAAGATCCCTTCATCATACCATTTTGTTTTAATCACCACAAGATCACATTAGGACTTTTGGTTCTTCTTCCTATCTTTAGCCTTACTCTTTGAGGAGTTACCAAGCACCTTGACTTGTTTTCTTTGGTGAACATGGATATTTTACTTTGATTTTCTCTCTAAATTAACAAATACAATATTGGTTTGTCTTACTTGTTAATAATGTAGGTAAAGGCAATGAGGATTAGCAAGTTGTATCATGGGTTCATGAGTTTATTTCCATGCCCTAGTCAAAGCTTGAGAGATTCAAACCTCACCAATGAAGTTGTTTTGAAATTGATATGGAAGTAGTTTTGGTGGCCATGAGTCCTCATCCTAATCTTAAACAAATTCTATTCACAAAGGAAGAATATGGGCACAAAAAGTTTGTTCAAACTTGGCAAAGTTCCACCAAGCTTTCTCTTGATCTATAAGCTAGGGTTTTGGACTTCAAAGGGACATATCTTACTCATCTTGTGGTATTTTTGAGTGGTTCCAAAAACATTCTTCTCTTCAATGAGTTACCAACAAATCACTTCAAAAGTTCCAAAGAGTTTTCATGTGGAAGGAACTTAATGAAGAAGAAAGATTACAAGTCACCCAGATGAATCCCCAATTTTCCATATGTGACTTCAAATGGTCATAACTTGGTAAATTTTTATCACCTTTGGACCATTCTTTTTTCATGATGATCCTAAAGATGTTTACTTCATGCCTTCTTTTATGTGCAAAGTGAGAAAATGGATGGAAGTTGCCTTGAGAATGCAAAAGATTATAGGTCATTTCATGATTTTTGGCCAACTTCAACAAGTCATAACTTGCTCAATTTTTGGATATTTGGAGTGGTTCAAATTGCAAAATTTCATTCAAGAGGTCTAATTCATTCCATCTTTTTTGATCAAAAGAAAATTCTAAGTTCAAGGCCATGTTTGGATGCAAGAGATTATAGGTCATTTTTTAAGAAGAATTTGAAATATTTCTAAGTATGGAAAGTCAACTCTTTTTCTTCAACTTTGACTCCATGTAGCTTTCAGCTCAAGCATCCATTTGATTCCATTCTTTTTCCATTACAAAGCTTGTTACCTCATCTTTCCAAAGCATCAAGAACTTTTCCCTAAGACTCCCTGAGGTGGAAATGCCATTGGATTGAACTTGGTAACTTGGAACTGAAGTTTCTCCATAAGTCAGAATTTGAAATCCATGTTTTGGCCTTTAAACATCAAATTAGCACACGTTTGTGATCTAAACATGTTTAACCAAGTTGCCAAAGTGGATTAGAGCCTTGAAACGCAAGGATTTTATGAGTTTTGATGCAAATCAGATCACACTTTGCTCGTGTATCAGGTTCACACGATTTCCCTCCAATTTGCATCATTCCACACGCTTAAGCATCCCATTTGATTCCCTATAAATAGAGGGTCATCCCCCATTCAATTTCCCAAGCTTAGATAACCAGAATCACCCTGCCAAACTTGCTTCACAACTCAGAATTCAGCTACTTCGAATCTTATTCTAAAGCCTTTATCAATCTATTTTTTCCATCAATTCACCTTCCTTGATCTTCCCTGAACCTAACCATACAATTACATTCAAGAATCTTACCCTACATTTCTCCATAGAAGTCCAGTTTCAGAGCTCTGCAACTCAACTTCAATAGGTAGATTCCTTCATCAATTCTTCAAAACGTTGGTATCATTGTGTTGCTCTCATTTCCCTGGTTCTAGTCGTAACACTTACTTTTATCTAGAAGCACGTTTTGACCATGAATTTTCAAATCCCCTTTCAAAACTTTCTCTCCAAATTGCTTGAGTTACAATTTATATAAATATGGCGCGAGGGTATGGTTGTCTTCGTCTTGAAGAGACGAAGCGAATGGCATAGGTCCGAGCTTCTGATTTTACAGTTTGAGAGATCTTCAATTTGTGAGGCTGGAGGTTGAAGATGACCAACGTGTCACCTTCTAACCAATGAAAGCGTGCCATTTGTTTTTTTGAATTTCTGATTTTATATTTAATTCAGTGCTTTATTCAGTAAAGACCATGATATGCACAGCACGCCAGATCCTTTGGATTTGATTACTAACGCGTTTTGACTCTCATCCAATGGTCCACATCTTTTTTTTATTTTCTTTTTCTGATTTTTATATTTTAATTGTTTTAAATTTCAAAAAATCATAGAAAATTCATTTTTAGTTCAAAAAACCCAAAAAAAATTATGAAAAATGTTTTTGATTATTCTCTTTCTGATTTTTATTTTTTCAGAATTTATTTTTGTGTTTTGGTATTTTTTATGAATTTTACACTTATTTGATTTGTTTAAAATGATTAAAAATACTTTTACACATTTTTTAAATTCTGAAAAAATTATGGAATGATCCAATGATATTGTGACAAATATTGGTGACCTTATTTTATTTTTGTTTCTGGTTTTTCTATTTTTTTACCATTTTTATTTATTTTACCCATTTATTTTAATTTTTAAAAATAGTTTCTGACTTTTAAAAATACCCAAAATTTTTATAAAAATATTTGGACCCATTTCTAATTTTTCTATGGTTTTATTTTTTATTTCTTGATTAATTTGAATATTATTGATATTTTCCCTATTTTTTTTTGTTTATTTTAACATTTTCCATCCTTTAATATATAGATTAAATATTATATTATTTTGTGAATATTTTCTAGCTGTCTTGGGTTGATTTTTTTTGGTCATGGCTTTACTAACATCATTGGATCCATGGTGTTGAGTTTAACTCCACAAAAAATGGATGAATGATTTTAATAATAGTTTGATTAAATATTAATTCAAATGTGGTTTTTCTTTTTACCCTAATTCCTCTTCATCTCATCCCCTTCTAATTGCACTAAATGTTGTTAGAGCATGATCTCTATATTATGTCTCAAAACAAATGGTGCATAGATTGCTATTGACCGGCCTCAAAATAGGTGCGACTTCTATATAAGTCCACTTACGATTGCTTAACATAGCGCTAAATTTTGTCCCGATTCGAGTAAATGATCATTCGTGGCCCAAACTTATGATTGCAAGCCCAAGTATGTTAATTTGATCTCTTTGATCCAATAATCTTGAGATTCATTGTGTGGAGGCTTTGGTTCTACCAATCCTCTAATGGATCTACAATACATTTGGTCAACGCGAATCACTTAAATATTGTTGATCATTAAATGGTACTTATGAGAATTCCAAATGGATGATATACTTGACAAAAAGCAAATGCAACTTCTTGTGTGGAGGCTTTGGTTCTACCAATCCTCTAATGAGTTCCAAATGTAAGTTTCAACATGATCATTCAAGTAATCACTAATTATTAACTTGTTTTATTTTATGCTTTTATTCTTTTATGCTTTATGTACTATTTACTTTCTAGCATTTTTCATTTCATGTCATTTTTCATCTTTGCTCATTTGAGCATTTATATTCTTGCCATTTTATTTTTGCTCACTTGAGATTTTCTTTTTTATTTTCTAAGATACTTAATAATCAACATAGACCCTAAAAAACTCTTAATGGTATTTGGACTATTTGGTTACCATCCTTGGCATTATGGAGCATGGGACTATTTCTTGGACTTAGGATTAGAAACCTTGGCCTATCTTGGAGACCTTGTGATTTTATCTGATTATTTTGTCTGGAGTTCTTGAGGTTTATCTCAAGACATTGGGTTGCTTGTTTGTTTTTGTGTGCAGGTTTTTGTGATTACACTCTTTGTTTGTAATCTGGAATTTACCTGTATACAGTCGTTACTCTGCCCAATTTTTGAAGACTTAATGTATTTGAAGAGGTCTAGTATCTTTGCTTGCTTGGTTTTAATCCAAAGAATGGGAATTTTATCTTGGCTCATAATGTCAAGTTTTGGCTTCTTGTTGGTTATATGGTCCTTATCCTTAGCTTTTACCTTGTGCTTTAGGATAGCCTCTTCTTCTCCTCCCATCTTCTTTAATTTTAAACATCTTCTCCCTCCTTTTGAAAACTCTTCTTGTTTTGAAACATAAACCACTTTCATAATAAACTTGGACTTATGTCCATGCATTTTTCAAAATAATTTTTATCAATAAAGTTCAATCAATTTAATAATACTTTGACACTTTTTTTGTGAGAAGACTAAAAGTCAATCAATCTTATTTCAAACCATTTTTCCACTTTGGCCTTTATCTTTAAACTTTTCTCAAAAGATTAGACTCTTGTCAATCCTTGTAGTGATGCAAACAACTATACTTCTACAATATTTAGTGAAGAGATGTATTTTCCACTTGGGTGTTGAGTGAGGCATTGTTGATTTTAAAATCCAAGCCATATGCTCCACTTTGAGATGATGCAAATTCTCCTTTCTCATGATTGTGGGTAGTAAGTATGTTTTCCACACGGACAATGACGATGATGTCTTATCTCTTAAAATCAACCAACACATTTGTATTTCAAATTTTTAAAAGAAGAACTACGTGTACCCTGATCCCCTATTGCACGAAAGGTGGTACGTAGGCACTAAAGGTTCGCAACCGCGGCGGATGCAAAAATCATAAAAAAATATATTTCTTTTCTCACCTCCATTATCCATTTTATATACAACACATTTTTCATAGCCAAAATATACAGATTTTTCAAAGAGGTTCCTGCGGAGTACCATAGATGTTTAGGGTGCTAATACCTTCCCTATGCATAACCAACCCCCTTACCTTGAATATTTCCCCCTCTTTTTGGGTTATACGCTCTTTTCCCATTCCTTTGGAAACAATAAAGTGCGGTGGCGATTTTTATTTTGATTTGTACAAAGTCTAGTCAACCCAATGGCTTAGTCTTGAACATTTCTACCACTACATAGAATCACAAGGTCCCAATGGTATCAAGGCTTCTTATCCTAAGTCCAAGAGGTACACAACTCCATAATGCCAAGGATAGTAACCAAATAGTCCAAGTAACATTAAAGTTTTTTAATGTTCAAGTTGGTTATTAAGTGTCTTCAAAAAGAAAAGAAAGCTCAAGTGAGCAAAATAAAAAAGACATAAAAATAAATGCTTAAATGAGCAAAGATAAAATGACATAAAGATAAATGCTCAAGTGAGCAAAGATGAAAATAACATGAAATATAAATGCTAAAGTAAATGGTGCATAAAAGTAAAGGCATAAAATAAAGGGAATAAAGTAAAAGCACAAAGTAAAGTCAATTGTTAGTGAATTAGAAGTTAGAGGTTAGTTTTATGACCATCTTGAAATTTGCATTTGAAAACTCATTAGAAGATTGATAAAATCAAAGCTTCTCAACAAAAAGTTTCATTTGCTTTTTGTCAAGTATATCATTCATTTCAAGTACTCAAGGAAAGCATATATGATCAACGATGTTTAAATGATTCACTTAGACCAAAATTTATGAAAAGTTCATTAGAGGATTGATAAGATCAAAGCCTCCTAACCATGAACCTCGAGGTTATTGGATAAAAGGTTTCAAATTAAATATATTTGGGCTTGGAAACATAGTTTTGGGCCACGAATGGTCACTTTTCGAATCGGGACAAATTTAGTGATATGTTAAGCAATCATAAGTTGACTTATGTAGAAGTTACATCTATTTTAAGGCCGGTCAATAGCAATATATATACCATATGTTAGAAAAATGATATGTAGATTATTCTCCAACAACATGTAGCACAAGTAATAAAGGGATAAGATGAAGAGGGAGGGGATGTATCAGATGAAATTAGGATTTCAAATATCATCAACATCATTCATCTATTTTGATGGATTTGGTTTTTCAACCTATCAACACCCAAGATCCAATAAGGTTGACGAACGTATCCCAAAATAACACTCAAATCAAGACCAAACAAAAATAATAAAATAATATTCAACAAAACAATATTTAAATGATTAATAAAAGGGAAATAATTGGTAAAATACACAAATTATATTAAAAAACCAAATAAAAATCCTTTGAAAAATTCAAAGGTCAAACATGACTCAATAAGTGTTGACAAAAAATTTCAGAATTTTTTAAAGTCAGAAACTATTTTTTAAAATTCAAATAAATAAACAAAATAAACCAGAAATTGTAAAAAAAAATAGTAAAATTAGAAATAAAAATAAAATGAGGTCACCAATATTTGTCAAGAGGCCATTGGACCCTTCGATGTTTTTTTCCAGAATTTAAAAATCAAGAAAAGTATTTTTAAACAATTCAAATAAAGTGAAAAATTATAAAACAAATACCAAGTCATAAAATAAAATTGTGAAAAATAAGAATCAAAAATAAGTATTTTTGAGAATTTTTTCAGAATTTTAGAAGTTGAAATGAATTTTTTATCAATTTTTTAAGGTTAAAGAAATTAAAATATAAAATCAAAAAATAAAATTAAAACTAAAAAGATGTAGACCATTGGATCAATGTCAAAACGTGTTAATAATCTTATCAAAGGGATCTGGCGCGTTGTGCATGATATGGACATTAGTGAATAAACCACCAGATCATTAATTAAAAAATAGATTTGGAAAAAACAAGTGGCGCCTTGTCATTGGTTGAGAGATGTCACGTTGGTCATCTTCAACCTCCGGCCACGTGCGAATTGCAGGTCTCACAAACTATAAAATCGGGAGCTTAGATTATTTCCATTTGCTTTCTCTCTTTAAGACGACTTCAATGGTACCCTCGCGAAAAAATTCATATTAACCACAGCTTAGTCAATTTGCAAAAAACCAGAAGGAAACAATTGAAAAGGGATTTTAAAATTCATGGTCAAAACACACTTCCAGTTAAAAACCAACAACGCTATGAGTATCAGAGTGATGAGAGCTACATTGTAGCAACAAATTTGGAGAGAATTGATGGAGGAATCTATTTGTTGAAGCTCAACTTCAGAGCTCTGAAACTTGACTTAGCTAGCACGATTTAGGACACTTCAAGACTTTAGAGGTATGAAAGGAGTTCAACAGAGGTTCTTTGGCTATCTAAAGCTTGTAAAATAAAGTAGAGGAGGTATCTATTTATAGGAGAAGTGAATGGAATCAAGAGGAGGATGAATGATGAAATTTGAGTGGAAATTACGCACACTTGTGATCATGAAGAAAGTGTGACCACATGTGCATCAAAACTCATCCAAATGATGCGTTTTGACACTCTAAATAATTCAAACATCTTTGCTAATCATTTTTAAGTGGAAACGAATGGTAATTTGGTGATTAGAAGCCATATTATGGAAATTTCAAATTGACTGCAAGTGATTTTTCCGTTTCAAAGCATCAACTTTACAACCATGCTGCAAATAGCTCAAGGACCTTTATGATACAATCTTGGATTTTGTAGAAAACTGAATAATCAAGATTGACAATATGCTTTAAAGTTTTCCAATTGGAGATATGAGTTGAAAGTTATGATCAATTGAAATTGGAAAAAACACATGGATTTGTGGACTTAGAAAAATTTCTAAGTTTTGAGCTCAAAAGTGACCTATAATCTCTTGCCTTCATGCATGGCATCCCACTCAAAATTAGGTTTTGGTCACGAATATGATATGAAATAGACTTTTTAAAGAGTATTTTGAAACTTGAATCATTCAAAAAATCCAAAAAATGAGAGAGTTATGACCTTGTGAAGTTGATGAAAATCCATGAAATGACCTATAATCTTTTGAGCTCTTAAGGCATCTTCTAACCATTTTCAAGCTTTGCACATAAAATAAAAGGTGAAGTTCACATCCTAAATGTTATTATGGAAAAATAATGGGCTAAAGGAGATAAAAATTGACCAAGTTATGATCATTTGAAGTCAAACCCTAAAATTCAAAGGCCTTTCAAGGAGACTTGTAATCTTTCTCAACCATTAGTAATCTTCCATTCAAAATTAGCCTTAGATTTCTGAATTGATCTTATTAAGGACCCTTTAAAGATAATCATGGATTTGGAATCAATCAAAAATCTCAAACAATGAGTAAGATATGGTCCTTAGAAGTTAACAAACCCTGGCTCAGAGAGTGTCAAAATGACTTGAAACCCCTTTCAACTTTTGATGATTTTTCTTGCACAATTGGATCTCTTCATGTGAAGAGAGTTGTTGTTAATGATGATAAGAATCCACAGAAAAAAGAAACAACTCTAAATGTTGAAAATTTAGAGAGTTATGCACTTGTGATCACTGAATCAAGAATTTTCTCAATTAGGTCAAACTTGTTGAGCCAACCTTAAATCTCTTTGAACTTTTTTTGGCAAAATAAGCATGATGAATCATAAGAGGCCTTGAAATGATGTTTTCTTGAATCACACTTAAAGATGGAGCTTAAGTCTCAATGAAGCTTATTGGATAAGGCATGGAAATAAACACATGAACCTATGAATCTTCTTGATGAATTCCACCAATAACTTTGGGGAGATATTGACCTAAATAAAGTTAGAGATCTCCTTGAACCACAAATGTTTGATTCCATAGACATGACCTTCAAGATTGATCTCTTGCGATCCATTAGAGAACCATTTGATTGAGAATCACCCCTCAAACCCTAGATTAGATGGTGAGATGGATGCAATTGTGATCACCTACAATATGAACATTCAAAGAAACATATCTACACATATTGATGTTAGTTAAAAGAACACATGGACAAGAGACACAATTCAAGGTGATTGGTAATCTCTCAAGAGCAAACTTAAAGATAGGATAAAGAGAGAAATAACCCTAATGCGTGCGTCTTGATGCAATATGACATGAGATGATGAGAAATCTTAGAGGCAAAAATAGGGTATAACAGTATGAAGTGTGCTTGTATAATGTATTTCTATGTTGGATTGTATGGTGTGTGGGTTGTTGAATGGGTGATTGTGTTGATATAATTATATGCTTACATATTATTATGTATTTCATTATATAATTGTGAATCTCACCCCTTCTATTTGAATGTTTCCTCCACGTGGGTAACGTGCAGATACATAGGAGTAGAAGCGTGGAAGTTAATGGGAGAGACTTATCTTCTTTATGTGTTTGTTGAGTCGGTGTCTGCTCTGATATGTAACACTGAGGTTGACGCTTGTTTTATTTATGTCAGGAGGAAAATATATGTACACATTTGTTGTTTGGATAATTTGTATAATGATAATTATTTATGATTATTGTTGTTATAACTCATGTTTGAGAAGTAAAAAACCAAATGTTATTGATGCCTTTCTGCTGCTAATAAAGTGTTGAAGTGTAGACTCATATTATGTTTTTTAATTAATGCATGTGTTATATATCTATTTGTATGAGTAGGTTGTTGATGAAAGTAGCATCCTAATTGTTTTGCTGTTTTATTTTACTCTGATTTGTATTTATAAATTACTATGTGGAATTAGTGTGTTACAGACGTACCCATAGCAAGGTCGATTGGGGAACTTCCTAAACAAATTATGGTGACTCTCTCTCTCTCATTTACTTTTACTTGTAAATTGAGAAAACTTTTTTTATGCAATTGATACATTAAGATCATCTCTTTGTTTAATTATTCAAATTGTTTTGTTGAGTTGATTATAGTCTACATGATTGTAATTGGATTTACATATCAACAAAACCATAGAAAAATATGTTTTGAATCGATTGCACACCAAGTGTTTGATAAATTGCTTATACAATTTATTTGATATTTCATTGGAAATAGATTAGTATTGTGTGATTTAAATTCAAACGTGGTTGCTGAAAACATATTGATTATTTTTCTCCTCTTACAAATTTGTTCTATCGGTTTAACGTATATCTAGTCTTTTTTCCATAACGGTTTATGAGTGAAACTCGGTCCCTTAAGTGTTTTGAGTGATGTCAAAAATACAAGTATCTTGTAGTCATCTGATTGAATATTATCTATGAGTTTGGTATGGAAATTTGATCATTGGGAAGTCATAGGTTATTTGGGAATTATTAAAAGTTACCTTGAAATTGAGTCAAGTCACTAAAAATCTACATTTGGTCATATTTTCGTTGCATGTGTCGACACATCCGTTTTTCAGGTCGACACATGTAACTCATTTTTAAAGCCTGCAAGCTTCTGTAAGTCTTAGGCCGACACATGTATATTTCAAATCGACACATACTGAAGCTTTTCTGAAAATGCAGAAATTCTTATTTTATATGTCGACACATCCACTTTTCAGGTCGACACATTTGCTACTATTTTAAAGTTTGTAGCTTCTATAACTTTCCGGTCGACACATTCTATTCAAAAATCACATATGTGTCGACACATACGATTCTTAGGTCGACACATACTACTTTAGTTGGTCAATTTTTTAAAATTCTCTATTCCAAATTTATCCCTCCTTGTCCTAAAAGGTTACAAAACTATAAATACTCTTTCATGCATTATTCCAAGTTGTTCAAAACCATAAAAATTAGTCTATTTATCTCATCATCTTCAACCTCCAATCTATGCATACACACTGATATTACATTATAGCAATGTTCTGTTGGGGGCCACCTAGACGAGGATTGCGAGTGTCTAATTGTGTATTGGGTTGATTTTTGTAGGGGTTTTCATCCAAGCAAAAACATCAGATTTGTCCTCCAAGATCATTGGTTGATTTAGGGGTTTTCGTGCAAGACCGTTCGAGAAGGAATCATCCATGTAAATCATCTTGGAGTGTTTGAAATCTTTACAAGGAACCTTGGAGTGTTTGAAATCTTTTCAAGGAAGTAGCAAATATTGGAAGATAAAACCAAAGGTCTTGTGTTTGATAGAGTGAAATCATATTTACTCGGGTGAAATCCCTTGGAGTGTTTAAAATATTTATAAGGAAGTAGCTTAAGCGGAAAATAGGTTGCATCTATTGGTTCTTGGTCTTGCTCAAGATCAAAAGAAGAGAAAGGGTGCAATCAATAATAAGCTTAGGGTTTATGGAGGTGCTCTTTAACACTTCTCTTGATTCAACAATTTTGCATAGTAAGAATTATCTTAATTACATTAGAATTAGGTGCAGACGTACCCACACGCAAGGACGATAGTGGGGAACTGTGAAGATAAATTTCTTGTGTCTCTTTTATTTTTGCTTTTACTTGCTTTGATTTTCATTGATTAATTTATCGAATACCATTATGTTATCAATTGAATTGTAAGAATTTTCCTAATCAGTTTTTGATTTTAAATCTAGTGTTGATATAGCTTATAAGCACTTTTGATTATAAGTGGTTTTGTGTATCAACACAATCAAAGGAAAAATTCTGAAAATTCACTTGCAGACCAAGCGTTTGATAAATTGATTCAACTAGTTCTTTTTATATTGTCATTGGAAATAGCCTTGCAAGTAATTTTCATTGAACGAAAAATAAGTTGCAAAGTGATTCAAAGTTATTAATTCATATTATCATTCATATTCCATATTATTTTTGTTCTACTGTTTGCATATCTGAGCTTCCCAATAAGGTTTCGCATAGATGAAAAATTAAAAAAAGCTTTTACTACTTTGATAAGCCTTTTTCAAAATCAAATTTATTTGGATATTTTTAAAGGGGTATCTGTTCACCCCCCCCCCCCCCCCCCCCCCCTCCCCCCTCTAGATATCGTTGTCATCATCTAATACGGTTCGGATAGACGATTGTCAATCCGAGTTTGTTTTCGCGCGCCATAGTAAAACCTTTTAAAACAAAAATTTTATTAAGAAAAATTCATTTGCAATCTATTTACCCCTCTAGATCGTAGCCTCTCGTCTAACAAACTTTCGATACAATGATCCCTATTCAAACTAGGCTCTAATACTATTTTGTTGGGAAATAATCAAATAATCATAATAATTTTCAAGCGGAATACTTTTTCAAACCTGTGCAATTTAAATAGACAATCAGTAGAACCAATTTGAGAGCACAATAATAACATAAAATTTAAATAGCAAGAACACCAAATTTTTATCGTGAAATACTTCCCTGAAAGTGAGAGAATAAAAACCATGAGACTTAATCTAATAAAACCTTTCATTATTTCAATAATAGAAATACAAAAATTCTTCCTAGTAACACTAGGGAATAACAAATTTCGTCAATAAACAATAAAGTTGGAAAAAAATCACTCCAACTAACACCTCCATAAATTGTGGGTATACCAAAAAAACTCTAAGAGAAGGTGAAATTACTCGACAAGAATATCAATAAAATTAGCTAGGTAAAACACTCTTCTATCACTTGTGTTTTTTCTTATGCTCTAAAACCCTTGCACTCTTCTTTGAAATTTATGTAAGTTGGTTATTTGTTGTGTTGATTTAGGATTAAAAAAATCCCTTAAATAGATGTCAAATGGGTTTGACCCAAATAAAATAAATCTAATAAAATATTTTTTTTCTTTTATTATTTTTCTCTTTTTTCTCTAAATAAATGGTGGGTCCCACTTTAGGAGGGAGTCCACTCTGCTCCCATCAAATAACTAATTTATATATTAGAGAAGTGATACTTTGACATCCAGTTCATATACTACACCGTATTTCACTATTCACTAATACGATGAATAATAAAATATTATAATAATAAATATTTATATATATATATATATATATATATATATATATATATATATATATATATATATATATTTATATTTATATATATATATATATATATATATATATATATATATATATATATATATATATATATATATATATATATATATATATATATATATATATATATATATATATATATATATATATATATATATATACTAGTGTGTATACCCGTGTGAGGTATGGGATAAAATTTCGTATACTAAAAAAAGATATTTTATAACTATTTATAGTTTACAAAAGAAATCCATGTCAAATATCTCACTTTTCATAAAATATATTTCTCTTCTTATACTCAAAATATACCTTAGTTAGTAAGACATTTATCAATGGATGAAAATGATTCACTTGATTGTGAATTTTGAGAATTATATTAATTCTTCTAGTCAGAGTTCGAGTTTTCGATACATAAATATCAAGATAAAAATATTTGCATTGTTTAGACTTAAGTGATTCTTCAATAGAGGAAATATTTAACACAACTTTGGAGGAAAACTCAATCTTGAGGTTTCATTGTAGGGAAGAGAAGAACCTCCTGTTAAGATAAAGGACAAAAGATTATAAGAAATTGCCAAAATAAAGTGCACATGTAGATAGATAGAGATAGAGGCGGAGAAAAAAAGAGAAAGAACCTTAATATTATGGGAATCAATCAATAACATGGTCAACCTATCAATACCTAAACCCCAACCTCCAGTTGGTGGAAAACCATACTCTAAAGTGGTACAAAATGTCTCGTCTAAGGCCATTGTTTCATCATCACCGAATTGTCAATCCTGATATTCATGGAAAATAAAAGTCACATCTATTATTTCAAAGGAAATGGCCAACCAATTTAGCATAATTATTTTAATGAAATAGTTTCATATTTTATTACCTTGAGTTGCTTAGCAAATCTTTGTCGTTGTACCACAGGGTCATTCAATTTAGTATACGCACTGCAATACAACACAGACAACAGTTAAATGCATTTTCTCCATACTGATTGGGGATTTGTTACATATATGAATTAAAAAAATCTAAATTTTTTGTCATGAACCATATATAGACTATTCAACACTGAATATTTCTTTAAAAAAATCTTGGGATTTCCTCTAATTTTTAAACCATAAATTATATATGGACTATTCAACTACTTAATTATGCCAAACAAACACAAAACTGATATTGAAATCTTATCTTAGTCTTATCTATATCAAACTAAAAAAGTAAGAGTATGTATAGCATAAAAAATAACAGATACAATTCGAAAACAAAATATGTGTCATTGTTGTTAGTGCGTGAGACACTTTTAGTGAGGAGAGAATAATAAAGGAAATAAAGATTTGTATTATTGAATTGTACAAATAATTATACAAACTAGGACTATTTATATACAACCTTAATTGGGTTTGGGTCTACACAACTTGAATTATATATAAATATTAAATCTAATCAAATCTAATCTAATCTAATATTTTAACAAATCTAGTTTAATATTTCAACACACCCTCATAATCCAAGTTGTCAAACATTCTCAAAAATAATCAATATGAACTATTCCTAATTTCTTTCTCAAATTCAGGAATTTGTCAATCTTCAATCCTTTAGTGAAAATGTCGGCCAATTGTGTTCACTCGACCAATGTCTTACTTCAAGTTTACCTCGATTTACCTTTTCCTCAAGAAGTGAAACCTTACTTCAATATGTTTACTTCTTCCATGCAGAACTGGATTCTTCTAGATTTATGGTTGGCTTGTTGTCGATTTGCAATACAAGAGGTTTCTTCACTTCGACCTTGATTTCTTCAAGTACAGACCTGATCCAAATTGCTTGATATGCAGTATAGGATCCTGTTATATATTCAGCTTCGGAAGATGATAATTCCACAACAGCTTGTTTCTTCGAACACCATGAGATTGGGGCACCAAATACTTGAAAGAAATATTCAGTTGTGCTTCTTCGATCTTCCTTACCTCCACACTAATCTACATCTAAAAACCAATTAACTATTGCTTCTTTGTCTTCAAAATCTCGTCGAAATAGTATTCCATAATTTATCGAACCCTTCAAATATCTCAAGATTCTTATTGCAGCCTTCATATGTTACACTCTTGGTTCACTCATATATCTGCTTACTAATCCTACAGCGAAACCTATATCAGGTCGACTGTTGCACACATACCTCAGAAAACCTACAATTGTCTTGAACAAAGTTATATCGACTTTGTCTTCCTCTACATTCTTCTCCAATTTTACATTTGGTTCAACGTATGAGGATGCAGGATTAGAATCATCCATTATGAAGCTCTTGAGTATTTCTTTGACATACTTCCTTTTATGTAGCACCATACCTTACTTCAACATTTGAAATTTCATACCTAAGATGTAAGTCTAAGAGTGCCTAAGAGGGGGGGTGAATTAGGTATAAAACAAATTTATTCGGTTTTATGAGAATACTTGTAGTAATTTGTGGTTAAGTGTTTGAAGGTTTTTGACTATATCTTATCTTTTCTTGATTATGGGGATGAAAACGATAAAAGCGGAAAAGTAAAGAACACGGCGATATATCCTGGTTCCCCTCACAATGCGAGAGTACTCCAGTCCCCTTTCCAACATGAAAGAGATTTCACTATAGTTTAGAATGATTGTACAACCTATGCTTACTATCTAACCTATAGGGTGACCAAAGGTTCTTAACACCTTTAAGGTCAAATAAACACTAATGTGAATGAAGAACAATCCTCTTCAAATCACAATACTTACTTCCAACAATCCTGGATAGTAAGAGAATACTTTCTTTTTGTAATACAATGATTTATTTGAAAGAGATGGAGAGCACTATCAATCTTTGATTGATCTTCTTCTTCAAGAAAGAAACAATTCTCAAGCAATGATTATAAATGTTCACAATGAATGTATGAAACTTGTAATGATTTCTTAATGAAAATGTATATGGCAAGTTTCACAAAATTTATAATTTGTAAGAACACTTGAAAGTTTGTAAGAATATGCAAATTTGAATGATGAAAATTGTTAATTGAAGAAGGTTATTTGAATTTGAAAATCTGCACAATTTATAATGTCACAAATACCTCTTCATTCATGCCATTTGATATGAAAAGATGCAATGCAATCATGAAAGAATACCATTTGAATTATGTTCAAAAAACAAAAGAAAATTTGTACTGGTTTGCTGGGAACCGGTTCCGACCCAGGCAGAACCCGGTTCTTAGAGAACGTTATAACCCAGAATTCAAAAATAACACGCAGGAACCGGTTCCCCTATAGGTACAACCCGGTTCCTGGTACAAATTCCAGGGAAGTGTTTTTTGAACAAGTTTGGAACCCGGTTCCCTGTTAGGTAGGAACCGGTTCCTGAAAGTTTATTTTCAAAAAATCCTTTTGAAAAAGATCTCAAACATAGTTTTTCTTATTGTTAAAAATGTGGGATATGTATATGATTATGAATGCATATTTGTGAACATCTATATTCAAGTTTAAGAATTATTTATACCTTTTGACATTTGTTGTTTCTTTAATAATTCTTCTTCTAATCTTCAAGACTTGTAACAAGGTTTTATATGATATTGATAAACTTTTTGCACATCCTTTGAATGTTGATATCCATGTTGTCTTCATCAAAACCAATGCTTTCAACATGACTTGAGAAGCTTGCAATTACATTCTCCTCCTTTTTGATGATGACAACCAAGTCTTGAAAACAATTCTTGAAATGTTTATGTTGTTTTGTGTAGCAAAAATGTTAAGCAAATGCAAGGCTCCCCCTAAATTGTATGCTCCCCCTAAGTCCATGATTCTTTGAATTTTGGAGTGAGTTTTATGATAGTTATTTTGGCCTGCAATTTCTTTGAAACAAAACAACACATATGCATATTCTTCTCCCCCTTTGTTAACATCAAAAAGGATGGGGAAAAAGAGTGAAACAAATTCATTTAAAAAACATATAAAAGAAGGAGTAGAAGCAAACACCGTGTTTAAGCAAGCATCTTTTAGATTTAATCTTGTTGATACTCCTTGGCTAATGTCACCAATAATTTTGTCAATAGGATGGTCTCTATGAGTTCTCCATTCTTGTGGTAGATCATTGATGTTTGAATCTTGTTGTACAATGTCTTCTTGATTTTCTGGTGATTTCACAACTTGATCATTTGAAAGTTCTTCCGGGGGTAAATCTATAGGATCATCATCATCACACACAACTACTTCCTCTTCGTCGGATTTCTCGTCAAACTTACCGAGATTGTCTTTGTCATTGTTAAGAACAAAACACTTGCATCCAAAAATTGGAAGTGAGCAATATTTGGCTTTCTTCCTTTGAAGAGTTCATATGGAGTCTTCTTTATTATAGGTCTAATGATAACTCGATTTCCAACATAACATGTCGTACTAACCGCATCCGCCCAAAAATATTTAGGAAGATTTACATCACTAAGCATTGTTCTTGCAAGTTCCACTAGAAACCTATTCTTTCTTTCAACTACTCCATTTTGTTGTGGAGTTCTAGGTGCTGAAAAATTATGAGAGATACCATGTTCTTCACAAAATTCATCAAATTGTGCATTTTGAAATTCTCCACCATGATCACTTCTTATGGATACAATCTTTAGTGATTTTTCATTTTGGATTTGCTTAGAATACTTCTTAAAAGCTTTAAAGGCATCACTTTTCTGCACAAGAAACAAAGTCCAAGAATATCTAGAAAAATCATCAATAATAACCAAAGCGAATACATTACCTCCGAAGCTTTTTGTTCTTGATGGACCAAAGAGATCCATGTGTAACAATTGTAGTGGCCTTGTAGTAGACACCACATTCTTAGATTTGAAAGATGATTTTGTTTGTTTCCCTTTTTGACAAGCATCACAAAGTCTATCTTTGACAAATTTTCTCTTAGGCAAACCAATGACAAGATCACGCTTGATTAGTTTATTCAAGTGTTCCATATGAATATGAGCAATCCTTTTGTGCCAAAGCCATGAATCATCATTGTTTGCCATGATACATTTTACCTTCAAGGATGGATCATCAAAATCATAAATATATTTAATTCTTTTTCCTTTGAGCTTTACCTCATTGGTTGCCTCATCCATAATAAGGTATTCTTCTTTGTTGAATTTGATCTTGAACCCTCTATCGCAAAGTTGACTTATGCTAAGAAGGTTGTGCTTTAATCCTTCAACATAGAGAACATACTCAATTTGAATGGATGGAGGTGTGCCAACTATTCCAACGCCAAGTATCTTTCCTTTGGTGTTATCTCCATAGGTGACATACCCTTTGGCTTTATGTACTAGATATGAAAATTAGTGTACATCTCCTGTCATATGCTTTGAACATCCACTATCAAGATACCAAACATTTGATGTGGATTTCAAGCATACCTACAAAAACAAATTATTTCTTGTTAGGTACCCAAGTTGCCTTGGATCCTTCATAGTTAGTTCCCTTTTTCACCCATGCATAATGTCCACTAGCCATACTGAAATTTCTAATATAGCATGCATTGGGTGTGTGTCCAATAATACCACAGTAAAAACAGTTTGGATCAAATTTGCTCTTGTATCTAGGAATTTGTTTTATTTTAGATACATTAGCCTTTTTCTTTTGATGATTATGAACAACTTGCTTCTTTTCTACTTTCTTGGGATTGGAACTATTACTAGCCTTTACAAAAATAGTGGGATTGTTACTTGGTTTCTTAGTATTCACATAACCTAGACCTCTTTTATCATTTGGATAACGTTGTTGGCTTAGTGATCCTTCCAATCCTATTTGTCCTTTTTCATATCGTTCAATGACTCTTTTCAATTGAACAATTTGAAAGACATTTGATTCACACTTGGAGCATGCAAATTTTTCCTTTTCTTTAATAAAATTCTGTTTTTGAAGATCAAAATCTTTAGTCATGGTGTCAATTTTTTCTAGACAAATTAGAAGTTCTTTTTCTTATTTTGACACCTTTTTGTATAAACTTTTGCATTCTTTCAAGAGTTCATCAATTGCACCTTGAACATCATCATCAAAAAGATTAAATTCATTACTAACCTCTTCTTCATCGTCGTAGTGATGTGAAGCCATCAATGCTAGATTTGCACTTTCGTCACTATCCGAATCGGATGAAGAACTTATCTCATTATCTTCCCATGCAACATAAGCCCTTTTGTTCTTGAACTCCTTTTTGCCTTTGAATCCATTTTTCTTGGAGAGTTTTGGACAATCCGACTTTATGTGACCTTGCTTTCCACATTCATAGCATGTGACATCTTGTGTTGATGTGGAGGCTTCTTTATCTTTATGCTTATAAAATTTCTTTCTTTTTACAAGAAGAAAGAAGTTTTCATCTTCCTCCGATGCATCTTTATCTTGACTTTCTTTTGAATCAACTTTCAAGGCAATGCCTTTGGATTTCTTCTCATGATTCTCATGTTTTTCAAGCCTTCCAAGTTCCGTCTCATATTCTTGAAGCTTTCTGAAAAGTGTTGCGGAAGTCATAGTTGCTAGGCTTTTCTTTTCGGATATTGTCGTCACTTTTGGTTGTCATTCCCTAGTTAAAGACCTAAGCACTTTAAGATTTAATTCATCGTTAGTTAAAGTCTTACCGAGTGCCTTCAAATGGTTTGTCAAGTGAACGAATCTCTTTTGCAAGTCAAGGATGGATTCTCCGGGCAGCATTCTGAATAATTCATATTCTTGACTCAAAGTGTTCAATCTAGACCTTTTGACTTCGGCGGTTCCTTCATGAGTTTCTACAAGAGAATCCCAAATTTCCTTTGTCGTTGTACATGCCGATACTCGGAAAAATTCATCCATACTAAGAGCACTTTGGAGAATATTGATTGCCTTTTTGTCAAAGAGAACTTTTTTCTTGTCATCGTCATCCCATGATGCTTTAGGCTTTGATGACCCAACACCATTGACAACACACACCGGAGTAAATGGACCATTCTCAACAGCATTCCATATTTCTTCTCCTTGCGCTTCAAGATGAGCCTTCATGCGAATTTTCCAAAAGTCAAAGTATTCACCATAAAACAATGGAGGCTTGTTGTTACTACCACCATCTTTGAAAACCGGATTTTGATTTGCGGAAGCCATTCTGGATCTTTAGGAACAAGTTACCTATAACTTGCTCTGATGCCAATTGTAAGTCTAAGAGTGCCTAAGAGGGGGGGTGAATTAGGTATAAAAAAATTTATTCGGTTTTATGAGAATACTTGTAGTAATTTGTGGTTAAGTGTTTGAAGGTTTTTGACTATATCTTATCTTTTCTTGATTATGGTGATGAAAACGATAAAAGCGGAAAAGTAAAGAACACGGCGATATATCCTGGTTCCCCTTACAATCCGAGAGTACTCCAGTCCCCTTTCCAACACGAAAGAGATTTCACTATAGTTTAGAATGATTGTACAGCCTATGCTTACTATCTAACCTATAGGGTGACCAAAGGTTCTTAACACCTTTAAGGTCAAACAAACACTAATGTGAATGAAGAATAATCCTCTTCAAATCACAACACTTACTTCCAACAATCCTGGATAGTAAGGGAATACTTTCTTTTTGTAATACAATGATTTATTTGAAAGAGATGGAGAGCACTATCAATCTTTGATTGATCTTCTTCTTCAAGAAAGAAACAATTCTCAAGCAATGATTATAAATGTTCACAATGAATGTATGAAACTTGTAATTATTTCTTAATGAAAATGTATATGGCAAGTTTCACAAAATTTATGATTTGTAAGAACACTTGAAAGTTTGTAAGAATATGCAAATTTGAATGATGAAATTGTTAATTGAAGAAGGTTATTTGAATTTGAAAATCTGCACAATTTATAATGTCACAAATACCTCTTCATTCATGCCATTTGATATGAAAAGATGAAATGCAATCATGAAAGAATACCATTTGAATTATGTTCAAAAAACAAAAGAAAATATGTACTGGTTCGCTGGGAACCGGTTACGACCCAGGCAGAACCCGGTTCTTAGAGAACGTTATAACCCAAAATTCAAAAATAACACGCAGGAACCGGTTCCCCTATAGGTATAACCCGGTTCCTGGTACAAATTCCAGGGAAGTGTTTTTTGAACAAGTTTGGAACTCGGTTCCCTGTTAGGTAGGAACCGGTTCCTGAAAGTTTATTTTCAAAAAATCCTTTTAAAAAAGATCTCAAACATAGTTTTTCTTATTGTTAAAAATGTGGGATATGTATATGATTATGAATGCATATTTGTGAACATCTATATTCAAGTTTAAGAATTATTTATACCTTTTGACATTTGTTGTTTCTTTAATAATTCTTCTTCTAATCTTCAAGACTTGTAACAAGATTTTATATGATATTGATAAACTTTTTACACATCCTTTGAATGTTGATATCCATGTTGTCTTCATCAAAACCAATGCTTTAAACATGACTTGAGAAGCTTGCAATTACATAAGAAATAAGACAATTTTCCCAGATCAGACATTTCAAATTCCTTCATCATCAGCTCTTTGAACTTCAACAAGTTCTCCAAGCTATTTCCAGTTACTATGAAGTCATCAACATATAAGAAAATGATTGTTATATCTTGTGCTACAACCTGAACATAGACACCATACTCAGATTTGCATTTGACAAATCCCAATTCGACTAAGTATGAGTCGATCTTCCTGTTCCATGCCCTAGGTGCCTGCTTGAGGCCATAGAGTGCATTGTGCAACTTATATACTTTACTCACTTCCTTATGAATCACAAATCCTAGAGGTTGTGTGACATAAACCTCTTCGTCTAAAGGATCATTCAGAAATGTTTATTTCACATCTAAATAAAATGTCGACCAGCCTTGGTTGCATACCAATGCTATCACTAGTCGAACAGTCTCCAATCTTGCTACTGGATCAAATACTTAAGAGTAGTCGAGTCCTTCTCATTGAATAAACCCTCGAGCTACTAATCTTGATTTATGTCTTTCTATCGAACCATCAGCATTGTGTTTCAACTTGAATACCCATTTTACTTTGATAGCTTTTGTATATGCTAGAAATTAGACTAACTCTCATGTGTTGTTTCTTTCGATTGCCTGTAACTCTTCGATCATAACTAACTTTCACTGTTTAGTCTTCAAAGCTTCGCCATAGTTAATTGGTTCAACACCTGCAAGTAAAGCAAAATGAATTAATTCTCCATTTGGTATGACTTCATCATCACCCACCACTTCATAATCATGAATTCTTGTTGGAAGAACTCTATTTGAGGTCTTTGGCTTGTTTCAACCACAACCTCTTTGACTTTATCTTTATCGAGAATTTCAACAACTGCTTCTTCTTCGACTTAACTGGATTCTCAAAAATTCCTTCGACCTCTACTTCATTAGTTTCTTCATCGACATCAGAACTCATCAAAGGCTTGTTAATTGAATTTCTAGAATTCCAATCCCAGAAAGAATTTTCATTAATCACAATATCTCGACTCAATACATTCTTCTCATTAATTGGTTTGAATAGTCGGTATGCACCACTTTTATGATATCCTGCCAGAATCATAAGTTCACTCTTGTCATCAAGCTTCCTTCTTCTCGCATCAGGAATATGCTTGTAACACATAGAGCCAAACACCCTAAATGACTTAATGATGGTCGTTTTCTGCTCCACACTTCTTCAGAAACCTTGTTCTTCAATATCTTAGTATGACACTTATTCAAAATATAAACTACAGTCGAAACAGCTTCTCCCCATAAATACTTTGGCAAACTCTTTTGCTTCAGCATGCATCTCACCATATCTAATATGTTTTTGTTTCTTCTTTCAACAATTCCATTATGTTGAAGTGTATAAGTAGCAGTTACCTCATGATCAACACCATGTTCTGCACAGAAACCTTCAAACATCTTGGATGTGTATTCGCCACCTCCATCTGTTTGCAGAACTTTGATCTTCTTTTCACTCTAATTTTCGACAAGTATCTTGAATCTCTTAAAGATTTCGAGTACTTGATCCTTTCGTTTGATCACATAGCTCCATAGCTTTCGACTAAACTCATCAATAAATGAAACAAAATATCTATTTCCACCAATTGTATGTTCTTCGAATAGACCACATACATCTGAATGTATCAGTTCGAGTATGCAAGTTGATCACATTGGCATAGTAGAAATGAAAGAATTTCTGGATTGCTTTCCTACTAAACAACCTTCACAACGTTTTTTTGGCATCTTAAGACTTGGAATTCCAGTAACCATATCTTGAGTAGTCAGTTGATTGAGTGATTGAAAATTCAAATGTCCAAACCTAAAATGTCACAACCAACTATTCTTGTGGTCAACAACAGTTTTCAAACATTGAACTTCAGTCGAACTGATCATAGTCTTAAATGTCCCGTTCTTTGACAACAGAGATTTTAAGACCAAATTGTTCTTGGTGTCGAACAATTTCAAAACTCCATCTTTCATGACAAATGAGAAACCTTTTTCGACTAGTTGTCCAACACTTAGCAAGTTGCACTTTACTCCAGGTACATAAAGCACATCTTTGATCATAGCTTTCCCTCCATTACTCATTTGAAAGACTATATTGTCAGTACCTCCTGCTTGCAACGAACTATTATCAGCAAGTTTTACCTTGCTCTTCTTCAACTCGTCAAAATATGTCAACCACACTTTTTGACCAGTCATGTGGTTTGAGCAGCCTGAGTCAAGAAACCAGATCTTGGATTCGACATGGTTATCTATAACTGCACCCATAACCACCATACCACCTTCAAAATCATCTGAATCTTAGCGTGCAAGGTTCGCTCCTTTGTCCTTGCCTGTCGATCCCTTGTCTTTTATGTACCAATAATTCTTGGCTACGTGACCCCACTTTTAACAGTTATAACATTGCACGCCTTTTTTTATCTTCTTTGTACTTTCGATAGTTTCCTCCTCCTCCTTTCGAGGATTCAGAAGCTCCATCTTTGACCTGATGTCTATGTGGTTTCGACCAAGACTTCTTACCCTAATTCTTGTCGAACATGCCTTTGAATTTGTTGGAACCACCATCCTTTTTCCATGACTAAACTTGCAGAGCTTGTATCGAGTCTTGCACTCCTTTCCTTTTGACAATCATCATCTCATGCGCCTCCAACGAACCAACCAAATCTTCCACTTTAGTGGTTTCAAGATTGTTGGATTCTTGAATAGCTATGATAATGTGATCAAAGTAGGAGGTCAACGTTCTCATTACCTTCTCAACTATCATTTTATCAATTATGGTTTCACCACAACCCTTCATGAGATGGACGAGTTTCTAAAACTTCGACACATATTCTCCAAACTTTTCATCTTCTCCCATCGACAACAACTCATATTGTCGATGCAAGGTTTGTAACTTGATAACCTTGACTTCCTCACCTCCTTCGTAATACTTCACCAGAATATCCCATGCCCCCTTCGTCATTTCAGCATGAGAGATTCTGTCGAAATTAGAAGCATCGATCGCCGTCTGAATGCAATAAGAAGCCTTGCAATCTTTCTTCTTGACTTTGTTGTGGGCTTTTTTCTGTTTGTCGGTTGCATTTACAGCCAACGCAGGAACACCGTCGGTAACCACTTATAGGGTTTCATGGAAGCCAAACAATAATTGCATCTACTTTTTTCATCGAATCTAATTCTTGTCGTCAAGTATTGGAAGAGAATTCATAATGCCCTTATCCCTAGCCATCTTCGTAGCGGTTGATTCACTTGCCCTAGAAACACGATCTCTGGCGTGAAATTCTTGAGAACTCGATTAAGAACAATAATCGTAAGCTTTGGATACCAATTTGTTAGTACGTGAGACACTTTTAGTAAGGAGAGAATAATAAAGGAAATAAGGATTTGTATTATTGAATTGTACAAATAATGATACAGACTATGACTATTTATATACAATCCTAATTGAATTTGGGTCTACACAACTTGAATTAAATATTTAAATATTAAATCAAATAAAATCTAATCTAATCTAATATTTTAACAAATCTAATTTAATATTTCAACGATTGCTAAAAAAAATCTATAATAAACTTTTACATAAATATACAAATAATAAATAAGTCATAGCCATAAAAATAAGGGGTAAAAGAAAATGATATTACCTTATCCAACAAACATGTAGTTGCTTCAGAAGGGAGGCATTTGATTTCGCACTTCAAATAGACAACAATCTACTCTAATCCTTCAATCATATCAATCCTTCTGCAACAATAAAAAAAAAAAAATCAAATAAATGGTTGCAATATGAGATTAGTAGGATTGTAAACTAAAATATTAATAGAAATATTATGGCATTTAAATACCTAGTAAATGCTCACCACTCAACATGTTCTCTGTTAACTCCATTACGTTATTGTAGTCAATATAATCCATATAAAACTCGCAGGTAGTAAACTCAAGATTGTTAAGTAAAATTTATACCCTCATTTCTAAAATTG
Source organism: Vicia faba (assembly GCA_948472305.1). Lineage (NCBI taxonomy): Eukaryota > Viridiplantae > Streptophyta > Magnoliopsida > Fabales > Fabaceae > Vicia > Vicia faba. The sequence goes on along the minus strand of OX451738.1, from coordinate 317,616,426 downwards.
CTTCCAAATTTCATAAACACAGTTCAGCCCACCTATAACCAACTCCTTGAGATAAAGTTCTAGAGCAATTCTCATGAATAATCTCATGTTAAGGTCGTTATGATGAGTTACAAATGACTTAGCAGCAGCACCACCGGCAATCATATTCATCATAGGTGTTTCAACCTAACAGCGGTGGAAAAGTAGGTGAATGGAAGAAAAGAAATCACAGGAATCCAACATGAGAATATTCAAGGCACAAAACAAACCTCTAAGAAATCAAGCTTGTCCAAGAAGGACCTAATGTTAGTTTCCTATGAGAAAAGATGCTTAATAGAATAAATCAAATATTATCGGTACATAAAATATATTATGATAGAAAGAAAACAGGGGATCAAAATACTTGCCTAACAGTACATATGTTATAAGCATAACATTGGTTTCAAAGTATGTTGTAGACTAAAATACAGTAAGAGCACCATACAGAAGAGCACAAACAGAATGAACATATGATGTTGTAGTTCCCAAAGCAACCATGAAGAGAAAGCTATCAGAGTAGTTGGCCTCTTTGAAGGGTCTCTTTAATATTTGTTATGGTAGTAAACATACCGGTTTTGGAATTTCTTCTTCTTTTCAACTATTGATGCAAGCGTGTTTGTATTATAAACAACCTATCAATAATTCAGAAGAAATTAACAACATGTTAGACCATAAAAAATCACAAAATAGTGCTAGTTCGAGATTCAAAAGAAAACATGCTATCAATATAATGCTTGATCTCGACAGTTAATTTGAAATTAGACAGTTGAGATTGGAATCTACATGATGTAGTGACAGTCATGTTCATATCAATCATAACAACGTTGTTCGAAGGACCAATTTCCCTAACACATAAATTTCTCATATTCCATCTTCATATGAGTGAACGTGATGAATTGCAAATTGATTCCAACACCAATTTCAATTTTCAAAAACATCTAATTTACTTATAGTAAATACAAAGGATTTACTATAACATAATTGAAATTATGGCTACTTGAAGCTATTTATAGGAATAAGAATTACTACCCAAAATCATCACCAGTAAAGCAAGCTACTTCCCAATCCAACTACACAATTCAAATGCGAAGTATCAAATACATCCCTTTAAGAAAAGAAATCCAAATAATAAAAGTTAACTAAAAGAAATTTTGTTAATCAACCTCATTTAATTTCTTAATACAATCAACGAAGATATGTTATATAACCAACCACAATTGAAATGCCAATAAAATAGTTGGCAGAAAATGAGTACAATTTCAACATGCTATGAAAATTAAACACATTATCATGTGTACAATTAAACACTTCTCAGCGTGCTATGACAATAAAATAGTTGGCAGAATATGATTCATCATCAGAATCATCTTCCTTCTTCTCCTATGCATATAGAGTAATTGAAACACAACCCTTCAATTAAATCAAAGATATGCCCCATCATAGACACTATTAGAGCTATCAAAGATCTCAAATTAAAACAATTTTCTATGCCGGAAGTTTCGAAGAGACTATATGCATATAAATGTTAAATACAATAGTGCAAAACATATATCTGGCAATTTTTTGGATTTCCTCGTTGGAACAAATTTTGCTCCAATCGCCAAAGTAATGAGTGGGCCAAAAATAAAGCCTCTTGCTTCATCACCTGCATTATGTCATAACAGAATGTAAACTAAGCTTAGTTTATGATCATATATATAAATTTCATGTGTAAAAGAGTTTAGGTCAATGGTAAAAACAGAAACAGAAACAGGAAATTGCCCGATAAAAATCGGGTAGAATTGAAGAATACATGCGACGAAAAAAATGTTTTGTCTCTATATCTTTCAACGAACAAATTAATGGTATCTTTGAAAGCCTTTGGATCGAGAAGCAGTGTGGTTATATCCTGAAACATAATCCTTAACACTGGAGAAAAAATGAATCATATCAATTATCATACAGTAAAAAATGAAGAGTGAAAATCTAGATCGGAGATAGAAGATAGTATTGACCTGGCTTAGGAAAGTCAGGGATGATACGGATCATGGATGAGATTCCATCTATACGTGGGTCTTGAACTACTTGAGAATCCTTTGAAGCCATTAAGAGAAGATTGAGTTAGAGAGAGATAGAGAGGTGTGTTTGTTAGAACATGGTTTGGTTCTACATCTCTGTAAGAATTTTGATGATAACAAACACATGATATATATAAAGAACAAATATGCTCTCTAATAAAAAAAAATTATATGCAGGGAAATTCTGATATAAGAAACATAGAAGATGAAAAAAAATTGTTTTTGAAGCTCTGTTGTGACACATGATACTTAGAAACAAATCTGTATGACACACTTAAATGAAGAAGTTCTAATGTTACAACTTCTGAATGCACCAACGCTGTGAACAAAAACTATGATATTCTGATACGTAAATTTCTGGAAAGAACTACAGAAGTATCAACGGTAACATTGATCTTCTGATATGACCCTAAGAAAGCATGTTCTGAAGCGTTACAATTTATTCATTGCAAATAAAAAGTAACAGTTGAATCAAGACAGGATCTCTACTTTTGGAAAGAACATTAACTACACTTTATCAACCTTCCAAAAGCATTCTCTCATGTCTCTCATGCATTGCCTATATAAAGAAGACTTGAAGTAGAAGTCACACAACACTACTGCGCACTGAAAAAGAGAAATATTATTACCTTTCTATCTTGTGCTATTCAAACTGTGTATACATCACTGTAGTGATATAGTTTTGTCTAGAAAACATCTTTGTACACACTATTAATTATTTTATTATGTAATACCTTGAGAAAACCGAGTTGTGGTTTAAACTCAAGAAGACATTGACAATAGTCATTGTATCTGTGTAATCAAGATTTGATTAGTAGATTAAGATCTCATTTGAGAGAGGTGAAATCACTTTGGCGGGTGGGCTGGAGTAGTTTGAGTTTAAACGAACCAGGATAACCAACATGTCTACTGCTTTAATTTTGAAAACCCCAATTCAACCCCCCCCCCCCCCTTCTTGTGTTTTTTCATTCTTCAATTGGTATCAGAGCGCTTGGTTCTGGGTGCAAACACTTAGCAGTGTCAGAAAAAGATCCTAGCAAGAAAAACACTATGGTAGGACCAAGTCAGATCATCAACAATGATAATCATGATGAGAAAGACAGAATCAACGGCAAACCTCCAATTTTTAACGGCGAGAATTTTGATTACTGGAAAGGCAAAATCGAAAGTTTCTTTCTAGCTCATGACGTTGATCTCTGGAATATGGTGATTGATGGATACATTCATCCAGTTGACGAAAGTGGTCAGAAGATCAACAGAAAAAGAATGACAGATCAACAAAAGAAAGAATTCAGAAATCATCAGAAGCTTACCCAAGAAATGGAGACTCATGGTCACAGCCTTAAAACTAGCCAAAGATCTGAACAAAATATCTCTTGAACTGATCAGCTCCTTGAGAAGTCATGAGATAGAACTAGAAGAAGATGAGTCCCAGAAGCAAGGTAAGTCCCTCGCTCTCAAATCTAATAAAAAATATGAACCTAAAGTTTTCACGCAAAAGAAGAAAACTCTGGTGGATCCTCGTCAGAAGAAGACAAACTATCTCTTCTCTCCAGAAGAGTCAATCAGCTATGAAAGCACAGGCAGAGGAAGTTTAGAACTCCCAGAAGAACAGGGAATCACTCTTAATCATCTTCTGGATACAAAAAATCTAGTAACAGAGATATTGTATGCTATGAATGCAACGAACAAGGTTATTACAAAAGTGATTGTCCAATCCTTCAAAAAGAAAAACCTAAAAAGAAGTTCTCCAAAGAAAAGAAGAAAAGTCTTATGGCAACATGGGATGACTCAGAATCTTATGAAGCTGAAACAGAATCAGAAAGATGAACGGGCCAACATAGCCTTAATGGAAAATGTATCAGATGACACTGGATCATCTGAATCAGAGTCAGACTCAGAGGCAAAAGAGGCATTCTCTAACTTTTCTAGATCTCAATTAGAAGAAAGTTTGTCAGAAATTCTTGAAAGATATCAGTAACTTCGAGTCAAAAACAAGAACCTGAAAAAAGGATCTAGTATTTGACTCTTAAGAAACAAAGAAACTAAAAACAGAAAACTATGAGCTAAAAGAAACCATTTCTAAACTCGAAAATGAAAATTATGTTATTAAAAATAAATTACAAAAAGCTCAGAGAGAAACTATTTCAAAAGTTTCTAATAGTTCTGATAGAATCATAAAAGAATATGATCATAGCTTTCAAAAACTTCTAGCTAAAAACATAGATAGGAGCAAGATGGCTTCAATGATCTATGGAGTTAGCAAAAATGGCAGAAAAGGTATAGGATACGTGAAACCAAAGGGAAAAGAAACTCAACTAAAGAAAGTTGATGATATAATCATAAAACACACACCTCTCTACTCACACTTTACATATGGACATACACATGACATAAAGTATACTAGTAATACTTTTTCTGCTAAACCAAAATTCAAACAGAATTTTGGTAACTCTAACAAACAAGGACCCAAAAAGATGTGGGTACCTAAGGATAAAATTATCTATGTTGCAGATGTCTTTAACAGCAAAGTTGAAACATCAATATTTGTACCTGGACTCTGGATGCTCTCGACACATGATGGGAAGAAAGCATATGTTCCAAAGTCTGGAGCTTAAATTTGGAGGCTCTGTAGGTTTCAGAGGCAATCAGAAAGGAAAGATTATTGGCTCTGGAACTATTGGTAACGATACACTTCCTTCTATAACTAATGTTCTGTTAGTAGAGGGATTAATGCATAACATGTTATCCATAAGTCAATTAAGTGATAACGGTTATGATATGATCTTTAAACAAAAGTCATGTAAAGAAGTTAGTCAGAAAGATGGGTCTATCCAATGGAAAGAGAAAGAACAACATTTACAAAATAAAAATTTCTGAACTAAAAATTCATAATGTAAAATGCCTAATGTTTGTTAACGACGAGCAATGGGTCTTGCACAGAAGATTGGGGCATGTTAGTATGAGAAGAATATCTCAGATTAACAAACTCAATCTAGTCAGAGGACTTCCTAACCTGAAGTTTAGCTCAGATGCTCTGTGTGAAGCATGTCAAAAAGGCAAGTTTGCAAAACCTTCTTTAAAATTAAAAAATGTTGTTTCTACCTCTAGACCATTAGAACTTCAACATATATATTTGTTTGGACTAGTGAAAACTGCATCCACCAGTGGCAAGAAGTATGGATTAGTGATCATAGATGACTATAGCATATGGACATGGGTAAATTTCTTAAGACACGAGGACGAGTCACGCTATGTGTTCTCTACCTTCTGTAACCAAGTTCAAAATGAAAAAGATTTTAGAATTGTTAAAGTCAAAAGTGATCATGGTGGGGAATTTGAAAACAAAAGATTTGAAAACTTTTTTAATGAGAATGGCATCTCTCATGATTTCTCTTGTCCTGGAACTCCTCAACAAAATGGAGTTGTAGAACGAAATAATAGAACTTTACAAGAAATGGTCAGAACCATGATCAACGAGACTAACATTGCTAAAAACTTATGGGCAGAAGCAATTAACACAACGTGTTATATTCAGAATAGAATCTGAATAAGACCTATTCTGGATAAGGCTCCATATGAACTGTGGAAGAACAGAAAGCCCATTATCTTTTATTTCCATCCATTTGGATGTGCTTGTTTTATACTAAACACTAAAGAACATCTGAACAAGTTTGATTCTAAAGCGCAAAAGTGTATCATGTTAGGATACTCTGAATGCTCAAAAGGTTACAAAGTATATAACACAGAAACACAAATTGTTGAAGAATTTATCAGTGTCAGATTTGATGATAAGCCTGGCTCTCAAAAGTCAAAGTAGGGTAAAAGTTTTGCAGATATAGAAGTTCAATTTACAGGTACCGAAGACACAGCATCAGAAGTTCTTAATAAAGAATAACATCCAAATACATAAGAGGATGTAACAAATATTACAACAACATCTGAAGATCCCATCCAGAAAAGATAATCCAAAAGCAGGTTAGCACATTCAGAAAACACGATTCTGGGAAAGAAAGATGACCCAATCAGAACAAGATCTACATTCAAAAATTCTGAAGAATCACTCATGGGATTAGTATCTCTGGCTGAGCCAACTTCCGTTGACGAAGCTCTTCTAGACAATGACTGCATCCTTAATGCAGGAAGAACTAAATCAATTTACCATAAACGATGTGTGGGATCTAGTTCCTAAACCAAAATGCTTTAACATCATTGGAACCAAATGGATCTTCAGAAACAAGCTAAATGAACAAGGAGAAGTCGTCAGAAACAAAGCACGACAGGTGACACAAGGTTATAGTCAGCAAGAAGGGATAGACTATACATAAACCTTTGCTCCAGTCGCCAGGTTAGAATCTATCAGACTTTAAATTTCTTTTGTTGTAAATAATGGCATCACTCTTTATCAGATGGATGTTAAACGTGATTTTTTAAATAGTTACATTGATGAAGAAGTTTATGTGCACCAACCCCCTTGCTTTGAAAATACAACACATCCAGAATATGTTTATAAACTTAAGAAATTATTATATGCTTTGAAACAAGCTCCCAGAGCTTGGTATGAAAGACTAAGTAATTTTTTATTAGAAACTGATTTTACCAGAGGGAAGATGGACACAACCTTATTCTGTAAATTGTTTAAAAATGACATTCTAGTTTGTCAAATTTATGTAGTTGATATAATTTTTTGATCTACTAAAGCCTCTTTGGGAAAAGAATTTTCTAAGTCTATGCAAGCAGAGTTTGAAATGAGCTTGATGGGTGAACTCAAGTTCTTTCTGGGTATCCAAATCAATCAAACTCCAGAAGGAACCTGCATACATTAAAGCAAGTATGTCAAATAACTTCTGGAGAAATTTGACCTGTCAGAATGTAAGTCATCCAAAACTCTTATGCATCCCACATGCATTCTGAAAAGAGAAGAGGTAAGTAAGAAAGTAGAACAAAAGCTCTACAAAGGTATGATTGGTTCTCTCTTATATTTAATAGCTATAAGACCTAATATTTTGTATAATGTCTGTCTTTGTGCTAGATTCCAATCATATCCTAGAGAATCTCACTTAACAACAATTAAGCGAATTTTCAAGTATCTGAAAAGTACTACTAATCTTGGTATTTTCTATAGAAAATCCAGAGAATATAAATTAGTAGGGTACTGTGACGCTGACTTTGCCGGAGACAGAATAGAAAGAAAAAGTACTTTTAGAAGCTGCCAATTTCTGGGAGACAATCTAATCTTGTGGTCCAACAAAAGACAATCCACCATTTCACTATCAACTGTTGAAGCTAAATATATAGCAGCAGTTGGATGCAGCACACATATGCTCTGGATGAAGAGTCATCTTGAAGACTTTAACATATATGAGTGTAACATTCATATCCTTTATGATAATACTTCTGTTATTTGTCTTTCAAAAATCCTATTTTACATTCTAAGGCTAAACATATAGAAATTAAACATCATTTTATTATGGACTATATTTAGAAAGGAATTCTTTCTTTAAAATTTAGAGACACGGACCATCAATGGGTTGATGTCTTTACTAAACCCCTTTCTGAAGATAGATTTAATTTCATTTTGAATCATCTCAGTATGGATTTATTCCCAGAATGATAATGTTGTTTTTGTATATTTAAACCCCCATAACTTTATGCTTTAATTTTGTGTGTGAACATCTGATCAATAGTTCTTCAGAAGTGAGAAGGAAAGTTGTATCAGGATCTATCCAGAAGATCTGAACATTCTCCAAAAAAGTTTCATTTCTAAGATAGATGCAAGCAGTTCACAATTTCAACATCTGTCAACTCTAAACGCAAGGTCACCCTCTAAGGCTGAACACATTTTCAAATTCTGAAGGGACTAAAACGGTTGAGTTGATTCATTGAGGCTCGAGTCAAATCGGTAATTGTTCCATATCTTACGATATCCCTCTTTTCAAAAATCATTAAATACACGTAATCATTTTTCTTAAATCCTTTTCTGTTAATTTAAAACTGCTATTTTTTTTGTTAGCTATTTATACTTCACTCTTTCACAAACACTATCACATATTCACTCTCACTCACTTTTATCTCTTCATATGTTCATCCTTCAAAAACCCTAAAAGAGTCTGTGTGAACAAATGGCTTCCTCTCAACAAATTTCTCAAGTTTCTCAAACCATTCCCGATTCTTCCTCCTCAAATGAAGAAAGGTACATCGAACCCTCAAGAACTCTTCTCACACCCATTGATTCTCTGGAAGTTCTTTGTGAGCTTATTATTGATTTCGTTAGCATGAAAGAAAATGGGTATGATTTAACCCCTGATGTTGAGTTCCAAGGATGGATGAAGTATTTTGATCGCCTCATAGGTCTAGTTTTTCCAAAACTTGTGAAAGAATTATGGATCCATTCCACAACCTCAAATTATCAGGTAACATCATACGTTATGGGAAAGAAGATCATCATCACTAAAGATCTCATTGGGAAACTCATTGGTCACGATGGCGGAGGTATTCGATGTAGTGATATGGCAGACAAAAGTTTTGACCTAACCATGGTCTCAAAGGAAATTTTTACTTCTGGCCAACCATCCAACAAAATCAAATATCTGAAGGATTATCTCAGAATTTGGTCCAAAATAATTTAGGGATGCATCAATCACAGGAAGCCTACCAACTCCTAAGACTACATCAACATAGATCAGTAGTACCTTCTGTACTTCATCTCCACCAAAGCTAAATTTCATCTTCCACATCTTCTGTTCAACCATATGAAGACTAGTGTAAAAGAAACAAGAGAATAAGAAAGAACAAAGAGAGATTGGATCCCTTTGGGAAGACTCGGTTCAGATATTCTGACAGAAAACAGACTGATAGAACACCTGATTGAGGCTCAATAAGCTAGTGTTTTAGAAGCTTGTGTTGGTGAACCTCTAAACGCCAAGAATCTGAAGAAGATGAAGATTATTGAAACTATTAAGAAGGACCCAACAATCACCACCAAGGAAGTCATCACCACCCGAAGAGTGCCTCTGAAGGATTTTCCTCTCTTCACTCAAGCAGACTCAACTCCAGAAATTGTTCTTAGGTATCTGGAAACCTGCAAGAGTGATGGTACAATCCCAAATGTGAACATTTTTTATCTAAGGCAACAACCTCTGGAAGTTGCTCACATAAAATCAAGAAAAAGGAAAGCAGTTGGAGAAGGAACTTCTCAGAAGACCCTCAAAACTGCCAAAAAGAAAGGTAACTCGTCTTTTGTTTTTGTTATCGAATCAGTATTTCTATCAACATCTGAAACCCCCTCATCTCCAAAGCCCATAGAAGATCCATATCCTCAAACCTTTGATGATTTTGACCTAGATATTGACACTTCAATACCTACAAATAATCCTCTAACTAATCCACCTTTTACCCATTTTGATCGGACTCAGCCAGAACTTGCACAAGTTCTCTCTAATATTGATCAATTTGATCCACTGTTTGAAGCTCCCCAAACCGAAAATCCAAATTTTGATTATGATACCATGACATCCTTCCCTGGCATCACTTGCCTCTCATGGTTTCTCAACCACCAATAATTCCCACAACTTCATCACAAACTTTCTCCATTCTAGATCTTTCATCTTCCTATCATTCAACACCACCCATTTCACCTATAATTCTTTCTGACTCTCCCTCTCTAAATAACTACCCCTAAGATCCCCTCAGAACAATCATTGATTTATAAGCTTGGGACAATGTTGTCACAAGCTCTCAGAAAATTGTCGTTCCCAAACCAACACCAAAAATATCCAAAGCAGATGTTGGTAAATCCTTGCTGACTTTTGAAACAAAAATACAAGAATGGGTTAACTCTATAAAGCTAGCTTGCATAGTGAATCTCAATCCAACTGATTCTTATTCTCACTGGAATCAGCTCAGAAAATGGTTTAACTCTGAATCTCTAAAGCTAAAGGAGCTCAATTATGAAATTGCTCAACAGAACTTATGCGACCGCCTGAAAATCTTCAAGGACCAAGTTTTGCAACACTGGGTAAAGAAACCCCTCCTTCTGCTGGACAACACCCCTTGGGAAGCCCCTCAGACATCAGAGTATAATGAACCGTCTCCTGAACCTCTTCCTCTGGTCATGTTTCAAGACAAAGGCAAGGCAGCTAAAAAATCTCCTGCGCCAGAATTAGCTGCAGTAAGTTCTGAGAATGTGGTCTCTCCTGCTGAAACAGCCTCATCTTCTCTTGTGTTGAAAACTATGAAGGAGTTAAAGAAAGAAAATGTTGTGTTTAAAGAAAGGTTAGACAAGCAGGATGAAACCAGCAAGGAAATTAAGGGGATGCTTGAGAAACAAGAGGAATCGAACAATCAGATCAAGAGTTTGTTGAAAGCCTTGTTCACATGACTTCAACCTCCTCAATCATAGCGCTAAAAAATTGTTTTGTTTTTACTATTTGTTTCTTATTTTAATCTTCTGGTTATCTACCTCCTTCTGTTTATCTTAATCCACTTTGAATACAAAATGCATCGTTTTTACTTACGTGTTTTTATTGCTTTTTGATTCTTGACAAAAAAAGGGGAGAACGTGAGATATTTTGAATATAACAGTATCGAGACTCAGTCTCAAACATTTTGAATATCATAACTTCTATTTTTATCGTCTGAAAGAAAACAAGAAAAATCTATTGAAAAACAACCTCTGATAGTAACTTTTGTTGTGGATGCATCAAAATCCTTCATCTCAAAGCTCTAATCAGAACATCTTCAGGGAAGTATTTTTTTCTTTATCTGAGTATCCAACTCAGGTGGATACTTTAATTCTTTATGTTCTTAAGTATTCTATCAAAATATACAAGTTTTTGTCATCATCAAAAAGGGGGATATTGTTAGAACATAGTTTGGTTCTACATCACTGTAAGAGTTTTGATGATAACAAACACATGATATATATATATATATATATATATATATATATATATATATATATATATATATATATATATATATATAAAGAATAAATATGCTCTCTAATAAAAAAATTGTATGCAGGGAAATTCTGATGTAAGAAGCATAGAAGATGAAAAAGTTTCATTTTTGAAGCTCTGTTGTTATACATCATACTTAGAAGCAAATCAGTGTGACACGCTTAAATGAAGAAGTTCTAGTGTTACAACTTTTGAATGCACCAATGCTGCGAACAAAAACTCTGATATTCTGATACGTAAAGTTCTGGAAAGAACTAAAGAAGTCTCAACGAAAACATTTATCTTCTGATATGACCCCAAGAAAGCATGTTCTGAAGCGTTATAATTTATTCATTACAAATCAAAAGTAACGGCTGAATCAAGACATGATCTCTACTTTTGAAAAGAATATTAAATACACTTTATCAACATTCCAAAAGCATCCTCTCGTGTCTCTCATGCATCACCTATATAAAGAAGACTTGTAGGAGAAATCACACAACACTATTGCACACTGAAAAAGAGAAATCTTATTACCTTTCTATCTTATGCTATTCAAATTGTGTATACATCACTGTAGTGATATAGTTTTGTCTAAAAAACATCCTTGTACACATTGTTAATTATTTTATTGTGTAATACCTTGAGAAAACCGAATTGTGGTTTAAACTCAAGAAGACATTGACAGTAGTTATTGTATATGTGTAATCAAGATTTGATTAGTGGATTAAGACCTCATTAGAGAGAGATGAAATCACCTTGGCGGGTGTTTACAGTGATTTCTGGTAAACAACCGCTAGTCCTCCAAACTATCGAATAAACTTACTGACTGTTATTCAATTTCTCTGGTAACTCGCAGGATCGACTAGATTGATCCTAGGACGTGTTGGTCATTAGGGTAACTCTCATGATCGAACTGGTACTCATGGTTGGTATTTAGAATGTTGTGTAGGTGTTTAACTTATTTCGATTTCTCTATTAAAGATCTAAAAGTTTGATCAAGTAAATGTGCGTGAAACTAAATTGCATGAATAAAGGTCAATTGTAAAGACATGTAAAAACTGCATAAAAGACAAATAAATGACTTTGAATCATAAAAACGGTTAATGTAAAAGATTCGAAATATGAAGAAAGCGCTTAAATGCAAGAAAACTGTAAAATGGTTTTAAGTAAAAAGGTGTTCGAATGATAAAAACTTGAAGATAAAGGCATGAAATGTATAACAGTTTCTGAAATGTAAAGTATTTGAAATGGAAAGAAAACGTTTAAATGTAAGGCATCAGTAAAAAGATTTCGAATGAAAACACTTTAAATGCAAAAACTTGTAAATGGTATTGACATAAAGATAAAGGAAAGTACTGGAAATGATAGAGAGTTTTCATTAAATCATAAATATGTGGTGTTATCGTACGTACATTGCTCTTGCATTCGTTTCCCTAGCCATGTGGTAATTTGAATGTTTACTGAGTTTTTTGTACAACAGATATGACACACGAAATCCTAATGCTAAGACTTCTATTTATACTACTTCGACCATAACGGTCTTGCTATAAGATTCTGCCACGTTCAGAACATGCAGAGCAATGCCTCTCTCTTGCTTCCACGCGTCTTCGAATGCTCCAGCGCATATATTTCAAATTTCGAACATCCCGCTTGCATTTGAATTTCAAATGTTTTGGCACTTCTTCGCTTCGAACGCATTTCTTAGATACAGCCTTGTTATCATTTCGAGACTTATTTGGATATATTCTCATAACTGTTACTCGAAGCTCCAAGCTTTGATATGCCCATTCGAAGCACTGCTTCTACCATTTCGAAACATGACGTTTTGTTTTATTTCAATCGAAACGTCCAATTTACTTTGCTTCTAATAATATCATCAAAATCTTCAGCCAACAAAATGCCCCTTTAAAATATGTATTTCGATTCCTTTGAGAAATACTTATTTTAAACATATACACAAGATTTTGATGCGATCTTCGAATCATCATAACATTTATTGCATATGACTCCAGTCACGTCAATCATAACGCTTTTTAGATTCCTTAACCGCCTTGAACCATTTCACAGTATGGTGCAGTTACAAAACAATGATTATCTTTAATCACGCCTATTACCAATGTTACCTTTACGCCACCTCTTCATCAAACCAACCCACGATTACCACGTATCACAACCTTACTCAGTGGATGCTTAAACTTCCACATTTATAAAAACCCATCAACTTAGTCTTTTCTTTTCTTCCCACATTCTGAATCTTTTCTTCTTCTTTTCTCACCGAAACCCTAAGCTTTCAACATTCTTCCAACAATGTCTTCTTCAACTTCATCTCAACTAAAAAAGACTTCTAAAAAGAAAGGAAAGACCGCAGGAACCACAATGGAAAGCAAGGTTGTCACTTACCAAGGTCAATCTGTTCTTGTTCCCCAGATGACCTCAAAAGAGAAAGAAATGCTTTATGCATCCCAGGTACTAATTCCTACTACCGCTGCTGGCAAGAGGTTAGCTTTAATGGGACCTCTTACAGTTTTTGAAATTTTAAAAGACACCAGAAAAATTTTCCCAGTTTGCTATAATTTCAAACCTCTGTTTAATAAAATGGACGCCCCTAAGGCAATAGAGTCCTCTGGTTCCAACACCGAGGAAAATCCAATTGTTCCTCCTAAGGACCCTTTTGTACTAGACTATGTAAAGAGCAACTTCAAACCGTTTCGATCTTGCCCCACCTCCGACACTGCTTATCATAATTGGTTCAATAAGGTAGAAGCTAAGAAATCCCAGCAATGGGAAGAATTAGGTATCTACAACTTGATTAAGCTGTCGAAGCCAGGTTTTACTTATAGCCACCCATTGTTATTCGCGTCCCTATATTTCTGGGACAGTACTTATAATACTTTCCATCTCCCTGGTGGAATGATTACCCCTACCTTTTTTGACATAGCGGCCATTACTGGGCTATCACCAATAGGAGAAACATATATCCCTGACAACAAAGAGCATTCGAGTATTATCGACTTCGAAGTCAAACTAGCAAGCTTCTCAAAGTTTATCAGCCACTATCACACTGAAGGAGACAGCGTGTCGGATGTAGAACACATTGCTTTCCTTACCTTATGGCTGTCAAGGTATGTCTTTTGCAGCAGATCCCTACAGGTAGCCAGTAGGTTTATTCCTCTAGCTAGAGATTTGCATGAGAATCGGAGGGTGTGCTTAAGCGAATTGCTACTAGTTGATCTTTATGAAAGCCTAAGGTCAGCTGTTTCGAGTCTAAAATCTCACACCTCCAAGAATATCCTGCTAGCTGGCCCTTTCTGGTTACTTCAGCTATGGCTAAATGCCATGTTCGAACCTTCATTGTCAACTTCCAACACCATTGCTGAACAAGACCCTGAAATAACGGATAGAATCATCGAAGGCACTAGGCTGCGAAGACTAACCCCAAACGATGATAAGGATGACTTCAAAGTCCTATTCTCAAAATACATCATGATATTCTCCAAGAGGCATAAGTTCGAAGAGACCATGGCGCCTTTTGCTTCAAGGGCTCATGGACCTTCATGGTTCACCATGGCTCTTTCAGAAGCTGTCAAAAGCAAAGAGATTCAAGATGTATGGAGAGCCTTTTTGCTACCTAGACTAATCTCTTCAAGAATAACTCCTGCCAAGAATCAGATTTTCCTTTTCGCTTATCAGCCCAACTTCGTTTCGAGACAGTTTGGCTTGTGCCAACTAATTCCTGAACCCCTATTTCAAACGGAAAGTGTCATCACCTCTGGGCGAACCTTCAAGGCACGAGAAGCCAAACTACAGCAGGAACAATACCAAGGCTTCACCCAGTTTGAACTAATAACTTTCGAACCTACACACCTTACAGCAAAGGGGTTTCTAGAATGGTGGACAAAGTTCTATCAGACTTATATGCTCGATACTCTTACTATTCAGCAGAAACTAACTGATGCATTCGATGTGCAGGTACCATGCAAGAAAGGTATGTTCACTCATGCCAAAGAGATTAAAGCTTTTCAAAATTATTTCGAAACTACTTATGATCCCACACACTTGGAATCCACTGTGCATCAAGCGGCTGAGACCCTGAAGGAAAAATTCAAAGAAAAAGTTTCTAAGTTAAAACTTCCTTCAGGGTTGTCACCTGAGGATAGGTATAGGTTGGCATTCGAAATGCATCCACCTAAATTTCCCAGATTACCTACCTCATAACTGGCTCTGGCTTGGTTTCCTCCATACCCTTGGTGGTTCGCTTGCAAAGAAATGTTCAAATATCTTCAAAAGAAACCAAAGCCATCTGAGACTGTGACATGGGCTCGACACTGGCTCCACGATTTCCCAGGACATCTTCGCTATGACCTTTCTGCCATGTCGATTAAATCTGATCAAGGCACAGGTGCGAATGCTTGGGAAAAACCCAAACGTCTTTCATTTTCCATATCTTTAACTTTTGCCTTAATTGTTTCGATTTTCAGCCATCAGGATAAAGACCGCTGCTTCAAAGTCAAAAGAAGGGAGCGCCTCTCAAGCCTCTATCGAAACCATTGACAATGTGACTCCATCCGAACCAACAACAATTTCTGCAACAACAACAACAACAACACCAATAATAACCAGTGTTCCAACTCCACAGGTAATCACTTAGCCTTGATGTTTCGAATACACTAATGCTTCATGATTTGCATCTAACTCTTTGTTTAAATCTTTTCAGACCAACAAACTTCCGCCTACCACTCCAAAGAAGCGAAAATCAAACACCACTGGGGAAGACCCCAAGGCTGGAGGAAACTTACCAGCTGCTTCGAAGAAGAAGCAGAAAAAGGATATTTCAAAAAGTGTCGTACCAACTAGTGTCTCTGGACTCGATTCCAGGGATGCTGCTCCCTCACCTAAATCCAAAATTCCATCTTCGACCTCCAACGTAATGTTGGAATGCATAGCTAGCAACCTCTCTTCTGAGAGTCCACGGGTAAATTGAACTTTAACCCTTTGACAAAATAATTATTCATTATCTTGGTGCATGCTTTTAGTATTCTTTTGCTTCTTGCAGGATATTCTGAATCCAGCTTTTACCACTTCGACCTCACCATCAAAAGTTGCTGCTCCGATCAACTCCTCTCCTCAAGGAGACTCCAGCAACCTTGTACAGAACAAAGGTTCCTCCAATATGGCGGTTCTGGATGGGGCTTCTGAGCAGCAAGATGATCAGAGTACTTCTCCTCCTCTAAAAGAGACAAATGAAGCAACACTTCATGAATCTGCAGAGGCTTTAAAAAGAACTTCTCTTCAAAAGTCCCCTCTTGAAACCCTTCAAGAGGACCCAAAGGACACTCACGCTGAAGGAGAGAAAGCTGATTCTGGTCAAAAGTCTGAGGAGGAGGATGCCAACGATGGTTCGACTGCTGAGACAGAGTCCAATGCAAATAGCAGCGAAAACGAAGACATCGAAGTGGTGGATTTGGATGACGATGAAGAAGATAATGAGCACGAAACGAATGAAGGGGATGGTGACACAACCAATAAACCCATGGAAGTCGAAATGGACGTGACTCCCCTGCGTGTGGAACTCCCTCAACCATCTTTGTCTCGAATGACTGAAGAGGAGCTTGCGCTCCTGAGACGAAATGACCCTATTGGGTACATGAAGGCGAAGCTGGCTCAAAGGGACATTCCACTTGCTAGGGCTGGCACAAGTTCGACTAGCCATCCTCTACCCACAGATGAAATAATTGTACTTCTTAACAGGATCAGGAGAACAATTCTTGATGTGGATATATTCGAAGTGCTCAAACAGGATAGCACTGCTTGCTACACTATGAAGGAGTTGCTTACAAAAGTCAACCTTGCTACCTGCTCCTTTCCGGTTAGTACTATCTTGTTTGATCTTCAGTCTTTGCTGGACAACGTGACTGGGTACCTTCTCCAAGATGAATTTGCTGCCAAAAAGGTTCAAGAAAAACGCACTGCAATGGATGCTGCTTATGAACAAGCTTCGAAACTCTCTCAAGAAGCTGAGGATCAAGCCATGCATCTAAAGCAAGCAAAAACTGATTATGAGGCTCGAGCTGAGTCCATCCTTCTCTGGGAAAGGCAAATTCAGGAACTTCAACAGAAGGTTAAAGAGGCTAGAGAACAACAATTAGTCTACGAAACCAATACTGCTGGTAACCAATTCGAAGAGCTTCTCAACCAGGGGCTTGCAGAAATGGAAACTGCAGAACAACTCAAGGGAGAAGTGGCAACCTTGGAGGGAGCCAGACGTTTTGCTCAACAAAGACTTGAATCTTTTCGAAGTACCTTCAACAGATTGAAGAATAATTCCTATTTCTAAATCTCAGTGTTCATTTGATTAAAATTTGGTTTTTTATATGTAATATTCGAACAACACCATTTTGGCATCCCATATTGCCATTTTGGCATTTTTATGATATTTTAATTACGTTGTTACTATTCGAATCTCCTGCAGGCGTGGCTTATATTTCTTTAAATACTTCCCATTAACCTTTAGGATACGTTTATCATCCATCAGCTCTTCGATTTCATATGCATTGTTTGAGAATACCTTTAGTATTCGAAAAGGCCCTTCCCAATGAGGTGATCATTTACCTAATGATTTATTTTTCTTGTCCATGGGTAATATGACTTTCCAGACTAAGTCATTAATAATGAATGCTTTTCTTTTCACCCTTTTGTTATATGTCCTGGCCACTCTTTCTTTTTATCTCATCAAGATTTCCAATGCATGTAATCTAACTTCGTCCAACTCAACTAATTCATTCATCATCATCTCCCAATATAATGCAGCTGGAAGTTCGTTTTGTCTTTGAATTCGAACTGATTGTAGATGAATTTCTACTGGAAGCACTGCATCATGACCAAATGTGAGTTGGAAAGGCGTAGTGTTAGTAGCTTCCTTAGGAGATGTTCTACAGGCCCATAGTATTTGGTCCAAAGTTTTGTGCCAGTTCCTTGGCTTTTTACCAATATGTTTCTTGATTAATCATATTATCACTTTATTAGCCGCTTCGACTTGACCATTTGCTTGAGCATAATATGGCGTTGATGTTAGTAATCTAAACCCCATTTCTTGGGCAAATTCTTGCATCTTTCTTCCAGTAAACACAGAGCCTTGGTCTGTGGTTATGCTTTCTGGCAATCTGAACCTATAGATAATTTGTTTCTGTATAAACTCAATAATAGCCTCTTGATCAGCAACTATTAATGGTATAGCTTCGATCCACTTGGTAAAATAATCTATTCCTACCAAGATATATTTCTGTCCTTTAGATGAAGCGGGATTTATTTCTCCTATTAAATCCAATGCCCATCCTCTAAATGGCCATGGTTTGATGATTGAATGCAACTCACTTGCAGGGGCATGTTGAATCCCTGCATGTTTCTGACATTCCTCGCATCCTTTAGCAAAGTCTATACAATCCTTGAGCATGCTAGGCCAATACATGCCATATCGAAATAACAGCCATTTCATTTTATGACCTGCTTGATGTGCCCCACATTCCCCATTGTGGACTTTTGACAATGCTAAGTATGCCTCACTTTCTCCTAGGCACTTCAATAATACGCCCTCTTGGGTCTTTTTGAACAATTCGTTCCCCATGAGGACATATGATAATGCTCTGTATTTTTTCTTCCTATCAATATTCAGAGTTGGGTTTGTTAAATAACTCACCAGTGGACTTCGCCAATCTGCATCTGATAAAGTGTTTATGGCTAATATTTCGAATCCCTGTTTCTCAGCATATCCCAATTTCATACTTTCTAGGTCTGATGGTGTGAATCTAGTAGCCATAACTCTACCCCTTAATTCAACTAAATCTTCAAAGTTTCTGGCAGAAACTTTATAACCTGAAGCCAATTGTGCTAAGTCATTTGCTTCTTGGTTCTCTATTCTTGGTATATGTTGAATATCCATGTATTCAAATTTCCTAAGTAGTCTGTTGACTATGACGAAGTATATCATCAGGTTTTCCTTTATGCATTTGAACTCCTTTGTTATTTGCTTGACCACTAATTCTGAGTCTCCTTTAATTTCGACTCTAGTTGCCCCCAATTCCAACAAAGCTTCAAGTCCAACAATGAGCGCTTCATACTCAGCTTCGTTGTTCGAGCAACGAGGACCATCTAATTTATACTTGAATTTTGTTGGAATTCCTTCAGGAGAAATTAGAAGGACTCCAACACCACTTCCATTCCTGTGGGTTGAACCATCAAAGTATAATTTCCATGGTTGCATTTCGACGTAACTCATGACAGTCTGCTCAACCAATGAATGGTCCACAATAAAATCAGAAATCACTTGGCCTTTCACAGCTTTTAAAGGCATGAAAGCCAAAGAATATTATGTTAAGGCTAAAGCCCATTTACCAACTCTGCTATGCATTATTGGTTTTGAAAGCATGTGTTTAATGACATCGAAATGAGATGAAACATAAACATCAACAGGCTTTATATAATACTTGAGTTTCATACAAGAGAAATACAAACAGAGACATAGCTTTTCTAAATTGCTATATATGGTCTCTGCATCATTCAATACTCTACTTAAATAGTATATGGCTCTTTCGATACCATTACTATCTTCTTGTGCTAACATACTACCTATACTAACTTCAGAGGCAGGTATGTACAATCTCATGGGCTTCCCCCATGAAGGTGGAGACAAGATAGAAGGCTGAGAGAGGTATCTTTTTATCCTGTCAAATGCCTCCTGATGGGCTTCGTTCCATTCGAAGGCTTGGCCTTGCTTTAGACGAAGCAACGGAGAGAAAGCTTGGGTTCTTCCACTCAGATTCGAAATGAACCTTCTGAGGAAGTTAATCTTCCCTAGCAGAGATTGCAACTCCCTTTTTGACGTAGGTGCTTTCGTCTCCATTATGGCTTTGGTTTTATTCTGGTTGATCTCAATCCTTTTCTTGTGAACCACAAAACCAAGGAAATCTCCAGCCTGCACAAAAAATGCACATTTAAGGGGATTCATCTTTAAGCCATGTTTTCTCATTCGTTCGAATGATTGGCTCAAATGATGCAAATGTGTTTCTGCAGATATAGATTTGATGACTATATCATCAATATACACCTGCATAAAGGTTTCAATGAAATCATGAAAAATCGAATTCATTGCCCTTTGATAAGTTTCCCCAGCGTTCTTTAAGCCAAAGGGCATCACCACCCATTCGTAAGTGCCTAAGGCTCCTAGGCAACGAAATGCTGTCTTGGCAACATCTTCTTCAGCAATAAAAATCTGATTATACCCAGAGTATCCATCTAACATACTCAAGTATTCGAACCCTGCAGCAGAGTCTACTAACATTTCTGCCACAGGCATGGAGTACTCATCAGGGGTTGCAGTGTTTAAATCCCTAAAATCTATGCAAATTCTTAAAGAACCATTTTTCTTAATAACAGGTACTATATTCGCTAACCATTCGACATACCTTGTGGTTCTGATGAATCTGCAACGCAGCAACCTTTCGATCTCAGCTTTAATCTTTGTGAGAACCGCTGGTGCGAATCTTCTAGGAGTTTGTTTGATGGGCTTCTTGCCATCTTTGATTGGCAGTCTGTGTTCGACTAACTCCCTCTTTAAACCAGGCATTTCGTCATAATCCCATGCGAAACAATCTTTATTTTTCTTAAGGACCTCGATCACTTCCTGCTTGAGGCCTGGGCTAAGTTTTGCACTTATGTAGGTTATTCTTTTCGTATTTTCATCCCCTAAGTTGACTTCTTCTAGTGGATCCTGCGCCAACATTTTGGCACCTGAGTCTATGGGGTCCCTTTCGAAGCCTAAGGGTTCTTTATCATAGATGGCGTCCAGCCTTTGATCTATCTCAAGCTCTTTAAAGGGTGAGCATTCCGAGCCATCCCCACTTATTTTGTTCATCTTCACAGCTAATTTATTTATTTCAGCCTCTAAGGCCGCCTTTGATTCGTTCTCATCCATGTAGGCCGAAATCCTTTCAAAAAAGGAGGACTCAGTCATGGATAAGGTTGTCGAAGTCCCAGCCTGCTGGCCGTCTTTGTATAGTACTTTTGACTCCCTCTTCTTCACTGATTATTCTTCTATCCCAGTATAAGCCATCATGGCGAAGGGTCATATAGTAGTGGGCGTTTCTGGTTTCGTTGATTTCATCATTTGGGACACGCGGAGCAATCTTTGCCAGATGTTTGTCATAATCCCTCTTGTCAACTAAATTGACTGTTGACATGAAGTAACTCTGGTCTGCTTCAATGTTTTCCACGATCCCATCTTCTCTCCATAGAACTAATCGCTGATGCATTGACGAAGAAACTGCCCCTACGCCATGGATCCACTCCCTTCCCAGCAACAAGTTGTAGTTGGCCTTGGCTTCGATCACCATGAACATGGTGGGCCTACAGCTTGAGCCTATTGTCAAGTCCAATTGAACTACTCCCAGTGTTTTGCCCACTTTCCCTTCATAATTGGATAGAACCATATTGTGGGGCTTGATGTCTCCTTCGCGTATTTCTAATCTTTTCAGCATGAAGTGGGGTATCAAATTGACTGCAGCACCCCCATCCACTAGAACCTTATTCACGCTATGGGCACCAACTTTTTCCCGAATAAATAGTGGCTTAAGATGGTTCTTCATAGCTGGCTTTGGACGTTCGAAGAACGCATTTTGCTCCTCGACAGCCCCATTGTCCATCACATAGTAGCATACAGGCCTATGCTTCATCAAGTCTATGGTATCTTCTTCCTCATATTCATCAATTTCAGTTTCCTGTCCAAATTCACAGGGAAGCACAGATACCACGTTGCAGTTTAGGTTGAACGAAGACTCCCCCTCTGATTTGAAGTTATCCGTTATCATATCTTCGTCTTCTTCTGGGCCTGGAGTGTATTCCTTTGGTTCATCTAGTTGTACTTCAGAGAAAAGCCTCCTATTAACTGGGGGTTTGTCTTCAGTTTGATTTTTTGGTGTGGGTTTGTTGGTGCTAGATTCACCTTGGTTCTTTGTTGAAGTTACCCCTTTATTTGCCACAGCTTCCCTCTCAGCCTTTCGAATCCTCTGTTACCTTCGCCATTGGGATCTCGACATGGGGTTCCTTCCTCTGTAGTTCTCTAATCTCACCTCTTCCCTCTTCGTTGTGTTGAATTGCCTTTTGTATGTCATAGCATGGCGTGCGTTTTGTTCGGTGTTTCTCCATCTGTCTTTGCCTTTGTCATTTCTGACTTGCAGCCATCTGTCGGTTGGCACTTCAGCAGGGAGTTTGAACGTCACTCTTCGAGCACCCTTGGGATGAGGACTATCAGGCCTTCGTTGTTTGTATTTGCTATCGAAAAGTGGGCCCATCTGAACAGTTTCTTGATGGTTCCAGCAAGGGGCGAAGGGAACTGTTTCAAAGGCTCTGGCCATGCTTTGATCATACACAGCAGAACATCTTGGGCATATCAAACACTTGGTTTCCCTTTTGTAGCAGCGAAACACAAATTCCAGCAAACTTTCTCCAGCCTTAGGATAACACCTGAAAAGCTGGTTATCCTGGCGCCAATTGTTGCCAGTTCGAGCCCTCTGTACCCTTTCGAAGTTCGCAGCGATTCTCTGATTGCAGAGGATGCTGCACCTAGGGCATAGTATCATTCCTGTATCTCCCTTGTGGCACGTCATGAGATAATCCTTGAGACTAGCATCTCCAGCACGATTATCCTCCATTTTATACTTCTCTTTTTCTAAGTATCTTTCTACCTCCTCCATCTCAGAGCGAGGTCTCTCCATATCCACCATGTTTACCTCAACATCCTCCCCCTTGGCTTCATCATCTCCCCATCCTGTGGGTTTTATATCTTCAATGTGGACTTTTGAACTCTCTGGGGCAGAATATTTGACCAAATAGTCAAATTTTCCACTGGGTTCCCCTAAAGTGTCCCATATTTCTTTCTGAGGGGAAGTTGGCTTCGTGATTTGGACTTTCTCCAATTCCAGCCTCAGGCCTTCAGTGACCTGTGTCAACTCTTGGTTTTGATTTTCCTGGCCTTCAGTAGCTTGGATTTCTTTTGCAACAGCTAAAGGTGCTGCTTCAATCGAAGTCTCTGGTTGCTTCTGGACGTCTTCAGTGACCTCCTTATCGACTTCGACTATCACCCAACTTTCGTTTTCAGTACCTTTCTCTCCCATTGGGGCATCACTTTGGTCAGCTTCCACCATGTTAATCTCTCCAATGCATGCAGGCTCGGAGTAATTGGTGTCTGCGACGTCCAAGGGATCTTCGTCCACTTTCATTTTTGCTTTATCAGCAAACTTCAGTCTGCCATCTTTAATTGCATTCTGAATTAGGTCCCTGAAAAGAAAACACTGTGAGGTTTTGTGGCCTAGGAAACTATGATATTTGCAAAATCCTCTTTTCTTTCTTTGATCTAAAGGAGGTATTTTGACATTTGATGGCACAATGAGTTGGCCATCTTTGACAAGTAAATCAAAAATCTCGTCACATTTAGTGACATTGAAGGTATAAACCTTCTTTGGGAATTTGTCACTTTTCTCATTTTCAACAATCTCTTTCCCTTTTGTGGGAACTAATAATTTGCAGGAGTAAGGTGGTGCTTGTTTTAATTCAGCGAGGTCGATTTCGACCTCTTCGAATTTGAATTCAGGATAATCTTCTGCTTCCTCAGTTCCAACATAGGAGATCCTTTCCTTCTTGTTATTTTTAAAGACTCTGGCCTTTTCGGCCTTTAGCCTTTCGACCTGTCGAACCCTGTCGGCTAACTGAGCCATGTCCCTCAAATATTGAGTGTCTAGTTTCTTTCGAATAGAGTAATCCAAGCCACCAGCGGCCATTTCGACTAACTCATGTTCAGGCACCACTGTGTAACATCTGGATTTCAAAAGCCTGAATCTATTCAGATAATCATCTATGGGTTCAGTGAACTTTCTCTTGACACTGGCTAATTCCTTCAAGCTTATTTTTGACTGTCCCATGTAAAAATGTTCATGGAATAATCTCTCCAAAAGAGCCCAAGTATCAATGGACCCAGGAGGCAAAGTGGTGAACCATGTGAAGGCGTTTTTAGTCAGGGAACTTGGGAAATATTTGATCCTGAGGTCTTCATTATTGGCTATATCTCCCGCTTCGGTTAGATATCTGGCTATATGTTCGACTGTTGACTCATTGGTATCCCCAGCGAACTTTGTAAACTTAGGGACTTTATATCCCCTTGGTAAATCAGTATGCATTATGTAATCTAATATAGGAGAAGCATAATTTGGCCTTCTAATTCCTGTGTTGAGGCCATTCTGGGCCATGACTCTCTCTATCATGGTGGTTAAATTGTTTTCTACCAAGATGTTATCGTTTCGAATTCTATGAACGACTGCATCAGCATCTTGATTTCGACCCACCATGACAACCCCCCTAGGTTGTTCTTCTCGAAACTCTGGGACTTCCTGCCTTTCGATCCTTGCCCCTGGTTCCATAATTTCTCTTTGTGGGCCTGGGATCATTGGGGCTTCTAGCCTTTGTGCCCTTTCCCCCAAGTTAACTTCTTCTCTAGGTGGTCTATAGGTTGGGTCGTTAGCAACTTGTTCCATAATAGGTATGTTTGCTCGAACTCCCGCCTGATTCTGCCTACGCCTCCCTAGGGGAGCAAAGAAATCTGCTATTCGACTCATGTTATCTGCGTTTTCTCTGTTTGTCACAGTCACATTTTATACTATTGGGGCAAATATTTCCTGCATAGTTTGTGCTAACACCCCTATCATATTATGGTTACTGTCATCCATCAATTGCCTAAAAGCCAACTGGTTTTCTGTGGTTAAAATAGGCATTGCGCTATAACCCACTGACCCTTGGTTATTTGTCATAAACTGATTTGCCCCAGACCCAGACCCTAATTGTGGTGATGAATTCGATGTGGAACCGTATAAGCCTGCCATAAAAGATGTTGGCATTCCATAAGAGGAGTTTCTAGTTCTATTACCATCGAAACCGGGTGGTCTAGTTAGTGGGGTGGCGAAATGGGTTTGTGTCCCTGATGATGGGACGAATCCCCCAGGATAACCAATGGTTCCAGTGTTTCCTAGGATCGAACTATTAGTTGATATGCCACTTACTCCATTAGTGGCTATATTATTGGTAGAAGATGCAACAGACTGTGCATTTGAAGGGATCACATTAGACGTTCCCATCGAAGCGGACACATTAGTGCCTGTTGTATGTGGGGCATTTTGTTCCCCTTGTTGATTGTCAGAATTAGACATCTTGTTCAAACGTTTTCTTCTGGATAAGGGTTGGTTGCT
Organism: Vicia faba; assembly: GCA_948472305.1. NCBI lineage: Eukaryota > Viridiplantae > Streptophyta > Magnoliopsida > Fabales > Fabaceae > Vicia > Vicia faba. The sequence continues at coordinate 317,591,124 of OX451738.1, read as the reverse complement.
GTTTGTTATTTTACCACTTCTCAGGTTCATAAAATAACAAGCTTATCACTCAGAGGGTATTTTTATAATGGTTACGTCTCAACAATCTTTATTTCTGTTCTAAATTCCGTAATGTCCAACGATTGGTCCCACCAGGTGTGCCAATTTGTTTACAGTGATTTCTGGTAAACAACCGCTAGTCCTCCAAACTATCGAATAAACTTACTGACTGTTATTCAATTTCTCTGGTAACTCGCAGGATCGACTAGATTGATCCTAGGACGTGTTGGTCATTAGGGTAACTCTCATGATCGAACTGGTATTCATGGTTGGTATTTAGAATGTTGTGTAGGTGTTTAACTTATTTCGATTTCTCTATTAAAGATCTAAAAGTTTGATCAAGTAAATGTGCGTGAAACTAAATTGCATGAATAAAGGTCAATTGTAAAGACATGTAAAAACTGCATAAAAGACAAATAAATGACTTTGAATCATAAAAACGGTTAATGTAAAAGATTCGAAATATGAAGAAAGCGCTTAAATGCAAGAAAACTGTAAAATGGTTTTAAGTAAAAAGGTGTTCGAATGATAAAAACTTGAAGATAAAGGCATGAAATGTATAACAGTTTCTGAAATGTAAAGTATTTGAAATGGAAAGAAAACGTTTAAATGTAAGGCATCAGTAAAAAGATTTCGAATGAAAACACTTTAAATGCAAAAACTTGTAAATGGTATTGACATAAAGATAAAGGAAAGTATTGGAAATGATAGAGAGTTTTCATTAAATCATAAATATGTGGTGTTATCATACGTACATTGCTCTTGCATTCGTTTCCCTAGCCATGTGGTAATTTGAATGTTTACTGAGTTTTTTGTACAACAGATATGACACACGAAATCCTAATGCTAAGACTTCTATTTATACTACTTCGACCATAACGGTCTTGCTATAAGATTCTGCCACGTTCAGAACATGCAGAGCAATGCCTCTCTCTTGCTTCCACGCGTCTTCGAATGCTCCAGCGCATATATTTCAAATTTCGAACATCCCGCTTGCATTTGAATTTCAAATGTTTTGGCACTTCTTCGCTTCGAACGCATTTCTTAGATACAGCCTTGTTATCATTTCGAGACTTCTTTGGATATATTCTCATAACTGTCACTCGAAGCTCCAAGCTTTGATATGCCCATTCGAAGCACTGCTTCTACCATTTCGAAACATGACGTTTTGTTTTATTTCAATCGAAACGTCCAATTTACTTTGCTTCTAATAATATCATTAAAATCTTCAGCCAACAGCGGGTGGACTGGAGTAGTTTAAGTTCAAACGAACCAGGATAACCAACGTGTTTAATGCTTTATTTTTGAAAATCTCAATTCAAATCCCACTTCTTGTGTTTTTCCATTCTTCAGTGTTCACATGGGAATTGAAGAAAATGGATCGCGAGATAGATTAAATCGACGGCCGGATGCATCAGTAAAAATTGATTATTGCCATGAACCAGGTATTGGAAAAGAGAAAGAAATTAAGTTGTTGACGAACAGAGGCTGGAAGCAGAAGGGATGGAATCGGAAAATTGATTTATCGAGGAAGAAGAAGAGGGGTGTGCCGCTTGGAATTCGTAGGTTATGGATTTCTTATGGAAGTTGAATGGACATATGAACCAGTATATGAAGGGTTTACAATCATTATTTGTTTGGTTATTTATGAGGAAAAAAATATTGAATATTGAATACAGATATTTGAAAGTCTATAAATGTATCAAAATATTAAAAATTGAATACATATATTTGAAAGCCTAGAATTGTATTAAAAACGATTAATTACTTAAGAATTATTAATTATTAATTATTAAGTTGTTAATAATTAATAAATTAAAATATTTAAAAATAATTAAAATATAATTATGGAAAGTTTTCTTTTTATAGCTAAAACAAAAATAACATGTAGTATAATATATTGACACTTGACAAACTTGTCAAAGAACTCATCATATATATATATATATATATATATATATATATATATATATATATATATATATATATATATATATATATATATATATATATATATATATATATATATATATATATATATATATATATATATATATATATATATATATATATATATATATATATATATATATATATATATATATATATATATATATATATATATATATATATATATATATATATATATATATATATATATATATATATTAAAAGATACCGATATAAAATTGTATAATTAATTAACTTCATGGTTTCATTAATCAATATTTTACATTTCATTAACCAAATTTTAATATTAAAAATAAATATTAATATCTTGATTTTATTAACCAACTTCATATCTTTATTAATCAATATTTTACCTTTTTATTAACTAACTTTGTTTTACTACTAAATTATTTTTAATATTTGGACGTTTATTAACCAATTTCATCATTCCATTAACCAAAATTTTACTTTTCATTAACCAACATTGTTTTATCAACTTTGTTTTACTACTAAAAATTATTTTTAATATCTTGATATTTATTAATTAACTTTATCATTTTATTAATCAACATTTTACTTTTTATTAACCAACTTTATTTTATCATTAAATTATTTTTAATATCTGAAAGTTTATTAACCAATTTTTTATATTTTATTAACTAATTTTATTCTACCAATAAAAATTACTGTATATATACTGTTCACGGTACTATTCACGATATTGTTCATACATATATTTTTTTATTTTAAAAAATATATATATTGTTTAGTGTATAAATACATTATACAATGTTAAAATTGAATAAGGGTGATATCAAAATAGCACACCTGATATATTAAACTATAATCTTGATGCTGAGAGGTTATCTTGATCTGGTTATAGAAATTGTGTGAGATGTTCTACAGTTGACATGAGATCCACTAGATTAGGACTGAAGATAATATCAAGAAAGTGCATCTTCGCTCCGTAATATTTTGAAAATGTATTTTCAGATTAAACTGGGACAAAATTGAAATGACTCGCTCACGAAATACTAAAGATTAAATTGGGACAATATTGAAATAACTCGCTCACAAATTAATGGGGTGTATATTATAGCTGCGTTCAAAAATACATTCCTAAAATTTAAATATCTTTTTTACGGAACTAACACAGTATATAAAGTAACACCCTTAAAAAATGGCTTGCTGTAAAGCATAATAAGGCCGGTGCTCCTTGCTAATTGGGGGTGGAAGTATTATCAGAAATGAGAAGGGTGCTAAGATTGCTGGGTTCAGAGCTTTGAAATCACTGCTGCCATAGTCTAGTGCATCAAAAAAGAGAGTTCAGGGCAACAGCAATAATCTTACTAAGATTCTCGACTAGTTGAAGCATGAGAGGTTATTATTAAAAGGTGTGTTTGCAAATGGTGATGAACATAATTGATTTTAACAATTGATTAATTGATTTATGTTTTGATACATTTATATAAAAGTAAATTGAAGAATAAATTTTAATATAAAAATCACTCAAAATCAATTCTAGAAAAAGAAGCTACAAATTCTAACTTCAAATAAAATTAATTTTAGAGACAGAATCAATTATATTTTTAATAAACCAAACACCTCAAAATCAATCCAAACATACTAAAAATTTCTCTGTATAACCAATGAATGTGCTAACTTACTTGCTAAGTAACTGGAGTTTGCAATATGTGATTTTCTTTTTTGAAAGATATTACAATCCAAAACAACTCCCTGGCAGATACACAACTCCTCCAGTGCTTAAAATGAGAAATAATATGAAAGTTCGGTTGTTTAGAAAGGAATAAACAACGCATTTCTACTTCATACACATTCAACGAAATGGTATTCACTCCTCATACATTTGTTACATCAGCAGTACAAATAAACATGTCTTTGAATTTTGAATTGTTTATCCGAACAAACACGAAATTATTTATTTGAATACATCCAAGAAAGATTTTAAATAATGATAATGTTGTCCACGACTTAATATCTAGATCCAAAAATAAACTTGCGATATGATAGTTAACATAATTTAGGGGTCCACTCAGCTGCACCAACATATCATCCAAGGTTCCTATTTTTTCACAGTTGTTACATACTTGAGGAGCATGGCAACAACATCCTCCGAAATTCTTGCAGCCTCTTCTTTCAGGTGATGGATTTTTTCTTCGGTTTCTTGATCAAGTCGCTTAACATTAGCTCCAGAGTCACCACTACTCTGTATTCATAGGAAAACAAGAACACGAAAATTGGAGGATAAAAGTCACATTTTTTAATAAGATAAAGCAGTAGTCTAGTGTGTTTATCAAAGAGTAGACAGACTTACATCTGAAACTTTCTTTTGAAACTCAGACTCAAGCTTGGCACGATATTCAGCAATCTCCTTTTCAGCCTCTTCTTTGGCCTGTTTCAACCTAGCCGATTTTTCTAGCAGTGGAGGTCCAAATGATTGCATTGATTAGTTGTATAAACAAATGTTTCACAAAATGTGCATGGAACAATCATGGATAATCACATAGGGACAGGGGAAAAAACCATGAACATAATAAAAATTTCTGATGTAAAATGAAACAAACAAAATAAAAAGAATAACAAGAACATAACTCTTGACGTAAATGATTGTATCTCTAAATATTTTCAAATAAGCAGAGCGGAACAAAGGAGAGTGGAATTGAATGGAGCATAATGCAACAAAGCATGCATACCATAGTTAAAATATTTTATGATGGAACATGAACAAAATGCTCATTCCATGATATGAAAAGTTAAAGGAACTGAATGAACGGACCAGAGTGAAGTGGAATTGAATTATACAACTACTGTAGGGACCACAGTAAATAAAACAAGTAGTTGATACTGTAGCAGGAAAAACTTAACCAACAATTTGAGAAGAGGCAAATATACCAGTCATTGATGCAGAGCTAGAGAAGAAAAAAATGAGATAGCTTTCAAATACGACAGCCATTGATGTAGCGCCAGAGAGGAAGAACACAACATTGGTTGCACTGGGAATAATTAGTGTAGAAATCCTCTCAAATTCTTAAAACAAATGGATATCTTCATTACTATAGTTTTGGTGTATAAATGTCGAATTAATGCCGTCAATTTATGAAATGTGCATTTGTAACTATTTTTTTGGATAAAAAGCATTGATTTTATTCCCAAAAAAAAACAATCAGTACATCCGATCCTACTGGATCCAGGAATCAACAAGAGACTCAAGTTAAGTATACCTATTTACATGTAACATTTATTCACTCTTAAACCTATTTCTTTTGAGAAGTGAAGAATATCCTTACCCCAATGATTAGGATTAATGATTCCATTCTATAGCTCCTAAATTGGGGAAACAAAAATGAAGGGAGATAATGGAATGGTTGGGAATAGATCCACCAGGTTCTACTCCACTCTATCCATTACTTTAAAATCCAAACACTGGAATGATATCCTATTCTATTCTACTCCACTTCATCCCATTACATTCTATCAATCCAAACTCCAAACATACCCAAAAGTTCAGAAGAAATTTCTACAAGCAATTATAGAAAAGAAAAGGTTGTGATGATCTTACAATTATGAGTATTATAACTAAATAAGTTCTCTCATGAGTTAAAATCAAATTCTGCAGTTCAATTCTTTCGAAAGCTCTCGTTTAGCTTCTCAGTAAATTCCAACAGCCTTACAACTTTTAAGAGCTTTTTGTACGAGTTATAAACTAAATACTTGTTTTAGTTGAAAATCATCTAGAAGTTCAAACCTGGTCTTTAGTTAGACATAACAAAGAAGGATAACCTAGACCAAAAATTGGACGGAAGCATGGCAAGATCAAGAACATGACAAGACATAATGAAAAGAACAATACCGTTTTTCGCAGCATTTACAATCCGTTGTGCTTCTTGTTCAGCAGCCAACAATTGCTGAATTCCTCCTTGACCCCTATTGGATGCCATTCTCTGTTTACAAAAGCTTAATTGGTCAAACAAAACAATGAATAGTAGCTACAAAGTGTGTAAGTGTATAATCATGCACTTGTGAGATGGTTTGTAGAGTTTATCAAAACAGTTTATGATATGTCCATAAGTTGTTTTCATTTTTTTTTTCATAAGCTCTTCAGGATAGTTGATTAAAATAGCTTATAGCTTATATGAAAGTAGATTGATGACTTTACTTTATCTTTTTATATAGAAATAGTTTGCCCATAAGCACTTATATGCTATGAAACCCTGACACCAGAAACACGACACCGGCATAAACACCTTTTCTCCTATCAGTGCTACCGAGTATACAACACATCAATAAAAAAATTACAACAAAGCTGATCTAAATAAAAGTAACCCGTAAGACTCAAAACTGAAATTACTAGAAAACCAGATTAATCCATCAGATTCACAAATTTTCAGAGCAACACTATTAATCAACAACAATTATCATTCAGTTACTATCCATTTCCTTGATGTGAGAATCGAACCTATAAAAAACAGATTTATTAATTTTTCCATAGAAATTAATTAAATTAAAATCAAATACAATCGAGAAACCTAGAGAAGCAAAAAAAAAAAAAAAAACTACACTACGGAAAACATAAATCATCTTGATACACGATAAATACACGCAGTATCTATAAAATTGAGAATCGAAGATCGATGATCGATGATCGAGAGATCCAAATCTATTGAGGGAAAAAATGGATCTGAACATAGAAGTGAAAAAGGTGAGTAAGAAACGATGAAGAATGGGAGGTGGATTTGAAAAAGGTGAGAAGCGTACCTATGTATCTATCGGGAGTGATTAGATTCAGAGGAAATCGGAGGGAGATATCACGAAACTGCTAGCGAGGGATTTGCGTACTTGTAGTGGACTGGGCAGTTGAATAATAGAGACACGGATGGAGAATAGGAGAATCATTTCAGATTTTATTTTTTACACCGTTGTAATTTTGTAAGTGGTAGTAATATTTTTTTCATTTTTATTTCTTTCCTATAAAATGTTTTTTTTCCTAATGTTTGATACAAAAAACTTTTTTTTAATTAAAGTTTAATTGGAAAATAAAATTTTACATCATTAATGAATGAATTAATGAATGATAATAGTTAGATTTTAAATTTAATTTTTATTTTAATTATTAATAAAATAATATTTATAAATTATTGTGATATATTGATGATGTCAAACATTTTACATTGAGAGTGTACGACAATTAATATCTTTTTATTAAAATATTTAAATAAGAAGTGGATTGTTGATGCAATTTTTTAATTTCTTTTCATTTTCTTTTCTTAAACAATATTTAAGTATATTTGTTATATTTTTATTAAAGAATAATAAAAATTATATTTAAAAAATTAGATCTAAATTTTCTCTTTAAAATAATAGGTAGATAATTTTATATTAATATTTAATAATATTTTCTTTAAATCATGTTAACTTACTATTTAAATTATTAATAATATAAATTTATACCATCATCTAAAAAGAATTTCACAAGGAAGTGATCGTACCTAACTAGAATGGACCGTCACAGCTTACTTCAAACAGAATTTGAGAGTGAAGGGAGGGGGAATGCCTGCAAGACACTCTGATGCCAAAATGAGATGCGGAATAAGCTAGCAGGAAAGAGAGTAAGAAATGATCAATACATGGCTCTCTCGAAAGAGAGGGTATTTATAGCCCTCAGCGTTGGATCAAGGTCTCCTCATTGGGCTGGTCAAACAGGTCCAAAGTGGAGACTGTCAGGTTCTACGTGAATAGTGGGGACCCGCACGTGGTCTCCCACCTAGATGACTTCCCCCGCAAGATCAGGAGGATATATATGCGGTCTTTCCAGGGCCACAAAGACTCCACGATATTCAAAGACGTTGACAGTCAACCCTACGAGGAGGATGCTCGTGAGGCGCTTCTGCTCGTCGTGGATGCTCTCCGTCAGACGCGAGATCGTGTGAGGAGATCAGTCTTGGTCGAGGAGAGGATCGGAGGCTGACCTCGAGGTCCTCATAACAGGCGATGATCTTCCTAAGACTGACTGGGTTTATCCTTGTGCGGTGAGGTTGCCTCCTCGCGGGGAGTGGGAGTTACTGCCCGACGATCTCGAGGGCAGAACTGGTCAGTATACTTTGACTGGCATAATTAGATTGTGCCTCTCGTGGAGTTAGGCCAAGGGCAGGCCCAGTCCAGAACAGGGGCCCCCCAAGTTGTTGCTCCTGATCAAGGAGTTATGGCTTAAGTCTAGCTTTTTCTTTTACGAGGTGCGTTGCTCGACGAGGATATTTCATTGTGTTGACGGATAAAGTCATCGATTCATGGGTTTACCCAAGCAGCATTCGGAATGGACTAGAGATGGGACCATTCTAGTCGTGGGGAGGGGAAATCTTGTGGGGTGTAGGCACGTGGCGTGATCTTTGGGATTGCAATGATGGCCTAGGGAGTAGGGGTCATCATTAGCCGAGTGTGTAGGTGTCGGGAGAAAGGCGGTTGTTGAGCTGCCCGATGCGACGTTTCACATTCCACGTCAGCTCTATATATAGTGCCTCAAGGCCCATTATTTATGTTTACATTTTCGCACTCTCCACTCTTCCTATCGCCAACGTTGTGCCGTTTCCTTTCTCCGCCGCAGAATCCGCCGCACGTTCTTCTTCAACCTTCGTTGTTCTTCATCTGCTTTGTCCAAGTAAGTACTTTTTCGTGATACTCTTTGTTTTGATGATGTTTTAGTTATACAATTTTATGACTGGGGGGTTCTGCTCGGGGAATTCATGTATTTATGCGTAATTTTCGTGATTGAGCCCGTGATATTCATCGTTTCCCCAACACTTAGATGAGTTTACCCCGTAGTCTTCATATATCCCTGTAAAATTCATGGATTTTGCGCAAGAAGTTTGTGATATCCCCAGTGAATTCATGAGTATGGCCGACAAATTCGTACTTTGCTCGCTGCTTCTTCCTGTGCTCGGGGTATTCATGAAAATGAGCGTTCGTCGTTATAACCATTGTGTGGCTTTATAAGACTGACATGATTTTCGTGCCCCAATCGAGGGTCGGGTAATACCCCTTCTGCACGAGAGACTGTCGACTTGGTTTGGGCGTCGCCTAACCTTTTTACCAGCATTGCGGAAGGATGGATTTGGATTTGCTTCCAAATTTATAGGTTTCTTATGCTTTACAGGTAAAATGGTCGATACTCCTGAATCGTCCGAGCACGTGGACGTCGAAGAGACCAGTGTAGCCGAGGAGGGTGTCAACTTGGTTGACACTGTTGACGATCCCGCCTTGACTTGGGTCGCAGCAGAGCCTCAAGGGATAGCCTCGATATATAGTTATAGTAGGAGGCAGGCTTACACTGTCGTCGAGCATGGCGGCGATCAGGAAGGCATCCAAAGGAACTTCGCGATCTTGCGACCAATGCTCGATGCTCATATATGCTCGGAATTCGAGGGATTTGCGTACTTGTAGTGGACTGGGCAGTTGAATAATAGAGACACGAATGAAGAATAGGAGAATGATTTCAGATTTTATTTTTTACAATGGTGTAATTTTGTAAGTGATAGTAATATTTTTTTCATTTTTATTTCTTTCCTGTAAAATATTTTTTTTCCTAATGTCGGATAAAAAATTAATTTTTTTTAATTAAAATTTAATTGAAAAATAAAATTTTACACCATTAATGAATGAATGATAATCATTAGATTTTAAATTAGATTTAATTTTTATTTTAATTATTAATAAAATAATATTTATAGATTATTGTGATATATATTGTTGATGATGTAATACATTTTACATTGAAAGTGTATGATAATTAATATCTTTTTATTAAAGTATTAAAATAAAGAGTGGATTGTTGATGTGATTTTTATTATTTTCTAATAAATATATAATAAATAAATAATTTTATAATTCTTTTCGTTTTTCTTTTTTAAAGAATATTTAAGTATATTTGTTATATTTTTATTAAAAAATAGTAAAAATTACATTTAAAAAATTAGATCTAAATCTTTTCTTTAAAATAATAGATAGATAATTTTATATTAATATTTAATAATATTTTCTTTAAATCATGTTAACTTACTATTTAAATTATTAATAATATAAAATTTATACCATAATCTAAAAAGAATTTCAAAAGTAAGTATCAATGTTTTTAAAATAAAATTTAAAAACACAAAAATATAAAAAAAGGGAAAGAGATCATCCTATGAGATTATTATACAACAACAAAAATTAAAATATAGGTGAGCATTTGAAAGTTTTGTAAAATCAATATTGTCGATATTTGCAATCAAAATGAAAATATAAAAAAAAAAAAAAAAAAAAAGAACAAAGAGGGAAAGAGATTATCATGTAGAATCATTAAACAACAACAAAATTAAAAATAAATAAAAAAGACGAGGAGTTGAAAGTTTTATGAAATCAAACTCGTCATTCTGGTTGATATTTGCAAAGCGATCTGCGTAACGATTATTTTTTCAATAAATAAGTTTGATCTTGCATTTATAATATATTTGATCTATACGAGATAACACTACAAGAAGAAGGAGAATCTGATGAAGATTAATAATTTTTTGAAAAATTATCATATTAACCACAACAATGAAAATCATTTCGACAAATAAAAAAGTGAAATTCAAATTACTCGTCATTCTCAATTCATCGATTGTGCCTTATAGCTCAGTCAAAATGAATATTAATCAACCAAGATTATTAGAAAAAACATTAACGTAAATCCTCCTATTATTTTTAATGAAACTCCCACAAACTGAAACCCTCGTAGAAATAGGACCTGTCAATATTGAACTTGAAAATCTAGTAATGGACTGAAATAACTTTGATTGAACCCTAGAAAAGGATGACTCATGGACCAGTCAGTCCAAGAAGCATCATAGATAGATGAAATTCTTCTATAACATAACTCAAATGTCCTATAGGATATTGAGACATTTGATCTGAACATAACAACACAGGAAAGGTATAAACATTGAAAACAATACTGAAACATAAAAACAACACACATAATTGTTAACTCGGCTCGATACAAACCAACACTTACTCTGGGGGCTACCAAGCCAGGAAGAAAATCCATTAGACAATATCAATTCAAAGCTAAACTAATCCCACATTTACAACTTATCACTTAATCACTACCATGTGCAACTTCTACCTAGGTCCTCCCTAGATATGAGAAATCTCATCTCACCTCCAATCACCGCAATAATGTCTAATAGTCCCAATCCCAATTACTGTATTGACGACCTTTCATCTAAATAAAAATCACTCTTCAATTACAAAACAAACACCTTAATCAAGACACCCCTTGATTAAGAACAACATACTTGATCTTGCTTCACAGCTTTGATCAAGAACAATACTTAGAGTTGCTTAACAGCTTCCTCTAATAACAATACCACCTCTTGCTTAAAAGCTTTGAGGAGAATAATAACAGAGATTACAACTTTGTAACACGGTCCAACTCACAACCCGAGTGGATCACACAAACCAACTCTCCTAGAGAGTGGCACAGACTCATCCCTAATAATATGAAAGTTACATTTTCGGCTGGTGTCTTTTTCTAGGTTACAATGCTTCTATTTATAACCTAACTCCAAACTTGATTTGAGTTTCAAATCACAGCATATCAGCTGTTACAAATCAACAGAAACTTCTGCTACAAAATAGGTCTTCAATCATATTCTTCCTAATTTATCTCCAGAACTAGAAATTGCATATTCTTCTTGACTCTGACTTGTATCTTCCAGACCTATAAAACATCACCACATAGGATAGCATAATATTCTCATAATATTATGCATCTGTTGAATCATAACAGAATCCAATTGTCTAGCTCAGCACAGGCGTGATGTCGAATGACCCTCTATATGACATCTTATCTGACATGTTGCTCCAGATGATGAGAACTTTTCATCTCAACATGTCTCATCATAAAATATGACTTCTTTCCAACAAGTTAACATATCATATTTAACATATTACTGCTATATTAGTTTTACCAAAAATAATATCAATCATAAAATCAGAGAATTAACAATCTCCCCCTTTGGCTTATTTTGGATAAAACTAATTTACATAACCTTTGTACATATAAGCTAGAACATAAATCAAATATTAAACAATACAAATCAGCAGCAACCATAAAATAGAAACATCAGAGTCGTCAGTCTTCACATCTTTGAAAGTCTTCAGTCTTTACTGTTTTCACTCATGATGTTACAACATCTTGTCAGGACTTCTTCATGACAGTCATGCACATAATCACCAACCAATATGACATCTTCATGACTGTCTAACACATATTCTCTCCCCCCTTTTAGCCATAATATAACAAAGGAAACAAGAAGAAGTAATGTGCCCAGTCTAATTGATGTCAGAACATCATATCCAACATTTATTCACAGCAGCCCGAACCAATCCATTACAGCCCCCTCAAGATAATTTGGGAAGAAATTCCTGAAGACATTTGGTGTACACACCCCCTCAAACTAAGAACACATCTTCATATGTGATGTTTCACAGAACTTTTCTTGTGTTCTGATGCATAAATAGAAAACCTTCCATTGGATTCTAAGTATACTCCCTTCACTTAGAATAAGTAAAACACACCAAGACACCAGAGCTTCATAAGTGTGACATTTATTATCAGCATAGTCACTTAGAGAGTTCTTCCAAAATCTATAGAAAAATAAATTCTCCCATATACATAAACTATTTTCCAGAGTTCACTTTAAAAGCCATGTGAACACAAGATCCAATCAACCAACCTCTATTGAGACACACACACGCTTAACAAAATTTGCACCATTGCAGCAACAAACCATAAGCAAGTACTTCACTTGACTCCCCCTGTTAAGGATAAACAATGCTCCTACTTATCAAAACATTCTAGCATAGAAAAACAAACATGAAAGTCTCCATGCTTTCAGAGTGAAGGGCAACCACTTCATACACAAATCGATACAAAATACACTTGATTTGGAATTTCTCACATATTTCAGAACAAGTGCTCAGAGCTTGCTTGCTATACAAGTTCCAAATTGTCACTGTCTCTAACTTGTAGTAGAAGAAACCATCACTTCAACAGGAATGCTGGTCAAACCTTAGTATCTGATTTCCTTCTTCTGCCCTTTCATTCACTAGCAATTGTTGATACTAGTGAAGACTTCAAAAAGATAGTAGTCATGTATTACCAGAACATACTACTATACACAAGATCACAATCTGCACATTCTAATCCTCATAGTCAGAATTACCACTTCTTACAACCATGCTTGAGTATCTAACTCCATATGCTCAACTTCAAGCATATTCCAAAACATACCCAATATGATGTTACAACATCATTTAAAATATCAACTTCATAACACATAACCTAAACACCATGGCTCTTGAACACACAATTTAAAGGACTTTATTATGCACATAAGTCCTTTAAGAATCTCCCAAAAAACACAAGAAGATCTCAAAAGATCACACCTTATGCATCTCATTCATGTTAATACAAGCACCTGAACACCATAGGGAGAAATAAACTCTCAACAATATATGAATCAACATCTCATATAGTAGATTTTCATTCACACCTCATATAAGTACCCAGCTCCCGACAAGGTCTTTATCATCAGTAACATGCACATCTTCACAAGATCAAACTTATACCTAGCTCCCGACAAGGTATTTGTCATCAAAGGAAAAAACTTCCCCACACACTCAGCTACAGATGATACTCCCTTTCAACAGATGTTAGAACATTTGATCTGACATCCTTCTTCTTCAACTATTAGCATAAGGGAATCCTTCACAACATTCCACACTTGGTCAGAGACTGGACTTCATACTCCATCATGGTCATTCAGTCCAACTTAGGAATCCAATGGTGATCATCAATAATAACCCCATAATCTTCAAAACATGCTTCCTTCTGAAGCAACACACACCTGAGATGATGTTCCAACATCAGATAAAATATCAGTCCCATATCCATGGACTTTACCAAATACTATGGTTCTGGAGATGATACCCATAGTAAGTCCAAACATAACTCTTGATGGAGAACACAAGAGGACCAACCATCAGTAGTTGATCAACCTTCAATACCAGATCAAAAACACATGCATAATATGCACATAACACACCTCAAGAACTTATCCTTAAGCACGAAATCTAGACCACCTGTTTGACTTTGAGGTGGTTGATCACAAGTCTTCCGCACCTAAAGAGGAGATTCCCTCTACCATGCAGACCATAACACATAGGGTTTTGTATGATCATAAACCCTTCAAATAGATTATCCAGGAGTACCTATTCTTCTCCCAATTCTTCTAGACAACTCATCATGACTGTAAAAGAGTTGTTTGCAATAAATTGCGGAGATGAGAAAATAAATGATTTTTTTTATAATTTTCGATTCAGAAAGACTTCAAGAGCCCCGTGCCTACGTATCTACAAAGTGAAATGAAGAAATCAGAACCACGTAGTTCTTCTAAAAAAGAACAAAGTTGTTTGTTGGATAATTTTATATGAAGAGACATTTTGTCATCTTAAGGAGAATACTCAACTAAGCATCCATAAATATGAGACAGATGGATCCTTGCATCACAATGAAAGAACGACTCCAACTTGGATAAAAATCATTAAGTATGTCACTAGCTCTTTCAAGTTGAAAATAATCAACATTATGTCAATCAATATTATGGACATAGGAGAATTAAATCTTAACTATGAAGAGGACCCGTGTCTAATATTTGAGAAGAGGTTTTAATATAAAAATCCAAAATGCAAAAATGGTTTGGATGGGTTTTGTCTTTTTTAGTCTTTGAAGAAAAGAGCCTGACTATGATTAAGTGGATTAATGTTTAATTAAGAAAAGGGCTTTGAAAATGCACTTGACAAAGTCAAGGTTTTTATTGAAAATGATTCAAGTTTAAGAAAACAAGAAGGTTTTGAAAAAGAGATAAGCTTTGAAAATTGAAGAAGATAGGCAAGAGATTAAGGGACTATCCTAAGGCATAAATTAAAAGTTAAGGTAGAAAATATCTAACCAAGAAAGAAGCAAACTCTTGACAATAAGTCAACATATGAATCCATTATCTTTGGATTTAGCCACACAAAAATCAAGTAAGAAGCATCAATTGAAAAGTTAATGTCTCTGGTGCAAGCTCAAGGTCTCAGCATCAGGTGAATCACAAGAGAACATAGATGACTTTTCATGTATCAGATAAAACTTGATATCTCAGATTAATGTTTTTTAATCAGAGGAATTTCAAAGCCTCAAAGTAACAACACCTGAACACAAAAAAGTTCCCAACAAACAGACAAGAAACACAACCATAGTCTCAGGTGAATCAAGATCACAAGGTCCAGATGAAAGTCCAAGTCAAGGTCCTATCCTAAGTCCAAAGGTCCAAATATCCAAAAGCAGAGGATAATAAATATAGTCCAAGAGGCATTAAGTTTTTTAATGTTCAAGTTATTTATTAATGTCTTTAGAGAAAGAAGAAAAATTCACAAGGAGCAAAAGAAAAAGAGCATAAAAATAAAGTGCTCAAGGAGCAAAAGAAAAATGGCATAAAATAAAAGCAAAAAAATAAAATAACAAGAATGATAAAGATGCTAAAAGTAAAGGGCATAAGATAAATTGCGGGAAATTTAAATGATGGAAAAGTAGAAAATTAAATGTTAGTACAATTAATAGATGTTAGTACCATGGTTTTGGGATTGACGCAATTTTGCTAAAACATGGTTTGCAACATGATATTATGGAAGATATTCTAACATGCTGGTCAGGTTCATTTGAAGGAAGATGTTCTGACAGATGTTGTGACATTTTGTATCAAAACATCAGTACAGGTTATTTATTCTTGACAAATTAAAATTGATTATGTGAGATTCCTTTTGGTTTTATCTCACTGATTTTTCACAGGTCAATGATATTTAATCTGGAATATTTGATTTATCTCCAACTCTACACAGGTTTCCAAAATCGGGCTTTTAGACAATTTAGGAAACCTTGTGTTTTGTTTCAAGATTCAAGGATATTTTTCTGCACAAATTGGTGCATCTCTCAGCTTATGCAACAAGGAATATCTAGGCGCAGATTCAAGGCCCGAGGATTGCTAAAGAGTATTTAAAGAAATTACCTAGACCTAATTTCATTAAGGACTTTGTAAAAATAATAGGAAGCCTATTTTTATTAGTTTTAGGGTTTGAGGGTTCTTCAAGGGTGTTTCTTTTTTCTTTGTACATCCTCATGCATCTTTTGATGCACTTGAGTTGACTGATTGTTACTTGACAGTTTGTTAAGTTATGTTCTCACTCTAAAGCTTTTAAGCTAGAGTTAGAGTATTGTATTTGAAGTGTAAACTTCTATTTTGGTTTGGTTTCCAGTCACTAGGATTGTGACTGTTTGATATCACTGTGGTGATTGGAAGTGAGCAGGGATTCTCATATCTAGGAGGTTCCTAGGTAGAAGTTGCATTGGGTAGGAATTGAGTGATAAGTTGTAAACTGGGATTGTTTAGGCTTAGAATTAATACTACTAATAGTGAATTTCCTTTCTAACTTGGTAGCCCTCAGAGTAGATGAGTTGCATTAAACTGGGTTAATAATTCTTTGTGTTCTTTTACCTTCTACATAATTTTTATTTTGGTAAAAGTTTTGTCAGTCAGCAGATGTCGTAACATCTCATAATTTTTTTTTTAATTAAAGTTTAATTGGAAAATAAAATTTTACATCATTAATGAATGATAATAGTTAGGTTTTAAATTTAATTTAATTTTTATTTTAATTATTAATAAAATAATATTTATAGATTATTGTGATATATTGATTATGTAAAACATTTTACATTGAGAGTGTACGATAATTAATATCTTTTTATTAAAGTATTTAAATAAGAAGTGGATTGTTGATGCAATTTTTTGATTTCTTTTCATTTTTCTTTAAAAAATATTTAAGTATTTGTTATATTTTTATTAAAGAATAGTAAAAATTATATTTAAAAAATTAGATCTAAATTTTCTCTTTAAAATAATAGGTAGATAATTTTATATTAATATTTAATAATATTTTCTTTAAATCATGTTAACTTACTATTTAAATTATTAATAATATAAATTTATACCATAATCTAAAAATAATTTCAAAAGGAAGTGATCGTACCTGACTAGAATGGACCGTCACAGCTTACTTCAAACAAAATTTGAGAGTGAGGGGAGGGGAGATACCTGCAAGACATTCTGATGCCAAAATGAGATGTGGAATAAGCTAGCAAGCAAGAGAGTAAGAAATGATTAGTACCTGACTCTCTCGAAAAAGAGGGTATTTATAGCCCTCAGCGTTGGACCAAGGTCTCCTCATTGGATTGGTCAAACAGGTCCAAAGTGGAGATTGTCAGGTTCTACGTGAGTAGTAGGGACCCGCATGTGGTCCCCCACCTAGATGACTTTCTCCGCAAGATCAGGAGGATATGGATGCGGTTTTTCTGGGGCCACGAAGACTCCACGATATTCGGAGACATTGACAGTCAACCCTACGAGGAGGATGCTCGTGAGGCGCTTCTACTCGTCATGGATGCTCTCCGTCAGACGCGAGGTCATGTGAGGAGATCAGTCTTGGTCGGGGAGAGGATCGGAGGGTGACCTCGAGGTCCTCCTAATCAGCGATGATCTTCCTAAGACTGACTGGGTTTATCCTTGTGCGGTGAGGTTGCCTCCTTGCAGGGAGTGGGAGTTACTGCATGACGATCTCGAGGGCAGAACTTGTCAGTATACTTTGACTGGCATAATTGGATTGGGCCTCTCGTGGAGTTAGGCCAAGGGCATGCCCAGTCCAGAATAGGAGCCCCCCAAGTCGTTGCTCCTGATCAAGGAGTTATGGCTTAAGTCTAGATTTTTCTTTTACGAGGTGCGTTGCTCGACGAGGATATTTCATTGTGTTGACGGAGAAAGTCGTCGATTTATGGGTTTACCCGAGTAGCATTCGGAATAGACTAGAGATGGGACCATTCTAGTCGTGGGGAGGGGAAATCTTGCGGGGTGTAGGCACGTGGTGTGATCTTTGGGATTGCAATGATGGCCTAGGGAGTAGGGGTCATCATTAGCCGAGTGTGTAGGTGTCGGGGAGAAAGGCGGTTCTTGAGTTGCCCGATGCGACGTTTCGTATTCCACGTCAGCTTTATATAGTGCCTCAAGGCCCATTATTTGCGTTTACATTCTCGCACTCTCTACTCTTCCTATCGCCAACGGCAGGCCATTTCCTTTCGCCGTCGCAGAATCCGCCGCACATTCTTCTTCAACCTTCGTTGTTCTTCGTCTGCTTTTTCCAAGTAAGTACTTTTTTGTGATACTCTTTGTTTTGATGATGTTTTAGTTATAGAATTTCACGACTGGGGGGTTCTGCTCGGGGAATTCATGTATTTTTGCGTAATTTTCGTGATTGAGCCCGTGATATTCATCGTTTCCCCGACACTTAGATGAGTTTACCCCGTAGTCTTCATATATCCCTACAAAATTCATGGATTTTGCGCAAGAAATTTGTGCTATCTGTTATACCCCAAAATTTGCCCTCCCATATTCTTCAAGAAATTGCCAAGCCAAGCTACAAAATTCCCCAAGGGTTGTGCAGTGCAACAGTCTCCCCTCCAGTCCAAATTAGGGTTTTGAGTCTGATCAAGAAAAGGAAGTGTTCAAAGGCCCAATCAAGTCTCATATGCTTGCAAACATGGTCAAGCATCCTCATGCCAAGTTTCAAGGCATTCAGTTCAAAATTGCACAGTCAAAACCCTAGATTGCACTACAGTCAACTGTAGGGGCAAAATGGTCATTTGGCAGTCAAAAGTTCAAATTTTTGGTCAATATATCATTTTGAAGCCACAAACATCATTTGATCAATGCTTGATCATGATTCTCAAAATTAGGCTCAGAAATCATCAAAGATGCAAAAGTTGCTATATTTGGACAGTTGGAAAAGTCAACTGAAATTGGCCAGGGCATAACTTTCACATGGATTATCAGAAAAATTCCATCCAAAGCTCATTTTGAAGAGAAAGACATTTCCTACAACTCATCTTCATACTTCAAGTCCAAGAAATGCTCTCACAAAAAGTTATCAATTTCAACATTATAGGTCATTTTCAAAAGTCAACAAAAAGGGACTTTAAGTCAAAGGCCATAACTTGAGATTGGTAAATCAAAATGACATGGGACCAAAGGCATTGGTTAAAGGACTCAAAGACCTTTCCAAAATGTCCAAGAACATGAGAAGATCTTAAAAATTGAGCAAGTTATGCCTTGTAGAAGTTGGGAAATTTTTGAGAAATGACAAAAGTCAACTATCCTTGAAAATCTAATTTTGACACAAGGGCCCCATTTTTCTCACTTTGTCCATCCTTGTCATGCCACACACGTGGCCCATGGTTGATTTCAAGACCAAATGTTGACTTTTTTATTTTATTTAATTTTTGATGATTTAATTCATTTTAATTCATTGAAAATTCAAATAAAATTTAAAAATCAATGAAATGGTGTCAAATGAATTTGGACAAGTTCTATACATCATGAATCAACTCAAAAATCAGGCCAAGGTTCATTTACACACTAGGTCTAGGTTTTGGCTAGAAATTAGGAAAAAATGGTTAATGAACAAACCCTAATGCCAATTCTTTCTCAAGCATGGATTAAGGTCAAATAGCAAGCCAAGTCTATTCCATAATGATCATTGAGTCAAACCCTAACCCTAGTGCAGCAAGAAACTCGTTCAAAAGGCATTTGGACATTTGAAATTTTGGACATAAAAGGCAAAACTGAAATCAATGCTAGGGATCCTCTCAAGCCATAATTTTTGTACCAATAGCTTCCTGAGACGATTTTGAACGTATTTCAATTCATAGCATCTTCCAAAACCCCCTGAATTGGTACACACAACTCAAACTGTACAACAAAAATGTGGCAATCGTGATTTACATTCTAAGCATCTTTTTGCATTTTTAAGTACATATCCATACTCATGATGAAGTTTCCAAGCTGTTGATTACATTTAATTGCATTTTTGTCCATCCTACGCGAATCTGCCATGCCCACATTCTAGGGTTTTCAAGTTTTGATTTTGGGGTTTTCACCATACTGCAAAATTGGCCCTCAAGACCATGACCATTGCATTCCTGGCATCTGGACGAAGAAATCTACCTATTCGCGCCTAATTTATATTAGGAAACCAGCCATTCGCTATTTTCTAAAAGGCCTTCTACAGCAACGGGTTAAAACCGTTGCTTATGGCTTGTGTGTTTCAGAAAAAAAAGGAAATGAGGACGATGATGCGCTGGCGTATAATGATTGGATATTTTAAATTCTGCGCGCCCAATTACTAATGCGCCTAGTTTTCCTTTTTGTTTTTTATGCGTTATAATATAGTAACTAATGCATGGTAGCTCAGCTGGCAGGGACACACGCTATTGACCACAATGACCTGGGTTCAAGTCCCAGGTCCTGCAAAAATTCAATACTATTTTTTCTTTCCAGGTTCCATGCAGCGCTGACGTTAGTACATACCATGCACACTCCTCATCAACTGGCCACGCGTCTTGGAGATCTAATCCAGGGATCAGAATGAAAGCATATGGTGGAGGCCAGTCAAGGCATCACACTGAATCAAAAAAGTCAACAAATGGCCAGCAAATGGGCCAGGCTTGCACCTCCAAATTCAAATCCACACCCCCTGGTTATATCTTTCTTTTCTTTTTTTTAAATTTCTTTATATTCTATTATTTTTAAAATTTACTTGTGTTTTTATTTTCTGATTTAATTAATTCTTACAAAAAATATAAAAAACATAAAAAATGCAGAAAAGACAAAAAAAAACATAATTAATTTTGATTCTTTTTTTAAATAAATTAAAATATAACTCATTTAGTTTAATTAGGTCTTAGTTTTAATTTTAATTCTTTTTTCATAATAAAAAAATCCAAAAAATGTAGAATTAGGTTAATTATTACTTTTTTATATCTTTTTAATTCTTTAACCTTTTTCTCACAATGTTATTATTTATTATTTATTTTCTATAAATCAAAATTTGTACATAAATTAGTTTAGAATTTAATTAGGTTAGAAATTAATTCTTTTTTCATAATAAACTTAAAAAATGATAGAACTAGGATTTTAATTTTAATTAACTTTTCTCTTTTTTCTTTTAAACCTAAAAAACATTATTTTTTTCATTTAATTTTTAATTTCCTTGACTAATTTTAATTATTTGTAAAAGGGTCCAATGCCCTAATTTTGTTTAGTCTTTATTTCGCGCATTTATTAAATACCTCTGTATATGCCCCAAAGCCTTGTAATAAGTCTAGATTTATTTCTTGCACTTTTTATTTTATTCGTTTTATTTTACTTTCAGTCAAATCGGGTTCGGTTTTTTTGGCGATGTGGACCCGCGCCTGTTGTAATAGTTAGGTTTATTTTCTCGCAAATATAACTGTTAATAAATATGCATGAAAGAATGAATGCCCAAAAATAAAATCGAATCGTTAGATCACCAATGCATGACAAGACAAACAATAAACTGAAAATGACACACAATTCGCACACACCACCCCTAGGGTACGCCTCACTGTTGCCTTTCGAAAGGTGGTCGTCGAGTAGAAAACGTCTTAGTAAGTCCTCATGGTCCGGGAACCTGGCATGAGGGTAGCTTCTAAGGTGTCTTCCTATTGCTCCGGTGATCACCACGTCCCTAAAACTCGAATTGACCCGAACACCTCCAACGGTGGTGCTACCTACCTCTCAATGGTAGGATGGCATTACCTTAAAGGACATTTACACAGACGAATTCCTTAGGGTAGGTAGGTTCTCAAGGTACTTGCTCTAATTTCAAACAAATCAAAATACTTTTCACACCGACACACTTTCAAAAACTTTCAAAACAAACTTTTCAAACACTCTGACGTATGAGTTGAACTGAAACTTTTCAAAGAATATTTTTGAAACCCACAATTGAAAAGCAAACAACAATTTTGAAAACACATTGAGCAAGTACCTAAGAGCCCATGGATAACCATGGATAGAAAGGGTGCTAACACCTTCCCTTTCTATAACCTACCTCCCGAACCGAGAGCGATCTCTTTAAAGGAATTTTTCTGTGCTTTTGTCCTTTCCAATTGGAGAAAATAAAAGACGGTGGCGACTCTTGCTTCCGCGACATTTCGCGAACCAGCTTTAAAACAGTCAGTTCCAGATCCACCGATCACAGAACTGGCGACTCTGCTGGGGAGTACTTAAAGTGAGGTGTACCTTAGGACTAAGATCATTGTGTTTTCAATTGCTTTCCTTGTATGCTTTTAAATTGTGGGTTGCTTGGGAGTTCTATAGATCCTAACCCGGATCTGGGGGATACCCTTTTAGAAAGTAGCAACAAGGCTGTGAGGGAACTGTGCGGGGTATACCGACATGGTTGAAACAGTCTGCTACGTTGATGTGGCACTTTGGTGTGTACCGGTAACCCTTGAGTCAGTCAAGGAGAGTACGGGGCCTCCATGTGGTGTCATGAAGCATCAACAGACCTTAGGAACCTTAATTGAACAATCTTGGCCTCTTTAGGGTAGTGAGATAACTGACTTTGGTGCAGTCCGAGGTTGGTTGATACTCGATACTACACTCAATTGAGGGTTGCTTTCCTGGAATATTTCGGTCGCCAGTTCAGTGGCTAAATCGAAACGATGAACAATGAAAGCAATCCCGTGATATTGGGAACCTTAGAACCCGGTTACTTTGATTAGGACAGGTTGAACCCACCAACTTCAAGAGGGTACTACCCAGACCCCATGCTGGCCTTAAACCTTAAGGGCCTGTCTTGTGTGCCTTGTGTGCCTTACATGTTTGTCTCTGTAAATACCTGTGTTTAATCATAGCATCATGACATCATCCAGCATCATATGCATTAACTAACCATTTCAGGGGTTCGAATTTTCATCTTTGTTCTTGTTTTGTAGGACATGGAAACCGTTCGTAGAAAGACAATCCCAATCAGTCTTGTAAGGATCCCTCCTCAGCTTAAGGAGCTTATATCCAGGATTCCTGAGAACTCTTCATTCAGTGAAAGGCATGGAAGCCTCATCAGCTTGGTCAACACCAATATTGAGGAAGATATGATAAAAGTCCTGTTCCAATTCTTTGACCCTCTGCATCACTGTTTCACTTTCTTGGACTATCAGTTGGTACCTACATTGGAGGAGTTCTCCCGACTCCTGAAGATCCCTATCCTTGATCAGCTACCCTTCAACGGTACAGAAAAGGAACCTAAGCTTGAAGAGATTGCTAAAGCCTTACACGTACAATCATCTGACCTCAAGGGACATTGGGAAGTTAGAAGTGGTATCAAAGGGTTCTTAGCCAGGTTTCTGTTTGAAAAGGCCTATGAATGTTGGAATTCCCTTGACTTGCAAGCTTTTGAAGAGGTTGTGGCCCTCCTTGTTTATGGTTTGGTGTTGTTCCCTAACCCAGATCATCTCATTGACATCAGTGCTGTCCAGATCTTTATGTCCAGGAATCCTATACCTACGTTGCTGGGAGACCTCCTTCACTCATGTTACACTCGAACCATGAGAAAAAGAGGTGTCCTTATGTGTTGCACTCCTCTCCTGGGAAAGTGGTTTATTTCGCACCTTCCACAATCAGTCCTGAAGAACGAGCGGGGTTTGAGATGGTCACAACGATTGATGACTCTTACACATGCAGATATACATTGGTGCCCTAGGTCCAGGGAAGATGTCACTATCATTGATCGCTGCGGGGAGTATCCTAATGTTCCTTTACTTGGAATCAGAGGGGGTATTACTTATAGTCCATGCCTGGCTTGGAGACAGTTTGGTTATGCTCGGAGGGATGGTCCTCATGACATGTTGATTCCTGACATAGTTTTTGACTTCGACAACGATACTCAAGGACTTCGCCAGAGATTTATCAGAGCTTGGAGGATGCCTAGTAGGATAGACAGCAAGACACTGGGGCACAGGAACTCCATCCCTTTGGAGCCTTACCTCAAATGGGTACGAGCCCGCTCTCAGAAATTAGTGATGCCTTATCCTCACATGCTTCCTGTAATCAAAGAGCCTGCCTTGGAAGGAGAGGTGTCTCATGTTATTCAGCACCCTGATATGCCCACATCCTGGGAAGAGATGCAGAAGAGTTGGATCCAGCTTAAGGAAGAGCGGAATTCTCTTGAGACTAGTTTGCATGCCAGTGAAAAGAAGGTCTTGGAGCTCACCCGCCTGTTGCATGAGGAAAGGAGTCTCAACACTTACATAGCTCCAAAGAAGATGCGCAACATATTTTGGATGTGATTTGATCTTTTTGTACTTTTGCCCATGAGGCTTTGATGTATCAAACAATGATTTTCTTAATAATAAAGTGTGTTCCTTTTGGTCTACGACAAACTTGAATTTTCGAACTCTTGAATGCATTGCATAAACACATATCATTCATCATGTGCATCATAAATACTCTTCTTTTCAGGTTGTTTACCGTTCTTCGCTGTTTATTTCAGCATCATGAATCCTCCTGAATCATCAACCGATGCGGCTATCAAGGCTCTTCAGGCGCAGAACGTCCAGTTTCAGGCGCAAAACGCCCAATTTCAGGAGCTGATCAAGGGCTTGTCTCAGGGTCAACAAGAGTTAAAGACCATGCTGTTGAAGAAGACTAAGAAGAAGAGGAGGACTGTGCTATTTAACACTGGGCGCAGACTCGGGAACACTTTGGTTGTTGAAGCTGAAAGGACTCCTCCATCTGTGACGGAAGGTAGTCATCATGAAAGGGAGGTCACTACTCCTGTGGGCTCTGATACTGAAACAGACTTCAATGACGACCAGTACCCTCCTGCTGAAGACCGGTACAAACAGCTGGAAGACAGATTAAAGGCTGTGGAAGTTCAACGAGTACCTGGATTGGATTTCGGAGACTTGGGGTTATCTACTGGAGTGGTGATCCCGCACAAGTTCAAAACACCTGCCTTCGTGAAGTATGATGGGGCTTCCTGTCCCAAGATGCACCTCCGCTCTTATGTAAGGAAGATCCAGCCTTACACAGCAGACAAGAACCTTTGGATCCACTTCTTCCAGGAGAGTCTTTCAGGGACTCACCTCGATTGGTTCTATCAACTAGATGGAATCAGCATTCGTAACTGGGAGGATCTGGCCACTGCTTTTTACAAGCAGTATCAGTATAATGCCGACCTCGCTCCTACGCGTACCCAGCTCCAGGGTATGTCGCTAGGGTCGGGTGAAGGTTTTAAGGAGTATGCTCAGAAATGGAGAGACCTGGCTGGCAGGGTGCAGCCACCGTTGACGGATCGGGAGCTGGTAGATATGTTCTTGGGGACCCTGTCTGGTCCATTTTTCAACCATCTCATTGGTAATTCCTCTGCTGGGTTCACCGATCTAATCCTGACTGGTGAAAGGATTGAGGCCGGTATAAAATCGGGGAAGATACATAAAGTTACCTCCTCCAATACTGAGAAGAAACCCTTCAAAAAGGAGGCTAGTGCTGTATATAACTCCCGGAGAACAGAGCGACCTGAACACCGCCAATCTGTCAGTGCGGTAATGATTGCCAAACCTGCTGCCGCTCCTCGGCCCACTAATCCTCAAAAGTTTGAAAGACCCCGGAGAGAGTTTACTCGATTAAGCATGACCTTATCACAAATCCTGCCACAGTTGCTATCCACCAATTTAGTGACTGTCAAGGAGGCTCCAAAGTTTCCCAACACTGCATCTCCCAAGTTCAATCCAAATGCTCGCTGTGCTTATCACTCTGATAGCCCGGGGCATAACACAGATGACTGTTGGGCCCTTAGGAACAAAGTTCAAGACCTCATTGATGCCAAGGAGATACAGTTTGAAGCGCCCGAGAAGCCAAATGTTGTAAATGCTCCCATGCCCCACCATGGAGTGAGCGCTGTTGAGGAGAATTTGTATGTAGCTTCGGTGGATGATGTTGCTACTCCGTTGCTGATGGTCAAGAGGAATCTGTTGCTAGCCGGTTTATTTCCGGGATGTAGCGAAAGTTGCCCTCTATGTGTTGCTTCCCCTGCTGGTTGTTCTCTGTTGAAGTCAGGCATCCAAAACCTGATGGATAATAGAGAGATTTTGTTTGAAAAGACTGTTGTTCCTGCTGCTCCTGTTGAAGAAGTGTCAATCGTTACCATCTTCAACAACTGTTCCGAGGCTCCTTCAAAGAAGCCTATACAAGTTTTGTCAGTTCACAAGAATGTTCCCATCACCATTACTGTTCCGGGGCCTATACCCTACAAATCTGATAAGGCTGTCCCATGGCACTATGGGGAGGATGTTTATGTTCTGGGTGTGAAACAAGAGTGCAACATTGATACTGGTGTCTCCAACATCACCGGGCCTGCTAAGGTCACTCGTAGTGGAAGACTGTTCTCGCCAGACATTGCTCCTCCAGCAATTCATAGGCCTTTGATCTTCACACCTGCCAGAGTACCTGTTTCTCCTTCTGACCAAGTATCCACCCCTGCTGCTGAGTCATCTGATACTCGGGGCAAAGGAATTGCTGCTGATGTGCCTGCCGGGACGGAGGCACCAAAGACCATTGTTGAGGCTTCCAAGCAGGAAATGGAAGAAATTCTCAAAATAATAAAGAAAAGTGATTTCAATGTTGTGGAACAGCTGGGGCACACCCCCTCTAAAATCTCCATGTTGTCACTGCTGCTGTGTTCAGAGGCCCATGCAAAGGCTCTGATTGCTTTCTTAAAGACTGCCCATGTACCCCAAGATACGACTGCTGACCAGTTCACCGATTGTGTGGCCAACCTAACTGCTGATAATGGCCTGGGTTTCTCTGATGCCGATCTGACAGCAAAGGGGAAGAACCATAATGATGCCCTGCATGTCTCCATTGAATGCAGGGGCACTACTCTTGCTCATGTGCTGGTTGACACAGGTTCCTCATTAAATGTGCTGCCCAAGAAGGCTCTGGATAGGCTGGATTGTGAGGGTCTAGAGCTCAAACCAAGTAGCATTGTTGTCCGGGCCTTTGACGGGTCCAAAAGAATGGTGCATGGTGAAGTGGACATCCCAATCAGGGTTGGGTCACAAGTATTTGATTCAAAATTTTATGTGATGGACATCCATCCGTCCTATTCTTGTTTGCTGGGTCGCCCATGGATCCACAAGGCTGGAGCTGTAACCTCCACATTGCATCAGAAGCTCAAGTACCCGGTCAGGGGGAGGATCGTAACAGTGCAAGGGGAGGAGGAATACATGGTCAGCCACCTCAACTCTTTCAGATACGTGGAAATGGATGGGGAGTTCATTGAAACCCCCTTTCAACATTTTGAAGAGGTACCACCAACCTTGGCAACAGCAGAAGATGAAGAGGTTTCTCCTATGAAGATGGCCTCCTTAAAGGACGCCCGGGCTGTGATCGAAAAAGGTGAATGTGCAAATTGGGGCAAGCTCCCTGATCTTACTCCTAAGACTAACAAGTTTGGGCTGGGTTTCACCACGGAAGCTCAGAAAGCGGTGCGCAAGGCAAGAATTGGAAGACCTCCGTTGCTCATCACTCAGCATGGAGTGAATGCTATTGGAGAGGAAGATGAAGTGGAAGAGTCAGAGTTCGATAGCTGGATCTACCCAACGGCCGACGGTGGATTGACCAATTGGACTGCTAAAGATTTTACTCCCATAACTTTTGTTCCCCAGTAATGAATTTCTTTGTTTTTTGATTTGTAATAAACAATAATTTGAGACTATATGGCCCGGTGTCTTACCCGGGGCACCGTGGTTTTATTTATGAGGGTTTTTTGTTTGTCACTATCATATATCATGAATAAAAGCATTGGACGTTTTTCACATTTCAAATTTTACGCTCCTTTTCTTTCCTTTCTTTACATATTGCAAAACAGCTGTATTTACACACACACTCACTCATACAGGTTTCAATCCACTCTGGATCTCACTGGTAACGACTCTGCTACTGCCAGTTATGACTTCGAAAATCCGATCAACTTAGCCGCCGACGAAGGTGAAGATGATTGCGAAGTGCCTGGTGAACTTGCAAGACTGTTACAACAGGAAGAGAGGGCAATTCAACCCCATGAAGAGCCAGTGGAAATAATAAACTTGGGTACGAAGGAAGACAAGAAAGAGGTGAAGATTGGCGCCAACCTAGAACTCAGCGTGAAGCAACGGTTGACTCAGATGCTGCAGGATTATAAAGAAATCTTTGCCTGGTCCTACGAAGATATGCCCGGATTAGATACCGACATTGTGGTCCATCATTTACCAACTAAAGAAGATTTCCCTCCGGTTAAGCAAAAGGTTCGTCGGATGCGTCCAGAGATGTCTGAGAAGATTAAAGCCGAGGTTATGAAGCAGTTTGATGCCGGGTTTCTTGCAGTAACTTCTTACCCTCAGTGGGTTGCTAATGTGGTGCCGGTACCTAAGAAGGACGGCAAGGTCAGGATGTGTGTTGATTACAGGGATCTGAACAGGGCCAGCCCCAAGGATGACTTCCCTCTACCCCACATTGATGTCCTTGTTGATAATACAGCTCGACATAAAGTGTTCTCTTTCATGGATGGTTTTTCAGGCTACAATCAGATCAAGATGGCACCTGAAGACATGGAAAAGACTACCTTCGTTACTCAGTGGGGCACCTTCTGTTACAAGGTCATGCCGTTCGGGTTAAAGAATGCTGGGGCAACCTACCAACGTGCCATGGTTACCTTATTTCATGATATGATCCATCATGAGATAGAAGTATATGTGGACGACATGATCGCTAGGTCCCAGACTGAGGAAGAGCATCTAGATCATCTGCAGAAACTGTTTGACCGTTTGAAACTATACAAGCTGAGGTTGAACCCGAACAAGTGCACCTTCGGGGTAAGATCTGGGAAGTTGCTAGGCTTCGTGGTCAGTGACAAGGGAATTCAAGTGGACCCTGCTAAGGTCAAAGCCATTCAAGAGATGCCAGTTCCCAAGACAGAGAAGGAAGTCAGAGGCTTTCTAGGACGTCTGAATTACATTGCTCGGTTCATCTCACACTTAACTGCTACCTGTGAACCAATCTTCAAGCTGCTGAAGAAAGATCAGGTAGTACGTTGGAATGATGAATGTCAGGCTGCTTTTGATAGAATCAAAGAATATCTCCAAGAACCACCCATTCTTATGCCACCAGTTGAAGGGAGACCTTTGATACTTTACCTGACAGTACTTGATAATGCAATGGGGTGTGTGCTGGGGCAGCATGACGAGTCTGGCCGAAAAGAGCATGCCATTTATTACCTTAGCAAAAAGTTTACCGACTGTGAGACCCGATACTCACTGCTTGAGAAAACTTGCTGCGCTTTGGTATGGGCTGCTCGCCGGCTGAGACAGTATATGCTGACCCACACTACCTTGTTAATCTCAAAAATGGATCCTATAAAGTACATATTCGAAAAGCCTGCTTTGTCTGGGAGAATTGCAAGATGGCAGATGATCTTGACGGAATACGACATTCAGTACACGACCCAAAAAGCCATCAAGGGAAGTGTATTGGCAGACCACCTAGCGCATCAAGCTGTGGATGACTACCAATCAATGAACTTCGAGTTTCCAGATGAAAGCATTATGATAGTAACTGACTGTGAAATACCTGGACCGGATGAAGGACCTGAACCAGGATCCCGATGGTCTATGCACTTTGACGGAGCCTCCAATGCTTTGGGAAATGGTATCGGCGCCATAATCGTATCTCCACAAGGTACTCATACTCCACTCACCGCCCGGCTGTGTTTCAACTGTACCAACAACATGGCGGAGTATGAAGCGTGTATTATGGGTCTTCAAGCTGCGATCGACCTGAGGATCAAATTTCTGAGTGTCTTCGGAGATTCCGCTCTGGTGATCAATCAGATCAAAGGAGAGTGGGATACGAAGCACCCAAACTTGATTCCTTATAGAGAATGTGTGTTGGCTCTGATCCCCCATTTCACAGAGATAACATTTGAGCACTTTCCAAGAGAAGAGAATCAGCTGGCGGACGCGTTGGCTACAATGTCTTCAATGTTCAAGGTTAAATGGGACAACGAAGCTCCCCGGATCATCATTTGGAAACTGGACGAACCGGCATACTGTTGTGATCTCGAAACTGAATTGGTAACTGAGAAGCCCTGGTACCACGAAGTGAAGAGATATCTGGAAGCACAGGAATACCCTGAAGGAGCATCTGTCAATGATAAGAAATTTCTGAGGAGGTTTGCAGCTAAGTTCTTTCTTAGCAACGGCATCTTGTACAAGCGAAACCAGGATTCAACTCTACTGCGTTGTGTAGATAAGACTGAAGCAGAAAGAATCATGGAAGAGCTACATGATGGGACCTTTGGTACACACTCCAGTGGACATACCATGGCCAAGAAGATTCTACGGGCAGGGTATTACTGGTCCACCATGGAAGCTGATTGCTACCAACATTCTAGGACATGCCATAAATGCCAGATTTATGCAGACAAGGTGCATGTTCCTCCGGTTCCCCTGAATGTTCTGACTGCGCCTTGGCCATTTGCAATGTGGGGCATAGACATGATCGGTGAGATAAAACCTACGGCATCCAATGGACATCGCTTCATCCTAGTGGCAATTGATTATTTCACGAAGTGGGTTGAGGCAGCATCCTATGCTACGGTAACCAAGACTGTTGTGGCACGGTTCATTCGGCACAACCTGATCTGTCGATACGGCGTCCCTGAGCGGATTATTACAGACAACGGTACCAATCTGAACAATAAGATGATCACCGAGCTTTGCGAACAGTTCAAGATACAGCACCACAATTCTTCTCCTTACAGACCGAAGATGAATGGGGCTGTAGAAGCAGCTAATAAAAACATCAAGAAGATCGTGCAGAAGATGACAGTAACGTATAAAGATTGGCACGAGATGTTACCGTTCGCTCTACATGGGTATCGTACTTCAGCTAGGACGTCAACCGGGGCAACTCCTTTCTCTCTGGTTTATGGCATGGAGGCAGTCTTGCCGATTGAAGTACAAATTCCTTCTCTCCGGATAATGAAGGATGCAAATCTGAACGAAGATGATTGGATCCAGACACGACTTGATCAACTCAACCTTATTGACGAAAAGAGACTTGCTGCTATCTGTCATGGTCAGACGTATCAGAAACGAATGATCAGGGCATTTAACAAAAAGGTCAGACCACAGGAATATCAAGTCGGGGATCTGGTGATCAAGCGAATCATCCTTCCTCAGAGTGATCCAAGGGGCAAATGGACTCCTACGTACGAAGGGCCATTTGTGGTTAAGCATGTGTTCTCAGGAGGAGCAATGATATTAACCAACATGGATGGTGACGACCTTCCTCACCCCGCCAATGCAGACATAGTTAAAAAATACTACGCATGAAAAAAGACCCGCTAGGCTGACATGTCTAGGCAAAAATTAGGGCTTCCCGTCGAACCAAAAGGGTTCGGGCAAAATGAAGGGATGAAAATGAAAAAATCTGTACACCCGGCAAGTCAAAAACCTGAAAAGGTGGCTTGGGCAAAAATGGGTATCCCGGTGGACTGAAAACCCGAAAGGGCAGTCCAGGCAAAATTAGGGATAAAGGCGTAATACTATGTCTCATTGGGTCACTTTGCATCCAGAATCCGGTATCTACATCAAGACGGCATCAATCAGTCAGCTTCATCTTCAACCAAGGTCATCAAGTGATGAGACGCACGGAGTTATAAAGGCAATAGCGGAGTTGAAACCCAGTGGATCATTCATATTTCACACAGCTGTTTTATTTTCTTTTGTACAAAACTTGTATAAACTCTTTTGTTCAGCGGCGTACCTCTTACTAGGACGTCAGCCTCTTGTACACAAAACGCCTATTCACAGGCTATTCAAAATCAATACAAATGTACTTTTCAGTTAAACGTGTCAACTGTTTTTTCTTTTTTCTGTTTTGTTTTGCGAAGAACGTCCAAGGTTCAATTTGTGATATATGCATTGACAATGATTTGCTAGCTCATAAATATTTGCATACGAAACAAAGAATTAATTGCAGGTGACACTAGAAACAGGGGCAATAAAGAGTTGTCTGAGCAGTCTAATTGTTCTATCCTCCAAGGTACCAAGGTAGGTTCAGCTAAAGAACCTAACCAGGCATCTTAAATTCCCCAGAGGACAGCAAGTCAGTGCATTCTTCCCCAAACAAGGTTAACAAGTCTCAAGGAAATTGGGTATCCTCCAACAGATCCCAATATTCCCCAGTAGCACATATTCTTAACAAGCATCCCCGGCAGTCTTGGTCTAAAGATTGTTCCCCGGCGGTACATCAACATTCAAAGGAATCACTTCCCCAGCATATCAAAACTTCCCCAGGAGAGTCCCATCCAAGTTCCCCAGGAAAGGTGGAATTCATCTCCCCAAGCAGTAAGCTTATCCCCAGTAAATTCTGGAAGCTTATCCTGCACAGGACACGAACGTGTCGTCCGGCTTGATTTAAAGAGTTATTTCCTCAACAGGATATAACTGGGTTATCCTCAGCCAAAAGCCAAGGAAAGGTCGTCGTCAACGTAGTTCTTTCCTATCCCCAGCGAAGTCTATTCACGCTTCCAATACAACGACAGTATCCCCAATAGAGTTACTATCAATATTCAGCAAGGCATCACT
The DNA here is from genome assembly GCA_948472305.1 of Vicia faba. Taxonomy (NCBI): domain Eukaryota; kingdom Viridiplantae; phylum Streptophyta; class Magnoliopsida; order Fabales; family Fabaceae; genus Vicia; species Vicia faba. Next base: position 317,558,450 of record OX451738.1, on the reverse strand, counting down.
CTCCCCACAGAGTATTGCTTCCCAGCATGATCACTAAAGTATCTTTTCTCCCCGCAGAATCTCCCATTCGCCAAGTTTATTCCGCAAAGGAGTCATCTTCTCCTACCGGTATCCTTGCAGTTATCATCCCCAGCGGAAGCAAAATCTATTCTTCAACATCAGCCCAGGATACGACTTCCCGGCACCCGTCAAGGATTTACTTTCCTAGACGAAAACATACATAAAACATCACATACATCATTATGGCATGCATAACGCACTGCATCATACAAATCTCATTTATGTTGAGAACATCATTGCTTGATTCATATCATGCATTGCATATGACTGACTTTTATCTTTCAGGAAAAATTCAGTTAAGTTCTCAAGCTACATTTCAAGACCTAGACTGGTTCAGTCAAAGGCCTTCTCTGGTTCAGTTAGATCGTCCCAAGATTTTTCTGATGCTTATCCCTTTGAAGACATTTCAAGACCTAGACTGGTTCAGTCAAAGGCCTTCTCTGGTTCAGTTAGATCGTCCCAAGATTTTCCTGATGCTTATCCCTTTGAAGACATTTCAAGACCTAGACTGGTTCAGTCAAAGGCCTTCTCTGGTTCAGTTAAATCGTCCCAAGATTTTCCTGACTGCTTATCCCTTTGAAGACATTTCAAGACCTAGACCGGTTCAGTTAAATCGTCCCAAGATTTTCCTGATTGCTTATCCAGTCAAAGGCCTCCTCTGGTTCAGTTAAATCATCCCAAGATTTTCCTGATTGCTTATCCAGTGGAAGACATTTCAAGACCTAGACCGGTTCAGTCAAATCGTCCCAAGATTTTCCTGATTGCTTATCCAGTCAAAGGCCTCCTCTGGTTCAGTTAAATCGTCCCAAGATTTTCCTGATTGCTTATCCAGTGGAAGACATTTCAAGACCTAGACTTATCCAGTCAAAGGCCTCCTCTGGTTCAGTTAAATCGTCCCAAGATTTTCCTGATTGCCTATCCAGTGGAAGACATTTCAAGACCTAGACTTATCCAGTCAAAGGCCTCCTCTGGTTCAGTTAAATCGTCCCAAGATTTTCCTGATTGCCTATCCAGTGGAAGACATTTCAAGACCTAGACTTATCCAGTCAAAGGCCTCTCTGGTTCAGTCAGATCGACCTTAAGATCTCCCTGATTCTTATCCCAGTAGAAGACACCCCAGATTTTTCTCAACGAGCGTTGTTGAAGTTAAAGTCGCCCAAGGCTCTCTTACCATGCATGCTAAGGGAGTAATCATCCCTGGTTCTTTCATGGCTGTTTGAAGCTCCAGACTCAGCTCCTGTAACCAGTCAGGACACATCTAAACATCAGTTCCTGCAACGCGTCAGGTACTCATTTTTCTGTTTTGCAGGTATGCAGGTTCTCGTTAAGAAATCTCTTACGCAATCAAAACACCCAGATGGCATCTATAAGCCCATCATCCAATCCAGCAATCTCCAAATGGCATCTATAAGCCCATTCCACCCTCACTGCTAACATGTGAGCGCAAATTTCCGGGCACTCTAGTGTCCAATCATCTTTTACCCTCGGATTACGAAAGGCACGTCAGCCAATCTGCATCCTCAGGTCTAAGAAGATTGAACAGGGGCAACTGTTATACCCCAAAATTTGCCCTCCCATATTCTTCAAGAAATTGCCAAGCCAAGCTACAAAATTCCCCAAGGGTTGTGCAGTGCAACAGTCTCCCCTCCAGTCCAAATTAGGGTTTTGAGTCTGATCAAGAAAAGGAAGTGTTCAAAGGCCCAATCAAGTCTCATATGCTTGCAAACATGGTCAAGCATCCTCATGCCAAGTTTCAAGGCATTCAGTTCAAAATTGCACAGTCAAAACCCTAGATTGCACTACAGTCAACTGTAGGGGCAAAATGGTCATTTGGCAGTCAAAAGTTCAAATTTTTGGTCAATATATCATTTTGAAGCCACAAACATCATTTGATCAATGCTTGATCATGATTCTCAAAATTAGGCTCAGAAATCATCAAAGATGCAAAAGTTGCTATATTTGGACAGCTGGAAAAGTCAACTGAAATTGGCCAGGGCATAACTTTCACATGGATTATCAGAAAAATTCCATCCAAAGCTCATTTTGAAGAGAAAGACATTTCCTACAACTCATCTTCATACTTCAAGTCCAAGAAATGCTCTCACAAAAAGTTATCAATTTCAACATTATAGGTCATTTTCAAAAGTCAACAAAAAGGGACTTTAAGTCAAAGGCCATAACTTGAGATTGGTAAATCAAAATGACATGGGACCAAAGGCATTGGTTAAAGGACTCAAAGACCTTTCCAAAATGTCCAAGAACATGAGAAGATCTTAAAAATTGAGCAAGTTATGCCTTGTAGAAGTTGGGAAATTTTTGAGAAATGACAAAAGTCAACTATCCTTGAAAATCCAATTTTGACACAAGGGCCCCATTTTTCTCACTTTGTCCATCCTTGTCATGCCACACACGTGGCCCATGGTTGATTTCAAGACCAAATGTTGACTTTTTTATTTTATTTAATTTTTGATGATTTAATTCATTTTAATTCATTGAAAATTCAAATAAAATTTAAAAATCAATGAAATGGTGTCAAATGAATTTGGACAAGTTCTATACATCATGAATCAACTCAAAAATCAGGCCAAGGTTCATTTACACACTAGGTCTAGGTTTTGGCTAGAAATTAGGAAAAAATGGTTAATGAACAAACCCTAATGCCAATTCTTTCTCAAGCATGGATTAAGGTCAAATAGCAAGCCAAGTCTATTCCATAATGATCATTGAGTCAAACCCTAACCCTAGTGCAGCAAGAAACTCGTTCAAAAGGCATTTGGACATTTGAAATTTTGGACATAAAAGGCAAAACTGAAATCAATGCTAGGGATCCTCTCAAGCCATAATTTTTGTACCAATAGCTTCCTGAGACGATTTTGAACGTATTTCAATTCATAGCATCTTCCAAAACCCCCTGAATTGGTACACACAACTCAAACTGTACAACAAAAATGTGGCAATCGTGATTTACATTCTAAGCATCTTTTTGCATTTTTAAGTACATATCCATACTCATGATGAAGTTTCCAAGCTGTTGATTACATTTAATTGCATTTTTGTCCATCCTACGCGAATCTGCCATGCCCACATTCTAGGGTTTTCAAGTTTTGATTTTGGGGTTTTCACCATACTGCAAAATTGGCCCTCAAGACCATGACCATTGCATTCCTGGCATCTGGACGAAGAAATCTACCTATTCGCGCCTAATTTATATTAGGAAACCAGCCATTCGCTATTTTCTAAAAGGCCTTCTACAGAAACGGGTTAAAACCGTTGCTTATGGCTTGTGTGTTTCAGAAAAAAAAGGAAATGAGGACGATGATGCGCTGGCGTATAATGATTGGATATTTTAAATTCTGCGCGCCCAATTACTAATGCGCCTAGTTTTCCTTTTTGTTTTTTATGCGTTATAATATAGTAACTAATGCATGGTAGCTCAGCTGGCAGGGACACACGCTATTGACCACAATGACCTGGGTTCAAGTCCCAGGTCCTGCAAAAATTCAATACTATTTTTTCTTTCCAGGTTCCATGCAGCGCTGACGTTAGTACATACCATGCACACTCCTCATCAACTGGCCACGCGTCTTGGAGATCTAATCCAGGGATCAGAATGAAAGCATATGGTGGAGGCCAGTCAAGGCATCACACTGAATCAAAAAAGTCAACAAATGGCCAGCAAATGGGCCAGGCTTGCACCTCCAAATTCAAATCCACACCCCCTGGTTATATCTTTCTTTTCTTTTTTTTAAATTTCTTTATATTCTATTATTTTTAAAATTTACTTGTGTTTTTATTTTCTGATTTAATTAATTCTTACAAAAAATATAAAAAACATAAAAAATGCAGAAAAGACAAAAAAAAACATAATTAATTTTGATTCTTTTTTTAAATAAATTAAAATATAACTCATTTAGTTTAATTAGGTCTTAGTTTTAATTTTAATTCTTTTTTCATAATAAAAAAATCCAAAAAATGTAGAATTAGGTTAATTATTACTTTTTTATATCTTTTTAATTCTTTAACCTTTTTCTCACAATGTTATTATTTATTATTTATTTTCTATAAATCAAAATTTGTACATAAATTAGTTTAGAATTTAATTAGGTTAGAAATTAATTCTTTTTTCATAATAAACTTAAAAAATGATAGAACTAGGATTTTAATTTTAATTAACTTTTCTCTTTTTTCTTTTAAACCTAAAAAACATTATTTTTTTCATTTAATTTTTAATTTCCTTGACTAATTTTAATTATTTGTAAAAGGGTCCAATGCCCTAATTTTGTTTAGTCTTTATTTCGCGCATTTATTAAATACCTCTGTATATGCCCCAAAGCCTTGTAATAAGTCTAGATTTATTTCTTGCACTTTTTATTTTATTCGTTTTATTTTACTTTCAGTCAAATCGGGTTCGGTTTTTTTGGCGATGTGGACCCGCGCCTGTTGTAATAGTTAGGTTTATTTTCTCGCAAATATAACTGTTAATAAATATGCATGAAAGAATGAATGCCCAAAAATAAAATCGAATCGTTAGATCACCAATGCATGACAAGACAAACAATAAACTGAAAATGACACACAATTCGCACACACCACCCCTAGGGTACGCCTCACTGTTGCCTTTCGAAAGGTGGTCGTCGAGTAGAAAACGTCTTAGTAAGTCCTCATGGTCCGGGAACCTGGCATGAGGGTAGCTTCTAAGGTGTCTTCCTATTGCTCCGGTGATCACCACGTCCCTAAAACTCGAATTGACCCGAACACCTCCAACGGTGGTGCTACCTACCTCTCAATGGTAGGATGGCATTACCTTAAAGGACATTTACACAGACGAATTCCTTAGGGTAGGTAGGTTCTCAAGGTACTTGCTCTAATTTCAAACAAATCAAAATACTTTTCACACCGACACACTTTCAAAAACTTTCAAAACAAACTTTTCAAACACTCTGACGTATGAGTTGAACTGAAACTTTTCAAAGAATATTTTTGAAACCCACAATTGAAAAGCAAACAACAATTTTGAAAACACATTGAGCAAGTACCTAAGAGCCCATGGATAACCATGGATAGAAAGGGTGCTAACACCTTCCCTTTCTATAACCTACCTCCCGAACCGAGAGCGATCTCTTTAAAGGAATTTTTCTGTGCTTTTGTCCTTTCCAATTGGAGAAAATAAAAGACGGTGGCGACTCTTGCTTCCGCGACATTTCGCGAACCAGCTTTAAAACAGTCAGTTCCAGATCCACCGATCACACTATCCCTAGTGAATTCATGAGTATGGCCGACAAATTCGTACTTTGCTCGCTGCATTCTTCCTGTGCTCGGGGTATTCATGAAAATGAGCGTTCGTCGTTATAACTGTTGTGTGGTTTTATAAGACTGGCATGATTTTCGTGCCCCAATCGAGGGTCGGGTAATACCCCTTCTGCACGAGGGACTGTCGACTTGGTTTGGGCGTCGCCTAACCTTTTTACCAGCGTTGCGAAAGGATGGATTTGGATTTGCTGCCGAACTTACCGGTTTCTTCTGCTTTACAGGTAAAATGGCCGATACTCCTGAATCGTCTGAGCACGTGGACGTCGAAGAGACCAGTGTAGCCGAGGAGGGTGTCAACTTGGTTGACACAGTTGACGATCCCGCCTTGACTTGGGTCGCAGCGGAGCCTCGAGGGATAGCCTCGATATATAATTATAGTAGGAGGCAGGCTTACACTGACGTCGAGCATGGCAGCGATCAAGAATACTTTCAAAGGAACTTCGCGATCTTGCGACCAATGCTCGATGCTCAGATATGCTCGGAATTCGAGGGATTTGCGTACTTGTAGTGGACTGGGCAGTTGAATAATAGAGACACACATGAAGAATAGGAGAATGATTTCAGATTTTATTTTTTACACTGGTGTAATTTTGTAAGTGGTAGTAATATTTTTTTCATTTTTATTTATTTCCTATAAAATGTTTTTTTTGCTAATGTCGGGTAAAAAATTAACTTTTTTTTAATTAAAATTTAATTGGAAAATAAAATTTTACACCATTAATGAATGATAATCATTAGATTTTAAATTAGATTTAATTTTTATTTTAATTATTAATAAAATAATATTTATAGATTATTGTGATATATATTATTAATGATGTAATACATTTTACATTGAAAGTGTATGATAATTAATATCTTTTTATTAAAGTATTAAAATAAAGAGCGGATTGTTGATGTGATTTTTATTATTTTCTAATAAAAATATAATAAATAAATAATTTTATAATTCTTTTCATTTTTCTTTTTTAAAAAAATATTTAAGTATATTTGTTATATTTTTATTAAAAAATAGTAAAAATTACATTTAAAAAATTAGATCTAAATTTTTTCTTTAAAATGATAGATAGATAATTTTATATTAATATTTAATAATATTTTCTTTAAATCACGTTAACTTACTATTTAAATTACTAATAATATAAAATTTATACCATAATCTAAAAAGAATTTTAAAAGCAAGTATGAATGTTTTTATTAAAAATAAAATTTAAAAACACAAAAATATAAAAAAAAAAAAAGGGAAAGAGATCATCCTCTGAGATTATTATACCACAACAAAAATTAAAATATAGGTGAGGATTTGAAAGTTTTGTAAAATCAATATTGTCGATATTTGCAATCAAAATGAAAATTTAAAAACAAAAAGGAAAAAGGAAAAGAAAAAGAACAAAGAGGGAAAGAGATTATCATGTAGAATCATTAAACAACAACAAAATTAAAAATAAATAAAAAATACGAGGAGTTGAAAGTTTTATGAAATCAAACTCGTCATTCTGGTTGATATTTGCAAAACGATCAGTGTAACGATTATTTTTTCAATAAATAAGTTTGATCTTGCATTTTTAATATGTTTGATCTATAAGAGATAACACTACAAGAAGAAGGAGAATCTGATGAAGATTAATAATTTTTTGAAAAATTATCATGTTAACCACAATAATTTTCGACAAATAAAAAAAGTGAAACTCAAATTACTCGTCATTCTCAATTCATCGATTGTGACTTATAGCTCAGTCAAAATGAATATTAATCAACCAAGATTACTAGAAAAAACATTAACGTAAATCCCCATATTATTTTTAATGAAACTCCCACAAACTGAAATCCTCGTAGAAGTAGGACCTGTCAATATTGAACTTGAAAATCTAGTAATGGACTGAAAATTTTGATTGAACCCTAGAAAAGGATGACTCATAGACCAGTCAGTCCAAGAAGCATCATAGATAGATGAAATTCTGGTATAACATAACTCAAATGTCCTATAGGATGTTGAGACATTTGATCTGAACATAACAATACAGGAAAGGTATAAACATTGAATACAGTACTGAAACGTAAAATCAACACACAAAATTGTTAACTCGGTTCGGTACAAACCAACACCTACTCTGGAGGCTACCAAGCCAGGAAGAAAATCCACTAGACAATATCAATTCAAAGCTAAACTAATCCCACATTTACAACTTATCACTTAATCACTATGTGATACGGTGGGAGAACTGACTTGAGGTTTTACGTTTGTGTTCGCAAATGTTTCGGTTTAGCAATAGTCGCCACCGACTTTTTATTTTATCCAAAGGAAAGGTCAAAAAGCACAGGAAAGACCTTTGAGATGTTTTCTTGGGTTCGGGGGGTAGATTATGAAAAGGGAAGGTGCAAGCACCCTTTTCATCCATGGTTATCCATGGGATCTTAGTTACTTGTTTAGATCACTTGCTTTTGCTTTTCAATTGTTTGAAATGGTGCTTTGTGTGTGGTTTTGAAAATGTTTTGAAAAGAGGCCATCGTTGTGAAAACCTTTGTAATGATTCTTGTTTGAATGTATACAAAAGGTGTATTGTCTTTTGAAAAGATGTTTCAATGTTTGAAAGTTTTTTTTGGGAAATGTTTTGAAATTGTGTTATGATGTTTTTTTTTAAAATAGCAAGGATGTTTGCAAGTTTTGTTCAAGTAACTAAGAGCATCTACCCTATCTACTCAAAGATCTTTCCTACACATTTTTAACCCTTTTACATTGTTGTTTTACTATTGCATTTGGTAAACAACCTTGTATTTAGATGTTAAACGGGACAGGCGCGGGTCATCGTATTGACCATGATAGCAATTGTGCTAAGTATCTTTAGCAAATTTTTGAGGGACTAGATCATTTTGTATAGGCAACCAAGATAGTGTCATTGAGGGGCTATGATCTTTTGTTTTGTTTTTGTTTTGCCAAGATACTCAACATGCATACCATGGCCATTTTAAAGGCAACATGTGGATGAAATCCTAGGGAGGCATGTGTGCATTGTATTGTCATTTTCATACATTTTATGTCTTGTATTAGGTCTAGCTATTTGTTTTGATTTTGGATATTGCATACAAACCCTAATCTCTATCATGGTATATTTGAAAGCTATAAAATGCGTAAAATAAATCTACGTTATTACAACATTGATATGGGGAGGGGGATACAATTTTGAATGGGGAGTATTTGCAAGAAAATAAAACCCTAAGATTAACTATTACATCTAAATTGAATTCTTTGTATCAAACAATAAATAAGCAAATATTTAAATAGACAATTGAATAAATATGCAATATATTATAAATATGTAAAAAATGTCTTTGTTTATTTTTATGTATATAAAAATAAAATATTTAATGTATTAAAAAAATAAGAAAATAAAAGGTTATTTTTGTTAAGGGTAAAAACCCTAATTTTTGGTTTAAGAATATGTATATATTATAATATTTGTTTATGTATAATAAAATAAAAATATATACAAATGTCACAAAATAAAAATATGTTAGAAAAAATATTATTTGAATATGTAAATAATAAAAATAAAAATAAAATATTTTTTTGTACTATTTACAAGTTTATTTAGAAAAAATAAAAGTATATTATTTAAGAAAACTATTTTTTATGTTAGAAAAAATGATAAAAAATACAAAATAAAATGTGAAAATTTATGAAAATGTTTTTTGGTAATTTTTTATGTTTAGAAAGATAAAATAAAATCAGAAATGTAAATGAAATAGAAAAAATATAAAAAAAATAATGAAATAGGCCAGAGGGGGGTGCAATCAGCAAGCTGGGGGGCACTAAAAGCGAGAAATAGCCAGGCCCAACCCAGCTACTTCATCTTCAACCTTCGTTCAAACAAAAACGCGCGCCTTCCTGTACAAATCTGGAAATCCTGTATACGTGCTCTAAAGCAAAAACTCACAACACGAAAGTTATAACATTTTTCAACACGATTCCAACCATACAAAGAACTTAATCTAACTCTCAAAGACCAGAGAGAATTTCTCTGACCCTAATTTCTAACCTAACTTTTTTCAGAGAGTTCATCAATCAAATTCTCTCAACACACTTAACTTAAATGAAACTTATGCATATGTACAACTTAAGGGCAATGAGTACTACATTTTTTATTCACAAACCTAAGCCTAATGATTCCTAAATAGAGAGATAGAAAGTTGGAAAATACATGTTTCAGTTGAACTCAAGTATGGCAATGCAGGGGTTTTTAGTGAGTCCTGAGATGTTTGTGAGCTTTCCTGAACTTCCTCTGACCTTCCCCAATGCTTTGTTTGGTTTGAGCTTGCTTGAATAAGCCTGTAGAAGTCAACTTGCACAAGCTGACATCAGAAATGGTGAAGCTTGCAAATGGAGTTACAGTCAATGGCCAATGGTTGGGATAACTTAGGTGGGTTATATGGAATCTATTGGAACTGGTTTGGGACAAAACGCACGAGTGGTTTGTGATTTGGAAATCAAAATGCATAAGCTTCCCTGTTTTGCAAGAAGATGGTGTTTTTGTGTTTTGGAAGGCTTGAGGGTTGGATAGCTCGTGCTTCTGGCTCAAGGCAATATTCAAAATTTGGTATGAATGCTTACAAGAGTTGGTTATAATAGATACAAGAGTTGTGTAGACTTTTGCACATTTCTTGGTTTTGAAGAAAAGTGTGAAGTGGTACAAGGCAGGCCTGTACAGGCTAGCTTCAAGCATGCACAAGATTGTTGTACCTTTGCCTAAGTTTATGGAACTTGTTTGCTTCAAAGAGAGGGGTTCAAGGCTCAAGGGAAGCAAGTTGACATAAAGTTGTGCTTTATGAAAATAGCAATGTTCACTTTTTGCCAAAAATGGATTAAACTCTTGTGTAAACTTCCATTGATCATAATAATGCCTTAAACCAATGAGTCTGCATTCAATTTTTGAGTGTGGAAGGGTTTAGATACCTTTATTCAAGTACAAGCAAAGTTGGACAGATTTTGCAACTTGTGTCAACATGAAAATGTCATGGATCAAAGTGAGTTTTTGCCAAATTCAAACCTTCGATTCTCCCTAACCATAAATGATTTTGGAGAGTTTTTGGAAATTTTTGGAAATCTTATAACATGATCTACAATCCATATTTGAAATGCATTTTTATATTCCAAGTGGAACTAGGTGAAAAATTGCCATGAAGATAGGTCAAAATCCTGCCTAAACTAGGGCAAAATTTCACTAAGTTAAAAGTTTCATGGACCCTTGTTCCAAAAATCATAACTTCAGATCCAAGATTTTTTTGGGGAAACTTTGTGAATCAAAGTTGTAGACTTTGTGGAGTACTACAACTTTCATGTTGGAAGTTTTGTTTGAATCCAATTGCATCATGGTGAAAAAGTTGGGCAAAGTTGGGAAAAAATAAGAAAATTTCATAACTTAGAAAAATTCTAAGTTCTGAAAATTTTCAATCTTAAACCCTAATTTGCAAAGTTAGGTTTCTTGATGAACAAGTTTCATGTTTTGACACATCTTGATGAAAAATGACCCTTGGCACTTGATTTTGACCAAAAAGTCAATGTTTGACTTTTTAATGTACAGTTGATTTTTGATCAGTTGACTGGAAAATTCATCTGTCAATCCAATGCTTTTGAGATCTTTTGAACCTTGTGATTAGGTCAAGATGATGCCATTGAGTCCTTGAATCCATGCTTGAACCCAATTTGCCATTGGCTAGGTTAAAAAAATCAGAATGCCCTTCTGTAGTCAAAACCCTAAAAATGACCATTTTACCCTTTTGATGATCTGATCAAATTTCTTGAGGAGTTGTGGTCTAAACTTGATCAAATGGTTCATATGAGTCCATAATGTTGATGTGGATCCAAAATTATGAGGTTTGACTGTAAATTATCCACAATTGACTTTTTCCCCAATATAGTTGATTTCTAGGTCAACTGTCCAATTGACTGGACAAAAATTTGATTCAAGGCTTGAAACTTGGTAGAGGCAATCTTATAAGTCCAACATGAAGTATGAAAGTCACTTTGAGCATTGGAAGTCCAAAAATACATGTGCAAACTCAAACCCTAATTTCAAGTCATCAGTGCAAGGAGATGTCTTGAGCAGAGCAAACCCTAGCTTGGCCTTGAGTTCAAAGAGTCTTGTGAGGGGAAATCTTGATAAAAAGAGAGGGCAAATTTTGGGGTACAACAGCTGCCCCTGTTCAATCTTCTTAAACCCGAAGAGTTAGATTGGCGAGTTTGCCTTTCGTGACTCGAAGGTAAAAGAGGATTGGACACTAGAGTGCCCGTAAATTTGCACTCGTCAAAGTATAATTGAGGGAATGGGCTTAAAGATGACATTTGGAGAGGTGACAGAATATTGCAGGAGATGGGCTTAGAGATGCCATCCAAAATGTTTGTTTAATATCCGGAGAATGAACATCAGAATGGTATCCGTATCTGGAACGTATCTGAGTTGTATCTGGAGATTGGATTCGTAAGAGCAAGGGAATGGTGTCCGTGTCGGGAGCGTATCCGAGATGTAACTGTATTTGATTCTTGAATGATTATCAGAATGACGGCCGTGTCTAAAGTGTATCTGTATTGTATCTGAATTCTGAATGGGCGACATAATAGCATCCGTGTATGGAGCATCTCTGGGTTGGGGATAAATTCTGAATGAGTGACAAAATGGAAACCGTGCCTGGTGCGTATCTGGACTGTATCTGAAGTTGAGACCTGTATGAGTAGCAAAATGACTTCCGTGTATGGAGTGTATCCGTACTGTAACTGGGATCTGGACAAGTGACAGAATGACTTCCGTGTTTGGAGTGTATTTGAACCTGAAGTTGATAGTTGAATCTGAATGAGAAATAGAATGGCTTCCGTGTCTGGAGCGTATCTAGTTTGTATCTGATTGCTGAAGTCTGAATGAGTAGTAGAATGACCTCCGTGTCTGGGGTGTATCCATACTGTATCTGAATAAGAGATCCAAATGAGTAACATAATGACTTCCATGTCTTGGAGTGTATCCGTACTGTATCTGAAATCTTTGAATAGTTGTTAAAGATAGCTTTTAATCTTTATCCTAAAAAGGGTAGAATGTTAGTTGAAACACAAAGTTATGCTACATGACATATATGATGCAATAAAATGTGTTATATCAATGTTTATGATACATGAATGTAATGTATATGCATGTAAGCGGATTAGCTGTCTTGCTGAGGAAAATAAATCCTTGATAGCTGGAGATAATGAAATCTTTGACTGTTGCCGGGGAAAATAAATCCTGGACCGATGCCGGGAATTCTACAACCTTTGATTGCTGAAAATGAGAAATTCTTGGACCACTGTTGGGAATAGAAAATCTTTGGCAATTTGTGGGGATTAACAAGAACTTTGACAACTTCTGTGGGAATGTGAGAATCCTTCACAACTTTCCTGGGGACATAGGGATCTTTCAAGTCTTTTGAAGTTGGAACACGATAGACATTCCGTTGTAAGAATAATGTCGAGTGCTGCTTGAGAAACCTACTTGGGGAGTCCCGAGAAACTTGATGACTGTGGCTGGGGATTGAGAATCTTCAATCTGTTGGGAAATAACTATGTGGGGAGAAAGTTTATTCTGTTGGAGAGTTTCCAAGAGCTTGGGTTGTATGCCAATCTATTGAGGAATTATCTGAAGTTGTCGTCTGGTTAGCTGTCAGGCTCTAAGATAACTTGCAGGGGAATCTTCCGGTCTTAAGACAACTCTCTGGGGAACTGGAGGAAACTGGATGGTCTTCCACCGGAGTTTAAGGATTGAAGTTTTAGATTTCGTTGGGGAAGAAAGTTTCATCTTCGTTGAGGGTCTGGAGTTTAAAGTTTTTGGCTCTGTTGGGGATTGGGAGTTTGGAAACTTAGTTCTGGTGGGGATTTTGAAATTTAACTCCGCGGGGAACATGTATTTCAAGGTTTTGGCTCCACTAGGGACCTCGATGATGTACTGCAGGGGATTTCACTTGGAATATCCTAAAGACGTTTTCCTATACTTCCAACCTATCAGTAATTATTCTTTCACATTTCGTTCATTTGTAACCGGTGATTATATTCAAATGCATATGCTCATTTAATAAATCATTGGACGTTTTCAAATAAAACACAAGTATATATAAAAAAAGAAAGAAAAGGCGAATAATATTCTGCACTTTGAAGTATCTTTGTATTAACTTTGTGTAAGTATTTTGTACAAAGGAGACGAACATCCTAGTAAGAGAATATTGTCATAAAAATTGAAAAAAATTTATACAAAGAAAGGTGGCTATGTGTAAAAATTCCATGGGGTTCCCATTCTGCTATATCCGTCGTAACTCTGGATATCTTGTCCATTCGTTGCTTCGTCCGCAGATGATTGGATTGATCAGAAGCCTAGAGCTTGTCTGTGAAGAGATTGTCTTTAAAGTGATCCGACGAGACATAGTCCTACACTTTAATTCCTTAACTTTTTCCTGGACCTCCCTTTCGGGTTTTCAGCCCACCGGGAAACTCTTTTTTGCCCAAGTCGCCCTTTCGGGTTTTCAACTTGCCGGGTGTACAGATTTTTTTTATTTATCCCTAATTTTTGCCTGAACCGCCCTTTCGGGTTTTCGATTCACCGGGATGCCCATTTTTGCCCAAGTCTCCCTTTCGGGTTTTCAACTTGTCGGGTCGTTTATGCGTAGTATCTTTTGACTATGTCTGCGTTCGCAGGGTGCGACAGGTCATCACCATCTATGGTGGTCAGGATCATTGCCCCACCAGAAAAGATGTTTTTGATCACAAATGTTCCTTCGTAAGTAGGAGTCCATTTGCCCCTGGGATCACTTTGCAGAAAGATGATCCGCTTGATTACAAGGTCCTCGACTTGATATACCTGGCGCCTGACTTTCTTGTTGAATGCCTTGATCATTCGTTTCTGATATGCTTGACCATGGCAAACAGCAGTAAGTCGCTTCTCGTCAATCAAGTTAAGTTGATCAAGTTGGGTCTGAATCCAATCGTCTTCACTCAAACCAGCATCCTTCATGATTCTCAAGGAAGGAATCTGAACCTCAATAGGTAAAACAACTTCCATGCCGTACACCAAAGAATAGGGTGTTGCCCCAGTTAAAGTACGTGTCGTGGTACGGTATCCGTGCAGAGCAAACAGTAACATCTCATGCCAGTCCTTGTAGGTGACTGTCATATTTTGAATGATCTTCTTGATATTTTTATTTGCATCTTCGATAACACCGTTCATCTTTGGCCGATAGGGAGATGAATTATGATGTTGAATCTGGAACTGTTTGCACAGAGCGGTGATCATAGTATTGTTCAAATTTGTACCGTTATCAGTGATGATCCTGTCGGGGATACCATACCGGCAAATGAGGTTCTGCTTGATGAAGCGGGCAACCACATTCTTTGTAACGGAGGCAAAGGAAGCTGCTTCGACCCACTTGGTAAAGTAATCAATGGCCACTAGGATGAAACAATGTCCATTGGATGTTGTAGGCTTGATCTCTCCAATCATATTGATTCCCCACGTCGCGAATGGCCAAGGAGCTGTTAAGACATTGAGAGGAACTGGAGGTATGTGTACCTTGTCAGCATAGATTTGACATTTGTGACAAGTACGGGAATGTTGATGACAATCAGCTTCCATGGTAGACCAGTAATAGCCTGCCCGTAGAATCTTTTTAGCCATCGTATGATCGCTTGAGTGGGTGCCAAAAGTACCATTATGTAGTTCAGCCATGATCTGCTCAACTTCAACCTTGTCCACACAACGGAGCAGGACACAATCATGATTGTGCTTGTATAAGATACCATTGCTCAGAAAGAACTTGGCAGAGAATTTCCTCAAGAACTTTTTGTCGTTGACTGAAGCTCCTTCAGGGTATTCTTGTGCTTCGAGATACCTTTTGACGTCATGAAACCAAGGTTTGTCCACTACTTCTTCGGTATTAATCTCGTGACAATGGGCAGGTTCGTCCATGATTTCAATGGTGATTTGAGGAGCCTCATTATCCCAGTTAAGTTTAAACATGGATGACATTGTAGCTAGCGCATCTGCTAGCTGATTCTCTTCTCGCGGGAAGTGCTCGAAGGTGATCTACTCGAAATGTGGTAACAATGTCAGGACATGTTCTTTGTAAGGGATGAGGTTTAGATGTTTAGTATCCCACTCTTCTTTGATTTGACTGATAACTAAAGCTGAGTCCCCAAATACAATCAAAGATTTGATTCCCAAGTCAATAGCAGCCTTGAGACCAAAGATACAAGCTTCATATTTGGCCATGTTGTTGGTGCAGCTGAAGCAGAGTCTAGCAGTGAAAGGTGTATGGCAACCTTGTGGAGAAATGAGCACAACACCGATACCGTTCCCCAGTGCGTTGAAGGCACCATCAAAGTACAGGGTCCATCGGGATCCTTGTTCAGGTCCGTCATACGGTCTGTTTTCTTCAATGTTGCTCAAAGTCATGATATCCTCGTCGGGAAAGTCGAATCTCATGGATTGGTAATCTTCGACAGCTTGATGGGCCAGATGATCGGCTAGCACACTCCCCTTTATAACTTTTTGGGTTGTATACTGCATATCATATTCGATGAGGATCATCTGCCATCTAGAGATTCTTCTGGGTAGAGCAGGCTTCTCGAAGATGTACTTGATCGGATCCATCTTAGAGATCAGTAAAGTGGTATGTGTCAACATATACTACCTTAGCCGGCGAGCAGCCCATACCAAAGTGCAACAAGTTTTCTCGAGCAGTGAGTAGCGAGTCTCATAGTCGGTAAACTTTTTACTAAGGTAATAAATGGCATGCTCTTTTCGGCCAGACTCGTCATGTTGGCCCAGTACGCACCCCATTGAATTCTCCAAAACAGTCAGATACATGATTAAAGGTCTTCCTTCGACGGGAGGCATCAAGATAGGAGGTTCGAGCAAATACTCCTTGATTTTATCAAAAGCAACTTGGAAGTCATCATTCCATTTAACCACCTGATCTTTCTTCAACAACTTGAAGATTGGTTCACAGGTAGATGTTAGGTGAGAAATGAACCTTGCAATGTAGTTTAGGCGCCCCAAGAAACCTATGACCTCCTTCTCAGTGCAAGGGGCAGGCATTTCTTGTATAGCTTTAACTTTGGCAGGGTCAACCTCGATGCCTTTGTTACTGACGATGAATCCCAAAAGTTTACCGGACCTGACTCCGAAAGTGCACTTGTTAGGGTTTAGTCTGAGCTTGTACTCTTTCAATCTGACAAACATCTTTAACAGATGGTCGAGGTGTTCTTCTTCTGTTTGTGAACGAGCTATCATTTCGTCTACATAGACTTCAATCTCATGATGTATCATGTCATGAAACAAAGCTACCATGGCGCGCTGATAGGTTGCCCCGACATTCTTCAGTCCGAATGGCATCACTTTATAGCAGAAGGTACCCTGTGATACGGTGGGAGAGAATTGACTGTTTTTGGAATGCTGGTTTGCGTTTTGCGTTTGTGTTCACAAAATGTCGCGGTAAGCAAGAGTCGCCACCGTCTTTTATTTTATCCAACAAGGAAAGGAAAAAAAGCACAGAAAAATTCCTTTTTCGAGATGTTTCTCGGGTCCGGGGGGTAGATTATAGAAAGGGAAGGTGTTAACACCCTTTCTATCCGTGGTTATCCACGGGCTCTTAGGTACTTGCTCAAAGTGTTTTCAAAATTTGCTTTTCTTTGTGTTTGTGGGTTTGAAAAAAGTTCTTTGTTTGAAAGGTGTAAGTGCGAAAAGTTTTGTTTTGTTTTGAAAGGAGCAAGTACTTAAGAATCATCTACCTACTCGAAAAAGGAATCAATCTGTACTAATATCCTTTAGACAATGCTAGCACACTATTGATGAGTAGGTAGCACCATCGTTGGAGTTTTAAGGGTCAATTCGATTAAGGGACGTGCGGTCACTAAAGCAATGTTAGGATGCCTTAACGGTAACCCTAATGTCTTAGATCATTTTTTCGAGGCAACCGTTTCGAGGAAACTATGATCTTTGGACAAGAGGGCGACCTCTAAAACTTCTTATACTCAATGACCACGTTCGAAGGCAACCAAGTGAGGTGTACCCTAAGAGTGCGCATGTGCGAGTGTGTTATTTCGGTTAATTTTATCTTTGTACATTTCAATGGTTATCTATGTTAATTTTAGGTTTAAACATTTGATCTTGTCATGCATTCCCTATTATCAAACATCTAACAATTTATAGGTTGCGGAAATTAAATTGTGGAAATTAAAACTAACTATTACAAGGCGTCGGGTATTTACATCGCCAAAAGCAACCCTTGAAATTAACGTACGAAAAATAAATAAAGCGATAAAAAAAAATTTTAAAATCCTATTAAACTATTACATTCCGGGAAGCAGATACAATATTGAATAAAAATGGATCGCGTGCGAGAAATTAAATCTGATGCGAGTTTTTAGGGTTTTGACCCTTTGTTATTTAAAGAAAAGATTTTTTTGGTTATTTTTTAATTAAGAAAGAAATTAATCTAGGTTAATTATTAAATTAATAAACTAATTAATTAATTAAAATATTTTTGGATTTTTTGATATTTAAAGAAAATAAAATAAATTAGATCAAAGTTAATGAAAACCTAATTTTCTACATTAATTTTAATTATTGCAAAAATATTAAAGTTATTTCCTAATTAAATTAAATTAATTGAATTAATATTTATTTACAAAAATAAAGTGCTGAATTTAATTTTAATAAATAAAATATATTTTTTGGTTTTTGATTTTATTAAGAAAAAAAATTAATTGGTTAGTAATTAAATCATAAAAAAAATAATTAAACAAAATAAAGAAATAAAATAGAAAAAATAGAGTGAGTTAGAGGTTGGGCCTGATTTTGGGAGGTTGAGATAACAATTTTGATGGCCCAATACAAGCAGGCCTGGCTGACTTCTAGACTTCCATGTGCATTGGTTGACTAGGGCGCATGATGGACATTCATTCTTGACCACCAGATCTGGCCTGGGGCCATTTGGCAAATGATTAGGTGATGGTGTATGATGTGTTGCGCCCTGGGTATTGCATGGAATAACCTGAAGAAAAATAATACAAAGCTTTCGGGGGACCTGAGATTCGAACCCAGGTCCTGTTGGACTATGCACTAACACCTTCACCACTCAACCACTACACCTCATTTGTTAACATAGTGGACAACAAATATAATATGGGAAAAACAACTAAATGCCAGAATTAAAAAATAATGCGGGAAATTTGAATGGAGCAATAGGATGGGGACACGTTGTCGTCCTTGTCCTCATATTTTCACAGGGATTACCTGCGGATTTAAATCTGCAGCAAAAGGCATAGGTCGATTCCAAAATCCATTCCAGGCCATATAAACTCCATCCAATGCCAGGGTTGTGCTCGCTTCTTCATCCCGTTCTCAACCATGTCCGTTAACAGGCCTAATTTCACCTGTATCAAAAACCCCTAAAAAAACCTAGGAAACCCTACAATGGCATTTCTCGATACAAAGCATGAAAATAAAATTGGTTACTGCAGAAAGTTCATAAATGATATGAGGAATCATAATATGCAATCGTTTTTGAGAATGGATGTAAGAATAGAGATTTGGGAATCCATGAACATTGCGGATCCGAGGGACGCTTACAGTGCTTTTGGAGGCTGGAGAATGCGCGATCTTGGTTGGTTCTGCTTCTGAGAAGTGCCAGGAAGCGATTGAGATGCTTGTTAGGTCCTGAAAGTGCCTCTAAGAACGATTTCGATTCCACACTTTTTTGCAATTTTTCCAAGTTTGGTTCTTGTGATTCTGCAGCCTCCAACCTCTAATTCGTGTACCTTTGGCTTGTATATGTATGCAGCATTGGATTAGGTCAACAATTTGGACTTGAATCTTTATGCATTGATGTTTGAAGATTTGATTTGATCCTCCATTAAAATGCTTCCAATTTTGTCCAAAATCTATCTTTTTGTTCATGATATGGTGAGATACGAATTTGATCAACTTTATGATGATGATTAGGTCCTGAAATAGTCAAAAGGAGATCCAATAATCAATGTTTGGATTTTATATGATTTAAATTGATTTAAAATGCAATAATTCATTAAAAAATAAAATTAATTAATAAAATTGATAAATGGTCATGAGGCTGAATCTAGGACACGTGTGTAGTGTGACAAGATCAAATCAAGTGGAAAAGAATGGGCCCATTTGACAAAATTTGAAGTTTTGGGGATAGTTGACTTTTGGCAATTTTGTAAAAATGCCCAACTTCAACAATGCATAACTTCTTCAATTTTGAACTTTTGGAGGTGTTATTGGACTTTATAGAAAGATTGAGATGTCCTCTAACCAACCCTTTTGGTATCATCTCATTTTGATATTCCATGCTCAAGTTATAAGCTTTAGCAAAAAAGGTGTTTTTGTTGACTTTCAAAAATGACCTATAATGTCCAAATTTGTAACTTTTTGTGAGTGAATTTTTTGAACTTGGTAGATGAAGATGGATTGTAGGAAATTTCATCCTCTTAAAAATGAGCTTTGTATGGGTCATTTCTCATAAAGTATGAGAAAGTTATGCTTGGTCAAAGTTGAGTTGACTTTTCCTACAAAACCCTAATTTAGCA
Source organism: Vicia faba (assembly GCA_948472305.1). Classification (NCBI taxonomy): domain Eukaryota; kingdom Viridiplantae; phylum Streptophyta; class Magnoliopsida; order Fabales; family Fabaceae; genus Vicia; species Vicia faba. The sequence continues at coordinate 317,538,463 of OX451738.1, read as the reverse complement.
ACTTTTGAGTCTTGATGAATTTTGAGAAATCCTTGATGAATCATGATCAAACCTTGATCAAATGATGAAATATCCCTCAAAATGAGAATGTTGACAAAAAATCTCGAGGTTTGACTATTTGTAGGTCACAGTTGACTTTTGCCCTACCATCGTCGATTTTTGGACCTCTTGAGCAATTGACTGACCAAACTTCCTCTGCAAGGCTTGAAATTTGACATGGATGATCTTGAGAACATATTAGGACATTATGGAGAACTTGAGGTCATTTGGATGCAAGGACCTTGATGCAACACAAAACCCTAATTTGAGGTTGACTGCCTTAGGAGATGACTTGACTGTCCAACTCTTGAGCAATCTTGAGTAACTTGGAGATTTTTCTTGCAATGTCTTGAGAAATATGAGAAGGAAAATTTTGGGGTACAACAGCTGCCCCTGTTCAGTTTTCTTAAACCTGAGGATAGAGATTGGCTTTCGGGCCTTTCGTAATCCGAAGGTGGAAGATGATTGAACACTAGAGTACCCAGAAATTTGCACTCGCATGAAGTGGTATGACAATGTGATGATATCGGGAATGGGCTTACAGATGCCATTTGGAGACTGTTGATAGGTGGTCTGAACTTTAACTGGAATACGAATCAGGGAGATCTTATCGGCAATCTGACTGAACCAGATGAGGTCTTGGATTAACTTTGACTGGATCGGCATCAGAAAAATCTTTAGCAATCAATTTAACTGGACCAGACAAGGTCTTGGAATAACTTTGGCTGGATCGGCATCAGAAAAATCTTTAGGAATCGATTTAACTGGACCAGACAAGGTCTTGGAATAACTTTGACTGGATCGGCATCAGAAAAATCTTTAGGAATCGATTTAACTGGACCAGACAAGGTCTTGGGATAACTTCAACTGGATCAGCATCAGAAAAATCTTTAGGAATCGATTTAACTCGACCAGAGAAGGTCTTGGAATAACTTTAACTGGATTGGCATCAGAAAAATCTTTAGGAATCGATTTAACTGGACCAGAGAAGGTCTTGGAATAACTTTGACTGGATCGGCATCAGAAAAATCTTTAGGAATCGATTTAACTGGACCAGACAAGGTCTTGGATTAACTTTGACTGGATTGGCATCAGAAAAATCTTTAGGAGTCGATTTAATTGGACCAGACAAGGTCTTGGAATAACTTTGACTGGATCGACATCAGAAAAATCTTTAGGAATCGATTTAACTGGACCAGACAAGGTCTTGGATTAACTTTGACTGGATCGGCATCAGAAAAATCTTTAGGAATCGATTTAACTGGACCAGACAAGGTCTTGGAATAACTTTAACTGGATCGACATCAGAAAAATCTTTAGAAATCAATTTGACTGGACCAGAGAAGGTCTTGGATTAACTTTGACTGGATCGGCATCAGAAAAATCTTTAGGAATCAATTTAACTGGACCAGACAAGGTCTTGGGATAACTTCAACTGGATCGGCATCAGAAAAATCTTTAGGAATCGATTTAACTGGACCAGAGAAGGTCTTGGATTAACTTTGACTGGATCGGCATCAGAAAAATATTTAGGAATCGATTTAACTGGACCAGACAAGGTCTTGGAATAACTTTGACTGGATCGACATCAGAAAAACCTTTAGGAATCGATTTAACTGGACCAGACAAGGTCTTGGGATAACTTCAACTGGATCGGCATCAGAAAAATCTTTAGGAATCGATTTAATTGGACCAGGGAAGGTCTTGGATTAACTTTGACTGGATAAGAATCAGAAAAATCTTAGAATCGATTTAACTGAACCAGACGAGGTGTTGGAATAACTAAGACTGGATCGGTATCAGAAAAATCTTTAGGAATCGATTTAACTGGACCAGACAAGGTCTTTGACATAGCTGAGAACTTAACTGCATCTTTCCTGAAAGGTAAAGGTCAGTCATATGCAATGCATGAGATGGATCAAGCAATGATGTTCTCAACATAAATGAGATTGTATGGTATGATGTTTTTATGCATGTATCATTATGTATGGAAATGTAATGTTTTAGCTGGGGAAAATAAATCCCAGATGGCTGCTGGAGACAAGAGTTGAATTCTTCACTTCCGCTGGGGATGGTGAACGAAGGTGATCGCGAGAATAAACCTACAGGAGAAGATAACTCCATTGGGGAATAAACTGATGAGGAGATTACTCTGTGGGGAAGAGATGTTTTGCTGAAGATTCCACTGATAAACTTCGCTGGGGATGGATTATCGTTGCTGGTGATATTGAATCCTGTTGAGGATTGAATTCCTGTTTGAGAAAGGGAAGAACTTCGTTGGGGATGATCTTTCAGTTGTGACTTACTGGGGATAACCCTGTTAGACTTTTATGGGGATAATCCTCTGAGTTATGCTGAGAATGATCCTTTGAACTCGGTTGGGGAGATTTATTTTGTACTCCGTTGGGGATAAACTTCCAGAGTCTACTGGGGATGATGATTCAACTCCGTTGGGGAAGCTTTTTCAGACCGTGTTGGGGAAATATTGACTCCACTGGGGATATCTTGTATTCTGTCGGGGAACATTCTTATACTCTGCCAGGGAATATTAAGATTGCCGGGGATATCAAGCCTTTCTAGTATCTGATGGTAGCTCAACTCTGCTTGGGGAGAGCATTACTGATTCGTTCATAGTTGCAAATCTCAGCTGGGAGAGCTAACGTTACTGTCTTACTCTGCGGGGAGTGAAGGCATCTTAGCCATATTCTTCAGCTGAATCTACCTTTATACCTGGTGGACAAAGCAACTATACAGTTCGGACAATTCTTATTGCCCCTGCTTCTGATACTACCCGTAATCGTCTTTATTTCGCATGTAAATATTCATGGGCAGCAATTAATGTCAAATGCATATATCAAAAATGAACATTGGACGTTCTTTGCAAAACAAAACAGATAAATGAAAAACAGTTTGAAATTTGTCTGAAAATGAATTTGTATTGATTTTGAAGTTTGGCCTGTAAATAGGCGTTTTTGTACAAGAGGCTGACGTTCTAGTAAGAGAACGCCGCCGAACAAATAGAATTTATACAATTTGTGAAAAGAAAACAAAACAACTATGTGAATAATCCCACTGGGTTCTAACTCTTCTATTTCCTTTATGTCCTCGAGCATCTCATCACTTTGCTACTGGTTGAAGGTGGATCAGATTGATTAATGTCGTCCGAGCTTGATAGTCGATAACAAAGTCTGGATGCAAGGTGATCCAATGAGACATAGTGTTACGCTTTGATCCCTAATTTTTGCCTGGACCTCCCTTTCGGGTTTTCAGTCCACCGGGATACCCTTTTTTGCCCAAGCCGCCTTTTTAGGTTTTCGACTTGCCAGGTGTACAGATTTTTTTATTTTCATCCCTTATTTTTGCCCGAACCCTTTTGGTTCGCCGGGAAGCCCTTATTTTTGCCTAGGCCAGTCAACCTAGAGGGTCTTTGATTATGCGTAGTATCTTTTCACTATGTCTGCATTGACAGGGTGAGGAAGGTCGTCACCATCCATGGTGGTTAGAATCATTGCTCCTCCTGAGAAAATGTTCTTAACCACAAATGGCCCTTCGTAAGTAGGGGTCCATTTTCCCCTGGGATCACCTTGAGGTAAGATAATGTGCTTGATTACTAGATCCCCAACTTGATACTCTTGTCGTCTAACTTTCTTGTTAAATGCCTTGATCATCCGTTTTTGGTACGTCTGACCATGACAAATAGCAGTAAGTCTCTTTTCGTCGATTAGGTTCAGCTGATCAAGTTGGGTCTGAATCCAATCATCTTCACTCAAGCTTGCATCCTTCATGATTCGAAGAGAGGGTATCTGAACTTCGATGGGCAACACTGCCTCCATGCCATATACCAAGAAATAGGGTGTTGCCCCTGTTGACGTTCGTGCTGAGGTACGGTACCCATGAAGAGCAAATGGTAACATCTCATGTCAGTCTTTGTATGTCACTGTCATCTTCTGCACAATCTTCTTAATGTTCTTATTGGCCGCTTCGACAACCCCATTCATCTTTGGCCGATAGGGAGAAGAGTTATGATGTTGTATCTTGAATTGCTCGCAGAGCTCGGTGATCATCTTGTTGTTGAGATTGGTACCATTGTCCGTAATGATCCTTTCTGGTACACCGTATCGAAAGATCAGATTGTGCCGAATGAACTGTGCCACGACGTTCTTGGTTACAGTAGCAAAGGAAGCTGCTTCAACCAACTTCGTAAAATAATCAATTGCTACCAGGATGAAACGATGACCATTGGATGTCGTAGGTCTGATCTCGCCGATCATATCAATGCCCCACATTGCAAAAGGCCAAGGTGCCGTCAAGACGTTCAGAGGGACCGGAGGTATGTGCACCTTATCAGCATAGAATTGACACTTGTGACATGTCCGAGAATGCTGATAACAGTCAGCTTCCATTGTGGACCAATAGTATCCTGCCCGAAGGATTTTCTTTGCCATGGTGTGTCCACTGGAATGAGTTCCGAAAGTACCTTCATGTAACTCCGCCATGATCCTTTCTGCTTCATTCTTATCCACACATCGTAGTAAGGTCAAATCATGGTTACGCTTGTAAAGAATGCCATTGCTAATGAAGAACTTCGCCGCGAACCTTCTCAGAAACTTCTTGTCATTAACAGATGTACCCTCCGGGTACTCCTGAGCTTCAAGGTACCTCTTCACCTCATGAAACCAGGGTTTATCTGCTACCTCTTCAGTCTCAATGTCATAGCAATGTGGAGGTTCGTCCAATATTTCAATGATGATCCGGGGAGCTTCGTTGTCCCAATTGACTTTAAACATAGAAGACATTGTAGCTAGCGCGTCCGCCAACTGATTCTCCTCTCTAGGTTAGTGTTCAAAGGTTATCTCTTCGAAATGGGGAAGCAATGTCAACACATACTCCTTATAAGGAATAAGATTTGGGTGTTTCGTATCCCACTCGCCTTTGATCTGACTGATCACAAGAGCGGAATCTACGAAAAGAATTAAGAACTTAATCCTTAGGTCAATTGCTGCTCGAAGACCCATGATGCATGCTTCATACTCTGCCATGTTGTTGGTACAGTTGAAACATAGTCGGGCGGTGAACGGAGTATGAGAGCCTTTAGGAGACATGATCACAGCGCCAATGCCATTTCCCAAAGCATTTGAAGCTCCATCAAAGTACATAGACCATCGAGATCCTTCCTCAGGTCCTTCATCCGGTCCAGGTGTCTCGCAATCAGTTACTAGCATGATATTCTCGTCCGGAAATTCAAAGTTTATAGACTAGTAATCGTCCACTGCCTGATGTGCCAAATGCTCTGCCAACACACTTCCCTTAATTTCCTTTTGGGTCGTGTACTGGATGTCATACTCAGTCAAGATCATCTGCCATCTTGCTATTCTTCCGGACAAAGCAGGCTTTTCGAAGATATACTTGATTGGATCCATCTTTGATATCAATAGAGTAGTGTGAGTCAGCATATACTGTCTCAGCCGGCGAGCAGCCCATGCCAAAGCGCAACAAGTTTTCTTGAGCAGTGAGTATCGGGTCTCACAGTCGATAAACTTTTTTATAAGGTAGTAAATTGCATGCTCTTTTCGGCTAGACTCGTCATGTTGACCCAACACACACCCCATTGAGTTGTTGAGTACTGTCAAGTATAAGATCAGAGGTCTCCCTTCAACTGAAGGCATCATAATAGGTGGCTCTTAGAGATACTCTTTAATCCTTTCGAAAGCGGCCTGGCATTCATCGTTCCAACGTACTACCTGATCTTTCTTCAGTAGCTTGAAGATCGGCTTACAAGTAGCAGTCAAGTGCGAGATGAATCGAGCAATGTAATTCAGTCGTCCTAGGAAGCCTCTGACTTCTTTCTCTGTTCTGGGAGCAGGCATCTCCTGTATAGCTTTCACCTTTGCAGGATCCACTTGAATACCTTTGTCGCTCACGGCGAAACTCAGCAGCTTACCAGATCTCACCCCGAAGGTGCACTTGTTCGGGTTTAACCTCAGCTTGTACAACTTCAACCTGTCAAACAGCTTCTGAAGGTGGTCCAGATGTTCTTCCTCAGTTTGGGACCTTGCAATCATGTCGTCGACGTATACTTCAATCTCATGATGGATCATGTCATGAAACAAAGCAACCATGGCACGCTGATACGTTGCCCCAGCATTTTTCAACCCAAAAGGCATGACCTTGTAGCAAAAGGTACCCCACTGAGTAACAAAGGTTGTCTTCTCCATGTCTTCAGGAGCCATTTTAATCTGATTATAACCGAAGAAACCATCCATAAAGGAGAATACCTTGTACTGAGCGGTGTTGTCAACCAGAACGTCGATATGAGGCAAAGGGAAATCATCCTTGGGGCTTGCCCTGTTCAAATCCCTATAGTCAACACACATTCGAACCTTACCATCCTTCTTCGGCACAGGAACCACGTTGGCCACCCACTGAGGGTAAGAAGTAACTTCTAGAAAACCGGCATCGAACTGTTTCATAACTTCAGCCTTGATTTTCTCAGACATCTCTGGGTGCATTCAGCGGACCTTCTGTTTCACTGGAGAACAGTCTTCCTTGGTAGGTAGGCGATGAACCACAATATTGGTATCCAAACCAGGCATATCTTCATAAGACCAGGCGAAGATCTCAACATAGTCACGCAGCATCTGAATCAACCGTTGCTTCACACTAAGCTCCAGATTTGCACCGACCTTAACTTCCTTCTTGTTTGTCTCTGTACCCAGATTCACTGATTCCACCGGCTCTTCGTGCGGCTGAATAACCCTCTCTTCTTGGAGTAGCAGTCTTGCAAGTTCACCAGGAACTTCGCAATCATCTTCACCTTCGTCTTCGGCTAAGTTGATCGAATTTTCGAAGTCATAACTGGCAGTAGCAGAGTCGTTACCAGTGGGATCCAGAGTGGATGTGGACCTGTATATGTGAGTGTGTATAAAATAGTTGTTTCGCAATATATAATAAAAGAAAAACAAGGAGCGCAACATTTGAAATGCAAGAACTTCCAATGCTTTTATTAATGATATATGAAAATGACACACAAAAAGCCCTCACAAATGAAGCCACGGTGCCCCGGGTAAGACACCGGGCCATAAAGTTTAAAACATTGTCTGTTACAAATCCAAAACAAAAAGTTTCATTACTGGGTAACAAAAGAAATAGGGATGAAGTCCTTGGCTGTCCAGTTGCTTGGTCCACTGTCGGTCATAGGATAGATCCAGTTGTCGAATTCAGACTCTTCCACATCGTCTTCAATGGAATTTACTCCCGAGTTGCTGATGAACACGGGAGGTCTTCCGATTCGTGCATTCCGAACAGCTCTTTGAGCTTCTGCAGTGAAACCCAAACCAAACTTGTTAGTCTTCTGTGTAAAATCAGGGAGTCGGCCCCAATTTGCACACCCACCTTTCTCGACAACAGCCCGGGCATCCTTAAAGGAAGCCATCTTCATAGGAGAATCTTCAACAACAGTCTCAGCTGACGCCAGTGTCTGGGGAACCTCTTCAAAATGCTGAAATGGGGTTTCAATGAACTCCCCATCCATTTCCACGTATCAGAAAGAGTTGTGGTGGCTAACCATGTACTCTTCCTCCCCTTGTACTGTCACAATCTTCCCTTTGACCGGGTACTTCAGCTTCTAGTGGAGTGTTGAGGTTACGGCCCCATCTTTGTGGATCCATGGACGACCCAACAAACAAGAATAAGATGGCCGAATATCCATCACATAGAATGTAGAATTGAAAACCTGATAACCAACCTTAATCAGAATATCAACTTCTCCATGCACCATTCTCTTAGACCCATCAAAGGCCCTGACAACGATGTTGCTTGGTTTCAGCTCCAACCCTTCACAGTCCAACCGGTCTAGAGCTTTCTTAGGCAAGACGTTCAATGAGGAACCAGTATCCACTAATACATGAGCAAGAGTAGTGCCCCTGCATTCAATGGAGACATGCAGGGCATCGTTGTGATTCTTCCCTTTAGCAGTCAAGTCAACGTCAGAGAAACCCAACCCATTATCAGCAGTCAGATTAGCCATGCAATCTGTAAACTGATCAGCTGACGTCTCTTGTAGTACGTGTGCAGTCTTCAGAAATGTAATCAGAGCCTTGGCATGGGCCTCTGAGCATAACAACAGTGACAAGATAGAAATCTTGGACGGGGTTTGCCCCAGCTGCTCAACTACATTGTAGTCACTCTTTTTGATGATTTTCAGAATCTCTTCCATCTCTTGCTTAGAAGCTTCAACAGTAATCATCTTCGGTGCCTCCGTCTAGGCAGGCTCACTGGTGACCCCTTTGCCCCGAGTGTCAGATGACTCGGCGACAGGGGTAAGAATGGTAACTTGAACAGGAATAGTAACAGGTACACTAGCAGGTGTAATAACAACAGGTTTTCGGGTAGTTGGTGGAGAGATATTAGGTGAGAAAAGTCTTCTGCTGTGGGTGACTTTAGCAGGTCCAACAATATTGCTGACGTCAGTATCAGCATCCAACTCTTGCTTAACTCCATGAAAATAAACATTAGCCCCATAATGCCAAGGGACAGCTTTATTAGAGGTGTAGGGGATGGGCCCCGAAACAGTGATGATCACAGGTGTGATTCTTGGAACAAATGTAATTCTAACAGGCTTCCTCGAGGGAGCCTTGGAAGAATTGTCGAAAATGGTGATAATGGCAACTTCTTCAGTATGAACTAGAGGAACAACAGTATTCTCAAACAGAATTTATTTACTATCCATCAGGCGTTGGACGCCTGATTTCAAAAGATGGTAACCGGTAGGTAGAACGGAACACATACGGCAATCTTCGTCACAACCCAGAAATAAACCGGCTAGTAAAAGGTTCTTCTTCACAGTCATCAAAGGGGTAACAATGTCGTTCCCAGAAACCACAAACGAGTCTTCATCTATAGCATTTACTCCATGCTTGGGCATAGGAGCAGTCACAACATTAGGTCTTTCGGACGCCTCAAACTCAATCTCCTTAGCATCAATTAAGTCCTGTATCTTATTCTTCAAAGTCCAACAATCATCTGTATTATGCCCCAGGCTATCAGAGTGATAAGCACAACGGGCATTAGGGTTATACTTCAGTGATGTTGTATTTGGATTCTTCGGGGCTTCCCTTGGAATCACCAGATTGGTCTTCAGCAACTGTGGCAGAATCTGAGATAAGGTCATGTTGAGACGGGTGAATTGCCTTCGAGGTCTCTCGTCCTTTTGTTGATCGTTGTGCTGAGGAGCACCAGCAGGTTTTGAAATAACAACCGTATGATCGGTGGAAATAGAACTGACTGTTTTAAAATGCTGGTTCGCGAAATGTCGCGGTAAGCAAGAGTCGCCACCGTCTTTTATGTTCTCCAACATGGAAAGGACAAAAGCACAGCAAAATTCCTTCTTTGAGAATGTTTCTCGGTTCGGGAGGTAGATTTATAGAAAGGGAAGGTGTTAGCACCCTTTCTATCCATGGTTATCCATGGGATCTTAGGTACTTGCTCTTATGTTTTCAAAATTTGTTTGCTTTTCAAGTGTGTGTGGGTTTTGAAAAAAGTTTCGTTTGAAAAATTTTCTAAGTAACTCTTGTATCTGTCCTCAAGAGTGCATGAAAAATTTGTTTGAAAACCTTTTGAAAGTGTGAGTGCGAAAAGTATTTTTTTTTGTTTGAGAGAGCAAGTACCCATGAGAAATCTACCTACTCTAAGGAATTAGGCTGTGTAAGAATCCTTTAGACAATACTATCCCACTATTGAGAAGTAGGTAGCACCGTCGTTGGAGGTATTCGGGTCAATTCGATTATGAGGGACATGTGTGGTCACCGAAGCAATAGTAGGACACCTTAGAAGTAACCCTAATGTTCTAAATCCTTTTTTATCCGAGGCAACCGTTTCGAGGCGACAAGATCTTTAGACAGGAGGGCGACCCCTAAAACACCCTATACTTGACGACCACGTTTGAGGCAACCAGTGAGGCGTACCCTAGGAGTGGCATGTGCTTGTGTGTTGTTTTCATGTTATATTATCTTTGAGCATGCATTTGTGAGCTACGGATTGGTTTTATTATTCATACAAGTCTTTCATGCATATTAACAGTTAAAAGTGCGGAAAATAAATTGCGGAAAGGTAAATCTACGCTATTACAAGGCGCGGGTCTATACATCGCCAAAAACATAACCCGTTTTGGAAAATAAATGCGGAAAGTAAAGAAAGCAATAAAATCCTAATTAACTATTACATCCTTGGAAACAGATACATCAATAATCAAAATAAATAATGCGCGAATAGAAATTTAATCGGGACGTCCTTAGGGTTTTTACCCTTTTTGAGAAAAGAATTCAAGTTTTGTCCTTTTTTTGCAATTTAATGAAAATATTAAACCTAAACCTAATTAATTATTTAATTATTTAAAAGAAAAAATGTTTTTGTGTTTTTTATGTTTTTTAATGAAAATAAAAATAAAGAAATTAAAAGTCAAAAAAAACCCTAATTCTAAACTATTTTATTTATTGTGAAAAAAAAATTAAAATTAACTAATTAAACTAATTAATTTGTTAGTATTTTATTTACAAGAAAGAGTCCCTTTTTATGTTTTATGTTTTTAATGAAAATAAAATAAAAAGAAAATAAAAGTCAAAAGCAACCCTAATTCTAAATTGGTTTTATTTATTGTAAAAAAAATAGTCAAAATTACCTAATTAAAACTAAGTTAATTAATTTACATTTATTTACAAAAATAATAATAATTAGTAAAAATAGTGAATAATAAAAATATTATAAATATTATAAATATTTAAGTTTCTGAATTTAGTATGAAAAATAATTTGTTTATGAATTAATAATAATAATTATAATAATTAAAAGAATTAAAAGGAAAAGAAAATAAGAAAAAGAATAGTAAACCAGGGGGATTGATGGACCCAATGGAGGTGAATCTGGAATTGTTGGCCCATTAACACAAGCCTGCGTTGACTTCTGGGATTTGCTGGGCGCTCATTGACTAGGTAGCATGGTGCTCCTCACTTGCTGGCCTTTGGATTGTTGATTGGGAACACCTGGCGCGCTGATCATTGAAGACACATGGTGGACTGCTTCTAAGTGCCTGCGTATGATTATATTATGCAAAACAAGAAATAAATATGGGGTGGAGCTGGGAATCGAACCCAGGTCCCATTGATTGCCAGACATGTCCTCTTCCACTAAGCCAAGCGCTTGTCTTTGTTAATATAGTGGATAAAGAAAATAATATATAAAGAGATCAATTATGCTGGGAATTAAAAAAAAGCGCGCATTTGTTTGAATGCTCCAACCATATGCGTCCACGTATTATCTTCTTCGCTTGGCCTGTAACAAAAACAATCAAATAGCGGGGGTTTTTAACCCCCACAAACTGCAAATGCCAAAAATAGCGATTAGATGTATGAGTTATATAAATAGGGCGCGAGGGTTGGGTTTGATTCGTCTGGCCTTCACGAATCCAACCATATGCGTCTCAAGGTCCAATTTTGCTTATGCTGTAAAGCCATAATTCGAGAGCTTGGAAACCCTAGAATTCAACAATGGTGGTTTACGTTTCAGGGCATCTCAATGCAATTAAATTGTACCAAAATCTTCGTATAGTCCCTCTGAACACAAAACAATCCACAAAATACGTTAATGATGCATGAATCAAAGGATGCGTTTATGAAAAAAAATTCAAACCGTGAAACTGTTATCTCAGGATTCCTTGAGTGTTAAGGCTTTTTTGTGATTGCTATGCGTTCCTGAGTGTCCCAGCAAGGTGTTGGAATAAGGAAAAGGGTTTGAATTGGCCTGGAAGGTTGAATTCAGTTTTCAAATTTCTTGGCTTTTTTTCAATATGGTAATGGTGTTTTTGCAGCAGCTTGCACGTCCACAACATTAGGGTTAGCTTTAGTATTTGTAGTATGATGGATTTAGGTTACAATCTTGTCCAAGAATCCATGGAATAATGTTTTGCATCTTTGATTTCCAATCAAATATTTTTGCATCTTTTTGATTAATAAAACTTGCCAATTTTGGATATTCTTGTCTCTTTGATTGGCAAACGAAATCTCGAGCATGTGTTGAGTTTATTTGCTCCACAAAAGATTTGAAAAACATATCTTGGCATTTTCCTATAATTAAATCAATTAAATGAATTAATAATCAATAAAAATTCAATTAATTAATTTAAAATAAGAAAATAAATCAATTTAAGTTTAATGGGTCGTGCATAGGCCTTGGACAAAGTTTCAAGAAAGAATTTGAGGCCCATTAGCAAAAATGAAGTGTTTTGGGCAAAGTTGACTTTTGCAAATTCCCAAAAATTTCCCAACTTCTCCAATGCATATATTGCTCAATTTTGATCCTATGAACATGTTCTTGGACATTTTGGAAAGGTCTTGAAGTCCTATAACCAATGCCTTTGGTCCCATGTCATTTTGATTCACCAATCTCAAGTTATGGTCATTGACTTAAAGTGCCTTTTTATTGACTTTTGAAATTGACCTATAATGTAGAAATTGATAACTTTTTGTGAGAGCATTTATTGGTCTTGGAATGTGAAGATGAGTTGTAGGAAATGTCATCCCCTTAAAAATGAGCATTGGATGGGATTTTTCTGATGAACCATGAAAAAGTTTTGCCTTGATCAAGTTACAGTTGACTTTTCAGCTGTCCAAAAATAGAAACTTTTGCATCTTTGATGATTTTTGAGCCATGCTTGTGGAATCATGATCAAGACTTGATCAAATGATGATTGTGGCTTCAAAATAAGATGTTGACCAAAAATTCTGACTTTTGACTGTAAAATGACCATTTTACCCCTACAATTGATTGTGGAGCAACTAGGGCTTTTGACTATGCAACTTGATGCTGTGAGACTTGCAACTTGGCATGTAGATGCTTGACAATGTATATAGGCCTATGGGACTTGATTGGACCACTGAAAACCTCAACTTCCTTGCAAGAACCAAAACCCTATTTTTTGACTAGCTTAGGAGATGATTGGACTGTGCAACCTTTGAGGAATCTTGAAGCATTTGAAGATTGATCCTTGTCAAACCTTGAAGAATATGGGAGGGAAAATTTTGGGGTACAACAAACCGCATTAACAGCTTGGCGGCATTCAGGTCTATTCTGGCTTTTCGAGCCGTAGACAGCACTGGACTCTTTCTTAAAGGGCTTCTTCTCGGTGCTTAATGCAACACCTTTTTGTATCTTACCGGCCTTAATACAAGCCTCAATCCTCTCACCGGTCATAATTAGCTCTGTAAACCCAGATGAAGAGCTTCCAATCAGGTGGTTGAAAAATGGACCAGACAAGGTCCCCAGAAACATATCCACAAGCTCCCGATCAGCCAAGGGTGGTTGTACTCTTCCGGCGAGGTCCCTCCACTTCTGAGCATAATCTTTGAATCCTTCACCCATTTCTATTGACATACACTACAAGAAAATTGGCAGATTGCGACAGGTATTTTTGTAGATTACGACGGTTAAAACCGTCGCAATTTGCTTTCCACGACGGTTGCTTTACCGTCGCAGAAGTGTGTGTCCCCAACCTATTTCGCGACGGTTACAAAAACTGTCGTTCAAGTTTACGACGGGTTGATACCGTCGTGACTATCTTTTGAGTTTCTTTTAATTATTGATGGCGACGGTTCGATACTGTCGTGAATATCTTTTGAAATTGATTAAATTGTTTATGGCGACGGTTCGATACCGTCATGACTTTTGTTGATTATTTTTAATTGTTGATTACGACGGTTCGCTACTGTCGCTATGACTTTTGTTTATGTCTTGATTTTTTTTAATTTTTCTATTATATATATTTTTTATTTAAATTATTATCTATGTAAAAAATTATAAATATAGTTTTTTTTTTGTTATTTTTTTCTTTAAATTATTTCTTCTTTAATATATTTATTTATAGTATTATTTTTTGTTTTATTTTCTATCACTTTGTAATATAGTAAAAATAATTTCAATAAAAAATATTTAACATCAAATAAGCATTATAATATCCAAAAAAATGTGTGTTCCATAATCATGTAAAATGCGAGTTCCATAATCATGTCAAGTAGTACAAAAAACCCAAAATATATCAATTCCTAATCTTATAATAATAAGTATCATTATGCCAAAAATACATGAGAAAGTTCACAATCTAATTATCTCGATCATAGCAAAGTCTAATTTGTCCCCCCTGAAGTTCCATTATCTCCAATACGGTAGCTAGACTCAGATGAACGTCTACCATCAGCGGGTGATTCCAATCCCTAAAAAAATGTATTAAAATAATAATCTTTAAAATAATACTCATAAAATTTAACTTTAAATGCGTCAAAATAATACAAGGATATCCCCATATAAATATAAATTAATTAAAGGGGCAAAATGCAGCTCACATTTACTCAAATGGCCAAAAACATTGTTTAAAATAAAGGCAGTAGTAAAAAGTAAAAACTGAAACAAAAGAAAGGAATGCATAATGAAGTGAAATGAAGATTAAAATGGATCCAGAAACACATCATGGATATAAATCTTTTGTGACCCAAAATACAGTAACCAGAACCAGAAGGACACCTGTCATCCTCTTCATCAAACTCGGCGTCAGAATCTGTTGATGTAATTGTCACATCAGGCTTAAGTTGTGCAGATTGAAGCAAGGGAGGCATGACAAATCCCATGTATGGGAGAAAATCCTGCCCAAGGCACTTGCAAAGTCGTGCCCATGCCTGAGAATATAAAATCCAAGTGAAAATCTGAGGTATAAATGTATTTAAACCATAACAAGAGAATATATAAATATATGATCCAAAGTTGATGTCAACAAATGGAAGGAAAAAAAAAGGATCATACTTGTAACATGTAACTTGCAGTTGGATCATCAGCATCCAGTTGAGATTGTTGCAGTGACATCAAGACATCCATGACCTAGTCAATGAAGAATGAAAACCATACATTAGCACACAAAAAGTGAATAACAATCAGATTGTATGAAATAAGATATAAAAACTATTTGGATAAAAAAATAAACAAAAAACATGCTAAAATAAATTTAAATCACCTGCTTGGCATCATCCCTGAACTTCTCCTTTCCAACAGCCATTCCTACCAAACTAATACACTCCATTGCTTTGGCACGAAGCATACAATTAGATTTATCATTTGCATTTAATAAAATAGCTTTTAGATATGGGGTTACAGCATCATAATACTTCTGAAATTTCTCCTGTTGACATGAGATTTAAATTTATTAAAAGACTTAAAAACAATGTGATTCCAATACAGAAGAATTGTTACATAAAGCACCTGTGAAGAATCAGCAACAGATGCTAATGCTGTCAAAGCACCTTCTTGAACCATCTGGTTTCCACCCTATAATTCATGCATGAAAAGAGATGAAATCATATAATTCCAAGTTTATCATCCCAAATCTATAAAATATAAAGCAGCATAACACCTTTGGGATGCAACAATTGATGAAACAAAGTAACATTATACAACAATACTCACAGTCATGAAAGAAAAACTAACAAATTAGGAATCTAAGGCTTCCAAGTATAAAAATTCAAAGATGAGTAAAAAATAGATAGAATTCAACATTAATCAGACTACCAACGACATTTTTATCTGAATAAAAATCGGTGAAAATCATCATCACAAACAACACAAACTTTTCTATCATTTTAACTTGATATTGTCTAATAATTAGACTACCTTTGAGAACAAAGTAACATATTCCCAAACTCATCTACAACACATATGTACATATCGCGTTGTAGCATAATTTAAAGATAAAAATGAACAGAATAAAAGGTAAATAAAAACCTTTGCTACTATGGTCAACCACAAGAGCTTTAACATTATGTAACCATTATATTATGCCCACTGCCTGACAGGATGGATTTAGGGTTCAATATGAATATCATCATTGCCTCAGAATCGACACAATTGACCATGCAAACCTACGTCTTTCCGAGCTTAATTTAACCTGACAAATACATCTGTGACGGAGTAAACAAAAAAAGGAAAGGGACTTATGTTAAAATTAAGCAAAAATAAAATTATCACTTAAAGAAAATTATGAAACAAGAAAATAATCACAAGGCATGCCCGGAAAGTCATAGAACAAAGCAGTCTTTAAATTGAAGGAATCTAGCTTAGTGGCTGATATTTCGTTCCAGACAATGCCATTGGTGTATGGATACAGATCACATTAATAGTATCATGGTTCAAATGAAGTTAGGGTTTTATTTGTGGCATTATTCTTACACTATTCCCTTTGCAAAGGAAAATGGTGATGTTATCAAAGAACAATAACAAGAACCCACCTCTCACATCAAAAGTCATGTTTCCATTCGTTTTGCTCTCGCCTACATTAAAACAACCTTTGTGAATAAACATCCCACATTCATTGCTCCAACATCAATCCGCTTCCATGCCCAACCAAACATCAATCCCTTAATCACCTCTACAACACCATCATCTTATAAAACATCTATGGTGAAAGCTTCAAAAAACTAGCAGCCAATATTAGACCTTTACAACAATGAATACCCATTACCATCAACACAATACCCATGAACTACTCAAACTCCAACCACTAGAGGCCTTTACAATGCACCAACCTTGTTACCATCAACATACCCCATGAACCACTCCATTTGAAACCAACAACACAATACTTCACTACTTTCTTTCTCATCAAGTCATTCCAAAATCGCCATCACCAAACTCATTGTCCTTTTACCTTCATCTACACACAGTTGCACTCAGGCTACAACCCATTGCACTATGTTCTTTACACCCCCTATACTGCAATACAAAACCATCACATCAGCATTTCTATACCCCAATTACTGCTACTATCAAGCTCTACAATCTATCGAGAACACAGCAACAATGAACTACCATAAATTCATTGCTATCATAGAACCACCAAAACATTTTCCCTCATCCCACTCCATAAATTTCATTGCTATCATAGAACCACCAAATCATGTTTCTTGTGTTCTTAATCCCACAATAGAGTCGACGGCTTTTGTTGTGCACAAATGTGAATAAATTTTTTAGAGAGCAGGGTCGAGGGTGTTGAAAGGTTTTGGTGTGGCTAAAATATATATAAGAATCAACCGTGTGCTTTCTTTTCCACCATGTCAGTAACAAGGGAACATTTGCCAGCCATGTCAAAAACTTGCATTGACTCTTAGGTGGAAAGTTAATGATGGAAAGCATTTGTTTAATCTAAAAACTCGAACTAAATTGACTGGCAAAAAAATGGGGGAGAAAATGGTAGACCTTGGATTTTTAAAGTACCAGTAGTTTTGAAATAAAAAGAATTTAAAACACCAATTCAAAAACCACAGAATTCTCAAATAGCCGACATATTGCAGTTAAAGGTTGCCATCAGAACAGATGATTAAGCCAATAACGATAACAGTCTCCCCAACTTCACATATAGAATTCAACATTAATCATAGGTAACTACATATCAACTTTTCACGAAACTTATAAACTAAACTCGTTACAATTTAAGGTGTACAGTATGTTGCTAATTTATGATAGATTTGCATAACAAACTAAACTCATTCCAATTCAAGGTCTATGTTGTGAATCTATGATAGCTTTGAGTAACATTGATTCCCTAAATTGGAGCATAGTTCAAATCTGCACTATAGACAACATAACTAAACACATCTCAATTTTGGAATGAAACCTATGGATTCGTTCAATTCAAGTTAGTTCAAATAGGAGCATAATTGGAATATGTAATACCTGTCACGGTCAGAGGGATTGGAGAGACACTGAACAAAATTGATGCTGGCAGCAAGAGCAGCGATGCGGACATCTGATGACGATGTAGCAGCGCTAAGGCTGCGGAGGAAAACAGAGTGAAGAGTAGACAATTGAGGAATTAGGGTTTCACCTATGTAATGATCCAATTGAGCAAACACAAGTAGCGAAATCTCCTGAAGCCTAGCGTCAGGTGAAGTAAACAACTGGAAGAGAAGCGGGAGTAGGTCAGGCCACGAAGCAAGGTCTTCGGAGAGAAGTGCAGAAGCAGGTTCAGAAACCGTGTCGCATAGCTTCTTAGCAATGGATTTGATAGGCTCTTGATGGAGAGAGGAGAGGAGGAGGGAACAGAGAGTGGATTGAGTGGAGGCGGTTAGGTGTGGGTAGATGAAGGAGTCGTCGTGGTGGCGCGTGAGGTGGCGGCGGAGGAGGATTATGGACATGGTGCGGGTTTCAGGGTTCGGGGAAGTGTGGAGAAGTTGGGTGAGTTTGAGGATTAGGGAATCGGGGTAGGTTTGTTTGCATAGGTTGAAGATATTTTCGGCTTGGGAGCGAAGGTCGTTGGAGGAGGACATGAGGTTTGTGATTAGGGATTCTAAGATATTTTATGAGTAAGTTTAACTTTAAAGGTTTTGGGTGCGACGGTTGTTTTACCGTCGTGAAATGAATTTTAGGACGGATAATTTTACCGTCGTGAAAGGTTTAAGGGTGCGACGGGTGCTTTACCGTCGTGATATGCCTTTTAGGACGGTTAATTTTACCGTCGTGACTAGTTGTTGGTGAAAAATCAATGTTAAAAGTGTTAAATGGGGGCTGACGGTTATTTTACCGTCGTAATAATAATATTATGATGGTTAAATATACCGTTGCAAAATAAATATTAGGGACGGTTGGTGTCAACTGTCGTAAACACTGTCTCTATATGTCAATTACGACAGTTATCACATAACTGTCGCAATTTTTGTGTCGTTAAACACTAATTTTCTTGTAGTGATACCCTGGAGTTGGGTACGCGTGGGAGCGAGGTCAGAGTTGTACTGGTACTGCCTGTAGAAAGCAGTAGCCAAATCTTCCCAACTGCGGATACTAGCTCCGTCCAACTGGTAAAACCATTCAAGCTGAGTCCCTGAGAGACTGTCTTGAAAGAAGTGGATCCATAAGTTCTTATCAACGGTGTGCGGCTGAATCTTCCTTACATATGACCGGAGATGCAGCTTCGGACAAGAAACTCCGTCATACTTAGCAAAGGCTGGTGCCTTGAACTTGTGGGGAATCACTACCCTAGATGATAGACCCAGATCACCAAAGTCCAGACCAGGCACTTTTTGTACTTCCATCGCACTCAATCGGTCTTCCAATTGCTTGTATCTATCCTCGGCCGGAGGATACTGGTCTTCATCGAAGTCTGTCTCGTTGTCGGAGACCACAGGGCTAGGAGCCCTCCTTTCCTCTTGACTATCTTTCCCTCCAGATGAGGTGGTCAAATCAACTTCATTTTGTAGCCTGTTTCCAAACCTGTGACCTGTGTTAAACAGGATTGTCCTCTTCTTCTTCTTCTTCTCTTTCAGAATCAGGGTCTTCAGATCTTGCTGACCTTTAGCTAGATTCATGAACAACTATTGGAATTGGGCATTCTGGGCCTGGAGGGCCTTGATGGCTTGCTCAGTTGAAGGTTCAGCAGATATGATAAGTGCTGAAATAAACAGCGAAGAAGATAAGAGACCTGTAATGGGTACCTGTTATGGAGTGCATGGGATGAAATGCGTATGACATGATTTCAAAGACAATCGGGAGATTCAAATTTGTAAATAAGAAATGAAACACACTTTATTAGATAAAATTTGAAATTCAAATTGTTCAACTGATGCCCTTAAGGCGTTACAAGAATGGAAATACTGAAAAGGAAATAAAAACTGGAAAGGAAATAATCAAAGGACAATCAGTTCTCCCATGGTCTCTTCTTGTTGGTGCGGACATAGTCATTGAAAATCCGCTCGTTCTCCAGCTGCCTAGTCAACCTCTGGATCTTCTGCTCTTGCTCGTTGAACTTTTCTCGGTAAGCATCTCGTTCTTCTCTCAGTTGCATCCAAGATCTCTTTAGTGCTCCAATGTCAGTGGGCATGTAAGGATGGAGGATGGTAGGAAGAACCCCCTCTTCATTAGCAACTTCAATAATGATAGGCAGGACAGCTTCATACGGCATACCCAACTTTTGGGCACGGATACGAACCCATCTAAGATATGGCTCCATCGAAAGTGAAGTCTTTGGACCCAGCTCATGTGGATCAGATCTGTGAACTCTATCCCAAGCCCTTATAAATTTGTGGCGTTGCTCGTCGCTGTCCCCTTAAAAATCAAATATGATACTAGGCATTAGCAGCTCATGAGGTCCTTCTCTTCTGGCTTGCCTAAACTAACGTAAGGCCAAGCACGGATTATAAGAAATTCCTCCATGGGTTCCTATCAGTGGAACATTGGGGTACTCCCCACAGCGATCAATGATAGCCACCTCATCCATACCCTTGAGAGTCCAGATAATGTCATTATGAGAAAGAGACATAACCCTATAGGCCCAGCCCATGCCTTCTTTGTTCTTTAGCGCTGATTTGGGGAGGTTACCACCTCGCCAATAGTGTAGCACATCACATCAAGGTTCCCCGCTTTCGGGCTGTACGAGCATAAAGCTGATGAAGAATGTCACCCAAGAGAGTGGGTACAGGGTTACGAGAGATGAAGATTTTCACCGCATTCACATCAACAAAGGAGTCAGAGTTCGGAAACAATACCAAGCCATATATTAGAAAAGCCAAAATATCTTTGAATGCCTTGAAGTATAGACTATCCCAGAAATAGTTAGCCTTACCAACCAAAAACTTAGTCAGAAAGCCCTTTTCTCCACTTCTAGTCTCCCAATTAGCCATTACCTCGTCCTTAGTCATATGAAGAGTTGCAGCAATCTCTTCGGGCCTAAGGATCTTCTCCCAACCAGTAAACGGGGTCTGCTCCAGAATGGGGATACCGAGCAGATCAGAGAACTCTTCTAAGGTGGGAACCAACTGGTAGTCTTGAAAAGTAAAGCAATGGTACAATGGATCATATAATTGGACCAAAATACTCATCATCTGCTCGTCCAATTTGAAGGTGACCAAACTGAGAAGATAACCATCTCTCATGAGGAAGGAAGTAGTATCAGGCATCTTTTCAACCAACTCTTTAAGCACAGTGGGAACCTGGACAAAGTTGATCCGGATGGTATTCCTACGCATGGGCATCATGATGACCTACAAAACAGAACAAAGATGAATCCCTCCTGTCTTTGAAATAGGTTAGTCCAATGCAAGATGTATGCAATGTTATGATGTCATGATGTCATGATAGTAAGCACATCACAAGTATCCACAAATAGCAAACATGGTAAAGGCACACAAGTCACACAGAGAGCCCTTAGATTTCAGGCTGGCAAGGAGCTTAGGTACTACCCTCTTTTAGTTCAGTTGGTTTAAACTTGTCCTAAAATAGTAACTGGGTTCTAGAGGATCTCAATATCACTGACAACCCTCAATCGGTCATAATTCCATTTTAGCAACCTTTTCTTGCGGCCGGAATCATCGCGAGAGTTTAGTCTCAATGAGTGTAGCATACTGCTACTGTTCTATGGCCAAGTTGGTCAATTTAAAGGTTCTAAGGTCAGTTGGTGCTTAATGACCCCTTAGATGACCCATATTGTCCTCGTTCCAACACAAGGGATATCAGTACAATCTAAAGTGCCACACCAATGTAGCTACTGCTTCAACCGTATCGGTCTACGCCGTACAGTTCCCTCACAGTTTATTGCTACTTACCTAAAGGGTATCCCTAGATCCGGGTTAGGATCTATAGTAACTCCGATACAAGCCCACAAATATAAATCATACAAAGCAAACAATTGAAAACACAATGATCTAATCCTAAGGTACACCCCACTTATAAGATATCCCCAGCAGAGTCGCCAGTTCTGTGATACGGTGGGAAAGAACTTACTGTTTTTGGAATGCTGGTTTGCGTTTTGCGTTTGTGTTTGCAAAATGTCGCGGTAAGCAAGAGTCGCCACCGTCTTTTATTTTATCCAACAAGGAAAGGAAAAAAAGCACAGAAAAATTCCTTTTTCGAGATGTTTCTCGGATCCGGGGGGTAGATTATAGAAAGGGAAGGTGTTAGCACCCTTTCTATCCGTGGTTATCCACGGGCTCTTAGGTACTTGCTCAAAGTGTTTTCAAAATTTGCTTTTCTTTATGTTTGTGGGTTTGAAAGAAGTTCTTTGTTTGAAAGGTGTAAGTGCGAAAAGTTTTGTTTTGTTTTGAAAGGAGCAAGTACTTAAGAACCATCTAGCTACTCGAAAAAGGAATCAATCTGTACTAATATCCTTTAGAAAATTCTAGCCCACTATTGATGAGTAGGTAGCACCGTCGTTGGAGTTTTAAGGGTCAATTCGATTAAGGGA
This sequence comes from Vicia faba, assembly GCA_948472305.1. Classification (NCBI taxonomy): domain Eukaryota; kingdom Viridiplantae; phylum Streptophyta; class Magnoliopsida; order Fabales; family Fabaceae; genus Vicia; species Vicia faba. The sequence continues at coordinate 317,516,166 of OX451738.1, read as the reverse complement.
CGTGCGGTCACTAAAGTAATGTTAGGATGCCTTAGCGGTAACCCTAATGTCTTAGATCATTTTTTCGAGGCAACCGTTTCGAGGCAACTATGATCTTTGGACAAGAGGGCGACCTCTAAAACTACCTATACTCAATGACCATGTTCGAAGGCAACCAAGTGAGGTGTAGCCTAAGAGTGCGCATGTGCGAGTGTGTTATTTCGGTTAATTTTATCTTTGTACATGTCAATGGTTATCTATGTTGATTTTAGGTTTAAACATTTGATCTTGTCATGCATTCCCTATTATCAAACATCTAACAGTTTATAGGTTGCGGAAATTAAATTGCGGAAATTAAAACTAACTATTACAAGGCGTCGGGTATTTACATCGCCAAAAGCAACCCTTGAAATTAAAGTGCGAAAAATAAATAAAGCGATAAAAATAATTTTAAAATCCTATTAAACTATTACATTCCGGGAAGCAGATACAATATTGAATAAAAATGGATCGCGTGCGAGAAATTAAATCGGATGCGAGTTTTTAGGGTTTTGACCCTTTGTTATTTAAAGAAAAGATTTTTTTGGTTATTTTTTAATTAAGAAAGAAATTAATCTAGGTTAATTACTAAATTAATAAACTAATTAATTAATTAAAATATTTTTGGATTTTTTGATATTTAAAGAAAATAAAATAAATTAGATCAAAGTTAATGAAAACCTAATTTTCTACATTAATTTTAATTATTGCAAAAATATTAAAGTTATTTCCTAATTAAACTAAATTAATTGAATTAATATTTATTTACAAAAATAAAGTGCTGAGTTTAATTTTAATAAATAAAATATATTTTTTGGTTTTTGATTTTATTAAGAAAAAAAATTAATTGGTTAGTAATTAAATCATAAAAAAAATAATTAAAGAAAATAAAGAAATAAAATAGAAAAAATAGAGTGAGTTAGAGGTTGGGCCTGATTTTGGGAGGTTGAGATAGCAATTTTGATGGCCCAATACAAGCAGGCCTGGCTGACTTCTGGACTTCCATGTGCATTGGTTGACTAGGGCGCATGATGGACATTCATTCTTGACCACCAGATCTGGCCTGGGGCCATCTGGCAAATGATTAGGTGATGGTGCATGATGTGCTGCGCCCTGGGTATTGCATGGAATAACCTGAAGAAAAATAATGCAAAGCTTTTGGGGGACCTGGGATTTGAACCCAGGTCCTGTTGGACTATGCACTAACACCTTCACCACTCAACTACTGCACTTCTTTTGTTAACATAGTGGACAACAAATATAATATGGGAAAAATAACTAAATGCCAGAATTAAAAAAATAATGCGCGAAATTTGAATGGAGCAATAGGATGGGGACACATTTTCGTCCCTGTCCTCAGATTTTCACAGGGATTACCTGCGGATTTAAATCCGCAGCAAAAGGCATAGGTCGATTCCAAAATCCATTCCAGGCCATATAAACTCCATCCAATGCCATGGTTGTGCTCGCCTCTTCATCCCGATCTCAACCATGTCCGTTAACAGGCCTAATTTCACCTGTATCAAAAACCCCTAAAAAAAACCTAGGAAACACTACAATGGCATTTCTCGATACAAAGCATGAAAATAAAATTGGTTACTGCAGAAAGTTCATAAATGATATGAGGAATCATAATATGCAATCGTTTTTGAGAATGGATGTAAGAATAGAGATTTGGGAATCCATGAACATGGCGGATCCGAGGGACGCTTACAGTGCTTTTGGAGGCTGGAGAATGCATGATCTTGGTTGGTTCTGCTTCTGAGAAGTGCCAGGAAGTGATTGAGATGCTTGTTAGGTCCTGAAAGTGCCTCTAAGAACGATTTCGATTCCACACTTTTTTGCAATTTTTCCAAGTTTGGTTCTTGTGATTCTGCAGCCTCCAACCTCTAATTCGTGTACCTTTGGCTTGTATATGTATGCATCATTAGATTAGGTCAACAATTTGGACTTGAATCTTTATGCATTTATGTTTGAAGATTTGATTTGATCCTCCATTAAAAAGCTTCCAATTTTGTCCAAAATCTATATTTTTGTTCATGATATGGTGAGATACGAATTTGATCAACTCTATGATGATGATTAGGTCCTGAAATAGTCAAAAGGAGATCCAATAATCAATGTTTGGATTTTATATGATTTAAATTGATTTAAAATGCAATAATTCATTAAAAAATAAAATTAAATAATAAAATTGATAAATGGTCATGAGGCTGAAGCTAGGACACGTGTGTAGTGTGACAAGATCAAATCAAGTGGAAAAGAATGGGCCCACTTGACAAAATTTGAAGTTTTGGGGATAGTTGACTTTTGGCAATTTTGCAAAAATGCCCAACTTCAACAATGCATAACTTCTTCAATTTTGAACTTTTGGAGGTGTTCTTGGACTTTCTAGAAAGCTTGATATGTCCTCTAAGCAACCCATTTGGTATCATCTCATTTTGATATTCCATGATCAAGTTATAAGCTTTGGAAAAAAAGGTGTTTTTGTTGACTTTCAAAAATGACCTATAATGTCCAAATTTGTAACTTTTTGTGAGTGCATTTTTTGAACTTGGGAGATGAAGATGGATTGTAGGAAATTTCATCCTATTCAAAATGAGCTTTGGATGGGTCATTTATCATAAAGTATGAGAAAGTTATGCTTGGTCAAAGTTGAGTTGACTTTTCCTACAAAACCCTAATTTAGCAACTTTTGAGTCTTGATGAATTTTGAGCAATCCTTGATGAATCATGATAAACCCTTGATCAAATGATGAAATATACCTCAAAATGAGAATGTTGAAAAAAAATCTTGAGGTTTGACTATTTGTAGGTCACAGTTGACTTTTGCCCTAGCAGAGTCGATTTTTGGACCTCTTGAGCAATTGACTGACCAAACTTCTTCTGCAAGGCTTGAAATTTGACATGGATGATCTTGAGAACATATTAGGACATTGGGGAGAACTTGAGGTCATTTGGATGCAAGGACCTTGATGCAACACAAAACCCTAATTTGAGGTTGACTGCCTTAGGAGATGACTTGACTGTCCAACTCTTGAGCAATCTTGAGCAACTTGGAGATTTTTCTTGCAATGTCTTGAGAAATATGAGAGGGAAAATTTTGGGGTACAACATACCCCATTGTGTAACAAAAGTAGTCTTCTCCATGTCTTTGGGGGCCATTTTGATCTGGTTATACCCTGAAAATCCATCCATGAAAGAAAATACCTTGTGTTGTTGTATTGTCAACCAAGATGTCAATGTGCGGTAGTGGAAAGTTATCTTTAGGGCTAGCCCTGTTTAAGTCTCTGTAATCCATGCACATTCTCACTTTGCCGTCCTTCTTAGGCACGGGCACAATGTTAGTCACCTATTGTGGATAGGAAGTAACATTAAGGAAGCCAGCATTGAACTGCTTCATCACTTCAGCTTTGATCTTTTCGGACATGTCAGGCCTCATGCGAAGAACTTTCTGTTTAATTGGTGGACAATCTTCTCTTGTAGGGAGACGGTGAACCACAATATCTGTATCCAGTCCCGGCATGTCTTCGTAGGACCAGGCGAAGATCTCAACATATTTATTCAACAGTTGAACTAAGCGCTCCTTGACATTTGGCTCTAGGTTGGCACCCACTTTAACTTCTTTTCTGTCTTCCTCTGTTCCCAAGTTGATAGTCTCTAACAACTCCTCGTGAGGTAGAATAGCCCTTTCTTCCTGTTGCGGCAGTCTAGCCAACTCTCCAGGCACTTCAGAGTCTTCATCACCTTCGTATTCGGCATGATTGACCAGATCTTCAGAGTCACTGAAGGCCATAGCAGAATTGTTACCCATGGAATCCAGAGTGGATGGGTACCTGCATTTTGTGAGTGTGGGTGTGTGTAAGGGATAGCCACATTTAAACAAATAAAATGTAAAAAGAAATACAATGAACACAAAATTTTATATATGAAAACGTCCATCATTCATTAAAATGGCATATGAAGATGAAAAATCAAGCCCTTACAAATGGACCTATATGCCTCGGGTAAGGAATAAGGAAAAAAGTGTACGAATTGTTTAATAATTATTACAGACCAACAGAAAATGTTCGAAAGATAAATTACTGATTGATGAAAGTAATGGGAACAAAATCCTTTGCCTCCCAATTGCATAGTCCTCCTTCAACGGTTGGAAAGATCCAGTCTTCAAAATTGCTCTCATCTTCACCATCCTCCAAAGCATGAACTCCATGATGAGTGGTCTTCAATGGTGGCCCTCCAGCCCGGGAGCGGTGCACAGCCTTTTGAGCAGAAGCAGTGAAACCCAAGCCGAACTTATCTGTCTTGTAAGAAAAATCTGGCAGTTGACCCCATATTGTGCTTCCTCCTTCCTCAATCACAGCCTTCGCATCTTTAAGGGATGACATCCGGGACACCGGTTTGGTAATGATGGGTACATAAGTCATTGTCTTGGCTTCCGCAACTTCAGGAGAAACCTCTTCAAAGTGCTGAAAGGGGGTCTCGATGAATTCACCACCTAATTCAACATAGCGGAATGAATTCAGATGGCTTATCATATACTCCTCCTCGCCACGAACTGTCACAATTTTCCCCTGGACAGAGTACTTAAGCTTCTGATGCAGAGTAGACGTAACGGCTCCAGCATGATGAATCCAGGGTCTTCCTAATAAGCAAGAGTAGGAGGGACGGATATCCATGACATAAAATATGGAGTGGAAAGTTTCAGTACCCACTTTAATCAGGATGTCCACCTCCCTGTGGACCGTCCGCTTAGAACCATCAAAGGCTCTTACAATGATGTTGTTGGGCTTCAAAATTAGACCTTCACAATCTAGTCTATCCAATGCTTTCTTTGGTAAGACATTTAAAGACGACCCTGTATCAACCAGAACGTGAGCTAAAGTAGTCCCTATGCATTCCACCGAGACATACAGCGCGTCATTATGCTTTCTCCCCTTAGATGTTAAATCGGCATCGGAGAAGCCAAGACCGTTGTCGGCTGTTAGGCTAGCTACACACTCCTGGAACTGGTCCGTGGAGGTTTCCTGAGGCACATGGGCCGTCTTCAAGAACTTGATCAAAGCTTTGGCATGAGCTTCGGAGCAGAGCAACAAGGCCAACATAGAGATTTTTGAAGGGGTTTGCCCCAGTTGTTCTACGACATCATAGTCGCTTTTCTTAATTATCTTTAAAATCTCCTCCATTTACTTTTGAGTGGTCTCGGGGATGACCAAAGGCTGAGCCCTCGTCCTGACGGGCGCTTCTTGGATCCCCTTACCTTTATCAGCAGCAACAGCAGCGGGTACAACTACAGGAGTAATAATTTCTTCAATCACTGAAGTTCGCACAGATATCTTGACTGGCACATGAGTAACCTTAGGAGCACTTGAGGGTCCGAAGATTTCCCTTGGAGGAGCAATCTCCGGAGAGAAAATTCTTCTGTTGCGGGTGATTTTACTCGTCCCAACAATGTTTCCTATGTCAGGAGTCTCTTCATCGGAACTTTCTTCAATTGATTCAATCTGCTTAACACCGTGGTAGAAGATCTCTCCTCCATAATTCCACGGTATTGTTTTGTTGGACTTGTATGGGATATGCCCTGGCATAGTTATCTTCAGAGGTACAATCTTTGGATTGGACATAATCTTAACAGGTCTTTTGGAGACCTTGGAAAGATTGTCGGAAATGGTAATTATAGCAACATCGTTGATAGGAGTTGGAGTAACAGGAGTTTTCTCAAAGAGGATTTCTTGATTATCCATTAGGCGTTGGATGCCTAACTTCAACAGCGGACAGTCGGATTGTAAGGACGGACAAAGGTAGCAATCTTTTCCACAGCCCGGGAAAATCCCGGCTTTCAACAGATTCATCTTGATCATTGGTAATGGAGTCATTAAGTCATCAACAGTAGCAACATCAAGATCTTCTACAACAACATGGACATTGTGACCATGTTTCGGCATTGGGGCAGAGATCACATTAGGTTTTTCAGGGGAATCAAACTCCACCTCTTTGGAATCTATTAAATCCTGGATCTTATTTTTGAGGGCCCAACAATTGTTGGTGTCGTGCCCCACGCTGTCCGAATGATAAGCACACTTTGCATTTGAATGGTAGTAGGGAGAAGAGGTATTCAGATTCTTTGGCGCCTCTTTCAAGCTTGTAAGGTTTAACTTCAACAAATGAGGGAGAACCTGAGCAGGTGTCATATTGATCTGGGTGAATTGTCGTGCAGGCCTTTCCACCCTTGCTTGGTTGGTTCTGGGTTGACTGTTCCGAGGTTGATCCACTACAGAATTCTGAATCATTACAGCCCCCACCGCTGGCCGGCGCTCAACTCTTCTTTGACTTCTCTAGGAGTAAACAGCTGAGACTTCTTTCTTGGCTGAAAAGGTCTTCTTGATAGCAGCGGAAGCAGATGCATCCTTTTGAATTTTACCGCTCTTGATTCCAGCTTTAACTCTTTCACCAGTCAGAATTAACTCGGTGAACCCCACAGACGAACTCCCGATCAAGTGATTAAAGAATGGACCTGACAGGGTCCCCGAAAACATATCCACAAACTCTCTCTCATACAATGGTGGCTGCACCCTTCCAGCCAAGTCCCTCCATTTCTGGGCATACTCCTTAAAGCCTTCATTGGAGACCATACCCATACTCTGTAATTGAGTACGAGTAGGTGCTAAGTCTGCATTATATTGGTATTGTTTGTAGAAGGCAACATCCAAATCCTCCCAATTGTGCATATCATATCTCTCAAGCTGGTAGAACCAATCCAATTGCGTACCCGACAAACTATCTTGAAAAAAGTGGACCCACAGATCCTTATCAGAAGAATGAGGTTGGATCTTTCTGACGTAAGTCCGTAGGTGCATCTTTGGACAAGACAAACCATCGTATTTAGAAAATGTAGGCACCTTGAATTTAGGGGGAATCACAATCCCAGCAACCAACCCTAGCTCCTCGAAATCCATCCCAGGCACTCTTTGTACCTCCATAGCTGCCAGACGCTCTTCCAGATTTTTGTACTTATCGTCTGCAGGAGGGTACTGCTGCTCAGAGTAATCTTCATCCTCTTCTTCTTCTTCTTCCTCAAACTCGGAGGGCACTGCAGCTCCCTTTCCTTTTCCTACCCCTTCATCAGATGTTGAGGGGAAATCCAGGACTCTTCTAGCTTGGTTCTCAAATCTTCTTCCCATAGTAGCCACACCAACTCTCTTCTTTTTCTTTTTCTCCTTTTCTTTTTCCTTTTCCAGCAGTGCTTTAAGATCCTCCTGACCCTTTACCAAGGTCATGAGTAGTTGTTGGAACTGTGAATTCTGCACTTGTAAGTCTTTGACCGTCTGCTCTATATCCATCTTGCTGAAATAAACAGCAGAGAGATAAGGAAACCTGGTGTGAAGACCTGCTTATGCATATGATGAATGATATGTATTCATGTAATGCATTCAAGGATTCAAAAATTCAAATTTTTTGCAAACAAAAAAGAACGCATGTCATATTAATAAGGTAGAATTGTTAGTACATAAATGCCCTATGGGCAAAATAATACAAAATTCTAAGGTAAAAAGACGTTGTGCATCCTCTTTGGTGCGATGTAGGTGTTGAGAGTCTGCTCTTCGTGGAGTCGACGAGTAAGTTCCAAAACCTTCTTCTCACTGGCATAGAAGCTGGCTTCAAAAGTATCCCGATCTTCCTTGAGCTGTATCCAACTCTTTTGCAGATCTTCCAATGATGCTGACATGTCAGGATGTAGGAGGGTGTATGGAACCTCTCCTTCCGTAACAAGCTCTTTGATCACAGGGAGAATGTAGGGGTAAGGCATCATAAGACTCTGGGCGCAGGTTCGTACCCACTTGAGGTAAGGCTCAAGGGGGATGGAATTCTTGTGTCCCAGTGTCTTACTGTCCACCTTGTTGGGCATCCTCTAAGCTCGGATAAACCTTTGTCGAAGTCCTTGAGCGTCGTTGTCGAAGTCAAAAACCAAATCTGGAATCAGCATATCATGAGGGCCATCCCTTCGGGCATACCCAAATTGTCTCAAAGCCAAACAAGGGTTGTAGGTAATGCCTCCCCTAATGCCAAGTAATGGGACATTAGGGAATTCCCCACAACGATCAATGATGATGACATTTTCTATGGACCGAGAACACCAATGAACATCAGAATGTGTAAGAGTCATCAACCGTTGTGACCACCTCAAGCCTTGCTCATTCTTCAAGATTAATTGGGGAAGGTGAGAAATAAACCGCCTTGCTAGAAGAGGAGTACAGCACATGAGAACACCTCTTTTCCTCATTGTTTGTGTGTAAAATGAGTGGAGGATATCCCCAAGCAATGTAGGCACAGGATTCCGAGATATGAAAATCTTGACAGCATTCACATCTATAAGCTGATCAGGGTTTGGGAGCAAGACCAACCCATAGATGAGAAGTGCTACAATCTCCTCAAAAGCTTGCAGATCTAAATAATTCCATCAGTCCTGTGCCTTCTCAAACATAAACTTTTCCAAGAAACCCTTGACACCACTTCTGGTTTCCCAATGACCTTTGATATCAGATGGTTGCAAGTGTAAGGCTTGAGCAACATCTTCAGGCTTTGGCTCTCTTTCCGTACCGTTGTAGGGTAGTTGATGGAGAATAGGAATCCTCAGGAGTTAAGAAAATTCCTCCAAAGTAGGCACTAGTTGGTAATCAGGAAATCTGAAGCAGTGGTGTAGGGGGTCAAAGAACTGGAAGAGAACTTTCACCATGTCTTCTTCAATGTTGGAGTTGACCAAGTTGAGAAGTCTACCATGTCTTTCAGTGAAGGGAGAATTCTATGGAATCTTGGAATCTAGCTCCTTGAGTTGAGGAGGGATTCTCATAAGGTTGACCTGGATTGTTTTCCTGCAGAGTGATTCTATAACCTACAAAACAGGAACAAAGATGAAGATCCAAACCCTTGAAATGGTTAGTGGATGCATATGATGCTTCATGATGTTTATGATGTATGCACAAGTATATGTACAAGCAAATCACACAAGTTCCTAGTTTCAGGCTTGCATGGGGTTTCATAGGTAAGTACCCTCTTGAAATTAGTTGGCTCAACCTGTCCTATAAATAGTAACCGAGTTCTAAGGAGCTCAATATTACCGGATTATTTTCTGTGTTCATTGTTTCAGTTTAGCCATTTTACTGGCGACCAAAATATTCCAAGAAAATAACCCTCAATGAGTGTAGTATCGATTATCTACCAACTTCGGACTGCACCAAAGCCGGTCATCTCACTACTCCTAATAAGGCCAAGATGGCCAAGTAAAGGTTCTAAAAGTCCATTAGTGCTTCATGACATCACTCAGCGGCCCCGTATTCTCTTTGATTGACTCAAAGGCTACCGGTACCCACAAATATGTCGCACTAATATAGCTATTGCTTCAACCATGTCGGTATACCCCGCACAGTTTCCACAACGTATTGCTATTTACCTATGAATGTTTCCCAAATCCGGGTAGAGGATTCAAACCCAAACAATAGAACCAAAGTGTAAAGCAAATCAAAGTAAACAAGATAAGCATGTAAAGGTGATCTAAACCCTAAGTTAACCCCACTTTCGGATAAGTCCCCAGCAGAGTCACCAGTTCTGTGATACAGTGGGAGAACTGACTTGAGGTTTTGCATTTGTGTTTGCAAATGTTTCGATTTAGCAAGAGTCGCCACTGACTTTTTATTTTATCCAAAGGAAAGGTCAAAAAGCACAGGAAAGACCTTTGAGGTGTTTTCTTGGGTTCGGGGGGTAGATTATGAAAAGGGAAGGTGCAAGCACCCTTTTCATCCATGGTTATCCATGGGCTCTTAGTTACTTGTTTAGATCACTTGCTTTTGCTTTTCAATTGTTTGAAATGGTGCTTTGTGTGTGGTTTTGAAAATGTTTTGAAAAGAGACCATCGTTGTGGCAACCTTTGTAATGACTCTTGTTTGAATGTATACAAAAGGTGTATTGTCTTTTGAAAAGATGTTTCAATGTTTGAAAGTTTGTTTTGGGAAATGTTTTGAAATTGTGTTGTGATGTGTTTTTTTTTTTAAAATAGCAAGGATGTTTGCAAGTTTTGTTCAAGTAACTAAGAGCATCTACCCTATCTACTCAAAGATATTTCCTACACAATTTTTAACCCTTTTACATTGTTGTTTTACCATTGCATTTGGTAAACAACCTTGTATTTGGATGTTAAACGGGACAGGCGCGGGTCATCGTATTGACCATGATAGCAATTGTGCTAAGTATCTTTAGCAAATTTTTGAGGGACTAGATCATTTTATATAGGCAACCAAGATAGCGTCATTGAGGGACTATGATCTTTTGTTTTGTTTTTGTTTTGCCAAGATACTCAACATGCATACCATGGCCATTTTAAAGGCAACAAGTGGATGAAATCCTAGGGGGGTATGTGTGCATTGTGTTGTCATTTTCATGCATTTTATGTCTTGTATTAGGTCTAGCTATTTGTTTTAATTTTGGATATTGCATACAAACCCTAATCTCTATCATGGCATATTTGAAAGCTATAAAATACGTAAAATAAATCTACGCTATTACAACATTGATATGGGGAGGGGGATACAATTTTGAATGGGGAGTATTTGCAAGAAAATAAAACCCTAAGATTAACTATTACATCCAAATTGAATTCTTTGTATCAAACAATAAATAAGCAAATATTTAAATAGATAATTGAATAAATATGAAATATATTATAAATATGTAAAAAATGTCTTTGCTTATTTTTAAGTATATAAAAATAAAATATTTAATATATTAAAAAAATTAAGAAAATAAAAGGTTATTTTTGTTAAGGGTAAAAACCCTAATTTTTGGTTTAAGAATATGTATATATTATAATATTTGTTTATGTATAATAAAATAAAAATATATACAAATGTCACAAAATAAAAATATGTTAGAAAAAATATTATTTGAATATATAAATAATAAAAATAAAAGTATAATATTTTTTTGTAGTATTTACAAGTTTATTTAGAAAAAATAAAAGTATATTATTTAAGAAAACTATTTTTTATGTTAGAAAAAATAATAAAAATACAAAATAAAATGTGAAAATTTATGAAAATGTTTTTTGGTAATTTTTTATGTTTAGAAAGATAAAATAAAATCAGAAATGTAAATGAAATAGAAAAAATATAAAAAAAATAATGAAATGGGCCAGGGGGTGCAATCAGCAAGCCGGGGGCACCAAAAGTGAGAAATAGCCAGGCCCAGCCCAACTACTTCATCTTCAACCTTCGTTCAAACAAAAACGCGCGCCTTCCTGTACAAATCTGGAAATCCTGTATACGTGCTCTAAAGCAAAAACTCACAACACGAAAGTTATAGCATTTTTCAACACGATTCCAACCATATAAAGAACTTAATCTAACTCTAAAAGACCAGAGAGAATTCCTCTGGCCCTAATTTTTAACCTAACTTTTTCAGAAAGTTCATCAATCAAATTCTCCCAACACACTTAACTTAAATGAAATCTATGCATATGTACAACTTAAGGGCAATAAGTACTACATTTTTTATTCACAAACCTAAGCCTAATGATTCCTAAATAGAGAGATAGAAAGTTGGAAAATACATGTTTCAATTGAACTCGAGTATGGCAATGCAGGGGTTTTCAGTGAGGCCTGAGATGTTTGTGAGCTTGCCTGAACTTCCTCTGACCTTCCCCAATGCTTTGTTTGCTTTGAGCTTGCTTGAATAAGTCTGTAGAAGTCAACCTGCACAAGCTGAAATCAGAAATGGTGAAGCTTGCAAATGGAGTTACAGTTAATGGCCAATGGTTGGGATAACTTAGGTGGGTTATATGGAATGTATTGGAACTGGTTTGGGACAAAATGCACGAGTGGTTTGTGATTTGGAAATCAAAATGCAGAAGCTTCCCTGTTTTGCAAGAAGATGGTGTTTTGTGTTTTGGAAGGCTTGAGGGTTGGATAGCTCGTGCTTATGGCTCAAGGCAATATGCAAAAGTTGGTATGAATGCTTACAAGAGTTGTGTAGACTTTTGCACATTTCTTGGTTTTGAAGAAAAGTGTGAAGTGGTACAAGGCAGACATGTACAGGCTAACTTCAAGCATGCACAAGATTGTTGTACCTTTGACTAAGTTTATGGAACTTGTTTGATGCAAAGAGAGGGGTTCAAGGCTCAAGGCAAGCAAGTTGACATAAAGTTGTGCTTTATGAAAATAACAATGTTTACTTTTTGCCAAAAATGGATTAAACTCTTGTGTAAACTTCCATTGATCAGAATAATGCCTTAAACCAATGAGTTTGCATTAAATTTTTGAGTGTGGAAGGGTTTAGAGACCTGTATTCAAGTACAAGCAAAGTTGGACAGATTTTGCAACTTGTGTCAACATGAAAATGCCATGGATCAAAGTGAGTTTTTGCCAAATTCAAACCTTCGATTCTCCCTAACCATAAATGATTTTGGAGAGTTCTTGGACATTTTGGAAAGATTGTAACATTATATACAATTCATATTTGAAATGAATTTTGAGATTCCAAGTGGAACTAGGTGAAAATTTTCCATGAAGATAGGTCAAAATCCTGCCTAAACTAGGGCAAAATTTCACTAAGTTAAAAGTTTCATGGACCCTTGTTCCAAAAATCATAACTTGAGATCCAAGCTTCTTTTTTGGAAACTTTGTGAATCAAAGTTGTATATTTTGTGGAGGTCTACAACTTTCATGATGGAAGTTTTGTTTGAATCCAATTGCATCTTGGTGAAAAATTTGGGCAAAGTTGGGAAAAAATAAGAAAATTTCATAACTTAGAAAAATTCTAAGTTATGAAAATTTTCAATCTTAAACCCTAATTTGCAAAATTAGGTTTCTTGATGAACAAGTTTCATGTTTTGACACATCTTGATGAAAAATGACCCTTGGCACTTGATTTTGACAAAAAAGTCAAAGTTTGACTTTTCAGTGTACAGTTGATTTTTAATCAGTTGACTGGAAAATTTATCTGTCAATCCAATGCTTTTGAGATCTTTTGAACCTTGTGATTAGGTCAAGATGATGCCATTGAGTCCTTTAATCCATGATTGAACCTAATTTGCCATTGGCTAGGTTAAAAAAAATCAAAAATTGCCCTTCTGCAGTCAAAACCCTAAAAATGACCATTTTACCCTTTTGATGATCTGATCAAATTTCTTGAGGAGTTGTGGTCCAAACTTGATCAAATGGTTCATATGAGTCTATAATTTTCATGTGGATCCAACATTATTAGGTTTGACTGTAAATTGGCCACAGTTGACTTTTTCCCCAATACAATTGATTTCTAGGTCAACTATCCAATTGACTGGGCAAAAATTTGATTCAAGGCTTGAAACTTGGTAGAGGAAATCTTATAAGTCCAACATGAAGTATGAAAGTTACTTTGAGCATTGGAAGTCCAAAAATCCCTGTGCAAACTCAAACCCTAATTCCAGGTCATCAGTGCAAGGAGATGTCTTGGGCAGAGCAAACCCTAGCTTGGTCTTGAGTTCAAAGAGTCTTGTGAGGGGAAATCTTGATAAAGCGAGAGGGAAAATTTTGGGGTACAACACACTATCCTGTGCAACTTCTACCTAGGTCCTCCCTAGATATGAGAAATCTCATCTCACCTCCAATCACCACAATAATGTCTAACAGTCCCATTCCCAGTTACTGTATTGACGACCTTTCACCTAAATAAAAATCACTCTTCAATTACAAAACAAACACCTTAATCAAGACACCCCTTGATTAAGAACAACATACTTGATCTTTCTTCACAGCTTTGATCAAGAACAATGTTTAGAGTTGCTTAACATCTTCCTCCAATAACAATGTTACCTCTTGCTTAAAAGCTTCGAGGAGAATAATAACAGAGATTACAACTTTGTAACACGGTCCAACTCACAACCCGAGTGGATCACACAAACCAACTCTCCTAGTGAGTGGCACAGACTCATCCCTAATAATATGAAAGTTACATTTTCGGCTGGTGTCTTTTCCTAGGTTACAATGCTTCTATTTATAACCTATCTCCCAACTTGATTTGGGTTTCAAATCACAGCATATCAGCTGTTACAAATCAACATAAACTTCTGCTACAAAATAGGTCTTCAATCATATTCTTCCTAATTTATCTCCAGAATTAGAAATTGCATATTCTTCTTGATTCTGACTTGTATCTTCCAGAACTATAAAACATCACCATATAGGATAGCATAATATTCTCAGAATATTATGCATCTGTTGAATCATAACAGAATCTAATTGTCTAGCTCAGCACAGGCGCGATGTCGAATGACCCTCCATATGACATCTTATCTGACATGTTGCTCCAGATGATGAGAACTTTTCATCTCAACATGTCTCAACATAAAATATGACTTATTTCCAACAAGTTAACATATCATATTTAACATATTACTGCTATATTAGTTTTACCAAACATAATACCAATCATAAAATTAGAGAATTAACAACCTCCCCCTTTGGCTTATTTTGGCTAAAACTAATTTACATACCTTTGCACATATAAACAAGAACATAAATCAAAGATTAAACAATACAAATCAGCAGCAACCATAAAATAGAAACATTAGAGCCGTTAGTCTTCACATCTTTGACAGTCTTCAGTCTTTACTGTCTTCACTCATGATGTTACAACATCTTGTCAGGACTTCTTCATGATAGTCATGCACATACTCACCAACCAATATGACATCTTCATGACTGTCTAACACATATTCTCTCCCCCTTTTTATCCATAATATGACAAAGGTAACAAGAAGAAGTAATGTGCTCAGTCTAACTGATGTCAGAACATCATATCCAACATTTATTCACAGTAGCCCGAACCAATCCATTACAGCCCCCTCAAGATAATTTGAGAAGAAATTCCTGAAGACATTTGGTGTACACACCCCCTCAAACTAAGAACACATCTTCATACATGATGTTTCACATAACTTTTCTCGTGTTTTGAGGCACAAATAGAAAACCTTCCATTGGGTTCTAAGTATACTCCCTTCACTTAGAATAAGTAAAACACACCAAGACATCAGAGCTTCATAAGTGTCACATTTATTATCAGCATAGTCACTTAGAGAGTTCTTCCGAAATATATAGAAAAATAAATTCTCCCAGATACATACACTATTTTCCAGAGTTCACTTTAAAAGCCATGTGATCACAAGATCCAATCAACAAACCTCTCTTGAGACACACGCATGCTTCACAAAATTTGCACCATTGCAGCAACAAACCATAAGCAAGTACTTCACTTGACTCCCCCTGTTAAGGATAAACAATGCTCCTTCTGATCAAAACATTCTAGCAGAGGATAATAACTATAGTCTAAGAGGCATTAAGTTTTTTAATGTTCAAGTTATTTATTAATGTCTTCAAAGAAAGAAGAAAAATTCACAAGGAGCAAAAGAAAAAGTGCATAAAAATAAAGTGCTCAAGGAGCAAAATAAAAATGGCATAAAATAAAGGCAAGAAAGTAAAATGACAAGAATGATAAAGATGCTAAAAGTAAAGGGCATAAAATAAATTACGGGAAATTTAAATGATGGAAAAGTAAAGGTGTGGAAAATTAAATGTTAGTACAATTAATAGATTTAGTACCATGGTTTTAGAATTGGCATAATTTTTCTAAAACATGGTTTGCAACATGATGTTATGGAAGATATTCTAACATGCTGGTCAGGTTCATTTGAAGGTAGATATTCTGACAGATGTTGTGACATTTTGTATCAAAACATCAGTACAGGTTGTTTATTCTTGACAAATTTAAATTTATTATGTGAGATTCCTTTTGGTTTTATCTCACTAATTTTCATAGGTCAATGATATTTAATCTGGAATATTTGATTTATCTCCAGCTGTGCACAGGTTGCCAAAATCGGGCTTTGAGACAATTTAGGAAACCTTGTGTTTTGTTTCAAGATTCAAGGATATTTTTCTGCACAAATTGGTGCAGCTCTTAGCTTATGCAACAAGGAATATCTAGGCGCAGATTCAAGGCACGATGATTGCTAAAGAGTATTTAAAGAAATTACCTAGACCTGATTTCATTAAGGACTTTGTAAAAATAAGAGGAAGCCTATTTTTATTAGTTTTAGGGTTTGAGGATTCTTCAAGGGTGTTTCTTTTTTCTTTGTACATCCTCATGCATCTTTTGATGCACTTGAGTTGACTGATTGTTACTTGACAGTTTGTCAAGTTATGTTCTCACTCTAAAGCTTTTAAGATAGAGTTTGAGTATTGTATTTGAAGTGTAAAATTCTATTTTGGTTTGGTTTCCAGTCACTAGGATTGTGACTGTTTGATATCATTGTGGTGATTGGAAGTGAGCGGGGATTCTCATATCTAGGAGGTTCCTAGGTAGAAGTTGCATTTGGTAGGAATTAAGAGATAAGTTGTAAATTGAGATTGTTTAGGCTTAGAATTAATACTACTAATAGTGAATTTCCTTTCTGGCTTGGTAGCCCCCAGAGTAGATGAGTTGTATTAAATTGGGTTAACAATTCTTTATGTTCTTTTACCTTCTGCATTTAAATTCTGCATAATTTTTATTTTGGTAAAAGTTTTGTCAGTCAGCTGATGTCGTAACATCTCACATTATAGGCGGTTTCAGGTAAAATTAAGGTCACCAGTGGATTTAGAAGGTCCAAATTAGGGGGACTTGATCCTTCTTGGTTTTTAATTCTTGCTATTTTTTCATGTTGAGGTTTTGACTCATCGGATAAGACGACCGGAGCTAGGGCTCAGACGCTTCTCTGATCCAACCGTTTTTATTATATATTGATTTAATTGTGTTTGAATAATAAAAAGCCAGCGTAGTGCATATGGTTGGAGACGGAGGCATGTAACATGAAAGGCATGGGTTTGATCCTTACATTTTGCAATTATTTTGTTTTTTTCTTCAGGATTTCAACGCAAGTTCATAATGTATTGATTCATTCCTATTCCTAGACACCAACAACAACATGGTACAGTGGTAGGAGGGCGTGCCTGTGACTTCCGGGGCGTCGGTTCAACACCCACCTCATGCATTTATTTTTCTTATTTTCTACTAACCCTAATTTTCCATTTTCTTTACTAATTATTTTTTTAATTAACCATTAACTAACCTAATCTTTTTTAAAATTTTAACAAATTAGGATTAGCATTTTTAATTAGTAATTAAATTTTTTGATATATTTTTATTTACTAATTAATTAGATCTTCTTAATATTAAAATCAATTCGAATTTAGGTTTAATTACTATTATCACTTAAATTATTTTTTACAAAAAAAAAAACTCAGCATTTTTCTTAATATTCTTTTCTTATTTCTTCTTGCTATTTAATTTTCTTAGGCAAAATGTATAGGTCCCACTCTCCGATATAATAGTGTAGATTTATTTCTTGCATTTTTCTAATTATGTAACTTCTCACAGGATGTAATAGCTTAGGTTTAAATTTCCACACTCTATATTCCGCACTTTAACTTTCTGTACATACTTAACTGCTAGTAATTAGGGTTTGTATGGCAAGACTAAAAGCAACATAGAAAACCTAATTTTCAATATTAACATAACTGAAAATACACACTCTTCACACTTGCACCTATAGGGTAATCTCTCTTGTTGCCTTACGAATATTGGTCATATCCCTCGAACATAGGGATACTTTAGCAAAAGACACTTGATCAAATCATCATAGTCCCTTTCGAGTAAAGATTATAGTCCCTCGATGTCCCTCCGAGTTGTCTACAAAATGATGATAGTCCATCTGATACAATTGCTAAAGTATCCTTACATGTTGCCTTCAATGACCATACGATGACCCTACGCCTATCTCTTCACAATCAATAGATAGGATTACCTACCAACTAATAGTACGGATAATACTATCTCCAAAGGAGAAGGAAAATAATAAGAAAGAATTTAGTGGGTAAGAACTCCTAATTGCTTGCTCACAACTTTTCTCACAAACAATACATTTAACACATCACTTTCAAACAAATATTAAAAAAAACACTTTATATACATTCTTGAGGACTGATACAAGAATCATTACAAAGTTAGCCTTACATTGGCATTTCAAAATATTTTTGAACAACTCACACATACTGTTGGCTCCCAAATTCGACACTTACTATATTTGGTCTTTTGGACCAAAAACTGGATTGAACCAAGTCAAGAAGAATGTTCGACGTATGAAATAACTTAGGAAAAAAGATCTAAGTTATATTTGAGCCTTCGACCAGGGCTCACTTTCAGGTTCGTTCGACTGAAGAGGACTTATGTCCCTAGACTGAGAGAAAGTATCCTCGCTTTGGCGCACATGATACAAGGATTATTTGAATTTTGAATTATTGGAGGGAAAGGCAGTTTCGCTAGCGTTTAAGAAGAAGCAACATGGCTGAAAGCCATAGGTCGAGGGACATGCAGAAGACACTTGTCTTCATCTTAGTGCAGAATGATCCCTCGACGGTTACTTATCTTTAGTATAAATTAAGAAACTTGTGTAGTTTTTAAAGGTGTTCAACCTATTGTACTAAGTCACTCAAATATTATCCAAGTAACCGCTGCGTGAGAAAGGATAAAACTGAGAAATGTACGTTGGAAACACCTCTTTTCATTAATGAAAGTCTTTTACATTACTTTACTATTATCTTGCAAAGTTATCTTTTTTACTTCTTTTACTTGCATTTCTACATCTCTGCTTACTTTTCCAAAATCTCAAACATCTTTTCTCTGGGTCGAACGTGCGTTCTTCCTACTTATCCATCTTACATAAAAATTAGCATATGTTCTGGGATTAATCTGATCGATCTCGTAAGTAAACCAAAAAGAACTTACCTTTTTGGAGATCAGCGGTTGTTTACCAAAAACAACGGTAAACAAATTGGCACACCTGATGGGACGTTGCTAAATTTTTATGTTATTGTGTTTTTTCCTGTAAAGTTATAACATTTCATGTTATTAAGAAGTGGTAGAGTCACCAACAAATATACTGTTAGGAAGGAAAATAGTGAGAGTAGTATGGCTAACGAGCCAAACCATGGAGAAATACCTCCACCAATCACAGGAACAGTGGTTACTACTATTGTCGAAGGGAATATCCCAACTTCTGTTGGATTAATGCCAATGTTAACCACAAATCAAACTAGACCCTTATTTTCGTATGTGGGTCCAAGAGGTCCCTTAGGAACGCCTCCATCAAGGGTAAATCTAGGATCCCGATCAGTTGTGCCCCCAGGCTTTTCGACAACCTGGATGGGTCGAGAACAGCCATATGGCATGACAACTACTGAAATGGCTAGCCTTATGAATGCTGCTTCCACTTTTTCAGAACCTTTGGTGAATGCAACATCGCCATTACAAGGGTATGGAGCCAGTAGAAACCAATTTTTGGGAGGGCCATCTCACATAATACCAAGCCTCACAAATGTTTCAACAGTAATTTTGAGGCAACAGACGGACGAAAGTAATCATGAAATGGTACAAATGTTAGCACAAACTCTAAGTACAATGCTAAATCCCCTTATTTAGACTGCTACACAGTCGAATCAACAGATGATAGCGCAAATGACGCGCATGGTTGAATTCTTTGGGGTACCCCAAGTTGTTCAACAACCCCAGAGGGTACCAATAAGAGTAAATCAAGGGGTAACTATGGAAGAGGATTTGACCGTTAATCCAAACCTCTGGATTCCTATAATAGAAATAGAACAACCAAGGGCTGAGATACCACGAAACCCTAGAGAAATCGATCATGGCGTTATTATGGCTAATAGAAACCAAAATGCTGACGAATTAATACAGCAAGTTCGACACCAAAACTATGGGACAAACAATATTCTAACTGCCATGATCGAAAGGATTATGCTTCAAAACGGGTTGAATGTTGGTTTTCACAGACCAAACTTTACATCCCCATTGTCAGAATATATTCTGCAAACAGACTTACCACCTAGGGGAAAAGTCCCAAAGTTTACTAAATTTTCAGGGGATACGACAGAGTCGACTGTCGAACATGTGGCTAGATATTTGATAGAGGCCGGAGAAATAGCAAACAATGAAAACTTTAGAATCAAATATTTCCCAAGTTCCCTGACAAAGAATGCTTTCACTTGGTTCACCACCCTCCCAGCCAATTTGATCCACAACTGCAACCAATTAGAAAGATTGTTCCATGAACAATTCTACATGGGTCAAACCAAGATAAGTCTAAAAGAATTGGCTAGTGTGAAGAGAAGGTTTGCAGAGCCAGTTGATGAATATTTAAATAGATTTCGATAACTCAAAGTCAGATGCTTTACCCAAGTGCCTGAGCATGAATTAGTCGAAATAGCAGCGGGGATTATTCGATTAGGAAAAAGTTAGATACACAATACCTAAGAGATATGGCCCAACTGGCTGATAGAGTTCGACAAGTAGAATGCCTTAAAGCTGAGAAAGCTAAAGTTGCCAAAACTCATCGACGAGAAAGGGTAGCTTATGTCAAAATGGATGATAACGATCCAGAGACATCTAGTGATCCTATAGATGTCTGTTGTACCCCAAAATTTGTCCTCCCATATTCTTCAAAGTTTTGACAAGCATCATCTCAATTTGCTCAAGTCTACTCAAGGGTTGCACAGTTCAAACACCCTCCTAAGCCAGTCAAATTAGGGTTTTGGTTCTTGAAAGGAAGTTGAGGTTTTCAAGGGCTCAATCAAGTCACATATGCCTATACACATTGTCAAGCATCTACATGTCAAGTTTCAAGGTTCACAAGTTCAAGTTGCACAGTCAAAAACCCTAATTGCTTCACAATCAACTGCAGGGGCAAAATGGTCATTTGGCAGTCAAAAGTCAAAAAATTTGGTCAACATCTTATTTTGAAGCCACAATCATCATTTGATCAAGTCTTGATCATGATTCCACAAGCATGGCTCAAAAATCATCAAGATGCAAAAGTTTCCATTTTTGGACAGCTGAAAAGTCAACTGTAACTTGACCAAGGCATAACTTTTTCATGGTTCATCAGAAAAATCCCATCCAATTCTCATTTTGAAGGGGATGACATTTCCTACAACTCATCTTCACATTCCAAGTCCAATAAATGCTCTCACAAAAAGTTATCAATTTCAACATTATAGGTCATTTTCAAAAGTCAACAAAAAGGCACTTTAAGTCAAAGACCATAACTTGAGATTGGTAAATCAAAATGACATGGGACCAAAGGCATTGGTTATAGGACTTCAAGACCTTTCCAAAATGTCCAAAAATATGTTCATATGATCAACATTGAGCAACATATGCATCGGAGAAGTTGGGAAATTTTCATGAAATGGCAAAAGTCAACTATCCTTGAAACTTCAATTTTTGACAAAAGGGCCCACTTTTTTCCACTTGATTCAGCCTTGTCATGCCACCCACGTGTCCCATGATCAATTTCAAGATTAAACATTAATTTTTCTATTTTTATTTAATTTTATTTGATTTAATTCATTTTAAATCCATAAAATTCAAATAAAATCAAAAAAATTAATTAAATAACATCTTTTGATTTGAATGACTTTTATGTGTCATGAACAACCTACCAATTTCGTGCTAGGGCCATTTTATGCATAAAAATTGAAAATTTGAACAAACTTGGAATGGCCTTTAATGGTGGTTAAGAGGAAATCCAAAACATCATTGCAATGGTTAAAGGCTCATCATGTGACTTGATTCTCATTCAAACATACATATGCAAGCCTCTCCAATCTAAAGCACGACCTAGAGCTCTCTAAAACGGCAGAACCAAATTCCAAAATTTGAAAGAAAAACCAAAAACTGTTTTCCATATTGCAGATCAATTCAGAGTCCTAGAGTGATTCAAACGCATTATGGACATTCCCAGGAACGATTTGCAGCCAAGAACGAGCCTTAACCCTCCAAGAATCACCTCAAACAGTCACACGGTTTGTCAAACTTGTCCATAATCGAAACTCAAAATATATGCATCATTCATATGATCTTTTGTTATTTTTGTGTTGCTTGAATCCACAGGAACCTTTTGGCATAAGTCAATTGCGTTAAAACACCTTGAATCATAATCTACCATTGACAATTTTTAGGGTTTCAGAGCTCTCAATTTAGGGCTTTACAGCATAAGCAAAATCAGAACCTCTCATGGCTATGGTCAAATTCGTCAGGATGAGACGAACACGTTGATACCCTCGCGCCCTTTTTATTTGTGCTACAGACCTAATCGCTATTTTTGGCGTTTGTATTTTGTGGGGGTTTAAAACCCCCGCTATGTGTTTTGTTTTTGTGCAGGTTTCATGAAGAAGATGATTACGTGTTATTAAGTGATTGGGGCATTTGAAATAAAACGCGCGCTTTTCTTTTGAGAAAGCATATGGCCTGACTATCTAATATAATGATCAGTTTGTATTATGATATCAAACGCGCTCAAATGGTGTAATGGTTGGTGACGTGCTTGGTAATTACTAGGACCTGGGTTCGATTCCCAGGTCCCCCAAATGCTTGTTTCATTCTTTTTCTAACATATTCCTATGCAGGCAATATAAAGCAACTCACCATACACCTCATCCAGAAGGGTGCCAAGTGGCCTCAAACCCAGATCCAAAGGCCATGAGGCGTTGTCCACTCTACCCCCAGGTCAAAGCATGCTGTAGGAAATGGCAAAAGGTCAACGTGGCTGATTGTTTGCATGGGCCTCACAATTCCATTAACACCTCCAATCTGCCCCCCCCCCCCCCCCCCCCCTTGGTTTTGTTATTTCTTTTTATCTGATTATTTTTCTTTTCTTTTATAACTCCTTTTTTTATTATTTTATTAATTATTAGTATTATTAACATAATTAATATTTTCATAAAAAAATCCAAAAAAAACTAATATTTTGTTATTCTTATTTATTAATTTCACTACTAACTATTTTTGTAAATAAATTCTAATAAGTTAATTAGTTTAATTAGTTTAATGTTAACCCTTTTTTACAATAAATAAAAACAATTTAGAATTAGGGTTTTCTTTTGACTTTTAATTTCTTTTACTTTTATTTTTTTCATTAAAAACATAAAAACACAAAAAAAATATTTTCTTAATTAATTAATTAATTAGTTGTTAATTTTAATTTCATTAATTACAAAAAAAGAGGACAAAAATTTAATTCTTTCTTAAAAGGGTCAAAACCCTTAGGACATTCCCGATTAAATTTCTACTCGCGCGTATTTATTCATTTTGATTATTTATGTAACTGTCTCGAGATATGTAATAGTTAATTAGGTTTTTTTACCGCTTTATTTACTTTTCTCGCACTTTATTTTTAAAACGGGTTTTTGTTTTTTTGGCGATGTATAGACCCGTGCCTTGTAATAGTTAGATTTATCTTTCCGCAATTTACTTTCCGCACTCCTAACTGTTAAAAAATGCCTGCAAGAATGTATGTAAATAAAATCAATCCGTAGCTCACAAATAACATGTACAAGATAACCTTAACTGAAAAACAACACACAAAGCACATGCCACTTCTAGGGTACGCCTCACCGGTTGCCTCGAACGTGGTCGTCAAGTATAGGGTGTCTTAGAGGTCGCCCTTCTGTCTAAGATCCAGTTGCCTCGAAACGGTTGCCTCGGATAAAAAAGGATCTAGGACATTAGGGTTACTTCTAAGGTGTCCTACTATTGCTTCGGTGACCACATTGTCCCTAATCATCGAATTGACCCGAATAACTCCAACGATGGTGCTACCTACCTCTCAATGGTGGGATAGCACTATCTAAAGGACTCTTACACAGCTTAATTCCTTAGGGTAGGTAGATGACTCATGGGTACTTTCTCTTTTCAAAACAAAACAAAAACAACTTTTCGCACTCACACTTTCAAAAGTTTTCAAACAAATTTTTCATACACTCTTGAGGACAGATACAAGAGTTACTTAGAAATTTTTCAAACGAAACTTTTTTCAAAACCCACACACACTTGAAAAGCAAACAATTTTTGAAAACATAAGAGCAAGTACCTAAGAGCCCATGGATAACCATGGATAGAAAGGGTGCTAACACCTTCCCTTTCTATAAATCTACCTCCCGAACCGAGAAACATTCTCAAAGAAGGAATTTTGCTGTGCTTTTGTCCTTTCCATGTTGGAGAACATAAAAGACGGTGGCGACTCTTGCTTACCGCGACATTTCGCGAAACCAGCTTAAAAAACAGTCAGTTCTATTTCCACCGATCACAATGTCGAAGAAGGCGAAATTGATTTAGCGGAATTAAAACAAGGACCACCATATTCTTGTAAATTGCTAGTGCCATCAAATGGGAAAAATCCTGTAGAGCCTGAGAAAATTAGTGACAAATTTCCTAAGAAAACTTATAGCTTCGACATATCCAAATGTGACGAAATATTTGATCTATTACTTAAAGATGGCCAGATGATAGTGCCCCCAGGGGAAAAATTGCCTCCTTTAGAACAGAGAAAGAAAAGAGGTTTTTGTAAATACCATGATTTTTTGGGACATAAAACCTCACAATGTTTCCTTTTCAGGGATCTCGTTCAACAAGCACTAAAAGAAGGAAGGCTGAAATTTACTGATAAGCCAGCAATGAAAATCGACACAAACCCACTGCAGACAGAGGCACATTATACCGAACCAGTTGGCATTCACATGGTGGAAGTTTCTGAAGATTTCATCATAAAACCCATCTTTGGAAGTTTCACTGGAAACATCTCCAAAAAAACTATTGAAGGGGTGAGAAAGGCCACTGAAGGCCTGGATTTGAAAAAGGAAGTTGCCCAAGGGTCGAACAAGAAGGCTGCTGGAAGCCCGAAACTGATTAAACGGGTTACTGAAGACCCAAACAAAAGCAAAGGAGTTGTTGAAAGCTCCAGAAAAAGAACCACCACAGGTTGTTATTTGGCTGCTGTAAAAGGTTCGACAGAGGACCTAGAGGCCAAAATGCAAAAGATGAACCTTGTTGCCAAAAGTAACATGTAGGTTAACATGGTTGAAGTCTCTGGCGCCAAAGCCTCAGAGGAAGCCATTAGACAAGAAGAAGTAAACAAAACTGCATTCCCAAAGGAGAATGAAGATCTGGCAGATTTTCTACATAGGTGCCAGAAGAAGAAATCGGAAGTAATGCTATGCCCTTAATGTAGCTCTATTTTCGACAAGAAAGTCGCTGAACACATACAAGTTATGCGGATTGTGAAAGCAAAACAGGGCACCAATGCCCAACAAAGAATGGGTTCAGAAATCAGATTTGACCCCAGAAGGGGGCATCAATAAAGACCCATGAATCAGGTAAGGAGGCCACCAACTTTTAGGCCTCCAACTAATGTGCCTACAGATACCTGGCTAAACACCATGGGAAGAAAGAGGCCAAACAAAGAGAGATGGCAGGCATTTGACGTACCAAGAGGTTCTTCTCTAGATTACAGAAAGGAGTACCATGCTTCTGCGTCGAATAAAATGACCCATGTGTCGAGCAATTACAAAGGAAAAAATCCTATGTCTCGTTCGCAGTGGAGAAGGTTCCAAAGACGGCGAAAGGCCGAAAAATAGGTAGCTGGATCTCATCCAGAGGTTAGCACTAATGTGCAGAAGAAACAAAGGAAACCTCTAGAGAGAAATCCTATGCCTTGGGCGGAGGAATGTGGGTCGAATGATGAAGACGACTTTAATTCCAGTGACAGTTTAGACATCATGGTGAATGTCATATCCGTGTTGCCTAAAGAATACAACCGTGAGGTTGAAGTCGAAGAGACTGACCTAATGGTTGAACAAGAACTGGCTAGACACAAGCCGGTATGTTACTATGTAATGAACAATGGCTACGTAGAAGAACAAAACGCATTTTTTGAGCCACCAATAGAGGCAATGAAGAGCCATCTGAAACCCCTCTTCATTAGAGCAAAGATAGGGGAGGTAACTATAAATAAAATTCTGGTTGATTATGGGGCGACCATCAATATCATACCACAATTCATGCTGGAAAAGTTAGGCAAGGGAGATGCTGACATAAAGCCACATAACATGGTCTTATCCAACTATGAAGGGGGCATTGGAACCACAATGGGTGTCATACAACTAGACCTCAAAGTAGGCTCAATCCTTAGACCCACCATGTTCATGGTGATTTCAGCAAAACCCAACTACAATCTACTCCTGGGTCGGGAGTGGATACATGGCATTGGAGCAGTTCCATCTTCGATGCACCAAAGGGTCACATTGTGGCTCCCCGACGGCATTGTGGAAAACATTGAAGCAGATCAGAGTTATTACTTAGGTGAAATCAACAATGTCGGAAAGAATAGTTTCGACAGAAATTTGGCTCACATAGGGCCATGTAACCAACCTGAGTTTGATTTGACCCCAACTCCTAATGCATTCTTCTCCCTATACCTACACTCTGACGATGGTTTTCAGTGGGATAAAGAAGACTTATCCAACATCGACTTTGGAGGAGTTAATGATATACGGCCAGCATACTGGGGAAGCGAGTTTGGTGATGATGACTGAGTCACAAACTCTCCAAAATATTTCAATGTATGTGGCCGAAAACAGAATGATAGCGGCCTTAGAGGCTGAAGTTAAATATATGGCTTTCAAAGCCAATGAATAAGTCCTTTCGAAGACAGGACCTGGGAAAGATTTCGACCCAGAGCCTCCCGACTTAGGAACGAAAGACCTTCGAGATCAAAGGTTAGACGCCATCTATGATGATGAACCTCTAGGTTTCGAAAAGGACCCGCTGGGGAACAATGTCAAAATGTTGGCGCAAGATCCTCTAGAAGATGTAAATCTAGGCGAAGGTCCTGTGAACAAGCCCATGTACATAAGCACAAAAATGGATCCAGGACTCGGGGTCGAAATGATCAAATTACTAAAAGAGTTCAAGGATTGCTTTGCATGGGATTATGACGAGATGCCTGGTCTCGACAGAAGTTTGGTAGAACTGAAGTTGCCAATAAATCCTGGAAAGAAGCCCGTTAAGCAGACTCCAAGACGGTTTGCACCAGAGATTTTATCAAAAATCAAAACAGAAGTCGAAAGGCTGTTGAGGTGCAAGTTCATACGAACGACCAGGTACGTCAAATGGATTGTGAATATTGTGCCTGTTATAAAGAAAAACGGTACCTTGAGGGTGTGCATCGACTTCAAACATCTGAATGATGCAACACCCAAAGATGAATATCCAATGCCAGTGGCGGAAATACTTGTAGATTATGCCGCTAGTTTCGAGTACATGAGCATGCTTGATGGCTACTCTGGATATAATCAAATCTTCATTGCTGAAGAAGATGTGTCGAAAACGACATTTTGTTGCCCTGGGGCTTTAGGCCCTTATGAATGGGTAGTAATGCCCTTTGGCCTAAAGAATGCAGGGGCAACGTACCAGAGAGCCATGAATTCGATCTTCCATGATTTTATTGACACTTTCATGCAGATTTATATTGATGATATTGTTGTCAAATCTGTTTCAGGGAAGACTCACATGGATCATCTCCGACAATCCTTTGAGAGGATGAGACACTACGGCCTGAAGATGAATCCTCTAAAATGTGCTTCTGGTGTAAAAGCAGGAGATTTCTTAGGTTTTGTGGTCCATAAAAAGGGAATTCAGATAAACCAGAACAAGACCAAAGCTATCTTGCAAGCCAAAGCACCAACTAACAAAAAGGAATTGCAATCCTTACTTGGGAAGATAAATTTCATAAGGAGATTTATATCCAACCTCAGTGGGAAAACGCAAGCCTTTTCGTCATTACTTCGACTCAACAAAGGAGGGTTTGAATGGAGAGAAGAACATCAAGAAGCCTTCGACAAAATCAAAGAGTACCTCACCAAACCACCTATTTTGGTGCCTCCTTGTCGAAGTAGAAGTATGAGATTGTACATAGCTGCGTCTGATAAAACTTTAGGGAGCATGCTGGCTCAAGAGGATGAACATGGTGTTGAAAGGCCCATATACTACCTAAGTAGAGTTTTAAACGATGCAGAAACTAGATATAACGAGGTTGAAAAACTATGTTTATGTATATATTTTTCATGTACAAAACTTAAGCAATATATAAAGCCAGTTAATGTTTATGTTTCGTCTCATTTTGATGTTTTCAAATATATGTTGTCGAAACCCATTTTGCACAATAGAATTGGCAAATGGGCACTTGCATTAACTGAGTACTCATTAACCTTTATGCCTCTCAAGGCTATAAAAGGTTAAGTGGTTGCAGACTTTATAGTCGACCATTCTATACAAGAACGATCACTGAATTATTTAGAGATCGAACCTTGGAAACTGTACTTTGATGGTTATAGTTACAAGGATGGAACAGGAGTCGAAGTCCTTATTATTTCTCTGAACAAAATTCCAACAACATTTAAGTACAAAATAGATGGTGATTTCTCTAATAATGAGGCTGAATACGAAGCATTAATCGCATGCCTTGAAATCTTGTTGGAATTGGGGGCAACTCAGGTCGAAATAATGGGAGACTCAGAGTTAGTCCTAAAACAAATTACGAAAGAATACAAATGCATAAAAGAAAACCTTATCATGTATTTCGTAATAGCTAGACGGTTGTTGAAGAACTTCAAGGTAGTTAACATTCGACATATACCCAGATTGGAAAATCAAGTACCCAACGACTTGGCACAGATTGCTTCTGGGTATAAAGTTTCGAAAGATAAGCTACAACAAGCAATCGAAGTCAGAGGGAGAGTAACTGCCACTAAGTTATCTCCATTGGATTTAAAGACCACAACATTGGGATGCACTGATCATGAAAATTTCGAAATTTCGTTCATAGATAATCTAACAGAACAAGATTGGAGAAAGCCTGTAGTGGATTATTTACAAAATCCGACGGCTTCGACAGAACGAAAGATAAAGTACAGAGCACTGAGTTATGTGTTGATGGGAAATGAATTATTTAAGAAAACACCTGAAGGTGTACTTCTGAAATGCCTAAGTGAAACAGAAGCATACATAGCTCTTTCCACTACACACGCTGGGGCATGTGGGGCACACCAAGTAGGCCAAAAGATGAAATGGTTATTGTTTCGACAAGGATTATATTGCCCCACTATGTTAAAGGATTGTGTTGAGTTTGCAAAAGGATACCAAGAATGTCAAAGACACACAAGTATTCAACATGTGCCAGCAAGCGAACTTCACTCGATTGTGAAACCTTTGCCTTTTAGAGGATGGGCTTTGGATCTTATTGGAGAAATTCGACCGACATCTTCTAAAATCTAGAAGTACATATTGGTGGGCATTGATTATTTTACTAAGTGGATTGAAGCAATCCCTTTAGTCAATGTAGACCAAGAGAATGTCATTGAATTCATTCAAAAGTACATCATATATAGATTTGGAATTCCTGAAACAATAACTACAGACCAAGGGTCGGTCTTTACTGGTCGAAAGATGCAAGACTTTGTTGCGGAAATGGGGTTTAAATTGTTAACATCTACACCTTATTACGCGCAAGCTAATGGCCAGGTTGAAGCAGCAAATAAAGTAGTGATTAGTTTAATAAAGAAACACGTGGGAAAGAAACCCAGAAACTGGCACAAGACGCTAGACCAAGTTCTATGGGCTTGTCGTACTTGTCCGAAAGAAGCTACGGGAACAACACCATTTCGCCTAACATATGGTCATGATGCAGTGTTGCCAGTGGAAATCCACCTGCAGGCGACAAGGATTCAGACACATCATGATATTCCTTCTGAAGTCTATTGGAATATGATGTTAGATGAACTAGTTGACTTAGACGAAGAAAGGTTGAAAGCTCTGGATCTTTTGAGACTGCAGAAGAAGCGAGTGGAGAAATCCTATAATCACAGAGTAAAATCTAAGACATTTCAGCCTGAAGATCTAGTTTGGAAAGTAATTCTTCCAATGGATCGAAAAGACAGAAATTTGGGGAAATGGTCTCCTAGGTGGGAAGGACCTTTCAAGATTATCCAGGCCTTCTCTGGTGGAGCCTATGAAATCGAAGAGTTAAGCTAAGATCAAAGACTTTTGAAGGTGAATGGTAAATACCTGAAAGCGTATAGACCTATGCTTCAAGAGGTAAAAATAAGTAATATATAGTCACTATTGAATAGAGAATGCCAAAATGGAAATTTAATTTTCACTAAAAGTCCCAAAATGGCTATGAAATTGTTACAAACAAGTGATTACATACATGAAAGAAATAGGATCTAAAAGGGGAGATTGGCCTTAATCTAAAGATACTTGATTTTTTGCAATTCTAGGCGTCGATCACATAGAGCCTTCGATTGATGGAGGGTCTCGAGCTTAACGTCAAGAGATTGGGCTCGACCAGCGTGCCTTAACCCTTCAGCCAGTTCTTCTTGGCTCTCTGATTCAATGTTTACAGCGAGAAGTTCCTCCTTCTTTTTGTCGTTGGCAGCAATTTTAGCTTCCAACTCTGCAATCTGCACCCTCAATTGAGCAGTGTCTTGATCTATCGCTTCGACCTCCTTTTGTCTAGCCTCCTGGGCCTTCGACAAATTCTTTACCTTAGAAGCTGATTCAGTAGCAGCATGCCAGGCAGCAGCCACTTGACCATTGGCTTCTTCAATCTCACGATTGAGAGTCCTTTGACGATTATAATCAGCGGATACTTGGTCAACAATGGAGATTAAATCCAAGATTACACTGGCCACGTCCGGAGAAGCAACAAGGAGATCGACAGCCTTCAGGGTAGTCTTCAGAAAAGAAGGAGCCGTTGGTTCCCCCTCCAAGGTTAGCATCAAATCTCTTTTGAAGATTTATGCTTTAACTTTCTGAAGAGCTTCATCGAGAGGAGAGGTCGAAGTAGATCTCCCAGATGCAGTTGAAGCGCTATGATCGGAGGAACTTTATCGACCTTCTAGAATTGCAGTCAGATAACCTAAAGGATTTTGCTATTTTAGCAAGGCCAAATCCTCCTTAGTTCTAGATCCCGTCGAGGGAGCACTTTCGTTGGCAGTAACAACCACGTTGGCCCCTTGATCTGGAATTGATTCAGTGCCTGGAGGATTTTGGTTTCCTTCAAAAGAACCTTCTTCACCATCAGCCTCTGGGATCTCTACATTCTCCCTCTCTATTTTAGTTTCAGCAGCAGGGATACTTTCCTCTTCATTCTCTGGCACATCAACCAATGGAACCCTAGTCTCCTCTTGGTTTCCTACATCTTCTTCTTCATCGGCTTCTTTTATGGTTTCGTGCTGAGGTTCAGAAGTTTGATTTACTTCGTCAGCTGAACTCATGAAAGAGCCTTTTGCTGAAGAAGGCCTATAGGTAGGATCCCCTTCACTATTCAAGAGGGTGAGAGAGTCCTCGACAGGAGTAGGAATTCGTTTGGAAGTGTCAGCAATGTCCTGGAAAATAAAAGAAATTCGTTTCTTTCAGAATCCTCATAAAGTAAAAAAGGGAGTCGAGAAATAAATGATGGTCTTTCGAAGCAAATACCTGGACTGGGATTTCAGCACCAGGACTGGAGTTATCACTCTCGCTAGGATTGTTTAGCCTGGCAATTATTTCCTGTTCAGTAGGCTCGTTGATGACTACATGCGGAGGCCTCCCAGCTGTAGTCTTAATCCTAATTTTGGGACGAGTTTCAGCGGCAGGAGCGGGTTTCTTTAATCTTCGTCTCTGCAAAGGAACAGGAGGAGACTCCTCCTCTTTTTCACTAGAGATGTGGATCTCCTGAACCTTCCGTTTTCTGGGGGGAGTTTTCTGAATACCCAGAAAGAAAAGTCGAAGGAATCAGTACCCATGTCAGATCATAGAAAATAAAGGTATGGAAGAAAGTGAATACCTTGGGAGAGGGGTTGACAGTAGAATCTCCCTCTTTTATGCTCTCAGCAACCTTCTTTGAAGTGGTTCTCTTGACAGCTAGAAGACAAGAAAATTAAAATTGAGCATCGAATGACAAATCCGAAGCAAATAGAAAGAAAAAAGTAATACCTTTCTTGACCCTGTCGAGAACCATCTTAAACGCCTCACGTAGGTGGTGGGAGAAGTCCTTCTTATCGAAGAACTCTTCGTCATAATACTGTTTCCACCACTCCTCAAAATTAACATAACTAAAAAAATTGAGGTTAAAATCGAAGAGGGTCAGTATAGTTTGACCGGAGTACCTACCAATATGCTTGGTAGCAGCATCTTCTGAGTAGTCTGCATTATAAAATAGTAGCAGCTTCTCTCGAGGATAAATGGGTGAGGGAAGTGACTGAGCAATACCAAATTGTCGAGAGACAAGATTTGGTTGATAAGAGATCAAGCTCAAATGATTTTTTGAGCTCCTGAATCTCAACGGCATGATCCTGGGGCGAAGAAACAATTCCCACATGCTCACGTACTCATCAGTCACGTCTTCCTCTTCATCTGAAGGATATGGTCTGGTAAACCATTCTGGACCAACTTTTCGACTGGCAAAGGGAGCCATGGTCGGAAAAAAACGCTTTCGCTCCGCAAACATCATTACGAAGCTTGTGAAAGCCTTCTGAAACTGTTGGCCTTCATCAGTAGGAGTCAGTAGTGCAAGCCTAGTGCCTTCGACCCTCCTGTTCAGGATTTCAGGGGCCTCTTTGTTAATCTTATTCCTCTGAGGAAGGAAAGATTCGAAGGTGGCATTGAGCCAAAGTTGGAGAAGCCAAAAAGGACCAGATAGCAGCAGGCTCCCCCTGTCCCCTATAACCTTGAGTTGAGTCACACCATTACTAATGGACTCATATAGGTTGGCCAAAATCAATTCGGCCAGGCAAAGGGGATATTTATGGTGAAGCTGCATCGCGAGCGTAAGCATCTTTTTCATTACCTGAAGTGACTTTGTGCAAAAAACGAAATGAGACAACCACGTAGCCAAAAAGGCTATATGCTCCACTTCCGACACGATGCTAGAGGCTTTATCGTGGAAATGATTGATAAAGGTGGTGTAAGTGGGTTTTGTAGCAGCAAACCCAATAGCATCCTCAGACAAGTCTTCAGGGTCGAAATAGTCACCAGTTGGTCGAAGACCAGTGATTGCAGCTATGTCGAATAGAGTGGGGGTCATCATCCCACAGGGAAGATGAAAGGTGAAATGTGCGCTATCCCAAAAATACAATGAAGATACCAGCATGAGGGGACAGTAAGGCAATCATGTCTTCGACAACATCACCAAGTCATAAATGCCCATTTCCTTCCAGACGGAAGCTTGCGCCTTCTCCATTTTTTTCAACCAGTCTGAATACTCAGAGGAGAGGTTAGGGCTTGATCGAAATATTAGGTTCCCTTTGTTCATGAACTGGAGGTTGATATCCTCTATAGTCTGAGCATGCTGCTGGTTGGCTGGAGTAGCGTCTTCAGGATCATTTCTAGGCTTTTTTGCGCATCCTATGGGTCTGAGCCTTGGGTGAGTAGGGAAGAAGGCGCGATTCTTCAAGGGATCTTCGACACATGAAGATAACAAACCAGACATAACATACATGTTTCCACCATACCTAATGGGAATGAGGAGCTGAGAATCATATGCTTCTCGCCACTCCCTCGTCATGGGTTCAGCAACATACCGATCAATCGAGGAAGGAAAAGGGTTAGTGGAAAAGACCTCTGGTGGGTTTTGAACATCATCAGCATTTTTGGGTTGAGGATTGTTTGGTGCGTTGGAGAGGAAGGCCATTGTTGAAGGTTTGGGAGAAAACGAAGTTGACAGTACAAAGTGTTTGAAAGCAAGAGATTTGGAAATGCTGGAAATGGTAAAAGTTCCAAATAGAAAGGTTCAGAAGTATTTATAGCCTTCAGAAGAGGGATATGTCTCGTCAAGGCCATTTAATGTTTCGCAGGTAGTGGGACACGTGGCAAAGTGTGAAACGATTACCGTGCAGGCGTTGGGAAACGTTTTGACATGCTTGCCTAGGTTATAGGAATATGGTCATCATGGCAAGCGTGGTAACGGCAATTAGAAGAGACATCTTGGAGAAAGAGTAATGATGGTTTTCTCAGCAGCTGTTGGAAGACGAAAAGCACACGTCAAGACCTTGTGGACAACTGGGAAGACAGGTGTCGAATGAGAAGTTCAAAAAATGGCTATTTCTTTGAGCGTCGAAATAGACATTCTTGGGGGGCAATTTGTTGGCTCCCAAATTTGACACTTACTATATTTGGTCTTTTGGACCTGTAGGTGTTTAGTTATTGGCATGTATTTTTGGTAAAACCAGGTGTGTGAATGTCATGACTGATGTCATAACATTCTGGTTTATTAGGTACTGGTTTATTAGGTACCTTTGTAGAAAAATAATGGCATACAGGTGCTGCTGTTTATGAGTGTGTATCTGAGCATTTTGCAAAAAGATCACATTTATTGCCTTCTACCAAAATCAGTAAACAGGAATTCTGATGTCATAACAAATGTTAAGACATCCTGTACTGATATAACAGTTTTGCAGTTTCGTTAATTCTGAGTTTTTTCAGGAAGTTGAGTCATTCCTTCCAGAACAGAATCCTGCGTGGTCTTTGGGTTAACCTAGCTCAACCCTAATCTGGTTGATAAAGTCTTGTGACCAAGTCTTAAGGTTAAACCTAATTAACCCTAGCTTTTTGTGGAAACCCTAACTGAAGAAACAACTGCTATATATTCAACAGGTTTGCTGTTTGGAAAACAATCCTTTTGACTGAAGATCTATTAGGAACTGTATAGTTTTAACTACTGTAATCCAAGCAAGTATCATTGTGATAAGTGACTTGGAATAGGTTTTAATTGTAAGGGTTTTGTATCACTCAAAGCTTTGAAGCAAGAGTGTTTTATATCTCTTAACTAAAGCTTTGAAGCAAAGTCAAGTTAGGTTTATGTATCACTCAAAGCTGTGAAGCAAGAGTGTTTGTGTTGCTTGATTAAAAAGTTGTGAAGTATAATCAAGTGTATGTTTTGAAGAGTGTCTTCATTAATTCATTAGTCAATTGTTTTAAGTATCACTGCTGTGATTGAGGGGGAGTGAGTAGGAACTCGGGTTTAAGTTGTACTTAGATTGAAGTTGCATTGGGTAGGTCTTAAGTGAAGGAGATAAACTGGTTGGTTTATTCCTAAATTAATATCTCTTATAGTGGATTTCCTCCCTGGCTTGGTAGCCCCCAGAGTAGGTGTTGTTTCACACTGAACTGGGTAAACAATTGACTGTGTTCTTTACTGTTTTTGTATTTACTGTCTTATAGAAAGTCAGATACGATGTCATAACATTGACTGTGACATTGAGTATCTGCAGCCAGAATTTCAGGACCAAAAAACTGGATTGAACCAAGTCAAGAAGAATGTTCGACGTATGAAATAACTTAGGAAAAAAGATCTAAGTTATATTTGAGCCTTCGACCAGGGCTCACTTTCAGGTTCGTTCGACTGAAGAGGACTTATGTCCCTCGACTGAGAGAAAGTATCCTCGCTTTGGCGCACATGATACGAGGATTATTTGAATTTTGAATTATTGGAGGGAAAGGCAGTTTCGCTAGCGTTTAAGAAGAAGCAACGTGGTTGAAAGCCATAGGTCGAGGGACATGCAGAAGACACTTGTCTTCATCTTAGCGCAGAATGATCCCTCGACGATTACTTATCTTTAGTATAAATTAAGAAACTTGTGTAGTTTTCAAAGGTGTTCAACCTATTGTACTAAGTCACTCAAATATTATCCAAGTAACCGCTGCGTGAGAAAGGATAAAATTGAGAAATGTACGTTGGAAACACCTCTTTTCATTAATGAAAGTCTTTTACATTACTTTACTATTATCTTGCAAAGTTATCTTTTTTACTTCTTTTACTTGCATTTCTACATCTCTGCTTACTTTTCCAAAATCTCAAACATCTTTTCTCTGGGTCGAACGTGCGTTCTTCCTACTTATCCATCTTACATAAAAATTAGCATATGTTCTGGGATTAATTTGATCGATCCCGTAAGTAAACCAAAAAGAACTTACCTTTTTGGAGATCAGCGGTTATTTACCAAAAACAACGGTAAACACATACACAAAGCAAGTTTCAAAAGTGAGCTAAGAAATTAAGAACCCGTAGATAACTACGGATGAAAAGGGTACTAACACCTTCCCTTTTCATAACTTACCCCCCGAACTCAAAATCTATCAAATGTCTTTCTTATTATTTTCACCTTTCCTAAATATTGGATAAAAGAAAAGTCGGTGGCGACTCTTGTTAACCGCAACATTTGCGATAAACCAAAAAGTCAGTTCTCCCACCGTATTACACCTACAAAGATTATTCAAGAAGATTATTACCTTTTGTCATACCCCAAATTTTCCCGCCCTTTATTTCTACAGTCAAAAATATTTTAAATATTTTTTTTATAATATTATTTGATTTTTATAAATATTCGCTTCCAAACCTATTTGAAAATATAATGATTTATTTCATATCATTTGTATTTTTTAATAAATAAATATTTGCTCATCTTCATGTATTTTCAAATGCATTTTTAATTCAAATTAGTAACATAACATAATTGATAAAGAATGAAGCTTGCAAGTATGATGTCTCGGATTCAAATCCCTTGTGGTGCACTAATAACATTTTCTATTTTTTGTTTTTTGTTACTAACTTTTTTTCCTTTTTTAGAGATTAGGTTTTGAGCTTTACATTTAATTTTGGGCTAACTTTTCATTAACAATTCTCACACTAGGCTAGTGTTCACACACACAATCAACAAATCCATGATTTTACAAACACACACTTTCTCACAATTCACACACTTGGATTCTTAAACTTGTTTTCTCACACTTTCTTCTTAAAATTACTTTTCAACTACTATTGGTGATATTTTCTTGGTTTGACGATGATTTTCATATGAGACTCCTCGTTTTTAATTTTGTCTTTTTTTTAGTTTTAATTTATTTACTATTTCAACCATATTGATCATTATTTCTCTGATTGTTTTCTTTAAAAATTATTATTACTAATTTTTTTACACCACATATCCATTAACATTGACAATTTTTTTATTAACGATATGAGAATTGGAATTGAAATAAAGTTATTGAAATATTTTACTGATTTCTAATACTTTAGTTATTTATAAAAAATTATTGTTTATTTCAGGTTCCAATAACAATATCTCATAACTCAAAAAAAACCATGCACACATTGCTTCTGATTTTCAATTAACCAGAAACAATTACTATATATCACCATTGCCTTGTAACAACCATAAGCCATTCATCCTCACAAATACAAATTTGTAACGCAAACTATTCCTTCAAAAAACCAAAATAAGAGTTGGATTTTGAAAAGCAAGGAGCAGATTCGTAATCGCCATTGTCGTTGTTTACTGTGCAATTCTTTTTCTATTGTCTTTTGGTTATGTTTGCAGGTTATTATTGAAAAAGAAGAAATATTGGTTCCAAAACACGAAGCGACATTCGTCGTACCCTCCAAAATGCAACGGACTTCCGGTCTCCGATGAAAGCACCGCCCAATAAACGAAGTCGTAGCCATCATCCACCACTCAATCACAGGAAGCATCACTCGCAGTCACCAGATCAATAATCACACTGTTTTGCTCCCGGTTGCAAACATAGCTCATCTGGTCACTAATGCAAACGCAAACAACACCATCCACGCCCAAATCATGACCTCACCGGAGCAACACCGTCGCCATTGGAGGTCCCTCCGTCCAGACCTAAGCTCCGATCTGGCGCATCGTGGCCATCACCGATCTAATCGCAAATCACTTCCTCTGGTTCCGCGTGTAACCTCCATTGCAACTCGACCATCGCCAAAACAAATCCGTGACTCCATCTATCACAAGCCGTGAAGAAATGACCCTCCGGTCGAACTCCCATTTGTTCATCGCACTTCCTCCGGCTCCGACGCATCGCGACAATTCATCTCCTTCCGGCTACGCGAGTCTATATCGACGATGCTGATCCGATCAGATATGCCATCTTCTTTCCAGATTCTGATTTCATAATTAGTTTGTGGCTATTTGGAACATGATAAAGAACAAGGGAGAGGAGAAGAGAGGAGTCGACGGAAGAGGAAGAGCAAAATAACGTGTAGTTGCCTCTGTTGTGTTAACGCTTTGTTTTTGTTTTTGTTTTAATCTTAATTTTAAGTAATTATCTATTGTTTTTTTCAAAATTTAATGTCAAAAGGATAAAAATAACTCCCTAGGGTTCAATATGTGCTTGGGCCTAATAGTGTTTCCAGCTTTTACTAATTCACTACCTCCATTACCAAGTTCACACCCTTGTGTTTTTAGTTGGCTTAGTTTGTAATAATAAAAAGAATAGGTTTTATTAGTTAACAAGATTTATTAATTTATTTAGTTGTGCATGTTTTCTAAGTCTCTCAACTAATTCAACATTCGATATTTGCCTAATAAAAATTTTCAAAATCAAACTTTTTCAAATTAATTAATTCAAATATTCTATCAATAATGAGATGTCCATCTTCGAGTAATTAAATTGGTCAATGCATCAATTACCGGTTTATTATTCAAAATCAAACAATTAAAATCCACACAACTCACCAAATTCACCATCCAATGAGCGACACGTAGCCAATATCTGGCCACATGATGAGGAGACTATATCAGAATTCCCCCGCTCTATGCCCTACCATACTCCAATCAAAACATCAAAATAGCTAACCAACATCAAATTATTTTTCTATTAACATAAATAAAATCCAAGATATTTTCGAAAAAGGATTAAATAGAATTACATGCAAAATTAACTGCAAACTGCGTCTACGATCACTCTTTTACAAAACTTAGACAAGGTTCAAGGATAATTCAAAAGCAATTCTACGCAATCCTATAAAAAACACCAACCAACATACAACCTACGAATTGGGGCTCTGATTCCTAATAAGAGGATACGTAGCCATACAACTAAAATCATGGCGAGTTTCCCTATTAAAAAATTAAAACCCTTACCCTAAACCTTTAAAACCTAAACCCTGGTATCCTTGCGAAAAAGGTAGATGAGGGTGCCTAACACCTTCCCTTCATCTAAACGAAGTCAGAATCTAGAATCTTCGTGTACAAAATTAGGGTTTCCTATTAGATTCCCTTCCTTAGGATAAAAACTAGTAGTGACGACTCAATTTTAAATCCAGTTACGACACCTTTCTTCAATAAAGTTGAATTCCATCATATTCCAAGATATGAGAATCAGATGGAAGATGCTCTAGCCACCTTGGCTTCCATGTATCAAGTGAATGCTTGGAATGATGTACCTTAGATTACAGTTCAGCTTCTTGACAAACCAGCTCATGTGTTTGCTACAAATGGGACGTCAGATGAAAAACCTTGGTATTATAATTTCAAGCACTTCCTCTAGACTCAGGAATATCCGGTTGGTGCATCGAACAAAGATAGAAAGACATTGAAAAGGTTAGCATGTAGATTTTTTCCTCAAGTAAGATGTGTTATACAAAATAAATTATGACATGGTCTTGCTCAGATGCGTGGATAGACACGAAGCAGACATGTTGATGCATGAGGTCCCCATGAAGGTTCCTTTGGTACCCATGCTAATGGACATTCGATGGAAAAGAAAATGCTTAGGGAAGGTTACTATTGGCTGACAATGGAACCTAACTGTTACAAATTTGCAAAGAAGTGCCATAAATGTTAGATTTATGCTGACAAGATTCATGTGCCTTCAACGCTTCTCAATGTTATTTCTTCCCCATGGCCCTTTTCTATGTGGGATATTGATATGATTGGAACGATTAAACCTAAGGCGTCGAATATACATCATTTCATCTTAGTGGCAACTAACTACTTCACCAAGTGGGTAGAAGTAGCTTCTTATGCTAATGTCACTAAGTAGGTGGTAGTACGCTTTATTAAGAACAGTCTTATGTCGGTATGGTATGCCAAGTAGGATTATCACTAGTAACAGCTCAAATTTGAATAATAAGATGATGACAGAAATTTGTGAAGAATTCAAGATTGTCCATCACAACTCTTCTCCTTACATGCCTAAGATGAATGAGGTTGTTGAAGTTGCTAATTAAAAATATTAAGAAGATCATCCAGAAGATGGTTGTTACCTATAATAATTGGCATGAGATGCTCCCTTTTGCTTTGCATGGGTGTCGTACATTCGTCCACACTTCATTAGGGGCAACCCCATTCTCTCTTGTGTATGATATGGAAGCAGTGCTCTCCGTTGAGGTTGAGATTCTCTCTTTGCGTGTAATAATGGAAACCAAGTTGTCAGAGGTTGAATGGGTCCAGAACAGGTTTGATCAGTTGAATTTAATTTAAGAAAAGAGAATGACGGTCTTGTGTCATGGTCAATTATATCATAAAAGAATGAAGAAATATATTGATAAGAAGGTCAAGCCTCGTGAATTAAGAGAAGGCGACCTCGTGCTCAGAAAGATCATGTCTATTAACGCTAATTCTAGGGGGAAATGGACTCTCAATTATGAAGGCCCATTTGTTATCAAGAAAGTCTTCTATGGGGATGCATTGATTCTTGAAACTATGGATGGTGAAGAGTTACCACGTCCTATGAATGCTGACGTAGTAAAGAAATACTCCGCCTAAATAAATAACAAAACAACTCGCTAAGTTGAAAAAGGGAGGCTTAGGCAAAAAAGAGCGTCTCGGTAGGATGAAAACCCGAAAGGGAGATCTAGGCAAAAGCTAGAGACATAAACAGAATAAATTTTCCTGATAGGCTGAAAACCCGAAAGGGCGGTCTTGGAAAAAGTTAGGGATTTCCTGGCAAGTAACTGTGTCAGAAAAGACTTGATCATTTGAAGCAACAATCTTCTCGGATTCTCATCACACTTCAACTGAAGCCTATTGTGATGCGGTGGGAGAACTGACTTGGGTGTTTTGCATTTTATCCCAAATGTTGCGGTTAGAAAGAGTCGCCACCGACTTTTATTTTATCCAAAAGGAAAGGTAAAAAAGCACAGGAAAGACCTTTGAGATTGTTTCTTGAGTTCAAGGGGTAAATTATGAAAAGGGAAGGTATTAACACCCTTTTCATCCATGGTTTTCCATGGGCTCTTAGTTACTTGCTAGATCACTTTCTTTTGTTTGAAAAATGTGCTTTGTGTGGTTTTTGAAAGTATTTTAAAAAGGGCGTCATCGTTTAGGCAAACTTTGTAATAGTTCTCGTTTGTAAGAACGTATACAAAGTGTTGATCTTTTGAAAATGTTTCAAGTTTGAAAAGATGTTTTGAAAGTGTTGGTGTTTGTTTTGAAAATAACAAGAATGTTTTGATTTGAAAATGAGCAAAGAACTTAGGAATATTCTACGTACTCAAAAGTATTTCATGTTCATTTCCTCTTTCCTTTGACATTGTTATCTTACCATTGACTTGGTAAGTAACCCTATCTTTGGATGTAAAAGGGACGGGCAAGGGTCATCGTATAGCCATGATTAGCAATATTGTAAGATATCTTAGCATTTTCTTTAGAGACTAAGATCATTTTGAAAGACAACATGGATAGCGTCATCGAGGGACTATGATCTTGTATTTCGATTATTTTTTGCTAAGACATCCCACATGCATAACATGACCATTTTTTAGGCAACAAGTGGGGTTAACATTAAGGGTGCATGCGTGAATAGTGTGTTTGATTTGAATGCATTGTTTTTGTCTTTGATTAGGGTTTTCTATTGATTGGTTTTAGTCTTTCCATGCAAAACCCTAATTACTAGCATTTTGTACTTAAAAACATAAAAATACAGAAAATGAAGTCCTACGCTATTACATCATTTAGGGGATGGGGGTACAATTTACAAACACTTTTTCAAAACAGTTTTCAAAACACTTCGTAACACTCTTGAGGACAGAAACAAGGGTTAAAACGAAGTGAAAAAAAACTTTTCAAAACATAAACACACGAAAGCAATTTCAAAAAATGAGCAAGTACCTAAGAGCCCATGGAAAACTACGGATAGAAAGGGTGCTAACACCTCCCCTTTCTATAATCTACCCCCGTACTCAGAAACATCTCGAAAAAGGTTTTTCTGTTCTTTTTCCTTTTCCTGATTGGATAAAATGAAAGTCGATGGCGACTCTTGCTTACCGCGACATTTTGTGAACAAAAAACGCAAATCAGTATAACAGTCGGTTCTGCCACCGTATCACACTTGGTATTTCAGTGGAGCTAACCATAGGAGGAGGGATAATTGGTCTTGAGTGGTAGCTAAGTTGCTTAATAACATTCCGATTTTCATGATTTTGTTTTTTTAAAGCGCTGAAGAGTATTTA
This sequence comes from Vicia faba, assembly GCA_948472305.1. Taxonomy (NCBI): domain Eukaryota; kingdom Viridiplantae; phylum Streptophyta; class Magnoliopsida; order Fabales; family Fabaceae; genus Vicia; species Vicia faba. The sequence goes on along the minus strand of OX451738.1, from coordinate 317,473,940 downwards.
TAAGGAGATTATCAAGATCCAACGAGCTTTTTGTGGGGTGGTGATGTTGGGAGGCGTAAGATGTGTTGGGTTAGTTGGGAGAAAATTTGTCGTCCACTTGATGAAGGTGGTTTGGGGGTTAAGAACATTGAGTTTTTTAATCTTTCGTTGATTAGTAAGTGGGCGTGGAGATTTCTGAAGGAGAGGGATGCGGTTTGGGCCAAGCTCCTTCACTCCAGGTATGTGGGGGAGGGGGGGGGTTATCGGCTTTAGTAGGGGATTTTTCAAAGCGTTGTTTATCAAAGTTTTCTTTATGGCTGAGGGATGTGAAGGTGGTTTGCGGTCTTACTATCAATGATCAATCATGGTTCTCTAATAGTATCTCGTGCAAATTGGGGGATGGAGCTACTTTTGCCTTTTGGGATGATGCTTGATTGGGTTCTACTCCTCTCAATGTACTTTTTCCTTTATTGTATGTTGCGTGTTACCATTCTTACTCTTCTTCTCCTTATGTAGCCGAAATGGGTGTTTGGGTAGATGATTGTTGGTTTTGGGATTTGCGGATGGAGGTGAGTCTTTTGATGGGGATGTAGCTTCGGAGTGGATTGATTTATCCTATTTGTTGGTGGATGTTACACCTCACGTGGGGATTGCAGACAAAGTTGTATGGTGGAGGAATGTTGATGGTTTTTCGGTGAAGAATAGTTATTTGAGGATTGCGGCTTTGTTCAATCTGTTGGTTGGGTTGATGGACGAAAGGAAGTTATTCGAAATCCATCGGGTTTGGAAATCCTTTGTGCCTAGGTTAAGTTGTTTGGTTGGAGGCTTTTGTCTAACGCCTTACCGATTCGGTTTGAATTGAGTTGTAGAGGTATCCATTTATCTTCAAGCGATGTGTATTGCCCATTGTGTGGTTTGGAGGTGGAATCTTTGGATCACCTTTTCACTTGGTGGTTTAAGGTTATTTCTTTGTGGAATGATGGTTTCCATTGGTAGGGAGCAAATTTGGTTCCCGATTTTTTGATTCTCTTGAGGATGTTTTGACATCTTTGTCAATTTTTATTTCTCCTCCTTTTGTCACTTTCGTTTGATTGTTGGTTGGTTGGTGTGTATGGCGGAGTAGAAATAAGGTTGTTTTTGATAGTTGAGTGTGGAATGTTGGTGAAGTGTTGGTCTTTATCAAAAATTTAGGTGGGATTAGTTATCTATTTTGTCCAAAAATTGTGTCAACTTTGTTTTAAATGTTTGGTTAGTTTCTCTCGACTTATATGTCGGTTTGTAGTTTTCCTTTTAATTGGTGGATTGGTTTTTTTTTACTCTTTTTCCTTTGCAGTGGATTACACTCCTTGTACTTAAAATGCAAGTGATTTATCAAAATAAAAAATAAAATAAAATAAAAAATAAAAGTTGTTGTTGACAAATGAAATGATGAAAGATTATTTAACCAAAATTAGATTATACAACTAATAAAAACCATACAAATAGATCAATTAATTTAGCAAACAAAACCTTTAATATACCACTATACTTCCACAACAACAAAAAAAAACCATTAGCCGATAGATTGTGGAACTGCATAAATTCTGTACAAAAGACGAAAGTGAACAGATTACTTAACAAAACAGTAAAGCTGCTGGTTAATTTAACTATCTTCTGCCTCTTTTTCTTCTGCAATAGTTTCCAACACTGGAGCATGTGAAACCTTTTTAAGTGGAATCATAGGTGCTGGTGCAAAACAGTTGTGTTTCCCTCCTCGGGACTACCGTTATAAGTGGAAAACCCTGAAGAACAGGGGAATCGTCGCCCCAATCCTCAGGAAGCGACAAGTGAGCTCGAATGCTCGAAGAAAGGCAATCGCATTAGGGTGGAGTTGGGAGGGGGCCAGGTTCAGATGGTTGAATACCCCGACCTGGAAGTCGTTGAAGGGAAACCGAAGCCCGAGATCTCTGAATACGATCTCATACATAGGGAATGCATCTTGCGTGAACTCTGAACAGATACGAGCATCCCTCGACGACCTCATTATCTTGAAGTTCCTTTGAAATCCTTCTTGACCACCGCCATACTCGACGACAGTATAAGCTTGTCTACTACGAAGGCTATAGACTGAAGCTATTCCCCGGGGCTCAACACCAACCCAATTCAGTGTGGGGTCGTCGACGGTGTCGACCAAGGTAATAGTTTCTTCCGTTGTACTTGTCTCCTTGACGTCATCACGCCCCGAGGACTTGGGTATGTCGGCCATTTACCTGCAAAGTACAGGAAACCGGTGAATTCGACAGCGGGAAACAAGTGGATCTCAACCAAACAGCGACCCCCAGTGGCAGATGCACATCAATCATGAACGACGTGAGCACAACATGAGTACCCCGGGTAAAGCATGAATCCCGCGACCAAGTTCATAATTTTGCTGGCCCGGTACAAGAATATTACGGGGAAACTAGCCTACGTGCTAACAAAAGGATGAATCTCCCGACCAAGTTCATGAATCTACTAGCCAAAACGCATGAATGTCACGGGCACGATCATGAACCATATGCCTAAACTTATGAATATCCTGGGCACAACCATGAATCAGGCGCCTAGCGCGCTTAAATCTATCGGGCATAATCCCCAGACGCAAGTTTCTACTACTAAAACATCGTCAAAACTATCTACAACACTAGAAATCAAAGGGAAAGGACACTTACTTGGAAGAAGATTTGAAGAGCGACGGTGGTGGAAGTAATCAAACGGCGAACAGCGCAGCGATCTCAGAGGCGTTATGAAAACTCATGACAGTAAAAACAGAGAAAATATGAGAAGCGTGAAGAGGTGAAACGGACCATGGGCCCTGGAGTCCTATTTATAGAGATGACGTGAAATATGAAACGTCGCGTCAGGGAACCACAAACCACCCCCGTCCTCGACACCTACTGGCCTTGACAATGATGGCCCTATTCTCTAGGACGACATTGTGATTTCCAAGGGCTACACCACGTGTCCAACGGACGCAACCGACACATCCCCGCGAACGCTCCTCGAGCACTCCCCGACGGGGAAAATCCCGGCATCGCGCACGCGATCCTCGCGAAAGAGTAAACTCGAATCAAGTCATAACTCCTGCACCAGGAGCAACGACTTGGAGGGCTCCTGTTCTGGACTGGGCCTGCCCATAGCCCAAATCACCAGTAAGGCCCAATCCAAACTGTGCCACGTGCTATGTTGGACATTAGATCCTCCGAGCATACCCGGTCACGGGCTATAGGACTAATACGACCATGCCCGCCGCTGCCCGTGAGAGACGTCCCCGACGAGAGACGCCGCAGACGAGGAACATCTCAATCCGAGCCTTGCTCGAGTACCCTCCTCGTAGGGCAGACTCTCGATCCCTCCGGATGTTTCGGAGTCCTCAGGGCCCTGAGAAGATCGCGTCTTCACCCTCCTTATTCTTCGGAGAGCATCATCCAGGTAAGGAACCACGTGCAAGTCCCCACTACTCACGTAGAACCTGACAGTCCCTTTGTTGGGTCTGTTTTGGTCAGCCCAATAAAGGGACCTTGACCCAGCGCTTGGGGGCTATAAATACCCTCTAGTTCAAGAGGGTCAGGTATTCATTCATTCACACCTACATACAATTCGCCTGCTCATTCCATCTCTCACTTTATCATCAGAGTGTCTTGCAGGTACCCTCTATCTCCTTCAAATCCAGTTCGAACCAACTGTGACGGTTCAACTCTGATCAGGTACGATCAATTAGTGTGTGTGACGGAGTAGAAATAAGGTTGTTTTTTATAATTGGGTTTGGAATGTTGGTGAGGTGTTGGTCTTTATTAATAATTTGAGTGGGACTGATTATTATTTTGTCCAAAGGTCGTACCGACTTTATTATGGACGTTTGGTTTATTTCTTCCTACTTATATGTCGGTTTGTAGTTTTTCTTTTAGTTGGTGGATTGGTTTTTTTTACTCTTTTTCTTTTGCATTGGATTACACTCCTTATACTTAAAATGCAAGTGATTATCAAAATAAATAAATAAAAATAAAAAAAAATAAAAGTTGTTGTTGACAAATGAAATGATGAAAGATTATTTAACCAAAATTAGATTATACAACTAATAAAAACCACACAAATAGATAAATTAATTTAGCAAACAAAACCTTTAATATACTACTACTGCTTCCACAACAACAAAAAAAAAAAAAACCATTAGCCGATAGATTGTGGAACTGCATAAATTCTGTACAAAAGACGAAAGTGAACAAAATTACTTAACAAAACAGTAAAGCTGCTGGTTAATTTAACTATCTTCTGCCTCTTTTTCTTCTGCAATAGTTTCCAACACTGGAGCATGTGAAACCTTTTTAAGTGGAATCATAGGTGCTGGTGCAAACTCATCAACAAAAGATGCAAAGAACTTAATTTCCTTTGCCATATGAAATAGAAGTAATAAACTAGAGCTGGCAAGAGTGTTGAGAATGATGCGCGTGCGGCTTGTTCTTTATATAAGTGCCAAATGAAAGCACCAAAACACAGAAAAGTATTTCTCTTTTGGACCGTAGTCGTTATAGCTTCAGGGAAATTTCCACTGCTAGTAGTGATGTTATGTCTAAGAGGGTTGAACCAAGAAAATATATATTTCTTTAGAGTATTAAACTCACGTGAGTAATACCACATAAATAAATAAATAAAATAAATAAAATATCATTGTATAGTAGTGGTGTTCTTTGTGCCACGAGTGCTTTTGGGGCCTAATAAATTAAACTTGTTGTCTTAATGACTAATGCCAACGTGTTTTAAATGGTGGGTGGAGGAAATGAGAAGGAAATCAACTATGGAAGAGAAACTAGTGGGCAAGTGTACCAAATAAATGGACTGCTCATGATGTAAGAATTATTATATGCTCCCTAAACACTTGATTAAGAAAGTTAATTAGATATAATAATTATTTAGATTTGATATAAAATATAAATTTAATTTTATTAGTTCCTTCTCGTGTGTATGATAGTTCATTATGAACGATGACAATTTGTCACCTGTGTGATAGTTATTTAGAATTTGTAAATTAGTGACAATATGTTCGGTGTAACAAAATTCAATCTCATTATTGACAACTTGTCTCATGTTTATTAGTTATTTTTGAAATTCTATTATTGCCATTTGCCACAATATGTTTTGCGTATGATATACAATCTCATATAGAATAGTTTCTATTGTGAATGATCGTTCAGATTACGGTGAAAGACCTTATATATAAATAAGTATCGGTTTTTTTTCTCTCGCTTTTTTCACACTTTAACTGCGGTTAATAATCTTCGACAAACCACTCCATGATAATGAACGGTATTAAATAATACAATAAAAATCTTTTGAAATAGCTGAGTTTTTAAATCTCCACTAAATAGCCCTCACTCAACAAACAAAAAACCTCCGTTATTGTTGTTAAAAACCAAAAAAAGTAATGTCTCTTACATGAAAGACCTATCATGGTCTCCTACAACTAGGAATGAGAATAAGTTGGTCGGAGTTAGACTTTACCAAACTTAAGTCTAGTCTACTATAAAAATCAAAGTTTAAGTCTGATTTATCTGTCATAGGTTTATTTTTAGATTTATTCGGACCTTTTTGAATGTCTGATTAGCCTAATAACCTATTTAAAAGGTTATTTCATTTTACCATGTGAAAATAAGTAACTCAAGTAAGGTTTAAATAGCGTAATATACTTAAAGATCAATGATACTAAATGTTTTTGTCTGCATTGACTTATGTGAGCTTACATAGTTGAATATATTTTGTGAGACTCTTTGTTTAAATTTTTTTATGAAAACAACATATTACATTGGTCATAGGATATTTTCTGCATATTTTCATAAGTTTTTCAAGATAGCTAAGATTTATTTTTATATTTTAATTCAAAGTATAAAATAAAATATAATAATAATGACAAAATTATTCTTATTTTTATAAAAGCTCGGTGTGATAGGCTTCAAAGGCTTTTTCTATGGCGTAGGTATAGTCTTTTTAACTAAATAGACTTGTAAAAAAACCTAGACCTAGTCTGATCTGAACCTAGGTAGGTTATATCGTAGACCCCTGTTAGTTAGTCTATCCTATTCTCACCCCTATCCACAAAAGACAATATTGTAAATGATAGTTATTTTTTAAATTTTATAAGTGAAAGTGTGTCTGTGTGATATTTCATTTTTTGCAATGGCAACTTGTCAGGCGTATGATAGTTATGTTTAAAATTTTGTAAGTTAAAGTGTGTTTGTGTGATTTTATTTTACACCATGGCAACTTGTCAGATATATGATAGTTATTTTTAAAATTTTACCAACAACAAATTTGTCTTGTGTATGGTTTTTTTTTCCAAATATAACTTCCTTTAATTGTTTTACTTAGTCTCAAACCTTACATTCTTGAAATAAGGATATAAATTCTCTCCTTTTCTTTCTCTGCTGCTCTCTGTTCTGCTCCAATTTCAATTAATGATTTAACTTTAATACAGTTTTCTTAAATTTATTTTCCTCCTTCAAAATTTCTTGACTGTAGAATTACATGCATAATGAATGGCAGCACATGAAAAACAGGAGACGATCCATACTCTATATTCTTCAAGCGAGAACAAACTTACGCCACTTGGTCATAAAAAAATTTGGGTTAAATAAGTTTTTGGTCCCTCTAAATATCTCAAATTTCATTTTTAGTCTCTCAAATATTTTCCTTCAAGAATTGGTCCTTTCAAAATTTTCTGTTTGAATAATTGGTCCCCAACGTCTAGTTCCACTAACGACTTCTTATGTGACAAGACATGTGGATTAAATAATTTTTATTTTATTTTCTAATATGGAATTTATTACATAAGTAAGTGACATATCTCATGTTTCAAAATCAAATTCCTTTGACAGTGGTCCCTCTCTCCAACAGTGGTATCTCCTTCTTGTGGTCCCAACATTGACGAATCTTGAGCTGGTTGTTGCGGTCCCAACAATGATTAGGTAAATTCCACTTGCTATAGTTTAAGAACAACATCATTCAGGATCAAAACTCTATTTCAGAAGCACAAATGTGGAAGAAAGTTCTTCAACAAGAATGTTAATGCTGATTGGGTATCTAGAGTGATTGTTGACAAGTTGAAGAATAATTCAGATATGAAATAGAATGAAGTTGTAGCAGATGTAAGATTGAAGTTTACTATAGAAATTACTGGATAAACTATAGCAAGTGGGACTTACCTAATCGTTGTTGGGACCGTATCAATCAGCTCAAGATTGGTCAATGTTGGGACCACGAGAAGGAGATACCACTGTTGGAGAGAGGGACCGCTGTCGAAGGAATTTGATTTTGAAACATGAGATATGTCACTTACTTATGTAATGAATTCCATATATGAAAAGAAAAAAAATTATTTAATCCACCTGTCTTGCCACATAAAAAGCCGTTAGTGGAACTTGACGTTGGAGACTAATTATTCAGACGGAAAATTTTGAAGGGATCAATTCTTGAAGGAAAATATTTGAGGGACTAAAAACGAAATTTGAGATATTTAAAGAGACCAAAAACTTATTTAACCCAAAAAAACTTATACTACTTTTAAAAGATGTCTAGTTTCGAATTTGAAATTTTATAATTTACATACAATATATTCCCCCAAAAAAAATTATTTCTCAAATGTGCTTTAAAATTGACATTTTAAAGCATAGTGTAAAATTGTAAAATTAACATGGCTTTTGGTTTCATTTGATGACAAGTTATTGTTATATTTTAAATGACATAATTATTTCAGGGATCTTTTAAGTTATTTTATTATAATACATTGACTCTTTAAGTTTTTTTTGTAATAATTTGGTGTTTTAATTTTTTTGTTGAATTAGAAACTGATTTTATATTTTTTAGATGTTACTTTATGTATTTAGGATGCTAATATATGCATTTTATTACAATTTTATGTATTTTGAGTGATTGATTTAATCTAAGATGAAAAAGGGATAAAAGGGGATAATTGTGCATACATTTGTTAACTTATTAAAGGACCAAATTGTTACAATCAAATAATTTAAAAGACCTCTGTTATAATTATGTCATTTTAAAATTCACAAGTCATTTTATCAAATGTTATGATTTCAATTACATTAGTAAGTGTCACACGCTTTGAGGTGACGTATGCACGTGATTTTCTAATTTGCTTTTATGATGACTAACCAATTTGAAATTCAGTCACTTTTCTTCTATTTGGATAAATTTATGAAACTTGTTATTTTAATGTGATAACAAGGAGAATGATCATTAATTTTAACTATTATTTTAGTTGGGACAAAATTGCAACAAAGTGAAATGAAGCAAGAAATTGATGGAAAAGAATAGAAATGGGATGCCACAATTTTTATATGAATTAAAAATGATGATGAAGCTTAAGTGAAGATAGCCACAAGAATATAATCGATCTATGCCACAAGATCTAGAGAAACCACTAGGGAACCACATGTTTCTTGACACATGTGTTAAATATTTGCACAAACGTTAGACAAACACAATTTTTGTCTAAACTTTTCCAATTGAGCTTCTTGAACATAAAATAGTGCCTCGACGTCATACAATATAGGTGAATCAGTGATCCCATACATCCGCATCACAATCAATTTGTATTCTTCAAGGACACCATTAAGGATCTAGTAAATTCAATCTTGTTCCAAGATTGAGTCACCAACTGTAAGCAAAGAATTTTGAATAACTTTGATTTGTAGTACATACTTACCAATGGAATGATTCCCTTTCTTTGTTGATTTCAATTCAATTCCTAGTTTTCGAACCCTCGCTTTCATTTTTGCATTGAAGTATCAATGGATTTTATCGTAAATCTAGAATGGGTGTTTGCATGACAACACCTCATGTAACACCGAATCAGGAATTGTACATAACATCTATATGGACAAGGTTTGGTCTTGCACAATCCATAACTCACATTCTTTAAAGATTTTACCTTCTAGAAGATCTGATGAATATGACTCATATTATTGAGATAATTATGGGTTGTTGAGACAATTATGTGTTGTTGAGAGTATAACTCATATTGTTGAGATAATTATGGGTTGTTGAGATAACTATAGGTTATTAAGAGAATAACTCATATTGTTGAGATAATTATGGATAGAGATAATTTTTAGTTGAGGGAAAACTAGCGATTAATGTTTTAGATTAATTAAAACCCCATATATTATATATATGGCTTATAACACTATAATCTAAATACAATGCAATTTCACAAGACTTAAATAAAGTGAACTATAGCTACTCTACAGTTACAAACGTATGTAATTTGGACAAACTACATGAACAAAACTTTTATGTGTTTCTCTCTACTCTGATATGTATTCGCGTTTTTGTTTTAACAATTGGCATCAGAGGCAGGTTTGATGAGATTTTACATTTCTAATAACATGATGAATCATATCATGAACCTCACAACTCTGAATGATGTCTGGAATAAATTGGAAAATCAGTATAATATCCAAGATTCTCATGAACAAATTATTCGCAAAGCAGTGTCTCTATAGCCTGAAGATTCCTGAAGGAAACGATTTTTCAGCCTCATGTTAATTCTTTCAACAACATCCTCGCTGATTTGACACGGCTTGGTGTGAATATTCATGATGAGGATAAAGCCATTATTTTGTTGTGTTCTTTACGAAGCTCTTATGATCACTTGGTGACCACTCTCACATACGAGAAGGAAACAATCATGTTGGATTCTATTTCTTGTACTCTTTTGCAACACACACAATATCGCCAAAGCATATATGAAGGTGGAGGAAGTTTAGGTGAAGGTTTTTCTGTGAATGGAGGTCAGGACCAAGGAAGAGGCAAGGGTAAGGCAATAGGTTCTGGAAAGAAACAGAGGTTCAAGTCTAAGGATAGAAAAACAGCAAAAAGTTATGGTTGCAAGCAAACTGGCCATTGGAAGAGGGGTTGTCTAAATAAATCAGGCAATAATAGTTCAACAAATGTAGTTCGGTCTGATGGTTCATGTAGTAAAGAGGATTTTCTATGTGTTTCATCGGAAAAGTGCATTGATGCATGGATTCTTGATTCAGGGTGCTCCTACCATATGATGTCGCGTTGGGAGTGGTTTAACTCTTTTTAATCAAGTGATTTTGGTTTTGTCTATTTAGGTGATGATAAACTTGTACCGTCACTAAAAATGGGCAAATTAAAATTGATTTGGATGATGGTGGCATCCGCATGTTGAGTGAGGTACGTTATGTTCCAGAATTGAGAAAAAAATTGATTTATCTGGATACTCTTCAAGCGAATGGTTATTCATTCCAGTGTAATAATAGAGACATAATGAGGGTTAGAAAGGGTGCAATGATACTGATGATGACAATGAGGACTTCAGTCAACATTTATAAGTTGTTGGGGGCACGATTATGGTTGATGTAGCATCTATTGAAAGTGATAATGATACAAATAAACTATGGCACATGCATTTGGGTCATCTCAGTTAACATAGAATGATGGAACTACATAAAATAAATTTGTTGAAGGTGTTCGCAGTTGCACAATTGGATTGTGCAAGTATTGTGTTCTTAGGAAACAGTGCAGAGTTCGTTTCAAGACAAGAAAACACAAGACCAATGGAATCTTAGACTATGTCCATTCTGATGTCTAGGGGCCTACAAGGGAGTCCTCCATTGGAGGTTCCAAGTACTTTGTGACATTCACTAATGATTTTTCTTATAAGGTCTGAGTTTATTTTATGAAATATAAATTTGATCTCTTTACCAAGTTTAAACTGTGGAAAGCTCAGGTTGAAACCAGACAGTGAGAAAAATAAAGTATTTGCAATCTGATAATTAAATTGAATACAATAACAAGAACCTCATGCATTTTTGTGAGGAGAATGGAATCTACATGAACTTTTCAGTGAGGAAGATAACACAATAAAATGGTGTTACAGAGAGGATGAACATGACTCTAACAAAGAAGGAAAGGTTCCTTCGATTGAATGTTGGTCTTTCAAAAGGTTTCTGGACAACAACACTCAATTTGACATGTTATCTAGTCAACAGATCACCATGAGTTTCATTGGGTGGAAAATTTGAAGAAGAGGAGTGGACAGGTAACCCCATTGATCTGAGTAATTTGAGGATTTTTTAGTGTCCAACATATGCACATATTTCCAGCGAGGATTGATCTAAACTTGACCCCAAGTCAAAATAATGCATCTTTATTGGTTATAATAAAGGTGTGAAGGGGTACAAGTTATGAGGTCCGATTAAGAGGAAGGTGGTCATAAGTAGAGATGTTGTATTTGATGAGCAGTCGATGTTGAAACAGTCAGATGTGACAATTGTGCTAGATATCGAGGTAGAACATTTCAGTCAAGATAAGATTCAGGTGGACGTTTAGGAGCCACCGGTGAGTCTAAGGCAGGTTATAGCCCAACAATAGGATGAACGAGGCTCAAATTTAGGTGGAGTGCAAAATTTCGGTGGAGTACAAGACTATACACTTGTGCGTGATAGGGAGCCCCGTCATATTACAACTCCATTAAGATATGGATTTGAAGACTTAGCAGCATATGCTCTTCTTACTAGTTCAGGACACCTTTCTATTTTTCAAGAGGCTATGGCTAGTCATGTGGAAGATAAGTGGATAAGTTCTATGGTGGAGGAGATGGAGTCCTTGAAAAAGAATGAGACGTGAGATCTTGTTCAGCTTCCACAGAGAAAAATAGATATTGGTTGTAAGTGGGTGTACAAAAAAAAGTCACTAGTAATAGAAAAAGAAGGAGAAAAGTTCAAGGCTCTCCTAGTTTCAAAGGGGTATTCATAGTAGAAGGGGATTTATTATGATGAAATTTTCAGTTCGGTCGTTAGACACATTTCTATCAAAGCAATATTGGCTCTGGTAGCCAGCAAGGGTGTGTATTTAGAGTAGATGGATGTGAAAACAACTTTCTTCCATGGTAATTTAGATTAGAAAATCTACATGGATTGGCTACAGAAAGTGTGATTATGATTGATGTGTTTATGTGAGGAGCCTTGATAATGGTTATTTTATTTTCTTGTTACTTTATGTTGATGATATGTTGATTGTTTCCAACCATTTGAATAATGTAAATGAGTTGAAGACCAATTTAGTTAAGGAGTTTGATATGAAGGATTTGGGTGTTGCAAAGAAGATACTTATGATGGAAATTCACATGGACATAAGAGCTAATAAATTATGGTTGTCTCAGAAAAGTTATGTTGAACGTGTTTTGAGCAAATTTGATGTGAGCAAAGCAAAGCCTGTGAGTACTCAATTGGAGAATTATTTTAAGCTCTCTTTCAAAAAATATCCGAAGACAGACTCATAGATTGAAGATATGTCTAAGATTCCTTATGCCAATGCAGTTTGTTGTTTGATGTATATTATGGTTTGCACTAGATCGAATTTGGAACAAGCAAATTGTCAAGTGAAGTTGAGATAACTATAGATTGTTGAGATAACTATAGGTTGTTGAGAGAATAACTTATATTATGTAGATAATTATGGAAATAGATAATTGTTTGTTAAGGGAAACTAGGGATTAGGATTTTAGATAAACTAAAACCTCGTATTATATATATGGTTTGTAACACTGTAATCTAAATTCAATGCAATTTCACAAGATTTAAATAAAGGAGGAAATTATAGTTACTCTATAGTCGCAGACGTAGATAATTTGGTCAAATTGCATGAACAAAGCTTTTGTGTGTTTCTCTCTACTCTCATTTGAATTCGTGTTTCTATTCTAAGAAGATCTTGATATATATTGAACTTTAGCAAAATCTGAAAATTCACTACCACTTTGTGCATTATCTATATAAGAATTATTCCCGTAACCTATTGATTTCACACAAGATAATTGTTGTCTTGTAATTTAATTGACAACTTTAGACCAAAACCACGGTTTGAGCTAGAGTTAGAGAAGATCAGAGACACTGTAGTTAAGAAGATCAGAGACACTGAAGCTCTCCCCTTATGTAGTTACATCAGTGCCTCAGTTGTTAGCTACACGTTTATAATTAGTACATGCTAGCATTTACATATTATTACAATCAGCTCATAAGTGATTTACTTGGCTTAACTCTAATATTCAACATTTAATTTTGAAATCAATCTTAAAATATACAAAACACACAATAATAAAAGTTGACGTTGACAAATGGAATGATGAGAGATTATCTAACCAAAATTTGATTAAACAACCAAACAAAATTATACAAATAGATCAATTAATTAATTAGCAAACCAAACCTTCCATATACCACTACTGCTTGGACAACAAAAACACTTGTCGATTGTGGAACTGGATAAATATACAAGAAATGAAAGTGAACAACACTACTTAACAAAACATTATAGCTTCTATTTTAAATTTAATGATCTTCAACCTCCTTTTCTTCTGCAATAGTTTCCAACACTGGAGCATGTGAAGCCTTTTTTAGTGGAATTATAGCTTCTGGTGCAAACTCATCAACAAATGATGCAAAGAACTTAATTTTCTTTGCCATATGGAATTGAAGTAGAGTTGGTGGCAAGAGTGTTGAGAACTATGCGCGTGCGGCTAATCCTTTTATAAGTGCCAACGAACACTAAGAGGAAAATCTTTAATTTTTTGAGTGTAGTGGTTAGATTCGGGGGCTTCACCAAAATTACATAATCTGCTTTTAATATGATAAAGTAATATACTATTAAATTTATTTAATTAATCAAACTAAATCAATTTTAAGATGGTTTATCAAGGAATTAAATATCATTACATCACCTAATTATTACTTATCTTTTAAATAAATATACTGCATAAGAATTAATTAAATATAATGCTCTGTGTATTGGAATCTACATTTATAATACACATATTAAAAGTATATCTTTGGAAACATGAAACTTTTTAGAAAACCTAAAAAATTTGATTTTCCATTTGAAACAATCCCAACCTTTACACTTCCCATGCAATCCGAAATTTTCCTCTATAAAACATGACAATACAAGGCCTAAACACTACATCTACCACCATTTCTTTTATTTTTCACAAATTTTGTTTAATGGTATGCTTCATCTCTGTCTTCCCATGTTTCGATTTTCAAATGTTTCATATGGAAAACTTCTTCCAACTTTTCCTCTTCATCGCAAACTATATCATATATCATATTCATACATTTAATATAGATTTTTATTAAGTTGAGAAATCCAAATGTAAAAGGTTTGTGTTGTAATGGTTTGAGAAGGATAAATATTTGAATTGTATTGTATTTACTTTCCACAAGACTGATATATATTTCTGTTATTGTTTTCTATTTGTTGGTGCACAAGAAAGATAAAAGACAAAAGAAATATTTACTGATAACTTCAAAATAAGGATTTACAATGAATTTACAATAACATACTCCAATAGACTATTTATACACAAAATTAAATCTAAAATATATCTTCTACAAAGATTTAAGAAGATCTAAGATATATATTTTCTAACAAAGATATAAACAATCTAAAAGATATTCCTAAATATAAATTAATATCTAATTAAATCTAAATTAATTCTAACATCATCCCTTAATTTATATTTACCCAAAACTGACAACACCAATTTCATCCCTTAAACCAAGAAATTGATCAGTTTTTGATAGCCTTTGTCAAAACATCTGTCAGATTTTTGAGTGTTACAGTGCACAACCTCTAATATTTTATTCTGAACTTGATTCCTCAGAAAATGATACTTGGTCTCAATATATTTGCTTCTCCCATGCAACACTAGATTCTTGGCAAGATTGATTGCAGACTTGTTATCAGTCATCAGCTTTAGAGATTTATTTACCTCAATCGTCAGATCTTTTAGCAAGTTCAGAATCCACACAGCTTGACATTGGTGCGGTATATTCGCAAGTGTACGAATTGCGTCAAAGTAATATAAAAGATTATCGATCCACAGAGATCAATCGCCAATCTATTGTTTCATATTGTTACGGTGTTTAGCTAAGTCAATATTAAACAGGGAATTGAGCATGCAAGAAAGTAAAGTGCGGCGAAATAAACTTCAGATATAAAAGCAGAGTCGAATGTAATTCACATAGTCAGATGATTTTCGCAATGCTTCGAAATAGAACTACTTATAGGGCAATATTTTCTACTAAATAAAAGAACTAATTTAACAGGACTGTCACTTTCGCGTAATCAGAACCGAGTTTACTCTCTAATCAGACCTTCTTATCGTTACTTATAAAAAGACGCGCATTGCGTTAAAGTAATAAACCTATTTTTAAGAAATAAAGTACTTGACCAAGTTCAAAAGTATTTTGATTTGGAATTTCTAATAAAAAGGGGACCTAACTTTAACTCTATAAACGCGTCCGAAAATAGTTTCAAAATTAATTTCTTTGATAATAAAAATCCCTAACTAACCGGGAAAAGCGCTTTCGCTTCCTTTGATCAGTTAGAACTAATCGAGTTTAACAAAGGGTTGGATGGCTTTCGATCTTACCCAACAACAATAAAGTACAAAAAAAATCGTATTAAAAACCAAAATAGCCCATAAGCATTTCAATTGACACATTATTTGGAATATCGATCTAACTAGATTCCTTACATTCTAGCCTAGTAAGGTTCAGCCTGACATGGGAATGTAAACAGACATGTTAAAATAAATCATACGAGAAAGTAAATAATTTAAAGTGTGGTGCGGGAAATAAACAAAGTAAAAGCAGTGCAGAAAATAAACAAAGTAAAAGTAGGTGCGGAAAATAAACAAAGTAAAAGCAGGTGCGGAAAATAAACAAAGTAAAAGCAGGTGCGAGAAATAAACAAAGTAAAAGCAGGTGCGGGAAATAAACAAAGTAAAAGCAGGTGCGGGAAATATAAATAGAAACATGCTCCAAACGGGGAGGTTTTAAATCTGGTACAAATTGGAAGTAAAATGCGACTGGAAATAAACAGCAGTTGAAAATAAATGTGGCAGGATACACTTCTGCCGAAGTTCTCCAAACTCGATTACACACTCAATCTACGAACTCGATCATAGACTCAATCAACAGTGCAATAATTCCCCGATGTGAAGAATTATCGCTTTACAATGGTAAAATTATATGGCTTAAGTTCGCAACTATGGTTGGATCAAGTTTGCAACTAAGCTTGGGTGAATTGAAATGAAATCGGGAACTTCTATTTATAGAGGATGAAGAATGCAGGAAATCACATGAATGCCCCCTAACTCCTTTTAGGGGGGAAAACATCATCCAAATGTGGCGCCCGCCATGGAGGCCATGGTGCCTGCCATGAGTGTAAATGAAAGGAAGTGGGGAACGTGGCAGTTGAGGTCAGCAGGAGGTGGTCAACGTCATGGCCTGCCATATGGTGGACGCCATGAGTGCAATTTTGACCTAAACTCTTGTTTTTCATCCTATTTTCCTTTATTTCTTCAGGGGAGCTCTGGATAATTGAAATATCTGAAAAGGAAACAAAAGATAGGCATAATACGAGAAAACAATAATAAAAAACCTAAATAACATGTGAAATCAGAGTAAAAAACAAGTGTAAAGTAAGTGTTATCAAATTCTCCCACACTTAAACCTTTGCTTGTCCTCGAGCAAAAACTCTAAATAGATTAAGAATAAAAACTGTGTTAGTGAACAAGTTGGGCTGCAAGGGGCATCTGGAATTAAAACAGGGATGTATTGATAGGTACTGACTGATTCAAACCAAGGATATCATAGTGACACTCTTCCGTAAAATAGACATAAGCTTCGTTCTTTTACGAACCAATCCATATCATGCCACTATGTTTAGGCCTATATTTTTTCCTTTTTTCAAATCCTTTTTCATTCAGACGCAATCACATTAAGCCCGTTATTCGTACATGCTCATAGTAAAGTGACCGGGTAGTGATTCTGATTATAAAACGCAAGGCTCTGGTTCAAAAAGTTGGTGTAACCCCTTTTATTGACCCATTTATAGTTGCGAGGGATCGGATCATAATCCTCCCTACCAAGTTCAGTACCAGATACCTCTGAACCAACTAAAGATGGGTAAAAAAATTTCTTTTTTCTTTTTCTTCTTCTTTTGCTTTTGCTTTTGCTTTATTTTTCAACATACAACTTTTGTTGAGTTAAATGACTTTGTGAGGGTCACCTATCCCGGGGTTGTAGTTTATAATAAGAACATAGCATATAGATCATTCACTTCTCTTCGGTCCCTACGTAGAGCATGCTTAGACCGGAGTTGACTGCTAGGATAAACTATTCAAGGATTTAAGAATGAAAATTTTAAGGCCACGACATAGGGGGTATCGGGATCGAATTCCTAAATTTATGAAGCTTAAGGTGTAAAAACGATGTCGATGCTTCAAAAGGGCTTTCCCAAGTCATACTACATCCTATCTCAACCAGGTCTTATAGCCCAACTAAGTTCAAAGCAGTGTTTTTCTTAGGGAAAAAATTCGGTTAGGCTCAAGAAATGGGGGAGTGGATATACACTAGACCATAAAGATATAGATGACTCGTCAAACACATGTATTATTTTGAAAATAAAGTAAACAAGCAAACTAAAGCAAATAAAGAAGTAAAATAACGAGAAGGAAAATGCAGGAAAGGAAAAATAAAGCGAGAAAAAAATAAAGCGAGAAAAATAAAGCGAGTAAATCTCCTCCCACACTTAAATCTAACATTGTCCCCAATGTTACGAAATAAGATAAGGAAAGAGTCACCTGGTAAAGTACTAAGGCTGTCTAGGTCCCTCGTCATCCTGCGGTGAATATCTAGGATGACGGGATCGGCTGCAACGACGACTGCTCTAAGAAGCCTCGAACTGGTCGAATCTGGCGGATAAGACAATCTATGAACTTTGAATCTCGCGAAGGTTGCCTAAAAGGGAACCTTGAGTGGCCTCCATGAGGGAGGAGTGCCTCTGAAACTGGGCTTGTTGCCTATGTTGCTCGTGGGATATCGCCAATTGAGATTCCATAAGACTTTGAAAAGAGCGGTTTGTCTGCTGTCGTGATGCCTCCATAAAACTCATGTTATCTGCCAGTTGTTGTTGGATGGCAGAAAGTAAACCATCTCTTCTCTCCTCCCAGGCTAGATGGTCACGCCACATCTCTTCAGTGATGTAGAAGCCAGGAGCCGTACCTGAAAAAGTGTTAGAAGTAGAAGGTGCAATGTGTGCGGGTGAAGCATGGTGGGGGGACACAGGTGGGGCATGAGGTTCATCCTTCTGCTCGTATTCTTCATCAGTCTCGTGTCCGTCCCCAAGTGGAACATTAGAAGGTAATAGATCCGTAAAAGGTGGAGCATCTAGATCGTAGGTCCAGTTCCTCGCAATTCATATATCAGTACGTCTAGTGCAAGGCAGAATAATTGATGGGATAGCGACACCCCGAACCATAAGTTCAAAGCCCCCCGTTCTCCTCACCTTGCACAATTTCATATCTTTTAGAAATTTCAAATTAATTGTGCGAGGAGGCAGGGGTGCTAGGGTAGCTATCTCAGTGTCGAGGTGCAGAGCTCTAGCAATAGATGTAACTAGTCCTCCAAAAGCTATGGTCCATGTGTGTCTCAGGACAACAATCATGTGAGCAATCATAAACGGGACTGAATTAATTCTTCTATTAGTGAGACTACCTTGCAAAAATAGAAGTTATCTAGCATTTACCTTGTTTGGATTCTCCCGGCCAAAAATAGTACAGGCGAGCATATATCGAAAAATTTGAATAGTCGGGTTATGGATCAATAATGCTAAAATTCCTTCAAAAGAATTTATAGAAGATTTTGACAATTGACGCCAGAAGGAAAATGCATCAATGGACCATTCAGAATCTAAAGGGGTCTCACAAATAGCACTATCACCATGAGGAATACCCAACATAGTTGCTAGTTCGTTGGTGTTATATTCATATTCAACATTAAACAAACGGAATTTAACCATACCGACGGTACTAGTAGTGTCGGGGTGAACCAAATAAATTAGGGAACTTAAGAATTCCCGAGTTAGCCTCTCAAAGGTGGGCTCTTTTCTAGTAAAAATCTCGTGCAATCCTAGGATGTCAGCTAAATGAAAAAAACTATGATAAAGTCCTAAAGTATACAGACAGTCTTCATCGACATACCTGGTTGAGACAATTTCTCGTCCTTGAAATTTTTCAAGGATTTTCCGTTGTCGGTCTCTGGGTTTGCCTTCACGAAGAACGTATCCGTTGAACTCCATTGTTGCTCCTTTGGAAGAAAATTGAAAAAAAAAAGGGTTTCAAAATGGCTGTTGGAGATTGGGAGGAGGAAGTTTGAATTTTTATGAAGGTTAGAAAAATGGATGTTGGAGTGGTTAATGGGGTAGTAGGTGGTTGATAAAATGAGAGTTTTTGGGTGGTTTTGGGGTTGAAAATGGAGAAAGTGGGAGGTTTTTAAAAATCTGCCCGTTATAGTCCCAGACCCCATGGAGGGCGCCATGGTCTTGGTGGCGAGCGCCATGCTTGGAATTTGGGCTGGGCTCAAATTTCTTTGTTTTATTGGTTTGGGCTTCTTATTCTAATTTCTTCTCGTAGGTGCAAACATCAATTCTTCATTTGGTGCTTCCAAGGATTGGTGTATTGAATTTTTTTTCTTTTATGTTTATAACTTGAAAATAATAAACTCATAAAAATAAAATAAACAATTAATTAAAGAGAAAAGAAAAAATGATAAAATAGAAATATACTTAATTATGATAAGTCACGAAGAAAAAAAAGTAGAATGCAAGAGGTAGGCATAAAAATAGATAAGTCTAAAAAAGGAAACAACATGATAAAAGAAACAACAAAACATCAAAATAGTGCAGATATGAATCAAGATCATCAAGGAGTAGTATGGTCCTTGGTCGACTCAGAACCATGAGTTGCCGCTAACTTACTGCAAAGATCATCAATTTCCTGTTGTAGGAGGTCTGCCTCAGTAGAGTGAGTATCATCAGAAACTATAACCTGAAGAGAGAGTTCTTCAACTGTCTGACGTAGTTGGGCTACCTCTCTATGTAGCTCAGCAACCTGTGTGTAGATGTCGGGTTACTGCAAAGAGAAATTATTAGAGAATACAATGGTCCTATCTGGCGGTGGACATGGATGATACTCAGGTACCGGAGGTGATTTTTGCTCGTCCACGGTCTCTCCAAGACCTTCTAAGGCATATGTCCAATTGGCAGGGTTATAGACATTGGTCATCATGGGATCAGACAAGGTAAAATAGTGAATGCTTTCATTATCAATCAGGAGTCTATACTGGTTGGGATTAAAGTAGACTCTTCTCATCATCCCACGATCCAAACAGAAATCAATGTGCATTGTAGTATATCCATAGTAGGAGGTAAGGTGAGATAACTTACTTGTATGACCCAAAGCAGAAGAAATCCGAGTCATTGTCCCTCCCACATGGAGGATACCTTCAGCAGACTTAGAAGTCATCATGAGATTCCACAGCAGAAAATTTCCACAGGCTACAGGGTGAGACTGGGTTGTACAGTAGAGGAAAAAGATCTCCTCCTCGCTAACATGGGTATCAGTGTCGGCCTTCCTTAGGAAAGTGTGAGCAATAACCATCTGAAAATACCTGAAAGTGGGGTTGTGAATAATAGGGGATAGCTGAGTGGAAGGATCAAGGCTCCCTCCAGCAGTAATATCTCTCCAGAATTTATCTATGTCCCTAGTCATGAAATAGCCAACTGGTAGCTCAGGTATAACATCGGGTATGGTCTGGAAGCCTAGCAAGTCGCCAAACTCCCTCTGGGTAAAACAGTATTCTATCCTGAATAGTCTGAAAGTGAGATATCCATCCTGGCCATTATAGGGCTCAAACTCGAATGAACTGAGGAATTATAAGGTGAGGTTCTTGTAGGTGACATTTAGGTCATGTGCATACTCGTCCCACTTTAGATGGTTGCATAGATACTTGATACTTGCTTCAAAGCCAAGAGCTTCCATCCAAATCTGGTCTTGATATCTGGTTGGTGCCATGGGCCGCTGTGAAAGGACCACGCAATGTTGTCTCCGAGTCTCATCTCGGAAGGAAACATGCATGTCATCGAAATGCTCCATCCTGAAAATGTAGTTAGAAAAGACGGCTAGCAGGTGATGCCTGAAATCATAAATTTTTCAACTGTTAGTATAAAGGTAAAAATAAAATTTGATAAAGTAAAAAGTAAATAAATGCAAAAAATAAAAATAAACTCATGGGTTGCCTCCCATGCAGTGCTTGTTTAACGTCGTTAGCTTGACGAGTAAACTTCATATATCAGAAACTGGTACTGGTGGATCAACCAGAGTGTGGCTGGAGTAGTTGGTGGTAATGTCACCTCCTTCGTAGTGCTTCAACCTCTGCCCATTGACGATGAATGGGCTACAAGAATTGTTCTTGATCTCGACTACTCCATATCTTAGGATTCTAGAGACCTCAAAAGGACCAGTCCATCTTGAACGTAGCTTTCCAGGAAAAAGTCGCAACCTGGAATTGAAAAGGAGAACAAGGTCTCCTATATTAAAATCTTTCTTTAAAATTCTTCTGCCATGCCAAGTTTTGGTTCTTTCTTTATATATTATAGCATTCTCATAGGCAGACTGGCGGAATTCCTCCAATTTATGAATGTCAAGGATGCGCTTTTCACCAGCAGTCAAATATTCCAAATTCAGGGTCTTAATGGCCCAATAGGCTTTATGCTCTAACTCTAAGGGTAAATGATAAGATTTTCCATAGACTAATTGGTAAGGGGTTGTTTCAATAGGGGTTTTAAAAGCTGTTATGTAGGCCCATAGTGCTTCATGTAGCTTCTGGGACCAATCTTTTCTGGAAATTGAAACGGTTTTTTCTAAGATTTGTTTAATCTCCTTGTTAGACACTTCTACTTCGCCGTTAGTCTGTGGATGATAAGGTGTTGCTACTTTGTGCTTTACTCCATACTTACTCAGGAGCTTATCAAAGATTCTGGATATGAAATGTGATCCTCCATCACTTATAACGAGACAGGGTGTTCCAAACCTCAGAAAAATGATATTTTAAAATAACTTGACTACCACTCTTGTGTCGTTTGTGGGTGATGCAATAGCCTCAATCCATTTAGACACGTATTCCACAACTACCAAAATGTACCTATTTCCCATTGAAGGTGGAAATGGTCCCATAAAGTCTATACCCCAAACATCAAAGAGTTCAACTTCCTGGATATTCCTCATTGGCATCTCGTCACGTCTTGATATGTTCCCGGTGCGTTGGCATCGGTCGCACTTGACAATGTAGGCATGAACATCGCGCCATAAAGCTGGCCAATAGAGGCCTGCTTGAAGAATCTTGGCGTGCGCTTTAGATATACATGCATGTCCACCATAAGGTGCAGAATGACAGTGTCTGATGATGTCTTCTATTTCCTCTTCTGGGACGCAACGCCTGAAAATATTATTTATTCCTCTCTTGAATAGGAGTGGTTCATCCCAGTAGAAATGTTTAACATCTTTGAAGAACTTCTTTTTCTGTTGGTAATTTAGATCAAGGGTATGATATCTACAGCTAGGTAGTTTACAAAATCAGCGTACCAAGGTACGCTCTTCATTACTGAAATTTTTTCAAAATCTTTATCTCTGTAAGGCTTGAAATCATCAGTCTTAGCTATAAGTCTGTCATAGGTGAAATCATCATTTATAGGCAATAAGTCAGGTTTTAAGTGTTCTAATCTAGAGAGGTGGTCAGCGACAATATTCTCTGTGCCTTTCTTATCCTTAATGTCTAGATCAAACTCTTGGAGTAATAGGATCCATCTAAGTAATCTAGTTTTAGCATCCTTTTTATTTAATAGATAACGTATGCCAGCATGATCAGTGTAAACAATGATCTTTGCTCCAACTAGGTAGGACCTAAACTTATCTATCACAAAAATTACTGCCAGTAATTCTTTCTCTGTTGTTGCATAGTTAAGCTGGGTGGTATCTAGGGTTCTACTAGCATAATATATAACATGTAATTTCTTGTATTTTCGTTGTCCTAGAACAGCACCAACTGCATAATTTCTGGCATCACACATGATTTCAAAAGGTTGTGTCCAATCTGGGGGTTGCATGATCGGAGCTGAAATCAGTGCTTGTTTCAAAAATTTAAAAGCTTCGAGACATTTCTCGTTAAAAACAAATTCAACGTCCTTCATTAGAATATTAGTCAAAGGTTTTGTTATTCTAGAGAAGTCTTTAATAAAACACCGATAAAAACCAGCATGTCCAAGAAAACTTCTAATCTCCCTAATGGTTTTAGGTGGGCTGAGGTTTTCTATAACTTCAATTTTGGCTCTATCGACCTCAATGCCTCTTTCGGAGACAATGTGTCCTAATACTAAACCTTTATTAACCATAAAATGGCATTTTTCCCAGTTTAGCACTAGGTTCACCTCTACGCATCTTTCAAGGATTTTTTCAAGGTTGGAGAGACAATCTTTAAAATTGAATCCACACACCGAGAAACCGTCCATGAAAACTTCCATTATTCCATCTAGGTAATCTGCAAATATAGATATCATACAACATTGAAAAGTGGCAGGGGCATTACAGAGTCTGAAGGGCATTCGTCTATAGGCGAACGTTCCATAAGGACAAGTGAAGGTTGTTTTCTCTTGATCCTCAGGGTGAATAGGTATTTGGAAAAATCCTGAGTATCCATCTAGATAACAAAAGTGCGAGTGTCTAGCTAGACGTTCGAGCATTTGATCTATAAATGGAAGAGGGAAATGATCCTTTCTGGTTACTTTGTTTAATTTTCTATAATCTATACACATACGCCAACCTCCTTCTGTTCGTTTAGCAATATGCACACCTTTCTCATTTTCTATGACTGTGAGGCCTCCTTTCTTTGGAACCACATGCACAGGGCTCACCCAATTACTATATGATATTTGGTAAATTATACCAGCCTCTAGTAACTTAAGAACTTCTCTTTTAACAACATCGCTGATTATAGGGTTTATTCTTCTTTGATGTTCTCTTGAGGGTTTTGAGTTTTCCTCTAACAAGATCTGGTGCATGCACACTGATAGACTTATTCCTTTTAAATCGAAGATGTTATACCCTAAAGCTGAGGGATATTTTCGTAAGATCTCTAAGAGTTAAGTTGTCTCGTCTTGACTTAAAAGAGCATTAACTATAACATGACGATTCATCTCTTTATCTAAGAATTTGTATTTGAGGTTCTTGGGAAGTTCCTTCAGTTCTAAAGATGGTTTCAAAGGGCAAGGCATGGGATCAGGAGTAAGCGATAAACATTCATAGAGGTCGTCATCGATGTAAGGTTCTAAAATTTTAAATCCATCGTCCTCCATAATAGGGGTCGAAGGTAACTTGATATTTTTGTTAGATTCCTCTCGCTTAAATTCCAATATACACTCGTCAATGATGTCGATGGCATAAGAGGCATCTCCTATGACTGGCGCTATTAAGAACTTTGAAAGAATAAATTCTATATTTTCATCACCCAACTCAAATGTTAATTTTCCTTTCTTAACGTCAATTATGGCTCCGGCTGTTGATAGGAATGGTCCACCTAAGAGGATTGGGATTTCTTTGTCTTCTTTAATATCCATAACCACGAAATCAGTTGGGATATATAGTTGACCGATCTTAACTAGTATGTCTTCAAGTATGCATATAGGATGCTTAACTGATCTATCAGCCAGCTAGAGAGACATTTTAGTCGGCTGCAATTCTCCTAAGTTTAACCTTCTACAAACTGCTAAAGGCATAAGGCTGACGCTAGCTCCTAGATCTAAGAAGGCTTTGTCAATAGTATGATTTCCTAAGATACAAGGAATGGAAAAACTTCTTGGATTCTTTTCTTTCTTGGCAAGTTTATTTTCTGAAATAAAATTGCATTCGATAGGTTTGGGATCATCAAGTCTACGCTTGTTGGTCAGGATGTCTTTTAGGAATTTAGCATAAGATGGCATCTGAGTGATGGCTTCGGTGAAAGGAATCTCTACATGGAGTTTTTCTATAACTTTAACGAATCTCTGGTATTGATTGTTAAGTTTGGTTTGTTTAAGTCTTTACGGAAATGGTACATTATGGAATTCCCCAGAGAGATCAATAATAGTGATAACTTCCTGATATCTAGAACACCAATGGACATATGTGTGATACGGTGGGAAGAATTGACTGTTTTTGGAATGCTGGTTTGCGTTTTGCGTTTGTATTCGCAAAATGTCGCGGTAAGCAAGAGTCTCCACCGAATTTTATTTATCCAACAAGGAAAGGAAAAAAGCACAGAAAAATTCCTTTTTTCGAGATATTTCTCGGGTTCGGGGGGTAGATTATAGAAAAGGAAGGTATTAGCACCCTTTCTATCCGTGGTTATCCACGGGCTCTTAGGTACTTGCTTAACTGTTTTAAAAATTGTTTTCTTTGTGCTTGTGGGTTTGAAAAAAATTTTGTTTTGAAACTTCGATTTAACTCTTGCTTCTGTCCTCAAGAGTGTAATGAAGTGTTTTGAAAACTTTGTTCGAAAAGGAGTGTAAGTGTGAAAAAGGTTTTTTTTTTGAAAGAGCAAGTATCTAAGAACCATATACCTACTCAAAAAAAGAATCGTTCTATGCTAATGTCCTTTAGACAATGCCATCTCACTATTAGTGAGTGGGCAGCACCGTCGTTGGAGTTTGAGGGTCAATTCGAATGAGGGACATACAGTCACTAAAGCAATGTTAGGACGCCTTAGCGATAACCCTAATGTCTTAGATCATTTGTTTGAGGCAACAATATTCGAGGCAACCATTTCGAGGCGACTATGATCTTTTAGACAAGAGGACGACCTATAAAGCGACCTATACTCAATGACCGTGTACAAAGGCAACCAACTGGGAGTGTACCCTAGGAGTGCGCATGTGCTAGTGTGTCGTTTTCAGTTATTTTTATCTTCGTACATGTTAAAGGTGGTCTAATATGATTTTAAGATTAACATTCAGTCTTGTCATGCAACCCTATTATCAAACATCTAGCAGCTATAATTTGCAGAAATAAAATGCGAAATTTAAATTACAAGGCGTCGGGTATTTACATCGCCAAAGACAAAACCCTTTGAAAAATAAATTAAAGCGATAAAAATAATTAAATATCCTATTTAACTATTACAATCCGGAAGCAGATACATTAATATGATAAAAATCAATACAATGCGTGGGAAATTAAATCGAGTGCGAAATTAGGGTTTTGACCCTTTGAAAGAAAATTGCTTTTTTTTGTTGTTTTTATTTTAAGAAAAGAAACTAATCCTAAATTAAATAACTAAATTAAATTAATGAATTAATTAAATGAAAAATAAATTATTTTTGGAGTTTTGATTATTTAAGAAAATAAAATAATAATAATTAAATTAATAGTTAAAACCTAGTTAAGTCTAATTAATTTTATTTATTTTACAAAATGAATTAAAGTTTTCTAATTAAAAACCTAATTAATTAATAATTTTATTAAGAAAAATAAAAGTTTAAAGTTTGATTGAATAAAAAATATTTTTGTGACTTTATTTGATAAAAAAAGAATTTTATGATTGGTTAGAAAATTAAATAAAACAATTAAAGTAACTAAACAAAAATAAATAAAAGAGTGGAAGGATTGGGCCTGTTTTGAGGTGTTAATAGCAATTCTGTAGGCCCAACAATGCTGGCCCTTTTGACTTTTTTGGATCTGGTACACACGCATTGACCAACGCTTTGGTGGACCTTCAACGCTTGGCCACCAGATCTGGCCCTTTGGCGCTTGGATAGTGAGGGAGCATGGTATAGTCCAAACCTGAGCGTGCATGCAATCACCTGAAAAATAATAATATTGAGAAAGAGGGGGACCTGGGATTCGAACCCAGGTCCTGAAGGAGAATGCTTTGCCAAGGTTACCATTGAGCCACGCTGCTTTAGTTGTTAGTATAATAAGTATCAATAATAATATAACAAAACAATTCCAATGCCAGAAAAAACAAAAAAAGAAGGCACGCTTGGTTTGAATGGCCCAATGGACGGAGGACACCTCATCGTCCCTGTCCTCAAACCCCTGTAAAAATTACCTACGGATTTTCATCCGCAGCAAAAATCGCAGCCTTGTTCTAAAATCTCCCTCAGGCCATATAAATACATTCCAAGAACATGGTTCAATTCGTCATGACCTTCTGATCACGACCATGTTCTTCTTATGGGCCAATTGTACCTGAAACAGAAAGCCCCAAAAAAACTCCAAGAACCCTAACTATGGTGATTCTTGTTTCAGATCATATAAACGAAATTCATTAATGCCAAAAGCTTGCAAATGTTCTTATGATCACAAATATGCAACTATTTTGTTCAATGGATGCCAGGATAATGCAAATCGAAATCAAGAATATGGTTATGTCGCGTGAGACTTACAATGCACTAGGGAGTCTGAAAATGCGTGGCTTGGATCGTAACAGCTTCTGGAGATGGCCAGCAATTGATTGAGACAACTCTCGCATCCTGAAACTGCCTCTAACCTGGATTTTGATCTCCAACTTTTTTGTGATTTTTTCCACTTTTGTTCTGCTTCTACCAATGTTCGCCAACCCTTATTTCGCGTCCTTCAACTTGCTTATGTATTGTGCTTTGTATTAGGTTTACAAACTTGGTCCAAATCTCTCCATATCAATGCTCATGAATTTGATTTGATTCCACCATTAAAACTTTCCAAACTTGCTTGATTTCAATCTTTTTTGCACACATTTGATTTGATACGAATTTGATGATAATAATTGCTGTATTTGGAGCCTGAAATAGCCAAAAGATCATGTGTTATCAAAGCTTTAGATTTTATATGATTTTATTTGATTTAAAATAAATTAATTCAAATAAAAATAAAATCAAATAGTAAAAATGAGATATGGGCACATAGCTGGAGCTAGGGTACGTGGGCTAAAATGCAAACTCAAAACAAGTGAAAAAGAATGGGCCCATTTGGCAAAATTTGAAGTTTTGGGGATAGTTGACTTTTGGCAATTTTACAAAAAGGTCCAACTTCAACAATGCATAACTTCTTCAATTTTGAACTTTTGGAGGTGTTCTTGGACTTTTTAGAAAGCATGATATGTCCTCGAATCAACCCTTTTGGTATCATATCATTTTGATATTCCATTCTCAAGTTATAAGTTTTGACAAAAAAGGTGTTTTTGTTGACTTTCAAAAATGACCTATAATGTCCAAATTAATAACTTCTTGTGAGTTCATTTTTTGATCTTGGGGTATGAAGATGTATTGTGGGAAATTGCATCATCTTCAAAATGAGATTTGGATGGGTCATTTCTCATAAAGTATGAGAAAGTTATGCTTAGTCAAAGTTGAGTTGACTTTTCCTACAAAACCCTAATTTAGCAACTTTTGAGTCTTGATGAATTTTGAGCAATCCTTGATGAATCATGATCAACCCTTGATCAAATGATGAAATATCCTTAAAAATGAGAATGTTGACAAAAAATCTTGAAGTTTGACTGTATATAGGTCACAATTGACTTTTGCCCTAGCACAGTCGATTTTTGGACCTTTGAGCAATTGACTTAGCAAACTTCCTCTGCAAGGCTTGAAACTTGACATGGATGATCTTGAGAACATATTAGGACATTGGGGAGCACTTGAGGTCATTTGGACTCCAGGATCTTGATGCAACACAAAACCCTAATTTGGGGTAGACTGCCTTAGGAGATAGCTTGTCTGACCAACTCTTGAGCAACCTTGAGCCACTTGGAGATTTTTCTTGCAATGTCTTGAGAAATATGGGAGGGAAAATTTTAGGGTACAACAATATGCATGAGTGAGTGACATCAATCTTTGAGACCACCTCAAACCTTGTTTGTTCTTTATCACTGATCGGGATAGGTGCGAAATAAACGACTTGGACAGTAGAGGTATGTAACATATAAGAGTTCCCCGTTTCTTCATAGTACGAGTGTGGAGGGAATGCAGGACATCTTCAATAAAAGTAGGCACCAGATTATGGGTGAGAAATATCTTGCTGGAACTCACATCTATGAATTGGTCCAGATTAGGGAATAGTACCAACCCATAGAGGGCGCCATGGTCTTGGTGGCGAGCGCCATGCTTGGAATTCGGGCTGGGCTCAAATTTCTTTGTTTTGTTGGTTTGGGCTTCTTATTCTAATTTATTCTCGTAAGCGCAAACATCAATTCTTCATTTGGTGCTTCCAAGGATTGGTGTATTGAATTTTTTTTCTTTTATGTTTATAACTTGAAAATAATAAACTCATAAAAATAAAATAAACAATTAATTAGAGAGAAAAGAAAAAATGATAAAATAGAAATATACTTAATTATGATAAGTCACGAAGAAAAAAAAGTAGAATGCAAGAGTTAGGCATAAAAATAGATAAGTCTAAAAAAGGAAACAACATGATAAAAGAAACAACAAAACAGCAAAATAGTGCAGATATGAATCAAGATCATCAAGGAGTAGTAGGGTCCTTGGTCGACTCAGAACCATGAGTTGCCGCTAACTTACTGCAAAGATCATCAATTTCCTGTTGTAGGAGGTCTGCCTCAGTAGAGTGAGTATTATCAGAAACTATAACCTGAAGAGAGAGTTCTTCAACTGTCTGACGAAGTTGGGCTACCTCTCTATGCAGCTCAGCAACCTGTGTGTAGATGTCGGGTTGCTGCAAAGAGAAATTATTAGAGAATACAATGGTCCTATCTGGCGGTGGACATGGATGATACTCAGGTACCGGAGGTGATTTTTGCTCATCCACGGTCTCTCCAAGACCTTCTAAGGCATATGTCCAATTGGCAGGGTTATGGACATTGGTCATCATGGGATCAGACAAGGTAAAATAGTGAATGCTTTCATTATCAATCAGGAGTCTATACTGGTTGGGATTAAAGTAGACTCTTCTCATCATCCCACGATCCAAACAGAAATCAATGTCCATTGTAGTATATCCATAGTAGGAGGTAAGGTGAGATAACTTACTTGTATGACCCAAAGCAGAAGCAATCTGAGTCATTGTCCCTCCCACATGGAGGATACCTTCAGCAGACTTAGAAGTCATCATGAGATTCCACAGCAGAAAATTTCCACAGGCTACAGGGTGACACTGGGTTGTACAGTAGAGGAAAAAGATCTCCTCGCTAACATGGGTATCAGTGTCGGCCTTCCCTAGGAAAGTGTGATCAATAACCATCTGAAAATACCTGAAAGTGGGGTTGTGAATAATAGGGGATAGCTGAGTGGAAGGATCAAGGCTCCCTCCAGCAGTAATATCTCTCCAGAATTTCTCTATGTCCCTAGTCATGAAATAGCCAACTGGTAGCTCAAGTATAACATCGGGTGTGGTCTGGAAGCCTAGCAAGTCGCCAAACTCCCTCTGGGTAAAACAGTATTCTATCCTGAATAGTCTGAAAGTGAGATATCCATCCTGGCCATTATAGGGCTCAAACTCGAATGAACTGAGGAATTATAAGGTGAGGTTCCTGTAGGTCACATTTAGGTCATGTGCATACTCGTCCCAATTTAGCTGGTTGCATAGATACTTGATACTTGCTTCAAAGCCAAGAGCTTCCATGCAAATCTGGTCTTGATATCTGGTTGGTGCCATGGGCCGCTGTGAAAGGACCGCACAATGTTGTCTCCGAGTCTCATCTCGGAAGGAAACATGCATGTCATCGAAATGCTCCATCCTGAAAAATGTAGTTAGCAAAGACAGCTAGCAGGTGATGCCTGAAATCATAAATTTTTCAACTGTTAGTATAAAGGTAAAAATAAAATTTGATAAAGTAAAAAGTAAATAAATGCAAAAAATAAAAATAAACCCATGGGTTGCCTCCCATACAGTGCTTGTGTAACGTCGTTAGCTTGACGAGTAAACTTCATATATCGGAAACTGGTACTGGTGGATCAACCAGAGTGTGGCTAGAGTAGTTGGTGGTAATGTCACCTCCTTCGTAGTGCTTCAACCTCTGCCCATTGACGATGAATGGGCTACAAGAATTGTTCTTGATCTCGACTACTCCAGATCTTAGGATTCTAGAGACCTCAAAAGGACCAGTCCATCTTGAACGTAGCTTGCCAGGAAAAAGTCGCAACCTGGAATTGAAAAGGAGAACAAGGTCTCCTATATTAAAATCTTTCTTTACAATTCTTCTGTCATGCCAAGTTTTGGTTCTTTCTTTATATATTATAGCATTCTCATAGGCAGACTGGCGGAATTCTTCCAATTTATGAATGTCAAGGATGCGCTTTTCACCAGCAGTCAAATATTCCAAATTCAGGGTCTTAATGGCCCAATAGGCTTTATGCTCTAACTCTAAGGGTAAATGATAAGATTTTCCATAGAATAATTGGTAAGGGGTTGTTCCAATAGGGGTTTTAAAAGCTGTTCTGTAGGCCCATAGTGCTTCATGTAGCTTCTGGGACCAATCTTTTCTGGAAATTGAAACGGTTTTTTCTAAGATTTGTTTAATCTCTCTGTTAGACACTTTTACTTCGCCGTTAGTCTGTGGATGATAAGGTGTTGCTACTTTGTGCTTTACTCCATACTTACTCAGGAGCTTATCAAAGATTCTGGATATGAAATGTGATCCTCCATCACTTATAACGAGACAGGGTGTTCCAAACCTCGGAAAAATGATATTTTAAAATAACTTGACTACCACTCTTGTGTCGTTTGTGGGTGATGCAATAGCCTCAATCCATTTAGACACGTATTCCACAACTACCAAAATGTACCTATTTCCCATTGAAGGTGGAAATGGTCCCATAAAGTCTATACCCCAAACATCAAAGAGTTCAACTTCCTGGATATTCCTCATTGGCATCTCGTCATGTCTTGATATGTTCCTGGTGCGTTGGCATCGGTCGCACTTGACAATGTAGGCATGAACATCACGCTATAAAGTTGGCCAATAGAGGCCTGCTTGAAGAATCTTGGCGTGCGTTTTAGATATACATGCATGTCCACCATAAGGTGCAGAATGACAGTGTCTGATGATGTCTTCTATTTCCTCTTCTGGGACGCAACGCCTGAAAATATTATTTATCCTCTCTTGAATAAGAGTGGTTCATCCCAGTAGAAATGTTTAACATCTTTGAAGAACTTCTTTTTCTGTTGATAATTTAGATCAGGGGTATGATATCTACAGCTAGGTAGTTTACAAAATCAGCGTACCAAGGTACGCTCTTCATTACTGAAATTTTTTCAAAATCTTTATCTCTGTAAGGCTTGAAATCATCAGTCTTAGCTATAAGTCTGTCATAGGTGAAATCATCATTTATAGGCAATAAGTCAGGTTTTAAGTGTTCTAATCTAGAGAGGTGGTCAGCGACAATATTCTTTGTGCCTTTCTTATCCTTAATGTCTAAATCAAACTCTTGGAGTAACAGGATCCATCTAAGTAATCTAGGTTTAGCATCCTTTTTATTTAATAGATAACGTATGCCAGCATGATCAGTGTAAACAATGATCTTTGCTCCAACTAGGTAGGACCTAAACTTATCTATCACAAAAATTACTGCCAGTAATTATTTCTCTGTTGTTGCATAGTTAAGCTGGGTGGTATCTAGGGTTCTACTAGCATAATATATAACATGTAATTTCTTGTATTTTTGTTGTCCTAGAACAGCACCAACTGCATAATCGCTGGCATCGCACATGATTTCAAAAGGTTGTGTCCAATCTGGGGGTTGCATGATCGGAGCTGAAATCAGTGCTTGTTTCAAAAATTGAAAAGCTTCGAGACATTTCTCGTCAAAAACAAATTCAACGTCCTTCATTAGAATATTAGTCAAAGGTTTTGTTATTCTAGAGAAGTCTTTAATAAAACACCGATAAAAACCAGCATGTCCAAGAAAACTTCTAATCTCCCTAATGGTTTTAGGTGGGCTGAGGTTTTCTATAACTTCAATTTTGGCTCTATCAACCTCAATGCCTCTTTCGGAGACAATGTGTCCTAATACTAAACCTTCATTAACAATAAAATGGCATTTTCCCCAGTTTAGCACTAGGTTCACCTCTACGCATCTTTCAAGGATTTTTTCGAGGTTGGAGAGACAATCTTTAAAATTGAATCCACACACCGAGAAACCGTCCATGAAAACTTCCATTATTCCATCTAGGTAATCTGCAAATATAGACATCATACAACATTGAAAAGTGGCAGGGGCATTACAGAGTCTGAAGGGCATTCGTCTATAGGCGAACATTCCATAAGGACAAGTGAAGGTTGTTTTCTCTTGATCCTTAGGGTGAATAGGTATTTGGAAAAATCCTGAGTATCCATCTAGATAACAAAAGTGCGAGTGTCTGGCTAGACGTTCGAGCATTTGATCTATAAATGGAAGAGGGAAATGATCCTTTCTGGTTACTTTGTTTAATTTTCTATAATCTATACACATACGCCAACCTCCTTCTGTTCGTTTAGCAATATGCACACCTTTCTCATTTTCTATGACTGTGATGCCTCCTTTCTTTGGAACCACGTGCACAGGGCTCACCCAATTACTATATGATATTTGGTAAATTATACCAGCCTCTAGTAACTTAAGAACTTCTCTTTTAACAACATCGCTCATTATAGGGTTTATTCTTCTTTGATGTTCTCTTGAGGGTTTTGAGTTTTCCTCTAACAAGATCTGGTGCATGCACATCGATAGACTTATTCCTTTTAAATCGGAGATGTTATATCCTAAAGCTGAGGGATATTTTCGTAAGATCTCTAAGAGTTAAGTTGTCTCGTCTTGACTTAAAAGAGCGTTAACTATAACATGACGATTCATCTCTTTATCTAAGAATTCGTATCTGAGGTTCTTGGGAAGTTCCTTCAGTTATAAAGATGGTTTCAAAGGGCAAGGCATGGGATCAGGAGTAAGCGATAAACATTCATAGAGGTCGTCATCGATGTAAGGTTCTAAAATTTTAAATCCATTGTCCTCCATAATGGGGGTCGAAGGTAACTTGATATTTTTGTTAGATTACTCTCGCTTAAATTCCAATATACACTCGTCAATGACGTCGATGGCATAAGAGGCATCTCCTATGACTGGTGCTATTAAGAACTTTGAAAGAATAAATTGTGTTAATTTTCCTTTCTTAATGTCAATTATGGCTCCGACTGTTGATAGGAATGGTCTACCTAAGAGGATTGGGATTTCTTTGTCTTCTTTAATATCCATAACCACGAAATCAGTTGGGATATATAGTTGACCGATCTTAACTGGTATGTCTTCAAGTATGCATGTACAATGCTTAACTGATCTATCAGCCAGCTAGAGAGACATTTTAGTCGGCTGCAATTCTCCTAAGTTTAACCTTCTACAAACTGATAAAGGCATAAGGCTGACGCTAGCTCCTAGATCTAAGAAGGCTTTGTCAATAGTATGATTTCCTAAGATACAAGGAATGGAAAAACTTCTTGGATTCTTTTCTTTCTTGGCAAGTTTATTTTCTGAAATAAAATTGCATTCGATAGGTTTGGGATCATCAAGTCTACGCTTGTTGGTCAGGATGTCTTTTAGGAATTTAGCATAAGATGGTATCTGAGTGATGGCTTCGGTGAAAGGAATCTCTACATGGAGTTTTTCTATAACTTTAACGAATCTCTGGTATTGATTGTCAAGTTTGGTTTGTTTAAGTCTTTGCGAAAATGGGACTGGGGGTTTGTATAGGGGTGGTGATTTATTAGTTTTATCTTTTAATTCTGGTTCTTTTTGCTTTTCGGGTTCCTCTGGTTCCTCCACTTGGTCTGTAGGCAAAAACATTTGTCTTAGGTTGTGAGGGTGTACTCATGGCTGGATTCTTGGGTCCATCGTAAGTAGTCCCACTTCATAAGGAAATGACATTAGCTTGCCCTTTAGGATTTGGTTGAGGTTGTCCAGGGAATTTTCCTCCAGGTGTAGTTTGTGGGGCTTGTGTTTGGGCTATCTGCGAGATCTGGGTTTCAAGCATCTTGTTATGCGCAATTATCTGATCAACCTTAGTTCCTAATTGCGTGATTAGTTCACTTACGTGAATATTCTGATTTAGGAACTCTTTATTTTGCTGGGTTTGAGCTGAAATGAAAATTTCCATGATTTTATCAAGGTTTGGTTTGGGTGCCACAGCTTGCATAGGTTGATTTGGTCTTTGGGCTTGGAAACCTGTAGGTCTCGGAGGTGCAGAGTTTTGTATTGGGCTATTGTTTTTATAAGAAAAGTTTGGGTGATTCCTCCATCCGGGGTTGTAAGTGTTTGAAAATGGGTTTCCTTGGGTGTAGTTTACTTGGTCTGAGCAAGGCTCATTCAACAAGTTACATTCCGCAGGTTGATGTCCTTGGGTCCCACAAAGTTCGCATTTTGAAGCTACTGCGGCTACAATATTAGGGTTTTGAGACATGTTTTGAACTTTTAAGGCAATAACGTCCATTTTAACTTACATCATGTCTAGAGAACTTATCTCATGTTTTCCTCCTTGGGTCTCCTTTTTCTCTACCGTAGCTCGTTTTGTTCCCCATTGGTAATGGTTTTGGGCCATATCCTCAATGAGAGTGCAGGCTTCTAGGTAAGGTTTATTCATCAATGTGTCACCAGCGGTAGCATCGATAGCCATTGTTCTAGGCCATGGTGTGGACAGGCTCTTAACAGGTCCTTATATCTCTCCCATGCTTCAAAAAGTGATTCTCCCAGGTTTTGGTTAAATCTAGTGATTTGGTTTCTAAGGACAACAGTTTTACTGGGCGGAAAATATCTTGCGAGAAATACTCTCCTAAGGTCTTCCCAGGTTGTTATTGAATTGGGTGGAAGGGAATCCAACCAATCTCGTTCTTTATCTCTGAGGGAAAAAGGGAATAATCTTAGTCATATTGTCTCAGGCGAAGCACCATTGCATTTTAAAGTGTATGCTAATTGTATAAAAGTTTTTAAGTGTTGATTTGGGTTCTCAGTAGCGAGACCACCGAATTGGTTTTGTTGCACCAATTGTAGCAATGAGGGTTTTAGTTCGAAATTGTTTGTGGTTATAGTTGGGTTTACGATACTTGAACTAGGTTCCTCATCTGAGGAAAAATTCCTTAAGGGGTCTTTGGTTACGATTCTCGGCCATAGTTTTTCTAATTCTACGAAGAAAATGGATGTAATGTTCAAGTTCTGCTAATGGATTGAATAAGGTTTCGATGCTGCGAGATCTTCGCATCGACCAGACTGTAAAACTTAATCTAGACGGTGCGACTATAGGGTGCGAAATTTAACGAAATTGATCCCCGGCAACGACGCCAAAAACTTGATGCGGTGTATTCGCAAGTGTATGAATCACGTCAGAGTAATATAAAAGATTATCGATCCACAAAGACCAATCGTCAATCTATCATTTCCTATTGTTACGGTGTTTAGCTAAGTCAATATTAAACAGGAAATTGAGCATGCAAGAAAGTAAAGTGCAGCGAAATAAACTTCAGATATAAAAGCAGGGTCGAATGTAATTCACATAATCAGATGATATTCGCAATGCTTCGGAATAGAACTACTTATAGGGCAATATTTTCTACTAAAGAAAATAACTAATTTAACAGGAACTGTCACTTTCACGTAATCAGAACCGAGTTTACTCTCTAATCAGACCTTCTTATCGTCACTTATAAAAAGGCGCGCATTGCGTTAAAGTGATAAACCTATTTTTAAGAAATAAAGTACTTGACCAAGTTGAAAAGTATTTTGATCTGGAATTTCTAATAAAAAGGGGACCTAACTTTAACTCTATAAACGCGTCCGAAAATAGTTTCAAAATTGATTTCTTTGATAATAAAAATCCTTAACTAACCGGACAAAGCGCTTTCACTTCCTTTGACCAGTTAGAACTCACCGAGATTAACAAAGGGTTCAACGGCTTTCGATCTTACCCAACAACAATAAAGTACAGAAAACTCGTATTAAAAACCAAAATAGCCCATAAGCATTTCTATTGACACATTATTTGGAATATCGATCTAACTAGATTCCTTATATTCTAGCCCAGTAAGGTTCAGCCTGACATGGAAATGTAAACAGACATGTTAAAATAAATCATGCGAGAAAGTAAATAATTTAAAGTACGGTGCGGGAAATAAACAAAGTAAAAGCAGTGCAGAAAATAAAAAAAGTAAAAGCAGGTGCAGAAAATAAACAAAGTAAAAGCAGGTGCGGGAAATAAACAAAGTAAAAGCAGGTGCGGGAAATAAACAAAGTAAAAGCAGGTGCAGGAAATATAAATAGAAACCTGCTCCAAACGGCGAGGTTTTAAATCTGGTACAAACTGGAAGTAAAATGCGACTAGAAATAAACAACAGTTGAAAATAAATGTGGCAGGATAAACTTCTGCCGAAGTGCTCCAAACTCGATTACAGACTCAATCTATGAACTCGATCACAGACTCAATCAACAGTGCAATAATTCCCCGATGTGAATAATTATCACTTTACAATGGTGAAATTATATGGCTTAAGTTCGCAACTATGGTTGGATCAAGTTTGCAACTAAGCTTGGGTGAATTAAAATGAAATCAGGAACTTCTATTTATAGAGGATGAAGAATGCAGGAAATCACATGAATGCCCCCAACTCCTTTTAGGGGGGAAAACATCGTCCAAAGGTGGCGCCCGCCATGAGTGTAAATGAAAGGAAGTGGGGAACATGGCAGTTGAGGTTGGTCGGAGGTGGTCCACGTCATGGCCTACCATATGGCTGGCGCCATGAGTGCAATTTTGACCTAAACTCCTGTTTTTCAGCCTATTTTCCTTCATTTCTTCAGGGGAGCTCTGGATAATTGAAATACCTGAAAAGGAAACAAAAGATAGGCACAATACGAGAAAGCAATAATAAAAAACCTAAATAACATGTGAAATCAGAGTAAAAAATAAGTGTAAAGTAAGTTTTATCAGACATGCAGTCAGAGCACCTGTAATATATTCAGCTTCACAAGTTGGCAGAGCAACAACAGGTTGCTTCTTGGAACACCAAGAAAAAGGACCTCCCATAAATTTGAATAAGTACCCAGAAGTACTTCTTCTGTCAACTCTATCTCCGCACCAATCAGAATCAGAATAACTCAAGTTCTGATTCGATCTTTCTTCCAGACGGAAATAACACTCCATATTTCAGAGTTCCCTTCACATACCTCATAATCCTGACTACAGCTTGGTAATGGGACCACTTTGGTTTGCTCATAAATCTGCTAACCATTCCAACTGCATAGCAAATATCAGGTCTGGTATTAAACAAATACCTTAGAGAACCAACCATCTGTTTGAAGGTTGTAGCATTCAAATCCTCTCCATCAGAATCAGAGTCCAACTTCTGATTCGTATCAGCAGGTGTGATAGGAACCTTGCAATTTTATAGCTTAAATCTCTTCAGAAGCTCTAGTTCATACTTCATATGATGTAAAATGATTCCTTTCCCAGAGTACATAAATTTTATCCCTAGAAAGAAACTCATTTTTCCAAGATCTGTCATCTCAAATGCATTCATCAGAACTTTCTTGAACTCAACTATCTCTTGTTCAGAACTTCCTGTAAGTAGTATGTCATGAACGTACAAACAGACCAGAATCATATTATCTTCTGAAGTATGCTGAATATAAACACCATACTCCATCTCACACTTCTGAAACCCTTGTTCCTTGAAAAATGAATCAATCTTCAAATTCCAAGCTTTGGGCGCTTGCTTCAATCCATACAATGCTTTGTGTAATTTGAACACCACCCTTTCCTGATTCTTTTTCTAAAATCCAGGAGGTTGTGAAATGTATACCTCTTTTTGTAATGGACCATTCATAAATGCAGATTTTACATCTAAATGCATCAGAGGCCAATTCCTGTTAGCAGCTATTGCAATCACTAGTCTGGTTGTTTCATGTCTCGCTACAAGTGCAAACACTTCAAAGTATTCCAGCCCAGGCTTCTGTAGAAAGCCTTTTGCTACTAATCTTGCTTTGTGTTTTCCAACTAATCCATCTGGCTTTAGCTTCTGCTTGAAAACCCATCTGGCACTGATGGCTTTCTTGCCTTTTGGAAGTTCTGTCAGCTTCCAAGTCTTGTTTCTCTCTATAGCATCAAGTTATTCTTTCATGGCCTATAACCAAACTTGCTGCTTAAGAGCCTCTTTCGTACTCATGGGTTCAGAGTCTACTAACATTGCAAACTGAATAACTTCTCCTTCAGAGTTTACTTCAGTGTCTAGCAATATGTCAAACTCTGCAAATCTTCTTGGGATGCTTCTGACTCTTTGTTGCCTCTGAACTGGACTTTCAAAACTTTGGACACCAGAACTTTCCCCTTCAGAAGCACTTACTTCAGCAATTGGACTTTCTCCAGAACCTTGTCTGTCTTCAGAGTCTGGATCACCATCGGAGTCAGAGCCACTACCTTCAAAAATACCATCTTCAAAATTTGGACCACCTTTGCCTTCAGAAGTTCCACTTTCAGAATCATGATCATCATCAAAGGCTGAATTTCATTCATAAGCTCCTCCTTCAGAAGTTCCACTTTCAGAATCATGATTTTTACCAGAAACATGATCATCTTTAGAAGCTTATCCTCTAGAACCTACGTCTTTAGAGTTTTCCCTTCTAGAAGCATGATCACCACCAAATTCTAGGTCATCATCAAAATTTGGATCAGAATCAGATTCACCATCTGACTCACCTTTAGAGTTTCCAGAGTCATCATCTTCTAACTCTTCTTCAGAAGCAGAATCTTCTTCAGACTCAGAATCACCTTCGATTTCTAACTTGTCTTCAACTTCAGAGCCATCTTATGACTCTAACTCATCTTCATAAACCTCAGATTCTAACTCATCTTCAAAATCTTCAAAGTCGTCATCTGATTCTAACTCAGAGTCATATTCTGATTCTGACTCATACAAAATCACTCCTTCAGAATCAGAATATTCAGAGTCATATTCTTCTTCCCCTTCAGAATTAGAAAATGACAATTTCACTGGTTCCTCATCAGATTCATAAGCCATAAATAGCACATGTTCATCATCTGAATCTCCTCTGGCTACATTTGCTTCTTTTGACTTCCTTTCTTTGTTTGACCAACAATCTTTGGCATAGAGACCAAAGTTCATGCAATAGTAACACTGAACATTCTTCTAGTCAGACTTCTCCTTTCCCTTCTGGACATTCTTCTGCCTATCAGAATTTGAAGCTTCTGACTTTTGACCACCATTAGTTTGCTTCCTGGATTCTGACCAAGTTTGTTTCTGATGCTTCTTACCAGAAGTTAAT
Organism: Vicia faba; assembly: GCA_948472305.1. Taxonomy (NCBI): domain Eukaryota; kingdom Viridiplantae; phylum Streptophyta; class Magnoliopsida; order Fabales; family Fabaceae; genus Vicia; species Vicia faba. Next base: position 317,433,743 of record OX451738.1, on the reverse strand, counting down.
TTCAGAGCCTGCTGCTCTACTTCCCTCTCAGAAGTTCTTGCAGTCATACGCAACTCATACGCCTCTAGACTACTTCGCAGCTCTTCAACTCTCATGGTGCTCAGATCTTTAGAATGTTCAATTGATACCACAATGTAATCAAACTGAGAAGTTAAAGATCTCAAGATCTTCTCAATGATTACTTGTTCAGACAAAGTTTCTCTACAAGCTTTCATCTCATTAGTGATCATAATCACTCTAGAGATGTATTCAGAAACCTTCTCGTTATCCTTCATGTTGAGATTCTCATATTGCTTTCTGAGAGACTGAAGCTTCACCTTATTCCCTGTTGCGTCACCACCGTAACATCTGACCAGTGTGTCCCATGCAACCTTCGCTATTTCAGAATCAGTAATCTTCTCAAACATATTCACATCCACACATTGATGGATGTAGAACAACGACTTCTGATCTCTCTTCCTCAGTGCCTTCTGTTCTATCTTTTGGGTCTCTGTTGCATCTACTTCTAACAGATTATAGCCATCAGTAACAAGTTCTAACACATCTTGAGAACCAAATAACACGCGCATCTGGATCTTCCAACGATTCTAGTTTTTGCCATCAAATACTGGAAGCTTGGAATGAATATCGCCACCGTTTCCGTTCACCTTCTACCTTATGCAATTTACACAGAGTTTCTCAAATCAATGTTTTCTAAAAAAAAACCCAGAATCAGAATACTGTAATTCTTAATCACAATATTTCTTTTCCCTTGGATTTTGAACCGGAGCTCTAGATACCAATTGTTGGTGCACCAGGAAGATAAAAGGCAAAAGGAATATTTACTGATAGCTTCAAAATAAGGATTTACAATGAATTTACAATAACCTACTCCACTAGGCTATTTATACACAAAATTAAATCTAAAATATATCTTCTACAAAGATCTAAGAAGATCTAAGATATATATCTTCTAACAAAGATATAAACAATCTAAAAGATATTCCTAAATATAAATTAATATATAATTAAATCTAAATTAATTCTAACACTATTGACTTCTGTTTTTAGGACGATATGAGAATTTATGACATAGAATGTATGACTATGAGCAAGAAAGACCTCCAAAGTTTGACCTTCAAAATTCTTGTTTTAGACAAAGATACAAGATGCTTCTTCAAGAGTCCAAGGAAACTGTGATAGAGTCTGATTTAAAAGGTAGAATGCAGCCACTGAAAGAGTAGTTAACCCGTACCAACATGATTACATGAGTCAAACGAATTTAGATACAACTTTCCCAAAAAATTTACTATATTCCGACTACCTTTCTTTTTGATTTCTAAATTAAAAAAATTTGATACAACAAGTCATTCAATAAAAATCTATTATTTAGCCACGTCTACCCATTTTATTACGTGCATTTTAAAATTGATATCATGTTAAGAAAAAATAGAGACATTTCATTTAATGTTGATTTCAGTGTATTACTATTAAATCAAACTTTACATTCTGATATTATTAGAGTTTTTGTCAGGTAGGATGATTATTTTGACTTTAAAAAATTGCTCTTTTAGGAAATGGTGTAATTTACGAATTTTTCCCCAGAATGTCACGTTTTTGAAACATATTTTCTAGAATGCCACCTTCTGAAAATAATTGCTCAAAGTGCCACACACAGGGGGGTTCACGCCATTTCAAATGGCGCGAATGTGGGACCCACAAACGCTGCAAGGGCTCTCGCCATTTGAAATGGCGTGAAAGGGCTGAATAATTTTTTTCTTCGTTTTCTTCTATTTTCTTTAGTTATATTAATAATTTTTATTATTTAATTTTATTATTAATTACAAATAATTTAATAAACTATTTAATTATAAAATTAATTAATAAAATATTAATTTAAAAACTTAAATAATTATAAACTTAAAATAACTATTTAACAATTACAATGAAATAATAAATTTTTTTATTAAGTAATAAAATTTCACAATTACACTATTTAATGCTGATGACCCGATCCTAAACGAGTACCGGTAAAACAATAACGCGGTCGTGGAGCACGATGACCAAAACCATATTGTTGTTGGGTCTATGTTGTTGGAGGATTTTGTTGTGTTGCATCTGATGTTGGAGGATTTTCTTGACTAGGAGTTGTAGCTTGCGGAGGAGACCAAATACTTTCCAGTAAATCATAATCACTGACGTTAAGATCCTCGCCAAAATTATATTGCGGTTGTTGTGGTAGACACATGGTTGGAACATAAAGCGTTGTAGAGTTATGTTGGGAGGAGGGGGAATCGAAGTTTGGTCGCGTGATGGGTGTGAATTGTGTAGTTGGCCTATGATAGATTTGTGGTTGTTGAGATTCATAAATGTAATTTGGTTAGGAGTGAGATTGCGGGTATTGGGTGTTAAAGGTTTGATTTTGGTAAAAATAAGGGGCAGGAGTTTATAGCTGAGAAAAATGAGGGTCAGAAGTTTGTTGTTCAGGATAATGGGGGATGGGTGTTTGATGTTGGGAAAAGTGAGGAGTTTGTTGTTGGAAGGATTGGGGATGAGGAGGTTGAGAATGTTGTGAGTGGTAAGGTTGTTGAGAGCCACTTGCCTGAGTAAGGGCATATTGATTTTGACGAGGGTCAGTGAGAAATTGTTCGTATGATGCATATCTCTGTGGAAGCGAGTGATACCATTGCATGTACTCATTTGAAGGGTTCTCCTCTATTTGTAATTGATCTCCATCCAACGTAAACAATTCTCGATGCAACCAACAGTTTTGTTCATCAGAGTATAATATAGTATATGCTTTTTGGCACGCTTTTATTGTTGTCATCTTATGGTGTTCAGCCAGGCATCGAGGTTCTTCAGGTATCCCTTGTAAATGACCAAATTGTAGTTTGACCCTATCTGCTTGATGCATTTCTACAATATGAAAATATATTATATATGTAGTTGAACTCCATATCAAACTGTCCTCGTGCCTTTGGGGCGCTAATCCAAGATACGACCTCCAAATAAACTGAAAAGTGATAGATAAAACTTGTTAGTTTAACCAAAATAAAATTCATAAATTTATAAGAAGTATTAAAGTGAAGACAAAAAAACCTGATCTTGAAGCATGTAACCAATCCTGAATCGGTATCCTTGTAGATAGTGGCGCGGGTTGTTTTGGTAGTCAAGTTTCTTGATGCACCACCTAAAAAGAATTTAAAATTAAACTTTATTTTAAAGTATCCTAACAATTTTAATTATAAATTTTAATTTTAATTTAAATATTACCTTCTTGCATAAGGATATGGAGCTTGAAGCGGAGCCACCAGAGATATAATAGGCATGCGTGTAAAAGCCCAAGCTTGAAGAAGTAAAACGCATCCTGACATCTCTGTTACTTTTATGTCTACAGACTTGCACATTTCCCTATATAGATTAGCTAAAACGGCGGAACCCCAACTCAATTTTCCATAATCTTCCAAATCCACAACAAATTGTGTCCATTTTGAGTGTATAGTATTACCGCTTTTGTTAGGAAACAAAACTTGCCCGATAAGCAGTAAGATATAAATACGAGCATGTTTAATTTTATACTCCTCGGGTGACTCCTCGGTTGGTGGTTCATGTTGGTACATGTCTTTAAGCCATGTCAACCTCGCAGTCATTCCCTTATCACTTTGTGGTGGTTCATCCCCTAAAATAGAACTCCATGCACCACCATCTAGCTCGGATGGACCATTTATCGCTTTACCATCTACATGAAGCCCCAATAACATACTCACATCTTCCAATGTAATTGTGCATTCACCATTTGGAAGATGAAGTGTATGAGTTTCGGGTCTCCACCGTTCTAGTAAGGCTATAATTAACCTTGAATCTATGTGTGTGGACCCTATTGTAGATACATGGTAGAAACCAGATTGGTGTAGGTAAGGGATTATGACTGCATGTGGCTTTAGAGGTTTGTGAGCACGAATTCTCTATTTTGAAATATAAAGTATCATCAATCTGTAATAGAAATAAGTAATATAGAAAAATATCCCACATTTCTATGCAACAAAGTTTTATGAATAAAACTAATATTTTAAACTCAAAAATAAATAATATGAATAATATTGAATAAATCAAAAATACTTACAGCGTTGATATTTTCTACTGTTCCCCTATGTTGTGTACCATACCAAAACATATTGGCCATAATTGAGAAAATGAAGAACTGATTGAAGACTTATCAAAAGAGAGTAGAGAGTGTGTAGTGAATAGAATGTAGTGTGTTTGTGGAAAAATGAGGTGAGAGTGATTGAGTATTTATAGGAAAAATTTGAGAGTGATGATAGTCGGTTGGTAGTTGAATAATTTAATTAATTATGGTTGGTAGGTAGTAGAGTAATTTAATTAGAGTTGGTAGGTAGTAGAGTAATTTAATGAAAGTTGAATAAATATAAATTTGTATACTTATTGAGAATATTGTAAATTACACGGTTTTGTACACAATGATAAAACTTCATCGGCTGATCTACTGAATCTGACATACAACTCAAACAGTGTTTTATTAACACCAATTCAAAAATCCTCAAACATGTTAAATACATCTGTATTTGTAACTAACTTTGTAATATGTTGCATCAACACTCCATTTTCGTTGATTGTAGCCCGGTTGAAAGATATCTCTGTAATGCTCCTATTAATATTTGTGATTTGACGTAATTGATTTTTCAAGCGAATGAGTTTAGATCTTTCCATAAGCCGTACAACCAAAGGATTAGAAAATGCGTTTTTATAATCAAACATAGAAACTTGTGAATTATACGGAATAATGTATACTGAGCAAAGTATCAGAGTCATTTTAATGTGAAAACATAATCGTTTTATGTTGCATTTATATGCATGGCACGTATGCTATTCACGCCAGCATCCATGTTCTCACGCCATTTGACTTGGCGCATAGAAAAGATTCACGCCATTTGACTTGGAGCGTAGCAATGATTCACACCATTTGAGTTGGCGCGTATGAACAGATTCACGCCATTTGAGTTGGCGAGAGTGCATCATGAGCATGTTCACGCCATTTAAGATGGCGACAACATGCGTGCAATAAATCCATCATAGCTGTTTGTTTATTAATACATGCGTGCAATAAATCCAACATAGTTGTTTGTTTATTAATACCAATGTAGTTGACTCTTATTCAAACAATTGAATATTACTTCAAACAATGCCACAAAATCATATTTCTTGTCTCTTACATTTCAATGGTAATATTTTTACCGACGATAATATTGGAGTGGTCTTTCAAAATACAGATACACATATTTTAAATATTCATCGAAAAAGTGATTTAGCCCACTTGACAAAAAAATAGAAGAAACTTTACAACAACATGTAACTTCTATTTTTTATCGATTTCCAATAGTTAATCCAGTTGATCACAGTGTCACATACAACACTGGAAAAATCGAAGACGATGAAGATGTTTGTTCAATGCTTCAATGCCACTCAAGGTTTTGCAGTCAACAAATAATGGAGTTGTATATTTGTTTTCAACAACTGAAGGGAGTATATCCAACACAATCATCACAAACTCATGCATATCAACAAAGTCAGGTCTCCCAACAAGAAGAGTCTGTCCAAGCACAACATAACGAGCCAATATTTTGGAAGAGGAAGTGGGTGATGATACTGACTCCGGCGATGCCAGACAAATTAATTTGTTTAGTGGGTCCAGTGACGAGTCAGGTGACGATGACAGACTGGAGGAAGAACCTACTCATATACTTGATCTATACAACCCACCTTATCACTTAAGAAATGTTTCATTTGAATGTGTGGAACCAATTTCAGTCTTTGAACCCTTAGACGAACGTGAGTCACGTGAAGACTTAAAGGTTCGTATGACATTTGAAAACAAAGAAGCATGTCTCCATGCAATATCTGATTATCACATAAAAAATTCTTATACTTTTAAGGTTTGTAAGTCTGATCCGACACGATATTTAATTAAATGTAAAAAGGAGGTTTGCAGCTTCACATGTAGAGCTTCGTTAAGGGAGGGTGTGGTAAATGGGTTATTGGTAGAATTGGAGGGCCACACACTTGCATGTCGATTGCTATATCTCAAGATCACCAAAAGCTTACCTCAAAGATGATCGCCCATCAGACCTCTTGTTGACAGTGACACGGCAATCAAGGTTAGGCATATTATTGCTCATATTCGTACAACTTTTGCTCATATTCATACACCGTGTCTTACAAAAAGGCATGGATTGCAAAGAACAAAGCAATCGAAGATATTTATGGAAATTGGGAGGCCTCTTACAATAACCTTCCGTGGTGGTTGCTAGTCATACAACAATTTCTCCCATGTACCGTCATAGATCTTGAAACACTTCTTGTATATTCAAATGAAGTAACACAAATTGGTGGTGCAAGAATTTTCCATCGCCTTTTTTGGGCATTTCAACCTTGTATTAGGGGTTTCTCACATTGCAAACCTATAGTGCAGGTAGATGGTACATGGCTGTATGGAAAATATAGGGGAACATTGCTCCTGGCTGTTGCACAAGATGGGAATGGTAACATTTTCCCAATCGCATATGCATTGGTCGAAGGTGAGACCGTGGGGCTTGGAGTTTCTTTCTGAAAAATTTGAGACTCCACGTCACACCCCAATCAGACTTATGTTTGATATCTGATTGACATGAGTCCATTAAGAGTGCCTGCAATAACCCGAATAATCGCTGGCAGAACCCACCCTCGATGCATGTGTATTGCATTAAGCACATCGCACAAAACTTCATGCGAGCCATCAAGGACAAAAACCTTCGCAAGACAGTTGTTAACATGGGTAATTACTCTCTAATTTTTAACATGGCATTTCAATATATAGTTCTTTTATATTAATGCTTTAATGTTTTTACGTAGGGTATGCAATTAATGAGTCTACATACGCATATTATCGGGAGGAGATCCGCCAAACAAATATAGAGGCTTTCAATTGGATAGAGAACCTTCCAAGAGAAAAATGGTCACGAGCTTACGACGGAGGAGCACGATGGGGTCACATGACAACCAACCTTGTTGAATCTTTGAACTCATGTTGAAGGAAACCCGAAACCTACCTATTACATCACTTGTAAGATCAACATACTACAGGATGGGAACATTGTGGGGTAAGCGAGGAAAGGATTGGACAAAAAATTTGTCATCGGGAAAGGAATTCACAGATAACTGCATGAAAGGAATTGCAGAAGAAGTAGAAAAATCCCACAGTTATAATGTCTTGGCTTTTGACCGTGAAAGTCACTATTTCGTGGTTCAAGAGACAGTTAATAATAGGAATTATCGGCCACTTATTCATTTCAACGTCAACCTCCAAACACGAACTTTTGACTGTGGGAGATTTCAAACTTTTCGTCTGCCTTGCTCACATGCTATCGCAGCGTATTCTCACATTAACCACGACTATACTACGTTTATTCCTGACTTGTATAGAGTTACACGTCTTCAAAGTTTACATACAAAGTTTCCTCGGTGTTCCCCAAGAAGATAGCTGGCCTCCATATTTGGGCGATACTCTTTTGCATGATGAAAGGATGCGACGAAACAAAAAAGGTCGCTCGAACAGTACTCGCATTAGAACTGAAATGGACACTGTTGAGAAAATAAAAAGACGATGCGAAATCTGTCAACAACCACACATGCGGAAAAAATGTTCGCATCGCCTCAACAATGCAGACCCTTCTAACTAATTTTATCCATGCATTGTTATTTATATCTACTTTTAACTGTATTTTTTTTATTTAGTATTTTGATTGTAATTGTGAAATTTTATTACTTAATAAAAAATTATTATTATTTAATTGTAATTGTTAAATAGTTATTTTAAATTTATAATTATTTAAGTTTTTTAATTAATATTTTATTAATTAATTTTATAATTAAATAGTTTATTAAATTATTTGTAATTAATAATAAAATTAAATAATGAAAATTATTAATATAACTAAAGAAAATAGAAGAAAACGAAGAAACAAAATTATTCAGCCCTTTCACGCCATTACAAATGGCGAGAGCCCTTGCAGCGTTTGTGGGTCCCACATTTGCGCCATCTGAAATGGCGTGAACCCTCTGAGTGTTGCACTTTGGGCAATTATTTTCAGAAGGTGACATTCTAGAAAATATGTTTCAAAAACATGGCATTCTGGAAAAAAATTCGTAATTTACAATCCTCTACAAGTAATTTGAGCCTTTTGAGTTTATTATTATTTGCAATCTTAGTCTGTTATTAAAGAGTTTGTCTCTCTCTTTTTTGCACAAACATATTAAAAGAGTTTTTTTTAATCATTTTCTCTATATTCAAAGTTTTTATTTTATTTTTTCTATTGACAATTATATGGAAAATTAGTTTAAAATAAAATAAAATAGAGTAACATATGTAGTTTTTTAAACCTAGAGTCATGATATAAAATTAGAGCATTAATTAATTAATTATTTTAATATTATTTTGCTTTTTGAAATTTGTTTTAACTTAGTAGGAAATCTTTTTAGCATATTATTTTGCTTATAAAGTAACAAAATTAAATATTGAAGAACACATAAAAACAAAGTTTTGATATTTCAATAGTTAATTTTCATTTGATCTTTTATATAGAAAACCAATTAAAAAGAAAATTAAATTTTTTTATAAAGTTAAAATCTTTAATACCCCCAAGTTTTGGTTGAGTATCAATAACTTTAATTAAAATTAATTAAATAAATTCAATTTTTTATTGTATTTTCTAAAACAATAATTATTTAATTATTCAATTTGATTTTGTTTAATTAATTAATGAAATTCAATTTGATTATATTCCCCTTAAATGAAAAATATTTTTATCAGATTATTTTTCTTCCCTAGTTGATTCAATCAATAAATATAATTTTTTTAATAAAGTTAATAATAATAATTAACACTAATAACATACTCCTCCGATCACTATTATAGTAAAGATTCTTTTTTTAGATTTATTAAATAGTTGATGTATTTGATTTACATATATACATCAATTATTTAATTAATTAAAAAAAATTTTTTTACTTATAATAGTGATCGGAAAGAGTATAATTGATTCAAATGTTTTTAATGACCAATTAAAAATAAAATTAATAATAAATATTAATAATAATATCAATGATAAATAATAAAATAATTTTAATATACTTTTCTATTTTTATTATATAAAAAAATTATTAACAAAATAAATATTCAATCACAATTAACATGTATAATCATCATTAATATTTGTAATATAATTAATAATCATATTTTAATTATGATTGAGATTTAATTTGTTGACATGATGTTGCATTTTTTATTTGAGAATAGGATAAATTTTCGGTTACCAACTTGATACGTGCATAATAAATTAAGAGTGAAAAATACGGATTTTTAGTGATTCTTTTGTTGTCCTTTTATGTGATTGATTCAAATTGGATGAATTAGATTATATTTTATTTCATTTTTAATAATAATAATAATAATAATAATGATTAATATTAATAATTAATTAATATATGAATTGGTTTATATATTTTTACCAACAAATTAAAAATATTATTATACAATAATAATAAATACTAAGAATGTGATAAATAAAAAAATAAAAAAAATTAATAATAAATAATAAAATAATTATAATCTACTTTTCTATTTTTAATATATAAAACAAACTACCAAAATTACGGATAGATGAAGAGTTCAATAATAGGGAATGGGAGGCTATAAAAATGGTTGATAATGACTACGTTACTTCGAGGCCATAAGAATAATTGATAATAACTACATTATATATATATATATATATATATATATATATATATATATATATATATATATATATATATATATATATATATATATATATATATATATATATATATATATATATATATATATATATATATATATATATATATATATATATATATATATATATATATATATATATATATATATATATATATATCAATTCTGGATTGTCTGATATCTAAATTTAAATGATGTTAAAAGACACATTTATGTGAGAGATAATTATCTTAAGTTGTTATTAAGTACTGGTCATTATAAAGATTTATTGGATATTTTTGTTATACAGACGTTTAGACGAAATTTAATTTTTATTCTTTGTTTGAACAAATTTGATTATGAATATTTTTTTTGGAAACAATTAAAACTTAAATGTGGAATCACGTGGTACGTTGTGCAAATTAGCACAAGACACCCATATATATATATATATATATATATATATATATATATATATATATATATATATATATATATATATATATATATTTGCACGATCTATGCGAATGTACGGGTTCTTTATTAATATAAATTTAATTAAAAAGTATTAAAATTCACGTGAGTAATTGAAACCACAAAACTAACTAAATAAAATATCTTTGTATTGTGGTGTCCTTTATGCCACGAGTGCTTTTTTAGGATAATGGCCACCAATGCAAGGCAACATTAGCATTATTACCGGCCTACAATAAAATTAAATTCGGAAATTTTTTACACCATCCCATATGGAAAAGAAATATCCTATGTAATTTCAAAATTTTCCTTCGAAAAATCATAAATGCATTTTCGGTTCATAGCATATTTTGCGTAAAATAGGTCAAATATGGTTTTACTCTTCAAAATGCAAAAAATGGTACTGGAGATATACTTTCGGTTCTAAACCAGAATTCTGTTTCGGTTCTATTAACGGGAAGAGTGAATTTTGTTGCCACCTTGATATTTCATATATAGCTGGAAGTATAATTCTGATTTTAAGGACGATGCATGTTACTTAAAATAGTAACCAGTATGGTCATGTTTGATCACCAGTATTTCTTCTTTCTTTCCTTAAAACCTCTCAAAAACCCTCATCACTCTCATTTCATTTTCCACTCCAAATCATCATTTTTATGGTTCATCATATCAGAAAGAGTTCAAGAAAGTAGAATTTCAGGTACATTTTATTCATTTCAACCCTCATTCCCTACATTTATATATTCTTTATTGTAGAAAAAGGTTATGTACAAACCGGATGTATACTTTCGATTGTTAGTTGAACAGAACCACAAATTAATTTCCAGTTTCTGTCTGTGTTTATTTTGACAGTAATTTGTCAATGTACCATGTTAATAAGTTTTGTGTTTTATCTAACATTAGGTATGATGCACCCTGATAACAGTCCCAAACTTGATGTGTCTCAAGTTGTTTCGCCTCTCGTAGTTTCTCTTCTCGTAATTAAGGTGGTAGATGTTCATGAGCATTTTGAAAATGTAGAAGAATTTGAATTACGTGAAGAAATGTTGTAGTGAATTCGTATAGAGGCTACAAAACTAGGATTTGATGTTGTGATTGGAAGGTCCGATAATGGTACAGATAGAAGAAATGTATTTGTGATTTTGACATGCGAAAGAAGTGGAAAATGCATACGTCGTATCCAAAATTTGAAATGTGACGACACCGGTTCAAGAAAATGTGAATGTCCATTTAGGTTGCGTGGTTATCTTATGGAAAATAAGAAATATAAATTTAATGTGTTATGTGGTTTACACAATCATGATTTAAGTCCAAAGTTAGCAGGTTTTCCAATTGCATGTCGGCTTCTTCAGAATAAGAAGACATGTGTTTCTGATATGACTTTGAATTTAGTACCGCCTAAAAATATACTTGCAACCTTGAAGCGCAAAAGACCCTAGAACACATCAAATATCAAACAAGTTTACAATAAGCGCTATCAAACTAAAATAACACTTAGGGAGGATCGAACCAAGATGCAACACCTCTTGAAACTTCTAGATGAAAACAATTATGTTTGTAGGCACCGACGAGGTGATGATGGGGTAACAGTAAGAGATATTTATTGGACTCATCCTGATTCCATTAAACTGTTCAACACGTTTACCACCATTCTCATAATTGATTCAACGTATAAGACCAACAAGTACAGGCTTCTGTTGTTAGAAATTGTTGGTGTTACGTCGACTGAGAAGACGTATTCTATTGGTTTTGCATTGCTAGATACAAAAAAAAAGGACAACTTTGCATAGGCTTTAGAGGTTTGTAGGTCAATTTTGAAGAATCAAGAAGATATGTCGAAAGTCATTGTTACCGACCGAGATACAACATTAATGAACTCGTTTGCAATTGTATTTCCTACTTTTTACGCATTACTTTGTAGGTACCTGTTTACAGTGATTTCTGGTAAACAACCGCTAGTCCTCCAAACTATCAAATAATCTTAATGACTGTTATTTAATCTCTCTGGTAACTTGCAGGATCGACTAGATTGATCCTATGGGGTATTGGTCGTTTGGATAATTCTAATTGTAAAACTGATATTCATAGTTAGGATTTGTATTTGGAATGTTTTATAGACGTTCAACTCACTTCGATTACCATATTAAAAGGATCTAATGACATGATCAAGTAAAGACATACGAAACTGAATTGCATGAAGAAAGATTCGATTGCAAAGAAATGTTTAAATGCAGAAATAAGTAAATGACTTTGAATGTAAAGATTTTAATGTAAGAAGCATGAATATAAAAGCATGAAATGTAAAAGAGTTTCTGAAATGTAAAGGATTCGAAATAGAAGAAAAGCGTTTAAATGCAAGAAATCAGTAAATGACTTTGAAGGTAAAGACTTTAATGAAAAAAACATGAATATAAGAGCATGAAATGTAAAAGAGTTTCTGAAATGTAAAGGATTTGAAATAGAAGGAAAGCGTTTAAATGCAAGAAATCAGTAAATGACTTTGAATGTAAAGGTATTTGAATGACATTGACATGAAGATAGAAGATAAACTGGAAAGGATAAAGAGTTTTACTGAATTATAAATATTTGGTGTTATCATACGTACATTGTTCGAGCATTCGTTTCCCTAGCCATGTGGTATTTTGAATGTTTACTGAATTTTGTACAATAGATATGACACACGAAATCCTAATGCTAAGACTTCTATTTATACTACTTCGACCATAACAGTCTTGCCTATAAGATTCTGCCACGTTCAGAACATGCAGAGCACTGCTCCTCTCTAGCTTCCACGCGTCTTCGAATGCTCCAGCGCATATATATTTGAATTCCAACATCCCGCTCGCGTTTGAATTTCAAATGCTTTGGCACTCTTCACTTCGAACTCATTTCTCAGACACAGTCTCATTACCACTTCGAGGCTTCTTCTAAATATATCTTCAATTGTCACTCGAAGCTTCGTGCTTAGACATGTTCGTTCGAAGAACTGCTTTTACCATTACGAACCGTAACACCTTGCTCTATTCCAACGAAACATCCAATTTGCTTCATTTCGAACTGTGTCATCAAAATCTTCAGCCAACAAAATGCCCCTTTAAAATATGTATTTCGATCCTTTGAGAAACACTTATTTTAAATATATATGCAAGATTTTGATGTGACCTTTGAGTAATCGTACCATTTATTGTGTATGACTCCAGTCACGTCAATCACGACGCCTCTTGGATTTCTTTAACCGTCTTGAGTCAGTATTTCACAGCATGGTGCAGTTATAAAACAATGATTATTATTAATCACACTTATTACCAATATCAGCCTTTACGCCACCTCCTTCTCAATCCAACCCACGACTCCCACATATCCTAGTCTCACTTAGTGGATGTTTAAACTTCCACACTATAAAAACCAATCAACTTAGTCTTTTATTCTTTCCCACATTCTAAAACTTTTCTTCCTCTCTTCTCACCGAAACCCTAAAACTTCCAACAATCTTCAACAATGTCTTCTACAACATCATCCCAACTGAAGAAAACTTCCAAAAAGAAAGGCAAGAACACAGGAACAACAATGGAAATCAAGGTTGATACTTATCAAGGTCAATCTGTGCTTATCCCCCAAATGATCTCCAAAGAAAAGGAAATGCTCTACGCCTCTCAGGTACTGATTCCAACTAACGCTGCTGGAAAGAGGTTTGCTCTAATGGGTCCTCTTACAGTCTTTGAAATCTTAAAAGATACTAGAAAAATCTTCCCTGTCTGTCACAACTTTAAGCCCTTGTTTAATAAGATGGATATCCCTAAGATAGGTGAGTCTTCTGATTCGACGACTATAGAAACTCCAACCGTTCCCCCAAAAGATCCCTTTGTGTTAGACTACGTGAAAAGCAACTTCAAACCATTCTGATCCTGCCCTACCTCTGACATAGCTTACCAAAACTGGCTTACCAAAGTAGAAGCCAAGAAATCCCAGCAATGGGAGGAATTAGGAATTTATAATTTGATTAAGTTATCGAAACCAGGCTTCACCTATAGTCATCCATTATTATTTGCGTCCTTATATTTCTGGGACAACACCTACAACACCTTTCACCTCCTTGGGGGGAATGATAACACCCACATTTTTCGATATAGAAGCCATCACTGGTTTGTCACCAGTAGGAGAAACCTACATCCCTGATAATGAAGAACACTTCAGCATTATTGACTTCGAAGTCAAATTAGCCAGTTTTTCCAAATTCATTAGCCATTATCACACTGAAGGGGATAGTGTGTCAGATGTGGAACATATTGCTTTCCTCACTTTATGGTTATCGAGATACGTATTCTGCAGCAGGTCCTTACAGGAAGCAAGTAGGTCCATCCCTCTAGCTAGAGACTTACATGAGAATAATAGGGTATGTTTGAGCGAACTGTTACTTGTTGATCTTTACGAAAGCTTAAGATCAGCCGTTTCGAGTTTGAAATCCCATACTCCCAAAAACATCCTTCTAGCTGGCCCCTTCTGGTTACTCCAATTATGGCTTAATGCCATGTTTGAACCCTCACTATCAACTGCTGACACCGTTGTTGAACAAGATCCGGAGATAGCGGATAGAATTATTGAAGGTACAAGGCTGCGAAAACTGACCCCGAATGATGACAAAGATGACTTCAAGGTCCTTTTCTCAAAATACATCATGATTTTTTCCAAAAGACACAAATTTGAAGAGACCATGGCACCCTTTGCTTCAAGGACTCATGGACCATCATGGTTCACCATGTCTCTTTCAGAAGCAGTTAAAAGCAAAGAAATTCAAAATATTTGGAAAGCCTTTTTGCTTCCTAGATTAATTTCCTCACGAATCACTCCTTCCAAGAATCAAATCTTCCTCTTTGCCTATCAACCTAACTTTGTTTCTAGACAATTTGGCTTGTGCCAACTAATCCCTGAGCCTCTGTTCCAAACAGAGAGTGCCATCACTTCTGGTCGAACCTTTAAAGCAAGAGAAGCCAAACTGCAACAGGAACAATATCAAGGCTTCGCTCAATTTGAACTAATACCCTTTGAACCCACACACTTCACAGCAAAGGGTTTTCTGGAATGGTGGACTAAGTTCTACCAATCTTATATGTTCGATACCCTCTCCATTCAACAGAAACTAACTGATGCGTTCGATGTGCATGTACACTCCAAGAAAGGTATGTTCACTCACGCCAAAGAGATTAGGGCTTTTCAAAATTATTTTGAAACCACTTATGATCCCACACACTTGGAAACCACTGTGCATCAAGCGGCTGAGACCTTGAAGGAAAAATTTAAAGAAAAAATTTCTAAGCTCAAACTTCCTTCAGGGTTGTCACCTGAGGATAGGTATAGGTTGGCACTCGAAATGCATCCACCTAAATTCCCTAGGTTGCCTACCTCAGAACTGGCTCTGGCTTGGTTTCCTCCATACCCTTGGTGGTTCACTTGCAAAGAAATGTTCAAATACCTTCAAAAGAAACCAAAGCCATCTGAGACTGTGACATGGGCTCGTCATTGGCTCCATGATTTCCCAGGACATCTTCGCTATGACCTTTCTGCCATGTCGATTATATCTAATCAAGGCGCAGGTGCGAATGCTTGGGAAAATCCCAAATGTTTCTTACTTTCTCCATTTTTAACTTTTACCTTAATTGTTTCGATTTTCAGCCATCAGGATAAAGTGCGTTGCTTCGAAGTCTAAAGAAGGAAGTACCTCCCAACAATCTGTCGAAACCACTGATGATGTGACCTTATCCATACCAACAACAACTTCAACAACAACAACACCAGTAATAACAACTGTTCTGACTCCACAGGTAATCAATTAGCCCTGATGTTTCGAATAAACTGAATTTCATGATTTAGATCTAACTCATGTTTAAATCTTTTCAGACAAACAAACTCCCACCAACCACTCCGAAAAAAAGGAAAACAAGCACTTCTGGGAAGAATCCCAATGCTGGAGGGAATTCACCGACCGCTTCGAAGAAGAAGCAGAAGAAAGAAACTTCCAAAGGCGCTGCACCAACTGGAATTTCTGGACTCGATTCCAGAGATGCTGCTCCCTCAACAAAATCCAAAAATACACCTTCGACCTCCAACATAATGTTGGAACATATAGATAGTAACCTTTCCTCTGAGAACCCACAGGTAAATTAAACTTCTAATTTTTTAGCAAAAATAGTTATTCATTACCTTGGTGCATGCTCTTAATATTCTTTGTCTCTGTAGGGCATTTCGAACCCAATTCTTACCACTTCGACTTCTCCATCAAAGACTGCTGCTCTCATCAACTCTTCTCCTCATGGGGACTCCAGTAACCTGGTGCAAAACAAAGGATCCTCCAACATGGCGGTTCTGACTGGGGCTTCAGAGCAACAAGATGACCAAAGCACTTCTCCTCCTTTGAAAGAAACGAATGAAGCAACACTTCATGAATCTGCAGAGATTTTACCAGAAACTTCTCTTCAAAAGTCTCCTCTCGAAACCCTTCAAGAGAACCTAAAGGACATTCATGCTGAAGAGGAGAAGGCTGATTCTGATCAAGAGAACGAAGAATCTACAGAGGAAGGATCCGAGGATGAAGATGCCCAGAATGGTTCGACTGCTGGAACAGAGTCATATGCCAATAGCAGTGAGAACAATGATATCGAAGTAGTGGATCTGGTTGATAATGAAGAAGGCAATGAGCAGGAAACAAGTGCAGGTGATGGTGACCAGACCAATGAGCCTATGGAAGTCGAAATGGATGTAACTCCCTTGCGCATGGAACTTCCTCAATCGTCTCAATCTCAAATGACTGAAGAGGAGATAGCTCTCCTAAGACGAAATGACCCAATTGGGTATATGAAGGCTAAACTAGCTCAAAGGGACATTCCTCTTGCTAGGGCTGGTACTAGTTCGACTACCAATCCATTCCCCTCAGATGATAGAGTTGTACTCCTTAACAGAATTAGGAGAACAATCCTTGATGTGGACTTGTTCGAAGTGCTCAAATAGGATAGTACAACTTGCTATACCATGAAGGAGCTACTTACGCAAGTTAACCTCGCCACCTGCTCTTTGCCAGTTGTTGTACCCCAAAATTTTCCCTCCCATATTCTTCAGAAATTGCCAAGTCAAGCTTCAAAATCTCCCCAAGGGTTGCACAGTTCAAGGGCCTCCTAAACAGTCAAAATTAGGGTTTTGGTTCTGATCAAGAAAATGAAGTTTCCAAGGGTCCAATCAAGTCCCACATGCCTACAAATATGGTCAAGCATCCTCATATCAAGTTTCAAGACTTTCAGCACAAAATTGCACAGTCAAAAACCCTAATTGCACTACAGTCAACTGTAGGGGCAAAATGGTCATTTGGCAGTCAAAAGTTCAAATTTTTGGTCAACATCTCATTTTGAATCCACAAACATCATTTGATCAATGCTTGATCATGATTCTCAAAGCTTGGCTCAAAAATCATCAAGATGCAAAAGTTTCCTTATTTGGGCAGTTGAAAAAGTCAACTGTAAATTGACCAGGGCATAACTTTCACATGGATTATCATAAAAATTCCACCCAAAGCTCATTTTGAAGATAAAGACATTTCCTACAACTCCTCTTCACACTTCAAGTCCAAGAAATGCCCTCACAAAAAGTTATCAATTTCAACATTATAGGTCATTTTCAAAAGTCAACAAAAAGGGACTTTAAGTCAAAGGCCATAACTTGATATTGGTAAATCAAAATGACATGGGACCAAAGGCATTGGTTAGAGGACTCAAAGAACTTTCCAAAATGTCCAAGAACATGAGCAAAGCTTAAACATTGAGCAAGTTATGCCTTGTGGAAGTTGGGAAATTTTTGGATATTTTGAAAAGTCAACATTGCTTCAAATGACCTAAAATTGCTAATGGGCCTCTTTTTCTTCCACAATTCATTATCCAAGGCATGTTCACGACCATTTGGCCCAAAGGGAAGTTTTTCTTCATTTTTTATTTATTTATTTGGATTTTTATTATTAATAATTCATTTAATTAATTAAAATACATGAAAAATACTAAACCTAGGTTTTTCAATCTTTTTATGCATATAATATCTCCAAGATTTCGTGCCTAACCAAATATAGAAAGAATCAATGGAATTGGACATGATTTGTATCAAAAACATGTGGAAAAGATTGCAAAATAATGGCTTGAAAATCAAATATATTTTTCATCAATTCATGGATTTTGGATCAATTTTCTTTGACCTAATCACTCATATACATATAAACAAGCAAACCCTCGTGCTCACTGACTAAGAAGCTGCATAACCAAGCCATACAAGAACTCAAGAAACTCACATATTTTTGAAATTCGATTTTGGTTTTACAGGTGAATTCAAGGTGCAAGAGCTGTTCAAACACCTTCCTTGAGGATCATAGAACGTTTTCCAATCCTTCACTAAGTCCCATACTCAAGAGAACACGAAATCACCATTGAAGTTGGTGAGAAAAATTCCAAAATCGTTTTCCACCATTCATGCGTTTTTAACATATTTCATTGTTGTTTTTGTGTTTAGAATGATGTTTGCAAGCTAACTGCATAATTCGATTGGAGTTTCATACTTAAACGAAGGATCCACCATGAGAGCATATTAGGGTTTCGTGAAAATTGATTTAGGGGTTTCCAAACCTTGAACAATTGGCACATGGGACCTAGGCCATTCCACTCAGCACGCTTGAACGATCTAGACCCAACCCTCGCGCCTAATTTATGAGGCCTTATGGCCTATTCGCTATTTTTTTGAAAGTTGCTTTTGGGGACGGTTCAAAACCGTTGCCCATTCTTTTTGTATTTCAGGAAAACAAAACAATGAGGAAGACGATGAAGTGGCAAGGCGTAAATGTCCAGATCATCTTATAGATATCAGTGCTGTCCAGATCTTTATGTCCAGGAATCCTATACCTACGTTGCTGGGGGACATCCTTCACTCATGTTACACTCGAACCATGAGAAAAAGAGGTGTCCTTATGTGTTGCACTCCTCTCCTGGGAAGGTGGTTTATTTCGCACCTTCCACAATCAGTTTTGAAGAACGAGCGGGGTTAGAGATGGTCACAACGGTTGATGACTCTTACACATGCAGATATACATTGGTGCCCTAGGTCCAGAGAAGATGTCACTATCATTGATCGTTGCAGAGAGTACCCTAATGTTCCTTTACTTGGAATCAGAGGAGGTATTACTTACAGCCCATGCCTGGCTTGGAGACAGTTTGGTTATGCTCGGAGGGATGGTCCTCATGACATGTTAATTCCTGATATAGTTTTTGACTTCGACAACGATACTCAAGAACTTCGCCAGAGATTTATCAGAGCCTGGAGGATGCCAAGTAGGATAGACAGCAAGACACTGGGGCACAGGAACTCCATCCCATTGGAACCTTATCTCAAGTGGGTACGCGCCCGCTCCCAGAAGTTGGTAATGCCTTATCCTCATATGCTCCCTGTGATCAAAGAGCCAGTCTTGGAAGGAGAAGTGTCCTACACTATTCAGCACCCTGATATGCCCACATCCTGGGAAGAGATGCATAAGAGCTGGATCCAGCTTAAGGAAGAACGGAATTCTCTTGAGACCAGTCTACATGCTAGTGAAAAGAAGGTCTTGGAGCTCACCCGCCTGTTGCATGAGGAGAGGAATCTCAACACTTACATAGCTCCAAAGAGGATGCGCAGTATATTTTGGGATTGATTTGCTTTTGTATTATTTTACCCATGAGGCTTTGATGTATTGAACAATTATTTCCTTAATGATAACGTGTGTTCCTTTTTGTCTACAACAAATTTGAACTTTCGAACCCTTGAATGCATTGCATAAACACATATTATTCATCATGTGCATAGCAGGTTTTCCTCTTTTCAGGTTGCTTACAGTTCTTCGCTGTTTATTTCAGCATCATGAATCCTGACTCGTCATCAACTGAGATGTCCATCAAGGCTCTTCAGGCGCAGAATGCGCAATTTCAGGAACTAATCATGGGTTTGGCTCAGGGCCAAGAAGAGCTGAAGGCTCTGCTCCTGAAGAAGGAAAAGAAGAAGAAGAGAAGGACTGTTCTGTTCAACTCGGGCCGAAGGTTTGGCAACACTCTACAGAATGAAGAGGCTGGTTCTTCTATTGGCAAGAGTACTCCTCAAGCAGAAAAAGGTCCTAGTCCGGTAGTCTCCGACAACGAGACTGATTTTGATGAAGAGCAATATCCTCCTGCAGAAGACAGGTATAAGCAGTTGGAAGACAGGCTGAATGCCATGGAGATACAACAGGTACCTGGGCTGGACTTTGGAGATTTGGGTTTGTCTACTGGTGTAATCATTCCTCGTAAATTCAAAGCACCATCTTTCACTAAGTACGACGGGGCATCTTGTCCCAAGCTACATCTCAGGTCCTATGTTCGGAAGATTCAACCGTACTCAGCGGATAAGAATTTGTGGATCCACTTCTTCTAGGAGAGTCTTTCAGGGACTCATCTCGAATGGTTCTATCAGCTGGATGGGACCAAGGTTCGTAACTGGGAGGAGTTGGCTACTACTTTCTATAAGCAGTATCAATATAATGCCGACCTTGCCCCTACACGTACCCAACTCCAGGGTATGTCGTTAGGTTCAAGTGAAGGTTTTAAGGAGTACGCTCAGAAGTGGAGGGATCTGGCTGGCAGGGTGCAGCCTCCGTTGACTGATCGGGAGTTGGTAGACATGTTCTTGGGGACCCTATTTGGGCCATTTTTCAACCATCTTATCGGGAATTCGTCTGCAGGGTTCACTGATCTAATTCTGACTGGAGAGAGAATTGAGACTGGGTTGAAGTCTGGAAAGATTCCGAAGGGTGCATCGTCTAGTTCTGAGAAGAAACCCTTCAAGAAGGAGGCTAGTGTTGTATATGGTTTTAGACGACAAGAGAAATCTGAGCGCCGCCAATCTGTTGGTGCGGTAATGATTGCCAAGCCTGCTGCCGCTCCTCGGCCAACCAATCCTCAAAGGGCTGAAAGACCCCGGAGAGAGTTTACCCGTTTGAGCATGACCCTATCCCAAATCTTGCCGCAGTTACTATCCACCAATCTAGTGACTGTCAGAGAGGCCCCCAAAGGTGTAAACACTGCCTCTCTGAAATACAATCCAAATGCCCGCTGTGCGTACCATTCTGATAGCCCGGGGCATTCCACTGATGACTGTTGGGCATTAAGGAATAAGGTGCAAGACCTTATCGACGCGAAGGAGATAAAGTTCGAAGCACCCGAGAGGCCGAATGTGGTGACTGCTCCTATGCCTCAGCATGGGGTAAATGCTGTGGATGAAGAGGTGTACGCTGTTTCTGTGGATGATCTGGCTACTCCTCTGAAGACTGTCAAGAGGAACCTGCTGCTGGCTGGTTTATTTCCGGGTTGCAGTGAGGGTTGCCTGTTCTGTGCTGTTTCCCTATCTGGTTGTCCCTTACTGAAGTTAGGCATCCAAAGCCTGATGGACAGTAAGGAGATTCTGTTCAAAAAATCTGTTGTTCAGTTGGTTCCGGTAGAAGAAGTTTCTGTGGTTACCATCTTCAATAATCCAATCAAGGCTCTCCCGAAGAAGCCTGTCCAAATCACGACTGTCGCACCTGTTGTTATCACTGTTCCGGGGCCTCTTCCCTACGTATCTGATAAAGCTGTCCCCTGGAACTATGGGGCAGACGTATATGTGAATGGAATCAAACAAGAATTCAACACTGGCGCCAGTATCTGCGATATCACTGGCCCAGCCAAGGTTACCCGTAGTGGCAGGCTCTTCTCGCCTGACATTGCACCGCCCGCTACTCGAAGACCCCTCCTTATAACACCTACAAGTGTACCTGTTCCTGTTGCTGACCAAGTTGTTTCCCCTGCTGCCGAGTCATCCAATGCTCGGGGCAAAGGAATTGAAGACGAGCCTGCCCGGATGGAGGCACCGATACCTATAAATGCTGAGGCCTCCCAACAAGAAATGGAGGAAATCCTGAAGATAATAAAGAAGAGTGACTTCAATGTTGTGGAACAGCTGGGGCATACGCCCTCCAAGATCTCCATGCTCTCTTTATTGCTATGCTCCGAGGCCCATGCTAAGGCCTTGATCTCATTTCTCAAGACGGCCCATGTGCCACAGGAGACATTTGCAGTCCAGTTCACTGATTGTGTAGCAAATCTGACAGCGGACAATGGCTTTGGTTTCTCAGATGCTGACCTGACTGCAAAAGGAAGAGACCACAATGATGCCCTGCATGTCTCTATCGAATGCAGGGGCACTACTCTGGCGCATGTATTGGTGGATACTGGTTCTTCCTTGAATGTTCTACCAAAGAAGGCTTTAGACCGTTTGGATTGTGAAGGCCTGGAATTAAAACCCAGCAATATCATCGTCAGGGCCTTTGACGGTTCAAAAAGGATAGTTCATGGAGAGGTTGACATTCCTATTCGTGTGGGCTCTCAGGTGTTTGACTCTACTTTTTATGTGATGGATATCCGTCCATCGTACTCTTGTCTACTGGGTCGACCTTGGATCCATAAGGCTGGGGCAGTGACCTCTATCTTGCACCAGAAGCTGAAGTACCCTGTCAGAGGGAAGATCGTCACTGTGCAAGGAGAGGAGGAGTATATGGTGAGCCACTTGAATTCCTTCAGATACATTGAGATGGACGGGGAGTTTATTGAAACCCCCTTTCAGCATTTCGAGGAGGTGCTTCCAATTTCAGCAGCAACAGAAACAGTAGTCGAAGAGAATGTTCCTTTGAAGATGGCTTCTATGAAGGATGCCCGGGCTGTGGTTCAAAAAGGTGAATGTGCTAACTGAGGCAGGCTTCCCGACTTTACACAGAAAACTGACAAGTTTGGGCTGGGTTTTACTGCAGAGGGACAGAAAGCTATGCGGAAGGCGAAGACCAGAAGACCTCCTGTGCTCATCACAAATCCAGGAGTGAATGCTGTTGGGGAGGACAATGAAGTGGATGAAGCTGAGTTCAATAGCTGGATCTATCCGACGACTGAAGGCGGATTGATCAATTGGATTGCCAAAGACCATACTCCTGTTACTTTTGGTACGCAGTAATAAACTTCTTTGTTTTGTTATTTGTAATAAACAATAAATAAACTCTATGGCCCAGTGTCTTACCCGAGGCACCATGGTTTCATTTGTGAGGGCATATAAATTGTCATTTCATATATCATAAATGAAAATCTTGGACGTTTTCTCGCATTTCAAATCTTATGCTCCTTTTCTGTCTTTCCTTCCTTTACATATTTTTCAAAACAGCTGTATTTACACACACACTCACTCATACAGGTTTCAATCCACTCTGGATCTCACTGGTAACAACTCTGCTACTGCCAATTATGACTTCGAAAATCCGATCAACTTAGCCGAAGACGAAGGTGAAGATGATTGCGAAGTTCCTGGCGAGCTC
Organism: Vicia faba; assembly: GCA_948472305.1. NCBI lineage: Eukaryota > Viridiplantae > Streptophyta > Magnoliopsida > Fabales > Fabaceae > Vicia > Vicia faba. The sequence goes on along the minus strand of OX451738.1, from coordinate 317,410,062 downwards.
GCAAGACTGTTGCTTCAGGAAGAGAGGGCAATTCAACCACATGAAGAGCCAGTGGAAATAATAAACTTGGGTACTGAGGCAGACAGGAAAGAGGTAAAGATTGGTGCCGACCTAGAGCTCAGCGTGAAGCAACGGTTGACTAAGATGCTACATGATTATGTGGAGATTTTTGCCTGGTCCTACGAAGACATGCCCGGGTTGGATACCGATATTGTGGTCCATCGCTTGCCAACTAAGGAAGACTGCCCTCCGGTTAAGCAAAAGGTCCGTCGTATGCGTCCAGAGATGTCTGAGAAGATCAAAGCCGAGGTTATGAAACAGTTTGATGTTGGATTCCTTGCAGTGACTTCTTACCCTCAGTGGGTTGCTAATGTGGTGCCGGTACCGAAGAAGGACGGTAAGGTCAGAATGTGTGTCGACTACAGGGATCTGAACAGGGCCAGGCCCAAAGACTTCCCTTTACCTCACATTGATGTCCTTGTTGACAATACAGCTCAGTATAAGGTGTTCTCTTTCATGGATGGTTTTTCAGGTTATAATCAGATCACGATGGCACCTGAAGACATGGAAAAGACTACCTTTGTTACTCAGTGGGGCACCTTCTGCTACAAGGTCGTGCCTTTTGGACTAAAGAACGCTGGGGCAACCTACCAACGTGCCATGGTTGCTTTATTTCATGACATGATCCATCATGAGATAGAAGTGTATGTCGACGACATGATCGCAAGGTCCCAGACTGAAGAAGAGCACCTAGATCATCTGCAGAAGTTGTTTGACCGGTTGAAACTGTACAAGCTGAGATTGAACCCGAACAAGTGCACCTTCGGGGTAAGATCTGGGAAGTTGTTGGGATTCGTTGTAAGTGACAAGGGCATTCAAGTAGACCCTGCCAAGGTTAAAGCTATTCAAGAGATGCCAGTTCCCAGGACAGAGAAGGAGGTCAGAGGCTTTTTAGGACGCCTGAATTACATTGCTCGATTCATCTCACACCTGACTGCTACCTGTGAACCAATCTTCAAGCTGCTGAAGAAAGATCAGGTAGTACGTTGGAATGATGAATGTCAGGCTGCTTTTGACAGAATCAAAGAGTATCTCCAATAACCACCCATCCTTATGCCACCGGTTGAAGGGAGACCTTTGATATTATACCTGACAGTGCTTGACAACTCAATGGGGTGTGTGCTGGGGCAGCATGACGAGTCTGGCCGAAAAGAGCATGCCATTTATTACCTTAGCAAAAAGTTTACCGACTGTGAGACCCGATACTCACTGCTTGAGAAAACTTGTTGCGCTTTGGTATGGGCTGCTCGCCGGCTGAGACAGTATATGCTGACTCACACTACTTTGTTGATCTCAAAGATGGATCCTATAAAGTACATATTCGAAAAGCCTGCTCTGTCTGGGAGAATTGCAAGATGGCAAATGATCTTGACAGAATACGACATTCAGTACACGACCCAGAAAGCCATCAAGGAAAGTGTATTGGCAGACCACTTGGCACATCAGGCCGTAGATGACTATCAGTCAATGAACTTCGAGTTTCCGGATGAAAGCATCATGATAGTAACTGATTGTGAAGTACCTGGACCGGATGAAGGACCTGAGGAAGGATCCCGATGGTCTATGCACTTTGATGGAGCCTCCAACTCTTTGGGTAACGGTATCGACGCTGTAATCATATCACCGCAAGGCACTCATACTCCGCTCACTGCCCGACTATGTTTCAACTGTACCAACAACATGGCGGAGTATGAGGCATGCATCATGGGTCTTCAAGCTGCGATCGACTTAAGGATCAAGTTTCTAAGTGTCTTCGGAGATTCCGCTCTTGTGATCAATCAGATCAAAGGAGAGTGGGATACGAAACATCCGAATCTTATTCCTTACAGAGAATGTGTGTTGACCTTGATCCCCCACTTCACGAAGATAACCTTTGAACACTTTCCGAGAGAGGAGAATCAGCTGGCGGACGCGTTAGCTACAATGTCTTCTATGTTCAAGGTCAAATGGGATAATGAGGCTCCCCGAATCATCATCTGGAAACTGGACGAACCGACATACTGTTGTGATCTCGAGACTGAGTTGGTGACTGAGAAGCCTTGGTACCATGAGGTGAAGAGATACTTGGAAACTCAGGAATACCCTGAAGGTTCCTCTATCAATGATAAGAAGTTCCTGAGAAGGTTCACGGCAAAGTTCTTCCTTAGCAACGGCATCTTGTACAAGCGAAACCATGATTCAACCTTACTGCGTTGTGTGGATAAAACTGAAGCAGAAAGGATCATGGAAGAGCTACATGAAGGGACCTTTGGTACACATTCCAGTGGACACACTATGGCTAAGAAGATCCTTCGGGCAGGGTATTACTGGTCCACAATGGAAGCTGACTGCTACCAACATTCCAGGACATGCCATAAGTGCCAGATTTATGCAGACAAGGTGCATGTTCCTCCAGTTCCTCTGAATGTTCTGACTGCGCCTTGGCCGTTTGCAATGTGGGGCATAGACATGATCGGTGAGATTAAACCTACGGCATCCAATGGGCATCGCTTCATCCTAGTGGCGATTGATTATTTTACAAAGTGGGTCGAAGCAGCATCCTATGCTACGGTAACCAAGACTGTTGTGGCACGGTTCATTCGGCATAATCTGATCTGTCGGTACGGCGTCCCAGAGAGGATCATTACAGACAACGGTACCAATTTGAATAACAAGATGATCACTGAGCTCTGCGAACAGTTCAAAATACAGCACCACAATTCTTCTCCTTACAGACCGAAGATGAATGGGGTTGTAGAAGCAGCAAATAAAAATATCAAGAAAATCGTGCAGAAGATGACAGTGACTTATAAAGATTGGCATGAGATGTTACCGTTCGCTCTACATGGGTATCGTACCTCAGCCAGGACGTCAACCGGGGCAACTCCTTTTTCTTTGGTTTATGGTATGGAGGCAGTCTTGCCGATCGAAGTGCAAATACCCTCTCTCCGGATAATGAAGGATGCAAATCTGAACGAAGATGATTGGATCCATACACGACTTGATCAGCTAAATCTTATTGATGAAAAGAGGCTTGCTGCTATCTGTCATGGTCAGACGTATCAGAAACGGATGATCAGGGCATTTAACAAAAAGGTCAGACCACAGGAATATCAAGTTGGGGATCTGGTAATCAAACGAATCATCCTTCCTCAGAGTGATCCAAGGAGAAAATGGACCCCTACGTACGAAGGTCCATTTGTGGTTAAGCATGTGTTCTCGGGAGGAGCCATGATTCTAACCAACATGGACGATGACGACCTTCCTCACCCCGCCAATGCAGACATAGTAAAAAGATACTACGCATAAAAAAGACCCGCTAGGCTGACATGCCTAGGCAAAAATTAGGGCTTCCCGGCGAACCAAAAGGGTTCGGGCAAAATGAAGGGATGAAATGAAAAAAAATTGTACACCTGGCAAGTCGAAAACCTGAAAAGGCGGCTTGGGCAAAAATGGGTATCCCGGTGGACTGAAAACCCGAAAGGGCGGTCCAGGAAAAAGTTAGGGATAAAAGCGTAATACTATGTTTCATCGGATTACTTTGCATCCAGAATCCGGTATCTACACCAAGTTCAGACGACATCGATCAGTCAGCTTCATCTTCAACCAAGGTCATCAAGTGATGAGACGCTCGGAGATATAAAGGCAATAGCAGAGTTGAAACCCAGTGGGATCATTCATTTCACACAGCTGTTTTATTTTCCCTTGTACAAAATTTGTATAAACTCTTTTGTTCGGCGGCGTTCTCTTACTAGGACGTCAGCCCCTTGTACACAAACGCCTATTTACAGGCCATTCAAAAATCAATACAAATATATTTTTCAGTTAAAAGTGCCAATTGTTTTTCTGTTTCTGTTTTGTTTTGCGAAGAACGTCCAAGGTTCAATTTGTGATATATGCATTGACAATAATTTGCTAACTCATAAATATTTGCATACGAAACAAAGGATTAATTACAGGTAACATTAGAAACAGGGGCAATAAAAGAGTTGTCTAAGTAATCTAATTATTCCGTCCTCCAAAGTATCAAGGTAGATTCAGCTAAAGAATACAACCAGATATGCTAATTCCCCAGAGAGTACGTCAGCAAGTCAATACACTCTCCTCAAGCGAAGATATTATCAAACCTCAAGGAAGTTGGGTATCCTCCCGCAGATCTCAACATTCCCCAGCAGTATACATGCATTCTTAACAAGCATCCCCGACAATCTTGGTCTAAAGATTGTTCCCCGGCGGTATACCAGACATTCAAAGGAGTCACTTCCCCGGTACAATTCAAAACTTCCCCAAGAGAGTCCAGTCCAGCTTCCCCAGGAAAGTTGGAATCCATCTCCCCAAGCCGTAAGCTTATCCCCAGTAGATTCTGGAAGCTTATCCGCACAGAGCACGAACGCGTCGCCCGGCTTTATTCAAAGAGTTATTTCCTTACTAGGATATAACTGGGTTATCCTTAGCCAAAAGCCACGAAAAGGTCGTCGTTAACACAGTTCTTTCTTATCCCCAGCGAAGTCTATCAACAATTCCAACACAACAATGGTATCCCCAGCAAGTTATTATCAACAACTCAGCAAAGTATCTCTCTCCCCCACAGAGTATTGCTTCCCAGCAAGATCGTTAGAGTACTTTCCTCCCCGCAGAGTTATTCCATTCGCCAAGTTTATTCCCCAACGGAGTCATCTTCTCCTACCGGTATTCTTGCAACTATCATCCCCAGCGGAGGCAAAATCTATTCTTCAACATCAACCCAGGATATGACTTCCCGGCACCCGTCAAGGATTTACTTTCCTAGACGAAAAATACATTCATAAACATCGCACTTCCATACATCATTATAGCATGCATAGACGCATCATATCCTACAAATCTCATTTATGTTGAGAACATCATTGCTTGGTCCATATCATGCATTGCATATGACTGACCTTTACCTTTCAGGAAAGATTCAGTTAAATTCTCAATCATATTTCAAGACCTAGACCGGTTCAGCTAAATCGACTCCAAAGATTTCTTATCCAGTCCAAGGCCTTCTCTGGTCCAGTTAAATCGACCCCAAACAAATTTTTCTGATAAAGACCCAGTTGAAGACATTCCAAGACCTAGACCGGTTCAGTTAATCGACTCCAAAGATTTCTTATCCAGTCCAAGGCCTTCTCTAGTCCAGTTAAATCGACCCCAAACAGATTTTCCTGATAAAAACTTAGTAGAAGTTATCTATGGTTCTCTCCCTGATCCTGCGGAGATGATAATTCCATCCAAGGTTTTCTCAATAATTGCTATTGAGGTTGTAATCACCTATGGTTCTCTCCCCGATACTGCAGAGATGATAATTCCATCCAAGGTTTTCCCAATAATTACTATTGAGGTTGTAATCGCCTATAGTTCTCTCCCCGATACTGCGGAGATGATAATTCCACCCAAGGTTTTCTCAATGATTTCTATTGAGATTGTAATCGCCTATGGTTCTCTCCCCGATCCTGCGGAGTTGGTAATCCCAGGCTTCTCTCAACGATTGCTGTTGAAGTTGAAGTTATCCAAGGTTTTCTCAATGATGGCTATTGAGATTGTAATCGCCTATGGTTCTCTCCCCGATACTGCGGAGATGATAATTCCACCCAAGGTTTTCTCAATGATTGCTATTGAGATTGTAATCGCCTATGGTTCTCTCCCCGATACTGCAGAGATGATAATTCCCACCAAGATTCTCTCAATGTTTGCTGTTGAGGTTGTAGTCGCCTTTGGTTCTCTCCCCGATCCTGCGGAGGTAGTAATCATCCCAAGATTTTCTCAAACGATTGTTGTTGAGGTTAAAGTCATCCAAGGTTCTCTCACCGTTCCTGTTGAGGTAGCAACCATCCCTGGTTCATTCATCACCATTTGAAGCTCCAGACCCAACTCCTGTAACTAGTCAGGACACATCTACACAAAGAATTTGAAAACCAGCTCCCGTAACAGGTCAAGTAATCATTTTTCTTTTGCAGGTATGCAAGTTCTCGCTAAGGAAGCTCTTACGCGATCAACAGCCAGATGGCATCTATAAGCCCATCCACCTTCCATCATCTCTTAGCATGGCATCTATAAGCCCATCATCCTATCCATCAATCTCTAAATGGCATCTATAAGCCCATTCCACCATCACACTGCTACTATGTGAGCGCAAATTTCTGGGCACTCTAGTGTTCAATCATCTTCCACCTTCGGATTACGAAAGGCACGTCAGCCAATCTGCATCCTCAGGTCTAAGAAGATTGAACAGGGGCAACTGTTGTACCCCAAAATTTGCCCTCCCATATTCTTCAGAAATTGCCAAGTCAAGCTTCAAAATCTCCCCAAGGGTTGCACAGTTCAAGGGCCTCCTAAACAGTCAAAATTAGGGTTTTGGTTCTGATCAAGAAAATGAAGTTTCCAAGGGTCCAATCAAGTCCCACATGCCTACAAATATGGTCAAGCATCCTCATATCAAGTTTCAAGACTTTCAGCACAAAATTGCACAGTCAAAAACCCTAATTGCACTACAGTCAACTGTAGGGGCAAAATGGTCATTTGGCAGTCAAAAGTTCAAATTTTTGGTCAACATCTCATTTTGAAGCCACAAACATCATTTGATCAATGCTTGATCATGATTCTCAAAGCTTGGCTCAAAAATCATCAAGATGCAAAAGTTTCCTTATTTGGGCAGTTGAAAAAGTCAACTGTAAATTGACCAGGGCATAACTTTCACATGGATTATCAGAAAAATTCCACCCAAAGCTCATTTTGAAGATAAAGACATTTCCTACAACTCCTCTTCACACTTCAAGTCCAAGAAATGCCCTCACAAAAAGTTATCAATTTCAACATTATAGGTCATTTTCAAAAGTCAACAAAAAGGGACTTTAAGTCAAAGGCCATAACTTGAGATTGGTAAATCAAAATGACATGGGAGCAAAGGCATTGGTTAGAGGACTCAAAGACCTTTCCAAAATGTCCAAGAACATGAGCAAATCTTAAAAATTGAGCAAGTTATGCCTTGTGGAAGTTGGGAAATTTTTGGATATTTTGAAAAGTCAACATTGCTTCAAATGACCTAAAATTGCTAATGGGCCTCTTTTTCTTCCACAATTCATTATCCAAGCCATGTGCACGACCATTTGGCCCAAAGGGAAGTTTTTCTTCATTTTTTATTTATTTATTTGGATTTTTATTATTAATAATTCATTTAATTAATTAAGATACATGAAAAATACTAAACCTAGGTTTTTCAATCTTTTTATGCATATAATATCTCCAAGATTTCGTGCCTAACCAAATATAGAAAGAATCAATGGAATTGGACATGATTTGTATCAAAAACATGTGGAAAAGATTGCAAAATAATGGCTTGAAAATCAAATATATTTTTCATCAATTCATGGATTTTGGATCAATTTTCTTTGACCTAATCACTCATATACATATAAACAAGCAAACCCTCGTGCTCACTGACTAAGAAGCTGCATAACCAAGCCATACAAGAACTCAAGAAACTCACATATTTTTGAAATTCGATTTTGGTTTTACAGGTGAATTCAAGGTGCAAGAGTTGTTCAAACACCTTCCTTGAGGATCATAGAACGTTTTCCAATCCTTCACTAAGTCCCATACTCAAGAGAACACGAAATCACCATTGAAGTTGGTGAGAAAAATTCCAAAATCGTTTTCCACCATTCATGCGTTTTTAACATATTTCATTGTTGTTTTTGTGTTTAGAATGATGTTTGCAAGCTAACTGCATAATTCGATTGGAGTTTCATGCTAAAACGAAGGATCCACCATGAGAGCATATTAGGGTTTTTGTGAAAATTGATTTAGGGGTTTCCAAACCTTGAACAATTGGCACATGGGACCTAGGCCATTCCACTCAGCACGCTTGAACGATCTAGACCCAACCCTCGCGCCTAATTTATGAGGCCTTATGGCCTATTCGCTATTTTTTTGAAAGTTGCTTTTGGGGACGGTTCAAAACCGTTGCCCATTCTTTTTGTATTTCAGGAAAAAAAAACAATGAGGAAGACGATGAAGTGGCAAGGCATAAATGGCTGGTTCAAATTTCGCGCGAAAAGCACCCCACTAACGTTTGCTTATTTTATATTGTTTGTTAGTTATCATATATACAAAATGCGCTAGGTGGCTCAGTGGCAGGCAAGCATCTTGGTGACTTCCAGGACCTGGGTTCGATCCCAGGTCCCCCTTTCATCCCATAATATTTTTCAATATATACTCCTATGCAGCGCGTTACTTGATGATCACCATACGCCTATAATCTCAACGCACCGCTTGGCCAATGGAAGCGATCAGAGGGCCATGATCTGAAGTCCATGGTAGACCCCAGTCAACCACCTCACACGCTGGCATGGAAGTCAACGAGGCCAGAAGCTTATTGGGCTCAAATTGCTAAAGACCAACCTCCACTTTGGGGACAGAAACCCCCCTAGGTTTGCTATCTCTTACATTATTTTTTCATTCTTTTTTATTTCAATTATTTTTAATTAATTCTTTTAATTTAATTATTTTCACAATAATATAAAAAACACCAAAAAAATCAGAAAAGATAAAAAATAATAAATATTTTTATTTAACTAGTATTTTTGTAAATAAAGTGCATTAATTAACTTAGTTTTAATTTAGGTTTTAACCTTAACTTTTTTAATAAAAATCTAAAACTTGGTAGAACTAGGGTTTGTAATATCTTTTTTTATCCCTTTTTCTTTTCTTTCATAATAATTAAATATTTACTATTATTTATTTTTTGTAATTAAATTGCATGTAAATAATTGGTTTAAGTTTAGGTTAAAATTTAATACTTTCTTAATAAACTAAAAAAAAAAACAATTAGAATTAGGGTTAGCATTTTATTTAATTCTTTTTCATTAAAAATCATAAAAATACAAAAAAATACCAAAAACAATTGCTTTTCATTTTAATTTTATTAATTTAATAATCATTTAATTTCGTAAAAAGGGTCCAACGCCCTCGTTTCAATTTAAAAATTCAATTCGTATATTTATTTTTTATTCTTTATACTATTCATGTATCTCTCCCAAAGCCGTGTAATTAATTTCTCGCATTTTACCTTTATCTTAATTCTTTATTTTTCTGTTAAATCGGGTCCTGGAAATTTTGGCGATGTGGACCCGCGCCTTTTGTAATAGTTTAGAATTTTATCTTTCTCGCAATTTTTAACTGTTAAATAAATGCATGCAAGAATGAATGACAAAAAAATAAAAACAAACGCATAGATCACCCATAACCTGACAAGACAATAATAAATGAATCTGACACACAAATCACACACCACCCCTAGGGTACGCCTCACTGTTGCCTTGCCTCGAAAGGTGATCGTCGGGTAGAGGATGTCTTAGTAAGTCCTCATGATCCGGGAACCTGGCATGAGGGTAGCTTCTAAGGTGTCTTCCCATTGCTCTGGTGATCACCATGTCCCGAACCTCGAATTGGCCCGAACACCTCCAACGGTGGTGCTACCTACCTCTCAATGGTGGGATGGCACTACTTTAAAGGACATTTACACAGACGAATTCCTTAGGGTAGGTAGACGACTCTAGATACTTGCTCTAAATTTCAAAACAAAACAAAATACTTTTCACACCAACACATTTTCAAAAAGCTTTCGAAAGCATTTTTTCAAACACTCTTGAGGACCGATACAAGAGTCGAACTGAAATTTTCAAAGAAACTTTTTTAAAACCCACAGTTGAAAAGCAAACAAACCATTTTGAAAACACAAGTGAGCAAGTATCTAAGAGCCCATGGATAACCATGGATAGAAAGGGTGCTAAAACCTTCCCTTTCTATAATCTACCTCCCGAACCGAGAGCAATCTCTATAAGGAATTTTTCTGTGCTTTTGTCCTTTCCATTTGGAGAAAATAAAAGACGGTGGCGACTCTTGCTTCCGCGACATTTCGCGAACCAGCGTTAAACAGTCAGTTCCAGATCCACCGATCACACCAGTCAGCACCATATTATTCGATCTTCAATCTTTATTAGATAACGTGACTGGGTGTCTTCTTCAAGACGAATTTGCTACTAGAAAGGTCCAAGAGAAACGAACTGCCATGGACGCTGCTTATGAGCATGCTTCGAAGCTCTCTAAAGAAGCTGGAGACCAATCCATGCATATAAAGCAAGCCAAAACTAACTATGAAGCTCGAGCTCAGTCTATTCTTCTCTGGGAAAAGCAAATCCAAGAGCTTCAACAGAAGGTTAAGGAAGCTCAACAACAACAATTGGCCTATGAAACCAATACTGTTGGCAATCAGTTCGAAGAGCTCCTCAACAAAGGACTTGCAGAAATGGAGGCAGCAGAGCAACTTAAAGGAGAAGTAGCTACCCTAGAAGGAGCAAGGCGTTTCACTCAAAAAAGGCTTGAGTCCTTTCGGAGTACTTTTAATAGATTGAGGAACAATGCCTATTTTTAAATCTCAGTTTATTTAATTAGTTTTGAATCTTTGGCTGAATTTTGGTCTGTAATATCCAAACAACGCCATTTTGGCAATCTATGTTACCATTTTGGCATTCCTTTATGATGTTTCGATTACGTTGTTATTATTCGAATCTCCTGCAGGCGTGGCTTATATTTCTTTAAATATTTCCCATTAACCTTTAGGATTCGCTTATCATCAGCCAACTCTTCAATTTCATATGCATTGTTTAAAAATATATTTACTATTCGAAAAGGTCCTTCCCAATGAGGTGACCATTTACCTAATGTTTTATTTTTCTTGTCCATGGGAAATATGACTTTCCAGACTAAGTCATTAATAGTGAATGCTTTTCCTTTCACCCTTTTGTTATATGCCATGGCTACCCTTTCCTTTTGTCTCATTAAGATTTCCAATGCATGCAATCTAACTTCATCTAACTTAACTAACTCATTCATCATCATCATCTCCCAATATAATGCAGATGGGATCTCGTTTTGTCTTTGAATTTGAACTGATTGTAGATGAATTTCTACTGGCAGAACTGCATCATGACCAAATGTTAGTTGGAAAGGCGTGGTGTTAGTAGCTTCTTTAGGAGATGTTCTACAGGCCCATAGTATTTGGTCCAAAGTTTTGTGCCAGTTCCTTGGCTTTTTACCAATATGTTTCTTAATTAATCCTATTATCACTTTATTGGCTGCTTCGACCTGACCATTTGCTTGAGCATAATACGGTGTTGATGTTAGTAATCTAAACCCCATCTCTTGAGCAAATTCTTGCATCTTCCTACCAGTAAACACAGAACCTTGGTCTGTGGTTATGCTCTCTGGAAATCCGAACCTATAGATAATTTGTTTCTGTATGAACTCAATAATAGCCTCTTGATCAACAACTATTAATGGTATTGCTTCGATCCACTTGGTAAAATAATCTATTCCTACCAAGATATATTTCTGTCCTTTAGACGAAGCAGGATTAATTTCTCCTATTAAATCTAATGCCCATCCTCTAAAGGGCCATGGTTTAATGATCGAATGCAACTCACTTGCAGGAGCATGTTGAATTCCTGCATGTTTCTGGCATTCTTCACACCCTTTAGCAAAGTCTATACAATCTTTGAGCATGTTGGGCCAATACATGCCATATCGAAATAACAACCATTTCATTTTATGACCTGCTTGATGTGCTCCACATGCCCCATTGTGGACTTCTGACAATGCTAAGTATGCCTCACTTTCTCCTAGGCATTTCAGTAATACGCCTTCCTGGGTCTTTTTGAACAATTCATTTCCCATGAGGACATATGATAATGCTCTATATTTTACCTTCCTATCAACATTCAATGTTGGATTTGTTAAATAACTCACTAGTGGACTTCGCCAATCTGCATCTGATAAAGTGTCTATGGCTAGTACTTCGAATCCCTGTTTATCTGCACCACCTAATTTTATGCTCTCTAGATCCGATGGTATAAGTCTAGTAGCCATAACCCTACCTCTTAATTTGACCAAATCCTCAAAGTTTTCGATAGAAACTTTATAACCTGAAGCCAACTGTGCTAAGTCATTTGCTTCTTGGTTTTCTATTCTTGGTATATGTTGAATATCCATGTATTCGAAATTTCTAAGTAGCCTGTCAACTATGACGAAGTATGTCATCAAATTTTTCTTTATGCACTTGTACTCCTTTGTTATTTGCTTGACCACTAAATTTGAGTCTCCTTTAATTTCGACTCTAGTTGCCCCCAATTCCAACAAAGCTTTAAGTCCAACAATAAGCGCTTCGTACTCAGCTTCGTTGTTCGAGCAACGAGGACCATCTAACTTATACTTGAATTTTGTTGGAATTCCTTCAGGAGAAATTATAAGAACTCCAACACCACTACCATCCCTGTGGGTTGAACCATCAAAGTATAATTTCCAAGGTTGCATTTCAACGTAACCCATGACAGTCTTTTCGACCAATGAATGGTCCACAATGAAATTAGAGATTACTTGACCTTTCACAACTCTTAAAGGCATGAAAGTCAAAGAATATTCTGTTAAGGCTAACGCCCATTTACCAACTCTGCTATGCATTATTGGTTTCGAAAGCAGGTGTTTGATAACATCGAAATGAGATGAAACATAAACATCAACATGCTTTATATAATACTTAAGTTTCATACAAGAAAAGTACAAATAGAGACATAGCTTTTATATATTGCTATATCTAGTCTCTGCATCATTCAATACCCTACTTAAATAGTATATGGCTCTTTCGATGCCATTGCTATCCTCTTGTGCTAACATACTACCTATACTAACTTCAGAGGCGGATATGTACAATCTCATGGGCTTTCCCCATGAAGGTGGAGACAAGATGGGAGGATGAGAGAGATATCTTTTTATCTTGTCAAATGCCTCCTGATGGGCTTCGTTCCACTCGAAGGCTTGGCCTTGCTTCAAACGAAGCAACGGAGAGAAAGCTTGGGTTCTTCCACTTAGATTCGAAATGAACCTTCTGAGAAAGTTAATCTTCCCTAGCAAAGATTGTAGCTCCCTTTTTGATGTAGGTGCTTTCGTCTCCATTATGGCTTTGGTCTTATTTTGGTTGATCTCGATTCCTTTTTTATGAACCACAAAGCCAAGGAAATCTCCAGCCTGCACAAAAAATGCACACTTAAGGGGGTTCATTTTTAAGCCATGTTTTCTCATTCGTTCGAATGATTGGCTCAAATGATGCAAATGGGTTTATGCAGATATAGACTTGATGACTATATCATCGATATACACCTGCATAAAGGTTTCAATGAAATCATGGAAGATCGAATTCATTGCCCTTTGATAAGTTTCCCCAGCATTCTTTAAACCAAAAGGCATCACTACCCATTCGTAGGTGCCTAAGGCTCCTGGGCAACGAAATGCTGTCTTGGCAACATCTTCTTCAGCAATAAAAATCTGATTGTACCCAGAGTATCCATCTAACATACTTAAATATTTGAATCCTGCGGCAGAGTCTACTAACATTTCTGCCACAGGCATGAAGTACTCATCTTTAGGGGTTGCAGTATTTAAATCCCTAAAATCTATGCAAATTCTCAGAGAGCCATTTTTCTTAATAACAGGCACTATATTTGCTAACCATTCGACATACCTTGTGGTTCTGATGAATCTGCAGCGCAACAACCTTTCGATCTCAGCTTTGATTTTTGTGAGAACCGCTGGTGCGAATCTTCTAGGAGTTTGCTTGATGGGCTTCTTGCCATCCTTGATTGGAAGTCTATGCTCCACTAACTCCCTCTTTAAACCAGGCATTTCATCATAGTCCCACGCGAAGCAATCCTTGTTCCTCTTGAGTACTTCGATCACTTCCTGCTTGAGGCCTGGATTAAGTTTTGGGCTTATGTAGGTTATTCTTTTCGTGTTCTCATCCCCCAAATTCACTTCTTCGAGTGGATCCTGCGCCAACATTTTGGCACCTGAGTCTATGAGGTCCCTCTCGAAGCCTAAGGGTCTAGCCTTTGATCTATTTCGTGCTCTTCAAAGGGTAAGTCTTTCGAACCATCCCCATTTATTTCGTTCACTTCTACAGCCAATTTATCTATTTCAGCCTCTAAGGCCGCTTTCCATTCGTTCTCAGCCATATAGGCCGAAATCCTTTCGAAGAAGGAGGACTCAATCATGAGCAAGGTTGTCGAACTCCCAGCCTGCTGGCCGTCTTTGCATAGTACCTTCGACTCCTTCATCTTCATTGACTATTCTTCGATCCCAATATATGCCATCATGGCGAAGGGTCATATAATAATGTGCGTTCCTGGTTTCGTTGATTTCATCATTAGGGACACAAGGAGCAATCTTGGCCAAATGTTTGTCATAATTCCTCTTGTCAACTAAGTTGACTGCTGTCATGAAGTAACTCTGGTCCGCTTCAATGTTCTCCACAGTCCCATCTTCTCTCCACAAAACCACCCTCTGATGCATTGACGAAGGAACTGCTCCTACGCAATGGATCCACTATCTCCCCAACAACAAGTTGTAGTTGGCTTTGGCTTCGATCACCATGAACATGGTGGGCCTGCAGCTCGATCCTATCGTCAAGTCCAGTTGAACTACCCCCAATGTTTGACCTACTTTCCCTTCGTAGTTGGACAGGACCATGTTGTGTGGTTTGATGTCACCCTCGCGTATTCCTAACTTTTTCAGCATGAAATGGGGTATTAAGTTAACTGCAACGCCCCCATCCACTAAGACCTTATTTACGCCATGGGCACCAACCTTTGCCCGAATGAATAATGGCTTCAGATGATTTTTCATAGCTGGCTCTAGGCGCTCGAAGAAAGCATTCTGCTCCTCGACAGCTCCGTTATCCATTACGTAGTAACACACAGGCATATGCTTCATCAGATCTATTGTATCATCCTCCTCATACTCTTCAATTTCAGTTTCCTGTCCAAACTCACAAGGTAATACAGATACCACGTTGCAATTGATATTGAGTGAAGACTCCCCCTCTGATTCGAAGTTGTCCGTTAGCATATCCTCGTCTTCTTCTGGACCTGGTGTGTATTCCTTCGATTCATTTGGTTGTGTTTCAGAGAAGAGTCTCCTACTAACTGGGGGTTTGTCCTCAGGTTGTTTATTTGGTGTGGGTTTGTTGGTGCTTGATTCTCCTTGGTTTTTTATCGAAGTTGCTCCTTTATTTGCCATAGCTTCCCTATCAGCCTTTCGAATTCTCTGTTACCTTCACCATTGTGATCTTGACATGAGGTTTCTTCCTTTATAATTTTCTAACCTCACTTCTTCCCTCTTCGCCACGTTGAACTGCCTCCTATATGTCATAGCGTGGCGTGCGTTTTGTTCATTGTTTCTCCATTTGTCTTTGCCCTTGTCAGTTCTGACTTGCAGCCATTTGTCTGTTGGTATTTCAGCAGGAATTTTGAATGTTACCCTTCGTGCGCCTTTGGGATGAGGGCTATCAGGCCTTCGTTGAGTGTACTTGCTCTCGAAACGTTGGCTCATCTGCCCAGTCTCTTTGTGATTCCAGCATGGGGCGAAAGGGATTGTTTCGAAGGCTCCAGCCATACTTTGATCGTACACTGCAGAACACCTTGGGCATACTAGGCATTTGGTTGCCCCTTTGTAACAGCGAACCAAGAACTCCAACAAACTTTCTCCAGCTTTAGGGTAACACCTGAATAACTGGTTATCCTGGCGCCAATTGATACCAGTTCGTGCCCTTTGTTTCCTCTCTAAGTTTGCAGCAATTCTCTGGTTGCAGATGATGCTGCATCTAGGGTGTGATACAGTGGGAGAACTGACTTGAGTTTTTGCGTTTGTTTTCGCACTTGTTCGGTTTAGCAAGAGTCGCCACCGACTTTTTATTTTATCCTAAAGGAAAGGTTAAAAAGCACAGGAAAAACCTTTTGAGATGTTTCGTGGGTTCGGGGGGTAGATTATGAAAAGGGAAGGTATTAGCACCCTTTTCATCCATGGTTATCCATGGGCTCTTAGTTACTTGGTTTTAGACCACTTGCCTTGATTTTTGATTGCTCGAAATGGTGTGTGTATATGTGTTTTGAAAATGTTTTGAAATAGACGCCTTTGTTTCGGCAACCGTTGTAATGACTCGTGTTTGAGTGTATACAAAGGTGTGTATCTTTTCGAAAAGATGTTTCAAATGTTTTTGAAAGTTTGTTTTGAAAGTGTTTGTGGAGTGTGGTTTAAAAAGTAGGCAAGTGTTTTTGCAAGTTTGTCAAGTAACTAAGATTTTTATCTACCCCTAAAAATACTCAAAGGTTTTTCTCATGTTTTAACCCTTTTTAACAATTTTGTTCCACCATTGTATTTGGTGGACAATCTTGCGTTTAGGATGTTTTGACGGACAAGCGTGGGTCATCGTATGGACCATGAATGCAATGGTGCCAAGTGTCTTTGGCAATTTTCTTGAAGGGACTATGATCATTTTGATAGGCAACTTTTGAAAGCGTCATCGAGGGACTATGATCATTTGAATTGTTTTGTTTTGCCAAAGAAACTCAACGTGCAAGCATGGCCCATTTTGGAAGGCAACAAGCGGGATTACCCTAGGGGTGCAAGTGTGATTGTTTATTGATTTCATGTATTTGTCTTGTATTAGGTTATCTAGCGTTCGATTTTTTATGTACATACAAACCCTAGGTCTAACCATGGCATATTTGAAAGCGGTAAATTGCGGGAATTTAAAGTCTACGCTATTACAAAATAGTATCCGGGAGTGGGGGTACAAGTATACAAATGAGGGATGAGACTTATAAGAGAGTAGTATCCAAATAATTACAACCAAATCGAATTGCACAAATGTAAAATATAATGTATAGCAATGTATAAGAATAGCAAATGTATCAATGTATATAAAGATAAAATGTGTATTGTAAATACATTTGTGTAAGTGTATGATTATTTACAAGGTGAGGAATGTGTGTTTTAATGTATTATAAAGTGTTTTGTTTATTTAATGAAAAATTAAATATTTGGTTTATTTTAATTTTGTATTCTCGTATTTTACAAAACAAAATATTTTAAGAAAAGAAAAGTATTTAACTTAAAGAAAAAATATGTATTGATGTAATTATATACAAACAAAGTTCAAATGAAAAGAAAAAAAATGTTTTAAGTTTTTATGTATTAATGTATTTTAATTAGTTATGTACAAAGTATTTTAATAAAAGAAAAGAAAATGGTTTTAAGAAATTCTATTTTTCATGTATTAATGTTAATGTTTTTTAAAGTTAATTATGTACAAAGTTTATAATTATGTTATATAAAAAAAAGTATTATTAATAAAAATTTGATGTAAAAATAAAATTAATAATGTGTTAGTTTATAAAAAAAAATATGATAAGTAAAAAAAGGATATAAGTTTTAAAACAAATGGGCTAAAGGGATTTTTGGGCTCAATCAGGACTAACTGAGAAATAGCAAAAAGGGAGGTGCACGAATGTAATGGGCTTAGGCATCCTGAACGGGCAAGGCCCACGCGTTTTGATAACATTTTCGTTTAGGGTTTTCTAAGGCTTGTTTCATTTGGGAATTCTAGGGTTGTGATACAGAGAGGCGCCGTTCACTTCTTCCTCCGTCTTCGTCTTCTCACGCCAGCTTCTGAGTCATGTCCTTTGCCCAAGGCCACCAACGCCACCATCTATCCTCCTCCTCACGCTCACTCAAACGGCAGTAAGAAAGAAGGTCTCGTTTGTGTCTTAAGGTTCTCGTTAGTTCCCTTTTGCATGTTTAGTTTTTCGTTTACTGATTCTGATTCAATGTTGTTGTTATTCTAGTTGGAGGGGTATGAAAGAGAAAGATTAGAGATACTACCTTCGTTGGAGGAGGACAGTGGTCTTGGAGGCGCTTCCGGTGGCTTGACGGCGAGGGGATGGTGATGATGAAACTAGCTTGCTGGAACACCCGGTACTCTGCACTCTTGCTTTGCCTTCTAGGGTTTCATGATGAATACTCTGAAAAACCCTTTGATTTATCATTTCTTTCCTCTTCTAGTTGCCTATTTCCGTTGCCTTTGATTGTTTACTTCGCTTATGTATGCTTTTGTATGTTGCCTTTGTTGATTCTGAGATGATGATTTTTGCTTTTGTTGGTTACCCAATGATGAATTCTTTGAGTTCTGAGGGCTTTGTATGTTGATATGCTTCTTTTTCTCTTCTACTATGAACTTGCTGAGATGCTTTGGATGATTTTTTTTTTGCCCAGTGATGAACAAAGTTCTGAGGGTTTGAGTTGCCTTGAAATGCTTAGAAAACAGGTTATGGGCGTGAGGGCCTTGAGGCTTGATGCAGGTATGGGCTTTGGCTTATGTTACAGTAGGCTTTAAGCTTGACAGGTTGTTTGAAGTGTTTTTTGATAGTTAAGGCTTCTGGTTCATGGCTTGACAGTCCAGGTTTTTGGGGTTTGGTTGCTTGATATTCTGGTTTGACAGGTTGTTTTCTCTGGTTTGTATATTCGTTTAGATGAAAGGCCTATGCAGATTGAAGGCTTGTATTTTCTTACTTCATGTTTGTTTAGGCTTAGAGGTTTAAGGCTTGGGCTTCAGTTTTGCAATGTTTTTGTCTTACAGTTTGTGGTATTTGACAGTTTTTAGAGCTTGAGGGCTTTGAGGGTATGGATTTTGTGTGTTTGTATCAGTTTGACAGGTTGGGTTAACAATGGTTTAAGGCTTATGGTCTTTAGAGGCAAAGGCTTATGTAGGTTTGGCTTTTGGTGTTTTTTGTTGACATTACAGGTTTTGGAGGCTTTGGGCTTGTATGTTTGAATGCTTAGGTTTTTGCTTTGTGTGTCTTCTGAGATATATGATGCAGGTTGGTAGGTTGAGGCCCCTTTGAATCTCTTTTCAGGGTCTTTGCCTTATGGTCCTTGAAAAAAGGCAGGGACTGTAATATCTTTTGTATATTCTTTCAGGGTATTTGCCCTCTTGTCTTTTAAGGGCAGGAGGCGCTATATTTTCTTGGTCAAATCTGTGGACAGGTTTGCAAGGCTTGAGGTTTTCCCTCTTTGTGATATCCTGTTGTATATGTTATGCCTCTTTTTCTCTATGTATTCTGATATGCTGTTTATATCTTTTGCTTAGCCTCTAGCCTGCTGTACTGTAAGCTGCTTTCCTCTCTCTTTCTCTCTCCAGATTAAAGAAAAGCACTTTTATTGCTTAATTTTTGTCTTTTCTAAAAAAACAAATGGCCTAGGAAGATGATGCATTCTGAATGTTGCTTGCACTTGTCCCTTTTCCACTGCATATTTCCATGTTTCTTTCATACTTTATGTACTTTCTCTTGACAGCTTTTGGAGTTGTTGATATTTTGATATCCTTGGACAATTTTTGACAGCTTTTGGCTTGGTTTGAGATTGCAATTCAGTTTGCCTTTATGCTGTTTGGAAACTTGGTTGACAAATTTTGGATTTACTCAGTATGCTTGAGAATTTGAATTTGTGCATTATTACAACTTTGTGCATTTCATGTTTCATTGCAAGCATTTCATCCCTCTTTGTGAACCAGGAGAAATCTCGTGATTTGCAGAGAGGGCAAAACTGATTCCGGCCATTTGCTTTTAATGATGAACCCAATTTTTATTTGTCTGCTTTTAATTATTTTATCTGCTTTGACCTTTCTTTTATTTCTTGTTTTGCAGATGAAAAATAAATGAGCAACAAGGGAGCATTGGATAGAAGAATGAAGATTAGGAAATTTAGGACATAGTTTATTTCAATTTTAATTATTGTAACCATTATTATTATAAATACTTTGTAAATAAATACTGTATTTAAATAACAATTGTAACAAATAATTAAAGATGAATAAAAATTTCTTTTGACCAATTAATTCTTTTTATTTCCTTTCAATTGTTTAACTTAATTATTTGAATTTCCTAAATTAAAACAATTGGAAATAAATCCAATTATTCTGAATTTAGAAAAAGAAATAATTAATAAACGTCCGGCGTTCCGACTTAAACATAACATTACACAGTCAAATCAAACAAACATCCACATGTCTTCTTTTCACTGATTTAATCCAAACAACTGCAAATTAACAATCAGCAGCCTCAATCCTTATCTTAGAGTAATCTGAACAGCATTGATAGAACTAACTCTTTCTGAGAAATATACGCGCAAAACCCTGATTTTTGACTTAACACTGGAGAAATGCCTGTCTGATCAAACTTTGAGCCAATTCAATCAAACCCTAAGCAATCTGTTTGAACCGTCTTAAAATCAATGAAAACCCTAAATTTTGTCTGACTGACGAGAAAAGTCTGTTTGACCGATTCTTGAGCCAATCTGAAAAATCAGGAAAAGCCCGAAGCTGTGATTTCTGGTGGAAAAATACGAGGGCAAATTTTGGGATACAACAGTTGCCCCTGTTCAATCTTCTTGAACCTGAAGAGTTAGATTGGCAAGTTTGCCTTTCGTGACTCGAGGGTAAAAGGAGATTGGACACTAGAGTGCCCAAAAAAAAATTACACTCGGTGATGTGTTGGTAGAGGGAATGGGCTTGAAGATGCCATTTGGTGATGGGCTTAAAGATGCCATCTGGAGCGTGACAGAATCTTGTCGGGGGATGGGCTTAACGATGCCATCTGGAAATGTTGAATTGTATGTCATTGGTGAGTGGACGAGTATCAGAAAGGTAACCATGTTTTGGAACATCTTTGAACTAGGGGTCTGAACAAGCAATAGATTGACATCCGTGTTTGGAGAATCCATAAACTGTTTTCAGAAGTCTTGAAGTTGAATAAGCAATAGAGCAGCATCCGTCGATGGGGAAGCGTCCGTAAACTGTTTTCAAAAGTTGAGAAGAATCTGAATAAGCGATAGGTTGACATCCGTTACTGGAGAACCTGTAAACTGTTTTCAGAAGTCTTAAATTTGAAGCTTACTAATTCTTATCCTGAAAAAGGGTAAGATATTAGCTGAAACACGAAGTCATGTTGCATGAAATGTATGATGCAATGTATGTTATATCAATGTTTATGATATGAATGTGATGAATGCGCATGTAAGCTGATGAGCTGTCTTGCTGAGGATAGACGACTCTTGGATACTGAAATCTTTGACTGCTGTCGGGGAAAGTAATTCCTTAACTGCTGCCGGGGAAAGTAATTCCTTGACTGCTGCTGGGTAGGGAAAGAATCTTTTGATCGTTGAAAAAATGAGAAGTCCTGGGACCACTGTTGGGGGACCAGGACTTTGGACTGTATGCCAACCTACTGGGGATTCCTGTCTTGAGGAGATCTTCACTGGAGAATATTCGAATATTCTGTGAGGAACTGAAAATGAGTCTGCATCCTGCTAATGCTTAACTGTTATCTGGTCGATCTCCAGGCTTTCACAGAAGCTTGTATTGCCATCTGGTCGTAATCCAGGCTTCACAATAGCTTGCTAAGCTGCTATCCGGTCAAATTCGGGCTTCACAGCTTGTGTTAAAGATATACCACTATCTGGTCGACTCCAGGCTTCGTAGTATTCTTGACTGTTGTCTGGTCGTAATCCAGGCTTCACAGAAATTTGTATTGTCAACTGGTCGCAATCTAGGCTTCGCAATAGCTTGGTTAGGGATTAAACTATTATCCGGTCGAATCCGGACTTCATAGCTTGTTCTGAGAGGACATCACTATCTGGTCGTAATCCAGGCTTGGTGGTTGTATGGCGTTGTTATCCGGTCGTATTCTGAGCTTCACAATATGTTGTAGGGATTAAGATACTATCGAGTCCAATCCGGTCTTTGTAACTTGAATCTTGTGAGAATTTGATCTTCGACGACTGTAGCTTCCAACAGATGATGAAGGAGTTTTTGAACGACCGATCAATCTGAAATGTAATTTGTTCTGGAGAATAAATCCTGGACAAATGTTGGGGAAATAAACCCATAACCAAAGTTGGGGATAGAAGAACTCTGGGGTTACTGAGGATGAGAAATCCTTGTTGTCTGCTAACTGCTTAGGGAACAAGATCTTCACCTGTCGAGGGATCTTAGGACCACTGCTGGGGATTGGAACTCCTTGGTGACTTGCGGGGTGCGAGAATTATGATGATCTCTGCTGGGGAGTTCAGAACCTGGTAGACTTATGCTGGAGAGGTATGACTGGGAATCTTCAGTCTGGTGGGAAGTATCTATGTGGGGAGAATGTTTACTGGTCTAGTTCCACTGGGGATAGGATTTTCAGATTTTAGGGCTCCACTGGGGGTCTGAAACTTATCTCTGGGGGGGACTAAGTTCTGGAAGGCTCTCTGGCTGGGGAGATCAGCTTTGAGAAAGCTCTTGTTCTGCTGAGGATCCTGGAGTTTAACTCTGTTTGGGGAATCCTTCTGAAAGGGCATTGAGATATCTATATGTACCTTCAACTCATCAGTAATCATCTTTTCCTGATTTGTAAGGAAATGACTATGTTCAAATGCATATGCCTACTTAACAAAACATTGGACGTTTCTCAAATAAACATAAGTGTGAAAGGAAGACAAAGAAAATTTGTGTATTTGGAAAAGTATTTGTATTAACTTTCTATGAGCATCTTTGTACAAAGGAGACAGGCATCCTTGTGAGAGGATGTCGCCGTAAAAATTGAAAATTTTATACAAAAGAAAGATAGCTATGTGAAATGACTCCATAGGATTCCATTCTGCTATAGCCTTCACAACTCTGAATATTTGTCCATTCAATACTTCGCCTGCCGGTGACTGGATTGATCAGAAGCTTGGAGTTCGTTGATGAAGAGATTGTCCTTAAAGTGATCCGACGAGACATAGTCATACGCTTTAATTCCCTAACTTTTGCCTGAATCGCCCTTTCGGGTTTTCGGTTCACCGGGAAACCCCTTTTTTCCCAAGCCGCCCTTTCGGGTTTTCGACTTGCCGGGTGTATAATTTTTTTTGTTTTATCCCTAATTTTTGCCTGAACCGCCCTTTCGGGTTTTCGGTTCACCGGGATGCCCATTTTTGCCCAAGCCTCCCTTTCGGGTTTTCGACTTGTCGGGTTATTTTATGCGTAGTATCTTTTGACTATGTCTGCGTTCGCGGGGTGCGGCAAATCATCACCGTCCATGGTGGTCAGAATCATTGCACCACCAGAAAATATGCTCTTGATCACAAATGGTCCTTCGTAAGTAGGAGTCCATTTGCCCCTGGGGTCACTTTGTGGTAAGATAATCCGCTTGATCACGAGATCTCCAACTTGATATACTTGACGTCTGACTTTCTTGTTGAAAGCCTTGATCATCCGTTTTTGGTACGTCTGACCATGGCAAACAGCAGCGAGTTGCTTCTCGTTGATCAAATTGAGTTGATCAAGTCGTGTCTGAATCCAATCCTCTTCATTCAAACCTGCGTTTTTCATAATCCTTAAGGAAGGAATCTGAACTTCCATGGGCAGGACAGCTTCCATGCCGTATACCAAAGAGAATGGGGTTGCCCCGGTTGAAGTACGTGTTGTGGTACGGTATCCGTGCAGAGCAAACGGTAACATCTCATGCCAGTCCTGGTAAGTGACTGTCATTTTCTGAATGATCTTCTTAATGTTTTTGTTCGCAGCTTCAACAGCACCGTTCATCTTCGGCCGATAGGGAGATGAATTGTGATGATAAATCTTGAACTGTTCGCACAAAGCGGTGATCATAGTATTATTCAGATTGGTTCCGTTGTCTGTGATGATCCTGTCGGGAACACCATACCGGCATATGAGGTTTTGCTTGATGAAGCGGGCAACCACATTTTTTGTAACGGAGGCGAAGGAAGCCGCTTCGACCCATTTGGTGAAATAGTCAATGGCGACCAGGATGAAGCGATGTCCATTGGATGCCGTGGGCTTGATCTCTCCAATCATGTCAATGCCCCACATTGCAAATGGCCACGGAGCTGTCAGCACGTTGAGAGGAACCAGAGGAATGTGCACCTTATCGGCGTAGATTTGGCATTTATGGCAGGTACGGGAGTGTTGATGGCAATCAGCTTCCATGGTTGACCAGTAATAGCCTGCCCTTAGAATCTTCTTAGCCATCGTGTGTCCGCTCAAGTGGGTGCCGAACGTACCGCTGTGTATCTCAGTCATGATCAACTCTGCCTCAGCTTTGTCCATACATCGGAGTAAAACACAATCATGGTTGCGTTTATAGAGGATGCCATTGCTCAGGAAGAACTTGGCAGCAAACTTCCTTAGGAACTTCTTGTCATTTACTGAAGCTCCTTCGGGATATTCCCTAGTCTGGAGATACCTTTTGATTTCATGAAACCAGGGTTGTTCCACTGCTTCTTCGGTATTAATCTCGTGACAATGCGCAGGTTCATCCATTCGCTCGATAATGATTTGGGGAGTGCTGTACCCCAAAATTTGCCCTCCCATATTCTTCAAGATTTGGCAAGATCAAGGTTCAAAATCTCTCAAGGGTTGCGCAGTCCAATTGCCTCATAACACAGTCAAAATTAGGGTTTTGGTTCTTGCAAAGAAGTTGAGGTTTTCAAGGGTCTAAACAAGTCCCATATGCCTATAAACATTGTCAAGCAGCCATATGTCAAGTTTCAAGGCTCACAGCATCAAATTGCACAGTCAAAAACCCTAAATGCTTCACAGTCAACTGCAGGGGCAAAATGGTCATTTGACAGTCAAAAGTCAATTTTTTTGGTCAACATCTTATTTTGAAGCCACAATCATCATCTGATCAATTCTTGATCATGATTCTCAAAGCATGGCTCAAAAAGTCTCAAGATGCAAACGTTTCTATTTTTGGACAGTTGAAAAAGTCAACTGCAAATTGACCAAGGCATAACTTCTTCATGGTTTATCATAAAAATTCCATCCAAAGCTCATTTTGAAGAGGATGAAATTTCCTACAACTCATCTTCACACTTCAAGTCCAAGAAATGCTCTCACAAAAAGTTATCAATTTCAACATTATAGGTCATTTTCAAAAGTCAACAAAAAGGCACTTTAAGTCAAAGACCATAACTTGATATTGGTAAATCAAAATGACATGGGACCAAAGACATTGGTTAGAGGACTTCAAAGACTTTCCAAAATGTCCAAGAACATGATCATAGCTTCAAAATTGAGAAATATATGCCTTGGAGAAGTTGGGAAATTTTTGGGAATTTTGAAAAGTCAACTTTGCTTCAAAAGCTTCAAAAATGCTAATGGGCCTCAATTTCTTTCATGAATCATTACCCAAAGGCTATGCACGACCCATTGACCTCAAAGGGATTTATTTTCTTATTTTTGACTAATTAATTGAATTTTTTTTATTATTAATTCATTTAATTAGATTTAAATATGAAAAAATATCAAATAATACTTTTTAAATCTTTTTGTGCAGAAAATTCACTCATTATGTGCTAAAGATTTCGTTTCACATTCAAAAGGCAATATCTTTCACAATTGGCAAGAGTTTCATGGCAAAAAGATTGAAAAAAGATTGGATTTACATGATTGGAAATCAAATATCAAAATCATTAATTCATGGACTATGGGCTTGGCTTTTTGACCTAATTCCATTCAGATACATATGCACAACATAACCCTATTCAAGCACACACGAAAAACTGCTCAGAAGCTGCATAACCAATTTGCAATTTTTGGCCAAAAAGCTTGAAACTGATTTCATACCTAGAGGATAATTTAAAGCTTCTAAAGGATTCCAACACATTGCTGGACCATCCAGGAAGCTTTTGCAATCAAGAATCAATCAAAACGTGCCAAGAATCATAGAACACAGGTTATACGGCTTGCCAAAATTCCTTGAATTCCATATCACGATTCATGCATTGTTAGCCATCTTTCTTGATTGATTTATGCTAATACTAACATTCTGAAGCGATTGGTACCAGTTAATTGTGATAATATTGCCTAAATCAGAATCCACCATTGTTGAAACCTAGGGTTTCAGAAACTCCAAAATAGGGTTTTCTTCATATGAAAAAATTGGATCTTGAGACCTATGCCATTGAACTCAGGAGCTCCATACGAACTCAACGATGACCTCGCGCTCAATTTATGTTAAGGCATATGCTAATCGCTATTTTTTCATGGCTGTGTTTAGTGGGGGTTTAAAACCTCCGCTATTTGTTTTATAATTACAGGGAAAGCGAGGAAGAAGATGGACGTGGCTTGATGTTACTGGACAATTCAAATTTGGCGCGTGAATTTGTTGTTCATACCACTAACGCTTATTTTCTTTTATAATAATCATTCTTCATTATATTAACAAATAAACGCAAATGGCCTGGTGGTAGAAGACGTGTCTTGCAGGTATAGGGACCTGGGTTCGATTCCCAGGTCCCCCCATTTAATCAATAATTTTTGTTGTAACGTATTCCCATGCATCTTCCTTCAAACGTTCTACCATACGTCCTAACGCTTAGGCTTGCCAAGTGTCCCTGATGCTCCATCCAGTGGCCAGATGATGCCGTCCCATGGTACACGCTAGTCAACCACACGCACTCAAACATGGAAAGTCAAAAAAGGCTTTGATTCAATGGGCCAAATTTCTCAAAAAACCTCCCAAATGGGTCAGACACCCCCCAATGCTTGTATTATATTTTTTAATTTCCTTCTCTTTTCTTTTTTGTTTTAATTTGTTTTAATTGTTTTAATTATTATTTAATTCACCTAAAATAATTTCCATAATAAAAAATCAGAAACAAAAAAATGTTTAATATTTAATTCTTATTATTTCACCATTAAAATAGTTTTTTTTTGTGAATAAACTCTAACAATTAATTAGATTAATTTAGGTTTCAATTTTAATACTTTTTTTTTATAAATAAAATAAGTAGAATTAGGGTTTTTAACCTTTTCATCTTTTTTTTAATAAATAATTTTCTCATCATTATTATTATTATTAATTACTAAATATTTTGTAAATAAACATGTACATTAATTATTTAGTAAATTAGGTTAAACTTTAATATTTTTCATTAATAATTAAAAACAACTTAGAATTAGGGTTTCTCTTGATTTTCAATTTTCTTTATTTTCATAAAACAAAAACCTAAAAAATATTTTTTTTCCTTAAATTTAATAATCAATTAGCTTTTAATTCAATTTAATTTCAAAAGGGTCAAAACCCTCGGACGTTCTAACTTTTATTCTTTTCGCGCATTTATTTTCTTTTTTCGAATATTATGTAACTGCTCAAGGCTTGTAATAGTAATTAGGTCTTTTACTTTCTGCATTTTTTATCAAACGGGTCTTTGTAATTTGGCGATGTATAGACCCGCGCCTTGTAATAGCGTAGGATTTATCTTTCCGCATTTAAATTTCAGCACTTTTAAATTCTAATTGCATGAAAGAATGTATGGTTAATTAAAAACAAGCGTAGCTCACCAATGCCATGATCAAAGATAAAACTTAATTGAAAACAACACACAAATTCACACACCACTTCTAGGGTACGCCTCACCTGTTGCCTTACCTTCGAAACGTGGTCGTCGAGTATAGGACGTTTTAGTAAGTCCTTATGTCCATGATCCAGTTGCCTCGAAACGGTTGCCTCGGATTAAAAAAGGATCAATGGCATAAGGGTAGCTTCTAAGGTGTCCTACTGTTGCTCTGGTGACCACACTGTCCCTACAAACGAATTGACCCGAACACCTCCAACGGTGGTGCTACCTACCTCTCAATGGTGGGATGGCACTACCTTAAGGACATTTACACAGCCTAATTCCTTAGGGTAGGTAGATGACTCATAGATACTTGCTCTATTCAAAAACAAATCAAACTCTTTTCACACCGACACTTTCAAAAAGCTTTCAAAACAATTTTTCAAACACTCTTGAGGACTGATACAAGAGTCATTCTGAAATCTTTAAACGAAATTTTTCCAAACCCACTCACACTTGAAAAGCAAACACTTTTGAAAACACAATGAGCAAGCATCTAAGAGCCCATGGATAACCACAGATAGAAAGGGTGCTAACACCTTCCCTTTCTATAAATCTACCTCCTGAACCGAGAAACTATCTCATAAGGAATGTTGCTGTGCTTTTGTCCTGTCCATGTTGGAGAAAATAAAAGACGGTGGCGACTCTTGCTTACCGCGACATTTCGCGAACCAGCGTTAAACAGTCAGTTCTAAATCCACCGATCACAGAACTGGCGACTCTGTTGGGGACACTTATAAGTGAGGTGTACCTTAGGATTAGACCACTCTGGTTTTCAATTGCTTGTTTTGTTTGCTTTATTATTGTGGGTATTGTCTTGGAGTTTCATAGATCCTAACCTGGATCTGGGGATACCCTTTTAGGTAGCATAAGCTGTGAGGGACCTGTCCGGCGTAGACCGACACGGGTGAAGCAGTGGCTACATTGGTGTGACACCTTGGTCTGTACAGATATCCCTTGTGTTGCAACGAGGAGAATATGGGTCTTCTGAGGAGTCATTAAGCACCAACCGACCTTAGAACCCTAAATTGACCCAACTTGGCCATAGAACAGTAGCAGTATGCTACACCCATTGAGGCTAAACTCTCGCGATGGTTTTGGCCGCAAGAAAAGATTGCGATGCTGGAGTTATGACCGGTTGAGGGTAGTCAGTGATATTGGGATCCTCTATAACCCGGTTACTTCTGATAGGACAGGTCTTAACCAACAAACTGAAAGAGGGTAATACCTAGCCCCCATGCTGGCCTAAACTCTAAGGGCTTGTCTCGTGTGACTTGTGTGCCTTCCAACTTGACTATTTGCATGCTTGTTATCTGACACTTGAGTTTTTTGCAGGTTTTGTTTACAGTCCTTAATTGGGACTCATAACAGGGTTTACCTACATTACCCCATGCATAGCATAACATCATACCATTGCATGCATCCCGCATAAAGACTAACCCGTTTCAAGGATCTCAAGGGCCTTTGATGCAGGTCATGATGAACAAAATGTCTAGGAAGGGGCAAAGGGGATTTATTTTCCTGTAGCCAAGGTTGTCAAGGGCTATGACCCACTCGATATGGTGAACCTTGACTCTTGAAGAAGGACTCTCGACAATATGCAGTTCCTTCAATCAAGTTACAAATTCAAATTCTAACAATTTTCTTGTTTACCCTGCGAGATCCTTGAAAACATTGTATGCATATCATACATACCATTGTATTACAGGTACCCTTTTGACAGGTCACTTACCTTTGTCACTGTTTGTTTCAGAAATGGCTTCCCAACAAGATAACCAGGGCCTTCATGCTCAAGAGACTCAGTTCAGGGAGATCTTTCTAAGCCTATCCAAGGGGCAGGAAGAGTTAAGGACACTCCTCATGGGGAATCTGGCCAAGAAAAGTCCCGAGGATGACAAGGACGAACGGCTGAAACGCCTACAAGCTGAGGCAGATACAATGAAAACCCAGATGCTGGGGCAAAGGGCTCTCATCCAAGGTTTAGCTCGGGAGCAAGAAGAGTTGATGACCATGATCAGTCAACTCCACCAAGACAGATCCAACATGAAGCAACCAGTCCGAGTCAGGGACCAGGTCTTTGATCAGCTTCCAAGAAGACAAGGGTCTGGTATGGTGAAGAGCAGACCTCTCCAAACTGCTACTACTTCACAAGCCCAACATCAACCTCGCCCAGAGCAACAGGTTGATCAGAGTAAGCCAAGCAGGTCCAAGAGGCAATTCACCCAGCTTAACATGCCGCTGTTTCAAGCCTTGCAACACCTGTTGGGGTTGAATCTGATTACACTAAGGGCTCCTCCCCGGAACCCCAACATCTCTGCTCCTAACTATCATCCCGACAGAAGATGTGCATACCACTCTGATAGTCCTGGACACGACACGGCCGACTGCTGGGCTCTGAAGAACAAGGTCCAGGACCTGATTAATGAAGGAGTAGTGGATTTCACCCAAATGGGTCAGGCTGAGTGCTTCTACCATCCTACAGGATTCACCCTTTGAAGTAACAAGTCCTGATATGAGAAGACTTTTTGTCCATTAGAATTTTCAAGTTGTAATGTTCTTTTGCTTGTTCAAACATTTGTTCATGTCAAACTCTTTTACTTTATCAATGCATCACATATGTCTGTTTTGAATCAATATATTCGCATTCGCTATATTCAAACTGCTTTCATTTTTTGTGATGTTCAAACTCTCAATTAATAATTCTAAGCCTCTTGAGGGAGGATGACGAAAACGATACCACAGTCTTTACAATATGCTTTTGAATAGACCCCGTTGATGAGGTACAAGCATTGTTTCAATTCCTAAACACTGGAGTTATAAGGAAGATAATCCCTCGTCAACCCCTTTGAGCCAAAGAAGTAGGAGTTTTCTTTTCGAAAATTAAAACCCTTAATCATAACCTGGGGCAGGGTAGTTTTCTCAGTTGATCCAGGTGCACAAGATAACATAAAAGGAGTCCTTCCGAAACAAAAGACAGTGATGGTTCTGAATAATTAAAGACAGGCAGTCATTATCTCTCAAAAATAAAAGCCCACTAAGTCAAAACCTATGAAGGAGACTTACAAAACTGGGGCATCCCGCTGACTGTAATCACAAAAGAAACAGTTCAGGCAAAAAACAGGGATAACGAAATCAAAAAGCAAAGAGGTCCTACAAACCCTCAACAAAAAGGAAATGACTGCCTATTCCAAATAAACTGTCAATATCCGAATCATCACTGGTATATCAAAGCAAAGACTCAAACAAGGTCTAACGCACGATCAGCTGAGTTTAGGTCTGAAGAACATCACGAAGAACGGGTGGGTACAAATAATTTGAGCCTTTATCCTTTGTTTCTTAAACTGTGAACCAGGCCACATTATAACCCTCAAAAGTCCTAGCTGAAGCATGGGTTAGTTCGAAAGCATACTGTTACGAAAGGTATCCTGACTCCTTAAGGCTTACGGTAAAACAACGAGTTGACATCGTAGTTAAAAAAAAATTCACTTGTTTTTATGAAAAAATTCATTTTCAAAAAACTTCAAGACAGACATAAGCTTTGCATTTTTAAATAACATTGTTTGCATCTGACCTTTTGTTTGAACAACATAGAAGTTCGCACGAAGAATGTCTAATGAACAAAAGCACCTCCAATCAAGGGGCATGGCATGGTCATTATCCATCATCTGGGGAAGTTAAGTCAAGATTCAGAGAATCTCTCAAACGCCGAACAACCTGGGGCAAATCTCCATCTAGATCACTTGGAGCATTGGACGATCAAACGAAGATCTTCTGGTAGTATGGCAACACAACACTATCAACAGGGGCATCTCCCTACATTCTGAGAGCGTGGACATAGTCGAAAAAATACTACGCAAAATCAAAGACCCACTAGGTTGACACACCTAGGCAAAAATAAGGGCTTCCCGACGAACCAAAAGGGTTCGGGCAAAAATAAGGGATGAAATGGAAAAATCTGTACACCCGGCAAGTCGAAAACCTGAAAAGGCGGCTTGGGCAAAAATGGGTATCCCGGTGGACTGAAAACCCGAAAGGGCGGTCCAGGTAAAAATTAGGGATCAAAGCGTACGACTATGTCCAGTCATTTTGTCTACCAGAAGGAGATTTGTCAATCAAGACCTCCACAGGTGCTTTCTCCCACAGAAACAGGGGCAATACGAGTTGTCTAAGCAATCTAATTGCTCTGTCCACCAAGGTACCAAGGTAAGTTCGGCTGAAGAATATAACCAAGATGCCTTAATTCCCCAGAGAGTGAGCCAGCAAGTCAACGATACTCTCCCCAAGCAGAGTTAGACCACAATCAGCCTTAAGGAAGTTGGATTATCCCCAGAAGATCTCAACATTCCCCGGCAGAGTATACAAACATTCCTAACAAGCATCCCCGACAATCTTGATCTAAGATTGTTCCCCGGCGGTATACCGAACATTCAGTGGAGCCACTTCCCCAGTATATCTCAAAAATTTCCCCAGGAGAGTCCAGTCCAATCTCAAAAGCTTCCCCAGGAAAGTGGAATCCATCTCCCCAACAGATTCAGGAAGCTTATCCCCAGTAGATTCTGGAAGCTTATCCCCTGCAGAGTACGAACGCTCCCCTCCCGACTTTATTCAAAGGTTATTTCCCCACCAGGATATAACTGGGTTATCCTCAGCCAATTGTCACGGAAAGATCGTCCTCGGCGTAAGTCTTTCTATCCCCCAACGGAGTTCATTTCCCAACATAGCTCAACAATGGTATCCCCAGCGGAGTTATCATCAACATCTCAGCAAAGTACCTCTCTTTCCCCACAGAGTTATCTCCCTGCAGAGTAATCTATTCGCCAAGTTTATTCCCCAACGGAGTCATCTTCTCCTATCGGTATTCTTGCAACCATCATCCCCAGCGGAAACGAAGAGCGCTACTCTTCAACATCAAGCCCAGGATTTAAGTTCCCGGCACCCGTCAAGGATTTATTCTCCTAGACAACAACATACATTCATAAAATTCACATCTTCATACATTATAGCATGCATATACGCATCATGAACATACAATCTCATTTATTCTGAGAACATCACGCATGCCATACAACATGACATCGCATACAACTAACATTTTGTCTTTTCAGGACAAAGGTCAGTACAAAGATGATTACTATCAACGGTCGCAACTAAAGGTCCGATGCCTGTATCTTGCCAGAGTGTATATGTTGACGACTACATTACCAGACTCGATTCCTGTATCTTGCCAGGGAACGTCTGAAGAGTTCGAAGATCCGATTCCTGTATCTTGCCAGTGTGTATCTGTTGACGACTACATTACCAGACTCGATTCATGTATCTTACCAGGGCACGTCTGAAGAGTTCGAAGATCCGATTCCTGTATCTTGCCAGGGTGTATCTGTTGACGACTACATTACCAGACTCGATTCCTGTATCTTGCCAGGGCACGTCTGAAGAGTTGAAGATTCGATTCCTGTATCTTGCCAGGGTGTATCTGTTGACGACTAATTCCAGACTCGATTCCTGTATCTTGCCAGGGCACGTCTGAAGAGTTTGAAGATCTGATTCTTGTATCTCGCCAGGGTGTATCTGTTGACGACTATATTCTAGACTCGATTCCTGTATCCTGCCAGGGCACGTCTGAAGAGTTTGAAGATCCGATTCCTGTATCTCGCCAGGGTGTATCTGTTGACGACTATATTCCAGACTCGATTCCTGTATCCTGCCAGGGCACGTCTGAAGAGTTGAAGATCCGATTCCTGTATCTTGCCAGGGTGTATCTGTTGACGACTAATTCCAGACTCGATTCTTGTATCTTGCCAGGGCACGTCTGAAGAGTTTGAAGATCTGATTCCTGTATCTTTCCAGGGTGTATCTGTTGATGACTAATTCCAGACTCGATTCCTGTATCTTGCCAGGGCACGTCTGAAGAGTTTGAAGATCCGATTCCTGTATCTCGCCAGGGTGTATCTGTTGACGACTATATTCCAGACTCGATTCTTGTATCCTGCCAGGGCACGTCTAAAGAGTTTAAAGATCTGATTCCTGTATCTTGCCAGGGTGTATCTGTTGACGACTAATTCCAGACTCGATTCCTGTATCCTGCCAGGGCACGTCTGAAGAGTTTGAAGATCCGGTTCCTGTATCTTTCCAGGGTGTATCTGTTGACGACTATATTCTCTGGACTCGATTCCTGTATCTTGCCAGGGCACGTCTGAAGAATTTAAAGATTCGATACCTGTATCCAGCCAGGGCACATCTACACAAAGAGTTTGAAGATCAACTCCTGTAACAGGCCAGGTAATCATTTTCTTTCTCAGGTACGCAAGTTCTCGCTAAGGAATCTCTTACGCGATCGACACCTAGATGGCATCTATAAGCCCATCCACATACCCACAGTTCCAAATGGCATCTATAAGCCCATTTCCGACAAGGTACTGTCACACTTTCAGATGGCATCTATAAGCCCATCATCCTATCCATCAGTCTCCAAATGGCACTTGTAAGCCCATTCCCTGCATCATACTGCTGACATTCTACTATGTGAGTGCAAATTTCTGGGCACTCTAGTGTTCAATCATCTTCCACCCTCAGATTACGAAAGGCACGCCAGCCAATCTACATCCTCAAGTTTAAGAAGATTGAACAGGGGCAACTGTTGTACCCCAAAATTTTCCCTCCCATATTCTTCAAGATTTGGCAAGATCAAGGTTCAAAATCTCTCAAGGGTTGCACAGTCCAATTGCCTCCTAGCACAGTCAAAATTAGGGTTTTGGTTCTTGCAAAGAAGTTGAGGTTTTCAAGGGTCTAAACAAGTCCCATATGCCTATAAACATTGTCAAGCAGCCATATGTCAAGTTTCAAGGCTCACAGCATCAAATTGCACAGTAAAAAACCCTAAATACTTCACAGTCAACTGTAGGGGCAAAATGGTCATTTGACAGTCAAAAGTCAAATTTTTTGGTCAACATCTTATTTTGAAGCCACAATCATCATCTGATCAATTCTTGATCATGATTCTCAAAGCATGGCTCAAAAAGTCTCAAGATGCAAAAGTTTCTATTTTTGGACAGTTGAAAAAGTCAACTGCAAATTGACCAAGGCATAACTTCTTCATGGTTTATCAGAAAAATTCCATCCAAAGCTCATTTTGAAGAGGATGACATTTCCTACAACTCATCTTCACACTTCAAGTCCAAGAAATGCTCTCACAAAAAGTTATCAATTTCAACATTATAGGTCATTTTCAAAAGTCAACAAAAAGGCACTTTAAGTCAAAGACCATAACTTGAGATTGGTAAATTAAAATGACATGGGACCAATGACATTGGTTAGAGGACTTCAAGACCTTTCCAAAATGTCCAAGAACATGATCATAGCTTCAAAATTGAGAAAGATATGCCTTGGAGAAGTTGGGAAATTTTTGGGAATTTTGAAAAGTCAACTTTGCTTCAAAAGCTTCAAAAATGCTAATGGGCCTCAATTTATTTCATGAATCATTACCCAAAGGCTATGCACGACCCATTGACCTCAAAGGGATTTATTTTCTTATTTTTGACTAATTAATTGAATTTTTATTATTATTAATTCATTTAATTAGATTTAAATATGAAAAAATATCAAATAATACTTTTCAAATCTTTTTGTGCAGAAAATTCACTCATTATGTGCTAAAGATTTCGTTTCACATTCAAAAAGGCAATATCTTTCACAATTGGCAAGAGTTTCATGGCAAAAAGATTAAAAAAAGATTGGATTTACATGATTGGAAATCAAATATCAAAATCATTAATTCATGGACTATGGGCTTGGCTTTTTGACCTAATTCCATTCAGATACATATGCACAACATAACCCTATTCAAGCACACACGAAAAACTGCTCAGAAGCTGCATAACCAATTTGCAATTTTTGGCCAAAAAGCTTGAAACTGATTTCATACCTAGAGGATAATTCAAAGCTTCTAAAGGATTCCAACACATTGCTGGACCATCCAGGATGCTTTTGCAATCAAGAATCAATCAAAACGTGCCAAGAATCATAGAACACAGGTTATACGGCTTGCCAAAATTCCTTGAATTCCATATCACGATTCATGCATTGTTAGCCATCTTTCTTGATTGATTTATGCTAATACTAACATTCTGAAGCGATTGGTACCAGTTAATTGTGATAATATTGCCTAAATCAGAATCCACCATTGTTGAAACCTAGGGTTTCAGAAACTCCAAAATAGGATTTTCTTCATATGAAAAAATTGGATCTTGAGACCTATGCCATTGAACTCAGGAGCTCCATACGAACTCAACGATGACCTCGCGCTCAATTTATGTTAAGGCATATGCTAATCGCTATTTTTTCATGGTTGTGTTTAGTGGGGGTTTAAAACCTCCGCTATTTGTTTTATAATTACAGGGAAAGCGAGGAAGAAGATGGATGTGGCTTGATGTTACTGGACAATTCAAATTTGGCGCGTGAATTTGTTGTTCATACCACTAACGCTTGTTTTCTTTTTATAATAATCATTCTTCATTATATTAACAAATAAACGCAAATGGCCTGGTGGTAGAAGACGTGTCTTGCAGGTATAGGGACCTGGGTTCGATTCCCAGGTCCCCCCATTTAATCAATAATTTTTGTTGTAACGTATCCCCATGCAGCTTCCTTCAAACGTTCTACCATACATCCTAACGCTTAGGCTTGCCAAGTGTCCCTGATGCTCCATCCAGTGGCCAGATGATGCCGTCCCATGGTACACGCTAGTCAACCACACGCACTCAAACATGGAAAGTCAAAAAAGGCTTTGATTCAATGGGCCAAATTTCTCAAAAAACCTCCCAAATGGGTCAGACACCCCCCAATGTTTGTATTATATTTTTTAATTTCCTTTTCTTTTCTTTTTTGTTTTAATTTGTTTTAATTGTTTTAATTATTATTTAATTCACCTAAAATAATTTCCATAATAAAAAATCAGAAACAAAAAAAAATGTTTAATATTTAATTCTTATTATTTCACCATTAAAATAGTTTTTTTGTGAATAAACTCTAACAATTAATTAGATTAATTTAGGTTTCAATTTTAATACTTTTTTTTTATAAATAAAATAAGTAGAATTAGGGTTTTTAACCTTTTCATCTTTTTTTTAATAAATAATTTTCTCATCATTATTATTATTATTAATTACTAAATATTTTGTAAATAAACATGTACATTAATTATTTAGTAAATTAGGTTAAACTTTAATATTTTTCATTAATAATTAAAAACAACTTAGAATTATGGTTTCTCTTGATTTTCAATTTTCTTTATTTTCATAAAACAAAAACCTAAAAAACATTTCTTTTCTTTAATTTAATAATCAATTAGCTTTTAATTCAATTTAATTTCAAAAGGGTCAAAACCCTCGGACGTTCTAACTTTTATTCTTTTCGCGCATTTATTTTCTTTTTTCGAATATTATGTAACTGCTCAAGGCTTGTAATAGTAATTAGGTCTTTTACTTTCTGCATTTTTTATCAAACGGGTCTTTGTAATTTGACGATGTATAGACCCGCGCCTTGTAATAGCGTAGGATTTATCTTTCCGCATTTAAATTTCAGCACTTTTAAATTCTAATTGCATGAAAGAATGTATGGTTAATTAAAAACAAGCGTAGCTCACCAATGCCATGATCAAAGATAAAACTTAATTGAAAACAACACACAAATTCACACACCACTTCTAGGGTACGCCTCACCTGTTGCCTTACCTTCGAAACGTGGTCGTCGAGTATAGGACGTTTTAGTAAGTCCTTATGTCCATGATCCAGTTGCCTCGAAACGGTTGCCTCGGATTAAAAAAGGATCAATGGCATAAGGGTAGCTTCTAAGGTGTCCTACTGTTACTCTGGTGACCACACTGTCCCTACAAACGAATTGACCCGAACACCTCCAACGGTGGTGCTACCTACCTCTCAATGGTGGGATGGCACTACCTTAAGGACATTTACACAGCCTAATTCCTTAGGGTAGGTAGATGACTCATAGATACTTGCTCTATTCAAAAACAAATCAAACTCTTTTCACACCGACACTTTCAAAAAGCTTTCAAAACAATTTTTTAAACACTCTTGAGGACTGATACAAGAGTCATTCTGAAATCTTTAAACGAAATTTTTCCAAACCCACTCACACTTGAAGAGCAAACACTTTTGAAAACACAATGAGCAAGCATCTAAGAGCTCGTGGATAACCACGGATAGAAAGGGTGCTAACACCTTCCCTTTCTATAAATCTACCTCCCGAACCGAGAAACTATCTCATAAGGAATTTTGCTGTGCTTTTGTCCTGTCCATGTTGGAGAAAATAAAAGACGGTGGCGACTCTTGCTTACCGCGACATTTCGCGAACCAACGTTAAACAGTCAGTTCTAAATCCACCGATCACAGGGAGCCTCGTTATCCCAATTGAGTTTAAACATGGAAGACATTGTAGCCAGAGCATCTGCTAGCTGATTCTCTTCTCGCGGGAAATGCTCGAAGGTGATTTGCTCGAAATGAGGCAACAATGTCAAGACATGTTCTTTGTATGGGATGAGATTAGGATGTTTGGTATCCCACTCTCCTTTGATTTGACTGATAACCAAAGTCGAGTCCCCAAATACGATCAAAGATTTGATCCCCAAGTCTATAGCAGCCTTGAGACCAAAAATGCAAGCTTCATACTCAGCCATGTTGTTGGTACAGCTGAAGCAGAGTCGGGCCGTGAAAGGCATGTGGCAACCTTCCGGGGAAATGAGTACCGCACCGATACCGTTTCCAAGTGTATTTGAAGCACCATCAAAGTACAGGGTCCATCGGGATCCCTTTTCAGGTTCGTCATACGGTCCGTTACCTTCAATGTTGTCCAAATTCATGATGTCCTCGTCTGGGAAGTCAAATCTCATGGATTGATAATCTTCGATAGCTTGATGAGCTAGATGGTCAGCTAGTACACTCCCTTTTATAGCTTTTTGGGTGGTGTATTGGATGTCATACTCAGTTAGGGTCATTTGCCATCTAGCGATTCTTCCAGATAAAGCAGGCTTTTCGAAGATATACTTGATAGGATCCATTTTGGAAATCAACAGAGTGGTATGAGTCAACATATACTGTCTTAGTCGGCGAGTAGCCCATACCAAAGCGCATCAAGTTTTCTCGAGCAGTGAGTAGCGAGTCTCACAGTCGGTAAACTTTTTGCTAAGGTAATAAATAGCATGCTCTTTTCGACCAGACTCGTCATGCTGGCCCAAAACACACCCCATTGAGTTATCCAAGACGGTCAGATACATGATCAACGGTCTTCCCTCGACGGGTGGCATCAGAATAAGAGGTTCTAGCAAATACTCCTTGATCTTATCAAAAGCAGCTTGGCAATCATCGTTCCATTCGACTACCTGATCTTTCTTTAATAGTTTGAAGATTGGCTCACAAGTAGAAGTCAGATGAGAGATGAATCTGGCAATATAGTTCAAGCGCCCCAAGAATCCTCTAACCTCCTTTTCAGTACGGGGAGCAGGCATCTCTTGTATTGCTTTCACTTTTGTTGGATCGACCTCAATGCCTTTGTTGCTGACAATGAACCCTAGAAGTTT
Source organism: Vicia faba (assembly GCA_948472305.1). Taxonomy (NCBI): domain Eukaryota; kingdom Viridiplantae; phylum Streptophyta; class Magnoliopsida; order Fabales; family Fabaceae; genus Vicia; species Vicia faba. Next base: position 317,371,088 of record OX451738.1, on the reverse strand, counting down.
ACCAGATCTAACTCCAAAAGTACACTTACTTGGATTCAGTCTGAGTTTGTATTCTTTCAACCTGGCAAACAGCTTTTCTAGATGTTCAAGGTGTTCCTCCTCTGTTTGTGACCGAGCTATCATATCGTCTACGTAAACTTCGATCTCATGATGTATCATATCATGAAATAAAGCTACCATGGCGCGTTGATAAGTTGCCCCTGCGTTCTTCAATCCGAACGGCATCACCTTGTAGCAGAAGGTACCCCATTGTGTAACAAAGGTTGTTTTCTCCATGTCCTCGGGGGCCATTTTAATTTGGTTGTAGCCCGAGAAGCCATCCATGAAGGAAAACACTTTATGCTGAGCTGTGTTGTCAATTAAAATGTCGATATGGGGTAGTGGAAAATCATCTTTAGGGATAGCCCTATTCAAATCCCGGTAGTCCACACACATTCTGACCTTGCCGTCTTTTTTAGGTACTGGCACGATGTTAGCAACCCATTGTGGATAGGATGTAACAGCCAGGAAGCCAGCGTTGAATTGCTTCATTACTTCTGCTTTGATCTTCTCAGACATGTCGGGCCTCATTCGGCGAACTTTTTGTTTGATCGGTGGACAATATTCTCTTGTAGGGAGACGGTGAACCACGATGTCTGTGTCTAAACCTGACATGTCTTCATAAGACCATGCAAAGATTTCAACGTATTCATTTAAAAGCTGTATCAAGCGTTCCTTGACACTTGGCTCCAGATTGGTACCCACTTGTACTTCCTTCCGGTCTTCCTCTGTTCCTAAGTTGACAGTTTCCAACAACTCTTCGTGAGGCAAGATGGCCCTTTCTTCTTGTTGTAGAAGTCTGGCTAGCTCTCCCGGTACCTCACAATCTTCGTCATCTTCATACTCAGCCTGATTGACCAGATCTTCAGAGTTATTGAAGGACATAGCAGAATAGTCACCCATAGAATCCAGAGTGGACGGGTACCTGCATTTGTGAGTGTGGGTGTGTGTAAGGGATAACCATCCTTAAACAAACAAAATGCAAAAAGGAAAGAAAATGAACACAACAGTTTATCAATGAAAAACGTCCAATGAATCATTAAACATGGCATATGGATATGAAGATAATCAAAACCCTTACAAATGGACCTACATGCCCTGGGCAAGGCATGAGGTGAAAAAGTAGTGTACGGATTGTTCAAGAGTAATTATTACAAACCAACAAGAAATATTTGACAGATAATTACTGATTAATAAAAGTAATGGGGACAAAGTCTTTGGCCTCCCAGTTGCGTAGTCCTCCTTCGATGGTTGAGTAGATCCAATCTTCAATGTTGGCCTCTTCGTCTTCACCCTCCAAAGCGTTGATTCCATAAGGATAGATCTTGATGGGCGTTCTTTCAACCTTTGAGCGGCGCATAGCTTTCTGTCCCGCAGCAGTGAAACCTAATCCAAACTTGTCTGTTTTGTGAGGAATATCATGCAACTGACCCCATGTTGAGCTCTTCCCTTCCTTCAATGCAGCTTTCGCGTCTTTTAGAGACGCCATCCTGGCCATCTGCTTTGGTACCTCAGCTACCACTTTTGCTACTGCCACTTTAGGAGAGACTTCCTCGAAGTGCTGGAATGGTGTTTCAATGAATTCTCCTTCCACCTCTACATACCGAAAGGAGTTCAAGTGGCTGATCATATATTCCTCTTCACCGTGCACGGTTATGATCTTTCCTTTGACAGGGTACTTCAACATTTGATGTAAGGAGGAGGTAACCGCCCCAACATTATGTATCCATGGCCTCCCCAATAAGCAAGAGTATGACGGATGGATGTCCATCACATAGAAAGTTGAGGGGAACACTTCTGTGCCGACTTTAATGGGAATGTCTACCTCTCCGTGTACCATTCTCTTCGACCCGTCAAATGCCCTTACAATGATATTACTTGGCCTCAACTCCAAGCCTTCGCAATCTAAACGGTCGAGAGCCTTCTTAGGCAGCACGTTCAGAGAAGAACCAGTGTCGACCAGAACATGGGCCAGAGTAGTTCCTTGGCATTCTACCGACACATGTAATGCGTCGTTGTGTTTTCTTCCTTTTGAGGTCAGGTCAGCATCAGAGAAACCTAAACCGTTGTCTGCTGTAAGACTGGCTACACAGTCTTGGAATTGGTCGGCAGAGGTTTCTTGGGGTACATGGGCCGTCTTCAGGAATTTGATCAATGCTTTGGCGTGCGCCTCAGAACAAAGCAGTAATGCTAACATGGAGATCTTCGAGGGGGTTTTCCCCAGTTGCTCTACCACGTCATAATCACTCTTTTTAATTATCTTCAGTATCTCCTCCATCTCTTTCTTAGAGGTCTCCGGGATGACCAAAGGTTGAGACCTCGTCCGGACGAGCTCATCTTGGGTCCCTTTACCTTTATCAGCAGAAGTAGGAGGGACAACAACGAGAATAACAGTTTCTTCAATCAACGGAGTTTCGACAGAAAGTCTTATTGGTGCAGGATTAACTCTGGCAGCAGCTGAGGGTCCAAAGGTTGCCTTTGGGGGGGCAATCTCTGGAGAAAATATTCTCCCGCTTCGGGTGATCTTGCTTGTACCAACAATGTTTCCAATGATGGCCTCTTCTTCATCAGAGCTTTCTTCGGTTACTTCGACTTGTTTAACACCATGGTAGTAGATTTCTCCACCGTAATTCCATGGTATTGACTTGTCAGAACTGTAGGGGACAGGCCCAGGCATAGTTATTTTCAAGGGAACAATCTTTGTAGCTGATGTAATCTTAAAAGGCTTTCTGACGGCCTTGGAAAGATTGGCGTGAATGGTGATAATTGAAACATCTTCAGTAGGGGTTGGAATAGCAGGAACCTTCTCAAACAGAATTTTTTGACTGTCCATCAGGCCTTGGATGCCTTTCTTCAGTGATGGGCAGTCAAATGGCAGAGAGTAACAACAGTAGCAGTCTTCTTTGCATCCCGGGAAAATCCCGGCTCTTAGCAGGTTTAACTTGATGGTTAACAGCAGAGTTATCAGGTCACTAACATCGGAAACATACAAATCTTCCTCGATAGCATGGACATTTCGACCGTGCTTCGGCATCGGAGCAAATATCATGTTTGGCTTCTCTGGAGCATTGAACTCCACCTCTTTTGCATCTATCAAGTCTTGGATTTTATTTTTTAGCGCCCAATAATCGTTTGTGTCATGTCCGACGCTATCAGAATGGTAGGCGTGTTTAGCATTGGGATGATAGTATGGTGAAGCAGTATTCACAGTCTTTGGTGCTTCCCTAATATTGGTGAGATTCAAATTCAACAAATGTGGAAGAACTTGCGCAGGTGTCATATTAATGCGGGTGAACTGCCGTGGTGGCCGTTCTCCCCATTGCTGTTTAGGTATGGACTGATTATTGTGAGGCTGATCGTTTGATGGATTCTGGATCATCACGGCCCCCACAGTCGGCCGACGCTCATTTCTTCCTGCTCCTCTCTGAGAATACACAACAGTCGTTTCCTTCTTCGCCAGAAATGATTTCTTAACAGTTGTAGATGCAGAGGCATCCTTCTGAATCTTCCCATTCTTGATATCGGCTTCTACGCGCTCGCCAGTCAGAATTAATTCGGTAAACCCTGCGGAAGAGCTACCGATCAGATGATTAAAGAATGGACCAGACAGGGTCCCCAGAAACATATTAACAAGCTCTCTATCAGAAAGAGGTGGCTGCACTCTCCCGGCCAGATCGCGCCACTTCTGGGCATATTTCTTGAATCCTTCACCTGAGCCCATCCCCATACTTTGTAGCTGAGTACGGGTTGGTGCCATGTCAGAGTTATACTGATATTGGCGATAAAAAGCAGCTGCCAGATCCTCCTAACTATGTACCTCTGATCTCTCGAGATTGTAGAACCAATCCAGCTGTGTGCCAGACAGGCTATCCTAAAAGAAATGTACCCAAAGGTTTCTGTCAGATGTGTGAGGTTGGATTCTTCGGACATACGACCTTAGATGCATCTTCGGGCAAGACAGCCCATCATATCTTGCAAAAACTGGCACTTTAAACTTCGGGGGGATCACAATTCCAGCAATTAATCCCAAATCTTCGAAATCTAAGCCTGGAACTCTCTGCAGCTCCATAGCTGCTAACCTGTCCTCCAAACTCTTGTACTTGTTATCGGCCGGCGGGTATTGTTTTTCTGAGTAGTCTTCGTCTTCTTCCGTCTCTTCCTCTTCAACTTCGGATTCAGACGGTACCACGGCCCCTTTTCCTTTACTGGTTCCTTCTTCAGATGTAGGGGGAAATTCAAGAACCCTTCTGGCTTCACCCTCAAACCTTCTTCCCAGGGTAGCCACCCCGACTCTCTTCTTCTTCTTTTTCACTAGCTCTTTGTTCCCGAGCAGGGCTTTTAGATCCTCCTGACCCTTTGCCAAGGTCATCAGGAGATGTTGAAATTGTGAGTTCTAAGACTGTAGATCTTTGACCGTCTGTTTGAGATCCATCTTACTGAAATAAACAGCAGAAAGATAAAGAAACCTGGTGTGGAGACCTGCTTATGCACATGATGAATGATATGTTTATTTATGCAATGCATTCAAGGATTTAGAAATTCACAATTGTTGTAGACAAAAAGAACACACGTCATATTAATAAGAAGAAATTTCGTTAGTACATAAATGCCCCATGGGCCAAATATTACAAAAACTTCTCATGGTAAAAAGACGTTGCGCATCCTCTTTGGCGCGATGTAGGTGTTAAGGGTCTCTTCCTCATGGAGTCAGCGGGTAAGCTCCAAAACCTTCTTCTCGCTGGCGTAGAAGCTAGCTTTAAAAGTATCCCTTTCTTCCCTGAGTTGGATCCAACTCTTCTGCATCTCCTCCCATGTCGTTGGCATGTCAGGATATAAGATGGTGTAGGGAACCTCTCCTTCCTTAACGGGCTCCTTAATCACAGGGAGAACATGAGGGTAAGGCATCATTAGACTCTGGGCTCGGGTTCGGACCCACTTGAGATAAGGCTCAAGGGGGATGGAATTCTTGTGCCCCAGTGTCTTGCTGTCTACCTTGTTAGGCATCCTCCAAGATCTGATGAACCTTTGACGAAGTCCTTGCGCATCGTTGTCGAAGTCAAAAACTATGTCAGGAATTAGCATGTCGTGAGGGCCCTCCCTCCGTGCATATCCAAATTGTCTTAAAGCCAGACAAGGGTTGTAGGTAATGCCTCCCCTAATACCAGGCAATGGGACATTAGGGAACTCTCCACAATGATCGACGATGATGACACTTTCTCTAGACCGAGAACACCAATGTACATCAGAGTGAGTGAGAGTCATCAAACGTTGTGACCACCTTAGGCCTTGGTCATTCTTCAAAGCAGATTGTGGAAGGTGCGAAATAAACCACCTTGCGAGGAGAGGAGTACAGCACATGAGAACACCTCTCTTTCTCATTGTTCGTGTGTAAAATGAGTGGAGGATGTCCCCAAGCAACGTTGGTATTGGATTCCTGGATAAGAAGATCTTGACGGCGTTGACATCTATAAGCTGGTCAGGATTTGGGAACAAGACCAACCCATAAATGAGGAGTGCCATAATTTCTTCAAAGGCTTGTAGGTCCAAGGAATTCCAACACTCTTGTGCCTTCTCAAACAAGAATTTTTCCAAGAAGCCTTTGACACCACTTCTAGTTTCCCAATGCCCCTTGATGTCGGATGGTTGCAAGTGTAGTGCTTGAGCAACATCTTCAGGCTTTGGTTCCTTTTCCGTACCGTTGAAAGGTAGTTGATTAAGGATAGGAATTCTCAGGAGTTGAGAAAATTCCTCCAAAGTGGGCACCAATTGGTAATCGGGGAATGTGAAACAGTGGTGAAGGGGGTCAAAGAACTGGAACAAAACCTTCATCATGTCTTCTTCAATGCTGGTGTTGACTAGGCTGAGCAGTCTACCATGTCTTTCACTGAAGGGAGAGCTTTCGGGAATTCTGGATGTGAGCTCCTTGAGTTGAGGAGGGATTCTCACAAGGTTGACTTGGATAGTTTTCCTGCGAGGAATTTCCATGACCTACAAAACAAGAACAAAGGTGAAGATCCAAACCCTTGAAATGGTTAGCGGATGCATATGATGCTTTATGATGTTTTATGATGCATGCAAAAACACATGTACAAGCAAATCACACAAAACCCTAGTTTCAGGCTTGCACGGGGTTTCATAGGTAAGTACCCTCTTGAGTGTAGTTAGCTTAAAAACCTGTCCTATAAATGGTAACCGGGTTCTAAGGAGCTCAATATCATTGGATTGTCTTCCATGTTCATTGTTTTGGTTTAGCCACTTAACTAGCGACCAAAATATTCCAAGAAAACAACCCTCAATGAGTGTAGTATCGAATATCTACCAACTTCGTACTGCACCAAAGCCGGTCATCTCACTACCCCTAATAAAAGGCCAAGATGGTTAAGTAAGGTTCTAGGTCATTAGTGCTTAGTGACATCACTCAGCGGCCCCGTACTCTCCTTGATTGAACTCAAGGGTTACCGGTACTCACAAATATGTCGCACTAATATAGCTATTGCTTCAACCGTGTCGGTATACCCCGCACAGTTTCCACAACATATTGCTATCTATGAATGTTTCCCAAATCCGGGTGTAGGATTTCAAGCCCAAACAAGAGAACCACAAAGGTAAAGCAAACAAAGCAAACAATTAATCATGCAAGAGGGTGATCTAAAACCCTAAGGTAACCCCACTTTTAAGTTAATCCCCAGCAGAGTCGCCAGTTCTGTGATACGGTGGGAGAACTGACTTGAGTTTTTGCGTTTATTTTCGCACTTGTTCGGTTTAGCAAGAGTCGCCACCGACTTTTTATTTTATTCTAAAGGAAAGGTTAAAAAGCACAGGAAAAACCTTTTGAGATGTTTCGTGGGTTCGGGGGGTAGATTATGAAAAGGGAAGGTATTAGCACCCTTTTCATCCATGGTTATCCATGGGCTCTTAGTTACTTGGTTTTAGATCACTTGCCTTGATTTTTGATTGCTTGAAATGGTGTGTGTATATGTGTTTTGAAAATGTTTTGAAATAGACGCCTTTGTTTCGGAAACCGTTGTAATGACTCGTGTTTGAGTGTATACAAAGGTGTGTATCTTTTCGAAAAGATGTTTGAAATGTTTTTGAAAGTTTGTTTTGAAAGTGTTTGTGGAGTGTGGTTTAAAAAGTAGGCAAGTGTTTTTACAAGTTTGTCAAGTAACTAAGAGTTTTGTCTACCCCTAAATTTACTCAAAGGTTTTTCTCATGTTTTAACCCTTTTTAACAATTTTGTTCCACCATTGTATTTGGTGGACAATCTTGCGTTTATGATGTTTTGACGGACAGGCGTGGGTCATCGTATGGACCATGAATGCAATGGTGCCAAGTGTCTTTGGCAATTTGCTTGAAGGGACTATGATCATTTTGATAGGCAACTTTTGAAAGCGTCATCGAGAGACTATGATCATTTGAATTGTTTTGTTTTGCCAAAGATACTCAACGTGCAAGCATGGCCCATTTTGGAAGGCAACAAGCGGGATTACCCTAGGGGTGCAAGTGTGATTGTGTATTGATTTCATGTATTTGTCTTGTATTAGGTTATCTAGCGTTCGATTTTTTATGTACATATAAACCCTAGGTCTAACCATGGCATATTTGAAAGCGGTAAATTGCGGGAATTTAAAGTCTACGCTATTACAAAATAGTATCCGGGAGTGGGGGTACAAGTATACAAATGAGGGATGAGACTTATAGGAGAGTAGTATCCAAATAATTACAACCAAATCGAATTGCGCAAATGTAAAATATAATGTATAGCAATGTATAAGAATAGCAAATGTATTAATGTATAAAAAGATTAAATGTGTATTGTAAATGCATTTGTGTAAGTGTATGATTATTTACAAGGTGAGGAATGTGTGTTTTAATGTATTATAAAGTGTTTTGTTTATTTAATGAAAAATTAAATATTTGGTTTATTTTAATTTTGTATTCTCGTATTTTACAAAACAAAATATTTCAAGAAAAGAAAAGTATTTAACTTAAAGAAAAAATATGTATTGATGTAATTATATACAAACAAAGTTCAAATGAAAAGAAAAAAAATGTTTTAAGTTTTTATGTATTAATGTATTTTAATTAGTTATGTACAAAGTATTTTTATAAAAGAAAAGAAAATGGTTTTAAGAAATTCTATTTTTCATGTATTAATGTTAATGTTTTTTTAAGTTAATTATGTACAAAGATTATAATTATGTTATATAAAAAAAAGTATTATTAATAAAAATTTGATGTAAAAATAAAATTAATAATGTGTTAGTTTATAAAAAAAAATATGATAAGTAAAAAAAGGATATAAGTTTTAAAACAAATGGGCTAAAGGGATTTTTAGGCTCAATCAGAACTAACTGAGAAATAGCAAAAAGGGAGGTGCGCGAATGTAATGGGCTTAGGCATCCTTAACGGGCAAGGCCCACGCGTTTTGATAACATTTTCGTTTAGGGTTTTCTAAGGCTTGTTTCATTTGGGAATTCTAGGGTTGTGATACAGAGAGGCGCCGTTCACTTCTTCCTCCGTCTTCGTCTTCTCACGCCAGCTTCTGAGTCATGTCCTTTGCCCAAGGCCACCAACGCCACCATCTATCCTCCTCCTCACGCTCACTCAAACGGCGGTAAGAAAGAAGGTACGATTTCTCGTTTGTGTCTTAAGGTTTTCGTTAGTTCCCTTTTGCATGTTTAGTTTTTCGTTTACTGATTCTGATTCAATGTTGTTGTTATTCTTGTTGGAGGGGTATGAAAGAGAAAGATTAGAGATACTACCTTCGTTGGAGGAGGACAGTGGTCTTGGAGGCGCTTCCGGTGGCTTGACGGCAAGGGGATGGTGATGATGAAACTAGCTTGCTGGAACACCCGGTACTCTGCACTCTTGCTTTGCCTTCTAGGGTTTCATGATGAATACTCTGAAAAACCCTTTGATTTATCACTTCTTTCCTCTTCTGGTTGCCTATTTCTGTTGTCTTTGATTGCTTACTTCGCTTATGTATGCTTCTGTATGTTGCCTTTGTTGATTCTGAGATGATGATTTTTGCTTTTGTTGGTTACCCAATGATGAATTCTTTGAGTTCTGAGGGCTTTGTATGTTGATATGCTTCTTTTTCTCTTCTACTATGAACTTGCTGAGATGCTTTGGATGATTTTTTTTTGCCCAGTGATGAACAAAGTTCTGAGGGTTTGAGTTGCCTTGAAATGCTTAGAAAATAGGTTATGGGCGTGAGGGCCTTGAGGCTTGATGCAGGTCTGGGCTTTGGCTTATGTTACAGTAGGCTTTAAGCTTGACAGGTTGTTTGAAGTGTTTTTTGATAGTTAAGGCTTCTGGTTCATGGCTTGACAGTCCAGGTTTTTGGGGTTTGGTTGCTTGATATTCTGGTTGGACAGGTTGTTTTCTCTGGTTTGTATATTTGTTTGGATGAAAGGCCTATGCAGATTGAAGGCTTGTAGTTTCTTGCTTCATGTTTGTTTAGGCTTAGAGGTTTAAGGCTTGGGCTTCAGTTTTGCAATGTTTTTGTCTTACAGTTTGTGGTATTTGACAGTTTTTAGAGCTTGAGGGCTTTGAGGGTATGGCTTTTGTATGTTTGTATCAGTTTGACAGGTTGGGTTAACAATGGTTTAAGGCTTATGGTCTTTAGAGGCAAAGGCTTATGCAGGTTTGGCTTTTGGTGTTTTTTGTTGACATTACAGGTTTTAGAGGCTTTGGGCTTGTATGTTTGAATGCTTAGGTTTTTGCTTTGTGTGTCTTCTGAGATATATGATGCAGGTTGGTAGGTTGAGGCCCCTTTGAATCTCTTTTCAGGGTCTTTGCCTTATGGTCCTTGAAAAAAGGCAGGGACTGTAATATCTTTTGTATATTCTTTCAGGGTCTTTGCCCTCTTGTCTTTTAAGGGCAGGAGGCGCTATATTTTCTTGGTCAAATCTGTGGACAGGTTAGCAAGGCTTGAGGTTTTCCCTCTTTGTGATATCCTGCTGCATATGTTCTGCCTCTTTTTCTCTATGTATTCTGATATGCTGTTTATATCTTTTGCTTAGCCTCTAGCCTGCTGTATTGTAAGCTGCTTTCCTCTCTCTTTCTCTCTCCAGATTAAAGAAAAGCACTTTTATTGCTTAATTTTTGTCTTTTCTAAAAAAACAAATGGCCTAGGAAGATGATGCATTCTGAATGTTGCTTGCACTTGTCCCTTTTCCACTGCATATTTCCATGTTTCTTGCATACTTTATGTACTTTCTCTTGACAGCTTTTGGAGTTGTTGATATTTTGATATCCTTGGACAATTTTTGACAGCTTTTGGCTTGGTTTGAGATTGCAATTCAGTTTGCCTTTATGCTGTTTGGAAACTTGGTTGACAAATTTTGGATTTACTCAGTATGCTTGAGAATTTGAATTTGTGCATTATTACAACTTTGTGCATTTCATGTTTCATTGCAAGCATTTCATCCCTCTTTGTGAACCGGGAGAAATCTCGTGATTTGCAGAGAGGGCAAAACTGATTCCGGCCATTTGCTTTTAATGATGAACCCAATTTTTATCTGTCTGCTTTTAATTATTTTATTTGCTTTGACCTTTCTTTTGTTTCTTGTTTTGCCGATGAAAAATAAATGAGCAACAAGGGAGCATTGGATAGAAGAATGAAGATTAAGAAATTTAGGACATAGTTTATTTCAATTTTAATTATTGTAACCATTATTATTATAAATACTTTGTAAATAAATACTGTATTTAAATAACAATTGTAACAAATAATTAAAGATGAATAAAAATTTCTTTTGACCAATTAATTCTTTTTATTTCCTTTCAATTGTTTAACTAATTATTTGAATTTCCTAAATTAAAACAATTGGAAATAAATCAATTATTCTGACTTTAGAAAAAGAAATAATTAATAAACGTCCGGCGTTCCGACTTAAACATAACAATGCACAGTCAAATCAAACAAACATCCACATGTCTTCTTTTCACTGATTTAATCCAAACAACTGTAAATTAACAATCAGCAGCCTCAGTCCTTATCTTAGAGTAATCTGAACAGCATTGATAGAACTAACTCTTTCTGAGAAATATACGCGCAAAACCCTGGTTTTTGACTTAACACTGGAGAAACGCCTGCCTGATCAAACTTTGAGCCAATTCAACCAACCCTAAGCAATCTGTTTGAACCGTCTTAAAATCAATGAAAACCCTAAATTTTGTCTGACTGGCGAGAAAAGTCTGTTTGACCGATTCTTGAGCCAATCTGAAAAATCAGGAAAAGCCCGAAGCTGTGATTTCTGGTGGAAAAATACGAGGGAAAATTTTGGGGTACAACATAGGGCATAGTATCATTTTGGTATCTCCTTTGTGGCACAACATGAGGTAGTCTTTAAGACTGGCATCCCCAGCATAATTATCCTCCATTTTGTATTTTTCTTTTTGTAAGTATCTCTCCATCTCCTCCATTTCAGAACGAGGTCTCTCCATATCCACCATGTTGACATCTACGTCCTCCCCCTTTATGTCATCATCTCCCCATCCTGTAGGTTTTACATCTTCGATTTGGATTTTTGAACTTTCTGGGGCAGAATACTTCACCAAGTAGTCAAACTTTCCACTGGGCTCTCCTAAAGTATCCCATATTTCTTTCTGAGGGGAGGCTGGCTTTGTGATATGGACTTTCTCCAATTTTAGCCTCAGGCCTTCAGTAACCTGTGTCAACTCTTGCTTTTGGCTCTCTTGGCCTTCAGTAGCCTGGATCTCTTCTGAAACAGCCAAAGGTACTACTTCGATCGAAGCCTCTAGTTTCTTGTGGACGTCCTCAGTGACCCCTTTGTTGACTTCGACTAACACCCAGTTTTCATTCTCAGTGCCTTTTTCTCCTAATGGAGTGTCATCTTGATCTGCTTCCACCATATTGATTTCTCCAATGCATGCAGGCTCGGAGTAATTGGTGTCTGCGACATCCAAAGGATCTTCTTCTACTTTCATTTTTGGTTTGTCAGCGAATTTCAATCAACCATCCTTAATTGCATTTTGAATTAGATCCCTGAAAAGAAAACACTGTGAGGTTTTGTGGCCTAGGAAACTATGATACTTACAAAATCCTCTTTTCTTCCTTTGATCTAAAGGAGGTATTTTGACATTCGATGGCACAATGAGTTGGCCATCTTTGACAAGCAAATCAAAAATCTCGTCACACTTTGTTACATCGAAAGTATAAACCTTCTTTGGGAATTTGTCACTTTTCTCATTTTCAACAATTTCTTTCCCTTTTGTGGGAACTAATAATTTACAAGAATAAGGTGGAGCCTGTTTCAATTCAGCGAGATCAATTTCGACCTCTTCAAATTCAGGGTAATCTTCAGCTTCCTCAGCTCCAACATAGGAGACCCTTTCTTTCTTGTTATTTTTAAAAAGTCGGGCTTTTTCGGCCTTTAGCCTTTCGACTTGTCGAACCCTATCGGCTAGTTGAGCCATGTCCCTCAAGTATTGTGTGTCTAATTTCTTTCGAATAGAGTAATCCAGGCCGCCATCAGCCATTTCGACTAACTCATGTTTAGGAACTACTGTGAAGCACCTAGATTTCAGGAGTCTGAACCTATTCAGATAGTCATCTATGGGTTCAGTAAATTTCCTCTTACCACTGGCTAGTTCCTTCAGACTTATTTTAGATTGTCCCATGTAGAACTGTTCATGGAATAATCTCTCCAACAGAGCCCAAGTATCTATGGAGCCAGGAGGTAAAGTGGTGAACCATGTAAAAGCGTTCTTAGTTAGGGAACTTGGGAAATATTTGATCCTAAGGTCTTCATTATTTGCTATATCTCATGCTTCAGTTAGATACCTGGCTATGTGTTCGACTGTTGATTCGTTGGTATCTCCAGCAAACTTTGTAAACTTAGGGACCTTATATCCCCTTGGTAAATCAGTATGCATTATGTAATCTAATATAGGAGAGGTATAATTTGGCCTTCTAATTCCTGTATTGAGGCCATTTTGGGCCATGATCCTCTCTATTATGGTGGTTAAATTATTTTCTGCCAAGATGTTATCGTTTCGAATTCTGTGAACGACTGCATCAGCATCTTGATTTCGACCCACCATGACAACTCCTCTAGGTTGTTCTTCTCGAAACTCTGGGACTTCTAACCTTTCGACCCTTGTCCCTGGTTCTATAATTTCCCTTTGTGGGTCTTGAATCACCGGGGCTTCTAACCTTTGTGCCCTTTCCCCCAAATTAACCCCCTCTCTGATTGGTCTATAGGGTGGGTCATTAGCAATTTGTTCTATGATAGGTATGTTTGCTCGAACAACTGCCTGGTTTTGTCTACGCCTTTCTGGCGGAGCAAAGAAATCCGCTATTCGACTCATGTTATCCGCATTTTCTCTGTTTGTCACAGTTACATTTTGTACTATTGGGGCAAAGATCTCTTGCATAGTTTGCGCTAACACTCCAATCATATTATGGTTACTATCATCCATTAATTGCCTAAAGGCCAACTGATTTTTTGTGGTTAAGATAGGCATTGCACTATAACCTACTGACCCTTGGTTATTTGTCATAAATTGATTTTCCCCAGACCCAGACCCTAATTGTGGTGACGTATTCGATGTTGAAGTGTGCAGACCCGCCATAAAAGATGTTGGCATCCCATAAGAGGGATTTCTGTGTCTGTTACCATCGAAACTGGGTGGTCTAGTTAGTGGGGTGGCGAAATGGGTTTGTGTCCCTGATGGTGGGACGAATCCCCCAGGATAACCAATGGTTCCTGTATTTCCTAGGATCGAACTGTTAGTCGACATGCCACTTATTCCATTCGTGGCTACACTACTGGTAGAAGATGCAACAGATTGTGCGTTCGAAGGGATCGCATTAGACGTTCCCGTCGAAGCGGACATATTAGTGCCTGTTCCATGTGGGATATTTTGTTCCCCTTGTTGATTGTCTGGATTAGACATCTTGTTTAAACGTTTTCTTCTGGGTAAGGGTTGGTTGCTATTGGTTATTCTACCACTTCTAAGGTTCATATAACAACGAACTTATCACTCAGAAAACACTTTCACAATGATTATGTCCCAACAATCTTTACTCTATTCTAAATTTCGTAATGACCAATGACGGTCCCACTGGGCGTGCCAATTTGTTTACAGTGATTTCTGGTAAACAACCGCTAGTCCTCCAAACTATCAAATAATCTTAATGACTGTTATTTAATCTCTCTGGTAACTTGCAGGATCGACTAGATTGATCCTATGGGGTATTGGTCGTTTGGATAATTCTAATTGTAAAACTGATATTCATAGTTAGGATTTGTATTTGGAATGTTTTATAGACGTTCAACTCACTTCGATTACCATATTAAAAGGATCTAATGACATGATCAAGTAAAGACATACGAAACTGAATTGCATGAAGAAAGATTCGATTGCAAAGAAATGTTTAAATGCAGAAATAAGTAAATGACTTTGAATGTAAAGATTTTAATGTAAGAAGCATGAATATAAAAGCATGAAATGTAAAAGAGTTTCTGAAATGTAAAGGATTCGAAATAGAAGAAAAGCGTTTAAATGCAAGAAATCAGTAAATGACTTTGAAGGTAAAGACTTTAATGAAAAAAGCATGAATATAAGAGCATGAAATGTAAAAGAGTTTCTGAAATGTAAAGGATTCGAAATAGAAGGAAAGCGTTTAAATGCAAGAAATCAGTAAATGACTTTGAATGTAAAGGTATTTGAATGACATTGACATGAAGATAGAAGATAAACTGGAAAGGATAAAGAGTTTTACTGAATTATAAATATTTGGTGTTATCATACGTACATTGTTCGAGCATTCGTTTCCCTAGCCATGTGGTATTTTGAATGTTTACTGAATTTTGTACAATAGATATGACACACAAAATCCTAATGCTAAGACTTCTATTTATACTACTTCGACCATAACGGTCTTGCCTATAAGATTCTGCCACGTTCAGAACATGCAGAGCACTGCTCCTCTCTAGCTTCCACGCGTCTTCGAATGCTCCAGCGCATATATATTTGAATTCCAACATCCCGCTCGCGTTTGAATTTCAAATGATTTGGCACTCTTCGCTTCGAACTCATTTCTCAGACACAGTCTCATTACCACTTCGAGGCTTCTTCTAAATATATCTTCAACTGTCACTCGAAGCTCCGTGCTTAGACATGTTCGTTCGAAGAACTGCTTCTACCATTCCGAACCGTAACACCTTGCTCTATTCCAACGAAACATCCAATTTGCTTCATTTCGAACTGTGTCATCAAAATCTTCAGCCAACAGTACCATATTACTAAAAATGTGAGAAGTTAGGTTAAACCTGCGGTGGGGACAAAACAAGTTACAGATGAAGATGGAAAATTGGTCAAGGCGGGCGTTGTAACACCCTAATTCTACCTGATAATTATTATAAAATCAGATTTATAAAAATTCAACAACCAAATCATGATGCTACAATTTCAACTTAAAATAAAGGCATTCATTACAGATACATAACACATTAAACTTAGATGAACTAACGACAACATAGTTTAATCTTTTGAAAACAACAACTTTCATAACTA
Source organism: Vicia faba (assembly GCA_948472305.1). NCBI lineage: Eukaryota > Viridiplantae > Streptophyta > Magnoliopsida > Fabales > Fabaceae > Vicia > Vicia faba. Next base: position 317,355,497 of record OX451738.1, on the reverse strand, counting down.
CGCAGCGGAATCATAATATTCGACTATAAAGAACATAACATCTTTGTCCAACTCAAAAAACTTCAAATAACAAGTATTTAACGAACAACAACTTAAAGTTCAATCAACTGAAATAATAACAACAATAAAACAGCAAGCATTCATCCCCCGAGTGTTACGTATCAGAGCAATAACACCGACTCAAACTACTGAAGGTAAACCACCTTCACTCTAGATTACCTGCACGTTACCAACATCAGGGTAACATTCAAACAAAAGGGGTGAGATATCTAACAATATAATTGAATGTATGATAAACATTATATTAGAATCAGTTCATGCAATATCACCCCTTCACAACTTATAAACAACAGCAATCACGACAAAATATCAACAAAATATAACGGTTAATTCATCAACACAACAACTCAAATATACAACGTGAGATACGACTCGTTACAATGTGTATGCATGTGGTACCAATGGAGCAGAACTCCCAACTTAATAATTTACCAATCAATAGAGGCATCAACAAGGCATAAGCCTTCAACTTTATATTTTCCAATCCATTCCAACTTAACGAGCATCAGATCCAACATGATATGCCATGTATGCGAACACTTCATGAAACATAACAAAAACAACAACAACATATAACAACATTGTCATAAGCCTACAACTTATTAATTGCCAATCAATAGAGGCAACACAACAAAATTCATCACCTGCAACTTTAACAATTAATAACAAAAACACAACAACTTACACATGCCAATACTGTTATTAACACGGTCCTACTAAAATACTTCCACTAAATCATTCTGCTGATAAGACTTATTAATAGTTTTATGCTAAATTATTAAAGCTATTATTTTCCTGCTACTTAAATTATCTCTACTGCTATTTTGATTTATACAAGTTTTTCTGTTATTTTCTGCTATTATTAACTTTCTGCTAACATTTACTAACTCTGTTACTTATTAATCTTACATGCTATACTTATGCTAATCTACCAATTGTTCACTCCTGTTACTAATAAATAACCTCTGATGTTATTCATTCCTTTCCAACCCTGTTACATACATTTCTATAATAAAATACTAAGGTAACAGTCACACAGAACAAACACAGACACAAAAAACAATTAAAAGGAGACATTGACTGATGGGTTCATGCCCCTCGGCATATAAACCGTGCCCCCCGGCACAAAACATGGTGTCGGTCGGCACCCTTCACCACCATACGTGAGCCGTCCAACACACTGTCCATAATTCCTCCCAGTTCTGTAACTTCCCTACGATTAACAGTTCCTTCCCTTCTCATGATCTCAGACCAACACTACATGTATTCACAACAACATAACAACTATACTCATATCAATACATGATAATTTCAACACTCGATTCATCGATTGAATCACTGCAATATTAGCACAATTATCACAAATACCAAACAACAAATTATTCATATAACAACCACACATAACAACAATTCTACACAACCCAATTCATATGTAACATGCATCATAATTCCCATTATAGAATTAGAACCCCAACCATACCTTAGATTGAAGGTCGCTCTATAATTTTTCGATCGAACCTAGCCTTGTGCCTCTTCTCCTTATCTCTGTAACTTCTCACGTACATCACTTTCTCTACTCTTTCTCTTAATCATTTTTAATTAACCTAATTTCTATTATTTAACTAAACTCAATAATATTATTATTTCCATTGGGCCTAATATTCACACCCCCTTAATACTACGTCTATTACCAAAACAAGCCCAACAACTAATACTATTAATATTCTACAATTATAATATTATTAATCAACTAATTTAACCGACTAATAACAACACCGCAACTTATGTCAGCAACTCACAACATAACACAACATGTCAACGATTTCAACAAATAATTTGAAATTAATAAAAAATATCCAATTAAATAATTAATTAAATCAACAGGCGTTACAGGCGTCATTGTGGAGAAAATTATGGATGCATCGAATGTTTATAATAAATGCATCTACAAAAGGGCTATACGTTGATGCTGTTTTACAGTTCAGGAATGTTTACGTGAAATATCCCGATCTATTAAAATATGTTGAAAACGCAATTCTTAATCAGGTTAAGGAGAAGGTTGTTTGTGCCTGGACCGATCAGGTTATCAACCTCGTTAGTACAACAAAAAACTGAGTTGAGTTTGCGCATGCATGTCTGAAGAATTGGCTGAGAAATAACAAAGGTGATTTGATTACGGGTTGAGAATCTGTGAACCATATGCTACTAAACCAGCATAACGAGATACATACAACATTTGGTCGTAGTATCACGATGTTGGAACACAGGTTCAAAGACAACACACAATATTCTCAGTTGGTTGGCAATATATCTCGGGCAGCTCTAAATTATATTTTTTACGAGGCCAAACGAGCTTCTAATGTAGGTTCTGACAACTCAAAGTGTGGTTGCACAATTGTGAAAATATATGGTCTCCCTTATGCTTGTGTCATATCTAAGAAGATGAAATTTGATAGTCCGATATGTATGGACGAGGTCTCCGACCATTAGAAGAGACTAAGTTTTGACGATGACGGTAAAATAAAAACCGATAAATCAAATATCTCTATCCTGACCGAATGAGAAGCGATACAAGAAAGATTTTTGAAAGCCAATAACGCCATCAAACTCTACATAAAAAAATAATTGAGAAAGATTACATTCTTAAAGACCACAAGATAATATTAAATGAAATATTAAAAAGTGATTTAGAACTTTCTACCGAATAATATTAACTTTTCATTATAATATAATACATTTGACAAATATTTGTTACTAAAAAGTTAATTATATATTTATGCAACATATCTTTTTCTATCATTGTTTTTCTTACATATTAATTACCATATGTCAACTTTGTTTTTACATCAAAACAGAACAAAAGTATATCATTGTAGAATTATTAAAATTTATTTTGTAATAAAATTTCCATAAAAAATAAATAAATGTAATACACCATAATTAAACAAATTACACTTCACTACTTTTAATTTCTTTTTTAAAAATTAGTCAATAAAGAAAAAGATTAAAGTATACAATCCCTACCTGAAACCATTTTTTTAACAGATGAAACCATTTTTTATAATTAAGAAATTAGTCAATTGAATTTTAATATAAAATTCTACACGAAACACATTTTTTTACTAAATATATATTTCAAATGAATAGATTTGAAATATAACTAATATAAAAATGAAAAAAAATTATAATACAAGTTCAATATATGTTGATTAATTGATTTAAATTAAATTATTTACACAAAAGTGAGAATAATTTTGATATAATAACTTAAGTTTCTTATAAATTTTAACAAATTAGTGTTACTGAAATTTTAAGACTCAACTATTTTTCCATTACTTTGAAATAGTGACACTTATCTCATTATATGGGCATTTTAATTATTGTACTACATTTTTAATTACCCATACATTATTTATTTTTTAAAGGTGTTTCAATGTTTTATCACTAGTAAAAATTGTCATCAAAATATTAAAAAAACACTAAATAAATATTGGTTACGGATAAATATAAAAAAAATCATATAAAAAATAATAGATAAATATTTATCTTGATACATAAAAAGGAAATTAATATTTATTATTGATTAATTTAAAACATACTTGCTTTATTTTAATTAGCAAAAAAAATTCATTCAAAAAAGAATACATGGGTACTCACGCCCAAAAAATAGTCTAAAAAGATATCCTAAGGAAGAGAAAACAAAGATATTTTGTATCAATCATAATATATTTTTCATTAATTAATATTATAAAAATATGAAATAGATTTGTTATCGATAAAATAAAAAAATGTAGACCAAATATTTAACTTTAATAATTATAAAAAAAATTCAAAAATAGTTATCATTAATATATAAGTAAACACATATGATATAAATTTTGAACAAAAAATAAAATCCACTTCAAATTTGCAAAATTTAATCATAATAATAATTTATTGATTTATTTAAAACCTTCAAATTTATAAAAGTTAATCATAATGGTTTAATGACATAATAAAAACAAATCATGAAATCTAACTATGTTATTAAATCAAGTTAAGACTTGAGAGTGCATAATTGTTAGATAAAAAACATGTTACAACTTTAATTATATGAACGAAATACTATGATATGTTTTTTAAATTATTGAATGTATTATTAACATTTCATTTTTACTAACCTAGATTGTATAACAAACACGTGCGAATCGCACGCGTATTTGTCTAGTTTTTAATATGTTATATTAACCAATTGTTTTATAGTTTAATATATTAAGAATAAATTAATACTAAAATAGTTTTGGTTTAAAATTTCTTTTTTTTCTTCTTTTTAACATGTTATTTTTATCAATATGTTATATGTTAATTTTTTGTTTATTTTTAATATGTTAATTAATCAATTGTTTTATTGTTAATATATTAATAACAAATAAATATTAAAATAAAAATCTCTACAAAACATTTCATATGATAAGTTAATAAGTAAGTAATAATAAATTAATAAGATTAGACATCCTACATGCAAACTTTTTTAGAATTATTAGGTATTTTGAATTTTATTAAGTTAATAACAACAAATTAATAAAATTAAAATAAATAAAAAAGAAAATAAATATTAATATCTAAACATATTTACTATATCTAAACACACTTATTAACAATATTACTATATTTTACTACATTATATATTTTACTTTTATTTTATGTCAAATAAATATTCAACCAAAAATCTCTAAAAAAAAAGTTTATATTTAATAAATATTTTATAAAAATACTTAGTATTTTGTGTATTGCAACTTTATTATTAAATGTTTTGCATGATGTCAAAACTTGAAAAATTAGTATTTCACTACGGTGGACAGTATCCTTATGTCTTGTGGCACCACTTTGTATTAGAGGTCTTATGAATCATTTAAAATAATTTTAAAATCGATCTCAATCAGAAAAAATCAGTTTTTGCACAAAATCAACACTTATGTGTCGACCTGAAATTTTTATGTGTCGACACATAAATTTTGTATTTCTGCAGTTTCTTAAATGTTCCAGTATATGTCGGCACATATAATGTATGCGTCGATACATGTACTTCAATATTAAAGCTTCCAACATTTTTGCTTTAAAACACATGCACATGTGTCGACACATACGATTTATGTGTCAGCACATGTACTGCATTATTAAAGTTTTTAGCCACTGTTTCTCATGTGTCGACACATAAACTTTTCAGATCGACACATATTGTTTTGTGGGTCATTTTTTCTTTATTTTTTCATTCCAAAACTATCCTCTTTTACCTAAAAAGAGTCCAATTATAAATATATCATTCATGCATCATTCCAACTTAATGATACCATAAAATTAGCCTACATTTCCTCTTGTTCTTCAACCTTCAAATCTATGCATACACACGAACATTACTGTTGTACCCCAAAATTTGCCCTCTCGTTTTACTTAAAACATGCCCATGGAGATCCTCTATTTGCTCAAGGTTGCCCAAGAGTTGACCAAACACACTCTCTCCTAAGGCAATGTATCTTAAACTAGGGTTTCCATTTTCATCAAGATGGGTTAACTCCAAAGATTTAATATACTTTCCATGGTCCTAATATGTTCCCAAGACCTTCCATGTCAAATTTCAAGCCTTGAACAAGAAGTTTGCTCAGTCAACTGCTCAGATGCTTAAGAACCGACTGTATTAGGTCAAAAGTCAATTGTGACCCACATACAGTCAAACTTTAATATTTTTGGTCAACATCAACATTTTGAAGTTATATCCATCATTTGATCAAGGGTTAATCATGATTCCTCAAAGAACGCCCTAAATTCATCAAAACCCAAAAGTTGCTAAATTAGGATTTCTTAGGAAAAGTCAACCAAACTTTGACCAAGCATAACTCCCTCATACTTTATCATAAATTTTCCATCCAAGGCTCATTTTGAAGATAATACAATTACCCATAATTCATCTTCATCCCTAGAGTTCAAAATATGCACTCACAAAAAGATATGAATTTCCATATTATAGGTCCTTTTGAAAAGTCAACAAAAACACTTTTTGGGTCAAAGCTTATTACATGAACATGGAAGTCCCAATTGAGATGAGACCAAAAGGGTTGCTTAGGGGACATCCTAAGATTTCTAAAAAGTCCAAGAACACCTTTCTAGGGTTAAAATTGGAAGAGATATGCCTTGTCAAAATTGACCCTTTTTGCAAAATTGCCAAAAAGTCAAATGTGCTCAAAAATGCATTTTTTGCCAAATGGGCCTAACTTTTTATGCTTGCACCTCACTTATAACATGGTCCACGACCCAAATATTCACTCACATGTTTTTTGCTTCATTATTTATTTTATTTTGATTTTTGATTTATTAAAAATTGAATTAAATCAAATAATTGGTAAATAATAGCAAAGATTTGTTTTGATTGGATTTTTAGACAGAATCACAAGCTCATTATGATGGCATATCAGAATCAAATCAAATCAAAGCTAATTGTCACAAGAATGGCATGATTAAGCCAAATTTGGAAGGAGATCATACTGTGTTCAAAGAGGATCTTGACAAAGTGAAGGGTGACGTAAGCTCAATGAAAGGAGATTTGAGTCAAGTTATTCTAGCTTTGAAGAACATTATTGACAGGCAGGATCAAATTCCCAGGGTAGCTTTCAAAGAAGTAGCCCAAACCATTGGTGCATTGAGCGGTCACCAACTAAGGAAAGAGCCGGAAGCAGGACCCCAAAAGTCTGCCATGACCCAGCAAGAGGTTGAAACTGAAGGATTTATCCCACCACCATCAAAAGTAGGGGCATCACATACCCTATAAATTCCAATCAATAATACAGATAATTACCTAGACTTGCAATACGGAGATCATGACCCGGAGGATGCTCACCAAGCACCCTTGAAGATAACTGGTACTCATGCTACGGATAAACCACTGGTAATGAATTAGTATAAATCCCTAGAAGAAAGACTAAAAGTTGTGGAAGGCTTCGACGCTTTCGAAGTAGACGCTCTGGAAATGGGTCTAGTCCCTGATGTGGTGATATCACCAAAATTCAAAGTACCCACTTTGGAAAGTATAAAGGGCTCACTTTCCCAAGGAATCATCTTCGTATGTATTGCAGGAAGATGCATGCCCATGCCCATGATCGAAAACTAATGATTCACTGTTTCCAAGACAGTCGAAGTGGGGCATCTTTGGACTGGTACATACAGTTGGAACAGACACATATCCGAACCTGGGTGGATCTTGCTAATGCTTTCTTAAAGCATTACAAGTATAACTTGGACATGGTGCCTACCCGCTTGCAACTCCAAAATCTGTCCCAAAAGAAGGAAGAGTTCTTCAAAGAATATGCGCAAATATGGAGGGAGATGGCATCACATGTACAACCACCACTACTGGAAAAATAACTCGTAGACATGTTCATGGAAACCTTACAAGGGATTATTATGAGAAGATGGTGGGAAGTGTCTCTCGGGATTCTCCGACCTAGTGACTATTGGAAAAAGAATCGAAACTGGTTTAAAAAGTGGGAAGATATTAGGGGGGTCGTCAAATGCCCCTTACAATTCAAAAAGACCGGCTTTAAATTTCCCAAGAAGAAAAGAGGGAGAATTCAATGTTGTGGCCTCACAACCAAGGACATCACAACCACTAGTGATCCCACAAGGACAAAGGCAAGACAGGTTTAAAAGGCCACCCAGAAATTTTGATCCACTGCCCATGTCACCAAGCCAGTTATTATAACACTTGGTTAAGGCATCCTTGGTGGAAATCAAGCCTTTAGCTCCTCCAGTCGGGCCGCTCCCGCAAATTATACAATGTCGACACCAGGTGTGAGTACCATGCTAACTCTCCGGGGCACACCATAGAACAATGTTGGGCCTTCAAGCATAAGGTTTAGGATTTGTTAGAATATCATGACATCACCTCTGAGAAGCCTAACATCAAATCAAACCCTATTCCCCCGCATGATAGGCCAGTAATAAATGCCATTGAGGTGGTCACTTACTTTGGGGCAACCATAAAGGCAAAAACCCCTATCAACTTGTTGAAAGAATATCTGTTCGAATGTGGATTCTTGTTAGAGCATAATAAGGCTTTTGAAACAACTCTGCAAAAGCTAGTGGATTAGGGGATAGTCCAATTCTAATTGTACCCTAAGGAAAAATATGTAGCCACAATTAGAGGAAAAAAGGCACTGGTAATCCTGTGCCAGGGCCCAAGTCTTACCAAGAAAACTCTAGTCATCCTGTGGGGAGAATCAACAGAGATTATGGGAAGGGAACCTAAGAAGACTCTCTTAATACCCACCACTCCAAAAGCCACAATGGTAATTAAAGGACCGTCGCATATCCCTTATGAAAATAATAAGGCAGTACCAGGGAGTTATGACTCAGCCGTGTACATCAATAGAGTGAAGCAGGAAAGCGGTCCATCCCCGAGTCAGGGACCTGCAATTTCAAACATAGCAGGAACAAGAGGTAGGACCCGAAGTGGTCGGATTTTTGGAGCCGAACTATAAAAAAAGACGGATGTGATTCCAATGAAGGACAAAGGAAAAGCAGTGGTTGATACAAATCAAGAAACAAAATCTCCGAACAAAGACTTTACTGATCAAGAGGCAGAAGAGTCTTTAAAAATAATAAAAAAGAGTGACTACAGAGTGGTGGATCAACTCCATCAAACTCCAACAAAAATATCCATACTCTCGTTACTCATCAACTCTGAAGCACACCGGGATTCTTTGATGAAGGTGTTAAGTTCAGCTCATGTCGCAAAAGAAATTTCAGTAAATCAATTTGACAGTGTCGTAGAAAATCTCATGTCCAGATCCTACATGGGTTTCAGCAACAGTGAATTACCGCCACAGGGTCGGGCCCATAACAAAGCACTCCACATCACTATGCAAATAGGTACTACCACTTTGTCCAGGGTTCTTACTGACACCGGTTCCGCTCTTAATGTGTTGCCAAAGTCAAGCCTCATAAAGTTAACAATAGACGATGTGATAATGAGACCAAGTTCTACGATAGTAAAGGCATTTGACGGTTCTCAAAGTTAGATGTTAGGAGAGGTGGACCTTCCAATTAAGATTGGGCCGTATATCTTCAATATCACTTTCCAGGTAATGGACATCGAACCAGCATACACTTGCTTGTTGGGGAGACCTTGGATCCATGCGGCAGGGGCAGTAACCTCGACCCTGCATCAAAAATTGAAGTTCCTAGTGGAAGGGAAGTTAATCATAATTAACGACGAGGAAGAAATTTTCGTAAGCCACATTGAATCGTACAGGTATATCAGTGCCGACGAAGACTGTATAGCTACCTCGTTCCAAGCCTTGGAAATTGCTTCAATGGTAACATTACCAGTTGAGAAGGGTAACAAGACTAAAATGACCTCATGGAGAGATCTGCAAACGACTATGGGAGGTGATGCCTCGAAATGCTGGGGAAAGCTCCCAGAAATTCTTGAGAAGAAGAATTGCTTCAGTTTGGGCTATGAATCGTCAAAATCCACTCCAAAAGGAAAAGCATGTTTCCCTATGATCCAAGAGACTTTCGTCATCAAAGGAACAAAGCATGGCGGGCACATGGAAATTATATCAAGAAAAATCAATACCAAAAGGGCAACCGACTTCATCAGAGAGGGCGCCCCGAGAGAAGAGCTCAAAGGATGGACTGTTGTGGAGGTTCCTGAGATATTTTTCTTTTCTAAGTAATATTTCTTATTTTGAAAGAACCTATGTCAAACCCGAGGCATAGGGGTTGCTTTTAAGGGTTTTCCATGTTCTTATTTCAGACAATATTTACAATTAACAAAAGTTATATTTTGTTTTCAATTAAGATCTTTGTCTTTCTTTTGCATTTATCTATTTAAAAATGGAAATACTTTCTCTGCATACGCATTTTCAAATTCCAAACACTAAAATATGCACCAAAACATGATAAATGTGCAGATCCATGCCCAAAATTACTGATAATGTTACTACTATGACCCGATACGATTTTGATATTCCTATCAACCAAGCCGAAGAGGAAGATGATGAAGATCTTGAACTCTCCGAGGAAATGACAAGGGAAATAGAGAGAAAGGCTAACAACATACAACCATATCAAGAGCCTATTGAGACCATTAACCTGGGCATAGAGGAAGATCCGAAAGAAATCAAGCTAGAGGCAATGTTGGAGTAGAGCGTCAAAGACAAGCTAATCAAGTTATTACACGAGTATGTGGATATATTCACTTGGTCCTACAGGGACATGCCAGGGTTGGATACAGTCATCGTGGTGCACAGACTACCTCTCAAAGAAGGGTGTTCTTCAGTCAGACAAAAACTCACAAGAACTCGTCCAGATATTTCCAGCAAAATCAGAGAAGAGGTTCTCAAACAATTTGACGCAGGGTTCCTAGCAGTGGTAGATTATCCACCCTGGATAGCTAACATTTTACCAGTACCCAAAAAGGATGGCAAATTATGCATGTGCATAGATTATCGAGACCTAAACAAGGCAAGTTCCAAAGATGATTTCCCGTTACCCCACATAGATGTCCTAGTGGATAATACAGCTCAAGCCTCAATATTCTCATTTATGGACGGTTTCTCGGGCTATAATCAAATCAAAATAGCACCTGAAGACATGGAAAAGACCACTTTCATAACACCTTGGGGAACCTTCTGCTACAAAGTAATGCCATTCGGTCTCAAGAACGCAAGGGAAACCTATCAAAGGGCAATGGTCATGTTATTCCATGATATGATCCACAAGGAGGTTAAAGTATACGTAGATGATATGATTGCCAATCCCATATAGAGGAGGAACACATCACACATCTGCAAAATCTATTCGAGCGGTTGCGTAAGTTCAGACTAAGGTTAAACCTGAATAAATGCCATTTGGCGTCAGATCAGGAAAATTGTTAGGTTTTAGTGTAAGCCAACAGGATATCAAGGTGGACCCCGACAAAGTAAAAGCTATACAAGAGATTCCCGCTCCAAAGAAAGAAAAAGAAGTATGTGGTTTCTTAGGGAGGTTGAATTACATCTCAAGGTTCATATCGCATCTAATAGCTACGTGCGATCCAATATTCAAGTTATTATGAAAATATCAGACAGTAGTATGGGATGATGATTTCCAAACTCCCTTCGAGACAATAAAATAGTATCTGCAAGAGCCACCAGTATTAATGCCGCCAGTCCCCGGAAGGCCACTTATCATGTACTTAACAATGCTCGAAGGGTCAATGGGTTATGTTTTGGGACAGCAGGATGAAACAGGTAAAAAGGAGCATGCGATCTATTACCTCAGCAAGAAATTCACTGACTGCAAAACCAGGTAATCACTCCTTGAGAAAAATTGTTGCGCGTTGGCTTGGGCTACCAAGAGGTTGATACAATATATGTTAACCCATACTACATGGTTAATAGCAAGAATGGATCCTCTAAAGTACGTGTTTGAAAAGCCAGATCTTACCGGAAGAATCGCATGATGGCAGATGCTACTATCAGAATACGACATCCAATATGTCACACAAAAGGCCATCAAAGGTAGTATATTAGCTGATCATCTAGCTCACCAACCGCTATCAGAGTATCAGCCCATGAAGTTCGACTTTCCCGACGAGGATGTCATATTTATAGCTGACTACGAAATACCAAGACCTGACGAAGGGCCCGAGCCAGGGGAAAGTTGGACACTCATGTTCGACGGGGCTTCAAATGAACTAGGTCACAGTGTAGGGGAACTATTAACATCTCTCAAGAATTATCACAAACCCTACACTGCAAGGTTATGTTTTGACTGCACCGACAATGTCACCAAATACGAAGCTTGTATACTAGGACTGGAAGCTGCCATCGATTTGAGAATAAAGCACCTCGAAGTGTTTGGGGATTTTGCGTTAGTCATATACCAGGTTAATGGCGAATGGGATACTAAACACCCTAAACTGATTCCATATCGGGATCATGTTTTAAATTTAGCCGCAAAATTTACAGAAATCACTTTCAGTCATATCCCACGAGAAGAAAATCAAATGGCAGACGCCCTAGCAACTCTATCAGCTATGTTCAAAGTGACTTGGCCGAATCACGAACCACATATTACGCTAAGACATTTTGAAGAGCCCGCACACTGCCTTGCTATTGAGGAAGGACCCGACAATAAGCCTTGGTTTTACGACATCAAGAAGTACCTGGAAAAGCTTAAATATCCAGAAAATGCCTCCATCATTGACAAGTGAACCTTACGAAGGTTAGCTTCAAAATTCTTTCTGAGTAATGGAGTGGTATATAAAAGAAACTACGACATGGTACTACTCAGATGTGTGGAAAAGTAAGAAGCAGATACGCTCATGAGAGAAATCCACGAAGGCACTTTCGGAACCCATACAAACGAGCATGCCATGGCTAGAAAGATTCTGCGAGCAGGACATTACTGGTTAACAATGGAAGCTGATTATTATCATTACACGAAGACGTGTCACAAATGTATGATCTACGCCGACAATATAAATGTACCACTGACTCCTCTGAACATCATGAGTTCCCCTTGGCCATTCTCAATGCGGGGAGTTAATATGATTGGCATGATCGAGCCGAAAACATCCAACGGACACCGTTTTATATTGGTAGCCATCGACTACTTTACCAAGTGGGTAGAAGCAGCGTCCTACGCCAACGTAACAAGTCAAGTGATTACATGCTTCATCAAACAGAACATCATATGCAGGTACGGTGTCCCAAGTCGGATAATTACAGATAACAAATCTAATTTAAACAATAAGATAATAAAGGAACTGTGCGACGACTTCAAAATCGAGCATCATAATTCCTCACCATACAGACCAAAGATGAACGGGGCCGTCGAAGCAGCCAATAAAAATATCAAGAAGATCATCCAGAAAATGGTGAAGACATACAAAGATTGGCAGAAAATGCTTCCCTTCGCCCTGCATGGCTATCGCACCTCAGTACGCACATTGACAGACGTGACTCCTTTCTCACTAGTATATGGCATGAAGGCAGTACTCCCGGTGGAAGTTGAGATACCATCACTTCGAGTCCTGAGGGAAACAAAGCTGGAAGAAGCAGAGTGGGTGCAGACTCGACTTGACCAGGTCAACCTTATTGAAGAAAAATGCTTGACAGCCTTGTGTCATAGCCAACTACATCAAAAGAGAATGAAGAGAGCCTTCAACAAGAAAGTACACCCTCGAATATTCAAGGAAGGGGGTCTAGTGCTCAAGAAGATTCTACTACCTCGCCTCGATTCACGTGGTAAATGGACACCCAACTACGAAGGTCCATATGTAGTCAAAACAACATTCTCTGGAGGTGGTCTCGTCCTCACAACAATGGATGGGGAAGAACTACCGCATTTGACCAATGCAGAAGCAGTCAAAAAATATTATGTATAAAAAAGCTCGCTAAGCTCGAACCCCAAAAGGGCGACTTAGGCAAAAAGGAGCGTCCCGGTGGATAAAAAACCCTCAAGGGCGATCCAGGCAAAAATTAGGGGCATATAACAAGAAAATTACCCCGGTGGACTGAAAACCCGAAAGGGAAATCCAGGCAAAAGTTAGGGATTTCCTACAAAGAAATAAAGAACAAATAGACTGTGATCTAAAGTTCTACGACTACGAACCACAAGGGGAAGGATAGATTGGAATCATGCAACTCATAAGTAAAGGAGATAAGATCATCAAAAGATATGGGGGAACAACAATAGCGATTATCATTTTTCATTGCCATTTATTATTTAAAACTTTCTGTAATTACCTCTTTCTAGGAATTGCATCTTGTATCCCCGCCTACTTTGAGGCATATCAATAAAACATTTGTTTTCTTTATATCTTTCAAATTATGTTTTTCTTTTCTTAGATTTGTTTGCAAAATACTACGATTATTACTTGTAAATATTGTCTTGAAATCATTTTGGGGAATTAACAGAGTAAAAGCATTTGACAAAATATCGAAAAAATGCTTTGGTTAGAAAAATATCGAAGGAAAATCCACGTCTACATCCACGCTCTCGCAATATAAGATCAACGTTCAAACTGTGCTAACATTGTCCACTGTGTTCAAGATCAACAATGCTACGACAACGCACAATGCCAGGGATCGGTAACTCTGAGCCAATGGTTTAAAGGAGAGAATGATAAAAGTAGTCTTCATAACATTTCAAGGCATACATGCATCTTACGTATATTTCATACATACACACTTCTGGCATATCCAAACATACATACACATTGCATTCTTGGATACAATACGCATATATCCAGGGTTCCACATTGATATCAAACATTATACATTCTGTGTACACCCAAACATCTCGATATCAGACATCATACGCATGTATCATGCAGCAAACAAGCAATGTTACCCTAGATTAGTTCATCCAGGGGTCCATTAACCAAATACTTCTCCCGCGATCCAACCCGTCACCTAAGTCTCCATGCCGTGACGCGTTCAACCCATTGCCTAAGTCTTCATGCAACGACAAACGAAAACTCAGTATATTGCCTCTAAGCCGTAATATATTATCCAACTCAATACATTGCCTATAAGCCGCAATGTATTCACAAACTCAAGACGTTGCCTATAAGCCGCAATGCATCCTCAAAACTCAACACATTGCCTCTAAGCCGCAATGTATTCACAAACTCAGGACTTGCCTCTAAGCCGCAATGCATCCTCAAAACTCAACACTTTTCCCCTAAGCCGCAATGGATCCTCAAAACTCAACACATTGCCTCTAAGCCGCAATGCATCCTCAAAACTCAACACATTACCTCTAAGACGCAATGCATCCTCAAAAGTCAACACATTTCCTCTAAGCCGCAATGTTTTCCCAAAACCTAGATCATCGCCTCAGACTTCATGCAGCGGTGCTCGAAAATAAAACCTAGCTTATTGCCTCAGGCTTCACGCAGCGATTTGCAAACCTAATCCATTGCCTCATACTTCATGCAGCAATGTGTTTTCTATTCCACAAAATCCAGCCCATGGCATCGGACTTCATGCAGCAATGTGTTTCTTTATCCCATAACACAGCCCATTGCCTCAGACTTCACGCAACGATGCTTGAAAGAAAACAAAACTCTAGCCCATCGCCTCAGACATCACGCGGCGATTCGCGAACATAACTCATGGCATCAGTCTTCAAGAAGCCATGCATCATCAATCATCGCTATACTCATCCTCCAAATGGGTGAATAAGCCAAGACATATAAAATTGCGCTCTTAATATCAAAACCACCTGCCTCGTTATCAAACCTTGGTAAGCGATACATCATCAGCTTTTCCTACTTCCTTGAGACTTGTAAGGGTATGCTATATCAATGTAACCTTATGTTTGTAGGACAAATTTAGGGATACTTCAAGTATTCAATAAACTTCCAATCAAAATGCACAAGACTCGAGTTTTCTCACGCTATTCGATTGAAAGATAATTGAATAGGGGCAACTGTCGTACCCCAAAATTTTCCTACCTCGATGATTTTACCTTTTGAAATTAAGAAATAAAAAGCATTTAATTAAATATGGTACAACAGTATCTGATGGCCCATCTCTACCCAAGACGATTAGGGGGTGTATTTTAATTCAGGAAAATGGAGTTTTCTAAATCAGAAAGACTCGTTTATCCGTAGACCCTTTTACGAAGCATGTTGGCCAATGGCCCATGCGATTTGAATGTGGAAAATCATTTCAAAAGAATAATAATGATTAAGCTCTTGTAATAAAACCCATTTAAGTATTATTGTTGTTAAGTAAAGAAGGGGGTGAAATTACAATTTTAGGCTCATTCTTATGGCCCATTTCTGTTGGTAATTGAATAAGCAAAGGGCGGGGTATAAGTATAAACACATGCCCACTGAGTTTTGGGCCCATTGGACGGTCATTACTATTTATTTTAGGAAAATGTTGTCGTTTTGATGATTAAAAGATTTAACATCTTATTAATATTTTTAAAAGAAAAGAGTTGTCTTAGGAAATTTGTTGGACTAGAGTGTTAAGGCCATAATGGGCCGGTGGCGTAAGAAATCTTTTTTCTGCTGTAATAAAAAATAATAATGTGGTTAGGCTAAGTAAATTTAGATAACACGCAGGCCCAAGATGTTAAAAAATGACCATTGTATCAATTATCCTAGAGTTAACGCACGTTTTGTGTCAATAACAGTCACTGTAGAGATCACTACCAACCAAATCTGCAAAATTGATTCAAAACCCAGAGAATTATCTAAACTAAATCAAATAAACTCAATCAAATCAAATATTGAAACATTATCAAACCAAATCAAATCCATTACAATCCAGAAATTACCAATACAATATAAATCTCCAAGTTTACAGAATCAAATCATTACAGGGACAAATCTTTTACTGCAACAATATTACAAACAAAATCCAATTATATAGAAAACTGAATCTCATAATATATATTTTCAATTACAGCGAATCAAGTACAAAATCAATTTACAACAAAAATTTAATCCCTATTTGAACCTAAATCTATTTTTAACAACAAAATGGAAAAAACCCTAAAATTCCTAAAAATCTATAAATACTGGAAAACAGAAACGAAAGGGGAAGGAGATTCTGAGACGGAGAGATTGAAAGAGGAAAAATATGGGAACCAGAAATAACGAACAAACCCCTTTGCCACTGAAGACCAAAAGAGGACACGATTAGAGTTTCTGAATCAGAAACCCTAATCATGTGATTGAACCATCGATGTCCGCCTCATGCTCCGTCGCTACTGCAACCTGCAAATTGGAAAGAAAATGGTGGATTAACACCCAAATCGGACCGGAAATTGAAACTCAGAGCACACAAATCGCGAGAAGGGTAAAAACACTTCGTTCACTGTTTTTTTTGTAGTGTGATTTTGGGTTGTTGTTTTTTGTATTGTGGCTTGAGGTTGATATGCGTTGGGGAAAGGGGTGAGTGTCGCCGTGATGTTAGTTGCGCTGGGGTTTTGAAGAAAGAGAGAAAGGGGGTTCTACGCAAGAGAGAGAGGAACAGATTAAAGTGAAAATGAAAATTGTAAAAACGCAAAAATAAAACTTGTTATTTCTGATGTTATTCAGTATACGCGTGCCCAGCGTAACTAACATGTGCCTTAAAATCCCATCCACATGATCATTGGTGGACGGCCGTGAGGCCAAGTCCACCATATTCCTATACTCCGCGCCACACACAATCAACATGGCCCTTCAAAAATCCGTAATAGGCTTAAGCCCACTGTTATTAGCACCCCCCGTTCCTCTGTTTACTAAACACAACAAAAACATACACCCCTCTGAATGGACTTGTGATGGGCCTGGCCCAGTGTTCTAACAGCACCCCTCCTTTTTACTTGTCAGCAGAAAAACACCCCCCTGTAGTTCAACCAAATTAGTTTTTTATTTTATTTTAATAATTTATATATTTTTATTATTTACAATAATAATTGCTATTAATCATTTTCTTTACATTTTCTATATAATTATTATTTTCATATTATTATTATGTCATATTATTATATTTTTAGTTATTATTTTTATTATTAGGTACAATTATTATTAGTGTTAATAATAATTTTTATATATAGTATTATTATTTATTATATGTAAATATTACCTATTATCATAAATAAATTATGTTTATTTAAAAAAACTCATGAACATATTTTTATACATATTTGCATTAAATATTTTTATCATGCATTAATCAAGAGATCTTCGCAATTAATAAAATTAAAAAACACTCAACAAACGACAAACTATTTTCGCAATAAACTAGACTAATTAACTGTCTTTTTGCAAATGAGTTTCAAACTAGTTTTGACTTACTATGCACTCAGTCAAAATCTTAGTAATCACTACTCCCGGCCGAGTGCGAAGTGATTCAAAATATGTTTGCAAACCCCTAAAAACACCAACCCATACGAACTACGAATCGGGACTCTGATTCCTCATAAGAGGATACGTATGCATACGATCAAAAATTGTGGCGAGTCTTTCTAATTAAAACATAAGATCCAGTTTACCCCAAACCTAAACCTAGAGTCTAATATACTTGTGAACAAGGTGGATGAAAGGTGCCTAACACCTTTCTTTCGTCCAATTGATTCTGAAACCTAGAATCTTTGTCCGCGAATTAGGGTTTTCTGTTAGGTTCCCTTCCCTAGGATAAAAACTAATAGTGGTGACTCTTGATTAAAAAACCAGTTGCTACATCCTCCTAATATCTTCCCACTTTTTATTCCAGCCTCGATTCTTTCTTCAATAGTCACTAGATCTGAGAATCCCGAAGAGATACTCCCAACCATTTTCTCATAATACAGTCCTTGCAAAGTCCCCATGAACATATCTACTAATTCCTTTTCTAATAGTGGTGGTTGCACGCGGGATGCCATCTCCCTCCATCTTTGAGCATATTCCTTGAAGGACTCTTCTTTCTTCTGGGACATATTTTGGAGTTGCATGTGGGTAGGCGCCATGTCCAGGTTATATTTGTAATGCTTTAAGAAAGCATTAGCAAGATCTGCCCAGGTTTGAATGTGTGTTCACTCCAGTTGCATATACCAATCTAAAGATTCCCCACTCAGGCTATCTTGAAAATAGTGAATCATCAACTTCTGATTGTGGGCATGGGTATGCATTTTCCTGCAATACATGTGTAGAGATTTCTGGGACAGGTGAGCCCCTTGTACTTTCCGAAGTCAGGTACTTTGAACTTTGGTGGAATCACCACATCAGGAACTAGGCCCATTTTGAGAGGGTCTACCTGGAAAGCGTCAAAACCTTCCACAACTTTTAATCTTTCCTCCAGAGCTTTATACTTATCTGCCACCGGTGGATTGTCAATAACATGAGTATCAGTCGTCTTTAAGGGTGTATGGTTAGCATCCTCTGGGTCATGGTCTCCATATTGTAGGTCCAAGTAGTTGTGTGTGTTGTTGACTGGGATTTGTAGGATCCCTGCTTTTGATGTTGGTGGGATAAACCCTCCAGTCTCAGCTTCTTGTTGGGCCATGACAGACTTTTGGAGTCCTTCCTCTGGTTCTTTCCTTGGTTGGTGACCGCTTGATGCACCAATGGTTTGGGCTACTTCTTTGAAAGCTACCCTAGGAATCTAGTCATGTCTGTCAATGATGTTCTTTAGAGCTAGAAGAACTTGGCTCAGATCTCCCTTCATTGAACTCACATCACCCTTTACTTGGCCGAGATCTTCTTTGAATGCATCCTGAGTCTCCTCAATTTGTTCCATTGCTTTTTGCTGGTAGGCCCTTATTTGATACGAAGGCCAAGGAGGTGGATATCTTCTTCTACCAATGGTTTACTGGAGACATTTTGCGAGAGATGAGTTTTGATATGATATGCAGGTGTTTTATGGATGCATGCATGCATATGAATGTGTATGAACATCAAATGTCTTATTCACTTAGGTACACCGTTATCTTTTCATGCAGATGAATGTGTATGAACATGAAATGAACATGAAATGTCTTATCCTCAACAAGATTGTTGGCTAAGAAGGCAAGCTTTTCATGTCTTTCTTTGTAATACCGATACCCTTGATAAAGATGTGGGATTATCTTATGGTTGTCTCTCCCTGCTTGGGTGATCTTGACATACTGCTCTTCCCAATACATCTTTTCACCCCTCATTTATGTATAAAGTCTCCGCTGAATAAGGAAGTCTTTTTTGAGACCCTGCAATTCTAGGCATACTTGTTCGTATTCTTCAGTTTTCTGAACCAAGACTCCTTGTGCCTCCATCCTCTCGAGGCGTTCCTTATTCTTTGCTTCTTGACTGTCTTGTAATCCAGTGGTGAGGTACTTTATTTGCTCTTCTTGATCTAAGAAACTTGTGTTAAACCTTGGATTTGGGATCTTAGGTCTTCCTCTAGTACCTTTTTGTTACGTGTAGCCTTTTCATACTGTTGTACCCCAAAATTTGCCCTCCCATTTCCTCAACATTTTCTCACCACAAGACCCTTGGAGTCCAAGATCCAGCTAGGGTTTCCTCTGCTCAGGACTCCTCCTTGCACTGTTGACCCAAATTAGGGTTTGAGTTTGCACAAAGATGTTTTGACCTAAAGTGCCCAAAATGACTTTCATACCTCATATTGGACTCTCAAGTTTACCCATACCAAATTTCAAGCTTTGATTCAAAACTTTGCCCAGTCAATTGGACAGTTGACCTAGAAACCAGCTGTATTGGGGAAAAAGTCAATTGTGGTCAATTGACAGCCAAACCCCATGAAATTTGACCCACATCAACATTATGAACTCATTTGAACCATTTGGTCAAGTTTGGATCACAATTCCACAAGAAATTTGATCAGATCACCAAAAGGGCAAAATGGTCATTTTTAGGGTTTTGACTGCACAAAGGCAATTTTTGACTGTTTGACCTAGCCAATGGCAAACCAAGCTCATATATGGACTCAAGGACCCCATGGAATTATCTTGACATGCTCAACAAATTCAAAAGATCCCAAATGCACAAGATTGACAGATGAATTTTTCAGTCAATTGATCAAGTTTTGACTGTATACTGAAAAGTCAAACTTTGACTTTTTTGGTCAAAATCAAGTGTCAAGATTCATTTTTCATCAAGACATGCCAAATTATGAAACTTTTTCATCAAGAAATCAAAAATTGCAAATTAGGGTTTGAAATGAAGAATTTTCATAACTTAGAAATTTTCTAAGTTATGAAAATCCCTAATTTTTCCCTAAATTTGTCCCATATTTTCATCAAGATTCATTCGGATTCAAACAAAAGTCAAAACATGAAAGTTGTAGTCCATTGCAAAATCTACAACTTTGATTCACAAAGTTTCCTCAAAAGAAGCTTGTAGCTCAAGTTATGATTTTTGGAACAAGGGTGCAAAACATTCTTAACTTAGAGAAATTTTGACCTATTTTAGGCAGGATTTTTGCCTAACTTCATGGCCACTTTTCACATGCTTCCACTTAGAATTTCAATTTTCATTACAAAGATGGATTGTAATACACATTCCAAGCTTTCCAAAATGTCCAAGAACTCATCAAACAACCTTATGGTTAGGGAGAATCGAATTTGGCAATATGGGAAAAACTCACTTTGTTCATGACCAATTTACATGTCCATAACTTTGCATTTTTTAACTCAGCATGCTCTAAGCTAGATTACAGGTCTTTTATCCCATCCACACTCATAAATTTAATGCCAATCCTTCATGTTTAATTCTTATCTTGTGTGTTTAAGCATTGCATACAAGATTAAGCCTTAATAAGAAAAAGCATATTATCCATTTTTGTAAAGTGTTACTTTATGTCAACTTTGCAATCTATGAGGTACAATGCAGATCTTTGAGGCACACAGGCATAGATATATCCCACTAATCAAGACTCAAAGGTGCAGCATAGATAGAGGCATTGTACTGGCCTAGAAACAAAGTTGGCATTTTCTTGCTTAAGTGTGAAGAAACTTGCATAACACATACCAACTCTCATTGCTGCAAACCTAAGCTTAGACAAACTTGTTAGACACATTCCAAACAACATAACTGAGCTGAAACATGAGCCTATCACCTTCAATATCTCTCCATTCACAGAAACACCATAAAAATTCAAAAACAGGGCATAAGCTGCAGTTGGAATCCCATAGCTCAATCCACTCGTGCATTTTCATCCAAGCCAGTTCAAACACATTCCCTACCATCCATACAAACTGTCCCAAGCCTTGGAAGCAGACTGTAACACCTCTAACCCACTTCACCATTTTCACATTTTCTGTTTTGCAGGTGGATTGCTATAGCTTGATTCACTTGGTTTCAAAGCAAACTAAAGGTTGGAGAAGCATCCCTGACCTTCAAGCAAGCTGTACCAATACTCACTTTGCCTTGAAAGTGCCTCCATTGTCAGACACGATCCAAGATGAACAGGTAAGTTCATGGACTTCTATCTCTCAATATAGGAAGAGTTAGCTTTAAGTTTGTGAATGAAAAATGTTCTATTCATGCCCCTGAAGCTATACATATCTTTACTTTCCATTTATGTTGCATGTGCTGAGAGAATTTGAGACCTGAACATTGACAAAAACTTAGGTTAAGAATTAGGGATGGATAAATTCTCTCTCATTTCTGAGAGTTAGGTTAAGTTTTTTATATGTCTGGAATCGTGGCTTGATGCTTAACATTTTTCATGTTGTGAGTTTGTGCTAAAAGTCCAAGAATCTTGAGATAGCAGAGGCACGCGTTTTGTTCAAAGAAGCTGGAGGTTGAAGAAGACATAGTCTTGGGCTGGGCCTGAGATTTGTTCTTTCTTTTCACACCACTATTTCACATTTGCACCTCCTTGGCCCATTGCATTTTGTTTTCATTATTTTTGACTTTTGATTTTTGTTTCTGACTTATTTATTTTTGACAAAGCATAAAAAATATTAAAATTATTTTTCCCATATTTTTTGCATTTATTTTGATATTTATTTGGCTTTAGTTAGTTTTTGTAAATAAGTAAATATAGATACTTTTATTTTAAAATACAAAAAATAATACAAACATATTTTATTTCTGATTTTTATTTTATGTTATCTCTTGAAAACATTTTATAATAAAAATACACTTTTTTTGTAAATATTAAATATTTTATTTTTGTACATATAATATATATTTAATAAATAATGTAAAATACTTATATATTTATTAGTATATTTAGGGAAAATATAAAGAATTAATACATTTTTATTTTTATTAATATTTTGACCTCAAAAATACTTTTTTTACAATATACCTTCTTTTATTTATTTTTTTGTACATAATTAATAAATATTACATATATTATATAATAAATACCTTTTATCCATAAAATTAGGGTTTTACCCTAAATACATAAAAATACCAAAAATTAATTAATTTTATTTTTGTTTATTTGACACATAAAAAATACCTTTCACATACATATGAAGACCATTTTTGCATTTTTGCATATTTATTCTTATTTTATCTAATACTTGTGCAATTAAATCCCTTGTAGAATTTCAATTTGGATGTAATAGTTTAAGTTTTAATTTCTTGCTAAAATATCCCCATTTGAACATTTGTACCCCTCATCCCATATATTATGTTGTAATAACTTAGGACCTTTTATTTTTCGCATTTAAAAGTTTTCTAATTATGCCATGTTAGAATTAGGGTTTTGTATGCAAAAATAACCAAAAATAGTTTGACCTAATTTCAAGATAAACAAGCATGAAAATGGACAACACTAATCACACTTGTACTCTTAGGGTTACTCCACTTGTTGCCTTCAAAAATGGGCCATATTGCATGTTGGGTATCTTTGGCAAAAACAAAACAATCAAATGATCATAGTCCCTCGATGACGCTTTCGAAAGTTGCCTAAAAATGATCAAGTCCCTTAAAGGAAAAATTGCCCAAAGATACTTGGCACCATTGCAATCATGGTCTAAACGATGACCCGCGCCCGTCCCGTTAACATCCTAACACAAGATTGTCCACCAAATACAATGGTGGAACAAAATTGTTAAAAAGGGTTAAAACATAGCAAAGATCTTTGAGAAATTTAGGGTAGATAGCTCTTGGTTACTTGTCAACTTGCAAAACAAAAACCCTTGCCTATTTTTCAAAACACACATCACAACACATTTTCAAGATAACTTTCAAAAACATTGAAAACTTTTCAAAAGACAAATACATCTTTGTATACATCCCAACATGGATCATTACAAAGTTTGCCACCACATTGGCCTCTTTTCAAAACATTTTCAAAACCCACACACAAAGCACCATTTCAAACAATTGAAAGCACCATTTCAAACAATTGAAAATCAAGGCAAGTTGATCTAAGCAAGTAACTAAGAGCCCATGGATAACCATGGATAGAAAGGGTGCTAATACCTTCCCTTTCTATAATCCACTCCCCGAACCCAAGAAAACATCTCAAAGGTTTTTGCTGTGCTTTTTAACCTTTCCTTAGGATAAAATAAAAAGTAGGTGGCGACTCTTGCTCAACCGAAACATTTGCGAAAACAAACGCAAAACCCAAGTCAGTTCTCCCACCGTATCACAGAACTGGCGACTCTGCTGGGGAGTTTTACTTAAAAGTGGGGTTACCTTAGGGTTTAGATCACCTTTTTCTCAAATTACTTGCTTTGTTTGCTTTTATATTTGTGGGCTTTGCATCGGAGTTTCATAGATCCTAACCCGGATCTGGGGAATACCCTTTTAGGTAGCATAATCTGTGAGGGACCTGTCCGGGGTATACCGACACGGGTGAAGTAGTGGCTACGTTGGTGTGGCACCTTGGTCTGTACCGATATCCCTTGTGTTGAAACGAGGAGAATATGGGTCTTCCAAGGAGTCATTAAGCACCAACCGACCTTAGAACCCTAAATTGACCCAACTTGGCCATAGAACAGTAGCAGTATGCTACACTCATTGAGGCTAAACTCTCGCGATGGTTCCAGCCGCAAGAAAAGATAGCGATGCTGGAGTTATGACCGATTGAGGGTAGTCAGTGATATTGAGATCCTCTAGAACCCGGTTACTTTTGATAGGACATGTCTTAACCAACGAAACTGAAAGAGGGTAGTACCTGAACCTCATGCAAGCCTGAACTTAAGGACTTGTTTGCTTTGTGTGAATATGATTACCTATATATACACTCACTTGCTTTTTGCATACATGTACATAACATCATAACATCATACCATAGCATTTTCAATAACCATTTCAAGGATCTCGAGGGTTCTTTTGATGCAGGGTTACGTTGAATTAGACGTCTATCAAGGGGTAAGAGGTTTTCTCCTCTAAACAGATGCCATCAAAGATCAGGTGCAACAACTTGAATCAGTGGCTATGACCCACTCGACAAGGTGAGCTTGATTTTTGTGGAAAGACATCCACATGTGCACAGTTATCCAATCAAAGATCAAGTACAACAACTTGAATCAGGGGCTATGACCCAATCGACATGGTGAGCTTGATTCTTGTGGAAAGACATCCACAGGTGCACAGTTCTCCAATCAAAGTTCAAGTGCAACAACTTGAATCAGTGGCTGTGACCCACTCGACATGGTGAGCTTGATTCTCGTGGAAAGACATCCACAGGTGCAAAGTTCCCCAATCAAAGATCGAAGTTCAACATCTAACATTCTCTTGTGTTTACCCCAAGTGATCCTTGAAAACATTGCATATATATCATACATATCATTGCATAACAGGTTTCTCCCATGCAGGTTTTCTTATCTTCTTACTGTTTATTTCAGTAAGATGGATATGGAACAAACAGTGAAAGATCTCCAAGCTCAAAATGCTCAATTCCAACAAATGCTGCTGGCTATGGGTAAAGGGCAAGAGGATCTGACAGCTCTTCTTCTCAAAGACAAGAAGAAGAAGTCCAAGAAGGCAACCAACATCCTGAACTTGATGAGAAGGCCTAAGACCCAAGATCTTGCAACTCCGTCCAACACAGGGGGTAGTCTTGAAGAAAACCACAATGTGGAGATTGATGAAGAGGAAGCTGACTACTCCGAAGAACAATATCCTCCCGCTGATTACAAGTACAAAGAGTTGGAGGATCTCCTCAATGCTATGGAGATTCAACAAATACCCGGCTTGGATTTGGGAGACTTGGGTTTGGTTCCTGGATTGGTCATCCCTCCAAAGTTTAAAGTCCCTACCTTTGCTCTGTACGACGGAGTTTCTTGCCCTAAGATGCATCTAAAGTCTTATGTCCGCAAGATTCAACCATACACAGCTGATAAGAGGCTTTGGATCCATTTCTTCCAAGAAAGTTTGGCAGGGGCTCAACTCGAGTGGTTCTATCAATTGGAGAGTTCTCGCATCCACACCTGGGAAGATCTAGCCAGGGCTTTTTACGAGAAGTATCAGTACAATGCTGATCTCGCACCAACTCGTGTGCAGTTGTAGAACATGACCATGGGTTCCGACGAGAGCTTCAAAGGGTATGCTCAAAGGTGGAGAGATTTGGATGGTATGGTGCAACCTCCTTTAACTGATAGGGAGCTGATTGACATCTTCATGGGAACCTTGACCAGGCCTTTCTTCAATCACTTAATTGGAAGTTCCTCAGCCGGGTTCACCGAGCTGATACTGACCGGCGAAAGGATCGAAGCTGGCATCAAGAGTGGAAAGATCCAAGGAGCTATAACCTCCAATATTCAGATATTTCCCTACAACGGAAAGCAAGAGTCCAGTGCAGTGACTAGTCAAAAGGGTCGTCATGATCAACATGCAGGGGCAATCCTAATCTCTGATCCCGCAACTGTGCAACAAAAATGGGGCAAGAGACGTAGGGTGAGATATCAAGAAAGGCAGTATACTGACGTCAACATGCCTTTGTCTCAAGCATTTCAACAATTGCTGAAGTTGAAGTTAATCACGCCAAAGGACTCTCCTCAAAATCCTGATACTTCCTCTTCTAGGTTTGACCCGAGTGTGAGATGCGCCTACCATTCTGACAGTCTTGGGCACGACACTGACAGCTGTTGGACTTTGAAGAACCAGATTCAGGACTTGATTGATGCCGGGGAGATCATGTTTTGACCCTCCAAGTGTGATCACTGCTGATATGCCAAATTATTGAGATTGTTTTTGTTTCATTTGAATTTGCAAGATGTAATATCTTTGTCATTCGAACAATTATCTCTTAATGTCAAACATTGTTTCATTAATGCATTGCATATGTTTGTCTTGAATTCATACATTCGTTTTCACTACTCCTATGCTTTCTTTATGATATTTAACTCTTGATAAAAAGCTGCAAGCCTTTAGAGGGAGGATGACGAAACAATACCATAATCTCATACAGTATGCTTTTGAACAGACCTTGCTGATGATGTACAGGCATTTCTTTCAATTCCCAAACACTGGAGTTATAAGGAAGATAATCCCTAGTCAACCCCTTTCGAGCCAAAGAAGTAGGAGTTTTCTGTTCTAAACAATCAAAACCTTTGATATAAACCTGGGGCAGGGTAGTCTCTCAGTTAATTCAAAAAAAGTGCGCGTTGAAGTCGCAAACTCTCAGTTTGTAACACAACGAACGACGTCAAAAAAAATAAAGAGCATTCCCTTGGAATCAAAAGACAGTGATGGTTCCCTATCATATAGACAGTCAATCTCTCAAAGGAGAAGAGCCCACCAAGCCAAAACCTGTAAAGGAGGCTTAAGAAAGCTAGGGCATCCCGCTGACTGCGATCTCAAAAACGGGAACAGTCAGGCAAAAGTTAGGGATAACAAATCAAAATCAAAATAGAGAGGTCATTACAAATCCTCAACAACATGAAAAATGTTGCAAAATAAAAAGGAGATGATGACTGTCTCCCAAAGTCAATTGGTGAACCATCACCCAAAAGGTCGTTCCAAACTCAAAACAGAGTGCGACGCACAATTAACTGAGCTTAGGTGTGAAGAACATCACGAAAAGCGGGTGGGTACAAATATACTTTGAGCCTTTATCCTTTGTTTCTTAAACCATGAACCAGGCCACGTTACAACCCTTCAAAGTCCTAATTGAAGCATAGGTTAGTTCGAAAGCGTACTGTTACCAAAGGTATCCTGACTCCTGTAAGGCTTTGCTCTAAAATCTTGTGTTGACTTGTCTTATAAAAAGTTTTATGCTAAAAAATGCATTTTTCAAAACTTTAAGACAAACATAAACTTTGCATTGCTAGAATATCACTGTTTGCATTTGGCTATTTGTTTGACAGCGAAGAAATTCATGCAACGAATGTTCAGAGGAACGAAAACTCTCTCAGTGAACAAAATCACTTCAAAAAGATGACACTTCCATTGCGAATCTCCTATCAACCAAGGGGGGTTTGACATGTCACCATCCAGCACGCCTGGGACAGTCTAGTCAAGGTTTCAACAGATCTTTCAAAGTTCAGTTAACCTGGGGCAGTCCAGTCAAGATTTCAACAAAATCTCTCAATTGCAGTTTAACCTGGGGCAAGTCTCCGTTGCCATCACTTGGGGCATTCGAATGTCAATCTCAAGGGTTACGAACAGACCAAGTTCCCGGCAATATCACATGCATCTGATACTGGAGGCAGTGATGACACCTCTCCAGCAGACCTACGGTCTCGGGTTTATTTCCCCAACATTTGTCAAGGATTTATTCTCCAAAGTAGATCACATCTCAGCAACATTCTAAGCATATGCAGTCTAATCATCCAGGTTCCTTCATCTAGAAGTAGTAATCATCCAGGTTCCTTCATCTTGAAGTAGTAATCATCCAGGTTCCTTCATCTTGAAGTAGTAATCATCCAGGTTCCTTCATCTTGAAGTAGTAATCATCCAGGTTCCTTCATCTTGAAGTAGTAATCATCCAGGTTCCTTCATCTTGAAGTAGTAATCATCCAGGTTCCTTCATCTTGAAGTAGTAATCATCCAGGTTCCTTCATCTTGAAGTAGTAATCATCAAGGTTCCTTCATCTTGAAGTAGTAATCATCAGGGTTCCTCCATCTTGGAGTAGTAATCATCAAAAATTTTCTTCATCACCTGCTGGAAATCGCAACCACCAACAAGATAACAGACAACTAAAGATCTATTTCTGTCAAGAATGAAGACTCTCTTCCTTGAAACCTCAGAAGATTGGCATACTCCCAATTTCTGACCCCGAACAAAATCAAGATCTAGATATAGTTCAAGATGTGACCCAGTTTGGCGACATTCTATAACTCATTCAGATTTTCATCCAGGGATAGTTCAAGATGTGACCCAAGATTTTGGCGACATTCTATAACTTATCCAAGCCTGCTTTCAGATATAGTTCAGATGTGACCCAGAGATGGCGACATTCAGCAACTTATTCCAGATCAACGCCTATAACAAACCAGGAAAACATCTGTGGACGATTGATTGTGGATCAGCACTTGTAACAAGCCAGGAAATTATCTACATCACCACTTGGGGCATTCGAATGTCAAAAGTGTTCAAAAACCCGATGCAGTTTTACACGGACTCATCATCAGGAAACCCTACCCAGGTTCCTTCTTTCGACTCAATAATTATCCAGTAACTATCCATCCTATCTCCAAATGGCATCTGTAAGCCCATTCCCGAGATCAACACCTACGGCAATCAGAGGACTCTCGCAATCCCCAGCCAGAGAACCTTCTAAAAGCTAACTCCCCTCAAAGTCAAGTTTCAATATCCCCAGCGGAGCTAAAACTCCCAATTATCAATCCCCAAGCAGATTGAAGACTCTCGTTCTCAGCTTCTCGCAGAATATTCGAATATTCTCCGGTGAAGATCTCCTCAAGATAGGAATTCCCCAGTAACTTGGCATACAACCCAAGCTTTTGATTCCCCAACAGTGGTCCCAGGACTTCTCATTTTTAATGATCAGAAGATTCTTGCCCTCCACAGCAACAACCAAGGATTTACTTTCCCCGACAGCAGTCAAGATTCTTTTATCTTCAGCCATCCAGGATTCATTTATCCTCAGCAAGGCAGCTCATCAGCCTACATGCACATTCATCACATTCATCTCATAAACATCGATATAACATACACTGCATCACGCATCATGACATTGCATGCAACTAACTCTTTACCTTTTCAGGAAAGAGCAGTCAACAGACTAAGACCATCATCTTCCGAGATTCTTTTTGGAAATAGTTCAGATGTGACCCGAACACGGCGACATTCTGATACTTATTCCAGATTCACTCAGAGACAGTTCAGATGTGACCCAGACACGGCGACATTCTGATACTTATTCCAGATTCATCCAGATGCAGTTTTACACGGACTCATCATCAGGAAACCCTACACCGGTTCCTTCTCCACTTCGAGAATTCTGAAAACAGTTTACGGATGCTTCCCAACAACGGATGTTGCTCTATTGCTTATTCAATTTCAACTCCTGAAAACAGTTTACGGATTCTCCAAACACGGATGTCAATCTATTGCTTGTTCAGACCCCCAGTTCAGAGACGTTCCAAAACATGGATACCTTTCTGATACTCGTCCACTCACCAGTGACATACAGTTCAACAGTCACCTCCAGATGGCATCTATAAGCCCATCCTCCTCCAGACGTTTCCAGATGGCATCTATAAGCCCATCCTCCTCAACAAACATTTCTAAATGGAATCTTTAAGCCCATTTCCAGATGGCATCTATAAGCCCATCCTCCTACCAGCAGTCACTAGATGGCATCTTTAAGCCCATCACCAAATGGCATCTTTAAGCCCATTCCCTCTACCATCACATCACCAAGTGCAAATTTTCTGGGCACTCTAGTGTCCAATCTCCTTTTACCCTCGAGTCGCGAAAGGCAAACTTGCCAATCTAACTCTTCAGGTTCAAGAAGATTGAACAGGGGCAACTGTTGTACCCCAAAATTTGCCCTCGCATTTTTTTCACAAGAAATCACAGCTTCAGGCGTTTCCTGATTTTTCAAACTGGCTCAAAAATCGGTCAAACAGACTTTTCTCGTCAGTCAGATAAAATTAGGGTTTTCATTGGTTTTCATGGCTCTAGAACAGTTCATACAGTTTGCTTAGGGTTTTGGTTGATTTTGGCTCAGCTTTGATCAGGCGAACGTTTCTTTGGCATTTGATCAGGAATTAGGGTTTTTATGCGCGGTTCCTCAGAAAGATTTAATTCTACAGTGCTTTTCAAGTTATTCCGAGATATGGACTGAGGCATTTGGATTGAATTCGCATTGTGTGACTAAATCAGTGAAAGGATGCATTTGGATTAAGTTTGCAGTGTTTAATTAAAGTCAGTAAAAGGAAAAGACATTTGGGCAGTTGTTGTGATTGACTGTGCTTTGCTTTGGATTTGTGAAGCGCCAGGTTTATTAGTTGATCGATGCTAAAATAACATTGTTTATTTAATTGTTTATCATTCTGAGTTTAAATAATTGGAATTTATTTTCAATTATTATAATTTAAAGAATTATAAATAATAAAATGAACAATTGAAAAGAAGAAAAGAATTAATTGGATAAAAGGAATTTTTATTTCATCTTTAAATATTTGTCACAATTGTTATTTAAATACGAGTATTCATTTACAAAGTATTTACAATAATAATATTACAGTTATTTAAATTTAAATAAAACTATCCTAATATTTTTCTAAGTCTTCAATTCTTCATCCTCCATCTGTTGCTATTCCTCTCCATTTAATTTTTATCTGCAAAGAAAAGAAGAAAGAGTCCGAAACAGATAAATAATTAAAGAGACAGACAGATAAAAGAGGATTCATCATTAAAAGCAAACGGCCGGAATCAGTTTTACCCTCTTTGCAAATCACGGGATTTCTCCCGGTTCACAAAGAAGGATATAATGCTTGCAATGAAACATGAATGCACAAAGTTGTAAAATGCACAAATTCAAAACCTGCATAGTTCAAAACAAACAGCATGTGCAAGTATAAATCCAAAGGCAAACTGAGTTCCAATGTCAAAGCAACTAAGTCAAAAAGCTGCCAAAAGGTGCACAACTGTCCAAAATATGGAAAACTGTCGCAAAGTATGCAGATTAAAAACCAACAATGCAAGCAATGTCATTTTTCATCATTTTCCAGCCTGGATGCTTTTTCAGAAAACAGATTATAAGCAATATTAAAATGCTTAAATCAAGGAGAGAGGGAAGAGAGAGGAAGTACAGGTTTTGCAGGCTTAGGCTTGAAGAACAATAATATAAAACAGTCTGTGAGTAACACAGTAGGGGGGAGATAAAAGAAACGAAAAACCCTTAAAACTAAAAACAGCTTAAAACTGTCAAAAAACCTGGAAGCTCAAAAACCATACAGCAGCATACCCGCCTAAACATCCAAACACATAACCTGTTCAAGCCTCCAGCAAAAAAAACATGATGCAAGCCTAAGCATCAAACAACTTAAAACCTGTCAAAAGACCTAAACAACATAGCCTAAATCAAAGCAAAGCCAGCAATATCCAAACCTGCACAAACATGAAGCAAGCCTCACCAAGGCCATAACCTGCAAATCCACAAGCATCAAACAATCTAAACCTGTCAAAGCTGCCCACTCTGATACAAACCCCAAATTCAAACTTTACCTGAGTTAACAACACAAACTATCCAAGTCCTAAGCCTTTCAAGCCTTAAACTCACAACACTGGCCTGTAAGCGTGCCAAGCCTAAAGCCTGCTCAAGCATAGAACCTGTTCTTAAATAATTACTGTGTCAAAACCCTGTCAAGCCTATTACACAGTCCAACAAACCTCAAACACATGGCCATGAACCAGAAGTCATGAACCTGCTAAGCCTTACAAAGCCAAAAAACCAGTAAATCTGTCCAGATTCAAACCCAATCAACTAAACACCAAACCCTCCAACATCAAACTGTCAAGCCTAAGCATCAACCAACAAAGTCAAAAAAGGCCTCTAAAACCCTCAGAACATTGTCATCATTGGGTTAATCATTGAGGCAAGCATTTCAAGGCATCAAAGCATTCGAAACAAACAGGCATCTCAAGCATCAAGCAAGCAACATAAGCGAGGCAAAAAGACAGAAGAGGAAGAAAAAGTGATGAATCAAGAGGTTTTCAGTTGCTCATCATAAAAGCTAAGGGAGAAGAAGTACAGAGTACCGGATCCAAGCAAGCTAAAGGCATCACGCGTCCCTCCGCCGTCAAAGCCTCCAAACGCCTCCAAATCCTTCCTCCTCCTTCGTCAAGGTAGTAATCTCTTTTATTTCCTTTCCACGACACCATTAACAAACAATAACAAACGCTTAAGATCAGAACCAATAAATCAAAACATGCAAAAGAAGAAGAATGAGAACCCTAACGAGATTGAGACGGGATTTTTACCTCGCATGAACCACCGCTCGAGTGATCCATGGACGGAGGAAGAGGTGGCGCGGTGGCTCTAGGCGGAGGGTCCCGGTTCAGTAACCTTTACATTGAGGAAGATGAGGAGGAAGACGAAGTGAAGCAGAACGGCGCCTCTGTGCTGTTCACAAACCCTAGCCTCAAATGAACACAAAACATTACAACCCTAAAAAAACAAACGTACAAAACCTTTGGACCCTTGCCCTTCCTAACGCCTAGGCCCATTCGTTCTTTAAACGCACCCCCTATCTTTCTTATTCTGTTTATTTTGATTTGGGCTATAAACCCCCTTTCAGCCCATTCCTTTTTACATAAACTAACTCTTTTTCCTTTTATTTATCATTTTTATTTCCTTTTTTTATATATACAATTTAAACTTTATTTTTGTTTATAAATAAAATGATACTTCTCTTTTATAATCAAGAGTATATAAAAATAAGTTTTCTAACTTAAATAATCTATTTTTAGAATTGGCGTTTAATAAACATTTGTACATAAATACATAATTACATAATTTTTCCTTTAAAGTTAATATTTTTCTCCTTAAAATTAGAACTTTTGATTTGTACATAATTAATTAAATGTATTATTTTTAATATCTAAAAAAATAGAATTTAAAAACACTTTCCTTTCTTTTAATTAAAATACTTTTCTGTACATATCAAACAAAAAACATAAGAATACAAAAATTCAAATCAAACATAGATATTAATATTTGACAAATAAACAATATTTAATTGTCTCATTAAATTCACATTTCTCAACTTGTGAATAATTCTCATTACACTTACACATACACAATACACTCACATTGATACATTATACATTTGCTTATTTTTGTATATTCGATACATTTACATTTTGATCGCAATTCGATTTGGTTGTAAATTATTGGACACTACATTCCTAAGGTCTCATCCCCATTTGTGAATTTGTACCCCCACTCCCGGATACTATTTGTAATAGCGTAGACTTTAAATTCTTGCAAATTATCGCTTTCGAATTATACCATGGTTAGACCTAGGGTTTGTATGTACATAAAATCAAACGCTAGATAATCTGATATAAAGAAAAATGCATGAAATCAATACACAATCACACTTTCACCCCCTAGGGTAATCCCACATGTTGCCTTCCAAAATGGGCCATGCTTGCACGTCGAGTTTCTTTGGCAAAACAATTCAAAATGATCATAAGTCCCTCGATGACGCTTTCGAAAGTTGCCTAAATGGAATGATCATAGTCCCTTCAAGCAAAATTTCCAAAGACACTTGGCACCATTGCATTCATGGTCCATACGATGACCCGCGCCCGTCCCGTTAACATCCTAACACAAGATTGTCCACCAAATACAATGGTGGAACAAAATTGTTAAAAGGGTTAAAACATAGCAAAGATCTTTGAGAAATTTAGGGTAGATAGCTCTTGGTTACTTGCCAACTTGCAAAACAAAAACCCTTGCCTATTTTTCAAAACACACATCACAACACATTTTCAAGATAACTTTCAAAAACATTGAAAACTTTTCAAAAGACAAATACATCTTTGTATACATCCCAACATGGATCATTACAAAGTTTGCCACCACATTGGCCTCTTTTCAAAACATTTTCAAAACCCACACACAAAGCACCATTTCAAACAATTGAAAGCACCATTTCAAACAATTGAAAATCAAGGCAAGTTGATCTAAGCAAGTAACTAAGAGCCCATGGGTAACCATGGATAGAAAGGGTGCTAATACCTTCCCTTTCTATAATCTACTCCCCGAACCCAAGAAAACATCTCAAAGGTTTTTGCTGTGCTTTTTAACCTTTCCTTAGGATAAAATAAAAAGTCGGTGGCGACTCTTGCTCAACCGAAACATTTGCGAAAACAAACGCAAAACCCAAGTCAGTTCTCCCACCGTATCACACATACCATATGGTTAGCTTTCCAATTTCCGCAGCAGCATCTTCTAACCTTTGGTTTTGGGAATCCAAATTGAAGGTTGCACTTAGTAGCCCTTCGGTTGTATGCTTTCATTTGAGACTCTCCTTATCCAATGCGTTTTGATCTCTCTCAATTTGTAGATCCTTGGACTCAAGTATGAGCTGCATCTGCTTCTTCTCTTTGGTTAGATCGCGAAGGTTAAGTTCTAACTCTTTCTTTTCCCTTTGAGCTTGCTTTAGGGCATTTTTCAAATTGTCAACTTCTTCCAAGGATATAGGCGTGACCTCTGGGACCTCTGTCTTGTACCCTGGATCTATCTCAAAGGGCAGCTTGATGATCTATACCCTATCTCTGACCCATCTAGTGTAAGGCTCTCTTGCCACAACATTCTTTCTTTCAGCTCTCCTCTTATTAACCTTATTCAAAGCCCGGATGACCTTGTTGAGCAACTCTTGGTCCTTTGTACCCATGTCGTGGATGATCAATGCTCAGAGTTTTTAATCCGTAGGTCTGTCTTCCAAGGGATATCCTAGCTGTCGCAAGGCCAGAGTAGGGTTGTAGTTAATACAACCTTGTGATCCAATCAACGAGACTTTAGGAAAGTCTCCACAGCTAATAGTGATGTCACCAATATCTAGCTTCCTTTGCATACTATAGTATCATGTTTGTAGTGAGAGACTTTAATTTATGGGGCCATTCACACTTGGTCAGCCTCAGAATCATATAATCTTCTTTTTTAAGATGGGTCATGAACCAAGTATATAGGAGTGGAATGCAACAATTCAAAGTGCCTTTTCTCTTTTCATACATCACATGCAAAATGTAATAAATGTCAGCAAGTAGAGCATCAGTTGGATCAGTATTAAAGACTTTCGCGCCCCAAAATATGCTAATGGCTCAGGGTCAATATAGTCTATGGTCCTAGGAAATAAAATTACACCAAATACTAGTAGCCCCAAACAATCAACACAAGACTCCCATTCTTTATAGTTGGCAAATTCAAGTGCTTTAGCTTCCAAGTATATCCTTTTGATTCCTTGTATAGGACCTTCCCGTCGGTAATTTTGCACTAACTCAGGGTAGGGGATCCCTAAACCTTTTGCCAAAACTTTGACTTCAACAGTTTGTCTGATTCCTACATAGGCCTTCTCTTTGGAAAAGTTCAGAATTCTGTCAAATTCTTCCAGAGCCGGTGCTAGCTGGAAGTCTTGGAAAGTAAAACATCTCAGCGGAGGGTCGTAGAACTGAACGTGGGTAGGTACAACATCCATTTGAACATCTACTATGGTCAAGTCAAGGGTATCCCCATAGAAGCGAGCGTACATCTTCAGAACTCTCTCAGATAACTTCCCCTTTATAGTTTTGATTTCCGAAAGGTCGGGCTGGAAGGCACTGACACGGACAAGTTTTTTCCCTTTGGTATCCAATTTTTTTAGACAGTCCCCAAAAAAACTCAATTTTATTCTCTTTTATTTTGGTACCCTGTGAATAAGACAAATGAAAGTCGCAACTGATGAATATATGACAAATATGAATGCATGAATATATGGATGTATGGTTTAGTGTCGGGGTTTTGTGATAAGTACCCTTAGAAGGTAAGTTCCTTAATTTTAACCTACGATTAATCTACCCTCCCAGAAGATGGTTTCCTTAAGGGTGTCATGAATAACACCAGAGGGAAAAGGCATAAGATCCTCCCTTAGATGGAGCCTCTTTACGGACCGAGACTTTCGTCTCAAAGTCGTGAAAGGTCTCGTCATGAATTTTTAGGTTAAGGTAGTTACAAAGAGTCATGGGTGATCTTACAAAGTCCTACTCGTCAAGAGGATATCTCTCGATAAGTATTCCTTTTTCGGAATTTCACCGACTCTAGGCGAAGTCATCACATAAACTCGCAGGGATGATGTATCCCCTAAGCTAATAGACGGACCTTCTTTCTAAGGGTTACATTGAAAATATTTTGAGAAATAAAAAATCCCACCACGCAGTATATATGATGATAAAAAAAATTGACAATAAATAAATGCAACAAATAAATAATGTAATAAATAAATAACGCAATAAATAAATGAATAAAAACCCCTAAAGTAAAAACCCTAAAACCTAAAGTTGAATTCTCTAGCAGAGTCGCCAACTGTAGCAACTGGATTTTTAATCAGAGCTTCCACTATTAGTTTTTATCCTAGGGAAGGGAATCTAACAGAAAATCCTAATTCGCAAACAAAGATTCTAGGTTTTGGACTTCTTTAGACGAAAGGAAGGTGTTATGCACCTTTCATCTACCTTGTTCACAAGGATACTAGGTTTTAGGGTTAGCTTTGGGTAAAATAGGGTTTTAAATTTTGATTAGGGGGAAGGGTTTAAGTATTTTTATAGGGGAAAGGGTTTTAATTTTTTATAGGAGAACTCGCTACAATTTTTGATCGTATGTGTTGTACCCCAAAATTTTCCCTCCCATATTCTTCAAGGTTTGTCAAGAATCATCTCCAAATGGTTCAAGATTTCTCAAGGGTTGCACAGTCCAAATGCCTCCTAAGCCAGTCAAAATTAGGGTTTTGGTTCTTTCAAAGACTTTGAGGTTTTCAAGGGTTCAATCAAGTCTCATAGGCCTAGATACATGCTCAAGCACCTACATGCCAAGTTTCAAGACTCACAGTCCCAAGTTGCACAGTCAAAAGCCCTATTTGATCCACAGTCAACTGTAGGGGCAAAATGGTCATTTTACAGTCAAAAGTCAGAATTTTTGGTCAACATATTATTTTGAGTACACAAGCATCATTTGATCAAGTCTTGATCATGATTCCACAAGCATGGCTCAAAAATCATCAAGGTGCAAGAAGTTACTATTTTTGGACAGTAGGAAAGTCAACTGTATCTTGACCAAGGCATAACTTTTTCATGGTTCATCATAAAAATCCCATCCAATGCTCATTTTTAAGGGGATGACATTTTCTACAATTCATCTTCACATTCCAAGTCCAAGAAATGCTCTCATAAAAAGTTATCAATTTCTACATTATAGGTC
The DNA here is from genome assembly GCA_948472305.1 of Vicia faba. NCBI lineage: Eukaryota > Viridiplantae > Streptophyta > Magnoliopsida > Fabales > Fabaceae > Vicia > Vicia faba. The sequence goes on along the minus strand of OX451738.1, from coordinate 317,317,652 downwards.
AATTTCAAAAGTCAACAAAAATGCACTTTAAGTCAAAGACTATAACTTGAGATTGGTAAATCCAAATGACATGGGACCAAAGGCATTGGTTAGAGGACTTCAAGACCTTTCCAAAATGTCCAAGAACATGTTCATATGATCAAAATTGAGAAAGATATGCATTGGATAAGTTGGAAATTTTTTGTGAATTTGCAAAAGTCAACTTTGCTCAAAACACCTTATTTTTGCTAATGGGCCTCAAATTGCTTCTTGAAACTTTATCCAAGGCCTATGCACGACCCATCAAGCCTATTTGAATTTATTTTCTTATTTTTATTAATTAATTGGATTTTTAATTGATTTTAATTCATTTAATTAATTTAAATTGTAGGAAATTCAAAGATATGGTTTTTCAATCTTTTTGTGAAGCAAGAATGACCTAATCATGCTGGCAACTTCGTGTATCAATCAAGGATATCAAAATCTCCAAGTTTGGCAAGTTTCTTCAATCAAAAAGATGCAAAAATATTTGATTTTCAATCAAATATTGAATCATCATTCCATGGATCTTTTGTGCAAGATTGTAACCTAATTCCCTTCTATTATAAATACACAATCAAACCCTAATGCATTGGACGTGAATTTGCTGCAGAAAAACCATAACCACATTCAAGAAAATCCCAAGAAACTTGAAAACTGTTTTCCAGGTTCTAAGCCAATTCAAGGACTTTTGAGGATTCAAACACGTTGCTGGAGGTGTGAGGAACGTTTTGCAATCAAAACCACACGCTAAAGCTTGAGAAATCACTCTAAACAGATTCACGGTTTGCATTTTATTTCCAGAATCGAATAGCCTCATTCATGCATCATTAACGTGATTTCTTGTGTGTTTTGTGTTGCTAGAACTCACAGGAAACTAATGGCATAGTTTAATAGCATTGAGACACCCAGAATCCAAAAGTGCCATTGATGAATTTTAGGGTTCATACACGTTCAAATTGGGGCTTTGCTATATAGGAAAAATTGGAACCCCTAATGCACATGGTTGAATTCGTTGAGACAAGACGAACATGTTGGCACCCTCGCGAAATATTTATGTAGCCTAGGGAGCTAATCGCTATTTTTCCTTATCACAGTTTGTGGGGGTTAAAAACCCCCGCTATCTAACATATATTTTGCAGGTTTAGGGAAGACGATGATGATGTGGTGATATGTGGTTGGAGCGTTCAAATAAAACGCGCGCTTGTTTGTATTTCCAGTATAATTGTTATGTTTTATATATTATATTTGTTCATTATTATAATTGAAATTCTGGCTGCAGATACTCAATGTCACGTCCAATGTTATGACACCGTATCTGACTTACTATATGACAGTAAATACAAAGGCAGTAAAGAACACAGTTAATTGTTTACCCAGTTCAGTGTGCAACAACACCTACTCTGGGGGCTACCAAGCCAGGGAGAGAATCCACTATAAGAGATGTTAATTCAGGAATAAACCAACCAGTTTATCTCCTTCACTTAAGACCTACCCAATGCAATTCTAATCTAAGTACAACTTAAACCTGAGTTCCTACTCACTCCCCCTCAATCACAGCAGTGATACATAAACCAATTTGACTTAAGAATTGATGAAGACACTCTTCAAAAACACACACTTGATTAAGCTTCACAGCTTTTTAATCAAGCAACACAATCACTCGTGCTTCACAGCTTTGAGTGATGTACACAACTAACTTGACTCTGCTTCACAGCTTTAGTCAAGGAACATTCAAACACTCTTGCTTCAAAGCTTTGAGTGCTACACAACCATTACAATTGAAACCTATTCCAAGGCACTTATCACAATGATAATTGCTTGGAGTACAATAAACAAATCTATACAGATTCCAAAATGATCTTCTAATCAATCAGCAGCGATATCTTGAAAAACAGCAGCTCTGTTGAATATATAGCAGCTGCAACTTCAGTTAGGGTTTCCAAAAACCTAGGGTTAATTCCGTTTGACCTAAAGACCAGGTCACAGGACTTTATTAACCAGGTTAGGGTTGAGCTAGGTTACCCCTCAGAAAACGTAGGATTCTGTTCAGAAAGGACTGAGTTATTTCCTGAAAAAACTCAGACTTATCCAATCCTGCAAACCTGTTAGTTCAGAACAGGATGTCATAACATCTGTTATGACATCTGAGAAAACCTGTCTACTGATTTAGCAAAATGTGATCATTTTGCAAAAATGCTCAGATACACACTTATAAACATCAGTATTTGAATTACAATATTTTTCTGCAAATGTACCTAATGAGTTAGTACAACCTGAACTAGAATGTTAAGACATCAGTCATGACATTCACACATACACTTGGGATTTACCAAAAATGCAAGCCAATACCTAAACACCTACAAACTCCCCCTTTGGCAGATTTTTGGCTAAAGTCCCTAAACAATCAGAGATAGATAGCAGCAGAAATAAGTGACAGCAGAAAAATAGAACACAGACTGTTAAGTACTAATTAAGCAAGTACCAAAATATTCTCCCCCTCTTTAGCCACAAATGGGCCAAAGATACATGTTCAGAAAGTTTTACAGTTATCCAAAACAAAATAATAAGATCAGCAGCAGAACACACTTCCAAACTCCACCATCAACACCACCAAGCAGCAATCAACCTTCAAGCACTGTCATCAGACTCAGAAGAGCTAGTTTCTTCAATGTTGAGCTGTCCTTCAGCTTCTACATCTTCTTCCCTTCTGCTTTCTTCAGCTTCCTCCTTTTCTAGCCTGGCAATTAGAACTTCTAGGGTCCTTTTTCTAGCATCCAGATCTTTGCAAGTTTCTTTTAAAACAGCTATGACATCTGATGTCTTGGACTGGGTCTTTACAGACGATGTCTCAGCTGATGTTATGACAATGTCTGGAGCATGAGATCCCTGAAACAATTTGTAGTGCAGGCCAAGGGCAGGAGCTCTTTTGCAGACTGTATCTCTTGCCACAAGGATATCAGGGAATTGTGCAAGGATGATTCCACAAAGGAGGGAGGGAAAGGCAATTGGTCCTTTGACAGCATAACTGCCAGCATGCTTTAAAGTTTGTTCAAAGATGTACCTTCCATAGTCAAAGGCAGTCTTGGTTCCTACAGCATAGATAAATCTCCCCAATCCTGTGGAGATAGTTGATTTGTGATTTGTAGGCACCCAATTTGCTGCACCTATTTTATGCAAGATGGCAAACTTCATGCTGAGTTTACTAGCATTCAGCTTCCCTTTCAATGGCCAGCACTTTACTTGCCTAGCTGTGATGGTTAGACACACTTCATTGTCAGTTGCCTCTAGATCAGGACAGTCCTTATTTGTTCTTCCAAGAAACTTGTTGATTTCTGATGGAGAGAACTTGACCCTTCTTCCTCTAACAAACACACACTCAAAGTCAGCTGACCTTCTATCAGCACAATCATTTGACAAGTTCACTACAAACTCCTTAACTAGATTTTCATAACATTTGTTAAACTTCATCACTGTCTTCATTAGCCCAGCATTCTTGATCAGATCCATGATGTCTTTGCACTCCAAGGCATCATTGTTGAGTTCTCTCTCCAGGGCTATTCTCTTTAAGCAAACATACTTCCATCTGTTTGCATTGTCAGGATGATGAAAGGAGATATTGTCTGTTGGCACTTCAGGAACTCTAGCAATCTTGCTGGAGGGGAGCTTCCTTCTGATGGGAGTTTCTTCAATATCAATCTCAAATTCTGATTCATCATCAGAATCAGAAGTTTCAGGTTCTTTACTTTTCTTAGAGATTGGTTGTCTAGCAGTCTGCACCTGTGCCTTCTTCCCTTTTGTCTGAATACTTTTCTCAGCCATCCCTTCAGCCTTGGATTTCTTAGCATCAGGTTTATCATTCTGACTATTCTTTCTTTTCATCAATCTCCTAGCAATGCTAGGGTTCACATTAGCAATCAGTTCATTATCTGAGTAATCATCCACATCAATGATAGGTGGATCAGCAGCCTTTTCAGAGGGGTTCTGAATGTTGTCTTTTGGTGTCACAACATCCTCAGTGACATCTACATTTTCAGAAACTTCCACATTTGGACTTTCTGATTGGTTTAAAGGGATAGAAATCCCTGGTACAGATTGGTTGCTGTGATACGGTGGGAGAACTGACTACGGTTTTGCGTTTGTTTTCGCAAATGTTTCGGTTAGCAAGAGTCGCCACCGACTTTTTATTTTATCCTAAGGAAAGGTTAAAAAGCACAGCAAAAACCTTTTGAGATGTTTTCTTGGGTTCGGGGAGTAGATTATAGAAAGGGAAGGTATTAGCACCCTTTCTATCCATGGTTATCCATGGGCTCTTAGTTACTTGCTTAGATCACTTGCCTTTTGTTTTCAATTTGCTTGAAATGATGCTTTGTGTGAGTGGGTTTGAAAATATTTTGAAAAGAGGCCAATGTGGTGGCAACCTTTGTAATGATCCATGTGGGGATGTATACAAAGATGCATGTCTTTTGAAAAGGTTTTCATTTGTTTTTGAAAGTTGTTTTGAAAGTGTAGTGTTGTGTGGTTTTGAAATTAGGCAAATGTTTTGTTTTGCAAGTTTGATTCAAGTAACTAAGAGGTTATGTACTCCTAAATTTCTCAAAAGATTATTGCTATGTTTTAACCCTTTTAACAAGTTTGTTCCACCATTGAATTTGATGGACAACCTTATGTTAGGATGTGAAAGGGACAGGCGCGGGTCATCGTTTAGACCATAATTGCAACAGCGTTAAATGTCTTTGGGCATTTTCTTTAAGGGACTTGATCATTTGTTTTTGTTTGTTTTGAAAAGTTTTATCGAGGGACTATGATCATTCAAATTGTTTGCTTTGCCCAAAGAAGTTCAACATGCAATATGGCCCATTTATTTGAAGGCAACAAAGTGGAGTACCCTAGGGGTGCAAGTGTGAGATGTGTGTCCATTTTCATGCTTGTTTATCTTGAGATTAGGTCATAACTATTTTTTTATCGTTTTTCGCATGCAAACCCTAATTCTAACATGTTATTATTAGAAAGCGTATAAAGTGCGAAAATAAATTTACTAAGCTATTACAAAACCAAATATGGGAAGGGGGGTACAAATGTTCAAATGGGGATATTGACAAGTAATGTAAATCTAAATTATTACATCAATTTGAATATTTGCAATGTAAATAATGTACAATAATTAAATAAATAAAGATGGAATAAAAATACAAGATGCAAAAATGTTTTGTATATGTATAAAAAAAATGTTATTTATGTGAAAAATATTAAAGATATTATTTTTTGGAGTATTTTGAATTTAGGGCAAAAAACCCTAATTTTAATGAAAATGGATATTAATTGATTTAATACAAGTATTTATTTATTATGTACAAAAATAAAAAGAAAATGAAGTATATTATGAAGAAAAGTATTTTTGTATCAAATATTAATGAAAGTGAAAAATTCAAGTATTTTTATATTTAAACTTAAATATATTAATAAACATATATCTATATATATATATATTAATTTCTTAAATATGCATTATGTGCAAAATATTTAATATTTAATAAAATAAATAAATAAAATAAAAAAAGTATTTTTTATGGGAAATATTTTCAGAAGGTAAAAAAATAATAAAAATGTATTTACATTATTTTTCTATTTATTCTAATAATAGTATATATATAATATTTATATACAAACAAAAGGAATAAAATCAAATAAATATGCCATATATTCAAAAAATGATGGAAAAAATATTTTTATACTTTTAATGTCATGAGAAAAAATAAATAAGTCAAACAAAAAAAACAAAAGTCAAAAAGAAATAAAAATAAAGCAAATGGGCTCAGGGGGTGTAATAGCAATTATGGGGTGTGAAAAGAAAAACATAAGACAAGCCCAGCCCAATGCCACTGTCTTCAACCTCCAGCAACAACTTTTGAAAAAACGCGCGCCCCTGTTCTTCAATGTCCAACTCTCGATTCCTGCCTTTTTAGCAAAAACTCATAACACAACAAATGTTCAGCATGAAGAGACGGTTCTAACCATGTATGGAACTTGACCTAACTCTCTAAGATGAGGGAGAATTTCTCCTCCCCCAAATCCTAACCTAGTTTTTCTGCCATTTTCAAACTCCAAATTCTCTCTACTTAGGCAAAAGAAATGAAATGTAAAGATATGTACATGTTCAGGGCTATGAGTAGAACCTTGTTTCTTCACAAACTTAAGACTAAAGATGCATGATAAGAGAGATACGAGTTCAAAGTTTTACCTGCGCAGTTGAACTTCTATCTGGAGAATGAGGAACTTCTGGTGCAAGGTAGTGATTGGAAAAGCTTCCTTGAGGTCCAAGGATGCTGTTTCAATGCTTACTTTGTCTTGAAACTTCTTGTATCGAGCTGTGGAACTTCAACTGCAAAAGGAAAAAATGAAAATGGTGGAAACTGTTAGAGGGATTACAGGTCAGGTTTTAGGTCATGGTTAGCTTGCATACATGCTGGGGAATGTGTATGAATTGGTTTTGGTGAGAATGCTCGAGGGAAATGGGAGTTGGCACTCAAACTGCAGGCCTTGCCCTGTTTGAGCAGTTTGATGGTGTTTCTGTGATGGAGAGTGTTTTAGAGGTCAAGGATTCGTGCAAAAGCTTGGTTGGGATGTTTGGAATGTGTTTGATCAGTTTTCTCTTGTGTGCCTATGCTGAAATGATAGTTGTCACAAGTTATGGAACTTTTCTTCTCTCTTAAGCAACAAAAGCAAGTTGATGGTTTAGGTCAGTAGGGGGCCTCCTAATGTGCTGCATAATCTTCTCTTGATCAGAGTAACTTGTCCATAATCCTGTGCCAAAAGGATTTTGCTTGTACTTGTTGGATTTCTAAATTGACATAAAGCTAATCTTTTCAAAAATGGAAAGTTCACTTTATCTAGTTTGGGATTAATCTTGCATACAATGCTTGCACTCAAAGAACAACACTTTAACACATTGAATATGCATTAAATTATTGAGTATGAAATGGTTCAAGGACCTGTAATCAAGCATAAAGCAAGCTGAGTTCAAATTTGCAAGATTATGAACATGTTTTGATGAAGAACAAAAGTGAATTTTTGCCAACTTGTGAAATTCGAATCTCTCAAGTTATGAGGTTGTTTGAGAAGTTCTTGGACATTTTGGAAAGCTTTGAATGTGTAATACAATCCATCTTTGAAATGCAAGTTGAAATTCCAAGTGGAAGGGTATGGAAAATGGCCTTGAAGTGGGGTAGAAAACCTTGTCAAAATAGGTTAAAATTCACTAAGTTAAAAATGGTTTAGTGCCCTTATTCAAAAAATTGTAACTTGAGATACAAGCTTCAAATGAGAAAACTTTGTGAATCAAAGTTGTAGATTATGTAACAAGCTACAACTTTCATGTTTTGACTTTTGTTTGAATCCAAATGGATCTTGGTGAAAAGATGGGGCAAAGTTGGGAAAAAATTAGGGTTTTTTCATAACTTAGAAAAAATCTAAGTTATGAAAAATTCCATTTTCTAACCCTAATTTGCATTTTGTGATTTCTTGGTGAACAAGTTTCATGATTTGGCATGTTTTGATGAAAAATGAATCTTGACTCTTGATTTTGACCAAAAAGTCAAAGTTTGACTTTCCAGTATACAGTCAAAATTGATCAATTGACTGGGAAATTCAACTGTCAATCTTGTGTACTTGGGATCTTTTGAGCTTGATGATTGTGTCAAGACCATTTCATTGAGTCCTTGAGTCCATATGTGAGCTTGGTTTGCCATTGTCTTGGTCAAACAGTCAAAAATTGCCTTTGTGGAGTCAAAACCCTAAAAATGACCATTTTGCCCTTTTGGTGATCTGATCAAATTTCTTGTGGAATTGTGATCCAAACTTGATCAAATGGTTCATATGAGTTCATAATGTTGATGTGGGTCAAATTTCATGAGGTTTGACTGTCAATTGGCCACAGTTGACTTTTTCCCCAATACAGCTGATTTCTAGGTCAACTGTCCAATTGACTGGGTAAAACTTGGAATCAAGACTTGAAACTTGGCATGGGTAAACCTGGGAGTCCAACATGAAGCATGAAAGTCATCTTAGGCATTTTAGGTCAAAACATCCTTGGGCAAACACAAACTCTAATTTGAGTCCACAGTGCAAGGAGAAGTCTTGAGCAGAGGAAACCCTAACTGGATCTTGATCTTCAAGGGTCTTGTGATGAGAAAATGTTGAGGAAATGGGAGGGCAAATTTTGGGGTACAACAGTTGCCCCTGTTCAACCTTCTTGGACCTGAAGAGTTAGATTGGCAAGTTTTGCCTTTCGTGACTCGAGGGTAAAAGGAGATTGGACACTAGAGTGCCCGGAAATTTGCACTCGCATGCCGGAGTCTCAGCAATGTGATGTCGGGAATGGGCTTATAGATGCCATTTGGAGAGGTGGTGGATAGGGAGATGGGCTTATAGATGCCATCCGGAGATGTGACAGAACCTTGTCGGGAATGGGCTTATAGATGCCATTTGGAAATATCGATCGCATAAGAGATTCCTTAGCGAGAACTTGTATATTTGAGAAAGATGGATGTTTTCCTGGCTTGTTACAGGTGTTTGATCTTCAGTCTCCTTATGCAGATATGCCCTGGCTAGATACAGGTATCGAATCTACAATCGGTTGCTCACAGATGTGCCCTGGCTGGATACAGGAGTCGAATCCGGAAATAGTCGTCAATAGATGTGCCCTGGCTGGATACAGGAATCGAATCTTCGAACTCTTCAGACATGCCCTGGCTAGATACAGGAATCGAGTCTGGAAACGTGGTCAACAGATATGCCCTGGCTGGATACAGGAATCGAATCTTCGAACTCTTCAGACGTGCCCTGGCTAGATACAGGAATCGAGTTTGGAAATGGTCGTTAACAGATATGCCCTGGCTGAATACAGGAATCGAATCTGGCGTTGCGATAGTTGCTAGATATGCCCTGGCTGGATACAGGAATCGAATCTTCGAACTCTTCAGACGTGCCCTGGCTAGATACAGGAATCGAGTCTGGAAACTGATCACTCTCAGATGTGCCCTGGCTAGATACAGGTATCGAATCTGGAATTGTGACAGTTGAAGGTAGTTGTTTTTGGGATTGTCTTTTTCCTGAAAAGGCAAAAACATAAGTTGTATGCAATGTCATGATGTATGATATGCATGATGTCATGATGTTTAACATGAGATGGTGTTGTATGCATCTTATCATATATGTAAGCAAGATGTATGAAAATGTGAAATGTTTAGGAATGTAATTTCGTCTTAGGAAAATAAATCCTTGACGAACGGCCGGGGAGTTGCTCCGCGGAAGAGGTACTTGGCCGAAGTTTTGATGAGAGGCCTGTTGAAGACTTTAATGATGGATTCCGCTGAGGATAATGATGATAAACTCCGCTGGGGATTGAAGGAACTTGCCGAGGGCGGTCTTCCGTGGTTTTTAGCTGAGGATAACCCAGTTATAAGTCCTTGTGAGGAAATAACTCTAAATAAAACTCGGGAGAGACGTCCGTATTCTGCAGGGGATAAGCTTCCAGAATCTACTGGGGATGAGCTTTAAAACCTGCCGGGGAATGTTGTGCTTTTTCAGGATTGACGGGGAGTCAACTCTGCTTGAGGAAAGTATTGCTGAATCTTGTTTTACTCTGCGGGGAGTTGAGATGATTTGGCCACATTCTTCAGTTGAACCTACCTTGGCACTTTGGCGGACAAAACAACCAGACTGCATTAAACAACTTCACATTGCCCCTGTCTCTGATGTCGCCTGTAATCAATCTCTTGTTTTATATGTAAACATTTATGAATCAGCAATTTAATGTCAAATGCATATATCAAAAATGAACATTGGACGTTCTTCGCAAGACAAAACAGAAGAAAGGAAAACAATGGTAATTTGTATGGACAAGTGAATTTGTATTGATTTAAACTTTGCCTGTGAATAGGCGTTTTTTGTACAAGAGGCTGACATCCTAGTAAGAGGACGCCGCCAGATAATATAGAGTTTACAATTTGAAAAAGGAAACAAAACAGCTATGTGAACAATCCCACTGGGTTCCAACTCTGCTATCGCCTTTATGTCTTCGAACGTCCCATCGCTTTGCTGCCTAGTTGAAGATGAAGCTGATTGGTCGATGCCGAAATCTGAGCCAGATAGTTGATGCCGAATTCCGGATACGAAGTGATCCAATGAGACATAGTGTTACGCTTTTGTCCCTAACTTTTTCCTGGACCGCCCTTTCGGGTTTTCAGTCCACCGGGATACCCATTTTTGCCCAAGCCGCCTTTTCAGGTTTTCGACTTGCCGGGTGTACAGATTTTTTTATTCATTTCATCCCTTATTTTTGCCCGAACCCTTTTGGTTCGTCGGGAAGCCCTTATTTTTGCCTAGGTATGTCAACCTAGCGGGTCTTTTATTTATGCGTAGTATTTTTTCACTATGTCTGCATTGGCGGGGTGAGGAAGGTCGTCACCATCCATGGTGGTCAGGATCATGGCTCCTCCTGAGAACACACGTTTAACCACAAATGGCCCTTCGTATGTAGGGGTCCATTTGCCCCGGGGATCACTTTGAGGAAGGATGATGCGTTTGATTACCAAGTCCCCAACTTGATACTCTTGTGGTCTGACTTTCTTGTTAAATGCCTTGATCATCCGTTTTTGATACGTTTGACCATGACAGATAGCAGTGAGCCTCTTTTCGTCAATCAGATTTAATTGATCAAGTCGAGTCTGGATCCAGTCATCTTCATTCAAGTCTGCATCCTTCATTATCCGGAGAGAGGGTATCTGGACTTCAATTGGCAAGACTGCCTCCATGCCATAGACCAAGGAGAAGGGAGTTGCTCTGGTTGACGTCCTTGCTGAGGTACGGTACCCATGAAGGGCGAACGGTAACATCTCGTGCCAATCTTTATAGGTCACTGTCATCTTCTGCACAATTTTCTTGATATTTTTATTGGCTGCCTCTACAGCCCCATTCATCTTCGGCCGGTAGGGAGAAGAATTGTGGTGCTGTATCTTGAATTGTTCACAGAGTTCAGTGATCATTTTGTTGTTGAGATTGGTACCATTGTCCGTAATGATTCTTTCCGGGACGCCGTACCGACAGATTAGATTATGCCGGATGAAACGCGCCACGACGCTCTTGGTTACTGTGGCGTAGGAAGCTGCCTCAACCCATTTTGTAAAGTAATCGATCGCCACCAAGATGAAGCGATGCCCATTGGATGCCGTCGGTCGGATCTCACCGATCATATCAATCCCCCACATTGCAAAAGGCCAAGGTTCCGTCAGGACGTTCAGAGGAACTGGAGGAATATGCACCTTGTCAGCATAGATTTGGCATTTATGACAAGTTCGAGAGTGTTGGTAACAATCAGCTTCCATTGTGGACCAGAAATATCCTGCCCGAAGGATTTTCTTAGCCATGGTGTGTCCACTGGAATGTGTTCCAAATGTGCCTTCATGCAGTTCTATCATGATTTTCTCTGCTTCTGCCTTATCCACACAACGTAGCAGAGTTGAATCATGATTCCGTTTGTAGAGAATGCCGTTGCTGAGGAAGAATTTTGCAGCAAACCTCCTCATGAACTTCTTATCATTGACAGACGCACCTTCAGGGTATTTCTGAGCTTCCAAGTACCTATTCACCTCATGATACCAGGGTTTTTCAGTCACCTTCTCAGCCTCGAGCTCGCAGTAGTATGCCGGTTCATCCAACTTCCAGATTATGATTCGGGGAGCCTCATTGTCCCATTTAACTTTGAACATTGAAGACATCGTGGCTAGTGCGTCCGCTAGCTGATTCTCCTCTCTAGGGAAGTGTTCGAAAGTTATCTCTTCAAAGTGGGGAAGCAAGGTCGACACATACTCCTTGTAAGGAATAAGATTCGGGTGTTTCGTATCCCACTCACCTTTGATCTGATTGATCACGAGAGCGGAATCTCCGAAGACACTTAGAAACTTGATCCTCAAATCGATTGCAGCTTGTAAACCCATGATACATGCCTCATATTCTGCCATGTTGTTGGTGCAGCTGAAACATAATCGGGCGGTGAGGGGAGTATGAGTTCCTTTGGGAGATATGATTACAGCGCCGACGCCGTTACCCAAAGCATTGGAGGCTCCGTCAAAATGCATAGACCATCGGGATCCTTCCTCAGGTCCTTCATCCGGTCCAGGTACTTCACAGTCAGTTACCACCATGATGTCTTCGTCCGGAAAATCAAAGTTCAATGATTGGTAATCGTCCACAGGTTGGTGTGCCAAATGATCCGCCAGTACACTTCCCTTAATTGCTTTCTGAGTTGTATACTGGATATCATATTCTGTTAAGATCATTTGCCATCTCGCTATTCTTCCAGACAGAGCGGGCTTTTCAAATATGTACTTGATGGGATCCATCTTTGAAATCAATAAAGTAGTGTGAGTCAGCATATACTGTCTCAGCCGGCGAGCAGCCCATACAAGAGCGCATCAAGTTTTCTCAAGCAGTGAGTAACGAGACTCACAGTCGGTAAACTTTTTGCTCAAGTAATAAATAGCGTGCTCTTTTCGGCCAGATTCGTCATGCTGCCCCAGCACACACCCCATTGAATTGTCAAGCACTGTCAAGTATAGTATCAGAGGTCTTCCTTCCACCGGTGGCATAAGAATGGGTGGCTCTTGGAGATATTCCTTTATCTTTTCAAAGGCAGCCTGACATTCATCATTCCAGCGTACTACTTGATCTTTCTTCAGCAATTTGAAGATTGGCTCACAAGTAGCAGTCAGATGTGAGATGAATCGGGCAATGTAATTCAGTCGTCCCAGGAAGCCTCTGACTTCTTTCTCTGTTTTTGGAGTCGGCATCTCTTGTATGGATTTTAGCTTGGCAGGGTCCACCTGAATACCCTTATCACTCACAATGAAACCTAACAATTTTCCGGATCTTACCCCAAAGGTGCATTTGTTGGGATTCAATCTCAGCTTGTACAACTTGAGTCGGTCAAATAGCTTCCTCAGATGGTCAAGGTGCTCCTCCTCAGTTTGAGACCTTGCAATCATGTCATCAACGTATACCTCAATCTCATGATGGATCATATCATGAAATAAAGCAACCATAGCACGTTGATAGGTTGCCCCAGCATTTTTCAATCCGAATGGCATGACCTTATAACAGAAGGTGCCCCATTGAGTCACAAAGGTAGTCTTCTCCATATCTTCTGGAGCCATCTTGATCTGATTATACCCTGAAAAACCGTCCATGAAGGAGAACACCTTGTGTTGAGTTGTATTGTCAACAAGGACATCAATGTGAGGTAGGGGGAAGTCATCCTTGGGGCTGGCCCTGTTCAGATCCCTGTAGTCGACACACATTCTGACTTTACCGTCCTTCTTCGGCACTGGTACCACATTAGCAACCCACTGAGGGTAAGAGGTTACTGCAAGGAACCCGACATCAAACTGTTTCATAACCTCGGCCTGGATCTTTTCAGACATCTCTGGACGCATCCGTCGGACTTTTTGCTTTACCGGAGGGCAATCTTCCTTGGTTGGCAGGTGGTGAACTACAATGTCGGCATCCAAACCGGGCATATCTTCATAGGACCAAGCAAAAATCTCCATGTAGTCTTGTAGCATCTGGATCAATCGTTGCTTCACGCTGAGCTCTAGATTGGCACCAATCTTGACCTCTTTCCTATCTGTCTCAGTACCCAAGTTAATTGTCTCCACCGGCTCTTCATGTGGCTGAATAGCTCTCTCTTCCTGGAGTAGCAGTCTTGCGAGTTCACCAGGCACTTCGCAATCATCTTCACCTTCGTCCTCGGCCAAGTTGATCGGATTTTCGAAGTCATAACTGGCGGTAGCAGAGCTGTTACCAGTGAGATCCAGAGTGGATTGAAACCTGTATAAGTGAGTGTGTGTAAATATAGCTGTTTTGCAATATATATAACACAGAAAGGAAAAGAGCACAAGATTTGAAATGCAACAAACGTCCAATGTTTTGATTGATGATATATGAAAATGTCATGAAAAAAGCCCTCACAAATGGAGCTACGATGCCCCAGGTAGGACACCGAGCCAACAAAGTTTTAACATATTGTTTGTTACAAATTGAAAATCAAAAGAAATTAATTACTGCGTGACAAATGTGATAGGGGTAAAATCCTTTGCCGTCCAGTTGCTTGGTCCGTTGCTGGTAGTCGGGTAGATCCAACTGTCAAATTCTGCTTCCTCTACATCCTCCTCGATAGCATTCACCCTTGAGCTGGAGATAAACACCGGAGCCTTTCTGACCTTCTCCTTGCGCACAGCCCTCTGAGCCTCTGCAGTAAAGCCCAGCCCAAACTTGTCGTTCTTCTGAGTGAAGTCAGGAAGTTGACCCCAGTTTGCACAATTGCCTTTCTGAACCATAGCCCGAGCATCCCTTAGGGAAGCCATCTTCAGGGAAACATTCTCTTCGACCGCTGTTTCTGCTGCTGCTGAAATTGGATGCACCTCCTCGAAATGCTGAAAAGGGGTTTCAATAAACTCCCCGTCCATCTCAATGTATCTGAAGGAATTCAAATGGCTCACCATATACTCCTCTTCTCCTTGCACAGTGACGATCTTCCCCCTGACGGGATACTTCAGCTTCTGGTGCAAGGTGGAGGTCACTGCCCCAGCTTTATGGATCCAAGGTCGGCCCAGTAGACAAGAGTACGATGGACGTATATCCATCACATAAAAAGTAGAGTCGAACACCTGAGAGCCCACACGAATAGGGATGTCAACCTCTCCATGAACCATCCTTTTTGAACCGTCAAAGGCCCTGACGATGATATTGCTGGGCTTCAGTTCTAGGCCTTCATAATCCAAACGGTCTAAAGCCTTTTTCGGTAGGACATTCAAGGAAGAACCAGTATCCACCAATACATGTGCCAGAGTAGTGCCTCTGCATTCGATAGAGACATGCAGGGCATCATTGTGGTCTCTTCCCTTCGCAGTCAGGTCAGCATCTGAAAAACCCAAGCCATTGTCTGCTGTCAGATTTGCTACGCAATCAGTGAACTGGACTGCAGATGTCTCCTGTGGCACATGGGCCGTCTTGAGAAATGAAATCAAGGCTTTAGCATGAGCCTCGGAGCATAGCAATAAAGAGAGCATGGAGATCTTGGAGGGCGTATGCCCCAGCTGCTCGACAACATTGAAATCACTTTTCTTTATTATTTTCAGGATCTCCTCCACTTCTTGTTGGGAGGCCTCAGCATTTATAGATATTGGTGCCTCCATCCGGGCAGGCTCCTCTTCAATCCCTTTGCCCCGGGCATTAGATGACTCGGCAGCAGGGGGAACAACTTGATCAGCAGCAGGAACAGGTAAACTTGTAGGTGTTATAAGGAGGGGTTTTCGAGTAGCGGGCGGTGCAATGTCAGGCGAGAAGAGCCTGCCACTGCGGGTGACCTTGGCTGGACCAGTGATATCGCAGATACTGGCGCCAATGTCGAATTCTTGTTTGATTCCATTCACATATACGTCTGCCCCATAATGCCAGGGGACGGCTTTATCAGATACGTAGGGGAGAGGCCCCGGAACAGTAATAATCACAGGTGCAACAGTCATGATTTGAATAGGCTTCTTCGGGGAAGCCTTGATTGGATTATTGAAGATGGTAACCACAGAAACTTCTTTTACCGGAACCAACTGAACAGCAGACTTCTTAAACAGAATCTCCTTGCTATCCATTAGGCTTTGGACGCCTAACCTCAGCAAGGGACAACCAGATAGGGAAACAGCACAGAACAGGCAACCTTCACTGCAACCCGGAAATAAACCGGCCCGTAGTAGGTTCTTCTTGACAGTCTTCAGAGGGGTAACAACTTCATTTACCGAAACAGCATACATTTCTTCCTCAATGGCATTTACTCTATGCTGGGGCATAGGAGCAGTTACAACATTTGGTCTCTCCGGCGCTTCAAACTGAATTTCCTTTGCGTCGATCAGATCTTGTACTTTATTTCTCAAGGCCCAGCAATCATCAGTAGTGTGCCCGGGACTATCAGAATGATAAGCACACCGGGCATTCGGGTTATACTTAGGAGACGCAGTGTTGACGACCTTAGGAGCTTCTTTGAGGGTCACCAGGTTGGTGGATAACAGTTGGGGTAAAATTTGAGATAAGGTCATACTTAGTCGAGTATACTGCCTCTTGGGCCTTTCACTTCTTTGTTGATTGTACTGCTGAGGAGTAGCAACAAGTTTTGAGATGACCAAAGCATTGACGGCTTGGCGACTTTCGGGCTTGACTTGTCTTCTAGTACCATAGACGGCACTTGCTTCTTTCTTAAACGGCCTCTTCTCAGCACTAGTGGAGGCAGCCTTTTGTATCTTGCCTGACCTGATGCCAGCTTCAATTCTTTCTCCTGTCAATATCAAATGTGTAAACCCAGCGGAGGAGTTACCAACCAAATGATTGAAAAACGGACCAGACAACGTCCCTAGAAACATATCAACCAGCTCACGATCAGTCAATGGAGGCTGCACCCTGCCAGCCAAATCTCTCCATTTTTGAGCGTACTCTTTGAACCCTTCACCCGTCCCTAGAGACATACCCTGAAGTTGGGTACGCGTAGGAGCGAGATCAGAATTGTATTGGTATTGTCTGTAGAATGCGGTTGCCAAATCTTCCCAGTGTCGGATGCTAGTTCCATCTAACTGGTAGAACCATTCAAGCTGTGACCCCGAGAGGCTATCTTGGAAGAAGTGAATCCAGAGGTTCTTATCCGCCGTGTAAGGTTGGATTTTCCTTACGTACGACTTTAGATGCAGCTTTGGGCAGGAGACCCCATCATACTTGGCGAAGGCAGGCGCTTTAAACTTGTGTGGAATTACTACCCCAGAAGATAACCCCAAATCTCCGAAATCCAGTCCCGGTACATTCTGAATTTCCATGGCGCTTAAGCGGTTCTCCAATTGCTTGTATCTGTCAGCAGCAGGTGGGTATTGTTCGTCGTTATAGTCCGTCTCGTTGTCGGAGACTGCGGGACTAGGAGCTCCTCCCCCTTGGGGACTGTTTTTCTCAGCAGAAGAAGTAGTTGGATCAGCTTCATTATGGAGTGTGTTCCCAAATCTGCGTCCGGTGTTGAATAATGCAGTCCTCTTTTTCTTCTTCTTCTTCAGGAGTAGAGTCTTCAACTCTTGCTGACCTTGGGCTAGGCTTAGGACCATCTCTTGAAACTGTGCACTTTGGGCCTGAAGGGCCTTGATTGCTTGCTCACTGGAGGAGTCTGGATTCATGATGACTGTGCACACAAACAGCGAAGAAAATTAAGCAACCTGTGAAATAGGGTACCTGCTATGCATATGGTGCAATGGAATGCGTATGTATGCAATGCATTCAAGGATTTAGAACATTCAAAATTTGTTGTAGACAAAAAGGAACGCACATCATATTAATAAGGAGAAATTCGTTAGTACATAAATGCCCCATGGGCCAAATATTACAAAATGACTCCTCAAGGCAAAAAAACATTGCGCATCCTCTTTGGTGCGATGTAGGTGTTGAGATTCCTCTCCTCGTGCAGTAGGCGGGTGAGTTCCAGGACCTTCTTTTCACTAGCATGTAGACTGGTCTCAAGAGAATTCCGTTCTTCCTTAAGCTGGATCCAGCTCTTCTGCATCTCTTCCCAGGACGTGGGCATGTCAGGATGTTGAATGGTGTAGGACACCTCTCCTTCCAAGACTGGTTCTTTGATCACAGGGAGCATATGAGGATAAGGCATCACTAACTTCTGGGAGCGGGCTCGTACCCACTTGAGATAAGGTTCCAACGGGATGGAATTCCTGTGCCCCAGTGTCTTGCTGTCTATCCTACTTGGCATCCTCCAAGCTCTGATAAATCTATGACGAAGTCCTTGAGTATCGTTGTCGAACTCAAAGACTATGTTAGGAATTAACATGTCATGAGGGCCATCCCTCCGAGCATAACCAAACTGTCTCCAGGCCAGGCATGGGTTGTAAGTAATACCTCCTTTGATTCCAAATAAAGGAACATTAGGGTACTCCCCGCAATGATCAATGATAGTGACGTCTTCCCTGGACCTAGGGCACCAATGTATATCTGCATGCGTGAGAGTCATTAACCGTTGTGACCATCTCAAACCCCGCTCGTTCTTCAAAACTGACTGTGGTAGGTGCAAAATAAACCACCTTCCCAGGAGAGGAGTGCAACACATAAGGACACCCCTTCTTCTCATGGTTCGAGTGTAACATGAGTGAAGGATGTCCCCCAGCAACGTAGGTATAGGATTCCTGGTCATGAAGATCTGGACAGCACTGATATCAATAAGCTGATCTGGGTTAGGGAATAACACCAAACCATAGACAAGGAGGGCCATAACTTCTTCAAAAGCTTGTAGGTCAAGGGAGTTCCAACATTCTTGGGCCTTCTCGAACAGAAACCTGGCTAAGAATCCCTTGATACCACTTCTAACTTCCCAATGTCCCTTGAGGTCAGACGGTTGTAGGTGCAAGGCTTTAGCAATCTCTTCAAGCTTGGGTTCCTCCTCCGTACCGTTGTAGGGTAGTTGATCAAGGATAGGGACCTTCAGAAGTCGGGAGAACTCTTCCAATGTAGGCACCAATTGATAATCCGGGAAAGTGAAACAGTGATGCAGAGGGTCAAAGAACTGGAACAAGACTTTTATCATATCTTCCTCAATGTTGGTGTTAACCAAGCTGATGAGTCTTCCATGTCTCTCACTGAATGAAGAACCCTCGGGAATCCTGGACATAAGTTCCTTAAGCTGAGGAGGGATCTTTACAAGGCTAATCTGAATTGTCTTTCTGCGAGCAGTTTCCATGTCCTATAAAACAAGAACAAAGATGAAGATTCGAAACCCTTGAAATGGTCAGTCAATGCACATGATGTCGTATGATGTCATGATGTTATGATTAAATACACCACAAATATTCACAAAGGCAAACATGGTAAGGCACACAAGTCACACAAGACAAACCCTTAGGGTTTAGGCCTGCATGGGGTCTGGGTATTACCCTCTTGAAGTTTGGTGGGCTCAACCTGTCCTATTAGAAGTAACCGGGTTCTAAGGGTCCCAATATCACTGGATTACTTTCATTGTTCATCGTTTCGATTTAGCCACTGAACTGGCGACCGAAATATCCCAGGAAAGCAACCCTCAATTGAGTGTAGTATCGAGTATCAACCAACCCCGGACTGCACCAAAGTCAGTTATCTCACTACCCTAAAAAGGCCAAGATGGTTCAATTAAGGTTCCTAAGGTCAGTTGATGCTTCACGACACCACGCGGCGGCCCCGTACTCTCCTTGACTGAACTCAAGGGTTACCGGTACACACCAAAGTGCCACATCAACGTAGCAGACTGCTTCAACCATGTCGGTATACCCCGCACAGTTCCCTCACAGCCTTGTTGCTACTTTCTAAGAAGGTATCCCCAGATCCGGGTTAGGATCTATAAAACTCCGATACAAAGCCCACAAATGTAAAAGCAAACAAGACAATCAATTGAAAACAAAGGTGATCTAAGCCCTAAGGTTACTCCACTTTTAAAAACTCCCCAGCAGAGTCGCCAGTTCTGTGATACGGTGGGAGAACTGACTACGGTTTTGCGTTTGTTTTCGCAAATGTTTCGGTTAGCAAGAGTCGCCACCGACTTTTTATTTTATCCTAAGGAAAGGTTAAAAAGCACAGCAAAAACCTTTTGAGATGTTTTCTTGGGTTCGGGGAGTAGATTATAGAAAGGGAAGGTATTAGCACCCTTTCTATCCATGGTTATCCATGGGCTCTTAGTTACTTGCTTAGATCACTTGCCTTTTGTTTTCAATTTGCTTGAAATGATGCTTTGTGTGAGTGGGTTTGAAAATATTTTGAAAAGAGGCCAATGTGGTGGCAACCTTTGTAATGATCCATGTGGGGATGTATACAAAGATGCATGTCTTTTGAAAAGGTTTTCATTTGTTTTTGAAAGTTGTTTTGAAAGTGTAGTGTTGTGTGGTTTTGAAATTAGGCAAATGTTTTGTTTTGCAAGTTTGATTCAAGTAACTAAGAGGTTATCTACTCCTAAATTTCTCAAAAGATTATTGCTATGTTTTAACCCTTTTAACAAGTTTGTTCCACCATTGAATTTGATGGACAACCTTATGTTAGGATGTGAAAGGGACAGACGCGGGTCATCGTTTAGACCATAATTGCAACGGCGTTAAATGTCTTTGGGCATTTTCTTTAAGGGACTTGATCATTTGTTTTTGTTTGTTTTGAAAAGTTTTATCGAGGGACTATGATCATTCAAATTGTTTGCTTTGCCCAAAGAAGTTCAACATGCAATATGGCCCATTTATTTGAAGGCAACAAAGTGGAGTAGCCTAGGGGTGCAAGTGTGAGATGTGTGTCCATTTTCATGCTTGTTTATCTTGAGATTAGGTCATAACTATTTTTTTATCGTTTTTCGCATGCAAACCCTAATTCTAACATGTTATTATTAGAAAGCGTATAAAGTGCGAAAATAAATTTACTAAGCTATTACAAAACCAAATATGGGAAGGGGGGTACAAATGTTCAAATGGGGATATTGACAAGTAATGTAAATCTAAATTATTACATCAATTTGAATATTTGCAATGTAAATAATGTACAATAATTAAATAAATAAAGATGGAATAAAAATACAAGATGCAAAAATATTTTGTATATGTATAAAAAAAATGTTATTTATGTGAAAAATATTAAAGATATTATTTTTTGGAGTATTTTGAATTTAGGGCAAAAAACCCTAATTTTAATGAAAATGGATATTAATTGATTTAATACAAGTATTTATTTATTATGTACAAAAATAAAAAGAAAATGAAGTATATTATGAAGAAAAGTATTTTTGTATCAAATATTAATGAAAGTGAAAAATTCAAGTATTTTTATATTTAAACTTAAATATATTAATAAACATATATCTATATATATATTAATTTCTTAAATATGCATTATGTGCAAAATATTTAATATTTAATAAAATAAATAAATAAAATAAAAAAAGTATTTTTTATGGGAAATATTTTCAGAAGGTAAAAAAATAATAAAAATGTATTTACATTATTTTTCTATTTATTCTAATAATAGTATATATATAATATTTATATACAAACAAAAGGAATAAAATCAAATAAATATGCCATATATTCAAAAAATGATGGAAAAAATATTTTTATACTTTTAATGTCATGAGAAAAAATAAATAAGTCAAACAAAAAAAACAAAAGTCAAAAGAAATAAAAATAAAGCAAATGGGCTCAGGGGGTGTAATAGCAATTATGGGGTGTGAAAAGAAAAACATAAGACAAGCCCAGCCCAATGCCACTGTCTTCAACCTCATGCAACAACTTTTGAAAAAACGCGCGCCCCTGTTCTTCAATGTCCAACTCTCGATTCCTGCCTTTTTAGCAAAAACTCATAACACAACAAATGTTCAGCATGAAGAGACGGTTCTAACCATGTATGGAACTTGACCTAACTCTCTAAGATGAGGGAGAATTTCTCCTCCCCCAAATCCTAACCTAGTTTTTCTGCCATTTTCAAACTCCAAATTCTCTCTACTTAGGCAAAAGAAATGAAATGTAAAGATATGTACATGTTCAGGGCTATGAGTAGAACCTTGTTTCTTCACAAACTTAAGACTAAAGATGCATGATAAGAGAGATACGAGTTCAAAGTTTTACCTGTGCAGTTGAACTTCTATCTGGAGAATGAGGAACTTCTGGTGCAAGGTAGTGATTGGAAAAGCTTCCTTGAGGTCCAAGGATGCTGTTTCAATGCTTACTTTGTCTTGAAACTTCTTGTATCGAGCTGTGGAACTTCAACTGCAAAAGGAAAAAATGAAAATGGTGGAAACTGTTAGAGGGATTACAGGTCAGGTTTTAGGTCATGGTTAGCTTGCATACATGCTGGGGAATGTGTATGAATTGGTTTTGGTGAGAATGCTCGAGGGAAATGGGAGTTGGCACTCAAACTGCAGGCCTTGCCCTGTTTGAGCAGTTTGATGGTGTTTCTGTGATGGAGAGTGTTTTAGAGGTCAAGGATTCGTGCAAAAGCTTGGTTGGGATGTTTGGAATGTGTTTGATCAGTTTTCTCTTGTGTGCCTATGCTGAAATGATAGTTGTCACAAGTTATGGAACTTTTCTTCTCTCTTAAGCAACAAAAGCAAGTTGATGGTTTAGGTCAGTAGGGGGCCTCCTAATGTGCTGCATAATCTTCTCTTGATCAGAGTAACTTGTCCATAATCCTGTGCCAAAAGGATTTTGCTTGTACTTGTTGGATTTCTAAATTGACATAAAGCTAATCTTTTCAAAAATGGAAAGTTCACTTTATCTAGTTTGGGATTAATCTTGCATACAATGCTTGCACTCAAATAACAACACTTTAACACATTGAATATGCATTAAATTATTGAGTATGAAATGGTTCAAGGACCTGTAATCAAGCATAAAGCAAGCTGAGTTCAAATTTGCAAGATTATGAACATGTTTTGATGAAGAACAAAAGTGAATTTTTGCCAACTTGTGAAATTCGAATCTCTCAATTTATGAGGTTGTTTGAGAAGTTCTTGGACATTTTGGAAAGCTTGGAGTGTGTACTACAATCCATCTTTGAAATGCAAGTTGAAATTCCAAGTGGAAGGGTATGGAAAATGGCCTTGAAGTGGGGTAGAAAACCTTGTCAAAATAGGTTAAAATTCACTAAGTTAAAAATGGTTTAGTGCCCTTATTCAAAAAATTGTAACTTGAGATACAAGCTTCAAATGAGAAAACTTTGTGAATCAAAGTTGTAGATTATGTAACAAGCTACAACTTTCATGTTTTGACTTTTGTTTTAATCCAAATGGATCTTGGTGAAAAGGTGGGGCAAAGTTGGGAAAAAATTAGGGTTTTTTCATAACTTAGAAAAATTCTAAGTTATGAAAAATTCCATTTTCTAACCCTAATTTGCATTTTGTGATTTCTTGGTGAACAAGTTTCATGATTTGGCATGTTTTGATGAAAAATGAATCTTGACTCTTGATTTTGACCAAAAAGTCAAAGTTTGACTTTCCAGTATACAGTCAAAATTGATCAATTGACTGGGAAATTCAACTGTCAATCTTGTGTACTTGGGATCTTTTGAGCTTGATGATTGTGTCAAGACCATTTCATTGAGTCCTTGAGTCCATATGTGAGCTTGGTTTGCCATTGGCTAGGTCAAACAGTCAAAAATTGCCTTTGTGGAGTCAAAACCCTAAAAATGACCATTTTGCCCTTTTGGTGATCTGATCAAATTTCTTGTGGAATTGTGATCCAAACTTGATCAAATGGTTCATATGAGTTCATAATGTTGATGTGGGTCAAATTTCATGAGGTTTGACTGTCAATTGGCCACAGTTGACTTTTTCCCCAATACAGCTGATTTCTAGGTCAACTGTCCAATTGACTGGGTAAAACTTGGAATCAAGACTTGAAACTTGGCATGGGTAAACCTGGGAGTCCAACATGAAGCATGAAAGTCATCTTAGGCATTTTAGGTCAAAACATCCTTGGGCAAACACAAACCCTAATTTGAGTCCACAGTGCAAGGAGAAGTCTTGAGTAGAGGAAACCCTAACTGGATCTTGATCTTCAAGGGTCTTGTGATGAGAAAATGTTGAGGAAATGGGAGGGCAAATTTTGGGGTACAACAATTTCCACTCAGAATGCTAGTAACCAGCCTAGCAATAGCTTGGTGTACTTGAACTGATCCTTCTCTATTAGGTACAGAAGACGAAGGATGAGAAGAATTACCAGAGGTTGTAGCTTGAGCTCTTCCTGCATGTCTGGTTCTGAGCTTTTTGACTCTGGCTGGGTCAGTTGCCATCTCCCTGAGAGGAGTGACCTCAAGAACTTCAGATTCTATGCATGTAGTGATTGCCCTAGAATCTTGATCAGATGATGCCGATGATGAGGAAGACGAAGCCGCCATGGTGGGAGACGATGTCTGAGACATTTTGATTGACTTTGAGTAATAGTAGCAGCTTGAGAAAAATCTTTGATTGGGAGGAGGAAACAGGTTGCAAGGATGAGAGAGGTAGGGGGTAAAAGGGAGTCTCTTCAACTTCTTAAAGCTTTTGAAGGAATTGTGAAAGAATATGATTAACCCACTAAATATAGACTTAATAAAATTAATCCCTTCAACCCTTGTTTTAAGCAAAACTAATTGCTATAATTTCTCATGTTGGTGAATACCCAACCTGCCCCTCAAATTTTCAAGTTTATCTCCAACAAGAGCCTTGGTAGAAGAATCAGTCAGCTGAAGCTTAGAGAAACTGTGTTCCAGTTTAAATGACTTCTTCTCTTCAAAGTCAATAGGGTTCAAGGAAATGTTGAATGTTTTCAGATTGTCACAACACAATGTCACAACATCTTGTGTAACATTGTACTCAGGGAGCATCTGCTTTGACCAGATGTTTTGAGAACAGAATTTATGAGACTTGTTATTTCCAACATCCTTGTCAAGATGACTTAAGGTTCTGACAACACATTCTTCTTCAAGTTTATTTCCCACATCACAGATATCATCAACCTGTAGTTTTGGAGTTCTTCTGACAGTTTCCATAGAGATAGCTCTCTTCATTCTTCTTAGATGAAGGAGACCAAGCTTATGCTGCCACAGTTTCACCTCTTTTGCAGTGGAATACACAGATGAGGAATTAGTGTTCTCAGCCTCCCACAAGTAGCAGTTGTCTTTGGATCTGACTCCTTTCATTACTATCTCTTGTTTGTCATTGATTACAAGGCATTCAGATTTTGAGAAATTGACCTTGAATCCTAGATCACACAATTGACTGATACTAATGAGATTAGCGGTCAGTCCTTTCACCAGCAGTACTTCATTCAGACTTGGAACTCCAGGGCAGTTCAAATCACCAACTCCTTTGATTTCACCTTTAGCCCCATCTCCAAAGGTCACAAAACTGGTGGTGTGAGGCTTAACATTATTGAGGAGGTTCTTGATTCCAGTCATATGTCTGGAACATCCACTGTCAAAGTACCAATCTTCCTTTGCAGAGACCCTCAGGGAAGTGTGAGCTATCAGTGCAACAGCCTTTTTCTTCCATTTAGGAACATGAAGTACCTTTTTAGACTTAGGTTTGACACCTGAGTTCTGATTAGGATATCCATGTAGTCTGAAGCAGAAGGGCTTTATGTGACCATATCTCCCACAATGATGACATTTCCATCTTTGGTACCTCTTCTTCATATGTTTCTGTCCCTGATGTTGAGAGTTGTGTTGAGACATCCGTTTTGACATTTGCTTACCAGTACCAGATTTCTTTGCTTCCACAAATCCTAGTCCAGATTTATTTCCCACATTTTGTCCAACCTGAAGGATCTCTTCCAATTTGTCTGTTCCATTGGTCAACATCTTGACAGATTTGGTCATTTGATTCAGTTGTGAGTTCAGCAGTTGATCTTCTCCTTCTAAATGACTTATAGTTTCAAGATTTGCCCTTTTTTCAGCCTCCAACTTTATAATGAGTTTTGATTGTTTCTCATTCTGCACACAAACTTCAGCACTTCTGATACACAATTTCTTGTAGGTATCAGCCAGTTCTTCAAATGTCACTTCTTCATCACTAGTGTCACTTTCAGAAGTACAAACACTAGTTAGGGCAGTAACTAGTTTGGCAGATTCTTCTTCAGAATTACTTTCTGAATCATAGTCAGACCAAGTAACAGTCATTCCTTTCTTTTGCTTCTTAAGAAAGGTAGGACATTCAGCTCGAATATGTCCATATCCTTCACATCCATGGCATTGAATACCTCTGCCTTGGTTTCCCTTATCTTCTGACCTTGGTCTTCTGCTGGAACTGTCAATGTCAGAGGGAATGTTATGAACATTAGACCTTGACTTTGGGTCCATTCTTTTGATGAGCCTGTTGAACTGTCTTCCAAGCATGGCAATAGCTTCTGATATGTTTTCTTCTTCATCCTCCTTGTATTCAACATCAGTGTTGGATACAAGTGCTATGCTTTTGTTCTTCTTGTCACCATTATCAGTGATCCCCATCTCAAAAGTCTGAAGAGACCCAATAAGTTCATCCACTTTCAACTTGCTAATGTCCTGGGCTTCCTCTATGGCAGTTACCTTTATTGCAAATCTTTTAGGCAAGGACCTGAGAATCTTCCTCACCAGTTTTTATTCTGACATTTTTTCTCCCAGTGCTCCTGAGGTGTTGGCAATCTCCAAGATGTTCATGTGAAACTCATGAATGGTTTCATCTTCCATCATTTTTAGATTCTCAAATTTAGTGGTCAACATCTGAAGCCTTGACATTTTTACTTTGGAAGTTCCCTCATGAGTAGTTTTGAGAGTGTCCCAGACTTCCTTGGCCAGTTCATATTGATGAACTAATCTGAAAATGTTTCTATCAATTCCATTGAACAAGGCATTTAGGGCTTTGGAATTTCCCAGGGCTAACTCATCTTCTTCTTTACTCCAATCTTCTTCAGGCTTCAGACTGACTGTCCCATCTCTCTCAGTTATGGTGGGATGAATCCATCCTTTGTCAGCAGCTCTCCAAGCCTTTTTATCCAGAGATTTTAGGAAGGCAATCATACGAGGTTTCCAGTAGTCATAATTGGTTCCGTCCAGAATGGGTGGTCTATTTCCAAAAACTCCTTCTTTGTCCATAGTGCCAGAAAGTGATATCCCTAGATCTCACCCAGTAATACAGGCAGGGTGCCTGCTCTGATGCCAATTGAAATTCTGGCTGCAAATACTCAATGTCACGTCCAATGTTATGACACCGTATCTGACTTACTATATGACAGTAAATACAAAGGCAGTAAAGAACACAGTTAATTGTTTACCCAGTTCAGTGTGCAACAATACCTACTCTGGGGGCTACCAAGCCAGGGAGAGAATCCACTATAAGAGATGTTAATTCAGGAATAAACCAACCAGTTTATCTCCTTCACTTAAGACCTACCCAATGCAATTCTAATCTAAGTACAACTTAAACCTGAGTTCCTACTCACTCCCCCTCAATCACAGCAGTGATACATAAACCAATTTGACTTAAGAATTGATGAAGACACTCTTCAAAAACACACACTTGATTAAGCTTCACAGCTTTTTAATCAAGCAACACAATCACTCGTGCTTCACAGCTTTGAGTGATGTACACAACTAACTTGACTCTGCTTCACAGCTTTAGTCAAGGAACATTCAAACACTCTTGCTTCAAAGCTTTGAGTGCTACACAACCCTTACAATTGAAACCTATTACAAGGCACTTATCACAATGATAATTGCTTGGAGTACAATAAACAAATCTATACAGATTCCAAAATGATCTTCTAATCAATCAGCAGCGATATCTTGAAAAACAGCAGCTCTGTTGAATATATAGCAGCTGCAACTTCAGTTAGGGTTTCCAAAAACCTAGGGTTAATTCCGTTTGACCTAAAGACCAGGTCACAGGACTTTATTAACCAGGTTAGGGTTGAGCTAGGTTACCCCTCAGAAAACGCAGGATTCTGTTCAGAAAGGACTGAGTTATTTCCTGAAAAAACTCAGACTTATCCAATCCTGCAAACCTGTTAGTTCAAAACAGGATGTCATAACATCTGTTATGACATCTGAGAAAACCTGTCTACTGATTTAGCAAAATGTGATCATTTTGCAAAAATGCTCAGATACACACTTATAAACATCAGTATTTGAATTACAATATTTTTCTGCAAATGTACCTAATGAGTTAGTACAACCTGAACTAGAATGTTATGACATCAGTCATGACATTCACACATACACTTGGGATTTACCAAAAATGCAAGCCAATACCTAAACACCTACAATAATAACAAAAGCAAGCAAATGGCCTAGTGGATAGTGCGTTGTCCAAGAATCATTGGGACCTGGGTTCGATTCCCAGGTCCACCCAAATGTTTCTATTATTTTTCTTTACAGGTTCCCATGCAGGCTTTCCAACGTATTCCACCATACACCTCCAGTGATCAGCATGCCATGTGTCTTCAAGCAGCAATCCAATGGTCAAAAGATGAAGATCATGGTACTCCCAGTCAAAGCATGCGTGGATAATTTCCAGAAAGTCAACAAGGCTTGTAGCTTAATGGGCCAGAATTGCAATCAACACCTCCTCTTTGGGCCAACACCCCCCTGGTTAATTGTTTTTCTTTTATATTTTTTCATTTAATTTCTTTATTAATTATTATTATTATTATTTAATTAACTCACATAATTATTTTCATAATAAATTCATAAACTTAAAATATTTTTATTATTATTATTATTTATCAATTTCACTATTAATTATTTTTTGTAAATAAATTCTATATATAATTAATTTAGTTAATTAGGTTTAATTTTGACTTTTTTTTTCATAATAAATAAAATCAATTTAGAATTAGGGTTTTTCTTTTGATAACTTTTAATTTCTTTTATTTTTATTTTCATTAAAACATAAAAAACTTAAAAAACATTCTTTTTTTATTTAATTAATTAGTTTTAGGTTTAATATTACTTAATTGCAAAAAGGACCAAAATTCCATTCTTTTCTCAAAAAGGGTCAAAACCCTAAGACTTTTCCCGATTCAATTTTTTCTCGCGCATGTTTATTCTTGATTCCTATTTTGATCATATTTATGTATCTGCTCCGAGGATGTAATAGATAATTAGGACCTTTTATCGCTTTCTTTATTTTCTCGCAATTTTATTTTCAAGGGTTATGTTTTTGGCGATGTAAATACCCGACGCCTTGTAATAGCGTAGATTCACTTTCCGCAATTTATTTTCCGCACAATTATTAACTGTTAATTATGCATGACAAGACTTTCCTGAAAAATAAAATCAAAACGTAGCTCACCATAAAATGTGCAAAGATAATATAAACTGAATCCTGACACACGTGCACATGCAACTCCTAGGGTACGCCTCACTTGGTTGCCTCGAGGTGGTCATTGAGTATAGGGTGTTTTAGAGGTCGCCCTCCTGTCTAAAGATCAAGTTGCCTCGGAACGGTTGCCTCGAATAAAAATGATCTAGGACATTAGGGTTACCGCTAAGGAGTCCTACTATTGCTTTGGTGACCACATGTCTCTATAATCGAATTGACCCGAAAACTCCAACGACGGTGCTACCTACTTCTCAATAGTGGGATAGTACTGTCTAAAGGATATTTACACAACTTAATTTCTTTTGAGTAGGTAGAGGTTCTCAGGTACTTGCTCTTTCAAAACAAAAACAACTTTTCGCACTTACACTTTTCTGACAAAAGTTTTCAAACAAACACTTCACACACTCTTGAGGACAGATACAAGAGTTAAATCGAAGTTTTCAAACAAAACTCTTTTCAAAACCCACAAACACAAGAAAAGCAAAACATTTTGAAAACATAGTGAGCAAGTACCTAAGAGCCCGTGGATAACCACGGATAGAAAGGGTGCTAACACCCTCCCTTTCTATAATCTACCTCCCGAACCGAGAAACATCTCGAAAAGGAATTTTGCTGTGCTTTTGTCCTTTCCTTGTTGGAGAACATAAAAGATGGTGGCGACTCTTACTTACCGCGACATTTCGCGAACCAGCATTTCAAAACAGTCAGTTCTATTTCCACCGATCACAGAACTGGCGACTCTGCTGGGGATAACTTTTTAAGTTAGGTGTACCTTAGGATTAGATCATTTTATGTTTTCAATTGTATGCCTTGAATACTTTAATATTATGGGCTTGCATTGGAGTTTCATAGATCCTAATCCGGATCTAGGGAATACCCTTTAGTTAGCATAAGATGTGAGGGACCTGTCCGGCGTAGACCGACACGGGTGAAGCAGTAGCTACGTTGGTGTGACACCTTGGTCTGTACCGATATCCCCTGTGTTGGAACGAGGAGAATATGGGTCTTCTGAGGAGTCATTAAGCACCAACCGACCTTAGGACCCTAAATTGACCCAACTTGGCCATAGAACAGTAGCAGTATGCTACACTCATTGAGGCTAAACTTTCGCGATGGTTCTGGCCGCAAGAAAAGATTGTGACGCTGGAGTTATGACCGATTGAGGGTAGTCAGTGATATTGAGATCCTCTAGAACTCGGTTACTATTTTCTAGGACAGGTCTTAACCAACTGAAACTGAAAGAGGGTAGTACCTAAACTTCATGCTGGCCTGAACTCTAAGGGTTGTCTTGTGTGACTTGTGTGCCTTCAAACTTGAACTACTTGCACATTCTTGTTATCTGACAACAGGAGTTTCTTGCAGGTTTTGTTTACAGTCCTTAATCTGGGCTTATAACAGGGTTTACTTACATCACTCCACGCATAGCATAACATCATACCATCATAACATTGCATACATCATGCATAAGGACTAACCTATTTCAAGGATCTCAAGGGTTTGTGATGCAGGTCATGATGAACCAACTGTCTAGCAAGGGGAAAAGGGGATTTATTTTCCTCTAGCCAAGGTTGTTTGGAAATCAAAATACGATGACTTGAGTCAGGGGCTATGACCCACTCGATATGGTGAGCCTTGACCCTTGAAGAAGGACTCTCAGCAACATGAAGTTCCTTCAATCAAGCTGCAAAATTCAAATTCTAACAATTTTCTTGTTTACCCCGCGAGATCCTTGAAAACATTGCATGCATATCATACATATCATTGCATTACAGGTACCATTACAGGTCACTTATCTTCTTCGCTGTTTATTTCAGCAATCATCATGTCTTCTGAGCCTACTACTGAACAAGCTATCAAGGCCCTCCAGGCCCAGAACGCCCAGTTCTAAGAGCTGGTCATGAGCTTAGCCCAGGGACAACAGGAATTGAAGACTCTGCTTTTGAAAAAGAAGAAGAAGAGGACGGTGTTGTTCAACACTGGACGGAGGTTTGGAAATGGACTACAAAATGAGGCTAATCTGGCTACTTCCTCTGTAGGGAAGGACAATCCCCAAGAGAGAAGGGTCCCTAGTCCCGTGGTCTCCGATAACGAGACGGATTATGATGATGAACAATACCCTCCTGCTGAGGATAAGTACAAACAGCTGGAAGATCGGTTAAGCGCTATAGAGATACAGAAGGTGCTCGGTCTGGACTTCGAAGATCTAGGTCTATCCTCTGGGGTGGTGATTCCCCGTAAGTTTAAGGCACCTACCTTTGCCAAGTACGACGGAGCTTCCTGTCATAAGCTGCATCTCAGATCATATGTAAGGAAGACCCAACCGTATACTGCAGACAAGAATTTGTGGATCCATTTCTTCCAGGATAGTCTTTCAGGGACTCAACTCGAATGGTTCTATCAGTTGGATGGAGCCAGTATTCGTAACTGGGAGGACTTGGCTACTGCGTTCTACAAGCAGTATCAGTATAATTCCGACCTCGCTCCTACGCGTACCCAACTCCAGGGTATGTCACTAGGGACGGGCGAAGGATTTAAGGAGTACGCTCAAAAGTTGAGAGATCTTGCTGGAAGGGTGCAGCCACCTTTAACTGACCGTGAGCTCGTTGATATGTTCTTGGGGACCCTGTCTGGTCCTTTCTTCAACCATCTGATTGGAAATTCTTCTGCTGGGTTTACAGATCTGATCTTGACTGGTGAGAGAATAGAAGCTGGTATCAAGTCTGGGAAGATACAAAAGGGTGACTCCTCGAACACTGAGAAAAAACCATTCAAGAAAGAATCCAGTGCTGTCTATGGTTCAAGAAGACAGAATAGGTCCGAACACCGCCAAGATGTCAACGCGGTAGTTATTTCAAAACCGGCCAGTGCTCCTCAACGTCGCAACCAACCAAGGGAAGAGAGACCTAGAAGGAAATTCACTCCCCTCAGCATGACCTTGTCCCAGATATTGCCACAGTTGCTGAAGACCAATTTGGTAACTCTAAGGGACCCTCCTAAGAATCCCAACAAGACACCTTCAAGGTATAACCCCAACGCCCGCTGCGCTTATCATTCTGACAGCCTGGGGCATGCTACAGATGATTGTTGGACTTTGAGGAACAAGGTTCAGGACCTAATCGATGCAAAGGAGGTCGAGTTCGAAGCGCCCGAGACTACCAATGTGATCACTGCTCCCTTGCCAAAACATGGCTAGGATCGAGAGACTTTTGTTCATTTGAATTCTGATATTGTATTTTTCTTTGCTTATTCAAACAATTATCATGTCAAACTCTCTTATTTCATTAATGCATTACACGTGTCTGTTTTGAAGTAATTGTGTTCACTATGCTTAAAATTGCTTTCATTTTTTTTATGTTCAACTCTCGATTTAAAATTCTAAACCTTTTGAGGGAGGATGACGAAAACGATACCATGATCTTCACAGTATGCTTTTGAACAGACCCCGCTGATGAGGTACAGGCATTATTTCAAATCCTAAACAGTGGAGTTATAAGGAAGATAATCCCTCGTCAACCCCTTTGAGCCAAAGAAGTTGGAGTTTTTCTTTTCACAAAAATTAAAACCTTTAATCACAACCCGGGGCAGGGTAGTTTTCTCAGTTAATCCAGGTGCACAATGAATGGCATCAAAGAAGTCCTTCCGAGACAAAAGACAGTGATGGTTCCGTATAATCGTAAGGATAGACAGTCATTATCTCTCAAAATAAAAGCCCAACAAGTCAAAACCTATGAAGGAGACTTACAAAAACTGGGGCATCCCGCTGACTGTAATCACAAAAGAAACAGTTCAGGCAAAAAACAGGGATAATGAAATTAAAAAGAAAGAGATCCTGCCGACTCTCAAAAAAAGAAATGACTGCCTATTCAAAATAAACTATCAGTATCCAAACCATCACCAGAATATCAGAGCAAAGACTCAAACAAGGTCTAATGCACGATTAGCTGAGTTTAGGTTTGAAGAACATCACGAAGAACGGGTGGGTACAAATAAATTTTGAGCCTTTATCCTTTGTTTCTTAAACCGTGAACCAGGCCACGTTATAACCCTTGAAAGTCCTAGCTGAAGCATGGGTTAGTTCGAAAGCATGCTGTTACCAAAGGTATCCTGACTCCTGTAGGGTTTGCTGTAAAATCTTGAGTTGACATCACATTTTACAAAAAATCGCTTATTTTATTAAAAACTGCATTTTCAAAAACTTCAAGACAGACATAAGTTTTGCATTCTTAAAATAATATTGTTTGCATATGACTATTTGTTCAACAGCAGAGAAATTCGCACGACGAATATCTAGTGAACAAAAATCTTCTCAAGGGTCACATCAAATGGAAAAACACTTCCAATCAAGGGGCACAGCATGAGCATTGTCTATCATCTGGGGCAGTCAAGTCAAGATTCAGAGAATCTCTCAAATGCCAAATAGCCAGGGGCAGATCTCCATCTGAATCAACTGGGGCATTGGGCATGAATCCTAGCTACAAATCTTGCACGATCAAACATCTTCTGGTAGTATGGCAACACAACACTACTGAAAGTGACACCTCTCTACATCCTGAGGGAATGGACATAGTCGAAAAAATACTACGCATAATCAAAGACCCGCTAGGTTGACACACCTAGGCAAAAATAAGGGCTTCCCGACGAACCAAAAGGGTTCGGGCAAAAATAAGGGATGAAAATGAAAATTTTGTACACCCGGCAAGTCGAAAACCTGAAAAGGCGGCTTGGGCAAAAATGGGTATCCCAGTGGACTGAAAACCCGAAAGGGCGGTCCAGGCAAAAGTTAGGGATCACAGCGTACGACTATGTCCCGGCATCTCGTCACTTGCCTACCAGAAGAAGATTTGTCAAATCGGCAGTTATCAAGACCTCCACGGGTACCTTCTCCCACAGAAGCTGGGGCAATAAGAATTGTCCGAACTATACAAGCTGCTCTATCCTCCAGGTACAAGGTAGATTCGGCTGAAGAATATGACCAAGATACCTTCACTCACCGTAGAGTAAGACAGGTTTCAGCAATACTCTCCCCGAGCAGAGTGGGTCTACCATCAGCCCTAAAAGGCACAGTATTCCCCAGCAAGTCAGCGATTCTCTCCTCAAGCAGAGTTAGTCTACTGTCAGCCTTAAGGAAGTTGGGTATCCCTAGTAGATCTCAATATTCCCTAGCAAAGTATACAGATATTCCTCAGCAAGCATCCCCGGCAGTCTTAATATAAGATTGTTCCCCAGCGGAATACAGGATACCCCCGTGGAGCCCTGTCCTCAAAAGTTTCCCCAGGAGAGTTGAACCATCTCCCCAGTAGATTCTGGAAGATCATCCCTTGCAGAGTATAAATGCATCTCCTCATCCATATCCAAAGGTTATTCCCCACCAGAGTCTAACTGGGTTATCCTCAGCAAATTACAACGGAAAGATCGTCCTCGGCGAAGTTCTTCCTATCCCCAGCGGAGTTCATCAAATCCCTCAACAGAGCTTATCAACAGGAATCCCCAGCGGAGTTATCATCAAAATCTCAGCGAAGTATCTCTTCCCACAGAGTAATTTCCCGCAAAGTAATCTCTTCAACAATTTATTCCCCAACGGAGTCATCTTCTCCTACCGGTTTATTCTTGCAATCATCTTCGTTCATCATCCCCAGCGGAAACGAAGAACTTTACTCTTCAACATCAGCCCAGGATTCAACGAACTTCCCGGCATTCGTCAAGGATTTATTTTCCCAAATGAAAATACATTCATAAACATCACATTGTCATACATCATGATACATGCATATACGCATCATATCATACAATCTCATTTATGTTGAGAACATCATTGCTCGATCCATATCATGCATTGCATATGGCTGGCCTTTACCTTTCAGGAAAGATGCAGTTAAAATCTAAATCCAGTCAAAGAAGACAAATCCAGTCAAAGAAGACAAATCCAGTCAAAGAAGACAAATCCAGTCAAAGAAGACAAATCCAGTCAAAGAAAACAAATCCAGTTAAATCGATTTTTCTGAGACAAATCCAGTCAAAGAAGACAAATCCAGTTAAATCAATTCCTAAAGATTTTTCTGATGCAAACCTGTCAATGAAGACAACCTGTCATTGAAGACAACCCGTCATTGAAGACAACCTGTCAATGAAGACAACCTGTCAATAAAGACAACCCGTCGTTGAAGACAACCCGTCATTGAAGACAACCCATCAATAAAGACAACCCGTCGTTAAAGACAACCCATCATTGAAGACAACCCGTCATTGAAGACAACCCGTCAATAAAGACAACCCATCGTTAAAGACAACCCGTCGTTAAAGACAACCCGTCAGTGAAGACAACCTGTCAATAAAGACAACCCGTCAGTGAAGACAACCCGTCAGTGAAGACAACCTGTCAATAAAGACAACCCGTCCGTGAAGACAACCCGTCAGTGAAGACAACCCGTCAGTGAAGACAACCTGTCAATAAATACAACCTGTCCGTGAAGACAACCTGTCAATAAAGACAACCCGTCAGTGAAGACAACCTGTCAATAAAGACAACCTATCAATAAAGACAACCCGTCGGTGAAGACAACCTGTCAATAAAGACAACCCGTCCATGAAAACAACCCGTTAAAAGAGACAACTCGTCAAAGAAGACAAAACCTCCCCTGGTTCAGTTAAATCGATCCCTAAAGATTTTTCTGATAACTGTCAGTAGAGACAACCCATCAACCTTTTGAAGTTCCAGATTCGATACCTGTATCTAACCAGGGCATATCTATGAGCGACTGATAGTAGATCTATACCTGTATCCAGCCAGGAAAGCTATCTCTACCAGCCTTTTGAAGTTCCAGATTCGATACCTGTATCCAGCCAGGGCATATCTGTGAGCGATTGAATGTAGATCTATACCTGTATCTAGCCAGGAAAGTATCTGCATGAAGAGTTTGAAGACCAACACCTGTAACAGGCCAGGAAATTATCTTTCTTTCTCAGGTACGCAAGTTCTCCCTAAGGAATCTCTTATGGGATCAACATCTCCAGATGGCATCTTTAAGCCCATCTCCAGCACTATCTATTACATCTCCAAATGGCATCCATAAGCCCATTCCCGACAAGATTTTGTCACGTCTCCAGATGGCATATATAAGCCCATCCTCCTATCCATCATCTCTCCAAATGGCATTTGTAAGCCCGTTCCCGACATCACATTGCTGATACTCCACTATGCGAGTGCAAATTTCTGGGCACTCTAGTGTTCAATCATCTTCCACCTTCGGATCACGAAAGACACGCAAGCCAATCTATATCCTCAGGTTTAAGAAGATTGAACAGGGGAAACTGTTGTACCCCAAAATTTTCCCTCCCATATTCTTCAAGGTTTGTCAAGAATCATCTCCAAATGGTTCAAGATTTCTCAAGGGTTGCACAGTCCAAATTCCTCCTAAGCCAGTCAAAATTAGGGTTTTGGTTCTTTCAAAGACTTTGAGGTTTTCAAGGGTTCAATCAAGTCTCATAGGCCTAGTTACATGCTCAAGCACCTATATGCCAAGTTTCAAGACTCACAGTCCCAAGTTGCACAATCAAAAGCCCTATTTGATCCACAGTCAACTGCAGGGGCAAAATGGTCATTTTACAGTCAAAAGTCAGAATTTTTGGTCAACATATTATTTTGAGTACACAAGCATCATTTGATCAAGTCTTGATCATGATTCCACAAGCATGGCTCAAAAATCATCAAGGTGCAAGAAGTTACTATTTTTGGACAGCAGGAAAGTCAACTGTATCTTGACCAGGGCATAACTTTTTCATGGTTCATCATAAAAATCCCATCCAATGCTCATTTTGAAGGGGATGACATTTTCTACAATTAATCTTCACATTCCAAGTCCAAGAAATGCTCTCATAAAAAGTTATCAATTTCTACATTATAGGTCAATTTCAAAAGTCAACAAAAATGCACTTTAAGTCAAAGACCATAACTTGAGATTGGTAAATCCAAATGACATGGGACCAAAGGCATTGGTTAGAGGACTTCAAGAGCTTTCCAAAATGTCCAAGAACATGTTCATATGATCAAAATTGAGCAAGATATGCATTGGAGAAGTTGGGAAATTTTTGTGAATTTGCAAAAGTCAACTTTGCTCAAAACACCTTATTTTTGCTAATGGGCCTCAAATTGCTTCTTGAAACTTTATCCAAGGCCTATGCACGACCCATCAAGCCTATTTGAATTTATTTTCTTTTTTTAATTAATTAATTGGATTTTTAATTGATTTTAATTCATTTAATTAATTTAAATTGTAGGAAATTCAAAGATATGGTTTTTCAATCTTTTTGTGAAGCAAGAATGACCTAATCATGCTGGAAATTTCGTGTATCAATCAAGGATATCAAAATCTCCAAGTTTGGCAAGTTTCTTCAATCAAAAAGATGCAAAAATATTTGATTTTCAATCAAATATTGAATCATCATTCCATGGATCTTTTGTGCAAGATTGTAACCTAATTCCCTTCTATTATAAATACACAATCAAACCCTAATGCATTGGACGTGAATTTTCTGCAGAAAAACCATAACCACATTCAAGAAAATCCCAAGAAACTTGAAAACTGTTTTCCAGGTTCCAAGCCAATTCAAGGACTTTTGAGGATTCAAACACGTTGTTGGAGGTGTGAGGAACGTTTTGCAATCAAAACCACACGCTAAAGCTTGAGAAATCACTCTAAACAGATTCACGGTTTGCATTTTATTTCCAGAATCGAATAGCCTCATTCATGCATCATTAACGTGATTTCTTGTGTGTTTTGTGTTGCTAGAACTCACAGGAAACTAATGGCATAGTTTAATTGCATTGAGACACCCAGAATCCAAAAGTGCCATTGATGAATTTTAGGGTTCATACACGTTCAAATTGGGGCTTTGCTATATAGGAAAAATTGGAACCCCTAATGCACATGGTTGAATTCGTTGAGACAAGACGAACATGTTGGCACCCTCGCGAAATATTTATGTAGCCTAGGGAGCTAATCGCTATTTTTCCTTATCACAATTTGTGGGGGTTAAAAACCCCCGCTATCTAACATATATTTTGCAGGTTTAGGGAAGACGATGATGATGTGGTGATATGTGGTTGGAGCGTTCAAATAAAACGCGCGCTTGTTTGTATTTCCAGTATAATTGTTATGTTTTATATATTATATTTGTTCATTATTATAATAACAAAAGCAAGCAAATGGCCTAGTGGATAGTGCGTTGTCCAAGAATCATTGGGACCTGGGTTCGATTCCCAGGTCC
This sequence comes from Vicia faba, assembly GCA_948472305.1. NCBI lineage: Eukaryota > Viridiplantae > Streptophyta > Magnoliopsida > Fabales > Fabaceae > Vicia > Vicia faba. Next base: position 317,279,455 of record OX451738.1, on the reverse strand, counting down.
ACCCAAATGTTTCTATTATTTTTCTTTACAGGTTCCCATGCAGGCTTTCCAACGTATTCCACCATACACCTCCAGTGATCAGCATGCCATGTGTCTTCAAGCAGCAATCCAATGGTCAAAAGATGAAGATCATGGTACTCCCAGTCAAAGCATGCATGGACAATTTCCAGAAAGTCAACAAGGCTTGTAGCTTAATGGGCCAGAATTGCAATCAACACCTCCTCTTTGGGCCAACACCCCCATGGTTAATTATTTTTCTTTTATATTTTTTCATTTAATTTCTTTATTAATTATTATTATTATTATTTAATTAACTCACATAATTATTTTCATAATAAATTCAGAAACTTAAAATATTATTATTATTATTATTATTTATCAATTTCACTATTAATTATTTTTTGTAAATAAATTCTATATATAATTAATTTAGTTAATTAGGTTTAATTTTGACTTTTTTTTTCATAATAAATAAAGTCAATTTAGAATTAGGGTTTTTCTTTTGATAACTTTTAATTTCTTTTATTTTTATTTTCATTAAAACATAAAAAACTTAAAAAACATTCTTTTTTTATTTAATTAATTAGTTTTAGGTTTAATATTAATTACTTGCAAAAAGGACCAAAATTCCATTCTTTTCTTAAAAAGGGTCAAAACCCTAAGACTTTTCCCGATTCAATTTTTTCTCGCGCATGTTTATTCTTGATTCCTATTTTGATCATATTTATGTATCTGCTCCGAGGATGTAATAGATAATTAGGACCTTTTATCGCTTTCTTTATTTTCTCGCAATTTTATTTTCAAGGGTTATGTTTTTGGCGATGTAAATACCCGACGCCTTGTAATAGCGTAGATTCACTTTCCGCAATTTATTTTCCGCACAATTATTAACTGTTAATTATGCATGACAAGACTTTCCTGAAAAATAAAATCAAAACGTAGCTCACCATAAATTGTGCAAAGATAATATAAACTGAATCCTGACACACGTGCACATGCCACTCCTAGGGTACGCCTCACTTGGTTGCCTCGAGGTGGTCATTGAGTATAGGGTGTTTTAGAGGTCGCCCTCCTGTCTAAAGATCAAGTTGCCTCGGAATGGTTGCCTCGGATAAAAATGATCTAGGACATTAGGGTTACCTCTAAGGCGTCCTACTATTGCTTTGGTGACCACATGTCCCTATAATCGAATTGACCCGAAAACTCCAACGACGGTGCTACCTACTTCTCAATAGTGGGATAGTACTGTCTAAAGGATATTTACACAGCTTAATTTCTTTTGAGTAGGTAGAGGTTCTCAGGTACTTGCTCTTTCAAAACAAAAACAACTTTTCGCACTTATACTTTTCTGACAAAAGTTTTCAAACAAACACTTCACACACTCTTGAGGACAGATACAAGAGTTAAATCGAAGTTTCCAAACAAAACTCTTTTCAAAACCCACAAACACAAGAAAAGCAAAACATTTTGAAAACATAGTGAGCAAGTACCTAATAGCTCGTGGATAACCAATGATAGAAAGGGTGCTAACACCTTCCCTTTCTATAATCTACCTCCCGAACCGAGAAACATCTCGAAAAGGAATTTTGCTGTGCTTTTGTCCTTTCCTTGTTGGAGAACATAAAAGACGGTGGCGACTCTTGCTTACCGCGACATTTCGCGAACCAGCATTTCAAAACAGTCAGTTATATTTCCACCGATCACAGTATGCCTATGTATCCTCTTATGAGGAATCAGAGTCCCAATTCGTAGTTCGTATGGGTTGGTGTTTTTTATGGGTTGCAAACGTACTTTGAATCACCTTGCATTTTGGCCGGGAGTAGTGATTGCGGAGATTTTGGCTAAATGCGCAGTAAGTCAAAATCTGCTTGAAACCCTTTTGCAAAAATAGTTGTTTAGATTATTTGATTGCGAAAAAAGTTTGAGATTTGTTGAGTGTTTTTTATAGGTGTTAATTGCAAAAATTCTTATTAATGCATGCTATAAAAAATATTTAATGCAAATAATATAAGAAAATAATATGCAATTTTTGATGTAAAATAATTTAAGTGATATAATAAATAATATTCACAATAAAAATGAATAATTATAATAATAGAAAATAATAATAATAATTACAAAAAGAAAAATAAAGGAAAAAACAAATTATGAACATGGGGTGTATCCTCTGGTTATTAAGCCCTAGCGAAAATTTTGGAAAAGGGATGTTCTGAAAGGGGCAAAAGTTCTGCAGGGGATGCAGGGAAGTTGACTGGGTTTTGGCCCAGTCGCAGAACTTCTGAAGAGGCACGTTGTAAGCTAGTTAGCAAAGTCAGAAAACAGGAATGTCAAATCCTGGGCTAAGCCCACTACTCAGAGTTTCTGGAAAAAGGGCTGACAAAGAGTATATAAGTCTAATCCTGATTTTGGACAAGGGAAAAAAATCTGAAACCTGGGTTAAGCCTAGTCAGAACTTTCAAAAAAGGAACTACATCTGAACGTAAGAAATTAACGTGAACATGCAATCAGAATATAAGACTATCTACAGATTTTTTTCTATGGTTTCAGCTCTGCCTATGTTCTTCTGACTCTACCCAGCATGGAAACAGTAAAGAAACATATTAAAGTTTGTTACCACTTTGGCACTTTTACTTCTGATTCAGATGCGTGTTTAGCTGTCTGTTCCTTCTTCTTCTGCAGATTCTGGTGACAGCGACGACAGAAGGTGGAGCGACGATGATTGAAACTAGGGTTCCAGATATTGAAACCTCAGTTATTCTCCTGTGTGTTCTTCTTCTGGGTTTTCCAGAAATTCTACCCTTGCTCTTTCTTCAAGCGTTATTGTGTTGCTTTTCTCTGCAAATTTGTCTCTCTCCTCGTATTCTTTTCTCCTTCTCTCCCTCCCCTTTTCCTAATTTTCTCCTCTATTTATAATGTTCAATTTTTGGGCTTGGACTATGGCTATAGCAAAGATTGAGGATAAAATTAAAAAGATTTGATTGTAATTGATTCTCTGTGGAAGATTTGATTGAAATTGATACAACGCACGTCTAACAGATTTGGGCTTGGGTTGCTTAGCCTCTGAAACTCTAAGCTTGGGTTGTGGAAGATAATCTTATTCTGCCCTTGCTTGACTCTACTAGAAGATCTGATATTCTAGTTCTGTACTAGCTTATGCGTGGTTCTGGCTCTGATCTGCACAACTTTTTGCATTTGCTTTTGTAAGGAAGAACTTCTGGGATTTCTGTCTCAGAAGTTCTGATGGGTCAGCGCTTGATCCATACAGCCTAGCATTTCTTCGTTTGCCGTCAGAACTTCTCCCTTAATTCAATTGGGCCTAGCGCTAATTCTTCCCCTTTCATTTGCATACTCCCGGATTTAATTTTCACCCCTCTTTTTTAATAACAACTAAATCTTCTTGTTTTTAAAATACGCCCCCCTTGATCTTGAATAAAGATAGTCCATCAGATATTGATGTACCATCTTTTAATTAAATAACTCTAAGAAAAGGATCGCTGGGATATGACAAATTTGAAGTATGACACTGCAGAGTACTGTAGATGTTTAGGGTGCTAATACATTTCCTTTGCATAACCAACCCCTTACCTAGATCTTTGTTTTTATTAGTTTTTTTTTGTTAAAAACTTCTTTGGTTTTATTCGCTTTTTTTCCATTTCCTTTGGAAACAATAAAGTGCGGTGACAACTTTCACTTTATGATTTAAGTTAATCAATAGTTTAATCTCAACTTTTCACCGCTACAATGTCGCATGGGAAGACTCACTCAGTTATTTTTTGTATTTTCGAGGTGTCTAACCTGATTGATCCAAACACAATAAACAATATTTCCCTTCACCTAGTCCAGAATTGTACTTGTAACATATTTCAACAAATCTGGATATTTCTCACGCACCTTTCTAAATTGTATAACATCATCGACATATAGTTCTTTTATAGAAGCATTAATTATCACAGTCCACACATCCATTATTTTTTCTACCATGACGATTGATTTGACAATTATTTTGTGTTCGCCCTTAATTGTTTCGTCCCTACCGTGGTTTAAATCTAACTTCTCACATTCTTTGTAATATGATACCTACAAAGTGATGCATAAGAAGTAAGAAAGACCTTTCATCAAGGCGGCATCGCGATCGATAACAATGACTTTAGGCATGCTTTCTTTGTCCTTCAACAATAGAGTTTGATCATGCATGGTTCTGTTCTATCAAAAAATAACGTTTGAGTTTTTCAGTGATACATCTTCAAAATAGACTTGTCTGCAAAGGTCACAAATTTCAATTTCCTGCTACACAATTTCAGAGATGGACCTCCGAAAAAGTCATTTGACTTGGTGAATTAGGAATTAAATGACATGGTTGGTCCAAAGTTGCTTCTCCGAAACATATTTTTTTTAAAAAGGGTGTGACTCAATAAAATTGTATTTCAATGGTGTAAAAGACGCGTCCGGAGATGCATCTCTGAAACCTAAATGATGTTTTCGAATTTTCATTAGCACTTTCCTTATTTTAAAATATTTAATGTGTAATTGAAACTTTCAAACTTTTGAGACTCCGATTTTTTGAAACCATGTGCAATGGACTAGATTACCCGTGTCCAAATCCAATCCGGTTTTTAACTAATATAAAATGTTTTCTATTAGTTTTTGCAATAAAATCACTACGCCAAAAACTGCTTTTTGCAGCGCCTCTACTAAAGCGCTTATTGAAAAAGCGCTGCCATAACCTTCACAAAAAACAAAATTAAAAAAAAGGGAAACCTACGAAGGCGCTTTTTTAAAAGCGTTGGCATAGGTGGGGGATACGAAAGCGCTTTTTTAAAAGCGCTGGCATAGGTGGGGGATATGAAGGGAAACAAAAAACAAAATTAAAAAAAAGGGAAACCTACGAAGGCGCTTTTTTAAAAGCGCTGGCATAGGTGGGGGATACGAAAGCGCTTTTTTAAAAGCGCTGGCATAGGTGGGGGATATGAAGGGAAACAAAAAACAAAATTAAAAAAAAGGGAAACCTACGAAGGCGCTTTTTTAAAAGCGCTGGCATAGGTGGGGGATACGAAAGCGCTTTTTTAAAAGCGCTGGCATAGGTGGGGGATATGAAGGGAAACAAAAAACAAAATTAAAAAAAAGGGAAACCTACGAAGGCGCTTTTTTAAAAGCGCTGGCATAGGGTTCCCTACGAAAGCGCTTTTCAGAAAGCGCTTTCATAGGTATTTGAAATATCTAACCTACGAAAGCGCTTTTGAAAAGCGCTCTTATAGGTGGCCCTATAAAAGCGCTTTTGAAAAGCGCTTTGAAAGGGGGACCTACGAAAGCGCTTTTTACCTCAGAAGCGCTCTCATATGGGGGGCATACGAAAGCGCTTTTAAAAGCGCTTTCGTAGGTTGTTTTTATAATAAAATTAAAAATCCCTAAATCTGTTCTTTAGTCTTCTTCATTTCTTTCGTTCAGATCTTCTTCATTTCTTCGTTCGTCTTAAGCTTCCTCATTTCTGCCATCGCCGCCGTTCGTTCCTTCCTCTTCAGTCGTCGTCGCCGCCGTTCGTTCCTTCCTCTTCAGTCGTCGCCGCCGCCGGTCATTCCGTCTTCTCCACCTTGGTAAGATTCTGAATCAATATAGTGTAGGAATGGTTCAAGCTTAGCATTTTCCTTCTTCATTCCGTCATTCCGTTGGTGTAACTGCCAGAATTTTAATATAGTGGTAAATGGTGTAAAATCTATATACCTTCAGAGGCTTTGTTGCCATTGTCATGAATTGTGAAAGGTTCTTCGTTATCCTTTATATCGGTGTCGTAATCCTCTTCGTATAAATATGATATGAATGAAAAATAAAGAAATGTCAATAGTAGTGAGTGTTGAATTGAAAGCTTGTGGAATGAATTGTCGTGTATAATGTTGTAGATGGCAATAGACTTACTTGTAAAAGGGTCATAGTTGTGTCCATGCTTTCTGTCATTAGTTTGTTTTGTCTGTGCCTGATTCATCAGTTTGCTTTATAAAATTGTTGATGATCTCATTTTTTTGTCCTAATATAAGAAAATTTTAAACATAATGCTTAAATTAAAAAAAAATCTCAATCAAACTAGTTATTCCTAAACGGTTTTAGGGATTAGATTAACCCTTTCGAAAGAACTAGTATGATTGATGACTTTTGCATTTGACATATCAATAATTTTAAAGAACAAATTGACACCACCGTGTCACGTAAGTCGTAAGTACTTATCAATAGTAAAAAGTTGCACAAACATTTGTTATGCTCGGATGCAAGTTGAACACACAATTGTCCTCTTCTTAACACTTAATACTAATGTGTGGGTTTAGCCGCCGATTTCATTAGAACTAAACAATGAAATACAAAATTTACACCACCCTAATAACTATGCATTTATATGTACAGAGAACTTCAAAGTCCAAATACGCTATATATGTTCATACTCTCTACCTCTAAATTATTGATTTATTCAACTTCTCTTTTTCTTGTTAATATTAACATGAACACTTCCTCTCAGTTTTTCTTCCTTTCACTCATTGCCATATGGCTCATATCTCTAACAGCTTTTGGAGCTACTACAGTTCACCCGGACGAAAGTATGATATGTATTTCTACATAGCTCCCAAATCATAAAGAAATATCTTCAATCTGATATTTCTTTTTAGTGTATTTTATCTAAGAATTCATGTTAGTTTAAATACCATGTATTTTTCTGCTCATATAGGAATTCTGTATATATATTTGATGACGTTTGTGTTGATTAGAAAATTTTCACTAATAGCTTCTGAATTTGTATATTTAGAGAAAGCTCTTGAAGATATAGCTATATCACTTGGTAAGAAGGACTGGAACTTCGACATAGATCCATGCAGCAACGAACCTAACTGGTTTACGCCTCCCATACCCAAAATCTTAGAGAACAATGTTACCTGTAACTGCTCTGTTCCTGGTGAGAACTTCTGTCATGTTACTATAATGTAAGTCTCTTTTTCGTGGAAATGACCCCTTTCTATCACCACTTCTAAATCTAGTTAATTTGATTTGAATATTTTTTCATTTACAATAGCAATCAAGTATTTACATTGATATAGAGGCAGGAGTTGATATTGTATAAAGTATGTATGTACACACGAGTTAGATCGGTTAATTCCACTCAGCAAACTTAATTGATATGCTTATACCCTACAATGAAATTAATGTTCTCATCATTATACGCATCTATACTAGTGCTATACCTTACAATACAATTAAGATTTTAAAGTAAAATCAATTATCAAACATATGTATTTTTGTTAAGTTATGTTTGACATATAGTAATGTCAGCTTTAAAACTTTGTTGTAGAAGAACTTGTTGCAATTTTTCCTTTTAAATCTACGAACTGAGAAACATAAAATTATTTTCTTTTAATAATTTTTTAATGAAAAAATGAACATACAGAAGTTTGAAAGGGCAAAATCTTCAAGGCACTCTCCCACGAGAACTGAACAGGTTGCAATACCTTCAAACTATGTAAGTGTTTCTCACACTTTTCCACATCCAATTAACCATATTATTGAACTTGTTTAATATCTTCAACTGCTTGTATCTATATATAGTATTTTGCATGACAAACTCTCTCCCTCTCCCACTCCCGCTCCCTCTATTACAGTGACCTCTCTCGCAATTACTTGAATGGTACAATTCCTAAAGAATGGGGTATTTGTTTTCTACAGTTTGGCTACAACCTTCAGTTTTAATTCATAGGATCAAGTTCATTGTATTTGTTTTCAACAGTTTTACTATTTGTTTTTTACAATTTGGCTACAACAAAATTCTATTTAAGATCAGGATCATTGGGGTGAGTAAGATTGCAAAATAATAAGATTTTAAGATATAGATTGAGATCTTGACAACCTTGATTAAAACACTTTTCTGTATAGAACGGTCCCTCAAGACAGTTAACTAAATCGATTCAATATAACTAGCTTATCTCCCTCAATGCTCAGTCTAGCTCAATAAATATTAACCTTTTTATATTGATATCTTTATTTTCTTTTGTGGTAGATTTCTTACTGGAAACCTTCTCACTGGACCAATACCGCCTACTTGGAGGAAGAATACCTACGTGTGAGTTATCTTAGAATTTTTTGTTATAAGTGAATGTTGGTCTAAGGTTATTTCACGCACTTTTGTATCATCGACATGACTATAGTGTAGACTAATGTAGTTTTACGTACGACGCTCATTCTCCGCGTTTCTTAGAGTTCGAAACATCTGAGAGGTAACTTTCTCCGATTGAAGAAATTCGAACTGTCCTTGATCGTAGTGTACGCGGGACGCTCTCAACATTTTCAAAGGTTTCTATCCTATTCTTGAACTGACTTGAATAACTGATTGTTTTTACTAGTATCCGACTTCACTAGTTAGTAATTAGTTATGAGTTGTTTAGCACATGCTTAAGGTGAGGCAAGAATAACTATGAATTTGATTACCTGATATGTTGAATTTCTTTACAGGTAATTAATTATTATTTTGCTATAGTTGCGTGACTAATTAGTTGCTATAGTCAAACCATGGATAAAAAATGGATGACTGCCAATCGATTGTCGAAAGAGTATGAGGATGGGGTATCAGAATTCGTTAAGTTTGTCGTTGCGCACGCCAGAGAACCCAATGGAATGATATGTCCTTGCTTGAGATGCTGTTATGGGAGACGGGTTGACGCGGTTCAGTTGGAATCGCATTTACTGATGCATGGAATTGATAGAAGTTATGCATGTTGGAATTTGCATGGTGAGAAAAGTAGCGGGAATGTTGAATCGAGTTATAATACGACGTATGCTTCAAATGAGGATTTCGCAGACGCATACGATTATGATCGAGTCGAAGAGATTGCAGAAGCGCTTGAAGAAGATCTTGAGGATTGTCCCAAAATGTTCGAGAGGTTGGTAAGCGATGCAGAGAAACCGTTGTATGATGGTTGTACAAAATTCACAAGATTGTCTGCGGTGTTAAAGTTGTACAACTTAAAGGCGGACAACGGATGGTCGGATAAAAGTTTCACACAGTTATTAGCCCTCGTGAAAGAAATGCTACCAGAGGATAATGTTCTTCCCAATCGAACGTATGAGGCCAAAAAGATGTTGTCCTCTATTGGCAGGAGCTATGAAAAGATACATGCATGTCCAAAAGATTGCGTTTTATTTCGAAACAAGTACGCAGTGTTAAATGAGTGTCCTAAATGCGGTGCCCCTCGATATAAGGAAAAGTTGTCTCCGGAAAAGGTGTTATGGTATTTTCCTATAATTCCGAGATTTAGGCGCATGTATCGTAGTGAGACCGATTCAAGACACTTGACTTGGCATGCAGATGAAAGAATTATTGATGGGAAGTTGTGACATCCGGCAGACTCACCACAGTGGACGAAAGTTGATATTGATTATCCTGAATTTGGAAAAGAAGCAAGAAATCTTCGCTTGTCGTTGTCTACTGATGGAATGAACCCGCATGGTATTCAAAGTATCTCGCATAGCACCTGGCCTGTGATTCTTATGATATATAACCTACCTCCGTGGCTATGTATGAAGCGTAAGTACATGATGCTATCTATGTTAATTTCTGGGCCCAAACAACCAGGGAATGACATAGACGTGTACTTGGCACCCTTAGTCGAAGATTTGAAGTTTTTGTGGGAGACCGGTGTGGAGGTTTACGATGGGTATAGGAAAGAAAGTTTCAACTTGAGGGCGATGTTGTTTGGAACAATTAATGATTTTCCGGCGTACGGAAATCTATCAGGGTACAGCATTAAGGGTCAAAAAGCGTGTCCTGTTTGTGAAGATGAAACCGATACGATGCGATTGAACTTTTGTCAGAAGAATGTTTTTCTCGGTCATCGTAGATTCTTAAATTCTAATCATCACTATCGTGGGTGGAGAAAGACATTCAATGGAGAGGCAGAACACGGTAGAGCTCCACATATGTTGACAGGTGATCAGATTTTTGAAAAGGTGAAAGATGTGAGTACTGAGTTTAGCAAGCCTTTTGCACATAGACTTGTCACGAGTGGGTGGAAGAAGAGGTCGATTTTTTTTGAACTTCCATATTGGAAGTCGTTGTACGTAAGACATTTCCTCGATGTTATGCATATTGAAAAAAATGTATTTGATAGTGTTATTGGTACGTTACTCAATATACAAGGAAAGTCTAAGGATGGCATTAACATAAGGAAGGACATGTTAAACATGGGAATTAGAACTGAATTGGCACCCGTGACGAAAGGAAGACGCACATATCTACCACCTGCTGTTTACACTCTATCTAGAAAGGAGAAGAAAATATTGTGTAAGTTCCTCAGTGAAGTTAAAGTTCCAGAAGGCTACTCATCAGATATTAGAAGACTTGTGTCAATGAAAGACCTAAAGTTAAAGAGTTTAAAGACTCATGATTGCCATGTTATAATGGAACATTTTCTACCAATAGGTATACGTTCTATTCTGCCAGAAAAAGTAAGGAGCGCAATAACTAAGTTGTGTTTTTTCTTCAAGTCAATTTGCAGCAAGGTGATCGATCCTGCGATCTTACCAACATTGAAAAAAGAGGTGGTTGTTACTTTATGTGAGCTTGAAATGTATTTTCCTCCCTCGTTTTTTGACATAATGGTTCATCTAGTCGTTCATCTTGTCAAAGAGACACAGTTGTGCGGACCAGCTTATATGAGATGGATGTACCCTGCTGAACGTTATATGAAAATTTTAAAAGGGTACGTGAAAAACCGAAGTCGACCGGAGGGTTGTATTGCGGAACGATACATTGTTGAAGAAGCGGTTGAGTTTTGCACTGAATATCTGTCAAATGTTCAATCAATTGGACTCCCCAAATCTCATATTGTCGAGAAAAAAGAAGGAAAAAGACTAATTGGAAATAAAGTTGTGACAGTGTCAATGGTCGAACGGGATCAGGTGCATTTGTATGTTCTGCACAATGAGATTGAGGTTGAGCCGTATGCTGAAATGCACAAGGGTGTTCTTCGAGGTTTAAATCTGAATAGAAATGAGAATTGGATAGTACGAGAGCACAATCGAAGTTTCATACCGTGGTTTAAGGAACAAATTTATTCAAAGTATCGTTCGGATCCTGCTTCAGTAACAGAAAGGTTGAGATGTTTAGCATATGGTCCAAGTATGATTGTGTTTTCTTATAGCGCATACGCAATTAATGGATACACATTTTATACCAAAGAACAGGATGATAAAAGTACTATGCAGAATAGTGGTGTTACCTTGGTAGCTGAAGCGATGCACATATCAAGTGCGAATGACTTAAACCCGAAATTTGCAAATCTGTCATATTTTGGGGTTATCGAGCGCATTTTGTTGTTTGATTACGGGAAGTTTCAGATTCCTGTATTTGATTGCAAGTGGGTTGAAAATAATAATGGCGTACGAATGGATAAGTCAGGATTTTTGCAAGTGGATCTCAATAGGGTGGGGTACAAAGATGAACCTTTTATTCTAGCCTCTCAGGCTAAACAAGTGTTCTATGTCAATGATCCGACAAGTACGAAATGGTCTATAGTGCTTTTGTCTAACAAAGTAATTGATGAAAACATTGGAGATCAAGGTGATATTGGCGTTGACATTGAATCTTGTACAAGAAACGATCAAAATGAGAATGAACCTTGTACTAGAGATGATCATAATGAGGGTATTTGGATCAATCCAACCATCCGAGTTGTTAACAGAAGCGTAAAATATATTGCTACCAAGAAAAGAAAGAGACGTTAGTGAAAAAGGTATTATTATAATTATAGCCTAATATTGTAAGTAATATATGAATAATGTTTTGAATTTTTGGCATATCTTTTGAACCGTTTTGAATTTTTGCGAATGTGACTAGTGTTTATTTAGTAGAACAATGTTTCCGGAGCTGATGGTGAGGTTTATTTCTTGCAAGTTTGGTTTTTTAGCATTTTATTCAATTTTGAGTTCCTTTAGTGCTATTCATATCTTTTTCGACTATCCATTTTCATGTAGTGTACTAATGTGCTTGTTTGACTTTTGTTACAGGTCTAATGGCTAGCAATGAAGAAAACCCGCAAGGAAACCAACAAGAAAACCCACCAGGAAACCAACAAGATCATGAAAACTCACAAGAAACAAATCATGCAGCGGATGATACTTCAGCAAATGATGTTGCACGAGGCATCACCATAATGCGCGAAATCATTCGTGCTAGAGATAAGGGAGTGAAATATAATGTAGATTGGAATCATTCAAATCAAGTAGTTAGGGTTAATGCTTCAAAATTCACAAGCTACGTTGGTACACTTGTTCGTATGCATGTGCCAATCTCCATATCTAGATGGAATGCGAAACAATGTGAAGCATTGAAGCAAGGAAAATAAATGTTTTGGGAAGATGTTAAGGTATGTATGTTATATGGTTTATATGGTTATATGTTTATAAGTTTATAAGTTTATATGGTGTATATGGTTTTTAAACTACTTATATGTTTATATGGTTTATATGGTTTTTAAATTACTTATATGTTTATATGGTTTATACGCAGCGGTCTTTTAACGTTCCAGATGAGCGTAAAGGCTTCGTACTTGGGTTGGCCGGGAAAAGATTTAGAGGGTGGAAAAATCTGTTGACGAACACCTATCTTAAGGATGACAAAGGAAAGTGGCTGGAAGAGTTCCCGGCCGGAAGGCCAGAAAAGTATAATCTTTTCATTAAACAAGAAGATTGGACTGAGTTTATTAGACAAAGAGATGACGAATTCCGGCAAAAGAGTGCCAAAAATAGTGAGAGAGCATCAAAGCCCGCGTATCCATACAAAAAAGGGCGTTTGGGATATGCGCGCTTAGAGGAAAAAATTGTAAGTAATAAATAGAAATGATATGTTCTTATTAATTGTCTAAATGTGTTGTATTTGACGATCTAACCGTTTGTTTCTATGCATAGTTAGAGGAGACGAAAAGTGATGAAACCTCACTTCCAGCACATTTGTTGTGGAAGGAAGCCCGTGTGGGCAAGAATCAAGCTGTTGATCCAAGTGTTCTAAGAATTTATGATGAATGCGTAAGTATAACATTGTGTCTTTAATTAAATCAAATTTTTATGACTATTTAATTGATTTTTTTATCTCCATTATTTTCAGGAGACATTGTCACAAACGGAGTCCACCGGTGACGACCAGGATACGAGGAGCGTACTTAGTAAAGCACTGAATGTTCCTGAGTATTCCGGTCGGGTGAGGGGTAAAGGTCATGGTGTGACTCCAACCTCTTTCTACCAGCATCATCGGAAAAGAAATCCTACCAATGCAGAAGTGATGAATGTACTTATGGAATTACAAGCAAAAGTCAATGCATTGGAAAGAGATAAAGAGGTATTAATGAGGGAAAAGGGCAATGCGGCAATGGCGAAAGAAACTAGTGACAACGCTAGTATCAACCGTCAGAATAAATTTCCTGAGGTAATTATAAATATATTGATAAATCTCTATTGTTCAAGTTTCTCATTTTTATTCCACCTCTTTCTATTATTGAATTAAAAGTAATATGTATGCATATTGGTTTAGGGCATTTCATCTTGCCAACTATACGTAATGGCATCAGATTATCACCTTGTTGGCAAGGGAAAAGTGTACAACACTTTGGGAGATTTAATTCATAATACACCGATCCCGGCTGGACACCTGAGAGTATCAGTAGATTATCCTATTGATCCCGATGCGTTGGTACCGGTACCTGACGTGGCCTTGGATATAAGATCGGTGCGAGACGCAGTAGGGTCGTTTGTTGCATGGCCCTTGGACCTCATTTTCATTGATGATGAGGTATGTTTAAAACCGTCAATATGAATCATTTAGATTTCAAATGTCAATTCTGAACCGTTAAGTTAATTATTTTTTAATATTAGCCTCCTACAAAACCCGCTAATAAGGGTAAGGAGATTTTGCAGCAAGGCGGCGAGTCTATGGCATCAATTCCAGAGGTACACTTAAATTGTTTATTATATGATATGAATTTAAAACTGAACGATTTTATAATTTACCTAAGTTATATGATTGTTAGGTATCTGCGAAAGTGTCACAACAAGTGACCCAGCCTGTTCGTAGCAGACCACCCCCGAAAAAGTCAATGCATAAGGGGGGAAGAGGCGGGGGAAGAGGCGTTTTTGTACCTCGATATCGGAATACACTTGGAGTACTTTTGGAAACCTCAGATTTGAAGTCAGGTGGTATTCGTACAATCCTTATGGATGCAGATATCTTTGGTCTTGACTGCCAAGAAACGATAGGAATGGACGAAATGACTGAGATTATGACGCATGGTGAATTAGGCATCGACAATGTTCACGCATACATCCGGTATTCCGATAAATATATCATTTAATTAGTTGAACAATTTATTTACACATTTCAATGAAAATAGTCTAATGTTTATATGTTTTTATTTAAGGTTGTTGTACGATAAAAAAATGCGCGAGACTGTATTGGCAAGACGCTTCCATTTCTTGTCTGCCCATATTGTCAGTGGAGCGACAATTGTCAGGGAACCGGGTTCAGTTAGGGAGTACTTAGTGAATCGATACACGGCCTACGTCGGCAACCCAGATAGCTTGTTTATTTTGCCATATAACACTGTTCCAGTGGGGTGAGTTTTTCATTTATTCTAATATATCTTTGTTTATTTTGCGTAGAAACTTTTCTTCTAAACTGTTGCTTAAATTTTTAGAAAACACTGGTTGTTGTTGGCTATCGATCCGATTAAAGAAGTTGTGTACTTTCTGAATTCGGTAGACGGGGAATGGACTAACTATCCCGCTATGAAGGAAACTGTTGATCAGTAAGTGAGATCGTTCTAACTATTCGTGTATATTTATATATTTAATTATTTCTGTGAGATTGATCTAAATATATGTTTTTATTTTCTTAGATCAATACAAATATTTCGTAGTCAAAGGGACGCACAGGTACCCCGGAGTAAATCATCAAATATTACTTGGATCAAAGTGCAGGTACAAAATTAGTTGCTTATAATAATAGTTATGTTACTTGATAAAATTACACGACAACTATAAAATATATTCTGTTTTTCTATGCAGTGTCCGTTACAGAATAACGATGTAGATTGCGGATACTTTTGCTTGAGGTTTATGAAAGAAATCCTTCATAAAAATCAAGTAGAGATTCCAAGCACGGTATAGATTTATAACTTAGAATAATTTTGTATGATTTCTACATTTAATAACATCATGCATATACTGAAGTAATAATTTCTTATGTAGTACTTTGATGACCTCTATACTATGTCGTACACGAAAGTTCAAGTGGAAGAAGTCAAAGAGGAAATATGTCAATTTTATGTTGAAAACAGATTATTCTGATGGGTATGAATAAAATATTATTGTACGTGTTAGTTTGATTGTGTTGGAGCCTTTAATATTGTTTGTTTAATTTACCGTGTTGTTCATATTCATACTTTGCAGGATGACGACCGTGTCGGTGGAGCATTATTTTCGATGTAATTATATATGATTTAGTTACATATGTATATATATATGGTTACAAATTAACACGATACTTTGTATGTGATTTAGTTATGGTTACAAATGTATATATGGTTACAAATTTAGTTATATATGATTTAGTTACATATATATAGATAAGGATTGAATATTATATGGTATACCGGTTTCTGTTAATATAATACCGATTTCTTAAAATATATGTATAGATAAGGATTGAATTACAGGTTAAATTATTGGACCAAAAAAAAATTACAGGCCGCACAGGGAACCTCAAATTATAGGTTTCACTTTAAAAAATTTGTATGAGCTACGAAAGCGCTTTTGGCTAAAAAGCGCTTTCGTAGGCAGCATAAATAAAAAAAAAATTAAATAGAAACCCCCTATCAAAGTGCTTTTTATGGAAAAAGCGCTGTGAAAGACCCCCCTATCAAAGCGCTTTTTCCATAAAAAGCGCTGTAAAAGCCATGATAAATAAAAAAACAAAAATTAAATAGAACCCCTATCAAAGCGCTTTTTATGGAAAAAGCGCTGGGAAAGACCCCCCTATCAAAGCGCTTTTTCCATAAAAAGCGCTGTAAAAGGCCTGATAAATAAAAAAAAATAATTAAATAGCACACCTATCAAAGCGCTTTTCAAAAAGCGCTGGGAAAGACTCCCCTATCAAAGCACTTTTTAAGGAAAAAGCGCTGGGATAGGTCCACCTATGACAGCGCTTTTGGCCAGAAAAAAGCGCTTTCGTAGCCTACGCCAGCGCTGGCTACGGCAGCGCTTTTAAAGGGCAAAAAAAAGCGTTGTGAAAGCCCATTTTCGTAGTAGTGAATATGTTGTGTATATTTTTCTCCTGATATAGACTTACGAATAACCTTACCAGTCATACATAACATTTAACTTGTATTATTGAGAATCATATATAACATTTAATTTAAAAAATATAAAAAGAAAAGAAAGAACATAAGAATAAATATTAAAATGAATCCTTAAATTTATCAAATGATTGAAGAATATCTTTATTTATTTATTAAATTATTTCTGTCTAAGACAAAAATGTATAGACTGATTTATACATTTGCTTATACATTCTGAAGTAAAAAGAAAAAATCACACAATATATCAATTCCATTGATGAACATTCAACAATGGTGTAAATATCAAATAAGCATTGTTTTGCAGAATCACCAAGCCAGACTTAACTATTATTCTCTTTTATTTTATTATAATAGAAAATTATTATTTTTTAATATATATATAGTCTATTATATAGACCATATATCTTAACTATTTAATAAATTAAAAAAGAAATATTTTTAATATTAAGAATCAAAAGAAATATTTGTCATCCATGTTAGAGCATGGGTCATCTTATAAGCAAAACTACATAATTACCAACAAAATCTCTTGCAACATTTGTTACTTGATGAGATTAGTTATTTATGGATGGTTTGTATATCATCGTATTCCTCAGCAACTTCTTTGATTGTCTCCAAATGAGGATAATTTGAGGGTTTTGTTGGAAAAATAATGGGTAAAGGAGCAACCTCCATCCAAGAACTTAGATTTCTTATTGCCTTTGCCATTGTTTGCTTGTTTGAATACCAAACTTTTGTAGTGGAAAAATAAACTTAGTAAATCCCTCTCCTCCTCCAAAAATAAACTTAGAAAGAAGAGAGTCCTTGAATGAGTATTGATATCTAAGAGTTAAAAGATTGTTTGGAGATTGTGATGTGTGACAATAAGGTTTGGATATTTATATGTGTTATAAATTTAGAGAAGCTAAGAAAAGAATGTAAAATCACGAATTAAAAGGAAGAAATATATGAAAAAGAATATTTATTGGAAGCAAATGTTACACGTGTGAGTAAGATCAAAAATGATTCTTGAATGCGAAATTTACGGTCACCCATTCAAAATATCAACTCCTATTTTTGCATTGTTAAGAAAAACTTCTATTTTTTCTCTTCACCAATTAACATTTTAATCAGGTTGAGGGTTTGATCCCCGCCTTCAAATGGTGTATAATTCTTTTTTTCATTCAATAAATAAGTTTAGTACTAATTATAGTTAAAGTGGTTTACAAATTTAGACATTTGGCAAGTTTAAAATCTTAAATTATTAACCAAAACTACAATTATCAGTACTTTTTATTGATTAAAATAATTATGTTATTTATTTTTTTAATAGCTACATTTAAAAATATTATTTTAAAAATTAAAACAAAGATTTATAAATTGGATCTCATTTCTTTAGAGGATCGAGTTTCAATACAATGCATGAGTTTTTTCAACCCAAACTCTGTTAAGGGTACGGAGGGCATATGTTGCCGATGTGTGCGCTACCACATTGTTTTTTCTATTGGTGTATACAAACATAATTGCTCTAAAACGTTTGACTTTCTTTTTGATACTTTCACAAACTCTTTTCCAGAGAGTC
This sequence comes from Vicia faba, assembly GCA_948472305.1. Lineage (NCBI taxonomy): Eukaryota > Viridiplantae > Streptophyta > Magnoliopsida > Fabales > Fabaceae > Vicia > Vicia faba. The sequence goes on along the minus strand of OX451738.1, from coordinate 317,261,521 downwards.
ATGTTTTCTTTCTCTCACATGAGATTCTCCTTTAGGGTTTTTCTGTCTATTTCGAATCCATCGTTTGGAAGTAACAATCCTCAGTCAAGATTAACGTGTTGGACAACTAACTCCAAGCATAAGAGAGAGGTAAATTATAGTATTCAACATTCGTGATTATATTTAAAGTTTTGTTAATTATGAAACAAATTTTATTAGTATTTTTAAGATCAGAATAAAAAGCAACGAAAAATAAAACAAATAGTAAAGAAATAACATGAAATAAAAGATAAGGGTTAGAGAGATTGCACCAGTGATTTTTTCAGGTTCGACCGAATATTGGCCTACTCTTGTCCCCAAGAGATCTTCTTGAGATCTGACTATAAACTTGAGTTTTTACATGTTATATCCACGAACCTTTGATATAAGAAAATCTAGAGATTTTACAATAGTTTATCCCCAATAAAAAGAAAGCTTTTACCCAAGTTGAGCTAACAAACATATTAGAGATTTTCCAGACTAATCTCAACAACCAAACAAAACTTTTCCAAACTAAGTTCTAGAACTAAACAAAGATTTTAAGATTGGTTCATCTTAAGAAGCAAACTCGATTTCCCAAGAATATCACACTCTTGAGAGTAGATACAATGGCACGCCATCGGTACAAATTCTTTCTCACAAGTAGTATTCACTCACAAGGCACTAAGGCAACTTTGGTAAAAAGAGAAAATATTTTAGAGTAAGAGAGAAGAGAGATAAATTCCAAAGAAATTGAAATTTTCAGAATTCATGTATGAATTGAAGAGAAGGGACACCTCCTTTCTATAAGATAAGGTTTGGCTAAAAAGAAAATGATCCATGGGTCAAATTAATCATCTAATATATTGGATCCTTATCCTAATCGATTTGATACCTCAAATAATCGATTAGTTATGCCCATTTTTTAGAAAGTTTGGATAGAGAATCGCTACATATCATTAAAACACTATCATAATAAAGTATATAATTGATTTGGATTCTTCTAATCGATTGGCTATAAGCCCTAATCGATTAGAGAGTTCACAAATAGCTTTAAATGAAGCTGACATTTTCCTAATAAACTATTTAAGGCTTGAAAACATTTTTAGATGTTTTGTTACTTGAGAAAGATGTTAAAAAAGGCTTTTAAGTGCGTGTGGGTGTGTGGATTTCCTTAATATCTTAAGAGTTATTATTCTACTTTCACAAGAATCTAGTCATTCAGACATACACGATCAGGTGGTCTTTCACACTTCCTCTTTTTCATAACTATGAGGCTTTCAAGATCTTTTGCCAGATACATTGATAATATAAGCATTTCACTGGTATCTTGAGTCTCCTATTTGACGAGGCTTGATATTCCTCCAAGTTTGGTCACCATCATCAGATATTTGGAAATCTATTACCACAAACTTCATCAATCATTGGTGTTGTCATCATCAAAACATTAGGAAGTTTCTCAGCATGATCATCCACTCCATAACAACAAGCACATAAATCCACACAATGTTCCTTTCATAGCCATAGATTTTACAAGCTTTGGGTCGTTCCCACCTTTCATTGTCTCAGTACTAGTCGCCAAAGTTTCTCCTTTTTTGTTTATGAAGATTATACCTAAGCCCCCCAAAATCCTTCTTTTGCTAAGCTTGTGTCTACATTGCATTTCGTCCAACCATTACTATAAGGGATCATCTCATCTTCAATTTCATTTACAGGTATTTTTTATTTTGATTTTTTCTTCCTCATTTCAACGGTCGAGGTTGTCTTTATCTTCGTTGAAGTTGCTTTGGCCTTTTATTTTGTTCGAGGAGACATGGTGGTCTCTTGTGATACTTTGGCTTTTGTCTTTATCAATGATCTCATGCATGCCTCTTCTGGTTAAATGTGTGATTTTTTAAGTTGGTTTTCTCCGAATCTAGATCATCCTCAGTTTCTGCTCTTATATTGTTGCTTGATTTTCTTTTTGGTATTGTTGCTTGCTTTTTTTTGTTGATTTCTTCTATCTCTTCATAGTTTTTCCTTTTATGGTTTTTCATAGTACTCTAAGAGATGATATTCACATTATCTTTGTTGTTGGTACTTTGCATGCCAACATTATTGATCATGCTCTTGGATATGGAGTCAGGTGTGTTCAAATATCTTTGAATAAGAATGATGTGAGGGTTTTTGTGGTCTTCCGGTGGATTATTTTTTGCTTAACTACTTTATTTTTCTCCCTGCAATTTTGACTCTTCTTATTGTGCTGATCTTCTTTATCTTTTTTACCAATCTAATCTTTTTTTTTCTCCTATGTGGATGCTTGTATTTTTTAAACCTTTATTAAGGTGATTATCCTCTTTCTCCATCTTATTATTTCTCATCATATTCTTGATTCTTCTGACATTGAGATTTTTATCTTCATCATTTTGATGGTTGCACATGTTGTCACTATTCTAATTCTGATTAATATGGTAAACATCTTAGTTGTTATTTTTGTTATATCTTTGGTCTCTTTTTTTGTAGATGAAGTTATTTCTAGGATTGGTTTGATTTTCTTTTACTTTTATGTTGCAGGTCTTCCAGATGTTTTCATCTCCTGAGTTATTGTTATGATTACCCATATTGGTATTAGTTTGGTAGGTATCTTTGGGATTGTTGTTGATTTCTTCTTCTTCCTCAATTTTTGCTTTGTTTGCTTCTATGTTAGTCATCTTCTCATCTTCTTTTATAGAGAGATTGGCTAATTATTCCATCATAGCTTTAGGGATGTAACTGTATTGACTAGTGCTTAGTAATTTTGAGGGATTGTTGTTGAATTTCCTTTCCTTTTGCTGAAATTATCTTCATCCTGATTGGTTTCTTTTTAACCATGGACCAAGAAGATCAACTTATATAATTCCATGACCCGTATTGGCTTGGTTTTTGTGATGCTCCTCATTCTGGCCCATTTGTCCACATTGAAAAAAATGGGTTTTCATACCTAAGGTGAACCCATGTTACCCCCATTAGCTTTACTCGCAATGTACAAGCTTGGCTTGATAGTAATATCCACACTAATTTCTACATTGACTTTAATGATGGTGGATCTATCAAGTATTTCAAACATTGTTCTTATGCAACTTCAACATGTTTTTCTCCTAGTTTTAATCCCATTTGTGGGATTTTACCATTGATTGGTAATCCACAAACTTGAACCTAAATACCAGCTTTTGAGAATTCTAAAGCCTTTAAGGAAGTTGTGTATAACCCATTTAACCTAACTAAATATGCATAATATCAATACTATGACTTCAAAGTAATTTGTATGACTATAATGAATTTTAAGGAAATAATTCATTATTTGATGTGAGAATCTTGGCAACACCTCAGTTGGCCTCGCTCCACTAAGCAATGTGGTGGAGAACTCACCCAACAAAGATGTAGCATGACATGTCCAATTTTCCTTTATGAGAGCGTGCATCACCTCAAATATGCCTTTTTAAGTCTTATTTGAGCCATTCACATGGCTTGAAGAAATTGGGATGAATTTTTTTCGTATCTGTTATACCCCAAAATTTTCTCTCTCACTTATCAAGAATTTTTGCTCACAAGATCTCCTTAGCTCAAGACTGCACTAGGGTTTGATCAGCTCAAGACACCTCCTTAAGCACTGATGACCAAAACTAGGGTTTGAGTTTGCACAAGGATTTTTGAACTTACAATGCCCCATATGAATTTCATGGATCATTATGGACCCCTAAGATCACTCATGTCAAGTTTCAAGCCTTACACTTTTGCTCAGTCAATTGAGCAGTTGACCTAAAAATCGGCTGTATTGGGGAAAAAGTCAACCATTGCCAATTTACAGTCAAACTTCATAATTTTTTATCCACATCAACATTTTAAACTCATATGTATCATTTTATAAAGTTTGGACCACAACTCTCCAAGAAATTTGATCAAATCTCCAAAAGGGCAAAATGGTCAAAATTAGGGTTTTGATTGGGGAAGGGCAATTTCTGATTTTTGATCTAGCAAATGATCAATTAATTTAAGGCATGATATCAAGATCCCAATTACATCATTTTTACCTAATAGCATGGTTCAAAACATTGCAAGTCCATTGAATTGACAAATGATTTTTTCAGTCAACTGATCAAAAGTCAATTGTATACTGAAAAGTCAAACTTTGACTTTTTGGTCAAAATCAAATGCCAAAGATCACAATTCATAAAAACATGTAAAAATATGAAACTTATTCAACAAGAAATCAAAAAGTCAAGATTTCATTTTGAAAAGTCAAAATTTCTAAACTTGAAATTTTTCTAAGTGTTGAAAATTTCTTATTTTTTCATAACTCTGCGCAAAATTTTCACAATGATGCAAGATGATTCAAGAGAAACTTCCAACATGAAAATTGTATATCTCCATTAAACCTACAACTTTTATTTACACAACTCCTTCCAAATGATCTTGGATCTCAAGTTATAATTTTATGAACATGTGGTCATGAAACAAAACACTTAGTGAAATTTTGCCCTAATTTGGTCAGGATTTTGACCCAACTTTATGGCACTTTTCATATAGTTCCAAGGGGAATCTTCAAAAGAATTTAAAATATGGGTTGTAGATCATATTAAAAGTCTTCCAAAATGTCCAATAACTCCTTGAGATCATTCTTGAGTAGAGAGAATCGAAGAGATGAAGTTAGGGTTTTATCACTTGATTTACAAGGCATTTAGTGATGAACAAAATTCAAATTCAAAGTCGTGCTGCATAAAATCTACTTCGAAGGCCTAAAAATTGTTAGGCACTCCATAGTTAATGGTTTACACAGGTGTTAGAGGCCTCACTTCAAGCATTCAATGCATGGACATGCTTTATATCCATTTTTGGAAGAAAGGTTACATTGTCATTTTGATAAAGTGCTTTTTCACACAAAACTTGTTCTTGAGCCTTGCACTTGTTCTCTTCTGATCACACAAGTCCTATAACTCATGAGAAATGGTTTAGACACTTACAATCACCTAACCCATGCTTGTACCTCACATTGAAACTTGGTTTCCCTCTTTTCTTGAAAATCAAGTAACCTAGCCAAAAGCTTGTAACTTGTACTTCTGACTTGCCAATGCACTCCAATATTTTTGCTTATACATAGTAAAACTATTTGACACAAATACACGAATGATCATGCCCTAAAAACACCTAGAACTCAGAAACACATCTCATACTTTCATTTTCTTACAAACTGACAAAAAACTTTAAACTCATAATCTACTCGTGCATTTCTTGGTCTTTTAGTTTCTAAAGCTTCTAAACATCATATAGAGTTGATCCCACACCCTGTTACAGAGATGTAACACCATTAACACCATCCTCCATTTTCAAAAATGGAGCTCTGCACATTGACTTCTCCAGATCATTTCAGCCATCCATTGCTCAAGCTAATCATTACATTAGCTTCCTGGGACCTCAAGGAAGCTAACCTGATCATCACCATCACTTGAAATAAGATCAAACTCAAAACACGATTTCCAGTTTTGAGGTAAGTTTTCTTAACTTTAAACTCTTCATACAAGCATCATTAATGATTTATTTGTGAACAAAACATGTAGATACCATTTCCCTAAAGCTAACCATGTTCATAGTTTCCATTAATTTTGCTTGAGCTTAGAGAATTTTGAGACTGAAATTTCTGATATTTTTAGGATTCAGATTAGGGCCATTAAAATTCATGTTTATCTTTGATCTATAATTTTAATGCTTTACATTTCTGAAACCGTGAGGAAATTTTCTACAAGTTTCATGTTTACAGTTTTCATTTTTGATGAGAAATGAACAAGTTACAGTTGGTATGGCTGGAGGTTGAAGATGAAGTCATCAGGGCGCGTTTTGTATCATATATTTATTGATTTTCTTATGTTAACGGATGTATAGCCACTTCAGTGGTAGAAGCGCGTCCATATAACCTTTGGGACCTGGGTTCGAGCCCCAATGGTATCCTTTTGATTTTTTCATATTTTTTGCTTCCTGACTTTTGTTTTTTTGCAGGCACTGGGCCTCTTTGGGCCTGGATTGTTTTTGTTTTTGCTGGCTAACCCCCCATTTCATTTATACGCCCTTGGCCCAATTTTATTTTATTTTCTTATTTTCTTTTTATTTATTTTCTTAATTATTTTCCTAATACTAAAAAATCATAAAAAATACAAAAAAAAAATAGTAGATTTATATTTTAACTTAGTTTATTTTAATTTTCTCATAAAAAATTATTTTATTAATCATAGTTTATTTATTTTTACAACTTATTTTGTAAATTTAATTAAAACTAGGTTAGCATTTATTTTTATTTTATACCTATTAAAATATATTATTTTAATATAAAGAAAGGGCCAAAAATATTTTATAATACTATAAATATTTTCAAGACAAAAATACCAAAAAAAAAATACTTTTTCTAAACTTATTTTCTTTAATCAATTAATGAATTAGGGTTTTATTAATTTCTTTTCTTAGTGAATTAGGTTTACTTTTAAGTTTAATTAATTATTTTCTTTAATTAATTATATTAAGACAAAATCCCTTTTCTCTAAAAAATCCAAACAAATATCCATTTACTTCACATTTTGCATTTTTGTACATTTATTCATTTTGTACATTGTATTCATTTAATTCTTTGTACATTGATACCAATTCAATATGGTTGTAATAGACTAACTAGGTTTACATTCTTGCAATCCTCATTCAATTTGTACACCCCTCCCACAAATATTGTAATAGCGTAGTAACTTTAAATTCTGCAATTTATCGCTTTTATATACAAATGCTAGTAATTAGGGTTTGTATGGAAAGACTAAAACCAATATTTAGAAAACCCTAATTCAAGACAAAAAGCATGAAAACAATACACTTGCACACAAGCACCCCCAGGGTTATTCCACTTGGTTGCCTTATACAAAATGGCCAGATTACGCATGTAAGGTATCTTAGCAAAAACAAGCAAATACAAGATCATAGTCCCTTGATGACGCTATCTAAGTTGCCTTTCAAATAATCTTAGTCCCTAAAAAAGAATGCTAAGATACCTTGCAAAATTGCTAATCATGGTTATACGATGATCCATGCTCGTCCCGTTTACATCCAAAGATAGGGCTACTTACCAAATCAATGGTAAGATAATAATATCAAAGAAAAAGGAAATGAACATGAAAGACTTTTTGAGTAGGTAGAATGCTCCTAATTACTTGCTCAATTTCAAACAAACATCCTTGCTATTTTCAAAAACAAACACTTACACTTTCAAACATCTTAAAAACTTGAAAACATTTTCAAAAGATCAAACATCTTTGTATACATTCTTACGAGCGAGAATCATTACAAAGATTGCCTAAACAATGGCCTCTTTACAAAATACTTTCAAAAAACCACACAAAGCACATTTTCAAACAAAAGCAAGTGATCTAACAAGTAACTAAGAGCCCATGGAAAACCATGGATGAAAAGGATGCTAATAACTTCCCTTTTCAAAATCTACCCCCCGAACTCAAGAAATAATCTCAAAGGTCTTTGTTGTGCTTTGTCACCTTTCCTTTTGGGTAAAAGAAAAGTCGGTGGCGACTCTTGCTAACCGCAACATTTACGATCAAACGCAAAACCCTCAAGTCAGTTCTCCCACCGTATCACAGAACTGGCGACTCTGCTGGGGAAAATTCTAAAAGTGGGGTTACCTTAGGGTTAGAACACATTTACTTGCTTTCTTTGTTTGACTTGTATGCTTTACATTATGGTGATTTGTTTGGATTTGAATCCTCTACCTGAATTTAGGATACCTTATAGGTAAGTAGCAATACGTTATGGAAATTGTTTAGGGTATACCGACATGGTCTAAGCAATAGCTATGTTAGTGCGACATATTTGTGAGTATCGGTAGCCCTTGAGTTAATCAAGGAGAATGCGGGGCCGCTGAGTGATGTCCTGAAGCACTAATGAACTTTTAGAACCTTTACTTGACCAACTTGGCCTTTAGGATGTAGTGAGATGACCGACTTTGGTGCAGTCCGAAGTTGGTAGATACTCGATACTACACTCATTGAGGTTTGGTTTTTTGGGATATTTCAATCGCTATTAAAGAGGCTTGTGCTGAAACAATGACCAAGGAAACAAACCAGTGATATTGAGCTCCTTAGAACCCGATTACTATTACTAGGACATGTTGATCCAGCTAAACTCAAGAGGGTACTTACCTATAAAACTCCATGCAAGCCTAAACCTAAGGACTTGTTTGCTTTGTTTGTATATACATACTTGTACATAACATCATGAACATCATAATATCATACACATTCACTAACTATTTCAAGGATCTTGGGATTTATCTTTGTTCTGTTTTGTAGGATATGGATTCTCTTTGCAGGAAAACTATTCAAGTCAACCTTGTAAGGATCCCTCCACAACTTAAGGAGCTAGCTTCAAGGATTCCTGAAAATTCTCCATTCACCGAGAGACATGGTCGCCTACTCAACTTGGTCACCTCCAACACAGATGAAGACATGATGAAGGTTCTCTTTCAGTTCTTTGATCCTTTACACCACTGCTTCACATTTCCCGACTATCAACTTGTGCCTACTTTGGAAGAATTCTCCCGACTCTTGAGGATTCCCATTCTCAACCAACTACCTTTTAACGGTATGGAAAGAGACCCAAAGCTAGAAGAGATTGCTCAACTCTACACTTGCACTCATCTGATGTCACAACTCATTGGGAAACAAGGAGTGGTGTCAAGGGTTTCCTAGAAAAGTTCTTGTTTAAGAAAGCCCAAAACTATTGGAACTCTTTGGATCTGCAAGATTTTGAGGAAATTGTGGCCCTCCTCATCTATGGGACGGTTTTGTTTCCAAATTCTGACCAACTCATAGACGTGAATGCCGTCAAAATCTTAATATCACAACCTGGTGCCTACTTTTCTAGGAGACATCCTACACTCTTTTCACACTCGCACAATAAGGAAAAAAGGTGTTCTTATGTGTTGTACTCCTTTTTTGGCAATATGTTTTATTTCGCATCTTCCTCAATCTGTATTGAAGAATGAGCAAGGTTCAAGGTGGTCACAAAGGTTGATGACGCTCAAACATTCAGACATTCATTGGTATTTCCGATATATAGAGAATGTTACTATTGTCGACCGTTGTGGAGAATTTCCTAATGTCCCTTTACTTGGCATTAGGGGAGGTATCACCTACAACCCCTTCTTAGCCTTAAGACAGTTTGGTTACGCCCGAAGGGATGGCCCGCACAAAATGCTGATTCAAGGTTTGGTATTTGACTACGAGAATGACGATCAAGGTCTTCGCTAGAGATTTATCCGAGCTTGGAGGATGTTAAACAAGGTAGATAGCAAGACATTGGGGTACAAGAATTCCATCCCTCTTGAGCCTTACCTCAAATGGGTACGAACTCGTGCTCAAAGTCTGATGATGCCTTATCCTTCCATTATCCCGGTAATCATTGAGCCTGTCATGGAAGGTGGTGTTCCATACACTATCCTACATCCTGACATGCCCACCTCTCTTGAAGACTTACAAAGAGATTAGATACAACTCAAGGGGGAGCGAGATACCTTCAAAGCCCAATTCTACGCAAGCGAGAAGAAGGTTTTGGAACTTACTAAGCAACTTCATGAGGAGCAGACTCTGAATGCCTACATCGCACCAAAGAGGATGCGCGCTACCTTTTTATCTTAGAGTTTTTGTATTTGTTTTTCCTAAAGAGACATTGATGTACTCAAGCTTTAATTTATTAATATAACGTGTGTTTACTTTTTGTCTATAACAAATTTGAATCTTTAAAATCCTTGAAATTATTGCATATGCATTTACCATTCATCATAACATAAGAAGGTTTCTTGCAACAAGTCTCCTCATCTCTCTACTGTTTATTTCAGTAAGATGGATCTCGAGCAAACGGTGAAGGACCTCCAAGCTCAGAATGCACAATTTTAACAATTGTTCTTAACTCTAGCCAAAGGACAAGAAGAGTTGAAGACCTTGCTGGTTGAGGAGAAGAAAAAGAAGACGAAGAAAATAACTAGAGTTCTAAACATGGGAAGAAGATTACAAGGGCATACAAAAGGGCCTTAGACTTTGCAACGACATCCGGTGAGAAAGACAATCAAGATGGGAAAGGCAAAGAAACAATTGTCCAGTCAGAATCAGAAGAGGAAGAGGAAGAAGAAGACTATTCTGAAGAACAATATCCTCCAGTCGACGATAAGTATAAACATCTAGAAGAACGGTTAAGTGTAATGGAAATCCAAAAAGTTCCTGGATTGGACTTTGAGGAGTTGGGCTTAGAGTCGGGGATTGTCATTCCTCCAAAATTCAAAGCACCTGTGTTCGCCAAATATGACGGAGTCTCATGCCCCAAAATGCATCTCCGGTCCTATGTGAGGAAGATCTAGCATCATACCGCTGATAAGGATTTATGGGTACACTTCTTTTAAGACAGTCTATCTGAAACTCAACTTGATTGGTTTTATCAGTTAGAAAGAGCCAATGTTCATAACTGGGAAGATCTTGCTGCAACCTTTTACAAACAATACCAATACAATGCTGATCTTGCACCCACCCATACTCAACTCCAGAGTATGACCATGGTTTCAAGTGAAGGCTTCAAGGACTATGCGCAAAAATGGAGGGACTTGGTCGGAAGAGTTCAACCTCTCCTATCTGAAAGAGAGTTGGTAGACATGTTTTTGGGCACCTTGTCTGGTCCCTTCTTCAATCACTTAATTGGGAGTTCATCGGCATGTTTGACTGAATTGATATTAATCGGAGAAAGGGTAGAAGCCGGGATAAAGAATGGAAAGATTCAAAAAGTTGCATCCTCTGCTGTTGTAAGGAAGCCATTCATCGGAAAGAAAGAAGTGGTTGTTGTATATCCTCGGAGAAATCAAGATAGGGCCAAACACCGTCCAATGGTGGGGGGTGTTATGATTCCAAAACCTGCGCCTGATCAGCAAAGAAACAACCAACCAAGAATGAAAAGACTAGTAAGACAATTCACCTGAATTAATATGACACTATCTCAAGTATTGCCACATTTTTTAAGATCCAACCTAGTGACTTTGAAAGAAGCTCCAAAGAATCCTAACACAACCTCTCCTCACTATCATCCCAATTCCCGCTGTGCATACCATTCTGAGAGTCCCAGCCATGACACTAATAACTGTTGGGCTCTAAAGAACAAAGTACAAGACTTCCTTGAAGCCAAAGAGATTGAATTCGATGCGCCAGAAAAGCCCAATGTCATTTCTGCCCCTATGCCCAAGCACGAACATAATACCAACGCCATTGAAGAGGATATGTTTGTTACTTTAGTTGATGAACTTAAGACCCCACTCTTAACTATCAAAAAGAATTTATTGAATGTTGGTGCTTTCGCAGGCTGTGATGAAAGTTGTCATTTCTGTTTGTCCTCACCAACCAGTTGTCCTTCGTTAAAAGAAGGCGTTCAGTGCCTAATAGATAACAAGGAAATTTTATTCGAGAAGACTTCTATTCCAACTGTTTCTTATAATGATGTTTCCATCGTTACCATTTTCGACAATTCTTCCAGGGTCTCCACCAAAAGACCTGTTAGAATTACATCAGTTCCAAAAGTAGCTCCTTTGATGATTACAATGCTTAGACCAATCTCGTATTCATCAGACAAAACTGTACCATGGAATTATGGAGGGGATGTCTACTACCACGGTATCAAGCAAGATTGGCTAGATGTTGAAGATTCAAGTTATGAGAAGTTTGACTCCAATATCAGTAATATTGCAGGGACTAGCAAGATCACCCGAAGCAGAAGGATATTCTCTCCAGAAATTGCTCCCCCAAAAGCAGTTTTTGGACCCGTAATCATTCCTGTTGTTGTTGCTCCTCCAAAGGATGTTCCCAGTCATACAATCATCTCTACTAATACTCCTGCTGACAAAGCTGTTACAATCCCTGTTATCACTCCTACTGACATTCCTGCTGCCGATTCAACCAAGACTCGAGGTAAAGGTATTCTGATTGAGCCTGTCTGGACAAAGGCACAATCAGTGGCTACCCTTGAGACCTCCCGGAAAGAGATGGAGGAAATTCTAAAAATCATAAAAAGAAGCGACTATAATGTAGTCGAGCAACTGGGGCAAACTCCATCTAAAATTTCCATGTTGGCTTTATTACTATGTTCTGAGGCACATGCAAAGGCTTTGGTAAAATTCTTGAAAACTGCCCATGTACCCCAAGAAACATCTGCCAATCAGTTCCAAGACTGCGTAGCCAGCTTGACTGCAGATAATGGTTTAGGTTTTTCAGATGCTGATTTAACGCCAAGAGGGAGGAAGCATAATGAGGCATTGCATATCTCAGTGGAATGCAGAGGCACAACCTTGGCTCATGTTTTGGTCGACACCGGTTCGTATCTAAATGTATTGCCTAAAAAGGATCTTGATAGGCTTGACTGTGAGGGATTGACATTGAAACCAAACAACATAGTAGTGAGGGCCTTTGACGGCTCAAAAAGAATGGTGCATGGGGAAGTGGATATCCCCATAAAGGTTGGAACCCAAACATTTGATTCAACTTTTTATGTAATGACTATTTGCCCTTCATATTCCTGCTTGCTAGGCTGACCGTGGATCCACAATGCTGGCGTTGTTACCTCTATGATGCACCAAATGCTAAAATATCCAATTCAAGGGAAGATCATCACCGTTCATGGAGAAGAAGAGTATATGATCAGCCATCTCAATTCCTTCAGATATGTGGAATTAGATGGTGAATTTATTGAAACTCCATTCCAAAATTTTGAAGAAGTCCCGCAAGATGTTGCAGTGACCAAGGATGTGTCTCAAGTTCCCAAGATCACAAGTCCTTCACTCGGGATGTCATCTTTGAAGGATGCCAAGGCAGTGATAGAAAAAGTTGGGTGCACTATTTGGGGTCAACTCCCAGATATCCCATACAAATCTGATAAGTTTGGTCTGGGTTTCACTTCATATACCCAGAAGGTTGTATGCCGCACTCGTGCTGGAGGACCACCCTTGAAGATCAGTAACTACCAAGTCAGCACTGTGGAGGATGATGAAGACAACTACAACCTAGAGGATTGTATTTTCCCAACTGTCAGTGGAGGGCTCAGCAACTGGGAGAATAGAGATTTTGTCCTGATCACTTTTATCCCATAATAATTTGTCTTTACATTTTGTTGGATATGTAATATTAAAACAATTCAGACTCTTAAAATCTTGTGTCTTACCCGAGCCACAATGGTCCATTTGTAAGGGTTATTATCTCATTTTCATATGACATCAATGAATCATGGATGTTTTTGCATACAAACTTTGTGCTCATTTTTTTTATTTTTTTATTTTTACATTTATTTCAAAGATAATTATACTCTTACACACACTCACACTCACAATGCAGGTCTACATCCATTCGGGATCCCATGGGTAACAGTTCTGCTATAGATTTTTGTGACTCTGAAAATCTAATCTACCAAGCCAAAGACGAAGGTGAGAAAGATTGTGAAGTACCAGGGGAACTTACCAGATTACTACAACAAGAAGAGAGAACCATTCAGCCCCACGAGGAACCAGTGGATACAATCAACCTAGGAACAAAAGAAGACAAAAGAGAGGTCAAGATGGGTGCCAATCTGGAACCCAATGTCAAAGAGCGTCTGATTCAGTTGTTGTACAAGTATGTTGAGATCTTTGTCTGGTCGTATGAAGACATGCCAGGACTTAATGCAAATATCGTGGTACATCGTCTACCAACAAAAGAAGATTTTCCACCGGTAAAACAAAAGGTTCGTCGCATGCGACCAGACATGTTAGAGAAGATCAAAGCATAAGTCATGAAGCAATTCAATGTTGGATTCTTGGCTGTCACCTCTTATCCATAATGGGTTGTCAATGTTGTTCCCGTACCCAAAAAATACGGCAAGGTACGAATGTGCGTGGACTACAGAGATTTGAATAGAGCTAGCCCTAAGGATGATTTCCCACTTCCCCACATTGATATTCTAGTTGACAATACAGCACAACACAAAGTGTTTTCTTTCATGGATGATTTCTCAGGCTATAACCAAATCAAAATGGCGTCCGAGGACATGGAGAAGACAACCTTTGTCACCTAGTGGGGCACATTCTGCTACAAGGTTATGCCATTCGGACTGAAGAATGATGGGGCAACCTATCAGCGTGCCATGGTAGCTCTATTTCACGACATGATACATCACGAAATAGAGGTCTATATGGACGACATGATAGCTAGATCTCAAACAGAAGAAGAGCATCTTGATCATTTACAGAAACTCTTTGAGAGACTGAAGAAGTACAAGCTGAGGTTGAACCTAAATAAGTGCACATTTGGGGTGAGGTCTGGTAAGCTCCTAGGCTTTGTCGTCAGCAATAAAGGTATTGGAGTAGATCCCGCCAAGGTGAAAGCGATACAAGAGATGCATGCTCCTCGTACTGAGAAGGAAGTCAGAGGGTTCTTGGGACGTTTAAACTACATTTCTAGATTCATTTCTCACCTAACAGCTACTTGTGAACCAATCTTCAAATTACTGAAGAAAGATTAAGTAGTCAAATGGAATGATGAATGCCAAACTGCTTTCGACAAGATCAAAGAGTATTTGCAAGAGCCTCCTGTTTTGATGCCACCGGTCGAGGGAAGACCATTGATCATGTATCTAACTGTTTTGTAAAATTCAATGGGGTGTGTGTTGGGGCAGCATGACGAGTCTGGCCGAAAAGAGCATGCTATTTATTATCTGAGCAAAAAGTGTACCGACTATGAAACAAGATATTCACTGCTCGAGAAAACTTGTTGCACTCTGGCATAGGCTGCTCGCCGGCTAAGACAGTATATGCTGACCCATACTACCTTGTTGATATCTAAAATGGATCTGATAAAGTACATCTTCGAGAAACCTACCCTCTCTAGGAGAATAGCGAGATGGCAGATGATCCTGACGGAATATGACATACAATATACTACCCAGAAAGCAATAAAGGGCAGTGTACTAGCTGATCACCTTGCTCACCAAGTTGTGGAAGACTACCAGTCCATGAAGTTTGAATTCCCGGATGAAGACATCATGATGGTAAACAACTGTGAAGAATTCAGACCATATGACTGACCTGAACAAGGATCCTGATGGACCTTGGTTTTTGATGGGGCATATAACGCACTCGGTAATGGTATTGGTGCTATAATCATATCTCCTGATGGGTGTCATACTCCATTTACTGCAAGACTCTGCTTCAATTGTACAAACAACATGGCAGAATACGAAGCATGCATCTTTGGTCTCAAAGCTACCATAGATTTGGGGATCAAATCCTTGAATGTATTCGGAGATTCAACTTTGGTCATTAGCCAGATCAAAGGGGAATAGGACACCAAACACCCTAACCTTATCCCTTACAAAGAACATGTTTTGACATTGCTCCCATATTTTGAGAAGATTACCTTCGAGCATTTACCGCGAGAAGAAAATCAGCTAGCAGATGCACTAGCCACAATGTCATCCATGTTTAAACTTAAATGGGATAACGAGGCTCCCCAGATCACCATTGAACGAATGGATGAACAAGCACACTGTCACGAGATTAATACTAAAGAAGTAGTGGACTAGCCTTGGTTTCATGAAGTTAAGAGGTATCTCGAGGTTCAAGAATATCCTGAAGGAACTTCAGTCAATGATAAGAAGTTCTTAAGGATATTCTCTGCTAAATTCTTCCTTAGTAATGGCATTCTTTACAAACGCAACCATGACTCTGTGTTACTTTGGTGCGTAGACAATGTTGAAGCTGAAAGGATCATGGCTGAATTACATGAAGGCACTTTTGGCACCCATTCCAGTGGGCATACGATGGCAAAGAAAATCCTACGGGCAGGCTATTACTGGTCTACCATGGAAGAAGATTGTTATCAACACTCTCGAACTTGCCATAAGTGTCAGATTTATGCTGACAAGGTGCACGTACCTCCGGTTCCTATGAATGTATTGACGGCTCCTTGGCCCTTTGCTATATGGGGGATCAATATGATTGGGGAAATCAAGCCAACAGCCTCCAATGGACACTGCTTCATCTTTGTGGCCATTGACTATTTTACAAAGTGGGTGGAGGCAGATTTTTCGCTTCCGTTACCAAGAATGTTATCGCCCAGTTCATCAAGCAGAATCTCATCTGTCGTTACTGAAACAACGCGGCCAGAACCTGTCGCCTGGATGTTAATGAAACATCAATGAAGTCGCCACCAAACGTCTTTTATCCCGCCGAAAGGGAAAGGTAAACATCGAGAAAACCTGAAAAGGGAGAAATCATGGTCCTTCGACCGAGAGATCGGGTAAGGGATTCTGTTACGCGAGGGGAAGGTGTTAGCACCCCACACGCCCGTAGTACTCTACAGTATCCACTCTTGTTCTCTAATCTAATGGGTGTGGTTAAATCCTATGTCTATGGCTTAAAGCTGAAAAGGGAATGCATGCGAAAGAAAAAGATAACAATGTAGGGAAAATAAAAGTTATGCTCGGTCGGGCCCTACCCCAATGCCTACGTATCCCTTTTAAGGAATCAGAGCAGCCGTAGTTCGGCTTACATATTT
This sequence comes from Vicia faba, assembly GCA_948472305.1. Classification (NCBI taxonomy): domain Eukaryota; kingdom Viridiplantae; phylum Streptophyta; class Magnoliopsida; order Fabales; family Fabaceae; genus Vicia; species Vicia faba. The sequence continues at coordinate 317,244,914 of OX451738.1, read as the reverse complement.
TGGCTGGTTTGTGTTTTTTTAGTTAAGACAACAAAAAACAGTTAAGATGGCAAAATATCAAATAAAACAACAAATAGATGAGATGATAAAACATTGACTAAATAATAACATGGTAACATGTCAAAGATGACGAAACATCAAATAAAAACGGATGACAAAACATCACACCTAACAATAATATTGAGAATCAAAGTAGGATAACAAACATGTGCGATGGCGAAACATCGGCTTCAAACAAATGTGCGATGGCGAAACATCGACTAAAAGATAACAAGATATCATGGAAAAGATAGTAACACATCAATAAAACAGATGACGAAACATCACACCTAACAATGATATTGAGAATCATAGTAGGATAACAAACATGTGCGATGGAGAAACATCAGCTTCAAACAAATGTGCAATGGTGAAATATCGGCTAAAATATAATAAGATATCAGGGCAAAGATGGCAACACATCAATAAAACAGATGACGAAACAACACACCTAACAATGATATTGAGAATCAAAGTAGGATAACAAACATGTGCGATGGCGAAACATCGGCTTCAAACAAATTTGCGATGGCGAAACATCGGCAAACCAGGTTTAAAAACAAAGCCAAGAGGCACACAAACAAATATGATTGGTTTGTATCTTTTACCTTGAATAAGGGTTTGAGTTTATTAGAGGTGTTTTATGATTCTCCAAGAAAATAGTTTTTGTTTTAAGATGCAAAATGCAAAGGAAAAGAAAACAACTAAGGGAGACTATCCTTATCTCTAGCCCTAATGTTATCATACAATGATTGGTCCTAAAGTTGAGGATAAAGGAAAACCCTACCTTAATTAACATGTTAAAGGAAGATTACCAAAAATATCCTATAGGGAACATGCAATGAGAGCGAAGTCGTGATCTCAATTTCTAAATTGAGTGACACATCGATCAAAAATTAAAGAAGAAAAGCAATAAACATCCTATAGGGAACATGCAATGAGAGCGAATTCATGATCCCAATTTCTAAATTGAGTGACTCATCAATCAACAATTAAAGAAGAAAATAAATAAACATCCTATAGGGAACATGCAATGAGAGCGAAGTCGTGATCTCAATTTCTAAATTGAGTGACTCATCGATCAAAAGCAAACACAACACATGTATAAGACAAAAAACCAGAGGGCCTTCTGACATATATCAGCAACGGAGGTCCCATCGTGCAATCAGAGAACTATGCAAAATGAAAATGGGAGAAAGGAGATAGTGCAATACCAAACGGATAAATATCCGTTGCAACTGAGCAAGAATAAAAGAAACCCAGAGAACTTCGAGCAAGCTGGCATCAGTAGACAAATCTAGTCAGGAATTACACCATCAGGGTGTAAGTAATTTACCAGATATGAACAAATCCCAGGGGCAATGTGTAACATTCACAATCAAATGCATATATCCTCAAGGCGAAAAGTGTTCTACTGTCTCCTTCACTCCAAATGCAAACAAATGGTGCTAGATTGATCTACTCCCTTTACTGAAGCTGAATCCACAAGAATTTTGAAGAAAACACCAAGGAATCGAGAGAATCGAATCAAGTTGCAGAAGAAGAGTGTAAATCTCAGATCTGAAATTCTTGCAAATGGCACGTTCTTTTTCTCTCTCCTTGCTTGCTTCTTCTTATATAGAGTTTATAGAAGAGCATAGAAGTGGAAATGTGACCTCAAAGCCGTTGGAGGGCAGGATTGGAAATTTTGGCCAAAAATGAAGTGTGCACAGGATCAGGTGATTTGCTCGTGCATTCTTCAACCTATTATGACTTTTGTGGGCCAAATTACTTCAGAAGATCATGCTTAGAATCTTGGCCCTTAATTCCATATGATCAGAAAGTGTTGGAGTTTTTGCAATTTTGGGCAAGTTTGTGATTTTTCAAATCCAACAAGTACAAAATCAAGTATGACACGAAATGGTGGGTGTGATGGGCCTCAACATGTTGCAAATTGCTCATGGTTTGGATTAGAAACAAAGAGAAAGGCCGAAACTTGAGTTCTCATGAATTGGCCATTTTGCTTATTTGCCAAATTTCAATAAAATGCTTTAAAATTCCAAAGCCCATAACTAGCTTATACTTTTGAATTTTGGCACAAATTAGCATAATTTGGAAAGGTATTGAAAAGATCTACAATCCCTTAGTTTTAAGTTTTTGCAATTGAATCCATTAAGGTCATTAAAATTGAGCTTGAAATTCACTAATTTTGAAAAATGACATATAATTTTGTGACTTCAAAAGACCATAACTCTTGATTCCTTGCCAATTTGGACATGAGACCAAAAGGAGGTGAAATCTCATTCTCTTAGATTTCCAAGCATATTTCATTTGCATTTTCTTGATCAAAGGTGAATAAAATATGAATTTTTGAAATTAAGTCCTTATTTTCCAAAATTAGTAACTTTTAGGGTTTCTTCAAGAACAAGTTTCAACCAAAACTTTAATCTATTTGATCCAATGACCAAAAGGGATTTGAAATATGAAAAGTACATCCTTGAATTGATGGTTGGCCAAAAGTTCATTTGGTCAATCTTGACTTTGACTGATTTTGGCCAAAATGACCATTTTTCCCCTCTGAATCAATTGATCTACTTCCCTTCAAAATTTATTATCAAAACCTCAAACACATGATCTTTCAAACATGTAGAGGCCATGTGCAAAGTTTCACTTCAAAATTCTCAAGAAATCCTGATAAAAACTCAAACCCTAATTTTGGTCAACACCTTAGGAAACTGATGAATCATCTTCAAAACTTTAAATCCTCTGGGCATCATGACCAATTCCTTGTGCAAAGACTTTTTTAAATACAAAAGAGATGTTGTAGCTCCCCAAATCAAGACTTGTACATTGGCCAATAGCCTTGCTCAAACAAAACCCTAATTTGACTGGTGAATCCAAAGAGTGGTTCCCCTTGTAATCAAACACAAACTTCAATCCTATGATGATTCAAAGAGATGGATAAGATATCTTGAGATATGCAATAACTTTTGAACTTGAAAGATTAAGAGGTTTTAGATGATAAGATTCTACTTGAGCAACTTGTCAATGCAATCAACCTTTGAAGTTTGAGGAAAACTTGATAACCAAAGTACTTTGATCCTATCACAATGCATGAATGCAATGCAATATGATGTTCATGATGAAACATAAGCCTAAATTAAGAGGGTAAATTTTGGGGTGCAACAGCTGCCCCTATTCAAATATCTTCAACATGGTAAGTGAGAAAAGTTAGAACTTTCGAGCGTTCAGAGTTGAAGATGCTTGAATACGAAAGAACCCGAAAATTTACACTCTTGAAAAAGAAAGAAATAGAAGAAGAAAACCCTCAAGTCATGCGTCAGAATGAAGCTGTAACGCAGGTTAAAACAGAATGAAGACAAAGAAGAGTAGACGTAACTAGACTTCCGGACAAACGTGCTAGGGAAAAACTGGGCTTCAGCAAAGGTGAGATAAAACTCCAACTACAGAGTAGGCGAAACAAAACTCTGGAAAAGGAAAAGTATGCGGGTGAGGAGGGGAAACTCTGAGCTCGACCCAAAGCAAAATGGCTAGAGTGCGCAATTCTAGGAGCACTTGCTAATCTCAACTAAGATAGACAGTATAAAGGAACTGAAAGAATCTCAGAAATGAGGAACAAAAGCGAGATGAAACTCGACTCAAAAACCAGTTAGACAAAACTAAACTAGATGAGTACCAGGACGAAACTGGGTTTCACGCACGGGTAACGAGGCGAAACTCGACCCAAAGCACAGTGATGAGATTGCATGTTTCTCAAAACACTTGCTGGTCTCAGATTAATGGATAAACAATGACGAAAACTAATAGAGGAATCCAAGGAATAAAAGAGACTGACTTCAAACCAGGGACGCAGTACGGATACTGCACATGGTAAACAAACATCGTCAAAAGGTCCAAGGTATGAAAGAAAAGACGAGACGAAACTCAACTTAATAACTAGTTAGGCGAAACTAAACTAGATGAGTACCGATTCGAAACTGGATTTCATGCACAGGTGACGAGGCGAAACTCGACCCAAAGCGAGGAGATTAGGGCGTACACCTAAAAACCCTGCTGAAAGCGAATATCAGGACGAAACTGGTATGCGAAAGGTGCATCCAATAGACATTGGAATGAACCGGAGAGGGTAGTGAAGACTAAACCCGAGAAGACCGTGCCAGTGCAAAACTGAACTACAGTCAAGAGTAGACACTCAAATAAACAAATGGTTGACGTTAGAAAGATATTGGTATGGGGAGGAAACTGAGATAATAAGGACGAAGACCTCGCCTGGAGATTTGATCCAAAGTATTATCAAATTCACTGAGGACAACATAAACAATAATGGCTTATGTTCCAATGCATATTCAAATTCTTTTTCATATAGCGCAATGCTCCATATAATGGAAATGCTACGCGTTTAGGTAGATGCAATATAATGATGAATGTTTAAAAGTTCCACTGGGGAATGGCTAATTGAGAAGCCAATAACCAAGAAGTCAGAATCTGATATGACTTGCAAAAATAAATTGCAAAATCCAAAGGAGAGGAGAAAATATGTGGATCCACTAGACAGGGAACCTTGAAGAGATGAAGCCTCGTGGAGAATGACAAACGGGCAACCAGTAGAAACGGGCCACAAACACTAAGGGGGGGGGTGCAAAAATAAATTGCAAACTCCTAGGGAAGATCAGATCGACACTGTAGCTTCTGGAGAAGATTAGACATTGAGGGAGAAGATCAGGGTAAGACTGTAATCTCTATAAAAGACAGCGCGCGGCCGTGTTGAAGATGATATCAAGACAACATACTCGACGTGAGGGGTGAAAACCTTTGCTGGGGGAGCAAAACTCTACTGAGGAGATGGAACTTCACCGGGGATACAGAACTCTGCTGAAGATTTTTTTTTGCTGGGGAGAGATTCTTGGAATGCAACCATTGAACGGATCATGCAGATAGTCACACAGTATCGACCTTACTGGGGAATAAGAGAAGATCTTTAACATAAGGATGCCCTGGTCAACAGATCGGCTGGGAAATGAGAGGTCAAAGCGAGGGATCTCTGTTGGCAATTCTGTTGGGGAGTTGAAACTTCTTCAGAATGAGAGTTCCTACTTAAACGACTTCACTGGGGATGTGCGACATATCCAAACTTGAAGTCTTAGAATGAAGCTTTTTGAAAGAAAATTCCCGGGGCAACAAAACTTCGCTACAGAAACGAAACTTCACTGGGGATAGGTAAAGTCCTATTCATACATGGGCTCTGTCTAACAGAAGAAAGCCAAATATTCCCTTCCTGACAATCATTAAGTTCTTTACAGGTGTTCAACGTGTAAACTCTTTTTTTATGTCAAACAAATGTTTTGCATGCAGAAAGATGTTTATTTTGGGAATGATAGACCTGACGCGATGATTATTCAAGCCTTGAAGTTGAAAACCTTAACAAAGTATCGCATCTCCGTTGTGAATGAATCACTGGCTAGAGTGCAAAAATTTCAAAACTTTTCTTCCCCTTCTCTTTTTTTTCAAAAAAAAAAACGAGTCAAGATGCGGGTGATAAGATACCAACATGGATATGCAACATATATTTGGGAGTTTAGGAAACGTTATCTTGTTGCAGTATGCTTTCAAGTTAAATCCTTGTTTCAGTTAGGACTTTTAAAGGTTGTAACGTGGCCTGGTTCGAGGGTTTTTTAGAAAAAGTTTTTCAAGGCTCAAATTATTTGGTGCCCACCCCCTTCGTGATATTCTCCTGTCCTAAGTTCAGTTGACTTATCACAAGCATTCATCTTTCAAAAAGATTTATAATGGTTGAGTGATCACGACAAATTCTCCAACACGACTGTCACTTCACTTTTGCTGTTTTTGTTTTTGATATTATTGTTCCCCTTCTTTTGATGAAAATTTTAGTGGATAATCTTTTTCGGCCTTTTAGGCTCTCTTTTCCCTAACTTTTTCCTGGACAAAATCTTTTCAATCTTGGGAGTCCAGCGGGATGCCCTAACTTTTGCCTAAGCGACTTGTTTTCAAGTTTCGACTTAGCAGGGTTTTTTGTTTCTTTTTTTTTTATTCATACTTTCCACCTCGAACAAGTCAATGTGACTTTAGATCTTTGAACTTTTTCTTTCTTTCTCTCTTTTTTTTTTGAAAAAAAATGCCTCATTCCTTAGTCGGCGAGGGATAGCCATTATTATATAGATTCGATCTCGACTTCAGGACTTTTGTGAGGAAATGAACATCGTGGTTTTGACATTTTTCCTGATCTCATGATGCGAAAGATAAAATGTGGTGATCCTCATATGGGATATTCCTTCTGAAATTTGAATGCTTGGGCAAATCAACTGAACATCTACCCTTCCCCTGGTTAAAAAACAAGGTTTCCTTTCTTTTTTAAAAAGAAACTCCTACTTCGAAGGCTCAGAGGGGTTAACGAGGGTCTAACTCCCTTATATCTCAGGTGTTTGGGGATTGAAACAATGCCTGTACATCATCAACGGGGTTCTACTCAAAATCATACCACCACAGTCATCGTTTTTAGCTAAACTCCTTCCTCCAAACTTTTGGCTAAGCAAAAGAATTGGTACAGTTAGCATCAGAATGCCCGAAAAATCAATTAAAGAGTGATACCGGATGGATTAAGTAAAATAAAACAAAAAATTTTAAGGCAAAAATATTCAACGCATCAAAACTGACATTCGGCTATAAACAAAATCCTATATGCAGAGAATGTTAAAATAATCAATCAAGATAACACATGAAAGCGCGGCAAAGAAACGTAATAAGAGCCATTATGGGGAAGAAGTATCTCCAACTAGGTTCGTCGATCTCGCCGACCTGCCGTAAACTTGACATTACCTTGACCCACGACCTTTACCAACAACATGGAGTTGTGAAACAAAATGGCAAGGCATCTGCCAGTAAAGTGAATGAGAATCCTATCAATCGGAGAACCAAACATGCCCCTTGCACAGTAGTAGTTGTGTTTGTTATCCGTATTTCAAGCGATCAACCAACCATGACTTAGATTACCATTTCCGTGTAAGGTCCACGAAGTTTATATGCACATGCTTATCAAAATATTGGACGTTTTTGCAAACAAAATAGTAAAAAGGGAGAAAAGAAACGTATACGTATACTTGAAAGAAGATATTCTATTGATTTTGAGAAATCAGCCAGTGAAAAAGGCATTTACATTTGGAAGCAAGTAATTACAAAATCAAAGCAAACAAGTGACAACAAATGGCAATGTGAGTGTGAATATCCATCAAGTCCCGACTCTGCTAAGACTCTTATGACCCTTATACTGCCTATTTTCAGATAGATCAATCTTAGATTGGCTTCAAGCTTATGCCAGGTGACAGAACGAAGGAAAGAAACAAAAGATCTCATGCTGAGCGTAGTAATTTGCTTTAAGTCCCTAACTTTTTCCCGAATCGCCCTTTCGGGTTTTCGATTCACCAGGACACCATCTTTTTGCCTAAACCGCCCTTTCGAGTTTTCAGTTTAGCGGGTTTTTATTATTTTTTATGCAAAGTATTTTTTAAGTACGTCAGCATTCACAGGGAGAGGGAAGTACTCTCCATCCATAGTCGTGAGCATCATCGCTCCTCCAGAGAAAACTTTTCTGACCACGAAAGGACCTTCATAAGTCGGGACCCACTTGCCCCTGGGATCTCCCTGGGGGAGAATTATCCTTTTGAGCACAAGGTCACCTGGCTTGTAACACTGGGGCCGTACCCTCTTATCAAAAGATTTCCTCATCCTTTGCTGATATACCTGACCATGACATAAAGCCGTCAACCTCTTCTCATCAATAAGTTCCAACTGATCCAGCCGATTCTGTACCCATTCACTTTCTTCTAGCTCAATATCTCTCATGATCCTAAGAGAAGGAATCTCGACTTCTACTGGCAATACTGCTTCCATGCTGTAAACCAATGAAAATGGGGTTGCCCCATTAGAAGTACGCACAGTGGTGCGATAACCATGCAAAGCAAAAGGCAGCATCTCATGCCAATCTTTATAGGTTACCACCATCTTTTGCACGATTTTCTTGATATTTTTATTGGCTGCTTCGATAGCACCGTTCATCTTTGGTCTATACGGGGAAGAGTTATGATGCTTGATTTTGAAGGACTCACAAAGCTCCTTCATCATCTTGTTGTTCAGATTAGACCCATTATCGGTAATGATCTTTTCAGGCACTCTGTAGCGACAAATAATATTGTGCTTAATGAACCGAGTTACCACCTGCTTGGTGACATTGGCATAGGATGCAACTTCGACCCATTTTATAAAATAATCGATGGCAACCAGAATGAAACGGTGCCCGTTGGACGTAGTCGGTTCAATTTTGTCAATCATATCAATTCCCCACATCGCAAACAGCCAAGGGGAAGTCAAGACATTCAAAGGTACTGGCGGTACATGCACCTTGTCAGCATAGACTTGACATTTGTGGCAAACCCGTGCATGATTGTAACAGTCAGTCTCCATGGTGGGCCAATAATAACCTGCTCGCAAGATCTTTTTAGCCATGGTATACCCATTAGAATGGGTCCCGAAATCACCTTTATGTACCTTCTCAATGATTATAGCTGCTTCTTTCTTGTCAACACATCTGAGCAGTAAACCGTCATGATGCCTTCTATACAACACACCACCACTGAGAAAGAACTTGGCTGAAAATCTTCTTAAGAACTTCTTATCTGTAACGGATGCCCCCTCATGGTACTCTTGTGTTTCTAGATATCGCTTAACGTCATAAAACCAAGGGTTACCATCTGGTTCCAAACTGGCCTCAAAACAGAAAGCTGGCTCACTCAAACTTCTGATAGTAATGGAAGGTGCCTCATTAGCCCATTTAACCTTGAACATGGAGGACAAAGTCGCCAGTGCATCAGCTAGATTGTTTTCTTCTCTGGGAATATGCTCAAACGTGATCTCTTTTAAGTACGGAATCAGCTTCATAACATGCTCACAATACGGGGTTAGGTTCTGATGGCGAGTCTACCAATCTCCATTAATCTGGCTGATAACAAGATTGGAATCTCCGTAGACTTTCAAAAATTTAATGCGCAGGTCGATCGCTGCTTCAATGCCATAAATGCAAGCCTCATACTCGGCCATGTTGTTAGTGCAATCGAAACAAATACGACCCGTGAAAGGAATGTGGTATCCCTCAGGGGAAGTTATAATAGCTCCGACACTGTTGCCCATGGCATTGGAGGCACCATCAAAAACAAACGTCCAATGTGATCCCAGCTCGGGTCCTTCGTCTGGGTCTGGTATGTTACAATCCCGAATATACACAATTTCCTCATCTGGAAAATCAAACTTCATCGGTTCATAATTGTTCATGGGTTGATGAGCAAGATGGTCGGCCAATACACTACCCTTAATTGCTTTTTGAGTAGTGTATTGGATATCATATTCGGTGAGTATCATCTGCCAACGGGCTACCCTTCCTGTAAGAGCTGGCTTCTCAAAAATGTACTTGATTGGGTCCATTTTGGATATCAAGTAGGTGGTGTGAGTTAACATGTACTGCCTCAAACCTTTGGCAGCCCAGGCAAGCGCACAACAAGTCTTTTCCAGCAATGAGTACCTCGACTCGCATTCTGTAAACTTCGTACTCAAGTAGTAAATAGCCTGCTCTTTCTTCCCCGTCTCGTTGTGCTGACCGAGGACACAACCCATTGAGCTCTCCAACACAGTTAGATACATAATTAGTGGCCTTCCTTCCACTGGTGGCATGAGTACTGGAGGTTCCTGCAAATATTCTTTTATTTTGTCGAAGGCCTTCTGACAATCCGCATTCCATTTCACTGTCTGACTTTTCTTTAACAATTTGAACATAGGTTCACAGGTGGCTGTGATATGAGAAATAAATCTAGAAATGTAGTTTAACCTTCCCAAGAAACCACGTACTTCCTTCTCTGTCTTTGGCTCAGGCATTTCATGTATCGCTTTTACTTTGGCCGGGTCCACCTCGATACCTTTTTCACTTACAATAAAACCCAATAGCTTTCTGGATCTCACCTCGAAGGTGCACTTATTCGGGTTCAGCCTTAGCAAGAATTGCCTCAGCCTCTCGAATAATTTTTCCAAATGAACAAGATGTTCCTCTTACGTGTCAGACTTAGCAATCATATCATCCACATATACCTCAATCTCCTTGTGAATCAAATCATGAAAGAGACTGACCATGGCGTGCTGATATGTTGCCCCGACATTTCTAAAACCAAACATCATCACTTTATAACAGAAAGTTCCCCAAAGTGTGATGAATGTTGTCTTCTCCATATCCTCTGGGGCCATCTTAATTTAGTTGTAACCCGAAAAACCATCCATGAACGAAAATACTTCGGAATGAGCAGTATTATCGACCAACACATCAATATGCGGAAGAGGGAAGTCGTCTTTAGGGCTGGCCCTGTTCTAATCCCTATAATCCACACACATTCTGACCTTACCATCCTTCTTGGGCACAGGCACAATATTTGCAATCCATGGCGAATAATTGACGACCTTCAGGAAATTTGCGTCCAATTGCTTCTGGACCTCCTTCTTGATCTTCTTGGACATCTCAGGATGAGTTCTTCGGAGCTTTTGCTTGATAGGGGAACAACCTTCTTTGAGCGGTAGTCGATGCACCACTATGTCCGTATCCAACCCAAGCATATCCTCATAAGACCAAGCAAAGATATCAGAATACTCACGGAGTAGCTCAATCAATCTGACCTTTATACTTTCTTCGAGATCGGCCCCTATCTTGACTTCTCTTCTTACCTCTTCTGTGCCAATATTCACTGTTGTACCCCAAAATTTGCCCTCGCATTTTTTCCCCAAGAAATCACAACTTCAGGCTTTTCCTGATTTTTCAGATTGGCTCAAGAATCGGTCAAACAGACTTTTCTCGTCAGTCAGACAAAATTAGGGTTTTCATTAATTTTCATGGCTCTGGAACAATTCAAGCAGTTTGTTTAGGGTTTGGTTGATTTTGACTCAACTTTGATCAGGCGAACGTTTCTTTGACATTTGGCCAGGAATTAGGGTTTTTTATGCGCGGTTCCTCAGAAAGGTTTAACTCTACAGTGTTTTTCAAGATATGCTGAGATGTGGATTGAAACATTTGGATTGAGTTTGCATTATGTGATAAAATCAGTAAAAGGAAAAGACATTTGGGCATGTGTGATTTGACAGTGCATTGCTTTGATTATTCAAGATACCACAATGTTTATTTAATTATTTATTTATTCTAAGTTGAGATAATTGGAATTTATTTCCATTTATTATAATTTAAGAATTATAAATAATAAAATAAATATTTGAAAAGAAGAAAAGGAATTAACTGATAAAAGATTGGATTTTATTCATCTTTAATTATTCGTTACAATTGTTATTCGAGTACCGTATTTATTTACAAAGTATTCTAATGATGATTACAATAATTAAATTTAAATAAAACTATCCTAAGAAAATTCCTAAGTCTTCATCTTCCGTCCATTGCTCCAGTGCTCCATGGAATTTTATGTGCAAAACAAAGAACAAAAGAAAAGTCAATTGCAGATAAAATAAATAGAGACAGACAATTAAAAAAGGTCATCATTAAAAGCAAATGGCCAGGATCAGTTAGCCCTCTCTGCAAATCACGGGATTTCTCCCGGTTCACAAAGAAGGGTGAAAATGTTTGCAAGTCAAAAAATGAATGCACAAAGTCAAAGATTGCACATTTCAAAATTGTCAAAACTGCATAATTTCCAAAAGTCTCAAACAGCATGAGCAAGTACAAAATCCAAACTGAACCATAAAATTCCAATGTCAAACTAAACAAAAAGCTGTCCAAAAGGGATATGGCAAGATATCAAACAAGTACACAAGGCCATCAATGCTGTCAAGAAGCAGAAAGTATGGAAAAGAAGACATAAAGTGCAGAGGAAACATGTATTGCAAGCAAACAAATTTCAGCTTCATCATTTCCCTAGGCCATTGCTTTTTCAGAATTTAAAGTACAAACATAAACATATAATATGCTTAAAAACTGTATTGGAGAGAGAGAGAAGAGAGAAAAGTGGTTAGGCTTACAGGTTTGGCTTTAGGCAAGAAAAGATAAAAAAGGAATCTGTCAATAAAACAGTAAGGAGAGAAGCAGAAGAGAGGAAGAAAAGAGAACTGAAAAAGATATAAAACACAACAACACTCAACCTGCACCAGGGGTAAAGCCTAAGCCATATCCAAACAAAAAACCAAAAAGCTTCAAGCCAGAAAAGCTAAAACCTGTGTCAAGTTTAAAACAAAACAATGCAAACTGGTTCAAACCTCCAGCAAAAGCCATTAACCTGCAACATCAAGCCTAACCAGTAAACCTGTCAAAAGGCCAAAGCTAACAACCTTGAATCAAAGCCATTAACCTGCAACATCAAGCCTAACCAGTCAACCTGTCAAAAGGCCAAAGCTAACAACCTTGAATCAAAGCCATTAACCTGCAACATCAAGCCTAACCAGTAAACCTGTCAAAAGGCCAAAGCTAACAACCTTGAATCAAAGCCATTAACCTGCAACATCAAGCCTAACCAGTAAACCTGTCAAAAGGCCAAAGCTAACAACCTTGAACCAAAGCTTGAACCAAAAACCAGTTCACAGAAAAACACTAAGAAGCCATTAACCAACCAAAGCAAAAATAACCAAATATTCGAACCAACAGGCCCCCCTCAGAACAGCGTTCATCATAGAGGGCAGGAAACTCAAAGCCAAACATATCCACCAACACAAGGCAAACGCACTCAAGGAAATACAGGGTAAGACTACGAGCCCTCAGAGTTTCCTCATCATCGGGCTATCATACAGGTACAAGGCGACATAAGCATACATAAGCAGAAACGAAGAGAAGAAGAGCTGAAGCATACTCAAGAAACATACAGAGCAAAGCGTCCCAAAGGCCCTCAGAACATTGTCATCACGGGGCATACAGAAAAAGCATCAAGACAAGCAAGAAGAAGAAGTGAAATCAAAGAGGTTTTCAGTTCAAGTGTCGTCATCAAACCTAAGGGACAAAGTACAAAATACCAGGGTTCCAAGTTCATCAAGCATCGTCAAACCCTCGTCGTCAAAACCGTCTTAGGGGCCTCCGACCCTTCCTCCTCCATCTCCGACCAAGGTATATCTCCTTTCCTTTTCATACGCCTCGAATAAGCGAGCAAATACCACCATAGAAAGTCAGTACATGAAAGTAACAAAGCAGAAATTTGAAACCCAAATGCGATAGAAACAGAATCACTACCTTTTAACGGTTGTCTGGACGCTCCATGGAGGGAAGAGGAAAGGGTGATAGCGCATGACAACCAAGCACAGGGAGACGTTCCGTGGCCATGGCGAGAAAGACGAAGTGAAACGAAGAACGGCGCCGCTTCTGTGTACATCAAGCCCTAAGCTTTTTCCCCAATTGAAAACAAAATCAATGAACCCTAAAAACCCTTGTCACAAAACCTGGGCCTTGCCCCACAAATCAGCCTAAGCCCAATCACGAATGCACCCCCCATTTTCTCCTTCTGATTGTTTAAGCCTGGGCCTGCCTCCCCTCTTACACCTTTGGGCCCATCCCATTCTTTTTTAACAAAAAAAAACTATTGATCTTTAAATTAATTTTACATTAATTTTTGCTTTGTTAAATAAATACACTAATATATTTTACATTAATTAACCATACTTTTTATAACTTACTTAATACTAATTTTATTTTATTTTTACACTAACAATACCTTTTTATGTATATATCATAATTAAATTTCATATAGAAACTAATAAAAATAATATTTTTCTTTACAATTAAACTTACACTTTCTTTAAATTTTTATACATGGAATATTAATTTTTCTTAGGATAATACTTTTCTTTTGTTTCTAAAGAATACTTTCTTTGTACATAATTAATATTTTTATCTTAACACCATAAAGAATAGAATTTAAAAACATTTTTCTTTCTTTTAAAATACCCTTTTTTGTACATACTTAACCAAAATACAAAACAATCAAATACACTTAATCTTCACATTAAAATTCACATTTTCTTAACTTGTAAATGATTCTCATATACGTACACGTACACCTACACAATACACTTTACATTTGACAATATACATTTGCTATTCTTATACTTTACATTACATTGTTTACATTTGATCGCGATTCAATTTGGTTGTAAATTATTGGACACTACATTCCTAAAGTCTCATCCCCATTTGTGAATTTGTACCCCCACTCCCGGATACTATTTGTAATAGCGTAGACTTTAAATTCTTGCAATTTACCGCTTTCAAATTATACCATGGTTAGACCTAGGGTTTGTATGTACATAAAATCAAACGCTAGATAACCTAATACAAGACAAATACATGAAATCAATACACGATCACACTTGCACCCCCTAGGGTAATCCCACATGTTGCCTTCCAAAATGGGCCATGCTTGCACGTCGAGTTTCTTTGGCAAAACAAATTCAAATGATCATAAGTCCCTCGATGACGCTTTCGAAAGTTGCCTAAAACGGAATGATCATAGTCCCTTCAAGCAAATTGCCAAAGACACTTGGCACCATTGCATTCATGGTCCATACGATGACCCGCGCCCGTCCCGTTGAACATCCTAAACGCAAGATTGTCCACCGAATTCAATGGTGGAACAAAATTGTTAAAAAAGGGTTGAAAACATAGAGAAAACCTTTGAGTACAATAGGGGTAGACAAAGCTCTTAGTTACTTGAGATCAACTTGCAAAAACACTTGCCTCCTTGTCAAAAACCACACTTCACAAACACTTTCAAAACAAACTTCCAAAAACATTTTGAAACATCTTTTCGAAAAGATACACACCATTGCATATACTCAAACACGAGTCATTGTAATGGTTGCCGAAACAAAGGCATCTCTTCAAAAACATTTTCAAAACACACACACACACCACAATTTCAAAGCAATCGAAAATCAAGGCAAGTGATCTAAAAAACCAAGTAACTAAGAGCCCATGGATAACCATGGATGAAAAGGGTGCTAATACCTTCCCTTTTCATAATCTACCCCCCGAACCCACGAAATATCTCAAAAGGTTTTTGCTGTGCTTTTTAACCTTTCCTTTAGGATAAAATAAAAAGTCGGTGGCGACTCTTGCTCAACCGAACAAGTGCGAATACAAACGCAAACCTCAAGTCAGTTCTCCCACCGTATCACCAGAACTGGCGACTCTGCTGGGGATAAACTTAAAAGTGGGGTTACCTTAGGGTTTAGATCACCTTTACATTCTTGCTTTGTTTGCCTTGATTGATTTATCTTTTGGGTCCTTGTTTGGGTTTGTTGTAAATCCTACACCTGGATTTGGGGCACCTTTTTAGGTAAATAGCAAAAAACTGCGAGGGAACTGTGCGGGGTATATCGACATGGTTGAAGCAGTAAGCTATGTTAGTGTGACATATTTGTGAGTACCGGTAACCCTTGAGTTCAATCAAGGAGAGTACGGGGCCGCTGAGTGATGTCGTGAAGCACTAACGAACTCTTAGAACCTTAATTGACCATCTTAGCCTTTTTAGGAGTAGTGAGATGACCGACTTTGGTGCAGTCCGAAGTTGGTAGATACTCGATACTACACTCATTTGAGGGTTGTTTTCTTGGAATATTTTGGTCGCCAGTTAAGTGGCTAAACCGAAACGATGAACACAGAAAACAATCCAATGATTTTGAGCTCCTTAGAACCGGTTTCTATTTTAGGACAGGATGAGCCAACTAACTTCAAGAGGGTACTTACCTACAACCCCATGCAAGCTTGAACCTAAGGACTTGTTTGCTCTGTGTGAATATGATTACCTGTATATACGATCACTTGTTTTTGCATACATGTACATAACATCATAACATCATACCATAGCATTTTTCACTAACCTTTTCAAGGATCTTGAGGGTCTGTTGATGCAGGGGTACATTGAACCAGACGTCTACCAAGGGGCAAGAGGTTTCTCCTCTAACCAATGCCAATCAAAGATCAAGTGCAACAACTTGAATCAGTGGCTATGACCCACTCGACATGGTGAGCTTGATTCTCGTGGAAAGACATCCACCAGTGCATAGTTCTCCAATCAAAGATCAGGTGCAACGACTTGAATCAGTGGCTATGACCCACTTGACATGGTGAGCTTGATTCTCGTGGGAAGACATCCACCGATACCAAGTTCTCTAATCCAAGAGCAAAGTTCAACCTCTAACATTTTCTTGTGTTTACCCCAAGAGATCCTTGAAAGCATGCATCCACATATCATGCATTGCATCATAACAATTTTTCCTTTTTCAGGTTTCCTTACTCTCATACTGTTTATTTCAGTAAGAGATGGCTCTAGAAAGGTCTGTCAAAGACATCCAAGACCAGACTGCTCAGCTGCAGGAAATGTTCCTGAACTTATCTCTGGGGCAAGAAGAAATGAAAGCTCTCCTCACAAAGGGCTTGGAGAATTCAAACAATACCAGGAGTGATCAGCTTGCGGAGCTGCAGTTTGATATGGAAACATTGAGGACCCAAGTGATGGGACAGTTGGTGGGCCAGATGGCTCTCATCCAAGACTTATCTCAAAGACAAGAGGAACTCAGAGTTCTCGTCCGCCAACTGCTTCAAAACAACCAATTGGGGAAAACCTCTGAGGTTGAAGAGCAAGTCACCGCTCAGCCTCCATCCACTCAAGAAGACAAGGGGAAGGCTCCTTCGCTTGCTTCAGGGTCACAAGCCCATCAACAACCTCGCCAGCGTCAACGGGGTAATCGGCGTAAGCAAGAAACGTCGGGAAGACAGTTCACGGAGACTGAAATACCATCATTCTTCATAATAAAGTGCCTGTTGGAGGTCAACCTGCTTACTTTAAGGGATCCTCCTTAGAAGCTCAATACCTCCTCTCCTAACTATCGTCCCGACGCATTTTGTGTTTAACACTCCTACAGCCCGGGACACGACACCAACGACTGTTGGGCCTTGAAGAACAAGATTCAAGATCTGATCGACATTGGAGTGTTGGAATTCATGCCAGACGGCGAGATGAAAATCTTCCGTTAAGGGGTTCTCCACCTGAAGTGACGAAGCTCAAACTGAGAGACTTTTGCTTCATTTGAATTTTCAAAGTTGTAATTTTCTTTTGTTATTCAAACAATTAAATGTTGATGTCAAAACTCTGTTTTCATTAATGCATTGCATATGTTTGTCTTGAATTCATCCATTCGTTTCACTACTCTTATGCTTTCTTTATGATATTTAACTCTTGATAAAAAGCTGCAAGCCTTTAGAGGGAGGATGACGAAACAATACCATAATCTCATACAGTATGCTTTTGAACAGACCTTGCTGATGATGTACAGGCATTTCTTTCAAATCCTAAACACTGGAGTTATAAGGAAGATAATCCCTAGTCAACCCCTTCGAGCCAAAGAAGTAGGAGTTTTCTGTTTCTAAACAATTAAAACCTTTGATATAAACCTGGGGCAGGGTAGTATCTCAGTTAATTCAAAAGAAAATGCGCATTGAAGTCGCAAGCTCTCAGTTCGTAACACAACGAACGACGTCAAAGAAAAAGAAAAGCATTCCTTTGGAATCAAAAGACAAGGGTGGTTCCCTATCACATAGGCAGTCAATCTCTCAAAAGAGAAAAGTCCACCAAGCCAAAACCTATAAAGGAGGCTTAAGAAAGCTGGGGCATCCCGCTGAATGTAATCTCGAAAATGGGAACAGTCAGGCAAAAGTTAGGGATAACAAATCAAAATCAAAATAGTGAGGTCATTACAAATCCTCAGCAACATAAAAAAAATGTTGCAAAAGAAAAAGGAGATGATGACTGTCTCCCAAAATTCAACTGGTGAACCATCACCCAAAGGTCGTCCCAAACTCAAAGCAGTGTGCGACGCACAATTAACTGAGCTTAGGGTTGAAGAACATCACGAAGAGCGGGTGGGTATAAATAAACTTTGAGCCTTTATCCCTTGTTTCTTAAACCGTGAGCCAGGCCACGTTACAACCCCTCAAAAGTCCTAATTGAAGCATGGGTTAGTTCGAAAGCATACTGTTACCAAAGGTATCCTGACTCCTGTAAGGCTTTGCTCTAAAATCTTGTGTTGACTTGTCTTATAAAAAGTTTTCTGCTAAAAAACGCATTTTGCAAAACTTCGAGACAAACATAAACTTTGCATTGATTGAATATCACTGTTCACATTTGGCTTTTGTTTGACAGCGAAGAAATTCATACAGCGAATGTTCGGAGAAACGAAAACTCTCTCAGTGAGTTAAAATCACTTTAAAAGGATGACACTTCCAACGACAAATCTCCTATCAACAAGGGGCATGACATAGCACCATCCAGTTAACCTGGGGCAGCCTAGTCAAGGTTTCAACAGATCTTTCAAAGTTCAGTTAACCTGGGGCAGCCTGGTCAAGATTTCAAGAAATCTCTCAATCCGCAGAGTAGTCTGATTCAAGACTCCTTCATCATCACTTGGGGCCTTCGAATGTCAAAAGTGTTCAATCATTCCTTCACCACCTGCTGGAAATTACAACCGCCAACAGATCAACTATCACAATTCCAGATTCGATTCCTGTATCCAGCCAGGGCATGTCTGCATAAGGAGTTTAGAGATTCGATACCTGTATCCAACCAGGGCATGTCTGCATAAGGAGTTTAGAGATTCGATACCTGTATCCAGCCAGGGCACGTCTGTAAGCAACCTTTTGAAGTTCCAGATTCAACACCTGTAACAAGCCAGGAAAATATCTGTGGATGATTGATTGTGGATTAATACCTGTAACAAGCCAGGAAATCATCTACATGAAGAGATTGAAGATCAACACCTGTAACAAGCCAGGGAACCATCTTTCTTTCTCAGGTCAGAGATCAACACCTGTAACAAGCCAGGACAATATCTCCTTGACCAACCTTTCTTAAGTTCCAAATCAACACCTGTAACAAGCCAGGAAAATCTCTGTGAACGACCGATTGTGGATTAACACCTGTAACAAGCCAGGAAATTATCTACGTCACCACTTGGGGCATTCGAATGTCAAAAGTGTTCAACAATTCCTTCATCACCTGTTGGAAGATACGGTCCAGATGTGCTCCAGACACGGTTGCCATTCTGTTACCTTTCTTAAGTTCCAGATCAACACCTGTAACAAGCCAGGAAAATCTCTGTGAACGACCGATTGTGGATTAACACCTGTAACAAGCCAGGAAATTATCTACGTCACCACTTGGGGCATTCGAATGTCAAAAGTGTTCAACAATTCCCTCATCACCTCAGAAGTTTGATATAGTTCAAGATGTGACCTAAGATTTTGCGACATTCTTAACTTATTCCAAACTTCATTCTAAGATATTGTTCCGGATGTGACCCGGAGATGGCGACATTCCGCAACCTAATCAAGATCCAGATATAGTTCAAGATGTGACCCAAGAGATGGCAACATTCAGTAACTTATTCCAGATCGGCACCACTTGGGGCATTCGAATGTCAAAAGTGTTCAACAATTCCTTCATCACCTGTTGGAAGATGCAGTTTTACACGGACTCATCATCAGGAAACCCTACACCGGTTCCTTCTCAAAACCTCAGATGCAGTTTTACACGGACTCATCATCAGGAAACCCTACGCCAGTTCCTTCTCACAATCAAAAGATTCATGCCTTCCCCCAACAATAGTCAGGTTCCTCCTATCCCCAACGGAGTTCATCAAATTCCCCAACATAACATATCAGTGGAATCCCCAGTGAAGTTCTCATCAAACCCCAACGGAGTCATCTTCTCCTACCGGTGTATTCTTGCAACCATCATCCCTAGCGGAAACGAAGAACTTTACTCTTCAACATCAGCCCAGGATTTAATTCCCCGGCCGGTCGTCAAGGATTTATTTTCCTAGACGAAAATACATTCATAGACATTTCACATTTCATACATCCTGCTTACATACATGATAAAGTGCATACAACACTATCTCATTTTGAGCATCATGACATCACGCATTTCATACATCATGACATTGCATACAACTGATGTTTTGCCTCTTCAGGAAAAGGTCAATCCCAAAGATGATTACTATCAACTATCGCAATTCCAGATTCGATTCCTGTATCCAACCAGGGCATATCTGTTGACGACTAATTCCAAATTCGATTCCTGTATCCAGCCAGGCCACATCTGAAGAGTTTGAAGATTCGATTCCTGTATCCAGCCAGGGCATATCTGTTGACGACTAATTCCAGATTCGATTCCTGTATCCAGCCAGGGCACATCTGAAGACAACAATTCCAGATTCGATACCTGTACCCAACCAGGGCACATCTGTGAGCAACCAACTGTAGATTCGACACCTGTATCCAGCCAGGGCATATCTGCACGAAGAGTCTGAAGATCAACGCCTGTAACAAGCCAGGAAACATCTTCCTTTCTCAAAGTACGCAAGTTCTCGCTAAAGAATCTCTTATGCGATCGACACACAATTCCAAATGGCATCTATAAGCCCATTCCCGACAAGGTTCTGTCACACTTCCAGATGGCATCTATAAGCCCATCCTCCTACCAGCAGTCACTAGATGGCATCTTTAAGCCCATCACCAAATGGCATCTATAAGCCCATCCTCCTACCAGCAGTCACTAGATGGCATCTTTAAGCCCATCACCAAATGGCATCTATAAGCCCATCCTCCTACCAGCAGTCACTAGATGGCATCTTTAAGCCCATCACCAAATGGCATCTTTAAGCCCATTCCCTCTACCGTCACGTCACCGAGTGCAAATTTTAGGGCACTCTAGTGTCCAATCTTCTTTTACCTTCGAGTCGCGAAAGGCAAACTTTCCAATCTAACTCTTCAGGTCCAAGAAGATTGAACAGGGGCAACTGTTGTACCCCAAAATTTGCCCTCGCATTTTCCCCCAAGAAATCACAACTTCGGGCTTTTCCTGATTTTTCAGATTGGCTCAAGAATCGGTCAAACAGACTTTTCTCGTCAGTCAGACAAAATTAGGGTTTTCATTAATTTTCATGGCTCTGGAACAATTCAAGCAGTTTGTTTAGGGTTTGGTTGATTTTGGCTCAACTTTGATCAGGCGAACGTTTCTTTGACATTTGGCCAGGAATTAGGGTTTTTTATGCGCGGTTCCTCAGAAAGGTTTAACTCTACAGTGTTTTTCAAGATATGCTGAGATGTGGATTGAAACATTTGGATTGAGTTCGCATTATGTGATAAAATCAGTAAAAGGAAAAGACATTTGGGCATGTGTGATTTGACAGTGCATTGCTTTGATTATTCAAGATACCATAATATTTATTTAATTATTTATTTATTCTAAGTTGAGATAATTGGAATTTATTTCCATTTATTATAATTTAAGAATTATAAATAATAAAATAAATATTTGAAAAGAAGAAAAGGAATTAACTGATAAAAGATTGGATTTTATTCATCTTTAATTATTCGTTACAATTGTTATTCGAGTACCGTATTTATTTACAAAGTATTCTAATGATGATTACAATAATTAAATTTAAATAAAACTATCCTAAGAAAATTCCTAAGTCTTCATCTTCCGTCCATTGCTCCAGTGCTCCATGGAATTTTATCTGCAAAACAAAGAACAAAAGAAAAGTCAATTGCAGATAAAATAAATAGAGACAGACAATTAAAAAAGGTCATCATTAAAAGCAAATGGCCAGGATCAGTTAGCCCTCTCTGCAAATCACGGGATTTCTCCCGGTTCACAAAGAAGGGTGAAAATGTTTGCAAGTCAAAAAATGAATGCACAAAGTCAAAGATTGCACATTTCAAAATTGTCAAAACTGCATAATTTCCAAAAGTCTCAAACAGCATGAGCA
Source organism: Vicia faba (assembly GCA_948472305.1). Taxonomy (NCBI): domain Eukaryota; kingdom Viridiplantae; phylum Streptophyta; class Magnoliopsida; order Fabales; family Fabaceae; genus Vicia; species Vicia faba. The sequence continues at coordinate 317,223,017 of OX451738.1, read as the reverse complement.
AGTACAAAATCCAAACTGAACCATAAAATTCCAATGTCAAACTAAACAAAAAGCTGTCCAAAAGGGATATGGCAAGATATCAAACAAGTACACAAGGCCATCAATGCTGTCAAGAAGCAGAAAGTATGGAAAAGAAGACATAAAGTGCAGAGGAAACATGTATTGCAAGCAAACAAATTTCAGCTTCATCATTTCCCTAGGCCATTGCTTTTTCAGAATTTAAAGTACAAACATAAACATATAATATGCTTAAAAACTGAACTGGAGAGAGAGAGAAGAGAGAAAAGTGGTTAGGCTTACAGGTTTGGCTTTAGGAAAGAAAAGATAAAAAAAGGAATCTGTCAATAAAACAGTAAGGAGAGAAGCAGAAGAGAGGAAGAAAAGAGAACTGAAAAAGATATAAAACACAACAACACTCAACCTGCACCAGGGGTAAAGCCTAAGCCATATCCAAACAAAAAACCAAAAAGCTTCAAGCCAGAAAAGCTAAAACCTGTGTCAAGTTTAAAACAAAACAATGCAAACTGGTTCAAACCTCCAGCAAAAGCCATTAACCTGCAACATCAAGCCTAACCAGTAAACCTGTCAAAAGGCCAAAGCTAACAACCTTGAATCAAAGCCATTAACCTGCAACATCAAGCCTAACCAGTAAACCTGTCAAAAGGCCAAAGCTAACAACCTTGGATCAAAGCCATTAACCTGCAACATCAAGCCTAACCAGTAAACCTGTCAAAAGGCCAAAGCTAACAACCTTGAATCAAAGCCATTAACCTGCAACATCAAGCCTAACCAGTAAACCTGTCAAAAGGCCAAAGCTAACAACCTTGAACCAAAGCTTGAACCAAAAACCAGTTCACAGAAAAACACTAAGAAGCCATTAACCAACCAAAGTAAAAATAACCAAATATTCGAACCAACAGGCCCCCCTCAGAACAGCGTTCATCATAGGGGGCAGGCAACTCAAAGCCAAACATATCCACCAACACAAGGCAAACGCACTCAAGGCAATACAGGGTAAGACTACGAGCCCTCAGAGTTTCCTCATCATCGGGCTATCATACAGGTACAAGGCGACATAAGCATACATAAGCATAAACGAAGAGAAGAAGAGCTGAAGCATACTCAAGAAACATACAGAGCAAAGCGTCCCAAAGGCCCTCAGAACATTGTCATCACGGGGCATACAGAAAAAGCATCAAGACAAGCAAGAAGAAGAAGTGAAATCAAAGAGGTTTTCAGTTCAAGTGTCGTCATCAAACCTAAGGGACAAAGTACAAAATACCAGGGTTCCAAGTTCATCAAGAATCGTCAAACCCTCGTCGTCAAAACCGTCTTACGCGCCTCCGACCCTTCCTCCTCCATCTCCGACCAAGGTATATCTCCTTTCCTTTCCATACGCCTCGAATAAGCGAGCAAATACCACCATAGAAAGTCAGTACATGAAAGTAACAAAGCAGAAATTTGAAACCCAAATGCGATAGAAACATAATCACTACCTTTTAACGGTTGTCTGGACGCTCCATGGAGGGAAGAGGAAAGGGTGATAGCGCATGACAACCAAGCACAGGGAGACGTTCAGTGGCCATGGCGAGAAAGACGAAGTGAAACGAAGAACGGCGCTGCTTCTATGTACATCAAGCCCTAAGCTTTTTCCCCAATTGAAAACAAAATCAATGAACCCTAAAAACCCTTGTCACAAAACCTGGGCCTTGCCCCACAAATCAGCCTAAGCCCAATCACGAATGCACCCCCCATTTTCTCCTTCTGATTGTTTAAGCCTGGGCCTGCCTCCCCTCTTACACCTTTGGGCCCATCCCATTCTTTTTTAACAAAAAAAAACTATTAATCTTTAAATTAATTTTACATTAATTTTTGCTTTGTTAAATAAATACACTAATATATTTTACATTAATTAACCATACTTTTTATAACTTACTTAATACTAATTTTATTTTATTTTTACACTAACAATACCTTTTTATGTATATATCATAATTAAATTTCATATAGAAACTAATAAAAATAATATTTTTCTTTACAATTAAACTTACACTTTCTTTAAATTTTTATACATGGAATATTAATTTTTCTTAGGATAATACTTTTCTTTTGTTTCTAAAGAATACTTTCTTTGTACATAATTAATATTTTTATCTTAACACCATAAAGAATAGAATTTAAAAACATTTTTCTTTCTTTTAAAATACCCTTTTTTGTATATACTTAACCAAAATACAAAACAATCAAATACACTTAAACTTCACATTAAAATTCACATTTTCTTAACTTGTAAATGATTCTCATATACGTACACGTACACCTACACAATACACTTTACATTTGACAATATACATTTGCTATTCTTATACTTTACATTACATTGTTTACATTTGATCGCGATTCAATTTGGTTGTAAATTATTGGACACTACATTCCTAAAGTCTCATCCCCATTTGTGAATTTGTACCCCCACTCCCGGATACTATTTGTAATAGCGTAGACTTTAAATTCTTGCAATTTATCGCTTTCAAATTATACCATGGTTAGACCTAGGGTTTGTATGTACATAAAATCAAACGCTAGATAACCTAATACAAGACAAATACATGAAATCAATACACGATCACACTTGCACCCCCTAGGGTAATCCCACATGTTGCCTTCCAAAATGGGCCATGCTTGCACGTCGAGTTTCTTTGGCAAAACAAATTCAAATGATCATAAGTCCCTCGATGACGCTTTCGAAAGTTGCCTAAAACGGAATGATCATAGTCCCTTCAAGCAAATTGCCAAAGACACTTGGCACCATTGCATTCATGGTCCATACGATGACCCGCGCCCGTCCCGTTGAACATCCTAAACGCAAGATTGTCCACCGAATTCAATGGTGGAACAAAATTGTTAAAAAAGGGTTGAAAACATAGAGAAAACCTTTGAGTACAATAGGGGTAGACAAAGCTCTTAGTTACTTGAGATCAACTTGCAAAAACACTTGCCTCCTTTTCAAAAACCACACTTCACAAACACTTTCAAAACAAACTTCCAAAAACATTTTGAAACATCTTTTCGAAAAGATACACACCGTTGTGTATACTCAAACACGAGTAATTGTAATGGTTGCTGAAACAAAGGCATCTCTTCAAAAACATTTTCAAAACACACACACACACACCACAATTTCAAAGCAATCGAAAATCAAGGCAAGTGATCTAAAAAACCAAGTAACTAAGAGCCCATGGATAACCATGGATGAAAAGGGTGCTAATACCTTCCCTTTTCATAATCTACCCCCCGAACCCACGAAATATCTCAAAAGGTTTTTGCTGTGCTTTTTAACCTTTCCTTTAGGATAAAATAAAAAGTCGGTGGCGACTCTTGCTCAACCAAATAAGTGCGAATACAAACGCAAACCTCAAGTCAGTTCTCCCACCGTATCACATTCACCACCTCAATCGAATCCTGATTTGGCTGGATAACCTTCTCCTCTTGTTTTAACAATCTTGCTAATTCCTCAGGAAGATCACAATCCTCATATGCTTCTTCTTCAGCTTGATAAATAGGAGTATCAAAGTCATAATGAGCCATAGCAGAGTCGTTATCAATAAGATCGGTGGTGGAAGTGCATCTGCATGAATGACATTTTGGCGTTCTTTAGTGACAGTGTATGAAAAGAGAAACATTGCCATTTAAATAAAAAAGAAATAAAGCAAGATTTTGAATGCAAAAATGTCCTTTATTTCATGATAAACTTGAAAATAAACATGGTGGCCCTACACAAATGATCCACTACGCCTTGGGTAGAGCATAGGAATTATGATATGATAATAAAAGAAACAAGAAAATTACTCCTCGACGCTTGAAACTTGGATAACATCCACAGAAGTCCAATTGTTGAGTGTCTGGTCTGGACTACTCGGACGAATCCAATCTTCGATATTGTAGCCATCAACCCTATCGTCTCCAACTGCATTGACGTGTCCTTCTTGAGTAGCATAAGGACGGGAAAACTTCACAGGAGTAGACAAACTACATATTTTGAGGGTTGCACTTTGCTGACCTGGGCTAAAACCAAGACCAAATTTATTAAACTTTGGAGTAACGTCCAACACCTGACCCCAACCCTCAGGGTTACCACCTTCCACCACAGCTCCCGCATCATTGAGGGAAGACATAACAATTTCTGGTTTCCTTTTCTGCTCTGGAGAAGGGAGATTGACAGCATGAACTATCTCAAACGCCTGAAACGGAGTCTCATGTATCTCGCCTTCAACTTCAACATAGAGGAATGACGTCAAATGACTCACGATGTACTCTTCCTCGCCATACACAGTTATCACCTTTCCCTCTGCAGGATACTTGAGTTTCTAATGAAGAGTAGAAGTGATTGCTCTTGCTCTATGAATCCACGGCCTCCCCAACAAACAACAATATGCTGGTTGTATATCCATCACAAAAAATGTAGCCGTGAAGGTGCAAGGACCGACCTTGATTGGCAGCTCCACCTCCCCAAACACTGACCTTCGAGACCCATCAAATGCCTTCACCATCAAGTCACTAGGGTGCAACTCCAGTCCAGAATAATCAATCTTCATCAATGTTGATTTGGGTAATACATTTAAAGACGATCTGGTATCTACCAAAACCCGGGATAAAGTAGTGCCCCTGCACTCCATTGAAATATGCAACGCTTTGTTATGGTCTGGTCCCTCCGGAGGAAGATCAAAATCTGTGAAGCCCAAACCATTCCCGACAGATATGTTAGCACAAACATTCTCAAACTGATTGACTGTTATCTCATGTGGCACGAACACATTCTTTAACAACTTCATCAAAGAATTTATGCGAGGTTCTGAATAAATCAACAGAGACAAGATAGACATCTTATAAGGAGTATGGCTCAGATGATCAATTATGCTATAATCACTCTTTCTGATAATTCGCATTAACTCTTCAACCTCATAGTGAACTAAAGAAGCTTATGGTATCGGAATTGATTGAGTCACATTGGCTGGCGTAACCCTGGGATTACCAATCGTTACCTGTTGTTTTCCTTTTTCTCTTACAGAAACGTCTACCGCATCCTGCACATTGGAAGGGCCAAATACTCTCCCGCTTCTAGTCATTCGACTCACACCAGAAAAGTTATGAACTTCCTCTTCATTATCTTCAGCGCGTTCTTCCTCAGACGCACGGGTACTTACCTCCTGCTTCACCCCATGGTAATAAACATCGGCATCGTAATGCCATGGGATGGCCTTCTCACTGGCATACGACATGGGACCAGGTACCATAATCATCAAAGGAGGTGCCCTAGATGGGGCAGGAATGCGCACAGGGGTGTAAGGAATAGATACCACAACAACGTCTTCCTCGGTAACATTGCGGTAGCTCAGTTTTCTATCAAACTGCAGGGAACCCTCCTTTATCAACAATTGGATGCCGGCTTTTAAATCATCACAGCCCTTCGGTTGCTCTCTACACTTGGCACACTTTGACGTACAACCCGGGAAAATAGAATTGTCAAGCAAATACCTCTTAACGTACCACAACGGAGTAGTTACTTGTTCCACATTCATGATTAAATTCAACATTTCACCATTATCGTCAATCATATTGACAACACCCCCTACATGTCTAGGCATTGGGTTCTGAGTAACATTCGGACCAGTCACTGGGGTAAACTCAATTGCCTTAGCATCCAACAAGTCTTGTACTTTGCACTTCAACGCAAAGCAATTGTCAGTAGAATGACCAACTCCGCCTGAATGGAATTCACATCTTGCGTTAGCATCATAGTTAGGAGGAAGTCTTGCGGGGGGTGGTGGCATATTTATCAAACTGATCAACTTCAAATCAAGAAGGTGGTGGAGTGCTTCAGTAAGGGTTACTGGCAAGGGATAAAATTTCCTCGGCTGTCTCTGCTGTTGATTATTGTACTAACGGGGAGCATCTTACTGCCTTTGTTGTTGAGGCACTGTATTCGGTCTCTACTGCGGAGGAGCATTAACAGGAATAAAAACATCATTGATTTTTTGGTGTTGACGATCCTCTCTTCTTCCTCTATGGGTGTAAACCGCGCTTGCGTCGCCTTCCCTTGTCTTAGGGTAAGTGTTGAATGGTTTCTTACTGCCCCCTGATGAGCCACTAGAACCTCCAATCTGAATCTTCCCCAATTTCAAACCTATTTCAATTCTTTCACCAGCCATAACCAAGTCTGCAAATCCTGCCGAAGTACTTCCTATCATGTGTTCATAAAACGGCCCTTGCAGGGTACTCATAAACATATCAATGAGTTCTCTCTCCATGAGTTGAGATTGAACCCTCGCAGCCAACTCACACCCCTTCTGAGCGTATTCCTTGAAAGATTCTTTCGGTCCTTGAGACATATTTTGTAACTGAGTGCGATTAGGCGCCATATCCACATTGTACTGGTAATGTTTGACAAAAGCCCGAGCAAGATCATTCCAGCAACGAATATGAGTTTTCTCCAACTTCATGTACCACTCCAGGGATGCCCCAGATAGGCTATCCTGGAAAAATGAATCAAAAGCCCCTGGTCCTCAGTATGCACTGACATCTTTCGGAAATAAGCAGTGGCATGAGTAATAGGACATGATGTTCCGTTGTACTTTTCAAATGTTGAAGGCTTGAACTTCGGAGGAACTTTCATCCCAGACACTAACCCGAGATCGTTAGCATCCATACCAAGGACTCCTTGCCCTTCCACAACCTTTAGACGCTCTTCCAATAATCGATACTTCATATCCTCAATCTGAACCCCCGGCTCTGAACACCGAACAGAAAACTGATCTTCATCCTGGTCAAAGTCATAATCCTGCTCCTGATAGTTCCTTACACCGCCCAGATTAACTCTTTTGTTCCCCATAAGACGAGGTCTCGGAGACGGAGGAAACTTCCCTACGTTGCGCACAAAAGGGTTTCCCGGCATCCCGTGAAAATTTCCAGCAGGCTGATCTTGCACATCCCCCAATCCTACGAAAATGTCCTGATAGAGCCCTTGATTTCCACCATCCCCTGGATAGCGGCGCTGATTGTTGACAAAGGCAGCTAGTTCCTGCTGCCGGCGATTCACATTGGTGATGACCTCCATGAACTGAGTCATCTGAGTAGTCATCTGGGCCCTTATTTCAGTGAGTTCAGCTTGAACTTGTTCCATCTGTCTTGGCAAATTGTTCCTGGTGGAATACCAATGAGTAGTCATCTTGAATTCTGAGTAAGAAAAGCAGCAGAGTAAGAAAATTGTCTTGAGATAACTTGTAATGTTATGAAATGCATGATGTGCATGATATGTTTGTCATTTCCAGGTATTCAAGAGCCCTTTTATTCATCAGTCACGTTGTGCAACCATACAATCAAAAGAGAAAGGACAATAAGATGAACACTTCAATTATTTACAAACAAAAGAAACGATGTTCGGTTGAATTCAGACAATTAAGAGCATAAATGATAAACAACTAAATACATGTCTTAACAAAAAGCAAAAAAACTGAATAATAACAACAATCAAATGGTCCCTTCCAACAATTCTGGGGGTGACCAAATACACCAAAAGTAAATAACAGAACTAAATCTCCGGAACTAGACATGCTTCAAGATGTTGATAATACTCTTCAAGTTTGGCTTTCTCCTTCAAAAGTTGAGATGCGACTATTGAAGGAAAATTGCGATCAAAACGCAGCGGAATATAAAATTTTCCTTTAGCGATCCTTACGAATGAGCATGGTCAGTGATAGAAATATTTACCTCTTGTGGCGATTCAGACCTTTGATGTTGTGATCACGAGCGTTGATGAAGAACAACGCCTCTACTCAGTCCACACGAACAGATCGCTTCCGGTCACAGTGCTAGCTGATCACGAACGGAAACCTTGAGTGAGAGAGAGAACCAAAAACGAAATTGCATCAAGTAAAATTGCTTCATCACAAGGGATCTATTTATAGATTCACTCGTGTGGGCTACAAGCTAAAAGCCCAATTAAGGCTATAAGCTAAAAGCCCAATTAAGCTTATGGACATCATACCTTATGATGTACCATACATCACTTATCCATGTGGTACCTTACCACTTTCCGTATTACACTTAAGTGTACCGTACCTTACGGTGTTCCTTATTTATTCTATCTCTCATCAACCTGTCCTTATGTGTGTGACCCTGTAAGTTTTCGCGACGTTGGCAATTATATTAAATCACACATTTAATATAATAAACAGTGAGCAGTATCTAGCAACACATCACTGTTACCCAAGTCACGAAAATGTCATGTGATCTGACCAAACCTTTTCCGTGATAATATTTGTGTTGTACAATTACCCTTTTACCCTCATGTCTATATTGAACACAAGGCATACACTGTGTCACCCTTGTCCAGTTCAATATTGGGCCCTTAGACAGTTATATTGTTATGCAGGATGAGCAAATTCCATCTAGGTCACTCATGTCCCTTAGCATGCTTTGTGAAGTACCCATCAACCGTCTTTATAGTCATCCAGTTACGGATGACGTTTGATCAGCAATAAAGTACTTGACTCTACATCTAGGGTCCATAGTGGTTTCAGGTCGAAGGGTGGTATACACCATTATCATCATGAGAATAACTTATGACACTTTGCATAACATTCTATGTAGTATTCTCATAACGGGTAAATCCAGTATAAATATTACTCCTAATATTCATACATATGTCAAGACTTGATAACTCATTATCTATGATCCATGAGATATGATCATCAATCTATCTTCATAATAATCTTAATGCTTTGATGTTATCCCACTTCACATTAAAGCTTGACTACAGATACTTTAAGAATAGTTTCTTATGTTTAATGGGATCTCATGATTAAGTCACACTTAACATTTCATTAAACCAATAAACCATTCTAGGGACTTTATTATTTTGGAAAGCAAACATAATAAAGAAATGCCTTTTATTATTAATAAATAATTCGATACAAGTACCAAAAGTATTGGCCTCTAGGGCTTACACCAACAACTATTTTACTTTCTTGGAACCGATCTTCTGCGACACGCTTCTGGGCTACTTCCTTCTTAAGCTAAGTATCTTTGTCTTTGAGATGTTTCTCCAAGTTCTGAATCTTCTTCCTGTAGCTGTTTTCAGATACTTGAAGCTTCCGACACTCTTGCTGAGTCTTACTCAATTCTTCTTCCATTTCAGCATGAGACCTCTTCCTAAAACTGGTTGCATCAGAGGTTTCCCCTTGAGCTTCTTTGAGTTTGCGAGCTAAGTCGGCCCTTTCTTGATCTGCCCAATAAAGTTTCATCCCCGCCTCACGGTCTTTTGCACGAAGCTGAATGTTCTCAACATGAACCTGGGTGAACATCTCGATAGGCACCGTGTTACTCAGAACAGTAAGAGGTTGCTCACATAGAGGAGCCGACCTTGCAAATGGTAACCGCAAAATCTTAACCCTGGCTCTAATCCAATCCAGGTAAGAAACCCTAGCAATAGGACCCTTCTTGCCCAAAGTAGTTCTATCCTTCTTGTGAATTCCTTTCCAAGCACTTGTCACACTTTTTAACATCACAGGATCACTTCCTCTAGCGAAATACACTGATTCAGACACCTCCTCAACCTTTGGCGGTCCATCCATTGCATATCCTAATTGACGATAAGCAAGCACATGATTATAGTTGATACACCATTTAGTTCCTATGAGGGGAACATTAGGGAAATCTCCGCAGCTAGTGATATACTTCGTACTTCCCCCATGTCATAATTCCACCGGATGTCAAATGAAGTAAGGTTGACAAGCCTTGATGACCATCGGAGAGAATGCCTCGTATCCACGAAAGGGACACTTACTGGTAGATGCAACTTAAGCCATTGATACAACATCGAATGACATAAACTTACATTACCACCTTTTCCATGCCTGAAATAAATGGTATAAAGAGTATCTGCCAAGAGTGTCGGTGCCGGGTTCTTATTTCTAAAAACACAAATAGCCGCCAAATCCACAAAATTTCTCTTGTGAGGGAAGAGGATGATCCCGTATATCATGAGAGAAAACAGAGAGCTGAAGTCATTCCAATTTCCTTTCTTTGCCCACTCTTCAGCTTTCTTCACTAAGAAATCCAAATAAAACCTTGTAGTACCCTCACTTGACTTCCAATTGTCTTTCACCTCTTTCCAACTCAAATGAAGAATTTCAGAAATAACTTCGAACTTCGGCTTTTCCGGCACTTGGACAAAAGGAACCTCATCGGACAACTTGATATTAAGTAGGTACGCGTACTCTTCTAGGGTGGGAACCAGTTGATAATCTTGAAAAGTAAAACACCGTAATTCCTTGTCATAAATCTGGAAGAGAGTGATCAAAGCCATTGGGTCAACTGGAGTGTTGAGGATTACTAACAAATTGCCATAATTTTTGTTGAAATTATTCAGAACATCACCCTTCAGATAAGAACTCAACCTCTTCAATTCGGACACATCAATGGTAGGAATCTGATAAGATAAAGTATGCTTGGTGGGCTCTTTGACACGAACTGAATCAAACTCAACTGACGGGAGGCCAGCCATTTCTGATAGAAAAAAGACTCTTGAATGTCCCTGGAAAATGACATGCGTATGCTAGTTATTTTTTATACATCATTTTTTATAAATAAATATGCTATGATGCAACATGACAGGATCAAAGTTTCACATTGGATCATGGCTGGACCATTACAGATCAGCACCACTCAAGATCAAAAGACAAATCCCGAAGCTTCAAAACTAACATGGGAACCTGAGTCACCTTTGCAACACAAAGTCACCAACAGTACCTGTACCTGTAAGAAAAGTTTTCCCGCCCCTCTCACGGGTGTAGTCTAGGTCAAGGTAAGGTTAAGAGCCAAATCAGAGTACGAGAGCTCGAATGTCGGTATCATCATACGATAACACCTATCTGAACTACCTCTGAAGTCATGGGTCTCATGGTCAGGTCTACAAAGCATCCGCCTCATAGCTTCCATGGCCACTCTATTCCTAGTTCCTATGGAATTCACTCATAGCCTGGGTATGAGGCCTTTTACCTCATGGAACAACCCACCCACCAAGAAAACCAATAATCCAAACAGTCCAGCCAAATCCAGTATGCAGAAAGTAAAGCGCACATAGGATGCAATGCAAACAGATAAATATGCAAAGGGGTAAAATAAACACCCAAAAAGAAAACAAACAAGAGCTAGGATCGACCAGCAAGAGGTCAACCTATCCCCAGTGAAGTCGCCAGCTGAAACAACGTGGCCGGAACCTGTCATCTGGATGTTAATGAAACATCAATGAAGTCGCCACCAAACGTCTTTTATCCCGCCGAAAGGGAAAAGTAAACATCGAGAAAACCTGAAAAGGGAGAAATCACGGTCCTTCGACCGAGAGATCGGGTAAGGGAGTCTATTACGCGAGGGGAAGGTGTTAGCACCCCACACGCCCGTAGTACTCTATGGTATCCACTCTTGTTGTCTAATCTAATGGGTGTGGTCAAATCATATGTCTATGGCTTAAAGCTGAAAAGGGAATGCATGCGAAAGAAAAAGAAAACAATGTAGGGAAAATAAAAAGTTATGCTCGGTCGGGCCCTACCCCAATGCCTACGTATCCCTTTTAAGGAATCAGAGCAACAGTAGTTCGGCTTACATATTTTGGTTGGTTTGTGTTTTTTTAGTTAAGACAACAAAAAAACAGTTAAGATGGCAAAACATCAAATAAAACAAAAAATAGATGAGATGATAAAACATCGACTAAATAATAACATGGTAACATGTCAAAGATGACGAAACATCAAATAAAAATGGATGACAAAACATCACATCTAACAATGATATTTAGAATCAAAGTAGGATAACAAACATGTGCGATGGTGAAACATCGGCTTCAAACAAATGTGCGATGGCGAAACATCGACTAAAAGATAACAAGATATCATGGCAAAAATGGCAACACATCAATAAAACAGATGACGAAACATCACACCTAATAATGATATTGAGAATCAAAGTAGGATAACAAACATGTGCGATGGCGAAACATCGGCTTCAAACAAATGTGCAATGGCGAAACATCGACTAAAAGATAATAACATATCATGGCAAAGATGGCAACACATCAATAAAACAGATGACGAAACAACACACCTAACAATGATATTGAGAATCAAAGTAGGATAACATACATGTGCGATGGCGAAACATCGGCTTCAAACAAATGTGCAATGGCGAAACATCGGCAAACCAGGTTTAAAAACAAAGCCAAGAGGCGCACAAACAAATAGGATTAGTTTGTATCTTTTACCTTGAAGAAGGGTTTCAGTTTATTAGAGGTGTTTTATGATTTGCCAAGAAAACAGTTTTTGTTTTAAGATGCAAAATGCAAAGGAAAAGAAAACAACTAAGGGAGACTATCCTTATCTCTAGCCCTAATGTTATCATATAATGATTGGTCCTAAAGTTGAGGATAAAGGAAAACCCTACCTTAATTAACATGTTAAAGGAAGCTTAACAAAACTATCCTATAGGGAACATGCAATGAGAGCGAAGTCGTGATCTCAATTTCTAAATTTAGTGACTCATCGATAAAAAATTAAAGAAGAAAAGCAATAAACATCCTATAGGGAACATGCAATGAGAGCGAAGTCGTGATCTCAATTTCTAAATTGAGTGACTCATCGATCAATAATTAAAGAAGAAAAGCAATAAACATCCTATAGGGAACATGCAATGAGAGCGAAGTCGTGATCTCAATTTCTAAATTGAGTGACTTATCAATCAAAAGCAAACACAACACATGTATAAGACAAAAAACCAGAGGGCCTCCTGACATATATCAGCAACGGAGGTCCCATCATGCAATCAGAGAACTATGCAAAATGAAAATGGGAGAAAGGAGATAGTGCAATACCAAACGGATAAATATCCGTTGTAACTGAGCAAGAATAAAAGAAACCCAGAGAACTTCGAGCAAGCTGGCATCAGTAGACAAATCAAGTCAGGAATTACACCATAAGGATGTAAGTAATTTACCAGATATGAACAAATCCCAGGGGCAATGTGTAACATTCACAATCAAATGCATATATCCTCAAGGAGAAAAGTGTTCTACTGTCTCCTTCACTCCAGATGTAAACAAATGGTGCTAGCTTGATCTACTCCCTTTACTGAAGCTGAATCCACAAGAATTTTAAAGAAAACACCAAGGAATCGAGAGAATCGAATCAAGTTGCAGAAGAAGAGTGTAAATCTCAGATATGAAATTCTTGCAAATGGCGCATTCTTTTTCTCTCTCCTTGATTTCTTCTTCTTATATAGAGTTTATAGAAGAGCATAGAAGTGGAAATGTGACCTCAAAGTCGTTGGAGGGCATGATTGGAAATTTTGGCCAAAAATGAAGTGTGCACAGGATCAGGTGATTTACTCGTGCATTATTCAACCTCTTATGAGTTTTGTGGGCCAAATTACTTTAGAAGATCATGCTTAGAATCTTGGCCCTTAATTCCATCTGATCAGAAAGTGTTGGAGTTTTTGCAATTTTGGGCAAGTTTGTGATTTTTCAAATCCAACAAGTACAAAATCAAGTATGGCACGAAATGGTGGGTGTGATGGGCCTCAGCATGTTGCAAATTGCTCATGGGATGGATTAGAAACAAAGAGAAAGGCTTAAACTTCAGTTCTCATGAATTGGCCATTTTGCTTATTTGCCAAATTTCAATAAAATGCTTCAAAATTCCAAAGCGCATAACTAGCTCATACTTTTGAATTTTGGCACAAACGAGCACAATTTGGAAAGGTATTGAAAAGATCTGTAATCCCTTAGTTTTAAGTTTTTGGAATTGACTCCATTAAGGTCCTTAAAATTGAGCTTGAAATTCACTAATTTTGAAAAATGACCTATAATTTTGTGACTTCAAAAAACCATAACTCTTGATTCCTTGCCAATTTGGACATGAGACCAAAAGGAGGTGAAAGCTAATTCTCTTAGCTTTCCAAGCATATTTCATTTGCATTTTCTTGATCAAAGGTGAATAAAATATGAATTTTTGAAATTAAGTCCTTATTTTCCAAAATTAGTAACTTTTAGGGTTTCTTCAAGAACAAGTTTCAACCCGAACTTTAATCTATTTGATCTAATGACCAAAAGGGATTTGAAATATGAAAATTACATCCTTGAATTGATGGTTGGCCCAAAGTTAATTTGGTCAATCTTGACTTTGACTGATTTATGCCAAAATGACTGTTGTACCCCAAAATTTACCCTCGCGCTTTTCCATAAGAAATCTCAGCTTCAGACATTTCCTGACTTTTCAAACTGGCTCAAGAATCGGACGAACGGACTTTTCTTGACAGTCAAGCAAAATTAGGGTTTTCACTGATTTTTAGGACTCTGGATTGTTTCACAGTTGGCTTAGGGTTTGGATGATTTTTGGTTCAATTCTGATCAGGCGGGCGTTATTTGGCATTTAATCAGGAATTAAGGTTTCATGGACATATTCTCAGCAAAATTAAAATTCCACAGCACTTTGCAGTTTATTCCGAGATTCGGGTTAAAATTCGTGTTGTTTTGATTTAATCAGTGAAAAAGACAGTGGTTTGAATTCATGTTGTTTTCTTTGAGCCAGTCAAATACAGTATGCAGTATTGGATTCACGGTGTTTATGGCAAATCAATGAAGAAGGAATGCGCTTGATCAGTTTATTGTGGTTGACTGCTGCTTTATTTTGGATATTGGAAGAGACAGGTTTAATTGATCAATATTGTTTTATTTAAGTTATTTATTATTCTAAAATTGAATGATTGAAATTTATTTTTCAATTGTTTTAATTCAAAGAGTTTTAAATAAATAAATAAACAATAAAGAAAATTAGAATTAATTGGATAATTTAGATTTTATTGATATTTGAATTATTTGTACAAATTATTGTTTATAATTTAAATTACAAACAATAATATACATTAATTTAAATATTAAATAAAATAAAAAGCTATCATATTTCTAATATTCTTCACTCCGCTCCGGTGCTCTATTTTTTATCTGCGAAAAGAAGAAGAAAAGTCAGAAAGCAGTTAATTAAAGACAGTTAAAATTTGCTCATCATTAGAGGCCACTGACTGGGATCAGTTGGCCCTCTCTGCAAATCACGGGATTTCTCCCGGTTCACAGAGAGGGAAGATTTTTATTCATAAATGCAAATGTCAAAGGCATAAAATCCAAAGTTCAAACTGCATAGTTCAAATCCAATTCCATATCTATCAAAAGCAAAAGAGCAATTTACTGTCAAAAGCATAAGTCTACTCAAGGCTGCCAATAAGAAGATTTTGGAAAAGATATCAATGCAAAGTCAGCACACAAAGCTGTCAAAAGAAGGATAAAGATGCAGAGAAGTGGTATGCAAGCAACTTGGATCTTAAATCATCATTTCCCATAGGCCCCTTCAGAACAAAGTACAACATAAATCATATAATAATATATTAACTGTACTTTGGAGAGAAAAAAGAGAGATAAAGTAGCAATAGGCAGGTTTGAGGCTTAGACAGTAGGACATAACAAAAAAGATATACAAAGGATAGAGAACACAGTTCAGAAGGGAGATAGAAAAGAGAAAAATATACAAAACTCAGAACCTGCATCATCTTTGAAAGCACACAACCTCAAGCTTCAAACTGATAACCTGCTAGGCCATCAAACAAGTTTCAAAAACTACCCAAAACCTGCTAATGCCTTAACCTGCCTGTCATCAAACTAAAGCAAATCAAACACATCTCAAACTTCATACCAGCACCTACCATAACCTGAAACACCTCAAACCCATCCAAAAACTAGACTAAAACCCAACACAGTTCAGCAGGCAGTTCAGAGAGGAAGAAAAAGATACAAAGCAAGCTTTACCAAAAACCTGTCTACTGATAAAGCACAAGCCTCAACAGAACCCAATCTACCAGCATAACAACCAAATAACCACAAACCTGTCCAGTTCCCACAAAAACCATTCAAGGCCTCATCCTGCAATAAGCCTATCAAACTCAAAAGCATAACAACCTGCCTACTGTCAAGAAAAAGAAACAGAGCTTCAAGCCACAAAACCTCACATAACCTCACAAACCAAAAACCTCATGAACATGCTAAAGCTTCAAACCTGCATCAGTAAGAAACAAAGCTATACAACATAACCTTAAGAGCCTGTCAAGCCTAATTACCATTACCAACTGACAAAACCCAAAGAACAAGGTCCTGAATCAAAACAATATCAACCACCATAAATCTACCTGCAAAATTATCCTAAGCCCTCAGCATGAACATCATTGGGCAATAAATCTCAGAAGGCATCCAGTTCAAGATAAGTTCAGAACAACAATTCAAGGCATCAGGGGCTCAGAGGAAAACAAAAAGTATCAAAGGCAACCTAGGCCCTCAGACCTCTGAGATCATCACTGGGCAACACAAACAAGTAATACAGCGTTCAAGAAGAAGAGAGAAATTTCGTTCAGAAGCAAGCAAGCATTTCAACCAAGCATATCAATCTCAGAGGGCCAGCAACAACGATTCAAAAAAACATACAAATTCCCAAAGGCAACACAGTAGGAAAGAAGAGATAAAGAAGTGAATTGTTTCAAGAGGGTTTTTCAGCACAAATCATCATCAAACCCTAGAAAGTGGCGAAAAGATAAAAGATACCAGGGTCACCAAGAAGCGAAGAATCGCGCAAAACCCCCCTCCGCTCGCTCCGGCCTCCTCAGCGCCTCCACTCTTCTCTCCTCCTCCTCCAAGGTCAGGTAGTGAGCTTTATACCTCTTTTTTTTCTCCTTCACCTCATAATAATGAAAGATCAAATTTAAGAATCAAAACTCAACTTAAAACAAATCTAAAACGCGTATCGTTCACAAAAGAAAAAAGAACATTGAAACAAACCTTGAATCACGAATCCACTGAGCTGGAGGGAAGAAAGGTCTGAGGGTAGCGCTGGTGGCCTCGAAGCGAAGGGAGCACTGATACAGCAAACGAGGAAGACGAAGATGAGCGAATGCACGAACGCGGCGCCGTTCAAACCCTAAGCATGTTCCAAGACTGAACAAACATTCCCTAACCCTAAATTCGTTTCAAGTTTAACATGGGCTTGACCCGTTTCTGCCTTCCTCTAAAGCCCAACAAAAATCATTAACATTTCTTTTACAACAAATACTTGATTTGCACTAATCTTTTTCTTCTTTACTAAACCATACATTTTTCTAACTTAGCATTTTGTCATATATTAAATTGAAAATACTTTCTTTTATTTTGTTTACTCTTTTAAATAAAAATGTATTTTGTGCATACTAAAATAAATATACATTTTTCTTGCATAATTTAAATTTCTTAAAACATTTTGTACATATTATACATTTTTTATCATATGGTTAAAACATCTTTTTTTTAAATATAAATTTGTATATAAAATAATAAAATACCTTTTATCATATAATTAAATTTGAAAACATCTTCTTTTAATTAAAATACATTTTGCAAACTTTTTGTATAATTTGACTTCTTGAAATATTTTTGTATATAACAAAAAAATACACTCTTTTTATACAAAATCCAATTCTTGACATTTACATACTTTTATATATAATGAAAACCTAGAAATAGTTTCTTTTCTTAAAAAACATCAATTTCACAATTCAATTTAATCAAAACTTGAACATACCATTTAAGTTAAAACATTGTTTCTTTTTATACATATTAAAAGCATGCAAATCAAAGATTCATTAAAATACATATCTAGGTCAAATACCTAATACGCTTCAATTTCACATTATCGCGCTTGTAAATAATCACACAATACATATACATCTCACACTTACACATTCACATTTCCCTATACACCTTTTTTATCTTATATTTGTATATTTGATATTTACGTTTGATCGCACATTCGGTTTGGTTGTAACTTATTGAATACTATAAGTCTCATCCCCTCTTGTACATTTATACCCCCACTCCCGGACACTATTTTGTAATAGCGTAGATTTTACATTTCCGCAATTTACAGTTTTCCAATTATACCATGGTTAGACCTAGGGTTTGTATGTACATAAAATCAAACGCTAGATAACCTAATACAAGACAAATACATGTAATCAATACACAATCACACTTGCACCCTCTAGGGTAATCCCACATGTTGCCTTCCAAAATGGGCCATGCTTGCACGTCGAGTATCTTTGGCAAAACAAAATCAAATGATCATAAGTCTCAAAGTGTTGCCTAAACGGAATGATCATAGTCCCTTCAAAGCAAATTGCCAAAGACACTTGGCATCATTGCCTTCATGGTCCATACGATGACCCGCGCCCGTCCCGAATAAACTTCCTAAACGCAAGATTGTCCATCAAATTCAATGATGGAACAAAATTGTTAAAAGGGGTTAAAACATGACAAAAACCTTTGAGTACAATAGGGTAGACAAAACTCTTAGTTACTTGAGATCAAACTTGCAAAAACACTTGCCTTCTTTTCAAAAACCACAATCCACAACACTTTCAAACAAACTCTCAAAAACATTTGAAAACATCTTTTCGAAAAGATCCACACTTTTGTAAAACACTCAATCACGAGTCAAATACATTAGTTGCCTAAGACAAGGCATCTTTTTTCCAAAACATTTTCAAAACCCACACACACACACACACCATTTTTAAAGCAATCGAAAAACAAGGCAAGTGATCTAAAAAACCAAGTAACTAAGAGCCCATG
The DNA here is from genome assembly GCA_948472305.1 of Vicia faba. Classification (NCBI taxonomy): domain Eukaryota; kingdom Viridiplantae; phylum Streptophyta; class Magnoliopsida; order Fabales; family Fabaceae; genus Vicia; species Vicia faba. The sequence continues at coordinate 317,204,272 of OX451738.1, read as the reverse complement.
GATAACCATGGATGAAAAGGGTGCTAATACCTTCCCTTTTCATAATCTACCCCCCGAACCCACGAAATATCTCAAAAGGTTTTTGCTGTGCTTTTTTAACCTTTCCTTTAGGATAAAATAAAAAGTCGGTGGCGACTCTTGCTCAACCGCACAAGTGCGAATGCGAACGCAAAACACTAGTCAGTTCTCCCACCGTATCACAATGACCATTTTTCCCCTCTGAGTCAATTGATCTACTTCCCTTCAAAATTGATGATCAAAACCTCAAACACATGATCTTTCAAACATGTAGAGGACATGTGCAAAGTTTCACTTCAAAATTCTCAAGAAATCCTGATAAAAACTCAAACCCTAATTTTGGTCAACACCTTAGGAAACTGATGAATCATCTTCAAAACTTCAAATCCTCTGGGCATCATCACCAATTCCTTGTGCAAATACTTTTTTTAAATACCAAAGAGATGTTGTAGCTCCCAAAATCAAGACTTGTACATTGGCCAATAGCCTTGCTCAAACAAAACCCTAATTTGACTGGTGAATCCAAAGAGTGGTTCCCCTTGTAATCAAACACAAACTTCAATCCTCTGATGATTCAAAGAGATGGATAAGATATCTTGAAATATGCAATAACTTTTGAACTTGAAAGATTCAGAGGTTTTAGATGATAAGATTCTACTTGAGCAACTTGTCAATGCAATCAACCTTCAAAGTTTGAGGAAAACTTGATAACCAAAGTACTTTGATCCTATCACAATGTATGAATGCAATGTAATATGATGTTCATGATGAAACATAAGCCTAAATCAAGAGGGTAAATTTTGGGGTGCAACAGTTACGGCATCCCGGAGAGGATCATCACAGACAATGGTATGAATCTAAACAATACTATGATCATCGCCCTGTGCGAGCAATTCAAGATCCAGCATTACAATTCTTCCCCTTACCGGCCAAAGATGAATGGTGTTGTTGAAGCCGCGAATAAGAACATTAAAAAGATCATACAGAAAATGATAGTCACACACAAAGACTAGCATGAGATGCTACCATTCGCTCTCCAAGGGTATCGTACCACCGCTCGCACATCAACCGGGGCTACACCCTACTCTCTAGTATACGGCATGGAGGTTTTCTTGCCTATTGAGGTCCATATCCCCTCTCTAATAATTATGAAGGATGCAGGGCTGAATGAAGAAGATTGGATCCAGACTCGACTTGATCAACTAAACTTGATTGATGAGAAAAGGCTTATTGTTGTATGTCATGGTCAAATGTATAAAAAACGGATGATCAAGGCTTTCAACAAAAAGGTCATATGCCAAGTGTATTAAGTTGGGGATCTGGTGATCAAACGTATCATACTACCGCAAGGTGATCCCAGGGGTAAATGGACTCCTACATACGGAGGACCATTTGTAATCAAAAACATATTCTCTGGTGGAGCGATGATCTTAACCACCATGAATGGCGACGACCTGCCGCACCCTGCGAATGCAGACATAGTCGAAAGATACTACGCATAAGAGACCTGCTAGGTTGACACACCTAGGCAAAACAAGGGCATCCCGGCAAACCAAAAAGGTTCAGGAAAAAATTAGGGGTAAAACAAAAAAAATCTGTACACCCGGCAATTTGAAAACCCAAAAAGGAGGCTTGGGCAAAAAAGGGTATCCCGGTGGACTGAAAACCCGAAAGGGCGGTCCAGGAAAAAGTTAGGGAATTAAAGCGTATGACTATGTCCCGTTGGATCACTTTACGGACAACCTTTGGCTTCAGTTGACAAACTCAGGTTCTGATCAATTCAATCATCTTCGGACGAGGCAACAAATAGACAAGATGCTCAGAGATACGAAGGCTATAGCAGAATGGGAACCCCATGGGATTATTGCACATAAATATATTTTCTTTGTATCAAAATTTTCATTTTTTATGATAGCATTCTCTTACTAGAATGTTTGTCTCATTGTACAAAAATACTTACTCAAAGTCAATACAAAGATATTCCTTTGGAAGTGCAAAACTACTTATTTTTCTTTACTCTTGTGTTTTGTTTACAAAAACATCCAATGATTTATTTTTGAACATATGCATTTGAACATAATTACTATTTACAAATAAACAAAATAAAAAGACAATCACCGATGGCTTTAAGAGGTAGGGAAACCTTTCTAAGTCATCTCTGTAAAAATTCCCCGCAGTGTGCAGTTTAATCCCCAGCGGAACAAAGTTTCCAATTATCAATCCCCAGTAGGAGTCACCGAATTTCTCAGGATTCCCCAACAGGATTTTACAAGCACTACACAAAATTTCCCTTAAAACAAAGTTCATTTCTCTAAGCGGAAATTCATCAACACTTCAACTTCACAACATGAAGACTTACACTCCATACCCTCAGCAGCAGTCATGGATTTATTTTCCCCAATCCAACAACAGTGCAGCAAATTAGCTCACATATGCATACATCACATCCATATATCATAAACATCAATAACACGAATGCATGTATCACAATCTCATTATATCATGCATTTCATACAACATGACTTTGCATTTTAGCTAACATTTTACCCTTTTCAGGATAAGGTTAATCAATATCTACCATTAACAATGTTCAAAGACTTTTTTAGATACAGTTTAGATATGCTCCAAACACGGATGCCATTCTGATACTCATTCAGAGTCAACTTTCAGATACAGTTCAGATACGCTCTAGACATGGATGCCATTCTGATACTCATTCAGAGTCAACTTTCAGATACAGTTCAGATACGCTCCAGACACGGATGCCATTCTGATACTCATTCAGAGTCAATTTTAAGATACAGTTCAGATACGCTCCATACACGGATGTCATTCTAATACTCATTCAGAGACAACTTTCAGATACATTTCAGATACGCTCCAGACACGGATGCCATTCTGATACTTATTCAGAGTCAACTTTCAGATACTGTTCAGATACGCTCTAGACACGGATGTCATTCTGATATTCATTCAGAGTCAACTTTCAGATACAGTTTAGATACGCTCCAGACAATGATGCCATTCTGATACTCATTCAGAGTCTACTTTCAGATACAGTTCAGATACGCTCCAGACGCGTATGCCATTCTGATACTCATTTAGAGTCAACTTTCAGATAGAGTTCAGATACACTCCAAATATAGATGCCATTCTGATACTCATTCAGAGTCAACTTTCAGATACAGTTCAGATACACTCTAGACACGGATGCCATTTTGATACTCATTCAGAGTCAACTTTCAGATACAAATCAAATACGCTCCATACACAGATGTCATTCTGATATTCATTGAGGTTCAACTTTCGGATATAGTTCAAATACGCTCCAGCCACGAACGCCATTCTGATTACTAATTCAGTTTCAGCTTACGATTCAGCAATTATTTCTGGATGGCATCTATAAGACCATCTCCAACAAATTTCCATCACCTCTCTAAATGGCATCTTTAAGCCCATTCCCTCAACCATCACATCACCGAGTGCAAATTTCTAGGCACTCTAGTGTCCAATCATCTTCCACCTTCGAGTCACGAATGGAAAAACTAGCCAATCTAACTCTTCAGGAATAAGAAGATTGAACAGGGGCAGCTGTTGTACCCCAAAATTTTCCCTCTCACTTATCAATAATTTTTGCTCAAAAGATCTCCTTAGCTCAAGACTGCACTAGGGTTTGATCAACTCAAGACACCACCTTAAGCACTAATGACCAAAACTAGGGTTTGAGTTTGCACAAGAATTTTTGAACTTCCAATGCCCCATATTACTTTCATGGATCATTATGGACCCCCAAGATCACTCATGTCAAGTTTTAAGCCTTGGATCACAATTTTGCTCAGTCAATTGAGCAGTTGACCTAAAAATTGGTTGTATTGGGGAAAAAGTCAACCATGGTCAATTTACAGTCAAACTTCATAATTTTTTATCCACATCAACATTTTAAACTCATATGCATCATTTTATCAATTTTGGACCACAACTCCCCAAGAAATTTGATCAAATCTCCAAAAGGGCAAAATGGTCAAAATTAGGGTTTTGACTGGGAAAGGGCAATTTCTGATTTTTTATCTAGCAAATGATCAATTGATTTAAGGCATGATCTCAAGAGTCCAATTACATCATTTTGACCTAATAGCATGGTTTAAAACATTGCAAGTCCATTGGATTGACAAATGAATTTTTCAATCAACTGTTCAAAAGTCAATTGTATGCTGAAAAGTCAAACTTTGACTTTTTGGTCAAAATCAATTGTCAAAGATCACAATTCATCAAAAAATGTCAAAATATGAAAATTATTCATCAAGAAATCAAAAATTCAAGATTTCATTTTGAAAAGTCAAAATTTCTAAACTTAGAAATTTTTCTAAGTGTTGGAAATTTCTTTTTTTTTTCCATAACTTTGAGCAACATTTTCACCATGATGCAAGATGATTCAAGAGAAACTTCAAACATGAAAGTTGTAGATCTCCATGAAATATACAACTTTTCTTTACACAACTACTTCCAAAAGTGCTTGAATCTCAAGTTATAATTTTATGAACATGTGGTCATGAAACAAAATACTTAGTGAAATTTTGCCCTAATTTGGTTAGGATTTTGACCCAACTTCATGGAAATTTTTCATATAGTTCCAAGGGGAATCTTCAAAAGAAATTCAAAGATGTGTTGTATATCACATTACAAGCTTTCCAAAATGTCCAATAACTCCTTGATATCATTCATGAGTAGGGAGAATCGAAGAGATGAAGTTAGGGTTTTATCACTTGATTTACAAGGCATTTAGTGATGAACAAAATTCAAATTCAAAGTTGTGCTGCATAAACTCTACTTTCCAGGCCTCAAACTTATTAGGAACTCCATAATTAATGGTTTACACAACTGTTAGATGTCTCACTTCAAGCATTCAATGCATGGACATGCTTTATATCCATTTTTGGAAGAAAGGTTACATTGCCATTTTGATAAAGTGCTTTTTCACACAAAACTTGTTCTTGAGTCTTTCACTTGTTCTCTTCTGATATCACAAGTCCTATAACTCATGAGAAATGGTTTATACACTTACAATCACCCATCCCATGCTTGTACCTCACATTGAAATTTGGTTTCCCTCTTTTCTTGAAAATCAAGTAACCTAGCCAAAAGCTTGTAACTTGTACTTCTGACTTGCCAATGCACTCCAATCTTTTTGCTTATACATAGAAAAACTATTTGACACAAATACATGAATGCTCATGCCCTAAAAACACCTAGAACTCAGAAACATATCTCATACTTCCATTTTAACACAAACTGACCAAAAACTTTAAACTCATAATCTACTCGTGTGTTTCTTGGCCTTTTGGTTTCTAAAGCTTCTAAACATAATATAGAGTTGATCCCCCACCCTGTTACAGAGCTATAACACCATTAACACCATCCTCCATTTTCAAAAACAGATCTTTGCACATTGACTTCTCTAGACCATTTTAGCCATCCATTGCTCAAGCTAATCATTGCATTAGCTTCCTGGGACCTCAAGGAAGCTAACCTGATCATCACCATCACTTGAAACAAGCTCAAACTAAAAACATGATTTCAAGTTTTGAGGTAAGTTTTCTTAACTTTGAACTCTTCATACAAGCATCATTAATGATTTATTTGTGAATAAAACATGTAGATATCATTGCCCTAAAGCTAACCATGTTCATAATTTCCATTAATTTTGCTTGAGCTTAGAGAATTTTGAGACTGAAATTTCTGAGATTTTTAGGATTCAGATTAGGGCCATTAAAATTCATACTTATCTTTAATCTATAGTTTTAATGCTTTACATTTCTGAAACCGTGAGGAAATTTGCTACAAGTTTCATGTTTATAGTTTTCATTTTTGATGAGAAATGAACAAGTTACAGTTGGTCTGGCTGGAGGTTGAAGATGAAGTCACCAGGGCGCGTTTTGTATCATATATTTATTGATTTGCTTATGTTAACAGATGTATAGCCACCCCAGTGGTAGAAGCGCACGCCTGTAACCTTTTGAACCTGGGTTCGAGCCCCAGTGGTACCCTTTTGATTTTTTCATATTTTTTGCTTCCTGACTTTTGTTTTTTTTGCAGGCGATGGGCCTCTTTGGGCCTGAATTGTTTTTTTTTGCTGGCTAACCCCCCATTTCATTTATACGCCCTTGGCCCAATTTTATTTTATTTTCTTATTTTCTTTTTATTTATTTTCTTAATTATTTTCCTAATACTAAAAAATCATAAAAAATACAAAAAAATAGTAGATTTATATTTTAACTTAGTTTATTTTATTTTTCTCAAAAAAAATTATTTTATTAATCATAGTTTATTTATTTTTACAACTTATTTTTTAAATTTAATTAAAACTAGGTTAGCATTTATTTTTCTTTTATACCTATTAAAATATATTATTTTAATATAAAGAAAGGGCCAAAAATATTTTATAACACTATAAATATTTTCAAGACAAAAATACCAAAATATACTTTTTCTAAACTTATTTTCTTTAACCAATTAATGAATTAGGGTTTTATTAATTTCTTTTCTTAGTGAATTAGGTTTACTTTTAAGTTTAATTAATTATTTTCTTTAATTAATTATATTAAGAAAAAATCCCTTTTCTCTAAAAAATCCAAACAAATATCCATTTACTTCACATTTTGCATTTTTGTACATTTATTCATTTTATACATTGTATTCATTTAATTCCTTGTACATTGATACCAATTCAATATGGTTGTAAAATACTAACTAGGTTTACATTCTTGCAATCCCCATTCAATTTGTACACCCCCTCTCATAAATGTTGTAATAGCGTAGTAACTTTAAATTCCGCAATTTATCGCTTTTATATACAAATGCTAGTAATTAGGGTTTGTATGGAAAGACTAAAACCAATACTTAGAAAACCCTAATTCAAGACAAAAATCATGAAAACAATACACTTGCACACAAGCACCCCTAGGGTTATTCCACTTGGTTGCCTTATACAAAATGGCCAGATTACGCATGTAAGGTATCTTAGCAAAAACAAGCAAATACAAGATCATACTCCCTCGATGACGCTATCTAAGTTGCATTTCAAATTATCTTAGTCCCTAAAAAAGAATTCTAAGATACCTTGCAACATTGCTAATCATGGTTATACGATGATCCACGTCCGTCCAGTTTACATCCAAAGATAGGACTACTTACCAAATCAATGGTAAGATAATAATATCAAAAGAAAAGGAAATGAACATGAAAGACTTTTTGAGTAGGTAGAATTCTCCTAATTACTTACTCAATTTCAAACAAACATTCTTGCCATTTTCAAAAACAAACACTTACACTTTCAAACATCTTACATACTTGAAAACATTTTCAAAAGATCAAACATCTTTGTATACATTCTTACGAACGAGAATCATTACAAAGATTGCCTAAACAATGGCCTCTTTACAAAATACTTTCAAAAAACCACACAAAGCACATTTTCAAACAAAAGCAAGTGATCTAGCAAGTAACTAAGATCCCATGGAAAACCATGGATGAAAAGGGTGCTAATACCTTCCCTTTTCATAATCTACCCCCCGAACTCAAGAAATAATCTCAAAGGTCTTTCTTGTGCTTTTTCACCTTTCCTTTTGGATAAAATAAAAGTCGGCGGCGACTCTTGCTAACCTCAACATTTTCAATCAAACGCAAAACCCTCAAGTCAGTTCTCCCACCGTATCACAGTATCAAGTAGGCTTGGTTCATTAGATTTTATAACAATCCGCAATCCCTCAAGCATAAGGAAATTAGCAGATAAGTGGTTAATAAAACATATAACAATGCATAATATCTCAAGCATGAGGCCTATAATGGAAAATGGGTTAAGAAAAGATATAATAGTCCACACTCCCTTAAGCATGGGGCTATTAAGGGAAAAGGGGGTTAAGAAAACAATATAATAGTCTATGTTTGTATTTGTTGATCTATGTTAATAATTTATGGTTCTTTTTTTCTTACCTTTATCAAATTTTTAATTCAGATGTTATTTGAAAGGTTCTTTGCAACCTAAGATTAGCTCAATATGTTCTATACAAGCCCTAAATATGAATATGATATTGACAATTACTCTGATGAATATATCTTTCCATTTTTCCAATTTTGGCATTTTTCTGAGTATATTGACACTAACGAGTTCATTCATCTTTTATAAGCAAAACCACATACTTATGTGGTGAGTATATCTCAACTCAACAACTTCATTTAGATGATCTTATATATATAAAGCGAAATGATCAACTATTCTTTAGGTATATATTATCTTGTTATTCACATGACTATGTCGTCATTATTATTAAAAATTAAGTGTGTTATCTCCCCATATATTCTTAGCTCATCTTTCGTATTGAAGCTCATAAATTTTATTTCGTTTCTCATATCAAAGACTAACAAGTTATTCATGATAAAGATGAAGATTAAAAACTGAGGTATGCTAGAAGATTTGGGAATGGTATTTGTTATCAGTGAGTTCTTTTAATGTTTGTGGGTTGGGGAGCAAGATTAAGAAACACAAAGTGAAAGATCTTATTGTTTATAAATCATTATATTTTTGTTATTCAATATATTAAACTTAGGGGGTCTTTATTTCTCTTATTCATTCTTTGTAGGGTAACTATTTATGTGAGTAGATATTTTCCCTGCCTGTTGAGAATAATGAAGGGCCCCTCTCAATGTTGTGTAGTTATAAGGGTTCTTCTCTCATAATCTTCGCTGGTCTCAGTTATCTTGGTGTTTTCCTGACGTGGGGAGCGTCTAGATCTATGTGTTTTGTTGTTAATACTTATTCCAAGTTTTTCTTATCTAAGGAAAGGCCTGTTTGAGATTACCTAAGATCTAGTAAAACCTCTATTAGGGGTGCGATATGGTGTAGTATGAGGGGTTTTAGTTTCGTTTGTTCTTTGGCTAAGAGGATTGGATGAGTGGGCTTTTCTAGCACTGTTGGTAGTTCATATTGTTCCGCCATCAATAATTTCATTTCTCATATAGAGTTGGTTTACTTCCCATATTAGGTAAGGAGTTCATATGGTTTAAATCAGGTTATGGTATGTTTAGTAGGTTGGATAAGAATCTTATGTTTGATGGATATTGGGATATATAGGGAATGGCTTCTCAATGGACTTTTCCTAGAAATTTTTTTAATCATTGTACGATCATCCTCAAACATTCTAATCAATTATGGGGTCCCAATCCTTTTAGATTTAATAATCACTAACTTGCTCTTGGTGATTTTGTAGAGTTAGTCCTAACTAGTTGGAATATTTCTAGGCTCTATGGTTGGAAACCTTTTGCCAAAAGATTATTCCATATCTCTCAAAGGGGCTATGAAATTTTCGAATATGAATTTATTTGGTAATCTTGATTCCCAAAGTGATTTCTTGAGAGAGGTGGTGAGTTCTCTTAATTCTAGAATAGATCGTGGTATTCTTTATGCGAAAGAGGTTGTGACTAGCATGAGGGTCATTAAGGATCTTTGGTTCTTTCTTAGGATTAAGATTCTCAATTCATCTAGAAGTCCAAATCCAAGTGGATTAAGGATTGTGATGCAAAAAATGAGTTTTTTTTTTTCATATTTGTGTGAAGTGTAAGAGCAAAAGGAATGTTATCATAACTCTCAAGGTTGGTGATATTTAAGCATTTTTAAATCTAATTTATTTGTTGATCATACTTGAACTTCACTAAAGCTAACAGAAGAAGAACTAAGTCTTGAAGTGCTCTAAATCGTGCTAGCCAAGCCAAGCTTTAGAGAAATTTCTTCATACTTCGTTCAGGTAGTTTAAGGCATCAATTCTTCTAACTCAAATTGATGGAAATATCTATGATGTTCATTGATGCTTGATGATGGTTTAATTTTAATTAATTGATGCATTTGATGCATCTCTTTTTGAATTCAAAATTTCAAAAAACTCTATGGCTTTTTCCAAATCGAGTGAGCTACATTTTAAATAAAATTTTCGCGAGAGTACCATTGAAATCGTCTTGAAGAGACGAAGCAAATGAAACTGGTTTGAGCTCTTGATTTTACAGTTTGTGAGACCTGCAATTCGCGTGTTGTTGATGGTTGAGGATGACAACGTGTCATCTCTCAACCAATAACATGGTGACATACATTTTTTTCAAATCTGTTTTTAATTAACGATCCAGTGGTTTATTCACTAATGACCATGATATGCACAGTGTACCAGATCCCTTGGATTTGATTACTAACATGTTTTAACATTGATCCAATGGCCTACATCTTTTTGGCTTTATTTTTATTTTCTGATTTTATATTTTAATTGTTTCAAACTTCAAAAATTCATAAAAAATTCATTTTAACTTCTAAAATTCTGAAAAAATCCTCAAAAATACTTTTGATTTTTTCCTTTCTTATTTTTATTTTTTCACAATTTTATTTTGTGATTTGATATTTTTTATGTTTTTTCACTTTATTTGACTTGTTTTAATTGTTTAAAAAGACTTTTCTTGATTTTTAAATTCTAAAAAAAAATATGGAAGGATCCAATGACCCTATGATAAATATTGGTAACCTCGTTTTATTTTTATTTTTGATTTTACTATTTTTCACAATTTTTTTCTATTTTTTCTTATTTCTTTAAATTTTAAAAATAGTTTCTAACTTTAAAAAATTCTGAAATTTTTTAACAACACTTATTGACTCATGTTTGACTTCTAATATTTTTTTAGAATTTTTATTTGGTGTTTTAATATATTTTGTGTATTTTACCAATTATTTCCCTTTTATTAATCATTTAAATATTGTTTTATTAAATATATTTTTATTATTTTTGTTGGTCCTGATTTGGGTGTTATTTTGGGACAAGTTTCTCAATCTCATTGAATCTTGGGTGTTGATAGGTTGAAAAACCAAATCCACCAAAATGGATGAATGATGTTGATGATATTTGAAATCCTAAAATTCATCTGATACACCCCCTCTTCATCTTATCCCTTTCTTTTTCTACTTGTACTACATGTTTTTTGAGAATGATCTACATATCAATTCTCTAATATGTTGGTACATAGATTGCTATTGACTGGCCTCCAAATAGGCGTGACTTCTATATAAGTCCAATTATGATTGCTTAACATAGTGTTAAATTTGTCCCGATTCAAAAAATGATCATCCGTGGCCTAAACATATGTTTAAAAGTCAAAGTATGTTTAATTTGAAACCTTTGATCCAATAACTTTTAAGTTCGTTTTTAGGAGGCTTTGATTCTATAAATCCTCTAATGAACTTCACGAGCTTTGGTCTAAGTGAATCATTTGAACATCGTCGATCATATGTGGTTGCTTTGAGCATTTGAAATAAATGATATACTTGACAAAAAGCAAATGAGACTTTTTGTTGATAAGCTTTGATTTTATCAATTTTCTAATGAGTTCTCAAATTCAAGCTTCAAGATGGTCATTCAACTAACCTTCTAACTTCTAATTTACTAACTATTAATTTTACTTTGTGCTTTTACTTTATGCCTTTATTTTACGCCTTTATTTTTATGTACCATTTATTTTATCATTTACATTCCATTCCATTTTTCTTTTTCTCACTTGAGCATTTATGTTTATGTTATTTTATCTTTTCTCATTTGAGCATTTATTTTTTATGTCATTTTATCTTTGCTCATTTGAGCTTTAATTTTCTTTTTTGAAGATACTTAATAATCAAATTGAACAATAAAAAAAACTTTAAAGTTACTTGGATTACTTGGTTACTATCCTTAGCATTGTGGAGTTGTGAATCTTTCGAACTTAGGATTAGAAGTCTTGATACTTTTGGACCTTGTGACTTTGTTGTTATTTTGTCTGAAGTTCTTGGGGTTTACCCCAAGACATTGGGTTGATTTTCTTTGTGTGCAGGTTATTCTAATTATATGCTTTGTCTGTGATTGAGAATTCATCTGTATACAACTGTTACTCTGCCCAACTTTTGTGAAGACTTCATTCATCTAAAGTTGGTATTCCTCAGAGGTTTAGTATTTTTGCTTGCTTGGTTTCAATCCAAATGATAAGAATTCTGAATTCACTTCATATGTCAAGTGTTGGTTTTTTGATGGTTAGGTAATTCCTATCCTTGGCTTTTACCTTATACTTTAGGATAGTCCCTTCACCTCCTCCTATCTTCTTTAATTTCAAAAAATCTTCTCCCTCCTTTTCAAAATTGTTCTTGTTTTCTAACTTGAACTGCTTTCATAATAAACTTGGATTTAGGTCCATGCATTTTAAAAAAAGCTTTTCTTAATCAAACTTTAATCAACTTAACCATGCTTTGCCATCTTTCTCAAGACTAAAAGTCAATTAACCTCATCCAAACCATTTTTTCACTTTGGCTTTTTATTTTAAAACCTTTTTCTTAAAAGATTAGACTCTTGTTGATTCTTGTAGTGATCTGAGCTACTATACTTCTACAATATATAGTAAAGTGAGATATTTTCCACTTGGGTGTTGAGTGAGGCTTTGTTGATTTTAAAATCCAAGCTATATCCTTCACTTTGATATTATGCAAATTCTCCTTTCTCATAATTGTGGATAGTAAGTATGTCTTCCACTCAGATATGATGACGATGTCTCTTCTCTTAAAATTAACCAACACATATTTGTGGTTTAAAATTTTTAAGGTGAACTAGGAGTACTATGATCTCCTATTGCATGGAAGGTGGTACGTAGCCACTAAAGGTTCACAACTGCGGCATGTGCAAAATTGTAAAAACTACTTGTTTTCTTATCTCTACCATCCTATTTTTGTATACACTTTTTATAGACAAAATACATAGATTTTCAAAGAGGTTCTTGCGGAGTACCATAGATGTTTAGGATGCTAATACCTTCCCTTTGCATAACCAACTCCCGTACCTAGATTCTCTCCCCTCTCTTTTTTGGGTTTATTCGCTATTTTCTCATTTCCTTTGGAAATAATAAAGCACGGTGGAGATTTTTATTTTGATTTATGCGAGTTAAGTCAATCAAATGAATTAGCCTCAACATTTCTACCACTACACCCGTTGCAAGGTGAAATATCGACTAAGTTATGTGATTCTAGGTACCTACTTATCAGAAAACTCTAGTGCTAACCTTGTGAGTTTTTTTGGTAAAAATATTAGAGCTATCTCATTAGGGAGCCCTCCTAAATAGGTTGTTCTAGTGTTACTCGTGTTATCCCGAATCTTTACCATCACAAACCCATTCATGACATTGCATCACATATCATCATGAAAACATTATTTAAACATATAAAAAGTTTGGTTTTAGGGAATCAAAATATATGAAGTTATCTGCATAACATCAAAAAGTAAGCATGAGTTCAGACAAGAGAAAAACCTTGCAGTTGAAAGCCAAAATGCCTAATTTGGAGAATTTGAAGAAACTCAGAACAAGTTACCTCCTTACTTTAGAGTTACTTTTGAGGGTAGATATGGAAAGATCCTATACATTCTCTCCATCAAGGTTCAACTCAAGGTTATCACTGCTTTAGCATAGTTCTATAATCCCCCACTTTGAAGCTTCTTGTTTCAAGATTTTCATGTGTCAAAACATTCAAAGAACGAGTCGACCTGTATAGGTTAGTGTGTCGACACATGCATTACATAGGCTACAAGCTTTAAAAATGAACTACATGTGTCGAATCAAAACTCATATATGTCGACTCATAGAAGAATTTTTCTTCTATGTGTCGACCTGAAAGATATTATGTGACAAGACATTCAAACAGAGGCTACAGACTTTAAAAATGATCCACATGTTTCGGCTCACAACATGTATGTGTCGACATATATACCTATTTTTCACATAATTTTTTTTAATGCATGAATACTTTTCCAAATAACTCCAAACCACTTCTAAGATGTTTTATGCTTCCTAATTCTAAGATGCACTTCAAGACTCAAATGATACTGTTCAATATACATAAATGCTAAAATGTCTTAGTTTTGACAACATACAAAACATCTCTAATAGAAAGGTGTACTCACAAAGAGGTGTTGGAAATATCATGTAATTTGATGTGGAATTCACAAATATATTCATCTTCATTCATCCTCATTCTTAAATATAGTTGTAAGGAGTTGCAACTTTGACATACAAACTCTGGATTTGCCTTCATGTGCAGTTTTAAGAATCTCATATGCTTATTTTTCCTATAAACATGTGTTGATCAACTTGAACATGTTATTGTCCACACCATTGTAAATAACATTCAAAGCTTTAGAGTTTCCAAGAGCTTCATCATCTTCAGCATTAGTCCAATCAGCTTCTGGTTTCAAACTGGTTGTACCATCTTTAAAAGTAACCACTTGATGTTTCCACCCTTTTATCACAACTTTCCATGCTTTGTTTCCAATGGATTTGACAAAGATAATAATCAAAGACTTCTAATAATCATAGTTGGTGCCATCCAAAACAAGTGGTTTGTTGATTGATCCTTCATCTTTCATTGGGTCTATTTGAGCAGAGTTTATCTTCCTTGGAGCTCAACCAACAAACTAGGGTGCATGCTTTGATGCCAATTGAAATTTGTTCCTTAGAGGACAAATTCCAAACCCGATGTACTAGCAACTGGTTCAACAAGTTAAACCAGAATCACCATATTTAACAAAATATAACTTGTACTAGATGATGGAACATAAAAACAATAAATAACACAACCAAATGATAACTCAGTTTGATGCATACAACACCTACATTCGGAGGGTTGGCTTCCAACCCAAGAAAGGAAAATCACTTATTATTAGTTTAGTAAACTTATTCTTACAAGCAACAACAAACCCTGTGTTTTTTAACGCGTCTTCCTAACACTATCCAATGACTTTGTATTTAGGACTCCCCCTAAATATGAGACATCGTCTCGCTTTATTTTCTCTCAAACACTAATCCCTTAGTTTTTTCAATCACTAAACCCTAATGGTCAACTTCAGTCAATAATATGAATTATGTTGAATTTATAACTCAACTAGACAAACCTACAACTACGCCAAGTTACTGAAACATAATATGGTGTACCTAAAATAACAAGGACTCTAAACAAATCCTGTCACTCTAAATATTTTCAATGTGATGCATGATTTCTAATGTAGGTTTTGAGCTCCTTATATATCATAATTAATCTGGGTTTTTCTTCATGGATATTTGATTTGATTTCATCCTAAAATAATGTAAAATTTGTTGGATATTATTAGTTCCACAAATATCTCAAACAAAAAGATATGATTTGGTTTGTTTCAAATTCAAATTTAAATCTCTATTTAAATCTTATTTGATCTTTACAGTTGTACAAAAAATAATATTATTATATTTCTAAATCAATAGTAATAAAACTTATCCAATCTTTGACCAGAAACTCTTTCAAAACGCAGCAACATTGACCTGTTGTGCAAGGCCTATATGTCGTATAAATATGTTGGGACATTATGTCCAGCATGTATTCATTATGCATCTCCCTAAAACTTAAGCAAGTTAGATTAATCTTGAAAACTTTGAACACTTATTCATGTTGTTGTTTTACAAAATGCAGTCAATTCAAAGAGACAATCTAAAAGGAATTACATAAATAAAGAGGCTCTTTTAAAAATAATGATTTACCAAATTAAATTTTTCTCTCTAGACTTTTGAATTCAAACCAATATTTTTTGTAAGCCCAACCATGTTACAACAAATAAAAGGCTTTAGTGGTCCATGAATGATATTATTTATTGTGATATTTCCTAGATAAAATTCAAAATGTTTCTATAGTTCATGCATCGTCCAATTATAAGAGAAACACTATCCATTAAGAGAAACTCTATAAGATCATACTTTTGATGAATAATTAACTGTTGATTTAGACATGTTTTAAAATCTCACTTTAGTCAAGCTAATAATTTATCTTCATGCTATGGTTTATAGATATTTATAATGTTGATCTTGAACCTGCATTTGAAAGAATATCATGTCATTCAAATACTTTTTAAAAACTTTTGACCTAGTCTTTCAACCTTTTCATGAAACATGCATTAGAAAACATCTAAACCATCTGAATGGATTTTTATAAGGATAAACAAAAAGATAAGTTGGGGAGAGTTGATAAGTGTCAGAATTATATAAAATACTTAGGCACTTATTGATAGTTACAGGGTGAGTTTTCATTTTATAACCTATAAGAAAGTAGGTGTGCTAGGCAAAGATGAGAGGTGCGTCTAGCGAGCCTACCTTTCTCTAGCCTATAAATAGGAGGTTCAAATCGAGTTCTCAGGGAGTTTCGGTGGATATAAGGGAGTATAAAAAGGTATTAATTTCACATTGATCTCAATACGAGAATACGAAAGGGGAATTACAGGCAGAAGCGGTACTCGCAGTGACACTTGCAGATAGCTCTTTGAACTTGTCTTCTCATAATTAGTTGAACAATTACAATGAGTAAGTGTAGCTATAAATGTCTTTTTTAGGGGGTATATATAGTGATTTCATATTCACGTTTCATTCGGTCATGTCGTTTTATGTAGTTATACTTAACCTTTAACATTGATGATTCTTTGTTCTTAATTCTTACTTTAGATTAGTCATCTAAAATATGTTTTCATGATGCAGATTGACAAGAGAAACATGTTGGTTGTAAATATATTTAAGTCTCCATCTATTGGGTGCTAAAGAATAGACGTAAGATTAGGTTTAATGTCCGCGGAATATTCATAATTAGTAATCTCAATATCTTTATATCATTGTTGGAACATAATGTTGTTGTATTTAATAGTGTGAGATATCACCTATTAGGTAATTCAATTGATCTCACGCCGTTGAGTCAGAAATGAGATATGATGAGAGAAACACACAACAATATTAATAGTTGAGTAGAAGAGTGTATTGCTAACTAATAACTTAGACATGAGTGTAATTGACGAAATCTACCCTTAGCAAGTTTTTTCACTTGTAACACTGAAATCTCCATTTATTTTGTCATTTACTTTTCAGGAACCAAACACTTTTAAACTCTTACTTAAAATCTTTAAAATTGTTGAATTTGTCTTTAAACACCAGGAAACTCGTGAATACGATAATATTACACTTACTAACGTATACTCGTAAAAGTGTGAAATAATAATGATATCTTAATAGGTATACAAAATGCTTTAGTGTTTTATCTACTCGACTTTGAGAAATCTATTCTTTTTTTTAACCAATAGAGAGAAGAGAGTCATTGACCTTCCAGTGGTGAACTCTTAGTAGTTCCCCTGGAGAATGGTCTTTTGTTGCTTGTTGGTGGTTTTATTCGGGTGAGAGCTGCTCTTTCCTCTCTTTAAGAGGTATCTTGCTCGAGGTTTTTAAAGTTGATCCATTTAATTGATTTTTCTTTGGGTTTGCTATCTTGTTTGACCTTGTTTATTTTTGTTTCTGTTCATTGGATCTTCGTTTTGGTACTTCTTAAGCCCAACTTGTTCTCGTTGAAGTTGAGACCTTCTATTGCCTGAACCATTATGCATTTATATATAAATATTTTTCTATTAAAAAACATTTCCCTAAATTTAAATCAGCCTAATAATATTGCAATGATGGAAGAAACTTAATTTCTCATTTCTTAAATAAATTGTAACAAAAATAAATCATCTATTAAATAAACAAACTACTCCCTTTGGTCAAAATATAAAAAAAAATATATTCAATTCAATGTACATTATTGGTTTAAAGCACTCTTAATTACTTTTACAATTGGACCTTCATCATATGATTGAACATTCAAAACATGCTTCACTTAACCACCAACCAAATATGATGCAACATTTGTTTCTTCACGAGATGAATTATTTATGGATTTTTTGTATATCATCATATTCTTCAGCAGCTTCTTTGATTGTCTCCAAACTAGGAGAACTTGAAGGTTTTCTTGGGAAAATTATGGCTGCAGGAGCAACCTCCATCCAAGAATTTATATTTCTTATTCCTTTTACCATTGATGGGGATAGTATAAATTGTTGAATACCAAACATTTATAATAGAAAAATAAATTTAGTTAGTTTCTCTCCTCCTCCTATATATCTAGAAAGAAGAGAGTCTTTTAAGAGTTTTTTGAGGATTAGGATTGGTTTGAACATTTGTGATGTGTGTCAATTAGGACTTAGTATTTATATGTATGATAAATTTAGAGAAGCTATTAATAAGGAGGTAAAGTTACGAATTAAAAGGAAGGAATATAGGAAGAAGAAGATTGATTGGAGGGAAATGTTACACGTGTGAATAAGATCAAAAATGATTCTTGACATATTCTTAGGAAGTTTCTATGACAATTTAGTGTTTTCTAATTGAGGAGCGAAAAATTAAACTATGTTTTAGAATCAAAATGCACAATTGATGGAGCACCATCCAAAAGGTCCTACACCACCTAAAATAATGGTCATTACATCAACTCCTATTTTTTAATTGCAACAAAACTCCTATGTTTTCTCATCACCGACAAATATTGTATTGTTTATTTTGGATACATGACTTATTTAATTTTACAACCGAACTTAATTTTATAATTTATAGTAGTATTTTTTTATTTTAAAGAAGTCAAATTATATTAATTCAATAGGTGAAAGTCGATAAGAGGTCTTGCGTTCGAATTCAGTCCTGCATATTCAGTAGTGTTAAAGTTTTTGAAGGAGAATTTTATTGTATATTATAGTCCTCTCTGACTCGAGATTGAAACTCTATATTTTTTAAACATGCAATGCAAGAAGTAAAAACTAAAAGCAAGGCAATAAGAAGAGATCTAAGATACGAAAGTTCGTTATACAAAGAAAATGTATTAGCAACATATGTATCTGTAGTACTCTATATGAACCTCTTATAATATCTATTTTGGTTAAAATTGTGTGTTTTCTAAAATAGTGTGGAGATGGGAAAAGAAGTATATTTTAGGATATTTTGTTTGGAAAGACAGAGCCTTATACATACATACGTACTAATGAATAATCAAAACCTCGTAGTTCATGGTAAAAATAACAAAAAGGTTTGTTGTGGTTGATTTTAGAAGAAGAGATATTTCATCATTTTAAGAAGAAAACTCAACTAATACCACCACAAGTATGAGAAGATGGATCTTGCATCATCATAAAGGAAGAACTACTAACTAAGATATAAGATCAACAAGTTGCCACTAATTTCCTTATGTAGAAGGAACCAACATTTACTCTAATCATTACTATAGGGATAGGAGAATCATGTCTCAACCATGAAGATAATTTATATCTAATCTCTTTGAGAAAATGTTTTAAATTGAAAAGTCAAACGGCAAAAATATTTGAGTGAGGTTGAATCACTTTTATTCTTTTGAAATTGTTTTGATATGCTTAAGTATATTGAAGCATTTTTGTTAAAAAAGAAGGTTTTGAAAATGCGATGACACAAAGTCAATGTTTCTTATGAAAGTGGTGAAAGTTTAAAAATAAGTTTTTAGAGTTAAAAGGTTTTAGAGTACATAAGAATACATAGGGTAAACACCAACAATTGTAAGGATAACACACAAGGGTACACCTAAGACAATGCACATGACTTATAAAGTCAACAATACTATCCATTTCCTTGGATTTGTGACACAAATATTAACACAAATGTATAGACATTAATCACACATCACAAAAGGTGAGAACAAAATCACAAAGGTAATATGGCCTTTTAAAAAAAAGGTCTAAAAAACTCAAAAAGTTTAAAAGAAAAATACTAAGATTAATCAAACTAAAGAAACTATCTTTTTGGATTTTTTTATACTCATGCAAACAAAACAAAATAAAGTCAAGACATGATTAAATAAAAATAATAAAATATTTCTTATATGTTTTTTTAATATTAATTTACATAATATAATCAAGAAATGAAAAGATAAAATAAACAAATAAGATATACCAAAAAAGAAAAGAAAATAAGCAAGAAAAACAAAAATGGTCTCAGGAAATTGATTTTCCAGAATAGGATAATCGATTTCCTCTTCACTGCAGATCAAAAACAGAAGCGTGGTAAAACAAAATTTAGTTATGGAGATCGATTACCCCATATTGGAAAATCAATTTCATGTACGAAAATTTGAATTTTCTGGTTTTTAAAACAACATCGTCTTCTACCTCAAGTTTTCAAAAATGGCAACCTTCTCATTTTTCGACCAAATGTAAAAGTGTAAACATCAAAGATGCTTAGATTTTCACAAGTATCTCAAAAATATAAACATCATAAATTAATACGGACTGTAGCTCATGGGTTTTTGATAAAACTAGAAACCCTAACAGTTTTCAAAGTTAGATTAAATGCCATATAAGCTCAACCAATGCCTAATTTCATAGGGCTTCATATCACACCAATCATATGAACATAAATGTATCAAGAACGAGTGCAAATGGTAGCTTAAACTATAAGTTAAAAGTTCAAAAACATTTACCAAACAGAGTGATTTTGTACCCCCTTTAAAAGATGTTCCAGTAGCAAATGAATGATCATATTAGCTTCCTTGAACCTCCCTTTAGCTATTGATATGCTTACTTTACTTTTAAACAAGCTCAATCTCTCTAACCAACTCAATATGAAAACTCAAAAGGTGAAAAATGGAGGTATTGATTAGGTGGTTACATGAGTAATCTTAAGGTTATAGTAGCTTCTATATGATGTATGGAAGGTGTTTTGATGGTTTGTTTGCAAAGAACTTGCAAGGGTTGGGAGTTTGGTGTTTATGGTATGAAAACTTGCAACAATGGAGTTTTTATGAAATTTTTGGTGTCTTTAGTTTTGAGGCTTGGATCTCTATTTATAGAGGTTTCAAATGGTTCCTCTAACTTGCAAAAAAAAAAACAATCTTAGTTCACATGGAATGGTAGTTTTCTCACTTGGTTTCAACTTGCACAAAAATGCATGTTTGATTATGATGAAAAGGTGGAGTGAAATGAGGAAGATATGCATAATTTTCCTTAGCTTAGAGGATTTATTTTTGGCATAAGATATTATGTGAGCTTATTAGAAGCAAAGTGCATTCTTGAATGAAGAGTTGTTGGCAAAAATATTGCTTTATAAAAAGGGAAATGTGACCTTTTGCAAAATGCTCCAAAAATGGTGTGTGGATTGGGTAATGCTTCAAGATCTTGTGTAATGCATCAAATGTTTGTGTAAATTTCTGATTATGGAGAGATTTATAAGTAAAGGGACCTGCAAAACAAGATCATGTGGGATTTGGTTGGAGATTGCATATGAACTTGTCATAAAATGGGACTCTAAATTCAGCTTTGGATGTTAATTTCAACTCTTCGAAAATCTTAGCTCAAGTATCATATTTTCATGCTCCTTGACATTTTGGAAAGCTTGAAATATCCTATACAACTTTCATGTTGAGCACTTGGACTGGATCAATTGGGATCTTGGTTAAAATGGATATAAAGTCAGCTACTTGACAAGGTCAGAATGCTGGAAAATATGTGTTGGTTAATGAAGCCATGACGTTATGAGTTCATATCTTTTAATCCGTGAATTTTTTAGAAATCATCCCCTATGGAAAAGTTGTAGTATGAAACATTATCTTCATTTTTTATTATTGGAGCAAGAAAAATGGTGGCTTGATGAAGAAGTTACAAGCTTACAAAGTAGTGCACTTGAACATGAGAATTTTGATACTTAGTGAATTTTCCAACTTACCCTTTTTACAAGTAACCTCCAGCTTTGTGTTTTCCCTTGATCAAATGGCTTCATCAATCATATTTTCATGATCCTTTGCTTAAGAAACCCTTGGTTAACCAATAACTCCAAAAGTCAAACCTTTGACTTTGTGGATGACTTTGTACCAGATGAATCCAAATTGTCCAATTTCAATGAAATCTCTTGAATATGATGCAACCCTTAGCATGTTAAGATGCTTTGGAGATTATGAGGTAATGATATGATAAATTCTTGAGTGATGCACAATTGAAGACCTCAGGCCTTTAATTCTTGATTTTGTATCTGATTATCATAAATGAATGTGGAGCTTGAACCACTAAGGAATACACATGTTCTTGATCGATCGATTGTTGGATCCTCTTGCTCCAACACACCTATCTTGTATAAGAAACAAACACAACAAGACAAAACCTTTTTATTCTTATGAGGTTAGTGATTCATAGATGAATGATATGATTTCTTAAATGATGCAAAAAGGAGGTGGGATCTTAGGTCAAAAATTAGGGTACAACATAGGGGCCGATGTGCATGTGTTTGTTTGCGTGTTAATGTTGAATGTCATGATTATGCATGTTAGGGATTAGTGAAGCATTGCTATATGGTGATTAGCAGCAATTTTTTATGTGCTATGTTTCCAAGATGGAATATGATCCTATGGTGAGGGTCAAGGAGCAAGATGGACTCGAGTTATCCATAAATGATACCACATACATATGCATTGAGTTGTATATTGTGTTGCATTGCATAAATGGGTTGTATGCGTAATTATAATTGTGTATGGTGTTGATGTGGGTGTGAGAATATTATTGTGACATGATGTTATGTAGTTGTTGTTAGAACAATGTTTGAATCTACTACCCTATATTTGAGTTTTGATGATAACAAAGTGAAAAGATATAGTATTTATAAGTTTCATGAATGAACTATCTGCTGCCTAAAATTATTATGTTCTGACTTGCAGATACTCTGATTGACATAAGCAAGATCACGTTTATTCAGCATCAGAATTTGATTTCATACACCAGCATCAGAAGTTGCTACATCAGAACGTCAAGATCAGATGATCAACTCACGTACATGTTGAAGCTTGATGAACAAGACTGCGCTCAAACACTCTGATACAGAAACACAATAGTTCATCAGCAGCGAAGCAGAATCAGAATGAGCCAAGCCAGAGCGTGCATTGAAGAAGCAACGGTACTGTGCATTGAACGCTAATTAATTCCAACGGCCTCATTCCAGACAAGATCTGCTCAAAAAGGAAAGCTTGTTATTAGCATTGAATCAAGAATATTGCATTCAACGTTCATCTTCTCAAGTGCTATATAAACAAGGCTTTGAAGATTATAATGGCTAATGCTCTCCAAATCTCTACACGCACAAAGCTGAACCATAATCTTCATTCTACCAGTTTTGCTAAACCACATACTCTAATATTCCATTATTGTTTAGCAATCTAGTTTCTAAGCTTCATTTTGTGTATACATCACAGTTGTGATAAAGTTTTGTAGAAAACATCCACACACATTATTTTATCTCTTTGTAAGAAAGTGTTACCTTGACAAACCGGGTTGTGGTTTGAATCAAGAAGGCTTTAGCAGTTGTTAAAGCAGTCTGTAATATTCAGTTGAATATAGTGAATTAAGACCTCGTTGGAGAGAGGCGAAATCACCTTGACGGGTGGACTGGAGTAGTTTGAGATCAAACGAACCAGGATAAAAATATCTTGTTAATTGCTTTAGATTTCAGTTTTACAATTCAACCCCCCCTTCTTGTGTTTTTCACCCCTTCAATTGGCATCAGAGCGCCTGGTTCTGAGCTAAAACACTTAACCGTGTCAGTACAAGATCCAGCGTCAGAAAAACACAATGGCAGGAAACAATTCTCACTTCAGCAATGACAATAATGAGGACAGAGACAGATTCAGTGGCAAACCTCCAGTCTTTGATGGAGAAAACTTTGATTACTGGAAAGACAGAATTGAAAGCTTCTTTCTAGCACATGATGCTGATCTGTGGGATATGGTGACAGATGGATACACGCACCCTGTGAATGCAAGTGGTCAGAAGATTGATAGAAAATCAATGACTGATCAACAAAAGCGTGACTTCAAGAATCACCATAAGGCCAGAACCATCCTCCTCAGTGCCATCTCCTATACTGAGTATGAAAAGATCTCCAACAGAGACACAGCAAAAAATATCTTTGATTCTCTCAGAATGACGCACGAGGGCAACGTTCAAGTCAAAGAAACAAAAGCTCTGGCGCTCATTCAGAAGTATGAGGCGTTCAAAATGGAAGAATCTGAATCCATTGAAACTATGTTCTCTAGATTCCAGATTCTGGTAGCTGGTCTCAAAGTTCTGGACAAAGGATACTCTACTGCTGACCATGTCAAGAAAATAATCAGAAGTTTACCCAAGCAGTGGAGGCCTATGGTTACTGCTCTGAAGCTAGCTAAAGATCTCAACAAAATCACTCTGGAGGAACTTATAAGCTCCCTCACAAGTCATGAGATAGAGCTAGAAGCTGATGAGCCTCAGAAGCAAGGTAAGCCTTTAGCATTAAAATCTAACAAAAAATTTGAGTCTAAAGTTTTGCAGGCAGTTGAAGAAACATCTGATGGATCCTCATCAGAAGAAGACGAACTTTCCCTTCTCTCCAGAAGAGTAAATCAACTGTGGAAGCAAAGACAAAGGAAGTTCAGGAATCCCAGAAGATCTGATCAGAACGAGTCTTCTTCCAGATACAGAAGGACAGACTCTTCCTCTGGATACAGAAGATCTGAAGGCTCCTCCAGTAGCAAGAAGCCAAACACCAAAGACATCATCTGCTACGAGTGCAATGAGCAAGGGCACTACAAGAGTGACTGCCCAAAGCTTCAGAGGGAAAAGCCCAAAAAGAAGTTTGGAAGAGAGAAGAAGAAAAGTCTCATGGCCACATGGGATGACTCTGACTCGTCTGAAGCTGACTCAGAATCAGATGATGAAAGGGCAAACATAGCTCTCATGGCTAACATTCCAGATGATAGTGAAGCTTCTGAATCAGACTCAGAATCAGACACAGAAGAGGTATTTCCTAACTTCGCTGTTAACTTTACAAAGGCTGAACTTGCTGAAAGCCTTAATGAAATTCTGGAACGTTATCAGCAGATTAGAGCTAAATTCAGAGACCTGAAAAGGAATCTTGAATCTGACTCTAATAAGTCTGAGAGTCTCAAATTGGAAAATTCTGAGCTGAGAGATAAAATTTCAAAATTAGAAAACACTTTACAAAACTCTCAGAAGGAACCAATTTCTGAAACTCCCAGCAACGCTGATGAGATCATCAAGGAGTATGATCACAGTTTCCAGAAGTTCCTTGCTAAAAGCATAGATAGAAGCAGAATGGCTTCAATGATCTATGGAGTTAGCAGAAACGGCAGGAAAGGAATAGGATACCAAGGTAAGGTTCCTACACCAAAGAATGTCATGGACTTAACCATTAAACACACTCCTTTAAATTCACACTTTGTGTATGGTCACACACACGACATCAAATATACTAGCAGTAAGCACTCTGTGAAACCAAAATTCAACCAGAGTTTTGGTAAAACTAACAAGTCAGGACCCAAGAAAATCTGAGTACCTAAGGATAAAATAATACATGTTGCAGATATCTTTAGCAGCAAGTCAGAAACACCAGTCATGGTACCTGGACTCTGGCTGCTCACGACACATGACGGGAAGAAGGCATATGTTCCAAAGCCTGGAACTTAAGCCTAGAGGCCACGTTGGCTTTGGAGGCAATCAGAGGGGAAAGATCATTGGCTCTGGAACTGTAGGTAATGGAAATCTTCCCTCTATTAATAATGTTCTGCTAGTAGATGGATTGATGCATAATCTGTTATCCATAAGTCAA
The DNA here is from genome assembly GCA_948472305.1 of Vicia faba. NCBI lineage: Eukaryota > Viridiplantae > Streptophyta > Magnoliopsida > Fabales > Fabaceae > Vicia > Vicia faba. The sequence goes on along the minus strand of OX451738.1, from coordinate 317,178,688 downwards.
TTAAGTGATAACGGTTATGATATAATCTTTAATCAAAAATCATGTAAAGCTGTTAGTCAGAAAGATGGGACTATCCTGTTTAATGGTAAGAGGAAAAACAACATTTACAAAATCAAACTTTCTGAACTAAAGAGTCAGAATGTAAAATGTCTTCTGTCTGTTAACAGCGAGCAGTGGATCTGGCACAGAAGATTGGGGCATGTTAGTATGAGAAGAATATCTCAGATTAACAAACTCAATCTGGTCAGAGGACTTCCAAATTTGAAGTTCAATTCAGATGCTCTGTGTGAAGCATGTCAGAAAGGCAAATTTGCAAAACCCTCTTTTAAATCCAAAAATGTTGTTTCTACCTCTAAGCCATTAGAACTTCTGCACATTGACTTATTTGGACCAGTTAAATCTGCTTCAGTCAGTTGTAAGAAGTATGGGTTAGTGATCGTAGATGACTATAGCAGATGGACATGGGTAAAGTTCTTAAGACACAAGGACGAGTCACACTCTGTATTTGTTACCTTCTGTAACCAAGTTCAGAATGAAAAAGATCTTAGAATCGTTAAAGTCAGAAGTGATCATGGTGAAGAATTTGAAAATAAAGACTTTGAGTCATTCTTTAATGACAGAGGCATTCTGCATGATTTCTCTTGTCCTAGAACTCCCCAACAAAATGGAGTTGTAGAACGAAAGAACAGAACATTGCAAGAAATGGCCAGAACCATGATCAATGAGACAAACGTTGCTAAGACTTTCTGGGCAGAGGCAATAAACACAGCGTGTTACATTCAGAATAGAATCTCAATAAGACCTATTCTGGAAAAGACTCCATATGAATTGTGGAAGAACAGAAAGCCCAACATTTCATATTTTCATCCATTTGGATGTACTTGCTTTATATTGAATACAAAGAATTATTTGAACAAGTTTGACTCTAAGGCACAGAAGTGTATTATGTTAGGATACTCTGAACGCTCAAGAGGGTACAGAGTATACAATACAGAAACACAGATTGTGGAAGAATCAATCAGTGTTAGTTTTGATGATAAGCTTGACTCTGAAAAGTCAAAGCAGAATGAAACTTTTGCAGGTATAGAAATTGAATTTGCAGGTTCTGAAGACAAGTCATCAGAAGCTCTCAACACAGACATTCCTTCAACGTCTGAAAGGATCACTGCTAGAAATCCTTCAACAGCTGCTGATCAACCTCAGAAGAGATTACCCAGAAGCAGTTTGGACCACCCAGAAGAGACTATCCTAGGAAGAAAGGAAGATCCAATCAGAACAAGAGCAAGCTTCAGAAACTCTGAAGAAACTCTTATGGGACTTGTGTCTCTGATTGAACCTTCTTCTATTGATGAAGCACTTCTGGATAATGACTGGATTCTGGCAATGCAAGAAGAGCTGAATCAATTCACCAGAAACGACGTATGGGATCTCGTTCCCAGACCAAAAGGATTCAACGTCATTGGAACAAGATGGGTGTTCAGAAACAAGCTAAATGAACAAGGTGAAGTCATCAGAAACAAGGCACGACTGGTTGCACAAGGTTATAGTCAGCAAGAGGGGATAGACTATACAGAAACCTTTGCCCCAGTCGCCAGGTTAGAATCTATCAGACTTTTAATCTCATTTGTTGTTAATAGAGGCATCACTCTGTATCAGATGGATGTCAAAAGTGCATTCTTAAATGGTTATATAGAAGAAGAAGTTTATGTTCACCAACCCCCAGGTTTTGAAAATACAAAACATCCAGAACATGTTTTCAAACTAAAGAAGTCACTGTATGGTCTGAAACAAGCTCCCAGAGCTTGGTATGAAAGGCTAAGTAACTTTCTGCTTGAAAATGAATTCACCAGAGGGAAAGTGGACACTACTCTATTCTGTAAAACAGTTAAGAGTGACATCTTAGTCTGTCAAATTTATGTTGATGATATCATTTTTGGTTCTACTAATCCTTCTCTTGGAAGAAAATTTGCTAAGTGTATGCAGGCAGAATTTGAGATGAGCCTCATGGGGGAACTGAAATTCTTTCTAGGAATTCAGATCAATCAAACTCCAGAAGGAACTTACATTCATCAGAGCAAATACATCAGAGATCTTCTGAAGAAATTTGACCTCTCAGAATGTAAGCCATCAAAGATTCCAATGCATCCCACGTGCATTCTGGAAAGAGAAGAGGTAAGCAAAAGTGTAGAACAGAAAGTCTACAGAGGTATGATTGGTTCTCTCCTCTATCTGACTGCTTCAAGACCTGACATATTATTCAGTGTTTGCATCTGTGCTAGATTCCAATCAGATCCTAGAGAATCTCACTTAACAGCTGTTAAGCGAATTTTCAAGTATCTGAAAGGTACTACTAATCTGGGCTTGTTTTATAGAAAATCTAGTGATTACAGCTTAGTAGGCTACTGTGATGCTGATTTTGCTGGAGACAGAGTGGAACGTAAAAGTACTTCTGGAAGCTGCCAGTTTCTGGGAGAAAATCTGATCTCTTGGTCCAGCAAAAGGAAATCAACAATTGCTCTGTCAACAACAGAAGCTGAGTACATAGCAGCAGCAGGATGTAGCACACAAATGCTCTGGATGAAAAGTCAGCTTGAAGACTTCCAGATTTTTGAGAGTAACATTCCTATACTTTGTGATAATACTTCTTCTATTTGCTTAAGTAAGAATCCTATTTTACATTCTAGGGCTAAGCATATAGAAATAAAGCATCATTTCATTAGGGACTATATTCAGAAAGGTATTTTGAACTTAAAATTTATAGATACAGACCATCAATGGGCTGATATCTTTACTAAACCCCTTTCAGAAGATAGGTTTAATTTCATTCTGAAACATCTCAGCATGAAAGTATGCCCAGAATGAAAATGTTTTAATTCCATATATTTATCTTCAGAATGTAATTATTTTACTGTGAACCTCTGATCAATCTTCCTTCAGAAAGATAGAACATGCAGATTGTATCAGATGCAAGTCTAAAGATCTGAGAGTCTAATCTCAAAGGCAGACGTGCTGATCACTACATCAAACAAGTGTCATCCAATCATCAGCATATCTCTGAAGCAGAACGCGTGCACGCTTCTGAGAAGGCAAAGCGCTGATTGGGTGCATTGAGACAAATGTCTGGTAACCGTTTTTAAGTATCTTTCTCAAATCCCCCAAAATCAGCAAGCATTTAATGAAAAGTAATCACGCTTTTTAAATGGCAATCATGATTTTTCTCTCTCTCTTAAAAACGTTTAACTTTTCAAAACAATTTTGAAAACTCTATTTAAGCACATTAATCTCTCATTTATTCTTTACGCTTTCTCACAATCACTCAAGCATTTTCTGCATATTTCTGAGTTCATCCCTTGCAAACCTTTCTTTCTCAATTCATTCTCAAAGCTTTTTAGTGTGAACAATGGCATCCTCCAGCATTTCTGCAGGCAATCAGAAGAAAGCAACTTCTGAGCAATATCAGGTGCCACTCAGAACTCTCCTCACTCCGGTGAAGAACCTTGAAGTGCTTTCTGAGTTAATCATTGACTTTGAAAGCTTGAAGGAAAATGGTTTTGACCTAACTGAAGAAATTAGGGCTCAAAAGTGGGAAAGGTATTTCGATAGGTTGGTTGGACCAACATTCCCAGCGCTGGTCAAGGAATTTTGGATTCACGCCAAGGTTTCAAAACATCTAGTCATCTCCTCTGTCATGGGGAAGAAGATTGTAATTTCTGAAGATCTCATTGCAAGGCTAATCGGTCAAAGTGGTGGTGGAGTCCGTTGTGTGGACATGGCTGAAAGATGCGCTGATACAGCTGTGGTAGCCAACAGGATTTTCACTCTTGGAATGCCCAGCAGCAAGATTAAGGATCTGAAGGATCACTGCAGAGTATGGGCTAAGATTGTTCTGGGATGCTTCAACCACAGGAAACCAACAAGTTCTCCTGATTATATAAACGTGGATCAGCAGTTTCTGATCTACTTTATTGATCAGAAGATTAAGATCAATCTGGCTCACTTCTTGTTCAACCATCTCAAGACCAGTGTGAAAGAAACTAGAGAAGAAGAAAGAACCAAGAGGGACTGGATACCGTTTGGAAGGCTTATATCAGATATTCTGACAGAGAATAGGCTGATTGAACATCTGATAGAAGCTCAGGAGCTGAGCACTATTGAACCAACCATTGGGAAGCCTCTGAACGCAAAGAATCTGAAAAAGATGAAGCTGATAGAAAATATTCAGAAGGAACCCAGAGCTACTTCAACAGCTGATATCTCCAGCAGAAGAGTGCCTCTGAGTGATTTTCCGGTATTTTCTGAAATGGAATCCAAACCAGAGATGTTTCTCAGGTACCCAGATGCGTACAAGGCAGAAGATACAGGTTCAAAGCTGAACATCAAAGATCTGAGTCAACCCCAGCAAGATTGACTCTGTTGTCAGCATGGTGCAGAAGCAAAGTGAAACTTCTGAAAAGATTCAAGCGATGCTGGAGAGCCTGTTCACACACCTGCCTCCTCAACCTTAAATCTTTTTCATGCATGACCTTTCTTTCATGTTTTCTTGATTTTCTGATGTACTGTTTTGATTAAGTTTCTGTAATATTTTCTTGCTCTGATTCTGAACTATCTTAATATAACTTGTTTTTCTGATCTTAATTGTTTTAGCACATCACCAACACTTTTTGATTGCTGACAAAAAGGGGGAGAACAAGAATGATATTTAAATCAATAACGGCTAACTAGACAGAAATTCTCAAACATTCTAACTTTATTACTTGAAATGTTTTTTCTGTTTTGTTTAAAGTCTACAGGCACAAGGAAGCTCCTGGACACTCTGAAGACTAGAAACTCTGATCAATGTTGCTCTGATCAATATGAAGCTCTGATCGTCCTAATACTCTGATCCAAAGCAAAGCTCTGACAAGAAAAGCTCTGAAGCTCTGCTCTCTGATAAGTCAAAGACTCTGATAATCTGATGTTCAAAGAAAGAAAAAGATCTGATCCTGAAGAACACGTACAATCAAAGGGAAGTAATCAACTCAGGGGGAGTATCTCTTAACTCTGACTTCTCCGTACTTCTTAACTCTGATACCTTTTCACGTTATTTTTCATTTAAAATATCTAGTTTTTGTCATCATCAAAAAGGGGGAGATTGTTAGAACAATGTTTGAATCTACTACCCTATATTTGAGTTTTGATGATAACAAAGTGAAAAGATATAGTATTTATAAGTTTCATGAATGAACTATCTGCTGCCTAAAATTATTATGTTCTGACTTGCAGATACTCTGATTGACATAAGCAAGATCACGTTTATTCAGCATCAGAATTTGATTTCATACACCAGCATCAGAAGTTGCTACATCAGAACGTCAAGATCAGATGATCAACTCACGTACATGCTGAAGCTTGATGAACAAGACTGCGCTCAAACACTCTGATACAGAAACACAATAGTTCATCAGCAGCGAAGCAGAATCAGAATGAGCCAAGCCAGAGCGTGCATTGAAGAAGCAACGGTACTGTGCATTGAACGCTAATTAATTCCAACGGCCTCATTCCAGACAAGATCTGCTCAAAAAGGAAAGCTTGTTATTAGCATTGAATCAAGAATATTGCATTCAACGTTCATCTTCTCAAGTGCTATATAAACAAGGCTTTGAAGATTATAATGGCTAATGCTCTCCAAATCTCTACACGCACAAAGCTGAACCATAATCTTCGTTCTACCAGTTTTGCTAAACCACATACTCTGATATTCCATTATTGTTTAGCAATCTAGTTTCTAAGCTTCATTTTGTGTATACATCACAGTTGTGATAAAGTTTTGTAGAAAACATCCACACACATTATTTTATCTCTTTGTAAGAAAGTGTTACCTTGACAAACCGGGTTGTGGTTTGAATCAAGAAGGCTTTAGCAGTTGTTAAAGCAGTCTGTAATATTCAGTTGAATATAGTGAATTAAGACCTCGTTGGAGAGAGGCGAAATCACCTTGACGGGTGGACTGGAGTAGTTTGAGATCAAACGAACCAGGATAAAAATATCTTGTCAATTGCTTTAGATTTCAGTTTTACAATTCAACCCCCCCTTCTTGTGTTTTTCACCCCTTCAGTTGTTTGTTGAATTGTAGATGTTTGAATTTCTAACTTGCAACTTATGCCTTTTGATTATTGATGTGAATTCTCAACCCCTTTGCTTTGATGGTGTCCACCACAGACATCTTGTAGATAATCAGGATTAGGCATTGTTGTTGTGAGTGGAAGATTAACTCCCTGGAGTTTATTTCCATTTAGTTCGCTATTTATTTAGTGGTTATACTTAGATTCATGTAACATATGGTTTGGGAACACTTTATTTATGTTTTTAAGTTGATTTCTTATTTATGTTGAAGTTAATAACTATGTTGAGTTTTTTTGAAGTATTTTATAAAAGTTGCTTTAATTTAAGCATTGGATTGAGACTATTCAATTGTGTCACATATTAATAGTTTATTTCTGACGTGATGATACCCTAAGTGAAGGAGAGCATATGATGATATATGTTTTATGATTTATCTTTTCCATTGTATGTTTTCTAAATGCTTATGCCGTGCTTGAATGGTTGTCATTAGTGACACTTTAAATTGTCGAGTAATTCTTTATTTATAAGTTTCGGGGTTTAGGGTGTTACAACTTTCGCTTACCATATTATAGAGAGAGTGAATCTATTTAAAAAATAATGTCATTGACACCAATATCACGTGCCAAATAATACTCATTCAGATGGTCATGGCTTCAACAAAGATCAAACTACTTAAACTAATCTTGCAAAAAAAACTTCACAAAAATTACCATTGTGGTCTCTAAGGATAGCTATGTGTGTCGACGAGCCACTGCCAAAAGAATGAGCACCATTGGGGTTCATTTTGAGGATCCCATTAGGAGGATTAGTCCAATTAACACAATTAGTGTTATTATCTCAATTATTTTGATATTCAACTAGAGAGTTGTGAATTTCCTCAACTTGATTTAATATTCTAGATCATAGAGTAGGACTCAAATCTGATTGATGTGAGAATATGAGAGAATTGTGATTCTTCTAAAGATAATTAACAACAACTCCAAAAATGAGGTTCGATGGTCAAAAAGTGTTACCCAAAATGTTGGATTATATGTTCCATATCATCCATGCAAGAGTATCTAAGTTGAAAAGCTTGCTCCAATAATCAAGTTTTAAGATTATATACCTAATACGTTTCACATCATCACAATCTCAAACAACGCATATGATGGATTCTGGTGCAAGATTATATCTAGGACATAAGTTATCAGCAATCATACCTCGTTATTATTATTCATTAGTGAGGAATTTTATATGCACCATTTTTCCATAGTGTAGTACGCATAGAAGCTGCACTTTTTCATTTTCAAACAACTTTATGCAAGGACTTATATGGATGTTGTTAGGATAAGAGTCAATAACATCATAATCATTTTTGAGACTAAACATAACATGAGATGTAGTCAACTAGAGTGAAAAGTCATGCATCCCTGAAGTTTGAAACTGAATATAGTGCAAACAATATGTAACACACGTAGGTAATAAATAAGACAAGTATTTTAAAACCAAAATAATTATAATTTTTTATTTATTTATGAAAATCCAAAATTATAGTTGGTTCGGCCCAAATTATTTTTTAATTAAATGTTTCTTAAAATAATTTTAATTTAATAGTAAATAAGTAAGTCAAGGTCAGTGGTGAGGCATGTGGCTTTTAACCACATGGTGAATAACTAAGCAAACAAAATCATAGACCAAACATACTAGTACTTCTTCATCAGACTCAACCATGCACATCGTGATCTCATCAAATTTCTTTAAACAAATTAGACTTGAACAAATAGCATGAACAAAAATGACTAATGTAACATCTAATTTAATCGGTCTCTTAGCCTTACACTGACCAAATATTATGGATTTGGTTTTCACATCATCTTTATTTTGAAGTGGCGTGTTGGTGAACTAAACATGTCTATTTGGTCCATTTGGTGCTTCAAATCATACATTATAACGTTGACATTGCTCCTTAATAAATGACAAGTCTCTTTCTTATATTAAATTGCAGTCAAGTTAGAGTTCATTATGACCGGGAATGGATAGAAAAGTTCATTGTTTTTCTGAAGTGAACAACAAATGAACCAAACATGTTATTTTATATAAGTTCACATGGATTATAGTCCATAGAAAGTGGAAGTTCAATCTAAACCATAAAAAAGAATCCAATAACACATTTAAGATTATAGAATTCAAACTATGTCAAAAAATCTAAACACAGGTTCTGATTATATGATTCATATTATGCCCATTAGAGTGGTTTGAGATTCTATAATATGAAATTGTTTGTTATATTATTAGAATGCATTTATTTAATAATAACACCTTAAAATTACGCCAACTTAAACATCAACCTCATAAAACATAAAATTCAATCAAGAAAATTTAAAATCGTATATAATTTAACATGTTAGGTCGAATACTTGATAATGTGTACACAAAGTACAAATGAAGCAATCCTTAAAAAAATTTATTCTATCGGGTTGCACGAAAACTATTGCCCCCCACATTCATCCTCTTCACTCGTAAGGCATAGGGGTGTTCAAATCTAAACCGATCCAAATAAAAACTGCAAACCTATCAAAAATTGAAAACCGCAAAAAATTGAATATTATTGAATTTGAATGTATTTGGAAGTCACATTGTGAAAATCGCTTGGTTCAAATTTCATATTTCATATTGATTTTTTAAAACCAATCCAAACAAAACCAAATTGCATTTATATATTTTTAAACTTATTTTTTTTATTAATATGATATATTGCATTAATTTACTATTCGATGATAATTATTATTTTAATACTATTTATTAGTTTGATTTAATTTATTTATTTCTATTATTTCATTTATTTAAATCATAATCAATCATTGTCAATTTGTAATATTAACTTTTAATATATTTAGGATATATAATATAACAAAACTATTATTGATTAGCATTTTTATAATATTAATAAAATATAATTTGTAATTTGGATATCTAAAAATCGATCCAAACTAATCAGGATAATATTGGATGGATCAGGTTGGATATTTTTAATCAATCATTCAAAACCGAACTGAAACGGGAGTAAATTTATATTTGAATCGGATGAATTTTTATCTCAAAATTGATCCAAACTAAACTGCGAACGCCCCTAATAAGGCATACTTTGCTACCCTAAATATTTCTAGTTACAACAGTCTCGACATTTATGCCCTCTTTTATAATCCCACAAGAGAGAAACATGTTGGCCAAGTCTTGCACGTGAAAATGGATAAGCCCACCAAAAATAAGAGATACACAATGATGGAAAACAATTTGCGCATGTTAGTCTCCACATCGTCGCCTTATTCCTCTATGACGCTCACAACTAACACATGTCTCTCAAAATCCTCTTCGAGGGATTTGAACCGTGCATGACCTCCTGGATATACATTGACCTCTACGATCTCAAACACTTACACCTCCACCTCGGGAAACTCTGTCTTAGGTTAAGTTTGTGGCCTAGATGGTCCAACTCAGAGAAATGCAATTCATGACAAATACAAATGACATATATATTGCATTTAAGCCTAAAGTATCATACTTATAAATTATTTAGGTAATGCATGCATGTGAAATAAAAAGGTAAAGGGAATGAGCAACTTACCAAAGCAATGAAGTAGAACTTTAGATACATGGAATGTATAGGAGTAGAGAGGTGATAACCTTCATTGCAATGGATAAGAGCTCTGAGAATGCTTGAAAATGAAGACAACAAGCTCTATAAATGCAAATGAGGATAAGCTTTTTGTTTCTCTATTTTTGTTCTATTGCAAAAATGAAAATGGGAAGGAAGAAGGAAAGACGCAAGTTGACTTAAACAGAAAAGTCTGGCTTCTAATCTCCATAGAAAATTTGGACTTTGGAATTGTAGTAGTTTTAAATTGTGTGATTTTGAAGTTGGTCGTGGTGTGATATATTAGGCGTGTCCGGATTTCAATCTCTGTAATTTACTATACGGATTCCAAAGTTTGGAGTTATTGAATATCTAGTTTTGACGTGCTCCAAAGATGAATTTTCATGTATTAAGTGCGTCTGAAATTTAAAATCCAAATTTAAAGGTTAGTTTCGAAATTTCACCCAGCTATGTAAGTACTCATAGAATGTATTGAATTATTCACTAAAGGATTTCATCTAGTAGCATATCATAGTCTGAATTAGCAAACTAGACTCACTGAGACAAGTTCATGGGTTACACCCAAACCCAATCCAACACATAGCAATATACTCTTTCACCAGGCTAAGGGGCAGAACTTCATTGTGATTGGGGGGTCACGGCCACTCCAGTTTTGTTATATGGGTAAAAATACAAAAATGCCCTTACTTAAGTTTTAAAAAATTACTACATTTCCATTGACAACCTGGATTTGGCTTATGTTGTTGTCCCGGATTTGATCGTATATTGATAGCCCAGATTTGGCTTATGTTGTTAGCCCGGATTTGGTCGTATGTTGATAGCTCGGATTTGGCTTATGTTATTGACCCAGATTTGGACGTATGTTGATATCCTGAATTTTCCTTTATGGAGAGGGCTTATTCCCTGATGGTACCACATGGATTTAGTCAGAGTCAGTCGCATTTCATATTGTTGAATTGTTAAACTGTTAAATGTTGTTGATGGTGTGAAGTATGTGACCTTGGGTGATATATCTGCCGTACACTTATGATTATATAACTTATTATATTATTGTGATATCTCACCCCTTCTGCTTAAATGTTTCCTCTATGTGGGTAACATGCAGATAACCAGAAGTAGTCCGAGTTGTGGAGTCTAGAAGAGGTTGCTCTTCTTATTTTTGAGTTGGTATCAGTGCTCTGATACGTAAGATTGGAGGGATGAACGCTTGCTTACTTTGTTTTTTTTTTGTTTGTGATTATGTTGGAGTATTATAAACTCTCTTTTATTTGATTAAAAGTTGTTTGATACTGGTTGAGGATATTTTAATGACAAACTTGAATTATTTTCCGCTGCGTTAATAAAGTTGAAAATGAGAACTATGTTGAAAAGTGTTATCTGTTCATCCGAAAAATATGTTATGTATAAGTTTAATTATACACGAGCAGGTTTTTGATGTGTTGAAAAATGTGACATCTTATTCTTGGTGTTTTGATTTAAGAATTAATTTACTCTGATTTTATTAATTTACCGTGGGAGAAATAGGGTGTTACATTAGTGGTATCAGAGTAGGTCAACCCGTCCGACCATGTTGTCGATTCAGTAGTGTAGTGTGACAGTTGAATATTGTCAATGTGTTTCTTCTAACCATTGTTTGATGTCATGATGTGCAAGAGAGTGATGGCTGGAAGGAATGATACTACACTTGCTACTGCTTTATAGACTTTGACTCAGGTTGTGCAACATCAGCCTAATGCTGGTGGGAATAATAGATCTCGCATCTTGGAAACCTTCCAGAGGAACCATCCACCCACGTTCAAGGGTAAGCATGACCCTGATGAAGCGCATAGTTGGCTCACAGAGATCGAGAGGATCTTTCTGGAAAAGTTCTACCCTCATTATAGCGAGGCAACTGTTGAATTTTCTAAGTGCACTAAGTTTGAAAATGGGTTGCGTTCTGAAATCAAGATGGCCATTGGGTATCAACGAATTCGTAAGTTTCTAGATTTGGTGAATAGCTGCAAAATTTATGAAGTGGATAGTAAGTCTCACTACAAGATCATGAATGATAGGAGGGCCAAACAACAACAGAATCGTGGGAAGCCTTACAGTGCTCTGACTGACAAAGGAAAACAAAAAAGTTGTTGATGATAAGAGGCCAAGTGGGAGTGGTGCCCCTACTAGTATTGTTTGTTTCAGATGTGGAAAACCTGGTCCTTGCAGTACTACGTGTACTGAGGGAATGGAGAGGTGTTTCCGTTGTGGTAAGGCTGGGCATGAAATAACCGATTGTAAACACAAGGAAGTAATATGTTTTAACTATAATGAAGAAGGACATATTAGTAGCCAGTGTCAGAAACAAAAGCAAGCTCGATCCGGTGGAAAGGTGTTTGATTTAGATGGGACTGAGACATCCAGTGGAGACCGTTTGATCAGAGGTATATGTTTAATTAGTAGTACTCTAATAATTACTATCATTGATATTGGTGCTACACATTGTTTTATTGTTGCTAACTGTGTGAAAAGGTTGGGTCTTGTATTATCTTCTATGAATGGAGATATGGTTATTGATACTCCAGCTAATGGATTGGTGACTACTTCTCTAGTGTGTTTAAAGTTTCCTTTGTCAATCTATGACATAGATTTTGTTGTGGATCTAGTTTGCTTATTGCTTAGTGGTCTGGATGTGATTTTGGGTATGAACTGGTTGGAATATAATTATATACATATTAATTTCTATAACAAATCCATTCGGTTTTCTGCTCCCAACAAGAAGGAAGAAGTTGGATTCTTATCTGCTAGACAGCTGAATGAGTTGATGTAGGATGAAGCTCTGGTGTTTTCATTAATGACATCTTTATCTCTTGAGAATTAGGTTGTGATCGATGAGTTGCAAGAAGTATGTGATTTCCCAGATGTTTTACCATATGATATTATAGACGTGCCTCCAAAAAGAGAAGTAAAATTTGCTATTGATCTTGTCTCTGGTACCAAACCTATTTATATGGCACTGTATAGGATGTCAGCATCTGAACTAGCAGAGTTAAAGAAGCAGTTAGAAGACTTACTTGAAAGGAAATTTGTGAGACCAAGTGTATCGCCTTGGGGAGCTCCATTGTTACTGGTGAAAAAGAAGGATGGTAGTATGAGGCTTTGTGTTGATTACCGACAGCTGAATAAAGTGACAATAAAAAACAAGTATCCACTTCCAAGAATAGATGACCTGATGGATCAATTGATGGGTGCATGCATGTTTAGTAAGATTGACTTGAGATTGGGTTATCATCAAATTCGAGTCAAGAATGATGATATTCAGAAGACAGCTTTCAGAACCTGGTATGGACATTATGAGTATTCAGTGATGCCTTTCAGCATTACTAATGCGTCAGGAGTATTTATGGAGTATATGAATCGTATTTTTCGCACTTATTTGGATCGGTTTGTGGTAGTTTTCATTGACGATATTTTGATATTATTCCAAATCAGAAGAAGAACATATCGAGCATTTGTGAATTGTACTGCAAGTGTTAAAAGAGAAGAAGTTATATGCGAAGTTGTCAAAATGTGAATTCTGGTTATAGAAGTTAGTTTTCTTGGACATGTTATTTAAGGTGATGGTATTGCGGTGGATCCATCCAAAGTAGATGCAGTGTTGCAGTGGGAAGCTCCAAAATCAGTTACATAGATTAGAAGATTTTTGGGCTTGGTTGTTTATTATAGAAGATTTATCGAAGGCTTTTCTAAGTTATCACTTTTGTTAACTCAATTGACTTGTAAATGCAGGGCATTTTTTTGGGATATCCAATGCGAAGAAAGTTTTGTAGAGCTAAAGAAGAGATTAACAACGACTCCGATTTTAATATTACCTAACCTTGAAGAACTGTTTATGTTATACGGTGATTCTTCTAAATTGGATTTAGGTGGCATGCTTATGGAGAATGATAAAGTATTAGCTTATGCGTCAAGACAATTATGAATTCATGAAAGTAATTATCCTACTCATGATCTCGAATTAGTTGCAGTGGTGTTTGTACTGAAGATTTGGAGGCATTACCTTTATGGTTCCAGATTTGAAGTGTTTAGTGATCATAAATTCTTAAAGTATTTGTTTGATCAGAAGGAATTGAACATGAGGAAAATGAGGTGGTTAGAGTTATTGAAGGACTATGATTTTGGCTTGAATTACCACCCCGGTAAGGCTAATTTTGTAGTAGATGCTTTAAGTAGGAAATCATTACATATATATGTTATGATGGTCAGAGAATTTGAGTTGATCGAGCAATTCAGAGACATGAGTTTAATATGTGAAGTGATGTCGCAGAGTGTGATGTTAGGAACATTTAAAATTAACAATGATTTCTTGGATAATATTAAAGAGGCTCAGAAGTTAGATGTAAAGTTGGTAGACTTAATGGTTGGGAATGACCAATCTGAAGATAGTGATTTTAAAATAGATGTCCAAGGTGTGGTGAGATTCTGAGACAAAATTTGTATCCTCGATGATGCGGAGATGAAAATCATGTTTTCACAATTTTTTTCCGTTTTCACGTGCAGTGTAATTTATTTTGATTTGTAATGTCTAGTAAGACTTAGGCAGATATGGTAAGGCTAACAATAATGGAAATTTTGTTAAAATGTGGGACTTAGTGTGAACTTTGTATGATGTTGATGTTGAGTGAAGTGATCTAAAATGTGTGGATGAATTGCATAATATATTGCATGATGATGATAACGATGATGTTTTTGGCCTATATTGGCGTAATGTTATGGGCTTATGCTCTGTGATTGCATAATTTTGTTGTTGCATATCGGTATGGCATACATTCATTGGTGAGAGCTTATGCCCTGTTGTTGGCCTATATTGGCGTTGTGTTAGGGGCTTATGCCCCGTTGTTTCCCTATCTGGCATTACGTTGAGGGCTTATGCCCTGATGGTACCACATGCATTGAGTTAATGTCGGTCTCATTGCATTGAATTACTATTGAACTGGTGTTGTATGGATGATGAATGAGTTGCGAATTATTGGATGAAATGTGAATTATGTAAATTATATGAATTGTGTGAATTATTATTTCTTAGCATGTGATATTCATCGTATATTTATTAAAAGTAATTCTCACCCATTTTCTATTGTTGTGTTTGTGCTCCTCTGGGAGTATAGATAATCAGGAACCTGAGTCGTGCTTGAAGTGAGTGTTACCTGATCGAGTCTTAGGTGTTAGACAATGTGATCGATCTAGAAGGGGGTTGAATAGTTCATTTAAAATAACTTACGCATTTTAAAATTGTTTTTCAGAAATATATGCGAAATCTCCCTAAATCAACAATCGTCTAAACGGTCCTCTATTGAAAAGATCGGATATACGTAACCGTATGGGATACGATGACAAAGTAAGAATCAATATTTTTTACTCAATTGGTCAATCACTTATACACCCTCAATGAGTATGAATTACTTCCAATGAGTTGATTAAGATAAAGCTAAACACAATGAATAATTTGGGGATGAGTCAATTTGTCAAACACCTTATGTGAAAAACACCTTAGGTTTGATTTTACGAAATTGTAGTGGTGAGTTTTCTTAGGTATCAATCAAACGGATTGTTACCAATATTGTGAAATGATCTCAACACACCACAATTTAGGTACAAACAAATTTAACAAGTTAATTTCTACAAATTATAGTAATCAAGTATGGAAATAAATAAAAAGAAGAAGAATACACGATTTGTTAAGGCAGTTTCCCTTGTCGTCATCGCGTAGGGCACGTCTGCCCCCAATTCTAGAATCTAGAATTGAGATATTTGATATTAAGTTGCAAATGTTACAAGAGAAGAGATAGTTCACAATACAAACAAACCAATATTGTTGATGTAACAGTCTTTTTCCATTTCCTTGGTTTGAGCCAAACCAAATGCCAAATTCTCTTAACAAACCTCTGGTTACCGCTACTTGATTAAGCAAACCCACTGTTTCTTAATCCTTTCACTCGACTGATTTCGATTGTAAGCAAATTGACCTCAAATCTTCCTTCACAATCCTCCGGTTACCGCTACTTGATTAAGCAAACCCACTTTTTTTAATCCTTTCACTCGGATGAATTCGATGAAGCAAAGACTTGTGCAAAAACCCCCGCACCAATTGGAATCTTGGAGTAGAAAATCCAAACGATTTTATTCAAGAACAACCCACAATTGCTCAACCCAAAACTGAATTGAATCATTGATTTGAATGTTATCACCACAAAACTTTTCTTGAATGAACAACCATGATTATGTGTAGATGTTGATTTTTGAGAAGAGAGGGTGAAGATGATGAGTGTAACGCCCCATTTTATTTAAATGTTATATTATATTAATATTTTCGAGTTACCGTTTGACGTTTATTTTTGCGATGAGAATATTTAAATTAACTGGTATACCTGTTAATATATTCGGCGATGTTTTATTTGGAACGATAATTATTTTATTCGGTCCGGTATTTATTTTGAGGGACCGGTAATTATTTTGTTCGGTCCAGTTTTTTATTCCGTTCGGTTCGGTAAAATATTATTCGGACCGATATATAATTATTTGGAGTTATTTTAATTATTTGTGTTACTAATATTATTTGATATTATTTAGTGTTAATTAGTAGTATATTTTAAGAAGGGCTTTTTGTTATCTTGCCTAACTTTTGTCTTGCATCTAAACAAACCAAACCCATAATTTCCTTTATTTTATGTCATAACACTAAAACACACTTTGAGAGAGTTAGAGAGAGCTAGAGGTCTTGGAAGAGAAGAAGAGGAGCAAGAACAAAGCTTGGGTTTTGGGTTGGTTGGAACATCAAGAATAATTTCAAGTATCTAAGGTAAGGGGTTTGATTTTTCAATGCTTATAGTTAGGGTTTGATTTGGTATATTTTGATTTGGGATAAAATTGATGTTAGGGTTCTTGAGATTTGTTGAGATAAATTAGGAGAGTTAATTTAGGTGTTAGTGTTGTGGAATTATTGTTATGTTAATATAAATTAAATTAGAAAAACTAATTTATATTAATTAAATTAAGTCTAGAAAAACTAAGTTGTAACAGTATATTAATAGAAGTTAAGCTTCTAAAGCTAAGCTAGCAGTATGTTATGTTTCATTAAGTATTAGCTGTATGCATAATAGAAGTTAGGCTTCTAAATCTAAGCTAGCAGTATGTTACGTTTCATAAAGTATTAGCTGTATGTATAATAGAAGTTAAGCTTCTAAAGCTAAGCTAGCAGTATGTTAGGTTT
This sequence comes from Vicia faba, assembly GCA_948472305.1. Taxonomy (NCBI): domain Eukaryota; kingdom Viridiplantae; phylum Streptophyta; class Magnoliopsida; order Fabales; family Fabaceae; genus Vicia; species Vicia faba. Next base: position 317,161,709 of record OX451738.1, on the reverse strand, counting down.
CATAAAGTATTAGATGTATGCATAATAGAAGTTAAGCTTCTAAAGTTAAACTAGCAGTATTCATTAAAATGAAGTTGGAAACTAAACTAACAGTATTCTTTGAAATGAAGTTAGAAACTAAAGTGTTAGTAATATGCATAATTGAAATGAAGTTAGAAACTAAAGAATGCACTATGAAATTAATATACTAGCAGCATGCATAATTGAAATTAAGCTTATAACTAAAGAACTAGCAGCATATTCATTTAAATAAAGTTTAGAAACTAACTAGCAGTATATTCATTAAAATGAAGTTTAGAATTAATGTACTATGCAGTATATATTAAATATTTATATTAATTAAATACAAATATGACATAAGTTAGACGATTTAATTTGGAACCCGATTATGTCCGATTTCCTAATTTCGGCAATTTCGGCAACGAAGCTAGTTGCTCTGAATTGAACGAAAATTGACGTGCTAGCTAATTTCGACGTGTAGAACATCAAGGTGAGGTTAGTTTTTCGAGATTTTGAGTTTTTATGAAGCGACCCGAAATAGGCCAATTTACGGTTAATTTGAAATGGGTTGCGTTTTAGTCGGTTTAAGTCGCGTATGGACAATATGATTGCGACGTTAATGATTATGATTAGTGTCGATTATTATGAATGAATTTTGTGACGATTATTGATGTTTGACTATTTTTCCGTGTTTGAATTTTAGTGAATTATTTGATAATAATGTGGTGTGATTAAATATGATGTTTGCGACGGTTTATTTATAATGAATACTTAATGATATGTGATGCGATGATATGTTTATCTTGATTTGGATAAATATGGCGACGTGGGTTTTATACCAATTTTGATGTGCGATGATGATGTTTTGTTGTGTCATGTTTGTGATGTCGTGTTGTCGAGTCATATATATTGCATTGGCGACGAGGGCTTTTATGCCAAGCGACGAGGGCTTTTATGCCAAAGCGACGATGGGCTTTTATGCCAAATGTCCCTAATTATGGACAGAGCGACGGGTACCACATGCATAACATAGTCGTGTCTCATGGAGTCAGTTATATTTATTTTTGAGTCTTTTGGCGTTGAGTCTTATTTCATGGCTTATGATGAATTGCGATGATATATGATACTTTGTTTTGTGATGATTTTTGTGTTGAACATAAAGTGAATATGATGCGATAATTTCATGATGAGTAAGCGATGAATATGACATGACGGTAAAGCGACGATATGAGTTTATGGAGATGAAGTTTATGTCTTGTTTTGGTATGATTATGATGATTACGTGACGAAATTAAAGTGTTGATTTTATACACTAAATGATGATTTAAAGTGTGTGAGATTTGGATATGTGCTGACATAATCTTATTAATCCTATATCATTTATGATTCCAAAACTATTTATATATTTTATCATGCCTTTAATTATATGTTTTGGAGTATCTCACCCTTTACTTGTTTCGCCGTTGCTTTTATATTGGTAACGTGCAGGTGATTCGCGAGGATGATGAGGATTAGCTCGAGTCTCTTTATTTTGAGTCGCTCTGCTCTGATAGTAGTAACACTCGGGATTTGGGCGACGTTATTATTTTGATAGGATAGTTTATGTATACTATCTTATGACTTCATATATTGATGATAACATGATGATACGTACATTTTGTGAACACATCCACTGTGTTGTGATTAGTCATATGTTTATATGATGATTTATGTTATGAATCGGTATATCCGACTTTTGATTTTGTGATGTGCATTATAATGCAAAGTGATGAAAAACACGAATATGTGATACCTTAATTTATGTTTGGATGAAATTTTGAAACTCTGATTTTATTATTAATTACGAGGGCTAGAATTGGGGTGTTACATTAGTGGTATCAGAGCAGGTCGGTCTGTCCGGCCAAGTTGTTGAGTTTGTTATGGTCTATCAATCAAGTATTGTTATTTGTTGATTCTAATCCTTGTTTTGTTTTGAGCAGAAGTTGTTATGGCTGGAAGGAACACTGGTAGGAATGATGAGGCTCTTGCTGCTGCTATGCAGGAAATAACTCAGGCTTTCCAAAATCCGCTGAATACTGACGAGAATGCTGGGTCTCATAGTTTGGAAACCTTCCAGAGAGAGAATCCTCCTACTTTCCAAGGAAAGTATGATCCCGAAGGTGCTTTGGCGTGGCTAAAGGAGATTGAAAGAATCTTTCGTGTGATGGATTGCACTCCTGTGCAAAGGATCCGTTATGGTACTCATAAACTAAGTGCTGAAGAGGATGACTGGTGGGTTGAAACCCGTCAGAGGCTTGAGATTGCTGGTGAGGAAGTGACATGGGAAGTTTTCCGAAGGGAATTCATGAGGAAGTATTACCCGGAAGATGTTCGGGGAAAGAAGGAGATAGAGTTCCTTGAATTAAAGCAAAGAAGCATGTCTATCACTGATTATGCTGCAAGGTTCACTATGTTGTCCAAGTTCTATCCGCATTATGATGGGCCGAATGGCGAGTTCTCTAAATGCATCAAGTTTGAAAATGGTTTGCGTCCTGAGATTAAGAAAGCTGTTGGTTATCAGAAAATCTGTGTCTTTTCGGATTTGATTGATAGTTGTAGGATCTTTGAGGAGGACAATAATGCTCATTATAATATTATGTCTGATAAGAGAAACAAAGGTCAGCAAAGCCGTGGAAAACTGTATGATGCTCCAACTGGTAAAGGGAAACAGAAAGCGTTTCAAGGGTGAAGAACTAGTGGGGGAGATGCTCCTGCTAGTATTGTTTGTTACAAGTATGGGAAACCTGGCCACAAAAGTAATGTTTGTTGAAGCGATGTTAGAGCTAAGGAGAATGAGGTGATATGTTTCTGATGTAGAGAAGTGGGCCATATGACTCGCGATTGTAGGCATAAGGATGTGGTCCGTTTTAATTTTTGCGAGGGAGGTCACATTAGTGCTCAATGTAAGAAGCCTAAGAAGACTCAAGGAGCAGGAAAGGTGTTTGCTTTGTCGGGTGCTCCGACGACAAATGAGGATGGTCTTGTTCGAGGTACTAGTTTCATTAATATCTTTCCTCTTATTACTATTATTGATACTGGTGCTACTCACTGTTTTATTGTTGTTGATTGTGTAAAGAGATTGGGTCTCACTTTGTCGTCTCTGGATAGAGATATGGTGGTAGAAGTTTCGGCTAAGGGAACGGTTACTACTTCTTTTGTGTGTGTAAGTTTCCCTTTATCAATCTTTGATAGAGACTTTGTGGTTGATCTTGTTTGTTTACCGCTTGTCGGGTTGGACGTGGTTTTAGGTATGGACTGGTTAAAAGCTAATTATGTCCATATCAATTGCTATGACAACACTGTGAGGTTTTCTTCCTTAGTAGAAGAAGAACAATCTATGTTGGTGTCGACGAAGCAGTTGAATGAGTTCATGAAGGATGAGGCGTTGGTTTTCTTGTTGATGGCGACTCTTTCTACGGAGATTCAAGCTGTGATAGCAAACTTTCCGGTGGTGTGCGATTTTCCCAAAGTATTCCCTGATGAGATTCCTAGTGCACCTCCAGAAAGAGAAGTTGAATTTTCTGTGGATCTTGTCCCTGGTACCAGACCTATCTCTATGGCACCATACAGGATGTCCGCATCTAAGTTAGCAGAATTGAAGAGCCAATTAGAAGATTTGCTCGAGAAGAAGTTTGTTAGACCTAGTATGTCGACGTGGGGAGATCCTGTGTTATTGGTGAAGAAGAAATACGGTAGCATGAGACTTTGTATTGATTATCGTCAGTTTAATAAAGTGACTATTAAGAATAGGTATCCACTTCCTAGAATTGATGATTTTATGGACCGACTGGTTGGCGCTCGCATGTTTAGTAAGATTGATTTGAGATCGGGTTACCATCAAATAAGGGTGAAAGAAGAAGATGTTCAAAAAACTGCTTTCAGGACGAGATATAGACATTACGAATATTCGGTGATGCCTTTCGGTGTCACTAATGCACTGGGAGTATTAATGGAGTACATGAATCGTATTTTACATCCTTACTTGGATGGTTTCGTGGTTGTTTTCATTGATGATATTCTGGTTTATTCTAAATCAGAAGAAGAGCACGCAGAACATTTGCGCATCATGTTGGAAGTTCTGAAAGAGAAGAAGCTTTATGCTAAGTTGTCAAAGTGCAAGTTCTGGTCAAGTGAAGTGAGCTTTTTGGGGCATGTCATTTCTGGTGATGGCATTGTTGTTGATCCTTCTAAAGTTGATGTTGTGTTGAGATGGGAAACTCCTAAGTCTGTTACTGAGATTAGAAGTTTCTTAGGATTGGTTGGTTACTACAGAAGGTTCATTGAAGGTTTTTCTAAGTTGGAGCTCCCTTTTACAAGGTTGACTTGTAAAGGAGCTGCATTTGTGTGGGATGCCAAGTGTGAAGAATGTTTTGTTGAATTGAAGAAAAGGTTGACAACGGCTCCGATCTTGATTCTACCTAATCCTGAAGAACCGTTTGTTGTTTATTGTGATGCTTCTAAGATGGATTTAGGTGGTGTACTTATGAAAAATGGCAAAGTGGTTGCTTATGCTTCTAGGCAATTGAAGATTCATGAGAAGAATTATCCTACGCATGATTTAGAGCTTGCAGCGGTTGTTTTTGTGCTTAAGATTTGGAGGCATTATCTTTATGGTTCTAGATTTGAAGTATTTAGTGACCATAAAAGTTTGAAGTACTTGTTCGATCAGAAAGAGCTTAATATGAGACAAAAACGGTGCTTGAATTGTTGAAAGATTATGATTTTGGATTGAATTACCATCCTGGTAAAGCTATTGTGGTGGCCGATGCTTTAAGTCGAAAGACTTTGCATATGTCACTGTTGATGGTGAAAGAGTTGGAATTTATTGAGCAATTTAGAGATATGAGTCTTGTAGTAGAAGTGACACCGAAGAGTGTTATCTTGGGAATGTTAAAGATCAATAATGATTTCCTTGATAGTGTTAGAGAAGCTCAAAAGCTTGATGTGAAACTTGTTGATTTGTTGGTTAGTATTGGACAAACTGGAAATGAAGATTTCAAGTTGGATGCTCAGGGTGTATTGAGGTTTCGAGATAGGATTTGTATTCCCGATGATATGGATTTGAAGAGAATGATCTTAGAAGAAAGTCATAGAAGCAATTTGAGTATTTATCCCGGAGCGACCAAAATGTATCAAGATTTAAAGAAACTATTTTGGTGGTCGGGCATGAAGAGAGAGGTGGCTCAGTTTGTTTATGCTTGTTTGACTTGTCAGAAGTCTAAAGTGGAGCATCAGAAACCTGTGGGGTTGATGCAACCATTAGAGATTCCAGAATGGAAATGGGATAGCATTTCTATGGATTTCGTAACGGGGTTACCGAATACACCAAGAGGACACGATGCAATTTGGGTGATTGTTGATAGGCTTAAGAATTCGACTCACTTTATTCCTATTAACATCACTTATCCCGTATCGAAGTTGGCGGAAATTTATACGCATGTGATTGTGAGATTATATGGTATTCCTTTGTGTATTGTTTCGGATAGAGATCTGAGGTTTACTTCTGAATTTTGGAAGAGCTTGCAAGAGGCTTTGGGTTCAAGGTTGAGGTTGAGTTCGGCTTATCATCCTCAAACTGATGGTCAGACGGAAAGGACGATTCAATCGTTGGAAGACTTGTTACGTGCTTGTATTCTTGAACATGGTGGTTCATGGGATACATATCTTCCTTTGATTGAGTTTACTTATAACAATAGTTTTCATGCTAGTATTGGAATGGCACCGTTCGAGGCTTTGTATGGTCGGAGGTGTAGAACTCCTTTGTGTTGGCATGAGTCGGGTGAAAGTGTGGTGCTTGGACCAGAATTGGTTAGAGAGACTACTGATACGGTGAAGATGATTAGAGAAAAATATTAGAATTTCTCAAAGTCGACAAAAGAGTTATCATGATAAAAGGAGAAAAGACTTGGAATTTCAAGATGGTGATCATGTATTTTTGAGAGTTACTCCTACAACCGGCGTTGGGCGAGCATTGAAGTCGAAGAAGCTAACTCCTTGCTTCATTGGTCCTTACCAAATTACTAGTAAAGTGGAAAAAGTGGCTTATAGAGTGACGTTACCGCCAAATCTTTCGAACTTGCATGATGTGTTCCATGTGTCGCAACTTTGAAAGTATGTTCCGGATCCTTCGCATGTGATAGAGATGGATGATATCTAAGTGCGAGACAATCTTACGGTGGAGACGATGTCGTTAAGGATCAAAGATCGTGAGATAAATTCTCTTCGTGGCAAAGAGATCTCCTTGGTTAAAGTTGTTTGGATAGGAGCAGCTGGTGAAAGTGCGACGTGGGAGTTAGAAAGAAATATGCAGGATTCCTATCCCGAGCTTTTCGAGTTAGGTAATTTCGAGGACGAAACTTTTTTAAGTGGGTGAGAGTTGTAACGCCCCGTTTTATTTAAATATTATATTATATTAATATTTTCGAGTTACCGTTTGACGTTTATTTTTGCGACGAAAATATTTAAATTAACCGGTATATATGTTAATATATTCGGCGACGTTTTATTCGGACCGGTAATTATTTTATTCGGTCCGGTATTTATTTTGAGGGACCGGTAATTATTTTGTTCGGTCCGATTTTTTATTCCGTTCGGTTCGGTAAAATATTATTCGGACCGATATATAATTATTTGGAGTTATTTTAATTATTTGGGTTAATAATATTATTTGATATTATTTAGTGTTAATTGGTAGTATATTTTAAGAAGGGTTTTTTGGTATTTTGTCTAGCTTTTGTCTTGCATCTAAACAAACCAAACCCACCATTTCCTTTGTTTTATGTCATAACACTAAAACACACTTTGAGAGAGTTAGAGAGAGCTAGAGGTCTTGGAAGAGAAGAAGAGGAGCAAGAACAAAGATTGGGTTTTGGGTTGGTTGGAACATCAAGAATCATTTCAAGTATCTAAGATAAGGGGTTTGATTTTTCAATGCTTATAGTTAGGGTTTGATTTGGTATATTTTGATTTGGGATAAAATTGATGTTAGGGTTCTTGAGATTTGTTGAGATAAATTAGGAGAGTTAATTTAGGTGTTAGTGTTGTGGGATTATTGTTATGTTAATAGAAATTAAATTAGAAAAACTAATTTATATTAATTAAATTAAGTCTAGAAAAACTAAGTAGTAGCAGTATATTAATAGAAGTTAAGCTTCTAAAGCTAAGCTAGCAGTATGTTATGTTTCATAAAGTATTAGTTGTATGCATAATAGAAGTTAAGCTTCTAAAGCTAAGCTAGCAGTATGTTACGTTTCATAAAGTATTAGTTGTATGCATAATAGAAGTTAAGCTTCTAAAGCTAAGCTAGCAGTATGTTACGTTTCATAAAATATTAGCTGTATGCATAATAGAAGTTAAGCTTCTAAAGTTAAACTAGCAGTATTTATTAAAATGAAGTTGGAAACTAAACTAACAGTATTCATTGAAATGAAGTTATAAACTAAAGTGTTAGTAATAAGCATAACTGAAATGAAGTTAGAAACTAAAGAATGCAGTATGAAATTAATGTACTAGCAGCATGCGTAATTGAAATTAAGCTTATAACTAAAAAAACAAGCAGCATATTCATTTAAATGAAGTTTAGAAACTAACTAGCAGTATATTCATTAAAATGAAGTTTAGAATTAATGTACTATGCAGTATATACTAAATATTTATATTAATTAAATACAAATATGACATAAGTTAGCCGATTTAATTTGGAATCCGATTATATCCGATTTCCTGATTTCGACAATTTCGGCGACGGAGCTAGTTGCTCTGAATTGAACGAAAATTGACGTGCTAGCTAATTTCGACGTGTAGAACGTCGTGGTGAGGTTAGTTTTTCGAGATTTCTGTTTTTATGAAGCGACCCGAAATAGGCCAATTTACGGTTAATTTGAAATGGGTTGCGTTTTAGTCGGTTTAAGTCGCGTATGGACAATCCGATTGCGACGTTAATGATTATGATTGGTGTCGATTATTATGAATGACTTTCGCGACGATTATTGATGTTTGACTATTTTTCCGTGTTTGAATTTTAGTGAATTATTTGATAATGATGTGGTGTGATTAAATATGATGTTTGCGACAGTTTATTTATAATGAATACTTGATGATATGCGATTCGATGATATGTTTATCTTGATGTGGATAAATATGGCGACGTGGGTTTTATACCAATTTTGATGTGCGATGATGATGTTTTGTTGTGTCGTGTTTGTGATGTCATGTTGTCGAGTCACATACATTGCATTGGTGACGAGGGCTTTTATGCCAAGCGACGAGGGCTTTTATGCCAAAGAGACGATGGGATTTTATGCCAAATATCCCTAATTATCGACAAAGCGACGGGTACCACATGCATAACATAGTCGTGTCTCATGGAGTCGGTTATGTTTATTTTTTAGTCTTTTGGCGTTGAGTCTTATTTCATGGCTTATGATGAATTGCGATGATATATGATACTTTGTTTTGTGATGATTTTTATGTTGAACATAAAGTGAATATGATGCGATAATTTCATGATGAGTAAGCGATGAATATGACATGACGGTAAAGCGACAATATGAGTTTATGGAGATGAAGTTTATGTCTTGTTTTGGTATGATTATGATGATTATGTGATGAAATTAAAGTGTTGATTTTATACACTAAATGATGATTTAAAGTGTGTGAGATTTGGATATGTGCTGACATAATCTTATTAATCCTATATCATTTATGATTCCAAAACTATTTATATATTTTATCATGCCTTTAATTATATGTTTTGGAGTATCTCACCCTTTACTTGTTTCGCCGTTGCCTTTATATTGGTAACGTGCAGGTGATCCGCAAGGATGATGAGGATTAGCTCGAGTCTCTTTATTTTGAGTCGCTCTGCTCTGATAGTAGTAACACTCGGGATTTGGGCGACGTTATTATTTTGATAGAATAGTTTATGTATACTATCTTATGACTTCATGTATTGATGATAACATGATGATACATACATTTTGTAAACACATCCGCTGTGTTGTGATTAGTCATATGTTTATATGATGATTTATGTTATGAATCGGTATATCCGACTTTTGATTTTGTGATGTGCATTATAATGCAAAGTGATGAAAAACACGAATATGTGATACCTCAATTTATGTTTGGATGAAATTTTGAAACTCTGATTTTATTATTAATTACGAGGGCTAGAATTGGGGTGTTACAATGAGCACTATGTGTATCTTTCACTAGTTCTTGTTAAATTAAAATGATGATACTCAATGAATATATATATATATATATATATATATATATATATATATATATATATATATATATATATATATATATATATATGTTACCTAATAGTCAAGACCCAAAAACATAGTAGAAAAACAATTGAAAGCAGCGAGCAGTCGACTCAAACAGTAAGGGGGGTCGGCACGACACAACCCGCATGTGGAGGAAAGCCATTTTGAATTGTAGTACGTCGACCGCTACAGGGCTTGCATCGACGCAATATTTGAATATTTTGATTTCCAGATTGAGTCAACCGGAAGGGTTGATGTGACACATCCTACAGGTGGAGGAAAACCATTTTGAAGTATAGTGTGTTGACCGCTACAGGGCTTGCGCCGATGCAATAGTTGAATATTTTGATTCCCAGGTTGAGTGGACTAGAAGGGTCGACGCGACACATTCTTAGCTTGGTTGAGAATGATGAGTCAACCGCACATATCTTTGAGTCAACGCAAACATTGAATTTTGCCAAAAATGAATGTTTCTTGAGATCTTCATTCCAACCATTTCACAACAAGATTGTTTATAGGACCAACCCAAATGGAGAGTGAGTAATAACCATTTTGACATCATTAAAACACATATAGAGGGACCTTGCCCTCACATACTCCCCTTTTTTATGATGGAAAAACTTTGAATTTGTGCTCAAATATGCTCCTCCTGAATTTGTACATTCTGTAAAGCACCGCTTGCAAGCTTTTACACAATCTTCTTTGTATATTCTCTTCTCCCCATTTGACAACACCAAAAAGAGAAAAAGCACGAGGTCAAGAATAACAAAATTATTCAAATGCATAATCATCATCTATTTGCAACTTAATACACTAACAATCATTCACATAAAATGAGATTAGTGCAGAGCATAAAGGATTAATACTTATACATAAGCATTTAGTACATTACATACCGAATGAGATTAACATACGAAACAAACACAAAGTAGGTTTGAAAGACAATAAAGATAAATGCATAAGCTTATCATGAAAAACAACTGAAGGACTTAAACTGAATTAAACACAAACACGAATCAAGTATCTAGGTTGTTGTTGTCATGGTTTTCTGGAGCTTCTGGTGAATGGTTTGGAAAATGCTATAGGAAGGTTTTCGTACTCTTCTTCTTCATCATCATCATCATCATCTTCACCATCACTATTTTGGAGCGTAATTGAAGTACTTCTCACAATGTAACGATATCTTTGTTCTTTGTTATCCCATTGGAAGCCCAATAAAGTAAGTGATTTCTTTTTAAATTCTAGATCAGAAGACATATCGACATAAGAGATTCCTGGAATTTTAATCTTTTCTCAATTCAGGACTCTTTGAATGAAGGAGGGATAGCATAGAGCGATGCCTCTTCCTGAATTGTGCAGATCAAACATTCTACTAGCAAAATAATGTGGCCAATGAACCTTTATCTTATGTTTCAAAACATAAAGCAATTGAACCTCAGCTTTATCCACACGAGAGAGACCTTACTTCTTGGGTCGAATAATGTGACAAACGATCCAAAAGAGAATTTTGTCAAATGGAGCTAGGGCACCAGTAGTTACAGATCTTAGAAATAAGCCGCTATTAATAATTCTATCACTGTAAGGCTTCTTAAGCATGGAGTTTAAAGCGGACTTGAATTTATAGTTAGGAGCAAGAACGGTGTTAGAAATCTTAATAGCATCAGAGTCAATTGGCCACATACCAAAGAGATCTTTCCAGACATGCGAGCTCACCATATAATATTTGTTGTTAATTCTATACTTAAATTCAAATCCTTTAAGCTTTCCTTGCATACCCGCATAGAACAATTTGACTAAATCCTTATTATAAGGGGTATCACACTCATGAAATAAGTGGAATTTCTGAAATCTTAGCAATTCTATGATGTCGGGTAGGTGCATGTGACCCAAATTTTTCATATATAAAGTTGATTGCTTAACTATACTTCTCTTACCAAATGTTTCTGCAAAAGTATCAGCAATATCATCAGAGAGAAGTGAAAGGGCGGTTACCAGAATATCGGAAGGAATACTGGAGAAGCTGCCTCTTAAGGTTCTCTTTTTGGTTACCCTTGAATCCATTTGAGGAGTTTCTTGAGAGAGATTTTGAGTTTTAGGGTTTTGAGGGGAATGGGTATGTTTAGGGTTAAAAAATATAATATATGTAATTCTCGAATTAGGTATGCAGGGATTTTACGCGATGCATCGACCGCTATAGAGCTTGCATCAATGCACACATAATTTTAATTAATGATGACTGTGTAATTTGGTATGCGTGAACGCATACATGCTATAAGTCGACTCAATCATAAAAGTGTTTGATTCTTGCAGGTTTTTCAATTGATTTCATGTAGTTAATATAACAAGTAGAAGGCATATGCATTTAACAATTATGAAATGGATGAAAAATACATAATGTGGAGCAAGTTTAGCATTTACACATAATCAAGAGTATAAAATAGATGGGAACGATATTACCTTCATGAAGATTGATGAGAGCTTTCACTAAAACTATCAATAAGTACATCAAGCATTAAAGGGATATATGCAATAAAATAAGGAGCATGCAACTTAATTAAGTTGCAACCTATCCGAGATATCGAGAACACCAAGTTCCCTACGGATGTGAAAAAAGGTTTCGTAGCAAGTGGTTTAGTAAAGATGTCGGCAAGTTGATTTTTGCTATCAACATGCTCGAAAATGACATCGCCCTTTTCCACATGATCCCTTAGGAAATGATGCCTAATCTCAATATGTTTTGTGAGAGAGTGCAAAATCAAATTTTTGGTTAGGTTGATGGCACTTGTATTGTCACAAAAAATATGAATGCGATCAAGTTGGACATTGAAGTCGAGCAATTGTTGTTTGAGCCACAAGATTTGGGCACAACAATTACTGGCTGTAACGTATTCTGCTTTGGGGGTTGACAAAGCAACGAAAACTTGCTTTTTTCTATGCCAACTGACCAAAGAATTTGAAAAGAAATGACAAGTACCACTAGTGATTTTCCTATCCGATTTGCACCTGGAAAAGTTGGAACCGAAATAGCAAACCAAAGAACAATCACTACCCTTGGAGAACCAAAGTCCATACTTAGTTGTACCACTAAGATACCTAATTATGCGCTTTACGGCTTTTAAATGTGACTCCTTAGGACATTATTGAAACCTAGCACACATGCAAACACTAAACATGATATCTGGATGAGAAGTCATAAGATAGAGAAGGGAACCAATCATACCTCTATACCTTTTTATATCGACGGGTTTACCATTTTCATCTAGGTATAAGCTCACGGCTGTAGGCATAAGAGTATCAATTGCTTTTGAGTTTGTCATGCCGAATCACTTGAGTAGGTCAAGGAAATATTTTGTTTGGCTCACGAATGTCCCTTCATTTAGTTGCTTGATTTGAAGTCGAAGGAAGTAGTTTAACTCCCCCATCATGCTCATCTCAAATTCTCCCTGCATTAGCTTAGAGAATTTCTTGACCAAAGATATGTTAGAGGAAAAAAAAAATAATGCCATCTACATAAACTTGAACTAAAATTAAATGTTTTCCTTCATGCTTAATAAAAAGGGTTTTGTCAACCTTTCCTCTTCAGAATCCTTGATTTAGTAAGAATTTGCTAATACGTTCGTACCAAGTCCTAGGGGCTTGTTTAAGACCGTATAGCGCACGCTTAAGTTTGTAAACATAGTTAGGATTCTCAACATTTTCAAAATTTGTAGGTTGAGACACATAAACCTCTTCATTAATGTATCCATTTAAGAAGGCACTCTTTACATCCATTTGAAATAATTTGAAGTCTTGTAAGGATGCATATGCAAGCAAAAGGCGTATAGCCTCGAGTCGGGCCACCAGAGCATATGTTTCCTTATAATTGATGCCTTCCTCTTGGTTATACCCTTGGGCAACAAGACGAGCCTTGTTTCAAGTTATAATTCTGTTTTCGTCTAGTTTGTTCCTAAAACTCATTTAGTTCTAATAACTCGATGATCTCGCGGAGGAGGGACAAGATCCCAAACCTCATTTCTTTTAAACTGATTTAGTTCTTCTTGCATGGCTAAAAACCAATGTCCATCGAGTAAGGTGTCTTTAGAATTTTTAGGCTCAATTTTAGAGACGAAAGCAAAATGATAACAAAAATTACTTATCTTATAGCGAGTGGTGACTCCCTTTGATATATCTCCTAGGATGTTATCAATGGGATGATCCTTAGAAGCTTTCCATTCCAAAGGAAGATCATTTTTATTACTTGAATGATCTTCCCCTCTTTCTTTGGATACTTGATCCAACTCTTCTTCAATTTTAGTAGATTTTGAGTCCTTTTCTTTGGGATCTTGTAGTATGCTTTCTAAAGATACATCTACACCATCATAAACACTACCATTTCCGACTAATTTCGGATCGGATTCATCAAAGGAAACATGCACATACTCTTCAATAATATGTAACCTTTTATTAAATACTCTATAAGCTTTACTTTATTGAGATTATCCGAGAAATATACCTTCATCGACTTTTGAGTCAAATTTACCTAGATTTTCCTTACCATTATTTAACACAAAGCATTTACATTAGAAAACGTGAAGATGAGAAATATTTGGTTTTCTTCCTTTTAAAAGTTCATAGGGAGTTTTTTTTAGAATAGGACGTATTAGAACCCTATTCAAAACATAACATGTCGTGTTAATGGCATCGACCCAAAAGTATTTTGGAAGACTGATCATAGTTCTTCCGAGTTCTTCTAAAACACGATTTTTATGTTCCACCACTCCACTTTGTTTCAGAGTACGTGGGGCGGAAAAGTTATGATCAATGCCGTATTTTTCACAAAATTTATCAAAGAGATCATTCTCAAATTCACCACCGTGATCGCTCCGAATAATAACTATGCTAGTGTTCAATTTGTTTTGAGAAATATTAGCAAAATTTTCAAATGCCGGAAAGGTGTCACTTTTATTTGCTAAGAAAATTGTCCAACAAAATCTAGAGTACTCATCTACAATAACAAATCCATAGTAGTTACCACCTATACTTTTAATTCTAGATGGTCTAAAAAGATCCATATGAAGAAGTTCAAGAGGTCTCGTTATAGAAACAATGTTTTTAGATTTAAACGAGATTCTTGTTTGCTTCCCCATTTGGCAAGCACCACATAAGTGATCCTTGGAGAATTTTAGTTTGGGTAAACTGACTACTAAGTCTTTTGAGACAATTTTATTTAACAAATCAAAATTCAAGTGAGATAGACGTCTATGCCAAAGCCATGAGTCCTCACTTAAAGTGACTAGACATTTAGCTCCGGTTACGGATACATTATTCAAGTCAACCATGTACACATTGTTTACCCTCAAGCCTTTGAACATATCATCTTTCTTATCATTGTGTTCAATTATGAAACAATCTTTTGAAAAAGAGACATTGTATCCTTTGTCGCATAATTGACTAATGCTAATGAGATTATGTTTAAGACAATCAACTAATAGGACATCAGAGATAGTAGTAGAAGAGGGATTACCTACACTACCTTTACCAAGTACTACTCCCTTGTTATTGTCACCATAGGTGACAAATCCTTTCTTTTTTGCCACAAAGTAAAAAAATAGGGAGATGTCGCCCGTCATATGTCTTGAGCATCCACTATCGAGAAACCATCTTTTCTCCGTAGTCTCAAGACATTCCACCTACAAATTTAAACAAGGGAAATAGGTACCCAGTTTTTATTGGGTCCTTGTGTGTGAGTGATACTTGAGTTGCATTTTGGAAACCATTTTAAAATTCCTTGAGGAACCAAAAACCTCATAAATCAACATTTGACAATGGTGTGTCCCCTTTTGCAACAATATAAACAAGTTAGAGTTTTGGGTAAGTTACTTTTGCTTGGAGGATCTCTTATTTCATAAGTGTATTTTTGATAAGGATTAATCATACTACTTCTGAAATTTGATCTATCAATTCTAAAAGTATTTTTGGGTTGTAAAGCCTTATCAAGTTTGGCTTTGATAGTTTTTACCTCTCTTTGCCAAATATAACAAGTTTCACATCCAGCCCAATCATGCCAAGAAAACTTGTCATCTTTATTATCAGTTTTGATTTTCTCTACCATAGATGCCTTGAGGGCTTCCAACTCTTTTTGGGAGTTGGACACTTTTTGCTCAAGGTATGAAAAAAATTTCTTGTTTGAGGCTAATCGTTTAAAAGATTATTTATCCTCATTTTGTAGAGTATCAAAAGCTCTTTGCAATTCTATGTGAGATATTTTATCAATATGATCATATTTAGAGTGACTTACATTGCTTTTCTTCTTTTGATGAGCCATGAGACAAATGTTGATCGTTTCTTCTTCGTCACTAGTTTCAATTTTTCTTGAAGCTTCACTATCACTATCCCAAGCAATGTATGCTCTTCTAGCTTTGTTAGGTCTCTTTTGAAATTTGTCTTTTCCTTTGTCTTTCTTGAGCAATGGGAAATCTGGTTTGTAGTGACCGGGTTTTCCACATTTGAAACATGATCCTCTTGATTTAGATTTATTACCTGCACCTTGTCTTGAAGGTTTTGATTGGCTTCTATAATTGATGAGATTTTTGTCCGAGTGTTGGACATCATTCTTTCAGAGATATCTATGATATTTCCTCACAAACAACCCCATGTCTTCACTTGAACTTTCATCATCATCACAGGAATCACTCACACATGAGTTATTGGTGGAGGACTTTGAGCTTGAAGCCTTTAATGCAATATACTTCTTTTTCGTGTTGTTGTACCCCAAAATTTTCCCTCTCATTTATCAAGTATTTTCTCACAAGATCTCCTTTGGTTCAAGACTGCACAGGGATTAATCAGCTCAAGACACCTCCTTAAACACTAATGACTGAAATTAGGGTTTGATATTGCACAAGTATAATTGAACTTTCAATGCCTCATATGACTTTCATGGATCATTATGGACCCCCAAGATTACTCATGTCAAGTTTCAAGCCTTGGATCACATTTTTGCTCAGTCAATTGAGCAGTTGACCTAAAAATCAACCGTATTGGGGAAAAAGTCAACTGTGGCCAATTTACAGTCAAGCTTCATAATTTTTTATCCACATCAACACTATAAACTCATATGTATAGTTTGATCAAGTTTGGACCATAATTCCTTAAGAAATTTGATCAAATCATCAAAAGGGCAAAATGGTCAAAATTAGGGTTTTGACTGAGAAAGGGCAATTTCTAATTTTTGACCTAGAAAAGAGTTAATTGGTTTGAGGCATGATCTCAAGAGTTCAATTGCATCATTTTGACCTAATGGAATGGCTCAAAACATTGCTCAAGATCAATTGGATTGATAGTTGATTTTCAGTCAACTGATCAAAAGTCAATTATACACTGAAAAGTCAAACTTTGACTTTTTGGTTAAAATCAAGTGTAAAAGATCACAATTCACCAAAACATGTCAAAATATGAAACTTGTTCATCAAGAAATCAAAAATTCAAGATTTCATTTTGAAAAGTCAAAGTTTTCAAACTTAGAAATTTTTCTAAGTGTTGAAAACTTCATATTTTTTCACAACTTTGAACCAATTTTTCACCATGATGCAAGATGATTCAAAAGAAACTTTAAACATGAAAGTTGTAGATATCCATGATATCTACAACATTTCTTTACACAACTTCTCCTAGAAATTCTTGGATCTCAAGTTATTAATTCATGAAGTCATGGTCTTGAAACTAAACACTTAGTGAAAATTTTGCCCAAGTTTAGGCAGGATTTTGACCTAATTTCATGGCATTTTTTCATATAGTTCCAAGGGTAATTTTCAAAAGTGATTCAAAGAGGGGTTGTATAGCATATTACAATATTTCTAAAATGTCCAAGAACTCCTTGAGATCATTCTTGAGCAAGGAGAATCGAAGAGAGGAAGTTAGGGTTTCAAACTAAAATTATAGGTCATTTTATGATGAACAAGAATTCAAATCTCAAACCTATGCTGCATAATCTTTACTTTTCAGGCCTCAAACTTGTTAGGCACCCCATAATTAAATTCTTGCACGGCTGTTAGAGGCTTCAACTCAAGCATTCAATGCAATGCCCATGCTTTATTTCCATTTTAGAAAAAAAGTGCACAATGCCATTTTGAAAAAGTAGCTTTATACGCAAAACTTATTCTTGAGCCTTGCAATGGTTTTCTTCTGATCATACACGACCTATAACTCAAAAGAAGTTTGTCTCAAGCCTCACAATCACTCAGTCCATGCTTGTACTTCATCTTGGAACCATACTTTCACTTTTCTTCAAAATCAAGTAACATAGCAATCAGTCTAGAGCTTGTACTTCTGACACTCTCAAGCACTCAAACATTCTCATTACTTATGTACAAGTCCTTGGCGTCAAAAGACACGCAGACACAAGCCCAAAAACTCTCAAGAACTCAGAGCTATAACACATACTTCCATTCTTGCATAACCTGACCAAAAGTTTGAAACTCACATCTCCCTCGTGCATTTTCAAGCCTTTTGGTTCCTAAAGCTTATAAACATCATTTAGAACTCATCCCACACCCTGTTACAAGACTGTAACACCATCCTCCATTTTCAAAAAAAGAGCTTTGCACTTGGACTTCTCCAGCACGATTCAGCCATCTCCAGTACAAACTAAACATTGCATTAACTTCCTGGGACCTCAGTGGAGCTATTCTGATCATCACAACACCTTGAGGAGTGCTCAAACTCAGAATACGATTTCCAGTTTTGAGGTAAGTTTCCTTAACTTGGAACTCTTCATACAAGCATCATTAATGTTTAATTTGTGAATGAAAAATGTAGATATCATTGCCCTGAAGCTAACTATGTCCATAGTTTTCATTTATGTTGCTTGAGCTTAGAGAATTTTAAGATTGAAATTTTTGGAAAAGTTAGGGTTCAAATTAGGGCTATTAAAATTCATGTTTGTCTTTGATCTATAGTTTTAATGCTTTACATTTCTAAAATCGTGAGGAAATTTGCCACAAGATTCATGTTTACACTTTTGCAAATGGATGAGAAATGAGCAAGATACAGGTGGTCTGACCAGGCGCGAGGTTGAAGATGAAGTTTGTCTTCAGGAAGCAGTTTCTAATATATATTTATGGTTTGACATAAGTTAACGGATGTATAGTCGCCCCAGTGGTAAGGCAGCGCGCTGGTAACCAAGAGGTCGTGGGTTCAACACCCAGCGCGCTGCCTTTTGCATTTTTTCACATTTTCTCACATTTTTTTACTTTAGCAGCGCTTGGGCCTCCATTTGTTTGGGCCTTATTTTTTCTCCATGTTCTAACCCTCTCGCTTACTGTTTACACTCCTAGCCTATTTATTTTTCTCTATTATTTTATTTTATTTCTTTTTTATTTTATTTTCATTTTACATTTTCTTTATTATTATTATTATTATTATTTTAACTAATAAAAAAATCCAAAAATATTTATATTTTTTATTTATTTTTATTAAATTTATTTTTTCATAAAACTAAAAGAGCAAAAAGTATTTTCTTTAATCAATTTCTTTTTTTTAATATACTTAGATAATAAATTTTAATTATTATTTTTCTTATAAATTAAAATCAATTTAGAATTTAGGACTTTTATTTAATTATTTTTATTTACTAATTTAATTAAATTCACCAAAACCCTAAAAAACTTGTTTTTCTTTAAAATTAATTTACTTTATTAACTTAATATTAATTTTCTAATTTTTTAGTTAATTATTTTATTTTCAATTAGGTCAAGACTTAAAACCCTTTCATATAAAAACTCAAACAAAAAAAAACAATCTTCTTTTCTTTCGCATTACTTTTATATTCTTGTACATTTATTCAAATTCAATATGGTTGTAATAATTATTTAGGTTTAATTTCTTGCAATTCCCCATTTGTAATTTGTACACCCCTCCCCTAAATCATGTAATAGCGTAGTAATTTTTATTTTCTGCAATTTAAATGCTTTATATACAAATGCTAGTAATTAGGGTTTTGTATGGAAAGATTAAAATTAATGCTTAGCAAACCCTAATAAAAGACAAGTCAAGCATGTAAATCAATACACTTGCACACAAACACCCCTAGGGTAAATCCACTTGGTTGCCTTACAAAAATGGCCATATTATGCATGTGAGGTATCTTAGCAAAAACAAACAAAATACAAGATCATAGTCTCTTGATGACGCTATCCATGTTGCCTTTCAAAATGGTCTTAGTCCCTAAAGAATACGCTAAGATATCTTACAACATTGCTAATCATGGTTATACGATGACCCTTGCCCGTCCCTTTTACATCCAAAGATAGGGTTACTTACCAAATCAATGGTAAGATAACAATGTCAAAGGAAAGAGGAAATAAACATGAAAGACTTTTGAGTAGGTAGATTACTCCTAGTTACTTGCTCAATTTCAAAGCACAAAAACATCCTTGCTATTTTTAAAACACTAACACTTTCAAAACATCTTTCAAACTTGAAAACATTTTCAAAAGATCAAACACTTTATATACATTCTTACGAACGAGAATCATTACAAAGTTTGCCTAAACAATGGCGCATTTACAAAATACTTTCAAAAACCACACAAAGCATATTTTCAAACAAAAGCAAGTGATCTAGCAAGTAACTAGGAGCCCATGGAAAACCATGGATGAAAAGGATGCTAATATCTTCCCTTTTCATAATCTACCCCCCGAACTCAAGAAACAATCTCAAAGATCTTTCCTGTGCTTTTTTCACTTTTCCTTTTGGATAAAAGAAAAGTCGGTGGCGACTATTGCTAACCGCAACATTTGCGATCAAACGCAAAACACCCAAGTCAGTTCTCCTACCGTATCACACATGTCTTTTGGTTTTTCTTTCTTTTCCTTTTTTCTCGTGCTTATTGAGATTTATGAGCTCTTGCTCATGCTCTTGAAGCTTCCCAAACAATGTTGTTATGTCAAGTGTAGCTAGATTGTTGGCTTCCTTGATTGCTGTAAATTTAGGTTGCCATTCCCTATTAAGACATCTCAAAATTTTGTTAGTAGCAACAACATTGGGAGTAACATGACCAATCGCTTACACACTCTGGAGTGTATCTGAAAGCTAAATCTGAATGAGTATCAGAATGGCGTTCCTATCTGGAGCGTATCTGAACTGTATCTGAAAGCTGAATCTGAATGAGTATCAGAATGGCGTCCGTATCTGGAGCGTATCTGAACTGTATTTGAAAGATGAATCTGAATGAGTATCAGAATGGCGTCCATATCTGGAGTGTATCTGAACTGTATCTGAAAGCTGAATCTGAATGAGTATCAGAATGGCGTTTGTATCTAGAGCGTATCTGAACTGTATCTGAAAGCTAAATCTGAAAGAGTATCAGAATGGCGTCCGTATTTGGAGCGTATTTGAACTATATCTGAAAGTTAAATATGAACGAGTATTAGAATGGCGTCCGTATCTAGAGCGTATATGAACTGTATCTGAAAGCTGTATGAGAAGAAACCCGTGTAAGATTGCTTCAGCTGGTCGTGTAGATAATTGTCCTGGCTTGTTTCAGGTATTAATCCCTGACCTTTTGCAAATTGTTGATGATAGCCATCTGCTGAATGATCTTTCCCGAAGATATGAAAGATTAGTTGTATGCAATGTCATGATGTATGAAATGCATTGTACAATAATGTTCAAAAATGAATGATATTATGTTGTATGCATTCGTGTTGTCAATGTTATGACGTATGGATGTGATGTATGTGCATGTAAGCTATTTTGCTGTATTGCTGATGGATTGGGGAAAATAAATCCCCGACTGCTGCTGGGGATGTGGAGTGTAAGTCTTCATGTTTTGAAGTGATGATGAGTTGATGATATTCTATTTATTAGAGAAATAAGCTTTATTGTAAGGGAAACATCGTGTATTGCTTGTGAAATCTTGTTGGAGAATCTTGAGAAATTGGGTGACTTTTACTGGGGAGTGATAACTGGACATTTTGTTCCGCCGGGGATGTGAGAGAGCTTGATATCATTAAGCTGCACATTGTGGGGGATTTTATAATTTAAAGATATTATCTTATTTCTTAAAGCCATTAGTGATTGTCTTTCTATTTTCTGTTCCTTTTTGTTCATTTGTAAACAGTAGTTACGTTTAAATGCATATGTTCAAAAATAAATCATTGGATGTTTTCGCAAACAAAGCACGGAAAAAAGAAAAAACAGATAGTTTTTCACTTTCAAAGAGATATCTTTAAATTAACTTGAATAAGTATCTTTGTACAATGAGATGAACATCCTAGTAAGAGAATGCCGTCATAGAAAAAAATGAAAATTTGATACAAAGAAAATATAGATATGTGCAATAATCCCATGGGGTTCCCATTTTGCTATAGTCTTCGTGTCTCTGAGCGTCTTGTCCACTTGCTGCCTTGTTCGAAGTTGATTGGATTGATCAGAACCGCTGAGTTTGTCAGTCGAAGCTAAAGGTTGTCTGTAAGGTGATCCAACGGGACATAGTCATACGCTTTAATTCCCTAAGTTTTTCCTGGACCGCCCTTTCGGATTTTCAGTCCACCGGGATACCCCTTTTTGCCTAAGTCGCCCTTTCGGGTTTTCAACTTGCCGGGTGTACAGTTTTTTTGTTTTATCCCTAATTTTTTCCCGAACCTTTTTTGGTTCGCCGGGATGCCCTTGTTTTTCCTAGGTGTGTCAACCTAGCGGGTCTCTTATGCGTAGTATCTTTTGACTATGTCCGCGTTCACAGGGTGCATCAGGTCGTCGCCATACATAGTGGTTAATATCATGGCTCCACCAGAGAATATGCTTTTGATCACAAACGGTCCTTCATATGTAGGAGTCCATTTGCCCCTGGGATCACCTTGTGGTAATATGATACACTTGATTACCAAGTCACCAACCTGATATACCTGAAGTCTGACCTTTTTATTAAAGGCTTTGATCATGTGTTTTTGGTACATCTGGCCATGACAGACAGTCGTGAGCCTTTTCTCATCAATTAGGTTTAACTGGTCAAGTCGAGTTTGGATCCAATCGTCTTCACTCATCCCCGCATCCTTTATGATTCTTAGAGAAGGTATTTGTACCTCAATTGGTAGAACAACTTCCATGATGTATACCAAGGAAAAGAGAGTTGCCCCTGTTGATGTGCGCGTCGTGGTACGGTAACCGTGGAGAGCGAATGGTAGCATCTCATGCCAGTCCTTGTAGGTTACTTTCATTTTCTGTATGATATTCTTAATGTTCTTATTTACGGCTTCGACATCGCCATTCATCTTTGGCCGGTAAGGGGAAGAATTATGGTGCTGGATCTTGAATTGCACGCACAGTGCGGTGATCATAGTATTGTTGAGATTCGTACCATTGTTTGTGATGATTCTCTCTGGGATACTGTACCTATAGATGAAATTCTGTTTGATGAATCGGGCCACAACATTCTTGGTTACAGAAGCGAAAGAAGTTGCCTCAACCCACTTCGTGAAATAGTCAATGGCCACCAAGATGAAGCGGTGTCCATTAGAAGCTGTAGGTTTGATTTCTCCAATCACATCGATGACCCACATCGCAAATGGCCAGGGAGCAGTCAGGACATTCAGAGGAACTGGAGGTACATGCACTTTGTCAGTGTAGATCTGACACTTATGACAGGTCCGTGAGTGCTGGTAGCAATCTGCTTCCATGGTAGACCAATAATACCCCGCCCGTAGGATTTTCTTAGCCATCGTATGTCCACTGGAATGGGTTCCAAAAGTGCCTTCATGTAGATCAGCCATGATCTTTTCTGCCTCAACCTTGTCTACACAACAGAGCAAAATAGAGTCATGGTTGCGTTTGTAAAGGATGCCATTACTGATTAAGAACTTAGCAGAGAATCTCCTTAAGAGCTTCTTATCATTGACTGAAGCTCCTTTCGGATACTCCTGAGCCTCGAGATACCTCTTGACTTCATGGAACCAAGGTTGGTCCACTACTTCTTCAGTATTGATCTCGTGACAGTAAGCTGGTTCATCCATCCGTTCAATGGTGATCTGGGGAGCCTCGTTATCCCATTTGAGTTTAAACATGGATGACATTGTGGCTAGCGCGTCTGCTAGCTGATTTTCTTCTCGCGGAAAATACTCAAAGGTAATTTCCTCGAAATGTGAGATTAACGTCAACACATGTTCTTTGTAGGGGATGAGGTTAGGGTGCTTCGTATCCCATTCTCCTTTGATCTGACTGATGACTAAGGCTGAATCTCTGAAGACACTTAAGGACTTGATCCCCAAATCTATGGCAGCTTTGAGACCAAAAATGCACGCTTCGTATTCTGCCATGTTATTTGTACAGTTGAAGCAGAGTCTTGCGGTGAAGGGAGTATGACATCCTTCCGGGGAAATAATTACAACACCTATGCCATTGCCGAGTGCGTTTGAGGCTCCGTCAAAAACCAGGGTCCATCAGGATCCTTGTTCAGGTCCGTCATATGGTCTGAGTTCTTCACAATTGTTCACCATCATGATGTCTTCATCGGAGAATTCGAATTTCATGGACTGATAGTCATCCACAGCTTGATGAGCAAGGTGATCGGCTAACACACTCCCCTTTATTGCTTTTTGGGTAGTGTACTGAATGTCATATTCTGTCAGGATTATCTGCCATCTTGCTATTCTCCAAGAGAGGGCAGGTGTGATGCGGTGGGAGAACTGACTTGAGGTTTTGCGTTTGTGTTCGCAAATGTTTCGGTTTAGCAAGAGTCGCCACCGACTTTTTATTTTATCCAAAGGAAAGGTCAAAAAGCACAGGAAAGACCTTTGAGATTGTTTTTGGGTTCGGGGGGTAGATTATGAAAAGGGAAGGTGCTAGCACCCTTTTCATCCATGGTTTTCCATGGGCTCTTAGTTACTTGTTTTAGATCACTTGCTTTTGCTTTTCAATTGTTTGAAATGGTGCTTTTGTGTGTGGTTTCGAAAGTATTTTGAAAAGAGGCCTTTGTTTAGGCAACCTTTGTAATGATTCTTGTTTGAATGTATACAAAGGTGTTTGTCTTTTGAAAAATGTTTCAATGTTTGAAGGTTTGTTTTGGGAAATGTTTTGAAATTGTGTATGTTTGTTTTTGAAAACAACAAGGATGGTTTGCAAATGATCAAGTAACTAGGAGTTGTCTACCCTACTCAAAGATATTTCTTGTACATTTTTAACCTTTTGACATTGTTGTTTTACCATTGTATTTGGTGAACAACCTTGTATTTGGATGTTAAACGGGACAGGCGTGGGTCATCGTATGACCATGATAGCAATAGTGCCAAGTATCTTAGCAAACTTTTTAAGGGACTAGATCATTTTTGTTTAGGCAACCAAGATAGCGTCATCGAGGGACTATGATCGTTTTGTTTTGTTTTTGTTTTTCCAAGATACCTAGCATGCATACCATAGCCATATTTTTAAGGAAACAAGTGGATGAAACCCTAGGGGTGCTTGTGTGCATTGTGTTGTCATTTTTCATGCATTTTTGTCTTGTGTTTAGTCATGTTATTTGTTTGATTTTGGTTCTTTGCATACAAACCCTAATTTTACTATCATGCATATCAAAGCGATAAAATGCATAAAAGTAATATCTAAGACTATTACAACATTATTATGGGGAGGGGGATACAAGTTTGAATAGGGGATATTGCTCAAAATAAAGCCCTAAAACTATTACAACCATATTGAATTTAATTGTACAAATAAATAAATGAATAATATTTAAATATGCAAATGAATGTAAATATGCAAAATGTTTTTTGTATTTATTTTTATGTATGTAAAAATAAGTTATTTATGTCTCAAAATAAGAAAATAAAAAATGATTATTTTTGAAAGGGTGAAAACCCTAATTTTTGGTTTTAAAAGAAAATATATATTCTAATTATTATTTATGTACAAGATAATAAATAAAAATATATACAAAAAATGTTAAAAATAAAATATTTGAGAAAATATTATTTTTATATGTATAATAAAATAAAATAAAATATGTAAGTATTTTAGTATTATTTATAAGTTTTAATTAAGAAAATAAAGTAATATTAACCTAATAATTATTTATTATGCAAATAAAAATAAAATAAAAATAAAATAAAACGCCAAAAATAAAGAAAATAATTTTTGTGATTTTAAATATTCAAGAAAAAAATAATAAATTCAGAAAATAAAATAAAAAGAAATGAAAAATATACAAAAATAAATCAAATGGGCCAAGGGGTGCAGAAAGCAAGCATGCGGGGTGTCAAAAGCAAGGCAAGCCAGGCCCAGCCCACATTCCACTTCATCCCTGTTCTTGAGACAAAAATATGTGCGCGCCATGTACAAACTCGTATCTCCTGCATACGTGCTTAAAAATAAAATCTTGCAACATGAAAGTTATAGCTCATCATCACACGATTCTAATGATATAAAAAACTTGATCTAACTCTCAAAGACCAGAGAGAATTTTATCACCCCCAATTTCTGACCTAAAAAATTCAGCATGTTCATCATCTAAATTCTCCTAGCTCAGTTAATATAAATACAAGCTATGCATATGTACAGTTCAAGGACATTAAGGGCTACATTTTTGCTTCACAAACCTAAGCCTAATGATTCCTAAATAAGGAGATAGAAGTTTGTCAAATACCTGTTTCAACCAAGTTTGGATATGGCAATGTAGGAGTTTTGGATGAGGCCTGAAGGTCGTGTTAGCTATCCTGAAGTCCCTTTGACCTTTCCCAATGCTCAGCTTGCTTTGAAATGGCTTGAATCTCCCTATAGAACTCAACCTGCAAACTCAGAATTTGAAAATGGTGAAGCTTGAAAATGAAGTTACAGTTGCTTGAGAAGGACTTGGGTAGCTTGGATGGGATGTATGCAATGTGTCTGAAGTGGTTTGGGACAAAACGCACGAGGCAAATATGTTTTGGCTTGGTGTTTGTAGAAAATGCCCTATTTGGGCAGAAAAATGAGATTTCTGAGTTAGAGGGTGTTTTAGGGCTTAACAATTTGTGCCTTGGCTTTGTTACAATATGTTTAAGTTGTTTGAAATGTTCACCAAGCTTTCTCTTATCAGATTACAAAGTTATGTGGACTTTTGCAAGTTACTTGCTTTTTAAGCAAAAGTTGAAGTTGACAATGCCAAGGTCTGTACAGGCCTGTATTCTAGATGCACATAGTTGGTGAACTTTTCCTGATATTAGTGAACTTTGTTTGCAGCAAAAGGCTTGGTCCGATGCTCAAGATAAACAATTTGACATAAAGCAAGCTTTATCAAAGTGACAATGTTACCTTTATGCCATTTTTGGATTAAACCTTTGTACAAAGCTTCCAAGACAAAAACAATGCCATTAACCATTATATTTGCATTCAATTTTTGAGTGTAGAAGAGATTAGAACATATAAACCAAGTACAAGCATGCTTTGGACAGAATTGCAAGTTGTAGCAATGTGCAAAATGCCTTGGACAAAAGTGATGATTCGCCATTTTCAAACTTTTGATTCTCCCTAACCATAAATGGTCTTGGAGAGTTCTTGGACATTTTGGAAAGCTTGTAATATGCTTTAAAATCCATCTTTGAAATGCATTTTGAGATTCCACTTGGAACTAGGTGAAAAGTTGCCATGAAGATAGGTCAAAATCCTGCC
This sequence comes from Vicia faba, assembly GCA_948472305.1. Classification (NCBI taxonomy): domain Eukaryota; kingdom Viridiplantae; phylum Streptophyta; class Magnoliopsida; order Fabales; family Fabaceae; genus Vicia; species Vicia faba. Next base: position 317,134,782 of record OX451738.1, on the reverse strand, counting down.
TAAACCAGGGCAAAATTTCACTAAGTTAAAAGTTTCATGGACCCTTGTTCACAAAATCATAACTTGAGATCCAAGCATCTTTTGGGAAAACTTTGTGAATAAAAGTTGTAGATTTTGTGGAGGACTATAACTTTCATGTTGGAAGTTTTATTTGAATCCAATTTCATCATGGTAAAAAAGTTGGGAAAAGTTGGGAAAAAATAAGAAATTTTCATAACTTAGAAAATTTCTAAGTTATGAAAATTTTCCATTTTAAACCCTAATTTCCAATTTTAGGTTTCTTGGTGAACAAGTTTCATGTTTTGACACATCCTGATGAAACATGACTCTTGGCACTTGATTTTGAACAAAAAGTCAAAGTTTGACTTTTCAGTGTACAGTTGATTTTTGATCAGTTGACTGGAAAATTCATCTGTCAATCCAATGCATTTGAGATCTTTTGAACCTTGTGATTAGGTCAAGATGATTCCATTGAGTCCTTGAATCCATGCTTGAACCCAATTTGCCATTGGCTAGGTGAAAAATCAAAAATTGCCCTTCTACAGTCAAAACCCTAAAAATGACCATTTTGCCCTTTTGATGATCTGATCAAATTTCTTGAGGAGTTGTGGTCCAAACTTTATCAAATGGTTCATATGAGTCTAAAATGTTGACGTGGATAAAAAATTATGAGGTTTGACTGTAAATTGGCCACAGTTGACTTTTCCCCCAATACAATTGATTTTTAGGTCAACTGTCCAATTGACTGGGCAAAAATTTGATTCAAGGCTTGAAACTTGGTATGGGCAATCTTATAAGTCCAACATGAAGCATGAAAGTCACATGAGGCATTGGAAGTCCAAAAATCCTTGTTCAAACTCAAACCCTAATTTCAGGTCATCAGTGCAAGGAGAGGTCTTAAGCAGAGCAAACCCTAATCTGGTCTTGAGTCCAAAGAGTCTTGTGAGGGGAAATCTTGATAAAATGAGAGGGAAAATTTTGGGGTACAACGGCTGCCCCTGTTCAATCTTCTTGAACCTGAAGAGTTAGATTGGCGAGTTTGTCGTTCGTGACTCGAAGGTAAAAGATGATTGGACACTAGAGTGCCCGTAAATTTGCACTCGTCAAAATGTAGTTGAGGAAATGGGCTTAAAGATGCCATTTGGAGATGGTAGAATCTTTTTGGAGATGGGCTTAAAGATGCCATCCAAGAATGTTTGTTGAATTGCAGGAGAATGAACATCAGAATGGTATCCGTATCTGGAACATATCTGAGTTGCATCTGGAGATTGGATTTGTATGAGCAAGGGAATGGCGTCCGTGTCTGGAGTGTATCCGAGCTGTAACTGTATTTGAACATGAATGAATAATAGAATGACTTCCGTGTCTGGAATGTATCTGTATTGTATCTGAATCTGGCATTTGAATAAGCGATAGAATGGCTTCCGTGTCTGGAGCGTATCTGGGCTGGGGAAAAAGTCAGAATGAGTGACAGAATAGCAACCGTGTCTGGAGCGTATCTGGATTGTATCTGAAGTTGAGATCTGTATGAGTAGCAGAATGACTTCCGTGTCTGGAGTGTATCCGTACTGTAACTGGGATCCGAAAAAGTGACAATGACTTCCGTGTCTGGAGTGTATCTGAACTTGAAATTGATAGTTGAACCTGAATGAGAAATAGAATGGCTTCCGTGTCTGGAGCGTATCTAATTTGTATCATGATTGTTGAAGTCTGAATGAGTGACAGAATGGCATCCGTGTCTGAAGCGTATCTGAACTGTATCTTGACTTGAAATTCTGAATGAGTAATAGAATGACTTCCGTGTCTGGAATGTATCTGTATTGTATCTGAATCTGGCATTTGAATAAGCGATAGAATGGCTTCCGTGTCTGGAGCGTATCTGGGCTGGGGAAAAAGTCATAATGAGTGACAGAATGGCAACCGTGTCTGGAGCGTATCTGGATTGTATCTGAAGTTGAGATCTGTATGAGTAGCAGAATGACTTCCGTGTCTGGAGTGTATCCGTACTGTAACTGGGATCCGAAAAAGTGACAATGACTTCCGTGTCTGGAGTGTATCTGAACTTGAAATTGATAGTTGAACCTGAATGAGAAATAGAATGGCTTCCGTGTATGGAGCGTATCTAATTTGTATCATGATTGTTGAAGTCTGAATGAGTGACAGAATGACATCCGTGTCTGGAGCGTATCTGAACTGTATCTTGACTTGAAATTCTAAATGAGTAATAGAATGACCTCCGTGTTTAGGGTGTATCCACATTGTTAGAGATTTTTAGCTGCTGGAGTTCATTCAGTGCTCCTTGACCATGTTGGACGCCTCCCTGTTATCTGCTTTTATTGAGAGGTGGCACCCAGAGACATCATCTTTTCATCTTTCATTTTGGGAGATGACGGTGACATTGGATGATGTCGACGCCCTGTTTCATATCCCGATCTCTGGTACATTCTTCATAACCTCCTCATATTAACCATGGCACGATGATGCACATGGTTGTGGATGATTTGGAGGTATTTGAGGCGATGGTTCTAGCAGAGTTTGGCGTTAACAGAGGATATCACCTTCAAATGTCTTGGCTTAGGGAGAGGTACGAGGAACATATGAAGGCCCAAAGGTTCTAGACTGTCGCTAGGGCGTACATGCTACATCTGGTGGAATGTACTCTCTTTGCAAACAAGTCTAGAGTTTACATCGATGTTCGTTACCTGTCTCTGTTCAACACCCTTGACACATCTTGTTGGGCTTGGGGAGTGGTAGCGTTGACCATGCTTTACACCAAACTTGGAGTTTCTACTCAGCCTAAGACTAGATAGTTGGCTGGTTACCTTAGCCTGTTAGAGGTAAATTATAATTTATTTGATGGTTTTTATTATTTATTTGGGTGTATTTATTTGATTGTTTTTATTTATGCAGAATTGGATATGCGAGCACTTCCCTCACATCTGTGACCGAAAGATCCAGCGTGTCTCGACTTCTGTACCATGTGCGAGGAGATAGAAGGGAAATCAAGACCTTCCAGGAGGTTTGATGGAGTACCGGAGGAGGCTTGACGCTCTGACTGTAGAGGATGTCATATGGACACCATATACATCTCACCGACCTCATTATGCATTTAATGATGCTTCTTTGTATTCAGGGTATCTTACGTGGGAGAACCATGTGACTAGACACTTACTTGAGATGTGTCTACGACAATATGGTTATATCCAGGGCATCCCTCGTCCAGTTCCTGAGGCTCCAACTGGTGACATTGACTGATGGTTTCAGAGTCACATCATCAGCTCTTCCCCTGAGATCAGGGATAGACCAGTTGTGGTTCAACATCCTTCATATTGCGAGGATGGATACCTAGAGTGGTATCATAGTGTATCACACCCTCAAGTCATACCACCAGCCGCATCATCTGATGTTCCAAGGCCTTCACGTGCTAGGGATTTTGTTGAGCCACCACCACCACCTCCACCACCTGCAGGTGATCAAGACAACCGCCTATAATTTATTGCAGTTCATTTAGATAACTTCATGGGTTTGGTAAACCCTGATGGAAAGATTTATGTAGGTTTAGCCGACATAGCCGTGGAGGGCCTATGTAGATTTGTTTTCTTTTGGTTGTATTATACTCCCTTCGGTCCTTTTTATAAGACACGCTTCACCTTTCTAGATTCATTGAATAATTAATGTATATGGTCTGTATTATAAACCAGATACATTAATTATTTAATGAATCTAAAAAGGTGAAATGTATCTTATAAAAAGAACCGGAAGAAGTATGTATATTTTGTGACACGCAAACTTCTGATTTATTGCATAATATTTTGGTGATTACATGTTTCGAATCGATGATAAAAATAACATAAAACAATACAACAAACAAAAACTAAAAACAACCTAACATGAAAACCTAGGCACTACTGGATGATTCTGGATGTTTCAGCATCTTGATTATGTCGTCGAAAGATCTTCGGATCTCCGCATCCAACTCGATCAGACCTTTAGTTATCCTGCAGCGAAATGTTTTCCACGTGGCCTTCACATCTTCACCGGTCTTCAATTCAATCAGGTTGTGTTTCACCAACCATCTGCATCATTATAATGGTTCCGAAACTCGATCTTTGTCACCCTTCTGTTAACGGAATCAGGCAGCAATGCATTCAACATTTCTTTCAAGGTGGCAAGGGATATGCTGCCATCTGGAAGCTTGAATTACAAAACAGGGTTGCTCACGTTGTAATATACTTCTGCCTTAATCAGAAATTGAGGAAGAGACATTTTTGAGATGTTTTTCTCTATAGCATATGCCCCATATTTATACAAATGACGATGCATTATAAACTACACAAATTTGTCGGTGCAATCAATACCATCCAAAGATGTCGACAAAATCTCGACCGTTAAAAAAACTTGAATAAACGAACTATCAGAAATTTTAGTATAACTCAAATTTTCGATACTGTCTAGTAAATTTGAAATTTTCGGAATACCAGAAATTTCAAATACACTACCAAAAATTTATATAAATCGAAAATTTTATAGGAGTGTACCGAAAATTTTACCTGTACCAAAAATCTCAAATCATATACCAAAAATTTCTTCCGAAGAATATTTATATCTAAACAAAGATAATTCTAAAATAATTAAAATTGGGATACCATATATAATTTAGAGGATGAGAGTTAAATTGTCGATTTAGAAGTTCAAAAGAAAACCCATTGGAATATCCAAGCCCATTAACATTCGTTAACCCAAACAGCAAAACCCTAGTTTATATTTCCTCCTTCATTCAGTTCCCATCTCTCCCACTACAAAAACCTAATCACATCGTCTTCTCAGTTCCCATCTCTCCCACTGCAAAAACCTAATCACACCGTCTTCTCTTTCATCATCAAACCATGCCTCCAAAACTGGATCCTTCCCAGGTCGTTGAAGTCTCTAAAATAATTTAGAGGATGAGAGTTAAATTGTCGATTTATATATAAGGGCCAAGATCGAAGACACTGGTATTAACAAAGTACTGGTGGATGGAGGGGCTGCAATTAACTTGATGCCTCATTATATGTTGAAAAGAATATGGATGTTCGACACGGACATTAAACCTCACAATATGGTGATGTCTAACTATGAAGGGAAAATAGGTCACACCCTGGGGGTAATTCAAGTAAACTTGACAGTTGGGTCTGTGACAAGACCAACTATGTTCATGGTGATTCCTGCAAAAGAGAATTATAATTTGCTGCTAGGGAGAGAGTGGATACACGGGGTGGGGGCAGTGCCATCGACCATGCATCAAAGATTAACCATATGGAGAGAGGATGGAATTGTAGAAAACATCGAAGGGGATCAAGGTTACTACAAGTCAGAGGTAAACACGGTAGACAGAACAAACTTTGACAAAAATCTAGCAAATATTGGACCATGTGGAGTGGTAGGAGATTGCTACTTACCAAACAAGAATGCGTTGTATTATCTAACTTTGCTCCCAAATGGATTTCGTTAGGACAGAGAAATTATGGGAGAACTGGACGACTAGGAGAATGTCGAAAGAAGTTCTCCAATACGGCCAACTGGCTGGGACGCAGACATTGACCATGTCTGAACCCTCTTTCTTTGAAAGACTTTCGGCTTATGTAGCCGAGAATAAAAGATAGGCGGCTGTTGAAGCTGCAACAACAAATATGGCTGGCGAAGCCACTACCAAAGCAACCAAAGTGGCAGAATCTGGAGCAAACCTCAACTCAGAACCAACTGATGAACAAGTTCAAGGTGAGAAGTTTGTCAAGTCACCTGACATTAGGAATGGTTATTCATCATTGTAACTGCTGCACGCACGTCTTGAAGAGACGTTTTTTGGGAAGAGATGTCATGATGATATTATTAAAATACGAAAAGATTCTCTTTGCTGGTCGAAATAACGTAAATCACAAGAAATGCCTATTTCTGCACATATTCGAAACAGACATTTATTGGGGGCAATTTGTTGGCTGGGAATTTCGACCAGGATAATAAAGGAATCATTCATTTAAATTTCCATAAGATGGTTTGAAAAAGCTATAGGCGAAGTATGTTGTTACTGGATCTGAGTCGAAGAAGACAGTTTGAAAGGACAAGTGTTTTTGTTTTGTCAAAAACGCGCGTTTCGACGGCTACGTGAGAAAGTTGTTGCGGAAGGCTTAAGCGGGAATGTTTGAAATTCGAAATAGTTTCGTTGGATAAGAAAGACGCGTGGAAGCCTTAGAGTATCGAAAGACATGCAAGAAGCGACGTGGCTTTTCATTAGAATAATACCGTTATGGTTAGAACATTATAAATAGTTCCTTAGTGTTAGGGAGAAAGAAGGATCATAATTCGTACAAAGTTACTCATAAAATACTCAAGTACCAAGTTACAGAGAAAGAGTTCATTGAGAATGCACGTATGACCTCACACATTTTATCTTTGAAATGCATTTATCAATATAATTTCTTTTGAACCATTCTTTTACGTACTCCTGCAATTGTTCTTGATTTCTTTATGTTCTGTCGAATTGCTTCATTTTCCTGTAAAGCTTTATGTATCAAGTTTCTTTTAGAAGGCTCTTTCCTTTACAATCAAGTCCTGTAATTCCAGTTTTAAGTCTTTTCATTGTCAAGCATTTATGTTTTGTCGAATTGCTTCATTTTCCTGTAAAGCTTTATGTATCAAGTTTCTTTTAAAAGGCTCTTTCCTTTACAATCAAGTCCTTTAATTCCAGTTTTAAGTCTTTTCATTGTCAAGTATTTACATTCAAACCTTTTTCGATTAAGACGTTTCGTCCAAACCTTTACATTTGAATTTAATTCCAGAAGTCTTTGTATTTTAAGCCTTTACACAAACACATGCACAAGCACTACGTCGTGTTTAACATAAATCGTCAAGTAAGTGTTACAATTAACGTTAAGACAATGTCCTAGGATCAATCTAGTCGATCCTGCGAGTAACCATACATATCAAATTTGTTTGGAAGACTAGCGGTTATTTCGCCAGAAATCACTGCGAACACATGGTTGCTCACGTTGTAATATACTTCTGCCTTAATCAGAAATTGAGGAAGAGACATTTTTTGAGATGTTTTTCTCTATAGCATATGCCCTATATTTATACAAATGACGATGCATTATAAACTACACAAATTTGTCGGTGCAATCAATACCATCCAAAGATGTCGACAAAATCTCGATCGTTAAAAAAACTTGAATAAACGAACTATCAGAAATTTTAGTATAACTCAAATTTTCGGTACTGTCTAGTAAATTTGAAAATTTTGAAATACCAGAAATTTCAAATACACTACGAAAATTTTATATAAATCAAAATTTTACCTGTACCAAAAATCTCAAATCATATACCAAAAATTTCTTTATTTATATCTAAACAAAGATAATTCTAAAATAATTAAAATTGGGATGAGAGTTAAATTGTGGATTTAGAAGTTCAAAAGTTGCCATTGGAATATCCAAGCCCATTAACATTCATTAACCCAAACAGCAAAACCCTAGTTTTATATTTCCTCCTTCATTCAGTTCCCATCTCTCCCACTGCAAAAACCTAATCACACCGTCTTCTCTTCCATCATCAAACAATGCCTCCAAAACTCGATCCTTCCCAGGTCGTTGAAGTCTACGTCCGCGTAACCGGAGGCGAAGTCGGCGCCGCCAGTTCCCTCGCCCCAAAGATCGGTCCTCTCGGTCTCTCCCCAAAAAAGATCGGAGAAGACATTGCCAAGGAAACAGCAAAGGACTGGAAGGGTCTCCGCGTGACAGTCAAACTAACCGTGCAAAATCGGCAAGCGAAGGTTGCGGTGGTTCCATCTGCCGCGGCGCTGGTTATCAAGGCCTTGAAGGAGCCTGAGAGAGACAGGAAGAAGACTAAGAATATTAAGCATAATGGGAATATTTCTCTTGATGATGTTATTGAGATTGCGAAGGTGATGAAGCCGAGATCGATGGCGAAGGAGCTTGGTGGGACGGTGAAGGAGATTCTGGGAACTTGTGTTTCGGTTGGGTGTACTGTAGATGGGAAGGATCCCAAGGATTTGCAACAGGAGATTAATGATGGGGATGTTGAGATTCCTTTGGAATAGGTTTGTTTTTGTAGTTTTTGAATTTGGTTTGTTTTGTACGATGAAGTTTTGTTTTGGAATTTATAAAATAGTATTGAATTGGTCTGCAATTTTGCTGAATCAAGTGATTTATAGTTTATCTAGTTTTCATTAGGTATATGATTTTAGTAGTGTTGTTCTTGTTTTCCAATTAGGTTTGTTATTTTAGTAGTGTTGTTCTTGTTTTCCAATTACGTTTTTCCAATTACTGAAATTAAATCAAATATCATGAATTACAGCTTAGCACTTTGATGCTTGAATCCAAGAGCATTTTTTGGTGTAATAGAGTGGTAAAATATTTGTTATAGCTTTTGGTTTTAGGCAGACCAGTGTGTTTCGCAGCAGTTTTTGGAATCTCTTGTGGGGAGTGCAAACTTACATTTGCATATTGTTAAGAGTTTATTTGTGGCCAAAACTTTGCTGCTAGTTGAGATTTTTCTTGGGGAATAGATTGTCATTTTATTTGGACTCATTGGATTTGTTGGAATTTTGGATCACAGGAGATATTGTTAAGAGTTTATTTGTGGCCAAAACTTTGCTGCTAGTTGAGATTTTTCTTGAGGAATAGATTGTCATTTTAGGTGGACTCATTGGATTTGTTGGAATTTTGGATTGTTACGGGAGATAATGTTTTATTCTACTCTATTTATTATTTATAAATCCAAATAATAAAATTTAATTATTTGCTACTTTGCTCAATTTTATAAAATATTATCAATCCAAATATACCTTAAACAAAATTGTGCATGGTCAGTGGCGAAGAAAGACTTAAATGTGGAGTGACCATAAAACTAAACTTAAACTTATAGATAAAATATTCATACTAATATACATGAGATATCTAAATTATAATTAACACAGTTGAATATGAAATGATTAAAAGGTGATACTTAAAAATACATTAAAATAATGCTTTATGCTCTTTGAATAATTTAAAATCATCAATAATATTGTTAGAATCAATATTGACCGTTGCAACAATTTCTCTTTTAATGTGAACGTCATCGCTGAAAATGATCTTTCAGTGGTGGCTATAGATATCGGAGAGTCATTAGAATGCGAAGCAATCTATCAGTTAAATAGTAAATTTTCTTCTTTTCACTTGCAGCTAAAGATGTACATAAGTCTTGAATAGTTGATAAATTATTCAAACTTGATTCATGACGAGCGTCAATAATAAAATTACGAAGTTGAAATTACAAATTAATCCTCTCTTACTCATTAAATTCCATAGGATAATATATTTCAACTATAGTGTGGATAGTATCAAGGTTAAAAGCCTTGTAATTATCCTTGGGAGCCAAATCACAACTTATAGTTAACAAATCAATCGCTTGCTCATTAAATCTGCTATTCAATTATTGTAATTGTTTGTCAATGACAGCGAAAAATATTTCAACTCCAAAATAATGCTCAATAGTTACCTAGTTATCTTCAAGACGAGAACGCCTAAATCTTGTTGTTGAATGAATAACATCACGAGCAGGAATATCAATATCATGTTTTTCACAAAAAGACTTCATAAAAGTAAACAATTTATCTCAATCATCTTCTCTCAATTCTTGAATAAGAGTTTTTGTTGTACAAACCAAATGCATAACGTTAACCACATCTTGGAATTGTTGTTGCAAGGCTTGACAAAGGATATTTGCAATCCCTATAATTTCTTTCATCAGATGCAATATAAATATAAAATCAAACACCTTCAAGTAGTTGTAAACACTATCAGCATCTCCACGTGAAGCATAACTTAATCCTTCATTTGCATTTTTTTTTTTTTGAAATAGTACAAGTTGCTTCATACAAATTTATCAAGCTTAAAATAGAAGAGAAATGTGATCTTCAATAAGTATCCACAACTCGTCACAAAGTATCAATTTGATTTTCACCTTTACTGGTTTCAATCTCATCAATCTCTAACTAATATTCAATTTTATCTAGTTGGAAAACTTTTAACTCATCACGGCGCTCTGTAGAAGAACAAACAACATTGTTAATAAAATTCAGCTTCTCAAAGAATTTATGAATTGATTTAACTTCTCTAGGCGTTGTAACTAAGGCTAGTTGCAATCAATGAGCAAAACATTGAACATAATATAATATGCATACGGACAATCTTTAAAAAATAATGCTTGTAAACCGTTTGATTCTACTCTCATATTTATAACACCATCATACTCTTGACCATGAATTTTAGAGACATCAATGTTATGTAGAGAAAGCATATCACAATTTTTTTGCTTAAGAGTTAAAGATGTAGTGTCATTAACACGTGCAAGACCAAAAATCTCTTGTATAAAACCATCTCTATCAACAAATCTCGAGACAAGAGACATTTTCTCTTTTTTAGATTCATCACGAGCTTCATAAAAAATTATGCAAAATTTAGAATCACAAATTTCTTCACGGATATGCTTTTCCACCCTACTTGAAAGAATGAGCAACATCTCTTTTTGAATTTTATGTGAAATATACTTTCTATCAGGTGGAGCATTTTTCAACACAATTTTTGCAACTTCATCATTGTAACATGCTTAGAGTTTAATCAATTGAAGAAAATATCATTGGTTTAATGATTCTTTACTTTCTTCATGACCTCTAAAAGCACAAGCTTGAAAAGTTAACCAACGAACATTGTAAATTGAAGTCTTGAGACATAAGCAATTCTTCATAATTTCAATTGAACTTTGAGATTGAATAATATTCCTAATGTGACCATCTTGATTCAACAAGTCTTGACAAGCTTTCATAATATTATTGTGTGGTGAACAAGGATCAATGCTTTCCATTTTTAGCTTTCTTCCAACCACTAAAACTTCTAAAAATGAAAACATCTGAACCAGGACGTCCACTTGATCGTTTGCTAAAAAGATAATACAATAAGCAATGAGTAGCATCATCTGAAGGTGAATATTCTAACCATGATAGGAAAATGTTAAACCAAGCGTGTTCAATTTGTCTTTGATTGTCTTCTTTACCAGACAATAGATATTTCTCTAAATGCATTTGATATAGAACCCATTTCAAATAAGCTCTCCATATTTTATCCATTAGATTTAATGGATATTTCCATATTGGAGAATGTTTTCTAGGATCACGTTCTAAAGAATTCTCAATGTCATATGGCAAATTCTATAAATATTTTCTTTAATTCTTGGGTTGTCAAGAACTCTTTGAGGTTGTGACATAGAAGTTATATTTTCTACATCTCTTTATTTCTTCTTGAAAAAAGAATTAATTTTTCTACTCTTCATCACCAATTTGGTGCTACAAAAACAGAAAAAATATAAACTTTAACAACATTGTCAAACACTACTCAATGTTAACAAACAAATACACTTTAACAATATTGCTCAACATTGACAAAATAGAAAAAACATTTTAATGGTGTTAAACATTGCTCAACATCATTAACATTGCTCAAAAATACACTGCTCAATGTTACAAATTACATAAAAATTGGTAGTCATTAACAAAATAGAAAACCTTTAAGAAAATAAACTACACTTTAAGAAAACCTTGGTGATCATTAATAGGAAAAAAAATTAAAACTAAAAACTCACATTAACATGGCTCAACAAAAAATGACATAAAACTAAATTTATTAATGAATACTCACATTGCTCAACATAAAAAATGATGAACAAAATATTCACATTAACACAACAACAAACAGGGACGGAAGGAATGGACGAACCAGTGACAACTTTTATGTGGCATGGCATGGCGTGGATGAATGAAATTGAACCCGATTGGAAATAACGTACGTCTGCGGCGACGAGTGGTGAGGGTCCAAGTAGAACAGTGACAAGTGAAAAATGAAAAGTCAGTTTTTCAAATGTGAGAGAGAGAGAGAGAGAGAGGGTAAAAAAGAAATGTAGAAAATGAAAAAGGAGAAGAGTTAGGTTTCAATGGAAATGTAGTAATTTTTTAAAACTTAAGTAAGGGCGTTTTTGTATTTTTACCCATATAACAAAACTAGAGTGGTCGTGGCCCCCCAATCACAATGAAGTTATTCCCCTTAGCCTGGTGAAATAGTATATTACTATGCGTTAGGTTGGGTTTGGGTGTAACCCATGAACTTGTCTCAGTGAGTCTAGTTTGCTAATTCAGACTATGACATGCTACTAGATGAAATCCTTTAGTGAATACTTCAATATATTCTATGAGTACTTATATAGCTGGGTGAAATTTCAAAATTGACCTTTAAATTTGGATTTTAAAATTCAGACGCACTTAATACATAATAATTCATCTTTGGAGCACGTCAAAACTAGATATTCAAGAACTCCAAACTTTGGAATCCGTATAGTAAATTATGGAGATTGAACTTCCGACACGCCTAATATATCACACCCACGACCAACCTCAAAATCACACAATTTAAAACTACTACAATTCCAAAGTCTAAATTTTCTATGGAGATTAGAATCCAGACTTTCAAGCATTCTCAGAGTTTCTATCCACTGCATTGAAGGTTATCACCTCTTTACTCCTCTGCATTGCACGTATCTGGAGTTCTACTTCATTGCTTTGGTAATTTGCTCATTCCCTTTACCTTTTTTTTATTTCACATGCATACATTACCTAAATAATTTATAAGTATGATGCTTTAGGCTTAAATTCAATATATATGTCATTTGTATTTGTCATGAATTACATTTCATTGAGTTGGACCATCTAGGCCACAAACTTACCCTAAGGCGGAGCTTCCCGAGGTGGAGGTATAAGTGTTTAAAATCCCAGAGGTCAATGTATATCCAGGAGGTCATACACAGTTCAAGTCCCTCTAAGAGGATTTTGAGAGACATGGGTTAGTTGTGAGCGTCATAGAGGAATAAGGCGACAATGTGGAGACTAACATGCACAAATTGTTTTCCATCATTGTGTATCTCTTATTTTTGATGGGCTTATCCATTTTCACAGGCAAGTCCAACACCTATGCCTACCTTGTGTATCTCTTATAATGGATGATTCTGCTTAGGGGATTAGAACATTGTCATACATGTATAAAGAGTTGAATGCTATGACTAAGATTAAGAAAAAATAATTTAAAAGATATATGACTCTGCTTCAAGTAACATTTTCATAGTGATTTCTGCAATCCTCTCTATTGTACTCCAAAATTTTCCCTCCCATATTTCTCAACACATGGCAAGTGAGGTCCTCAAGTTGCTCAAGGAAGTTCAAGAGTTGACCAGACAAACTCTCTCCTAAGGCAGTCTACCTCAAATTAGGGTTTCTATTTTCATCAAGATGTGTGAACCACAAAGGACTCAAATGATCACCATTGTCCTAATATGTTCTCAAGACCATCCATGTCAAGTTTCAAGCCTTGCAGAAGAAGTCTGCTCAGTTAATTTCTCAAATGTTTGAAAATCGACTGTGCTAGGTCAAAATTCAACGGTGGCCCACATACATGAACATGGAAGACTCAATTGAGATGAGACCAAAAGGGTTGCTTAGGGGACATCCTAAGATTTCTAAAAAGTCCAAGAGAAACTCTCTAGGGTCAAAATTGAGAGAGTTATGCATTTGCCAAGTTGATTATTTTTGCAAAATTGCCAAAAGTCAAATGTGCTCAAATTTGTATTTTTTTCTAAATGGGCCCAACTTTTTATGTTTGCACCTCACTTATAACATGGTCCACGACCCAAATGCTCACTCACATGTTATTTGCTTCATTATTTATTTTATTTTGACTTTTTATTCATTAAAATTTGAATTAAATCAAATAATTGGTAAATAATAGCAAAGATTTGTTTTGGTTGGATTTTTGGATAGAATCACAAGCTCATAAGGCTGGTATATCAGAATCAAATCATATCAAAGCTAATTGGCTAGAGTATGGAATGATTAGGCCAAATATGGAAAGATATCATACAAATTGAAAATCAAATCAAATCTCATCAAAGCTTCAAGACTCAATCTATTTTGCAACCCTAATTCATTGAGGGATATATAATAAAGCTTGGCAGATCAAAAGAACATGGGTTAGAAGCGTGAAACTGCCAGAAAGAAAACTCATAATTTTTGATAAAAAGAGAGGTCCAAATTCTGGAATAGAGGGCTAATCAAAGAGTTTCAAAGCCAGAAATCAATTCCTTGGCATTTCAGGAAGCATTCCCAATCATTTGCAGGCGTCAGAACATTCAGAATCACGCCTCATCACTCTCACGGTTTGCACAATTATTCAAATTCGATTACTATGATTCTTGCATCTTTAGCATGTTAAAGTTACATATTTGTGTTCATCATCATGTTTGTAATGATTCTGGATAGTTTGATTTAATTTACAGTGCAGGAATAAGCTTCTGCCATTGTTAGGTTTTCGTGCTCCAATTTAGGGTTTTGGGTTTCCAGCAAAATTATGTCTGATAATGGGTACCATGATGATCAGAGTCTCAAACCCAGTTGATCCATGGTCCCCAATTGAATTTATATTGCATATGCTTGATTTTTGAAGGACATAGGTTCCAGCAACAGACCTGCGTTTGTAGGTAAAGGTTCAAAACCTAAAATGACGGTTCCAGGGAAAAAGACAACAACGTGTCACAACTTGATTGGCTGGTTTAAATTTTGGCGCGTTATTCTGGCCAGAAACTTGTTATTCTGATATATTATTTGTTTTTTAATTGTATTAACAAGTTAACATCCAACACAGTTGGTCAGAAGAAGGAAGTCAGAAGCTCATGATTCTGGTTTCGATCCCAGGCGTGAGCTTTTGGCATTTTCTCCATTGTTTTCACCAGATCCAGCACATACACCTTCTGAGAGTCATCATCTTCTAGGCCCATCAGCCAGAATCAGATCAAGTGTCCTCTGGTCATCTTCTGGATCCATCAGCCAGGACCAGATCAAGTGTCCTCTGGTCATCTTCTGGATCCATCAGCCAACACTAGATTCAGCGCCCCTCACCTTCTGAGGGTTGTCATCTTCTGGATCCACCAGCCAGGACCAGATCCAGCGCACCCCACCTTTTGAGGGTCATCTTCTGGATCCATCAGCCAGAACCAGATCTGCTGACAGAAGGCCCATTCGGTTATTTCTACTATTTTTCTTTAATTCCTTTTCTTTAGTTATTTTGTTTTTTTAATCAACACAAAAAATCATTTTATTTTAACCAATCAAAAAATCACAAAAAAGATTTATTTTTTCTTAATAAATGTTTTTTAATTAATTAGTTTAATTAATTTAGGGCAACTTTAATTTCTTTCACAATTAAAATTCAATTAGAAAATTAGGTTAACTATTGATTGAATTCTTCTTTTTTTCTCAAATAAATAAAAATACAAAAATAGGTTTTTAGATTAAATTAATTTATTTTTTTCTTAATTTAAAATTAATTAGAACTTAGGATTTCCTTTTTAATTTAACTATTTCATTATTTTCTTAAATAACAAAACATGACAAAAATATCTTTTTAATCAATCGCAGATAGGTTTACTCAAGGGTCAAAACCCTAGTCGTTTCGTCTTTGATTCATCGCGCGCTTATTATTATTTTTGCCAATATTTTTGTAAATGTTCACTGGTTTGTAGTAGTTAGTTTAAGGTTTTATTTATTGTTTAATCTCCCGGGTTTTTGGCTATGTAATTAATCCCCCACCCCGAAGCCTTGTAATAGCGTAGATTTATTTTCTCGCATTTTTAATTCCCGCAAATATTTAACTGTTTAGATGTATGCTAATAGGATTGTATGATAAGAATGCATGACAAATTAATACGGTTAGAAAACCCTAATGTGAAAAGATAAATAACTGAAACAGATCACTCGCACATATCACTCTTAGGGTATACTCTCACTTCGGTTGCCTTCGGTAAACGATCATTAAGTATAGGATACTTTAGTGGTTACCCTTCTGTCTAAAAAGATCTAATGTCTCATTCGAATGTTGCCTCGGAAATGTTGCCTTAAAAAGATCTTAAGACTCTAGGGTTACTACTAAGGTGTCCTAATATTGCTTTAGTGATCGTACGTCCATTTCGAATTGACCCTTGCAAACTCCGACGACAGTGCTACCTATTTATCAATAGTAGGATAGTGCTGTCTAAAGGAAACGAGAATAGAAATGATCTTTTTTCGAGTAGGTAGATGCTAGTAGGTACTTGCTCAAATCAAAACTTTTCACACTTACACCCTTCAAAACAATTTTCAAAACAACTTCGTCACATCCTTGAGGACTGATACAAGGGTTATCACGAAGTAAAACATTTTCAAAAAACAAAGCACACAAGCACAAGCAATTTTAAAAGATGAGCAAGTATCCAAGAGCCCATGGAAAACCATATATAGAAAGGGTGCTAACACCTTCCCTTTCTATAATCTACCCCCCGTACTCAAAATATCTCAAAAAAGGATTTTTCTGTACTTTTTTCCTTTTCGGTTGGATGAAATAAAAGTCGGTGGCGACTCTTTCTTACCGCGACATTTTACAAACATAAAATGCAAAATGCCAACCAGTATTAAACAGTCGGTTCTACCATCATATCACAATACTGGCGAATCTGATGGGGATATTATAAGTGGGGTATACCTTAGGATCTAGTTCATCATAATTGCTTCTCTTGATTTCTTTGTTTGCTTTACTTTTAAGGGTTTTATTTGGGGTTACTATAGGTCCTACACCCGGATCTGGGGAACACCTTTTAGGTAAGTAGCAATAGACTGTGAGGAAACTGTATGGCATAGACCGATACGGTTGAAGCAGTAGCTACTTTGATGTGGCACTTTGGTTGGTATCGGTATCCCTTGTGGAGAAACGAGGAGAATACGGGGCCGTCACGTGGTGTCTTTAAGCATCAACTGACCTTAGAACCTTTAATCTCCCAACTTGGCCATTAGAAAGTAGTGAGATAGTCGGCCTCGGTGTAGAGATGAGAACTGGTTGATCCTCGATGCTACACTCATTGAGACCATACTCTCGGAATAATTTCGACCGTAAGAAAAGATTGCGTGAGCTGAAACCATGACCGATGGAGGATGGTCAGTGATATTGAGATCCTCTAGAACCCGGTTAATTTTCTAGGACAGGTTGAAACCAACTTAACTTCAAGAGGGTATTACCTTTGACCTCATGCAAGCCTTAAACCTAAGGGCTTTGTGTGATTTGACTGTGTTTGTAATACCTGTTGTTTGCTATACATGTGTTTTATCATGACATCATGCATCATAACATGTCATTCACGCTTCATTACACTAACCATTTCAAAGACCAAGGGAATTTATCTTTGTTCTGTTTTGCAGATCATGGCTTCCGTGCGTAGAAAAACTATCCGAACCAGCTTTGTGGAGATACCATCCCAACTCAAAGAGCTAGTGTCAAGAATTTCTGAAACTTCTATGTTCATTAAGAGACATGGTCAACTTCTCAACCTGGTTAATTCAAACCCTGATGAACAGATGATGAGCATACTTTTTAAGTTATTCGATCCCAAGCATCACTGCTCCACCTTTCCAGATTATCAGTTGGTACCCGCCTTGGAAGAATTCTCTCATCTATTGGGCATATCCATTCTTGAACAGGTACCCTTCACAGGTATGGAAGAATTTACTAAGCCAGAAGTTATTGTCGCAACTTTTCATTTGAAACGGGCCGATGTGGTATCCAACTGGGAAACTCGAAGCGAAGTCGAGGGTTTTCTAGCCAAATTTCTGATAGACCAGGCTCAACTATTTTGGGATGATATTGAGTTTCAGGCTTTTGAGGATGTCTTGGCTCTTCTTATCTATGGTTTAGTTATCTTCCCTAATCCGGTCTTTCGTAGATGTGAATGCTATCTAGATTTTCCTTTCTCGCAACCCTGTGCCTACCTTGCTTGGAGATATTTTGCATGCTGTCTATACTTGTACTACGAGGAGAAGAGGGACTCTTATGTGCTGCATGCCGTTGTTGTCGAGGTGTTTTATTTCTCATATCTCTAGATCTATACTGAAAAATGAAGAAGGTTTGGGTTGGTCGCACAGAATAATGTCACTCACTCATACAGATATTCTTTGGTGTTCCCGAGCTATGGAAGACACTGCTGTTATTGACCGCTGTGGGGGGTACCCTAATGTCCCCTTACTTGGTATCAGAGGGGGTATAACTTACAATCCTTGTCTAGCTTTGCGACAATTTAGTCGTGCTCGAAGGGATGGTCCCCATGAGTTACTTCTCGAGGACATTGTATTTGACTATGAGGATGATGTTAAGGGGCATCGCTGGAGGTTCATACGAGCTTAGGGCATGGTAAATAGATCTGACCCCCATGAGTTGGGACCGAAGACTTCCCTTCCTATGCAGCCTTACCTCCAATGGGTCCGAGCTCGTACCCAGAAGCTTATGATGCCTTATGCAGCCGTATTACCAGTGATTGTGGAACCCACTACTGAAGACGACATTCCTTACACGGTTCTCTATCCTTACATGCCCACTGATCTTGGGGAGCTACAGAGGTCTTGGATTCAGCTGAAGAATGAGCGAGATACTTACAGGGAGCAGTTCCATGAGCAAGAGAGGAAGGTCTTAAAGCTCACCAGACAGCTCGAGGAAGAAAGAGTGCTCAATGACCATATCAGCACAAAGAGAAAGCATCCATGGAACTTTTGATTTTTCTTTTCTAGTTTAGATTTTCTTTATTTTACTTATTTGTAATGCCTTGGAGGCATGTTGAACCTTTCAAATTTAAGCTAATAAAGTTTTGTTCATTTTGGTTTGCAAATTTAAATCTCCCAAAGTCTTTGAAATCATTACATGCGCATCCCATTATCATACACATCATTACAGGTACCAGTACAGGTTTCTCATCTTCTTCGCTGTTTATTTCAGCAGAAATGTCTTCCGATCAAGTCATCAAAGATCTTCAGGCATATAACGCCCAGTTCCAACAGATGTTCATCAGTCTGGCAAAGGGGAAGAGGATTTGAAGACCCTCATTCTGAAAGAGAATAAGAAGAAGAAGAAGGTCGGTATTCTGAATATGGGCAGAAGGTTTGGAGAAAGGTTGAAGCATCAAACTGATCTGACCTCTTCATCCAAGGAAGGGGAGAACCAAGAAGGGGAAAAGGACCCTAGTCCTGCAGTCTCTGACAATGATACTGATAATGATGATGAGCAATATCCTCCTGCTGAGGATAGATACAAGCAGTTAGAAGACCGTCTGAGTGCTATGGAAATTCAGAAGATACCTGGTTTAGATTTCGGAGAATTGGGACTGGTATCGGGAGTGGTTATCCCTCAAAAGTTCAAAGCTCCGGTTTTTGCCAAGTATGATGGAGTGTCCTGCCCGAAACTCCATCTCTGCTCGTATGTCAGGAAGATCCAGCCCCACACCGCTGATAGAAATTTGTGGGTGCACTTCTTTCAAGATAGTCTGTCATGGACTCAGCTTGAATGGTTCTACCAGTTAGAGGAAGCCAATATCCGAAACTGGGAAGATCTTGCTGCTGCTTTCTACAAGCAGTATCAGCATAATGCCGACCTTGCTCCCACTCGTACTTAACTCCAGAGTATGTCCATGGGTGCAGGTGAAGGTTTTAAAGATTACTCTCAAAAATGGAGAGACTTGGCTGGAAGAGTCCAACCCCCGTTGTCGGATAGGGAGTTGGTTGATATGTTTCTAGGGATGCTATCTGGTCCATTTTTCAATCACTTAATCGGAAGCTCGTCATCTGGTTTCATCGAGCTGATTTTAACTGGAGAAAGAGTAGAAGCTGGAATTCGGAGTGGTAAAATACAGAAGGATGCCTCCTCGAGTTCAGCAAAGAATCCTTTCATTGGTAAGAAGGAAGCTAGTGCAGTTTATATCCTAAGGGGCCAAAGCAGATCGAACCATCATCAAATGGTAAATGCTATAGTTATACCAAGACCCGCAGTTTCTCCACAATGCAACAATCAACAAAGGGTGGAAAGACCACAGCGGCAGCTTACTCGCATTAGCATGACATTGGCTGAAGTGTTACCTCACCTGCTGAGATCCAACTTGGCGACCCTGAGAGAGGCTCCCAAGAATCCAAACACTACCTCTTCCAGATACAATCCCAACGCGCGATGCGCCTACCATTCTGAGAGTTCTGGCCACGATACCAATGATTGTTGGGCTCTGAGAAACAAAGTACAAGACTTGCTTGAAGCCAAGGAGATAGATTTCGATGCTCCAGAAAAGCCGAATGTTATAACTGCTCCCATGCCCAAACATGGTCGTGGAGTCAATGCTGTTGACACTGATTTGTTTGTGACCTCTGTTGAAGAAATTTCTACTCCTCTTATGACTGTTAAGAGGAATTTGTTGTTGGCCGGTTTATTTTCGGGTTGTGCTGAAGGTTGCCACATGTGCTCGATTCGACCTTCTGGTTGCCGCTTGTTGAAGTCAGGTGTTCAGCTCCTGATTAATAATAAAGAGATTCTGTTCGAGAAGACTATGATTCATGTTGTTCCAAATGAAGACATTGCCATTATAACCATTTCCGTCAATCCTTCCAAGGTTTCCTTGAGAAGACCTGTTAGGATTACACCTGTTCAAAGAATTGCTCCGCTAATAATCACTGTTCCTGGTCCCATCCCGTACACTTCGGACAAGGCTGTCCCATGGCATTATGGTGCTGATGTGTATTATCATGGCATTAAGCAAGATTTGAAGAATGAAGAAGCTAATGCCGATATCAGTAATATTGTTGGGGCTAGTAAGATTACTAGAAGCGGAAGGATCTTCTCTCCCAAGATTTCCCCTTCGACTGTCAACAAACCTATTGTCATTCCATCTGCTGTTCCCGCTAGTACATCAACTACTATTCCAGTTCTTACTCTAGTTATCACCCCTGTCGCCGAGCCATCTGGGACTCGGGGCAAAGAAATTATAGGTGAGCCTGCCCGGACGGAGGCGCCTAGAAAAATTGTTGTGGAAGCCTCTAAACAAGAAATAGAGGAAATACTGAAAATTGTCAAGAAAAGCGACTACAATGTGGTCGAATAGTTGGGGAAGACCCCATCAAAGATCTCCATGTTGTCTCTACTATTGTGTTATGAAGCCCATGCGAAGGCTTTGATTTCACTTCTTAAGACTGCGCATGTGCCGCAGGAAACTTCAGCAGATCAGTTCAAAGATTATGTGGCTAGCCTGACTGCTGACAACGGGCTAGGATTTTCAGATACGGATCTGACCACTAAGGGGAGGAATCATAATGATGCTCTACATGTCTCGATTGAGTGCAGGGGCACCACTATGGCTCATGTGTTGGTATATACCAGGTCTTCGCTAAATGTTTTGCCAAAGAAAGCATTGGACCGTTTGGATTGTGAGGGTTTGACTTTAAAGCCGAGTAACATTGTGGTAAGGGCTTTTGACGGATAAAAAAGAATGGTGCACGGGGAGGTGGACATCCCTGTCAAAGTGGGTTCTCAGACCTTTGGGTCCACCTTCTACGTAATGGATATCAGGCCATCATATTATTGCTTGCTGGGTCGTCCTTGGATCCATAGGGCTGGGGTAGTTACTTCTACTCTCCATCAAATGCTGAAGTATCCAGTGAAGGGGAAAATTGTCACAGTGCGAGGTGAAGAAGAGTATATGGTGAGTCATCTCAATTCCTTCCGTTATGTAGAGATGGACGGGGAGTTCATAGAAACTCCTTGTCAGAACTTCGAAGAGGTCCCTCAGACTTTGGCGTCAACTGAAGTTACTACCAACAAACCTCCGCTGAAGATGGCTTCTCTCAAGGATGCCAGGGCTGTAGTTGAAGAAGATGGGTGTACCAATTGGGGTCGGATCCCTGACTTCACTCACAAAACTGACAAATTTGGTTTGGGCTTTACTACAGGGGCTCAAAAGGCTGTTAGGCGCGCACGGATTGGAAGACCTCCTCTACACATCAACAATCGAGGAGTTAACGCAATTGAGGACAGTGAAGAAGATTCAGATATCGACAGCTAGATCTACCCAACAACCAACGGTGGATTGAATAACTGGATGGCGAAGGACTTCATACCCGTTTCTTTTATTTCATAGTAATTGACTTTTGTTTTAAGATTTGTAATAAACAGTTTGAAACTTTACGGCCCGGTGTCTTGCCCGAGGCACCTTGGCTCTGCTTGTGAGGGCTTGTTATTTGTCATTTCATATATCATTAATAAAGCATTGGACGTTTCTTGCATTACAAATTTTGCGCTCCTTGTTTTTCTTTTCTGTCTCTTACTCTATCAAAACAGCTATTCTCTTACACACACTCATGTATCATACTGCAGATCCATATCCACTCTGGATCCCATTGATAACAGCTCTACTACTACCAATTATTACTTCAAAAATCTGATCAACCAAGCCGAGGACGAAGGTGAGGATGATTGTGAGGTACCTGGAGAACTTTCTAGACTATTACAGCAGGAAGGAAGGGCCATACAACCTCACGAAGAGCCAGTTGAGACAGTGAATTTGGGTACAAAGGAAGAAATGAAAGAGGTCAAAATAGGTGCAAACCTGGAGCCTAGTGTCAAACAACGGTTAATACAGATGCTACATGACTACGTTGAGATCTTCGCCTGGTCCTATGAAGACATGCTTGGTTTAGACACTGATATCGTGGTACATCGCCTGCCGACTAAAGAAGACTGCCCTCCGGTAAAGCAGAAAGTCCTCCGTATGCGCCCTGAAATGTTAGAGAAAATCAAAGCAGAGGTCATGAAACAGTTCGACACAGGATTCTTAGTTGTCGCTTCTTATCCGCAGTGGGTTGCCAACATCGTTCCGGTACCTAAGAAGGACGGTAAGGTACATATGTGTGTGGACTATAGAGATCTGAACAGGGCAAGCCCCAAGAACGACTTCCCGCTTCCTCACATTAATGTTCTAGTCGACAACACCGCACAGCACAAGATCTTCTCCTTCATGGATGGTTTTTCTGGCTACAACCAGATCAAGATGGATCCTGAGGACATGGAGAAGACAACCTTCGTTACGCAGTGGGGCACCTTCTGTTACAAGGTACTGCCTTTTGGGTTGAAGAATGTTGGGGCAACTTATCAGCGCGCCATGGTCGCTTTGTTCCATGACATGATTCACCACGAGATCGAGGTGTATGTGGATGACATGATAGCCAGGTCCCAGACTGAGGAAGAGCACCTTGATCATCTCCAGAAACTATTTGACAGGTTGAAGACATACAAGTTAAGGTTGAATCCGAACAAGTGTACCTTCGGGGTAAGGTCTGGAAAGCTTCTGGGTTTCGTTGTCAGTGACAAAGGTATTCAGGTGGATCCTGCAAAGGTAAAAGCCATACAAGAGATGTCGGCTCCTCGCATAGAAAATGAAGTTCGAGGTTTCTTGGGACATCTGAATTACATCGCCAGGTTCATTTCACATCTGACTGCTACTTGTGAGCCAATCTTCAAGCTGCTGAAGAAAGATCAAGTGGTAAAGTGGAATGATGAATACCAGACTGCTTTCGAAATAATCAAGGAATACCTTCAAGAACTACCAATTCTGATGCCCCCAGTTGAAGGAAGACCTTTGATATTATACCTGACAGAGCTAGACAGTTCAATGGGGTGCGTGCTAGGGCAGCATGACGAGTCTGGTCGAAAAGAGCACGTCATTTATTACCTTAGCAAAAAGTTTACCGACTGTGAGACCCGATACTCATTTCTCGAGAAAACTTGTTGCGCTTTGGCATGGGCTGCTCGCCGACTGAGACAGTATATGCTGACTCACACTACCTTATTGATATCAAAGATGGATCCGATCAAGTATATTTTCGAGAAGCCCGCCTTATCCGGAAGAATAGCGAGATGGAAGATGATATTAACCGAGTACGACATCCAATACACAACCCAAAAAGCAATCAAGGGGAATGTATTGGCGGATCATTTGGCGCATCAAGCCGTGGATGACTACCAGTCCATGAATTTCGAGTTCCCAGATGAGAATATCATGTTGGTAACCGACTGTGAAGAACCTGGACTGGATGAAGGACCCGAGGAGGGATCCCGATGGTCTATGTATTTTGATGGAGCCTCAAATTCATTAGGTAACGACATTGGCGCTATAATTATATCTCTTGAGGGCTGTCATACTCCGTTCACTGCCTGATTATGTTTTAACTGCACCAACAATATGGCGGAGTATGAAGCGTGTATCATGGGTCTTCGAGTTGCTATTGACCTGAGGATTAAGTTCTTGAGTGTATTCGGAGATTCCGCTTTGGTGATAAGTCAGATCAAAGGCAAGTGGGATACGAAGCACCCGAATCGTATTCCTTACAAAAAGTATGTACTGACATTGCTCCCACACTTTGAGAAGATAACCTTTAAACATTTCCCAAGAGAGGAGAACCAGTTGGCGGACGCGCTAGCTACCATGTCTTCTATATTCAAAGTTAGGTGGGACAATGAAGCTCCCCAAATTACCATTGAGATGTTAGATGAACCCGCACATTGCTGCGACATTGAGACTGAAGAGGTAGCAGATAAACCCTGGTTTCACGAGGTAAAGAGGTATCTTGAGGCTCAAGAATACCCCGAGGGGGCATCTGTCAATAACAAGAAGTTTTTGAGAAGGTTTATTGCGAATTTCTTCATCAGTAATGGAATCCTCTATAAGCGTAACCATGATTCAACCTTACTGCGGTGTGTAGACAAGAGCGAGACAGAAAGGATCATGGCAGAGTTGCATGAAGGTACCTTCGGAACTCATTCCAGTGGGCATACCATGGTGAAGAAAATCCTACGGGCAGGATATTACTGGTCCACTATGGAAGCCGACTGTTATCAGCATTCTCGAATCTGTCATAAGTGCCAAGTCTATGCTGATAAGGTGCATGTACCTTCGGTTCCCCTGAATGTCTTGACAGCTCCTTGGCCCTTTTCAATGTGGGGCATCGACATGATCGGCAAGATCATACCTACTGCGTCTAATAGGCATCATTTCATTCTGGTAGCAATTGATTATTTCACAAAGTGGGTTGAGGCAGCTTCCTTTGCTACAGTAACCAAGAACGTCGTGGTGCGGTTCATTCGACACAATCTGATCTGTCGATATGGTGTACCAGAGAGAATTATTACTAACAATGCTACAAATCTGAATAACACGATGATCACTGAACTCTGCAAACAGTTCAAGATACAACATCATAACTCTTCTCCCTACCGGCTGAAGATGAATGGGGCTGTTGAAGCAGCTAACAAGAACAACAAGAAGATTATGCAGAAGATGACAATGACATACAAAGACTGGAATGAGATGTTACCATTCGCTCTTCATGGGTACCGTACCTCAGCACGGACATCGACAGGGGCAACACCCTACTCTTTGGTGTATGGCATGGAGGCAGTCCTACCCATCAAAGTCCAGATACCCTCTCTCAGGATTATGAAGGATGCGGGCTTGAATGAAGACGACTAGATCCAAACCCGACTTGATCAGTTGAATCTAATCGACAAAAAGAGACTTATTGCTATCTGTCATGGTCATACGTATCAAAAGCGGATGATCAAGGCTTTTAACAAGAAAGTCAGACGTCAAGAATATCAAGTCGGGGATCTAGTGATCAAACGCATCATACTACCGCAAGGTGATCCCAGGGGCAAATGGACCCCCATATACGAAGGGCCATTTGTGGTTAAGAACATCTTCTCGGGAGGAGCTATGATTCTAACCACCGTGGATGGTGACGACCTTCCTCACCCCGTCAATGCAGACATAATGAAAATATACTACGCATAATCAAAGACCCGCTAGGTTGACTGGCCTAGGAAAAAATAAGGGCATCCCGGTGAACCAAAAGGGTTCGGGCAAAAGTAAGGGATGAAAATGAAAAAAACTGTACACCCGGCAAGTCGAAAACCTGAAAAGGCGACTTGGGCAAAAAAGGGTATCCCGGTGGACTGAAAACCCGAAATGGCAGTCCAGGCAAAAATTTAGGGATCAAAGCGTAACACTATGTCTCATTGGATCATCTCGCAATCAGACTTCGGTATCAACTATCAAGCTTGGACAATGCCAATCAATCTGATCAACCTTCGACCAAGCAGCAAAGTGATGAGACACTTGAAGATATAAAGGCAATAGCAGAGTTGAAACCCGATGGGATTGTTTCACATAGCTGTTTTTCTTTCTGTTACACAAATTGTATCATTTCTATCTTTCGACGGCGTTCTCTTACTGGGACATCAGCTTCTTTGTACAAAAACGCCTATTATAGGCTAACTTCAAAAATCAATACAATTCATTTTCACAAGAAATTTCCATTTCTTTTTCTTTTTCTTTTTTGTTTTGCAAGAACATCCAATGATTCATTTTATATATATGCATTTGAAAATAATGACTGTGTGATACGGTGGCCAGAACCGAGACTGTTTCTTTTAGGAATTACTGGTTTGCGTTTTGCATTTGTGTTCGCAAAATGTCGCGGTAAGCAAGAGTCGCCACCGACTTTTATTTTATCCAACAAGGAAAGGAAAAAAGCACAGAAAAATTCCTTTTTTTGAGATTTTTTTAGTACGAGGGGTAGATTATAGAAAGGGAAGGTATTAGCACCCTTTCTATCCGTAGTTTTCTACGGGCTCTTAGGTACTTGCTCATCATTTTCAAAATTGCTTCTTTGTGTGTTTGTGTGATTTGAAAAGTTTTTAACTTCGATTTAACTCTTGCTTCTGTCTTCAAGAGTGTTACAAAGTGTTTTTTTGAAAACTTTGTTTTAAAAGAGGAGTGTAAGTGTGAAAAAGTTTGTTTGGATTGAGTAAGTACTTAAGAACTAATCTACCTACTCGAAAAAAAGAATTGTTCTATGTTCGTTTCCTTTAGACAACGCTATCCTACTATTAGTGAGTAGGTAGCACCGTCGTTGGAGTTTTGAGGGTCAATTCGAAAGGGACGTACGGTCACTAAAGCAATGTTAGGACGTCTTAGTAATAACCCTAATGTCTTAGATCAATTATTCGAGGCAACAATTTCGAGGCAACCATTCCGAGGCAACATTTTCGAACGGGACTTTGATCTTTGCTTAGACAAAAGGACGACCACTAAAATATCCTATACCTAATGACCGTTTACCGAAGGCAACCAAGTAAGAGTGTACCTTAGGAGTGCGCATGTGCGATTGATTCAATTTCAGATTATTTATCTTTGCACATTTAAGGTTATTTAACTGTTTTAAAGTTAATCATTCATTCTTGTCATGCAACCCTAATCATACATCTAACAATTAATATTTTGTGGAATTTAAAGTGCGGAAATTAAACTACGCTATTACAAGGCTTCGGGTATTTACATAGCCAAAAATAAACCCTTAAGAAATAAAGCGATAAATGAAAATAAAAGTCCTAATTAAGCTATTACAACTTGTAGGCAGTTACATCAATATGGTAAATAATAAAACAATAAAGCGCGCGCGATGAAATTAATAATGATAAAAAATTAGGGTTTTGACCCTTTCTAACCTATTTGAAAGAAAAAATGTTTTTGTAGTTTTTAATTATTTTTAAAAAAAAATTAAGTTTTAAAATTAAATACACAGTTAATTAATTAATTAAACTAATTAAGGAAAATAAATAAATTACCTATTTTTGTGTTTTTGATTATTTTTAGGAAAAGAAAATATAATTAAGTTAAAAATAAAAACCTAATTATTCTAATTGTTTTTTAAATTTATTTACAAAAAGAATTAAAGTTATCTAAAGTTAACAACCTAATTAAATTAATTTAATTTTTGATAAAAAATAAAATCTAAACCTAATTTGGTGAAAAATATTATTTTTGTGATTTTTTTGATAAAAGAAAATAATTAATTTGTTAGTAAAATAAATAAATTAAATTAAATAAAACAAATATAAAAAGAATAGAGAAAGAGTTATTGGGCCTGAGAATAGCAATTTGGGGGGGGGTGTAAGAATCAGATTCTGGGCCCAAAAGAGAAGCCCCACGTTAACCTGCTGGATCACATGCTTTGTGTTGACTAGGCTTCATGATGCTCCCTCATTGATGGCCTTTGGATCTGGCCATCTAGCCACATGGCATGCTGGGTGAGGAGGTCCCATGGTGGACCTTGGTCTTTGGTGTGCACGTGACTCTTGAAAGAAAAATAATATGAAAGGAATGGGGGACCTGGGATTCGAACCCAGGTCCTGAAGTACTTTCCAATGACTGATCACCAACTGAGCTGGCTGTTTTATTTGTATATAAGATAAACAATAATGATAATATATAATAATGGACATTAGTGGAGAGAGAAAGCGCCAAAATTCAAACAGGCCAATCCTATGGTGCCAACTAATCATATTCTTCCTTTCTCTGTTGGTAAAAGTCCCAGACTTTTACCTATGGACGTTCATCCATAGCTACATGCTGGGCTCGTTCCAAAATCCTCCATGAGCAACATAAATGACATCTAATGCATTGGATCGAACCGTCTTGTCATCCTAAACATCATGGTACCCTTTATAGGGGCTAATTTTTCCTGCATAAAAAAAAATCCTAAAACGGAACCACAAACCCTAACAACGGTAATTCCTGATTCAATCCATAAAAATGCAATTAAATATTACAGAAAGCTTGCAAATGTTCTAAGGATCAAGAATATATGATCGTCTCATGCTATAGATGCCAGGATTATGAAATTCAAATTCAAGAAAGAAGTAATGTCGTGACTGACTTACAGCGAGATATAGGGCCTGAAAGTGCTTGTTCTAGATTGGTTCTGCTTGCTGGTGATCCCAGGAAGCGATTGGGATGGTCAAAGGATCTTGAAATTGCCTGTAACTAGGAATTCGATTCAACACTTTTTCTTGTTTTTTTCAAATTTGGTTCTGGTTGTTGCGCCTCTCTCTAGCCTTGCTTTAGGTCTGCATATGTTCTTTATGTACTGAGGAATGGATTAGGGTTGTCAATGTGATCACAATCTTCCTCCATTAATGAATTTGATTTTGATTTGATTCCTTTGAATATCATTCCAAAAATATCCTAAAACCAATGTTTTTGTCCACACCAATGCTTTTCACGATTTCAAATACTTGCCAACTGGATTTAAGACCTGAAACAAGCACAAGATCTTTGAATTTTAATGTTTTGGATTTTCTATGATTTGTTTTGATTTAAAATGATTTAATTCAAATCAAAATCAAAATAAATAATATAAACAAGATAATTACAAGTGGCAAGGGCTAGGGCTCGTGGACCATGTAGCCAACTCAAAACCAATGCAAAAAGTTAGGCCCATTTGGCAAAAATTGCAATTTGAGGCATACTTGACTTTTGACAATTTTGCAAAAAGCGTCAACTTCACTAATGCATAACTTCCTCAATTTTGACTCTTTGGATGTGTTCTTGGACTTTTTAGAAATCTTGAGATGTCCTCTAAGCAACCCTTTTGGTCTCTTCTAAATTTGATATACCATGCTCATGTATGAAGCTTTGACAAAAAATGTGTTTTTGTTGACTTTTCAAAATGACCTATAATGTCAAAATTCATAACTTCTTGTGGGTGAATATTTTGAACTTGGGAGATGAAGATGGATTGTAGGTTATTTCATCCTCTTCAAAATGAGATTTGGATGGGTCATTTATCATAAAGTATGTGAAAGTTATGCTTGGTCAAAGTTGAGTTGACTTTTCCTACAAAACCCTAATATAGCAACTTTTGATTCTTGATGAATTATGAGCAATCCTTGATGAATCATGATCAAACCTTGATAAAATGATGAAATATACTTAAAAATGAGGATGTTGACCAAAAATCTTGAAGTTTGACTATATGTGGGCCACAATTGACTTTTGCCCTAGCATAGTCGATTTTCAGGCCTTTGAGCAATTGACTGAGCAAATTTTCTCTGCATGGCTTGAAACTTGACATGGATGATCTTGAGAACATATTAGGACAATGGTGAGCATTTGGGATCCCTTGGACTCAAGTATCTTGATGCAACATGAAACCCTAATTTGAGGTATACTGCCTTAGGAGAGAGCTTGTCTGGTCAACCCTTGGACTTCCTTGAGCAACTTGAGGATCTTTCTTGAAATGTTTTGAGAAATATGGGAGGGAAAATTTTGGGGTACAACATCTTCCCCTGTTCAATCTTCTTAAACTTGAGGATTTTAGATTGGCTTGCGTTCCTTTCATGATCCGAAGGTGGAAGAGGATTGAACACTAGAGTGCCTAGAAATTTGCACTCGCTTGAAGTGGTATCCGTCCTGCGATGTCGGGAATGGGCTTACATATGCCATTTGGAAATTGCTGAAGGGGGATGGGCTTAAAGATGTCGTCTTAAGGAATTTCGATCGCATAAGAGATTCCTTAGCGAGAGCTTGTATACCTGTTGTTGAGGAAGATTCCGCCGGGGAATGCTGATCTTTGTCTTGAGAGAAATGGAATTTTAGGAGATTCGGTCGTCCGTTATTCTATTGGGAAATCGTCTCTGTTTTGAGAAAGGTTGCATTTTAGGAACTTTGTTCGTCCGTTATTCTTGTTGAGGAATCGTCTCTTCGTCGAAAAGGTGAAAATGAATTACTATTTGGTCGTGATCCAGGCTTCATAGTAATAAGAACGACTGCTATCTGGTCGTAATCCAGGCTTTAGAGTGACTTACTGGGGAGATGAGATTAAACTTGCTATCTGTTCGTAATCCGGGCTTCGCAATTTCTCGATTCTTATCTGGTCATAATCCAGGCTTCAGAAGGAAATGAGTTGTTATCCGGTTGCATCCGGGCTTCAACTTGAACTTAGGGCATACTAATATTCGGTCGACTCCGGGCTTCTTAGTAACTGTCCAGGTAAACTACTATTTGGTCATGATCCAAGCTTCACAGTGTCCCTTACTGTTATCTGGTCGTAATCCAGGCTTCACAGTGTCTTTTACCGTTATCTGGTTATAATCCAGGCTTCGCGATGTCTCATACCACTATTTGGTCGAAATCCAGGCTTCATGGTGTCCAGAGGAAATCAAGATACTATCCGGTCGTAATCCGGGCTTCATAACTTGTGTTAAAGATATACCACTATCTGGTCGTAATCTAAGCTTCGTGGTGTCTTTGGCTGCTATCTGGTCGTAATCCAGGCTTCACAATGTCTTCTACCATTATCTGGTCGTAATCCACGCTTAATGGTCTTGTATTACTATCTGGTCGTAATCCAGGCTTCACAATAACTTGTTGAGCTGTTATTCGGTCATAATCCGGGATTCACGGCTTGTGTTTATGATATACCACTATCTGGTCGAATCCAGGCTTCATGGTACCTCGCACTTCTATCTGGTCGTACTCCAGGCTTCACAGTAACTGGCTGAGCTGTTATCCGATTGTAATCCGAGCTTCACGGCTTGTTGGGGATTAAGCTATTATCCAGTCGAATCCGGGCTTCATAGCTTAGAGATAAACCAATATCTGGTCGCATCCAGGCTTCACGATGTGTGATACTGTTATCTGGTCGTTCTCCGGGCTTCACAATATGTTGTAGAAATCAAGATATTATCCGGTCGAATTCGGGCTTCATAGCTTGAACTTGGTGAAAATTTGATTGTATCTTTCCTGAAAGGTAAATGTTAGCTGTATGTAATGCATGATATGTATCGAGCCATGATGTTCTCAAAATAAATGAGATTGTGTTGTATGATGCGTATGCGTATGCCATGATGTATGGATATGCAATGTTTTTATGATAATCTCTAGCTGGGGAAAATAAATCCCGGGTTGCTGCTGGAGAGTGCAAGAAGTTGAATTCTTCGTTTCTGTTGGGGATAGTGAATGAAGATGATTGTGAGCATAATCCCGCAGGAGAGAATAAATCTGCTGGGGAATAAATTGATGAGAAAATGACTCTGTGGGGAAGAGATACTCTGCTAGAAGCTCTATTGATTTGGAGAAACAACCTTGGTTGGGGATGAATTATCATTGTTGGCGATGATGCACTCTGTTGGGAATTTATTTTCTGTTTGTGAAAGGAATGAACTCCGCTGGGGATGATTTTCCAGTGGAAACTTCACTGGGGATAACCTTTTAGACTTTACTGGGGACAATCCTCCAGGGTCTACTGGGGATAATCTTCTAGTGTGGGCAATAGATAAAATCTGCTTGGGGACAATATTGCCGACTCATCGTAGTTGCGAGCTTCAGCTAGGGAGAGTGGTGTCCTGTTCGGGACCGCTAATATCACCGTCTTTTTCTTATTCTGCGGGGAGTGAATGTTCCTCCAATTGTTTTCTCCAACTAGGTCCATCCCTATACCTGGTGGATAGAGCAACTGTATGTTTTGGACATTTTCTTATTTTCCCCTGTTTCTGATATTACGAGTAATCGTCTTTTGTTTCGCATGTAAATATTTATGAGCAGCAATTATTATCGAATGCATATATCAAAAATGAACCATTAGACGTTCTTGCAAAACAAAACAGAAAAAGAAAATAATTTGAAATTTCTTTGTGAAAATGAATTGTATTGATTTTGAAGTCGGCCTGTAAATAGGCGTTTTTGTACAGGAGGCTGACGTCCTAGTACGAGAACACCACCGAACAATAGAATTTATACAGTTTGTGTAAAAGAAAGAAAAACAGCTATGTGAATAATCCCACTGGGTTCCAACTCTGCTATTTCCCTTATATCTTCAAGCGTCTCATCACTTTGCTATTTGGTTGAAGGTAGATTAGATTGATTAGCACCGTCCGAGCTTGATAGTCGATACCGAAGTATGATCGCAAGATGATCCAATGAGACACAGTGTTACGCTTTGATCCCTAATTTTTTCCTGGACCGTCCTTTCGAGTTTTTAGTCCACCGGGATACTCTTTTTTTGCCCAAGCCGCCTTTTCAGGTTTTCGACTTGCCGGGTGTATAGATTTTTTTCATTTTCATCCCTTATTTTTCCCTAACCCTTTTGGTTCACCGGGAAGCCCTTATTTTTTCCGAGGCCAATCAACCTAGCGGGTCTTTAATTATGCGTAGTATTTTTTCACTATGTCTTCATTGACGGGGTAAGGAAGGCCGTCACCATCCATGGTGGTTAGAATCATAGCTCCTCCTGAGAAAATGTTCTTAACCATAAATGTCCCTTCGTATGTAGGGGTCCATTTTCCCCTGGGATCACCTTGTGGCAGTATGATGCGTTTGATCACCAGATCCCCAACTTAATACTCTTGTCATCTGACTTTCTTGTTAAATGCCTTGATCATTTGTTTTTGATACGTCTGACCATGACAAATAGTAGTAAGTATCTTTTCGTCGATTAAGCTTAGTTGATCAAGCCGGGTCTGTATCCAGTCATCCTCGCTCAAACCTGCATCCTTCATAATCCGAAGAGAGGGTATCTGAACCTCAATGGGTAAGACTGCCTCCATGCCATATGTGATCGGTGGATCTGGAACTGACTGTTTAACGCTGGTTCGCGAAATGTCGCGGAAGCAAGAGTCGCCACCGTCTTTTATTTTCTCCAACATGGAAAGGACAAAAGCACAGAAAAATTCCTTATTGAGATTAGTTCTCGGTTCGGGAGGTAGATTTATAGAAAGGGAAGGTGTTAGCACCCTTTCTATCCATGGTTATCCATGGGCTCTTAGATACTTGCTCATTTGTGTTTTCAAAATGTTTGTTTGCTTTTCAAGTGTGAGTGGGTTTGAAAAAGTTTCGTTTAAAATTTCAGTTCGACTCTTGTATCAGTCCTCAAGAGTGTTTGAAAAATTGTTTTTATAAGCTTTTTGCAAAGTGTCGGTGTGAAAAGAAGTTTTTGATTTGTCTTGAATTAGAGCAAGTATCTACGAGTCATCTACCCACCCTAAGGAATTAGGCTGTGTAAATGTCCTTAAGGTAGTGCCATCCCACCATTGAGAGGTAGGTAGCACCACCGTTGGAGGTGTTCGGGTCAATTCGAGGGTTAGGGACAGTGTGGTCACCGAGAAATAGTAAGATACCTTAGAAGCTACCCTTATGCCATTGATCTTTTTATTCCGAGGCAACCGTTTCGAGGCAACTTGTTTCGAGGCAACCGTTTCGAGGCAACTAGATCAATGGAACATAAGGACTCACTAAGACGTCCTGTACTCGACGACCACGTTTCGAGGGGCAAGGAAACAGTGTGATCACCAGAGCAACAGTAGAACACCTTAGAAGCTACCCTTATGCCATGTTCATATACATAAGGACTTACTAAGACGTCCTGTACTCGACGACCACGTTTCGAGGGGCAAGGCAACAGTGAGGCGTACCCTAAGAGTGGTGTGTGAATTGTGTGTCATTTTTAGTTATTATTTGTCTTGTCATGCATTGGGCGAGCTACGCTTTGATTTTATTTGGGCATTCATTCTTTCATGCAATTATTAGCAGTTAAGGGGTGCGGAAAATAAAAATGCGGAAAATAAAGGTCCTACGTTATTACAAGGCGCGGGTCTACATCGCCAAATTAAACCAAGACCCGATTTGAATAAAAGTGCGGAAAGTAAATGTCCTAATTATCTATTACAAGGCTTTGGGGCAAATACATTATATCCACAAAAGAAATAAAAATAAATGCGAAAAGAAATAAGAATCGAGAGTGCGAGGGCGTTGGACCCTTTAAAGAAATTAAATAGAAATTATAAATTAATTAATGATTAAATAAAGAAAAGAGGTTATTTTTATGTTTTTTTGGTATTTTATGAAATAAAGAAAGTTAATTGAAATTAGAAATTAAAATAAAAGCCTAGTTCTAAATTTGTTTTTAATTAAAAAAAATGTTTAAGTTTTAATCTAATTTATCCTAATTAATTAAATGCCATATTTATTTACAAAATTAATTAATAATAATAATAAGGAGAAAAAGTTATTTATTGAGAAAAGAATAAAGATACTAATAACCTAATTTTTATGTTTTTTTTATAATTATTTTAGAAAAAGACATTAAAGTTAAAAACCTAAATTTAAACTAATTGTTTTATTGGAATTTATTTACAAAAACTATTTAAAGAATTAAAAAAATTAAATAAAACATATTTTTATTTTTTAATGATTTCTGATTTTTTGGTTTTGTGTTATTATTAAGATTAATTTTGGTGAATTAAATAAAACAAAAGAAAAACAATTAAAATAAAAGGAAGAAAAGAAAAATGGAAAAATGAAAGGTGATGCAAACCATGGGGGTGTTGACCCAATTTAGGAGGGAGCACGAAGTCGCGGCAGAAGCGGATCTGGAAGCGGCGGTTGAGTCCGCGGTTGCACGGCGGAACTGCGATTTGGACGCTTCTCGTTCTTCTGTTTCTGATTCAGAGAGCCAAATTCCAGTCCTGATCTTCACAAAGAATTTTATGGATAAAGTTCAAACAATCAAAAAGAAAATTAAATAGAATAAATGAAATTGAAAATGTTAGAATTTTGTGTTGCTTTATCATGACTCAATGATGTTGTTGTGGTACTGTCAAGAGGATGATGATTTGTGGTTGCATCAGTTTTGAGCTTGTGTCAACGGTATGAACATGAGCTTGTGTAAGGTTTCTGTTTTGGTTGATGAGATTTTTGTTAAAGTTGGTTCATGGGAAATTGCACGTGAAAAGTGAATTTACAGTGCAACAAGAAGAAAAGTGGGGGTTTTCATCGAGTGGCCTCCGTACAGGATTTTGTATAAGAGAATATGAGGTTTTTTTTGTGGAATTTTTTGTTTTTTCGTTTTAGAGAGTTCTCTAGGTTGTGTTCTCCTTTTTTTTATCACTTGCATATGCATTATGTAATGTATTTCAATTGGAATTAAGGGCCTTGAAGCCTTGCATTCATACTTAGGATCTTGCCATAAACCTCTATTAACAAACTTTCCATCTTTGTACCAATTTTGAATTCTTGCTTGATTAGGCCTTGAAACGAATTTGGGATGTTGTATAATGATGATTCAAAGCTAATCAAGACCAAATATCCCCCTTAATTAACCTTCTTGATTTTTATTTGATTTTAAAGGATTTAAAATGAATTAAATCCAATAAAATCAAATAAAAATGAAAAAATTAATTTTAAAATTTGAAATAAAATGTGGGACACGTGGGAAGCATGGTCAAGATGATTCAAATGGAAAAAGTGGGCCCCTTTTGTCAAAAATGAAATTTCAAGGATAAATGATTTTGGCCATTTCACAAACATTTCCCAACTTCTCCAATGCATATCTTACTCAATTTTGAAGTTATGAACATGTTCTTGGACATTTTGGAAAGGTCTTGAAGTATTATAAGCAATGTCTTTGGTCCCATGTCATTTGTATTTACCAATATCAAGTTATGGTCTTTGACTTAAAGTGCCTTTTTGTTGACTTTTGAAAATGACCTATAATGTTGAAATTGATAACTTTTTGTGAGAGCATTTCTTGGACTTGGAATGTGAAGATGAGTTGTAGGAAATGTCTTCCCATTCAAGATGAGCATTGGATGGAATTTTTCTGATAAACCATGAAAAAGTTATGCCTTGGTCAAGTTACAGTTGACTTTTCAACTGTCCAAAAATAGAAACTTTTGACACCTTGATGATTTTTGAGCCATCCTTGTGAAATCATGATCA
This sequence comes from Vicia faba, assembly GCA_948472305.1. NCBI lineage: Eukaryota > Viridiplantae > Streptophyta > Magnoliopsida > Fabales > Fabaceae > Vicia > Vicia faba. Next base: position 317,098,215 of record OX451738.1, on the reverse strand, counting down.
AGACTTGATAAAATGATGATTGTGGCTTAAAAATAAGATGTTGACCAAAATTTTGACTTTTGACTGCCAAATGACCATTTTGCCCCTACAGTTGATTGTGGAGCAATTAAGGTTTTTGACTGTGCAACTTGACCTTGTGAGCCTTGAAACTTGACATGTAGATTCTTGACAATGTGTATGAGCATATCGGATTTGATTGAGCCCTTGAAAACCTCAACTTCCTTGCAGGAACCAAAAACCCTAGTTTGACTGGCTTAGGAGGATAGTTGACTGGGTAGCCCTTGAGTAGACTTTGAACCATTTGAGGTGATGCTTGTCAAAACTTTGAAGATTATGGGAGGGCAAATTTTGGGGTACAACAGTTGCCCCTGTTCAATCTTCTTAGACCTGAGGATGTAGATTGGCTTGTGTGCCTTTCGTGATCCGAGGGTGGAAGATGATTGAACACTAGAGTGCCCAGAAATTTGCACTCACATAGTAGAGTATCAGCAGTGTGATAGCGGGAATGGGCTTAAAGATGGCATTTGGAGAGATGATAGATAGGAGGATGGGCTTATAGATGCCATCTGGAAGTGTGACAGAACCTTGTCGGGAATGGGCTTATAGATGTCATTTGGAGACTGTCGGATAACTGAATTTGAATAAGAAATAGAATAGCTTCCGTGCCTGGAGCATATCTAGCCTATATCTAGTTGTTGACGTCTGAATAAAGAGTAGAATGACCGCCGTGTCTGGGGTATATCCATACTGTATCTGTATGAGCGATAGAATGTCATCCGAATCTGGATCGTATCTGGACTGAACAATAGAAGAGCATCCGGGATGGAGCATCTCTAAGTTGTTTTTTAGAAGTTTGAATCTGAATAAGCAATAGAACGGCATCCGGATCTGGAGCATCTCTAGGCTATATCTGAAAGGAAATCTGGAATGAGTGTCAGAACGTCGCCATGCCTGGGTCACATCTGAACCATATCTAGAAGGAGTCTTGAATAAGCAAAAGAACAGCATCTATATCTGGAGCATTTCCAAGCTATCTCTGAGAGGAAATATGGAATAAGTATCAGAACGTCGCCATGCTTGGGTCACATCTGAACCATATCTAGAAGGAGTCTTGAATAAGCAAAAGAACAGCATCCATATCTGGAGCATTTCCAAGCTATCTCTGAGAGGAAATCTGGAATAAGTATCAGAACGTCGCCATGCCTGGGTCACATCTGAACCATATCTAGAAAGGTGATCTCTGAATAAACAACAGAATAGCCTCCGTGCCCGGAGCATCTCTAAGTTATATCTGAGAAGAAATCTGGAATAAGTATCAGAACGTCGCCATGCCTGGGTCACATCTGAACCATATCTAGAAAGGTGATCTCTGAATAAACAACAGAACAGCCTCCGTGCCCGGAGCATCTCTAAGTTATATCTGAGAAGAAATCTGGAATAAGTATCAGAACGTCGCCATGCCTGGGTCACATCTGAACCATATCTAGAAGGAGTCTTGAATAAGCAAAAGAACAACATCCATATCTGGAGCATTTCCAAGCTATCTCTGAGAGGAAATCTGGAATAAGTATCAGAACGTCGCCATGCCTGGGTCACATCTGAACCATCTCTAGAAGGAGTCTTGAATAAGCAAAAGAACAACATCCATATCTGGAGCATTTCCAAGCTATCTCTGAGAGGAAATCTGGAATAAGTATCAGAACGTCGCCATGCCTGGGTCACATCTGAACCATATCTAGAAAGGTGATCTCTGAATAAACAACAGAATAGCCTCCGTGCCCGGAGCATCTCTAAGTTATATCTGAGAAGAAATCTGGAATAAGTATCAGAACGTCGCCATGCCTGGGTCACATCTGAACCATATCTAGAAAGGTGATCTCTGAATAAACAACAGAACAGCCTCCGTGCCCGGAGCATCTCTAAGTTATATCTGAGAAGAAATCTGGAATAAGTATCAGAACGTCGCCATGCCTGGGTCACATCTGAACCATATCTAGAAAGGTGATCTCTGAATAAACAACAGAACAGCCTCCGTGCCCGGAGCATCTCTAAGTTATATCTGAGAAGAAATCTGGAATAAGTATCAGAACGTCGCCATGCCTGGGTCACATCTGAACCATATCTAGAAAGGTGATCTCTGAATAAACAACAGAACAGCCTCCGTGCCCAGAGCATCTCTAAGTTATATCTGAGAAGAAATCTGGAATAAGTATCAGAACGTCGCCATGCCTGGGTCACATCTGAACCATATCTAGAAAGGAATTTTGAATAAGCAAAAGAACAACATCCATATCTGGAGCATTTTCAAGCTATCTCTTTAATCTTTTTAACGTAGACATGCCCTGGTCGGATGTAGGTATCGAATCCACAATCAATCGCTCACAGACATGCCCTGGCTAGATACAGGAATCGAATCTGGGATTGCGATAGTTGATAGTAATCATCTTTGTATTGACCTTTCCTGAAAAAAGGCAAAACATTAGTTGTAGGCAATGTCATGGTGCATGGAATGCGCGGTGTCATGACGTTTATAACCAATGGGATTGTAGAATGTGATGTTTATATCATGTATGAAAATGTGATGTTTGCGAATGTATTTTTGTCTAGGAAAATAAATCCTTGACGAATGCCGGGAGCTTATCCTGGGTTGATGTTGCAAGAATACCGGTAGGAGAAGATAACTCCGTTGGGGAATAAACTTGGCGAATAGATTACTCTGCGGGGAAAATTACTCTAGCGATCTTGCTGGGGAAAATACTCTGTGGGAAGAGAGGTACTTTGCTGAGATGTTGTATGAGAACTCCGTTGGGGATACCATTGTTGAGTTACGTTTGGGAGGTTTGAGGAATTCCGCTGGGGATAGGAATACTTCGCCGAGGACGATCTTTCCGTGGCAATTAGCTGAGGATAACCCAGTTATAAGCTCTGGCGAGGAATAACCTTCTGAATAAAGACGGGGAGAGATATGCTCTGCAAAGGATAAGCTTCCAGAATCTACTGGGGATAAGCTTCCTACTGGGGAGATGATTTAACTCTCCTGGGGAGACTTTGGATTGTACTAGGAAGGGCTCCGCTGGATGTCTAGATTCTTTCGAGGAACAATCTTAGATCAAGACTGTCGGGGATGCTTGTTGAGGGTGTTTGTAGACTCTGCTGAGGAATGTTGAGATCCGCTGGGGAGAATCCAACGTCCATAAGGCTGACTGAGTAGGCTAATTCTGCTTGGGGAGAGTATGTTGACTTGCTGGCTCACTCTCTGGGGAATTAAGGCATCTTGGTTGTTCTTCAGCTGAACCTACCTTGGTACCTTGGTGGACAAAGCAATTAGATCGCTTAGACGACTCATTATTGCCCCAGTTTCAGTGGGAGAAGGCACCTGTGGGGGTAATTGACAAATCTTCTGGTAGACAGGTGACGAGATACCAGGACATAGTCGTATGCTTTGATCCCTAATTTTTGCCTGGACCGCCCTTTCGGGTTTTCAGTCCACCGGGATACCCATTTTTGCCCAAGCCGCCTTTTCAGGTTTTCGACTTGCCGGGTGTACAGATTTTTTTTCATTTCATCCCTTATTTTTGCCCGAACCCTTTTGGTTCGTCGGGAAGCCCTTATTTTTGCCTAGGTGTGTCAACCTAGCGGGTCTTTGATTTTGCGTAGTATTTTTTCGACTATGTCCATGCTCTCAGAATGTAGGGAGTTGCCCCTGTTAGAAGTGTTTTGCCATGCCACCAGAAGATGTTTGATTAGACAAGATTCGTTGTTGGAATGCCCCAAGTGACTCAGGCGGAGATTTGCCCCAGGCTGTTCGGCCTTTGAGAGATTCTCCGAATCTTGATTTAATTGCCCCAGATGATGGACAATAATCACGTATGCCCTTTGATTGGAAGTGCTTTTGTTCACTAGGTATTCATCGTGCGAATTTCTCTGCTGTTCGAACAAATAGTCATACGCAAACAGTATTATATCAAGAATGCAAAGCTTATGTCTGTCTTGAAGATTTTGAAAATGCATTCTTTTTTCATAAAACAAGTGAATGTTTGTAAAACGTGATCTCAACTCCGTATTTACCGTAGGCCTTAAGGAGTCAGGATACCTTTCGTAACAGTATGCTTTCGAACTAACCCATGCTTCAGCTAGGACTTTTAAGGGTTATAACGTGGCCTGGTTCATGGTTTAAGAAACAAAGGATAAAGGCTCAAATTATTTGTACCCACCCACTCTTCGTGACGTTCTTCAAACCTAAGCTCAGTTGATCGTGCGTTAGACTTTGTTTGAGTCTTTGTCATGTCGTTCCAATGATGGTTCGGATATTGACAGTTTATTTTGAAGAGGCAGTCATTTTTGTTGAGGGTTTGTAGGACCTCTTTCTTTTTGATTTTGTTATCCCTATCTTTTGTCTGAACTGTTTCTTTTTTTTTGGAATTACAGTCAGCGGGATGCCCCAGTTTTGTAAGTCTCCTTCATAGGTTTTGACTTATTGGGTTTTTATTTTTGAGATATAATGACTGCCTATCCCTATGATTATCCAGAACCATCATCGTCTTTTGTTTTATAAGGACCTCTTTGGTGCCGTTTGTTATGCACTTGGATCAACTGAGAGAACTACCCTGCCCCAGGTTATGATAAAGGGTTTTAATTTTCGAAAAGAAAAAACTCCTACTTCTTTGGCTCAAAGGGGTTGACGAGGGATTATCTTCCTTATAACTCCAGTGTTTAGGGATTGAAACAATTCCTGTACCTCATAAGCGGGGTCTGTTCAAAAGCATACTGTAGATTGCGGTATCGTTTTCGTCATCCTCCCTCAAAAGGCTTAGAATTATTAATCGAGCGTTGATCATCAGAAAAAATATGAAAATAATTTGCATATAGTGAATGCGAATATATTGCTTCAAAACAGACATATGCGATGCATTAATGAAATAACAACGTTTAACATGAGTAAATGTTTGAACATAAGAAAATTACAACTTGGAAAATTCTAATGAACAAAAGTCTTCTAGTCTCAGGGCTTGTTACTTCAACTGGTGCATCTTGTAGGGATGACAGGAGCATTCAGCCTGGCCCATCTGGGTGAAATCCACAGCTCCTTCCTCAATCAGGTCCTGGATCTTATTCTTCAGAGCCCAGCAATCGTCGGTGTCATGTCCTGGACTGTCAGAGTGGTATGCACATCTTTCCTCAGGATTGTACTTTGGGGAGGCTGTGTTGAGATTCTTAGGAGGGTCCCTTAACGTCACCAGATTCAACCTCAACAATTGTTGTAACGCTTGAGACGGTGACACGTTGAGCTTGGTGAACTGCCTTTTAGGCTTGTCTGGCTTGCTCTGATCAGTCCGTCGTTCTTGGCGAGGTCGTTGTTGGACCTGTGAAGTAGTAGCAGCTTGGAGAGGCCCAAACCTTTGACTTCTTGGAAGTTGATTAATGACCTGGCCCCTGACTTGGGCTGGTTGCTTCATGTCTTGATGAAGCTGACTGATCATGGCCCTCAGCTCTCCTTGCTCCCGAGCTAAACCTTGGATGAGAGCCCTTTGTCCCAACATCTGGGTTTTCATCGTATCTACCTCAGCTTGTAGACGTTTCAGCTGCTCATCCTTGTCATCTTCGGGACTTTGCTTGGCCAAATTCCCCATAAGGAGTGTCCTCAACTCTTCCTGCCCCTTGGATAGGCTTAAGAAGATCTCCCTGAACTGAGTCTCTTGAGCATGAGGTCCCTGGTTATCTTGTTGGGAAGCCATTGCTGAAATAAACAGCGGAGATGGTAAGTGACCTCTAACAAGGGTACCTGTAATGCGATGATATGTATGATATGCATGTAATGTTTTCAAGGACCTCGCGGGGTAAACAAGAAAATTGTTAGAGTTGGAAACTGGTAACTTGATTGAAGGAACTTCATACTGTAGAGAGTCCTTCTTCAAGGGTCAAAGGCTCACCATATCCAGTGGGTCATAGCCCCTGACTTTAGTCATCAACCTTGTTTTGATTTTCAAACAACTTTGGCTAGGGGAACCTTCTTCAAGAGTCAAAGCTCACCATATCAAGTGGGTCCTAGCCCCTGACAACCTTGTCTAGAGGAAAATAAATCCCCTTTTTCCCCTTGTTGGACAGTTGATTCATCATGACCTGCATCACAAACCCTTAAGATCCTTGAAATGGATTAGTCCTTATGTAGGATGTATGCAATGGTATGATGGTATGATGTCATGTCATGCGTGGGGTGATATAAGTAACCCTGTTATGAGTCCATATTAAGGACTGTAAACAAAACCTGCAAGAAACTCAGTAAACCCTGTTATGAGTCCCAATTAAGGACTATAAACAAAACCTGCAAGAAACTCAGTAAACCCTGTTATGAGTCCCAATTAAGGACTATAAACAAAACCTGCAAGAAACTCGGTAAACCCTGTTATGAGTCCCAACTAAGGACTATAAACAAAACCTGCAAGAAACTCAAGTGTCAGATAACAAGCATGCAAGTAGTCAAGTTGAAAGGCACACAAGTCACACAAGAGAAACCCTTAGAGTTTAGGCCAACATGGGGTCTGGGTATTACCCTCTTGAAGTTGGTGGGTTCAACCTGTCCTATCAGAAGTAACCGGGTTCTAAGGGTCCCAATATCACTGGATTGCTTTCATTGTTCATCGTTTCGATTTAGCCACTGAACTAGCGACCGAAATATTCCAGGAAAGCAACCCTCAATTGAGTGTAGTATCGAGTATCAACCAACCTCGGACTGCACCAAAGTCAGTTATCTCACTACCCTAAAGAGGCCAAGATGGTTCAATTAAGGTTCCTAAAGTCAGTTGATGCTTCACGACACCACATGGAGGCCCCGTACTCTCCTTGACTGAACTCAAGGGTTACCGGTACACACCAAAGTGCCACATCAACGTAGCAGGCTGTTTCAACCATGTCGGTATACCCCGCACAGTTCCCTCACAACCTTGTTGCTACTTTCTAAGAAGGTATCCCCCAGATCCGGGTTAGGATCTATAGAATTCCCAAGACAGTACCCACAATAATAAAGCAAACAAGTCAAAGCAATTGAAAACACAGTGATCTTAGTCCTAAGATACACCTCACTTTATAAAGATATCCCCAGAAGAGTCGCCAGTTCTGTGATCGGTGGATCTGGAACTGACTGTTTAACGCTGGTTCGCGAAATGTCGCGGAAGCAAGAGTCGCCACCGTCTTTTATTTTCTCCAACATGGAAAGGACAAAAGCACAGAAAAATTCCTTATTGAGATTAGTTCTCGGTTCGGGAGGTAGATTTATAGAAAGGGAAGGTGTTAGCACCCTTTCTATCCATGGTTATCCATGGGCTCTTAGATACTTGCTCATTTGTGTTTTCAAAATGTTTGTTTGCTTTTCAAGTGTGAGTGGGTTTGAAAAAGTTTCGTTTAAAATTTCAGTTCGACTCTTGTATCAGTCCTCAAGAGTGTTTGAAAAATTGTTTTTGAAAGCTTTTTGCAAAGTGTCGGTGTGAAAAGAAGTTTTTGATTTGTTTTGAATTAGAGCAAGTATCTACGAGTCATCTACCCACCCTAAGGAATTAGGCTGTGTAAATGTCCTTAAGGTAGTGCCATCCCACCATTGAGAGGTAGGTAGCACCACCGTTGGAGGTGTTCGGGTCAATTCGAGGGTTAGGGACAGTGTGGTCACCGAGCAATAGTAAAATACCTTAGAAGCTACCCTTATGCCATTGATCTTTTTATTCTGAGGCAACCGTTTCGAGGCAACTTGTTTCGAGGCAACCGTTTCGAGGCAACTAGATCAATGGAACATAAGGACTCACTAAGACGTCCTGTACTCGATGACCACGTTTCGAGGGGCAAGGAAACAGTGTGATCACCAGAGAAACAGTAGGACACCTTAGAAGCTACCCTTATGCCATGTTCATAGACATAAGGACTTACTAAGACGTCCTGTACTCGACGACCACGTTTCGAGGGGCAAGGCAACAGTGAGGCGTACCCTAAGAGTGGTGTGTGAATTGTGTGTCATTTTCAGTTATTATTTGTCTTGTCATGCATTGGGTGAGCTACGCTTTGATTTTATTTGGGCATTCATTCTTTCATGCAATTATTAGCAGTTAAGGGGTGCGGAAAATAAAAATGCGGAAAATAAAGGTCCTACGTTATTACAAGGCGCGGGTCTACATCGCCAAATTAAACCAAGACCCGATTTGAATAAAAGTGCGGAAAGTAAATGTCCTAATTATCTATTACAAGGCTTTGGGGCAAATACATTATATCCACAAAAGAAATAAAAATAAATGCGAAAAGAAATAAGAATCGAGAGTGCGAGGGCGTTGGACCCTTTAAAGAAATTAAATAGAAATTATAAATTAATTAATGATTAAATAAAGAAAAGAGATTATTTTTATGTTTTTTTGGTATTTTATGAAATAAAGAAAGTTAATTGAAATTAGAAATTAAAATAAAAGCCTAGTTCTAAATTTGTTTTTAATTAAAAAAATGTTTAAGTTTTAATCTAATTTATCCTAATTAATTAAATGCCATATTTATTTACAAAATTAATTAATAATAATAATAAGGAGAAAAAGTTATTTATTGAGAAAAGAATAAAGATACTAATAACCTAATTTTTATGTTTTTTTTATAATTATTTTAGAAAAAGACATTAAAGTTAAAAACCTAAATTTAAACTAATTGTTTTATTGGAATTTATTTACAAAAACTATTTAAAGAATTAAAAAAAAAAAATAAAACATATTTTTATTTTTTAATGATTTTTGATTTTTTGGTTTTGTGTTATTATTAAGATTAATTTTGGTGAATTAAATAAAACAAAAGAAAAACAATTAAAATAAAAGGAAGAAAAGAAAAATGGAAAAATGAAAGGTGATGCAAACCATGGAGGTGTTGACCCAATTTAGGAGGGAGCACGAAGTCGCGGCAGAAGCGGATCTGGAAGCGGCGGTTGAGTCCGCGGTTGCGCGGCGGAACTGCGATTTGGACGCTTCTCGTTCTTCTGTTTCTGATTCAGTGAGCCAAATTCCAGTCCTGATCTTCACAAAGAATTTTATGGATAAAGTTCAAACAATCAAAAAGAAAATTAAATAGAATAAATGAAATTGAAAATGTTAGAATTTTGTGTTGCTTTATCATGACTCAATGATGTTGTTGTGGTACTGTCAAGAGGATGATGATTTGTGGTTGCATCAGTTTTGAGCTTGTGTCAACGGTATGAACATGAGCTTGTGTAAGGTTTCTGTTTTGGTTGATGAGATTTTTGTTAAAGTTGGTTCATGGGAAATTGCACGTGAAAAGTGAATTTACAGTGCAACAAGAAGAAAAGTGGGGGTTTTCATCGAGTGGCCTCCGTACAGGATTTTGTATAAGAGAATATGAGGTTTTTTTTGTGGAATTTTTTGTTTTTTCGTTTTAGAGAGTTCTCTAGGTTGTGTTCTCCTTTTTTTATCACTTGCATATGCATTATGTAATGTATTTCAATTGGAATTAAGGGCCTTGAAGCCTTGCATTCATACTTAGGATCTTGCCATAAACCTCTATTAACAAACTTTCCATCTTTGTACCAATTTTGAATTCTTGCTTGATTAGGCCTTGAAACGAATTTGGGATGTTGTATAATGATGATTCAAAGCTAATCAAGACCAAATATCCCCCTTAATTAACCTTCTTGATTTTTATTTGATTTTAAAGGATTTAAAATGAATTAAATCCAATAAAATCAAATAAAAATGAAAAAATTAATTTTAAAATTTGAAATAAAATGTGGGACACGTGGGAAGTATGGTCAAGATGATTCAAATGGAAAAAGTGGGCCCCTTTTGTCAAAAATGAAATTTCAAGGATAAATGATTTTGGCCATTTCACAAACATTTCCCAACTTCTCCAATGCATATCTTGCTCAATTTTGAAGTTATGAACATGTTCTTGGACATTTTGGAAAGGTCTTGAAGTCCTCTAACCAATGTATTTGGTCCCATGTCATTTTAATTTACCAATATTAAGTTATGGTCTTTGACTTAAAGTGCCTTTTTGTTGACTTTTGAAAATGACCTATAAGTTGAAATTGATAACTTTTTGTGAGAGCATTTCTTGGACTTGGAATGTGAAGATGAGTTGTAGGAAATGTCTTCCCCTTCAAGATGAGCATTGGATGGAATTTTTCTGATAAACCATGAAAAAGTTATGCCTTGGTCAAGTTACAGTTGACTTTTCAGCTGTCCAAAAATAGAAACCTTTGACACCTTGATGATTTTTGAGCCATCCTTGTGAAATCATGATCAAGACTTGATCAAATGATGATTGTGGCTTCAAAATAAGATGTTGACTAAAATTTTGACTTTTGACTGCCAAATGACCATTTTGCCCCTATAGTTGACTGTGGAGCAATTAGGGTTTTTGACTGTGCAACTTGACCTTGTGAGCCTTGAAACTTGACATGTAGATGCTTGACAATGTGTATGAGCATATGGGACTTGATTGAGCCCTTGAAAACCTCAACTTCCTTGCAGGAACCAAAAACCCTAGTTTGACTGGCTTAGGAGGATAGTTGACTGGGTAGCCCTTGAGTAGACTTTGAACCATTTGAGGTGATGCTTGTCAAAACTTTGAAGATTATGGGAGGGCAAATTTTGGGGTACAACACCATATACCAAGGAATAGGGTGTTTCCCCTGTTGAAGTTCGCGTTGAAGTACGGTACCCGTGAAGAGCAAACGGTAACATCTCATGCCAATCTTTGTATGTCACCGTCATCTTCTGCACAATCTTCTTGATGTTCTTATTAGCCGCTTCAACAGCCCCATTCATCTTCGGTCAGTAAGGAGAAGAGTTGTGATGTTGTATCTTAAACTGCTTGCAGAGCTCGGTGATCATTGTATTGTTGAGATTTGTACCATTGTCCGTAATGATCCTCTCTGGTACACCATATCGACAGATCAAATTGTGCCGAATAAACCATGCCACGACGTTCTTAGTCACTGTAGCAAATGACGGTGCCTCAACCCACTTGGTAAAGTAATCAATAGCCACCAGAATGAAATGATACCCGTTGGACGCAGTTGGTCTGATCTCACCAATCATATCGATGCCCCACATTGCAAAAGGCCATGGTGTTGTCAAGATGTTCAGAGGAACTGGAGGTATGTGCACCTTATCAACATAGACTTGGCACTTATGACAGGTTCGGGAATGCTGATAACAGTCATCTTCCATAGTAGACCAACAATATCCTGCTCAAAGGATTTTCTTTGCCATGGTATGTCCACTGGAATGAGTTCTGAAAGTATCTTCATGTAACTATGCCATAATCCTTTCTGCCTCGTTCTTATCCACACATCGCAGTAAGGTTGAGTCATGATTAGGCTTGTAAAGGATACCATTGCTGATGAAGAACTTCGCAGAAAATCTCCTCAGAAACTTCTTATCATTAACAGATGCACCCTCGGGGTATTCCCGAGTCTCAAGATACCTCTTTACCTCATGAAACCAGGGTTTATCTGCTACCTCTTCAGTCTCAATATCACAGCAATTTGCGGGTTCATCCAACCTTTCGATGGTAATTTGGGGAGCTTCATTATTCCACCTGACCTTGAACATAGAAGACATAGTAGCTAGCACGTCCGCTAACTGATTCTCCTCTCTAGGGAAGTGTTCAAAGGTTATCTCCTCAAAATGTGGAAGCAACATCAATACATACTCTTTGTAAGGAATAAGATTTGGGTGCTTCGTATCCCACTCGCCTTTGATCTGACTGATCACGAGAGCGGAATCTACGAACACACTCAGTAACTTAATCCTCAGGTCAATAGCTGCCTGAAGGCCCATGATGCATGCTTCATACTCCGCCATGTTGGTTGTGAAGTTAAAACATAATCGGGCAGTGAACGGAGTATGACAGCCTTCAGAAGATACGATCACAACGCCAATGCCATTACCCAAAGCGTTTGAAGCTCCGCCAAAATGCATAGACCATTGGGATCCCTCCTCAGGTCCTTCATCCGGTCCAGGTGTTTCACAGTCAGTCACCAACATGATGTTTTCATCTGGAAACTCGAAATTCATAGACTGGTAATCATCCACGGCCTGATGTGCCAAATGACCTGCCAATACACTCCCCTTGATTTCCTTTTGGGTCGTGTATTGGATGTCATATTCAGTTAAGATCATCTGCCATCTTGCAATTCTTCCATATAAGGCAGGCTTTTCGAAGATATACTTGATTGGATCCATCTTTGATATCAATAGAGTAGTGTGAGTCAACATATACTGTCTCAGCCGGCGAGCAGCCCATGCCAAAGCGCAACAAGTTTTCTCAAGAAGTGAGTATTGGGTCTCACAGTCGGTAAACTTTTTGCTAAGGTAGTAATAGCATGCTCTTTTCGGCCAGACTCGTCATGCTGCCCCATCACACACCCCATCGAATTGTCGAGTACTGTCAAGTATAAGATCAAAGGTCTTCCTTCAACTGGAGGCATCAGAATAGGTGGATCTTGGAGATATTCCTTGATCCTTTCGAAAGAGGTCTGACATTCATCATTCCATCTTACCACTTGATCTTTCTTCAACAGCTTGAAGATTGGTTCACAAGTAGCAGTCAGGTGCGAAATGAATCGGGCAATGTAGTTCAGACGTCCCAAAATTCCTATGACTTCTTTTTCTGTTCGGGGAGCTGGCATTTCCTGTATAGCCTTCACCTTTGCAGGATCCACTTGAATACCTTTACCACTAACAACGAAACCCAACAGCTTACCAGATCTTACTCTGAAGGTGCACTTGTTCGGGTTCAACCTTAGCTTATACATCTTTAGCCTGTCAAATAGCTTCTGAAGATGGTCAAGGTGTTCCTCTTCAGTATGGGATCTTGCGATCATGTTGTCAATGTATACCTCAATCTCATGATGAATCATGTCATGGAACAAAGCGACCATGGCGCGCTGATACGTTTCCCCAACATTCTTCAATCCGAACGACATAACTTTGTAGCAAAAGGCACCCCACTACGTAACAAAGGTTGTCTTCTCCATGTCTTCGGGAGCCATTTTAATCTGATTGTAACCAGAAAAATTATCCATAAAAGAGAAGATCTTATGTTGTGCGGTGTTGTCGACCAGAACATCGATATGAGGCAGGGAAATCGTCCTTGGGGCTTGCCCTATTCAGATCCCTATAGTCAACACACATCCGTACCTTACCATATTTCTTCGACACTGGAACCATGTTGGCAACCCACTGCGGGTCAGAATTAACTGCTAGAAAACCGGCATCAAACTGTTTTATAACCTCTGCTTTGATTTTCTCAGACATCTCTAGGCGGATTCGGTGAACTTTCTGCTTCACTGGAGGACAATCTTCTTTAGTTGGCAAGCGGTGAACCACAATATCGGTATCCAACCCAGGCATATCTTCATAAGACCAGGCAAAGATCTCAACATAGTCACGCATCATCTGTATTAATCGTTGCTTAACACCAAACTCCAGATTTGCACCAATCTTAACCTCTTTCTTGTCTTCTTATGTACCCAGATTTACTGATTCCACTGGCTCTTCATGGGATTGTATGACCCTCTCTTCCTGTAGCAACAGTCTAGCAAGTTACCCTAGCACTTCGCAGTCATCCTCACCTTTGTCCTCGACTTGGTTGATCGGACTTTCGAAGTCATAACTGGCAGTAGCAAAGTCGTTATCAATGGGATCTAGAGTGGATATGGACCTGTATTATGATATGTGAGTGTGTGTAAGACAAATAGCTGTTTTTGCAAGATAAAAAAGAAAAACAAGGAGCGCAAAATTTGTAATGCAAGAAAACATCCAATGCTTTATTGATGATATATGGAAATGACAAATATTAAGGCCTCACAAACAAAGCCACGGTGTCTCGGGAAAGGCACCGGGCTATAAAGTTTTAAATTGTTTGTTACAAATTCAAAACAAAAGTCTATTACTGTGTAATAAAAGAAATGGGCATGAAGTCCTTCGCCGTCCAATTGCTTAATCCGCCATCGGTAGTCGGGTAAATCCAGCTGTCAAACTCAGACTCTTCATCATCATCTTCAATTGCATTCACTTCCGGATTACTGATATGCAGGGGAGGTCTTCCAATCCGAGCACGCCGAACAGCCCTTTGAGCTTCTGCAGTAAAACCCAAACCAAACTTGTCAGTTTTGTGTGCGAAGTCGGGGAGTTGACCCCAATTTGCACACCCAACTTTTTCAATAACAGCCCGGACATCCTTGAGGGAAGCCATCTTCATTGGAGGATTTTCAGCAACAGTTTTAGTCGACGCTAGAGTCTGGGGGACTTCTTCAAAATTCTGACACGGGGTTTCAATGAACTCCCCATCCATCTCCACATACCGGAAATAGTTAAGGTGGCTCACCATGTACTCCTCTTCTCCTCGTACTATAACAATTCTCCCCTTTAATGGATATTTTAACATCTGATGGAGCGTGGAAGTCACTACCCCAGCTTTATGAATCCACGGGCGACCCAACAAGAAAGAATAAGATGGTCGGATGTCCATCACATAGAACATGGATGCAAAAGTCTGGGAACCAACCTTAACAGGGACATCCACCTCTCCATGTACCATCCTTTTGGACCTGTCGAAGGCCCTAACCACAATATTACTTGGCTTCAAAACCAACCCTTCATAATCCAACCGATCTAATGCTTTCTTGGGTAAAACATTTAAGGAAGAACCAGTATCCACCAACACGTGGGCCAAAGTAGTGCCCCTGCACTCAATCGAGACGTGCAGAGCATCATTGTGATTCCTTCCTTTGGCAGTCAGATCTGCATCGGAGAAACCCAACCCGTTGTCAGCGGTCAAACTAGCCACACAATCTTTGAATTGATCAGCAGATGTTTCCTGCGGCACATGTGCAGTTTTAAGGAAAGCAATTAAAGCCTTAGCATAGGCTTCTGAGCACAACAATAAAGACAACATAAAGATCTTCAACGGGGTTTGCCCCAGCTGTTCGACTATGTTGTAGTCGCTTTTCTTGATAATCTTCAGAATTTCCTCTATCTCCTGCCTAGAGGTTTCAACAATGACTTTTTTAGGTTCCTCCATCCGGGCAGGCTCACATGTAACTTCTTTGCCCCGAGTGTCAGATGACTCGGCGACATGGGTGATAACTGGAGTAAGAATTGGAACAGCAGCTGACATACTGACAGATGGAATGACAACAGGTTTTTGAATAGTCGGAGGAGAAATCTCAGGAGAGAAGAGTCTTCCGCTTCGGGTGACCTTGCTAGACCCGACAATATTGCTGACATCAGTATCAGCCTCTTCAACCTTCAAGTCTTGTTTGATCCCGTGATAATACACATCGGCCCCATAGTGCCACGGGACAACCTTATCTGAAGTGTAAGGGATAGGACCAGGAATAGTAATGATCAATGGAGCAACTCTCGGAATAGATGTAATCCTAACAGGCTTTCTCGAGGAAGCCTTGGAAGGATTGGCGGAAATGGTAATTATGGAAACATTTTCAACAGGAATCAACAGAATCAAAGTTTTCTCGAACAAGATCTCTTTGTTATCCATCAGGCATTGAACACCTGATTTTAACAAATGACAACCAGCAGGTAGGATGGAACATAGGTGGCAACCTTCGCCACAGCCCAGAAATAAACCGGCCAACAATAAGTTCTTCTTTACTGTCATCAACGGAGTAGAAACTTCTTCCACAGAGGTCACAAATGAATCATCATCCACAGCATTTACTCCATGCTTGGGCATAGGAGCAGTCATGACATTAGGCTTTTCTGGTGCGTCAAACTCAATTTATTTAGCTTCAATCAAATCTTGCACCTTATTCCTCATGGCCCAGCAATTGTTGGTATCATGCCCTGGGCTATCAGAGTGATAGGCACATCGGGCGTTTGGGTTACACAACGGAGATGTGGTACTGGGATTCTTCAGAGCTTTCCTCAGAGTTACTAGGTTAGTCTTCAACAATTGCGGTAAAATTTGAGATAAAGTCATACTGAGCCGAGTATACTGTCTTTGCGGGCTCTCTACTCTTTGTTGATTATTGTGTTGTGGGGCAACAATAGGTCTTGATATTACCACCACATTCACTGCTTGGCGGCGCTCAGGTCAATTTTGTCTCCTTGAGCTGTAAACTGCACTAGATTCTTTCTTGAAAGGCTTCTTTTATGTACTTGATGAAACACCTTTCTGTATCTTGCCACTTCTGATACCAGCTTCAACCCTCTCCCCAATCATAATCAATTCAGTGAACCCAGACGATGAACTACCGATCAAATGATTGAAATATGGACCAGACAAAGTCCCAAGAAACATATCCTCCAACTCCCTATCAGACAGGGGGGGGGGGGGGGGGGTTGGACTCTTCCAGCAAGATCTCTCCACTTCTGAGCGTAGTCCTTAAAACCTTCGCTCACACCCATAGACATACCCTGGAGCTGAGTACGCGTGGGATCAAGGTCGGCGTTATAGTGGTATTTCTTGTAAAAAGCAGCAGCGAGGTCCTCCCAGTTGCGGACATTAGCTCCTTCTAATTGATAGAACCATTCAAGTTGAGTCCTTGACAGAATATCTTGAAAGAAATGAACCCACAGGTTCCTATCAGCAGTGTATGGCTGAATCTTTTTGACATACGAGCGGAGGTGTAGCTTCAGGCAGGATACCCCGTCGTACTTAGCAAATACATGAGCTTTAAACTTGTGTGGGATCACCATCCTAGATGCTAGCCCTAGATCTCCAAAGTCCAAACCGGGAACCTTCTGAACCTCCATGGCACTCAGACGGTCTTCAAGCTGCTTATACCTATTGTTGTACCCCAAAATTTTCCCTCCCATATTTCTTAAAACATTTCAAGAAAGATCCCCAAGTTGCTCAAGGTAGTCCAAGGGTTGGACAGACAAGCTCTCTCCTAAGGCAGTCTACCTCAAATTAGGGTTTCATGTTGCATCAAGATACTTGAGTCCAAGGGACCCTAAATGCTCAACATTTTCCTAATATAATCTCAAGATCATCCATGTCAAGTTTCAAGCCTTGCAGAGGAAGTTTGCTCAGTCAATTGCTCAAAGGCCTGAAAATCGACTGTGCTAGGGCAAAAGTCAACTATGGCCCACTTACAGTCAAACTTCAAGATTTTTGGTCAACATCCTCATTTTGAAGTATATTTCATCATTTGATCAAGGGTTGATCATGATTCATCAAGGATTGCTCATAATTCATCAAGACTCAAAAGTTGCTAAATTAGGGTTTTGCAGGAAAAGTCAACTCAATTTTGACCAAGCATAACTTTCTCATACTTTATGAGAAATGACCCATCCAAAGCTCATTTTGAAGAGGATGAAATTCCATACAATCCATCTTCAGCTCCCAAGTTAAAAATATGCACTCACAAGAAGTTATGAATTTGGACATTATAAGTCATTTTGGAAAGTCAACAACAACACCTTTTGGGTCAAAGCTTCTTACATGAACATGGAAGATCCAATTGAGATGAAACAAAATAGGTCTCTTAGGGGACATCCTAAGCTTTCTAAAATTCCAAGAACACCCTCATAAGGTTAAAATTGAAAAAATGCATGAAGCAAATATTGACCAAACTTGGATTTTTTCCAAATGGGCCTACCTTTTCAAGTTTGAAACTCATTCCTAACATGGTCCACGACCTCTAAACCCACCCATACATTTTTCTACTATTTATGCTATTTATTTTGATATTTTATTCATTAAAATTCAGAATTAAATAAATAAATAATAGAAATAATGTAAATTTTGATGTGAATCCATTTTGGGAAAGTTTTATGCTGGTTTATGTCAATTGATTTCGTGCAATAACCTTTAAAATATGTCCAGGTTCATCCACATGTGAAAATGGCATAAAATCATCAAATATGGCATTTTTTTCAAATCTTGATCATGGTCTTAAAACACAACATTATAAGGGAGATTATTTCCATGCTTTATTGTATCCTCATTCTCCTCTATAAATATAGAGCTATACAAGATTGAAAGGGACGCAAATCCTCTCTAAAAATCTCTCAAAAAGCTCTTCAAAAAGCTCTCTAAAAGCTCTTCAAAAAGCTCTCCAGAAATCAAAGAATTGGTGCAAGTCATATCTCGAGGTTCCGGTCTCTCTCAATTGACATCAAGCCTAAAACCATCCTCTTGAAGTCCTCAAGAGTCTTACAAGGCCCAAGAGCAATCCATCACACGCCTAGCACGCCCCCTATTTGATAACACCGGTTTGGTAAAATTTTAAACTTTAAATCTCTAATTTTAATCACATTTTATGGTATGTTAACGTTTGTTTGAGTTTATATAGAACAATTATGGATGATTGAATCATAGGTTTCACGCAAGAATAAAAAAACACCATAGTTATAGCATGAAGCTTTCGAAGATTCGGGCCTAGGGATTTTTGATGATTGCACCCCCTGTTTACTTTTGCTACTAGGTCCATCTTTATTTTCATGTTTTATTCGTTTTGTTTATTTCTTTTAATCCCTTTTATTTTTTTTATCAATAAACAAATATAAAAATCACATAAAAATAGATTTAGGATTTTTTCTTAATTAAATTTTAATTTTAGGTAAAAATTTAATTTTTTTTGTAAATAACTTAAAAATAATTAGAATAAATAGGTTTTATTACTAACTTAATTATATTTTATTTTTTTCAAAAATAACCAAAGAAACCAAAATAGGTCATGTAATTATTTTTATTAATTAATTTAATTAACTAATTAATTGCATATTTAATTTAGAAAACTTATTTATTTTATTAAAAACAACAAAAAACAATTTTTCTTTTAATTAGGTTAGAAGGATCAAAACCTT
The DNA here is from genome assembly GCA_948472305.1 of Vicia faba. Lineage (NCBI taxonomy): Eukaryota > Viridiplantae > Streptophyta > Magnoliopsida > Fabales > Fabaceae > Vicia > Vicia faba. The sequence goes on along the minus strand of OX451738.1, from coordinate 317,079,400 downwards.
AAATTCTCGTCGATCTTAATTCTTCTCGCGCGTTTTATTTTTATTATTTACCATATTGATGTAACTGCCTACAGTTTGTAATAGTTTAATTAGGACGTTTATTTACATTTATCGCTTTATTTTCAAAGGGTTTGATTTTGGCTATATAAATACCCAAAGCCTTGTAATAGCGTAGTTTAAATTCCGCACTTTAAATTCCGCAAATTATTAAATGTTAGATGTATGATATAGGGATGCATGACAAGAATATATGATTAATTTTAAAACAGTTAGATCACCTTAAATGTGCAAAGATAAATAAACTGAAATTGAATCATTCGCACATGCGCACTCCTAGGGTACACTCCCACTTGGTTGCCTTCGGTAAATGGTCATTGAGTATAGGATGCTTTAGTGGTCGTCCTTTTGTCTAAACAAAGATCAAAGTCCCGATTTGGAAAAGTTGCCTCGGAATGGTTGCCTCGGAATTGTTGCCTCGAATAATTGATCTAAGACATTAGGGTTATTACTAAGACGTCCTAACATTGCTTTAGTGACCGTACGTCCCTTTTGAATTGACCCTCAAAACTCCAACGACGGTGCTACCTACTCACTAATAGTGGGATATCATTGTCTAAGGGAAACGAATACAGAACAATTCTTTTTTCGAGTAGGTAGATTAGCTCTTAAGTACTTGCTCAATCAAAATAAACTTTTTCACACTTACACTCCTTTACAAACAAAGTTTTCAAAAATACTTCATTACACTCTTGAAGACAGAAGCAAGAGTTAAATCGAAGTTAAAACAAAAGCTTTTCAAATCACACAAACACAAAGAAAACAATTTTGAAAATGATGAGCATGTGAAATCAAGCTTTCCAAGTGTTTTGATGAAGACAAACTAGCATGCAAAAATGAATGGATCAAGATAGAATATTTATCTCAAGCAAGATTCATTGATCAAGATCAACATTTCAAGACTTATGGCTTTAGGTATATGAAATTTTTGATCTTATGCTCTTAGTGCTCAAAACTATTTTTAATCATGCATTTACTTTATTAAAATAATTTTTTGAGTATATACTATGTATGATTGAAGAAGGATGTTTTAAATTGCTTAAAATCTTTGAAAATAATGATTTTTCAATTTTTGTACACAAGCAATCGATTGTCATGCTAGGACAATCGATTGCAGTCAAAAAACAAAAGTTTCTGTTTTGACAAACAATCGATTGTCATGTGTTCTGTTTTCAATTTTTTAGAACGTTGGCCTATGAGCAACCGATTGCTCCTCAATGATAATCGGTTGTCATAGTTATATTTTTCAAATTTTTTAAACGTTGCTTTTACAGCAATCGGTTGTTGCTTTAGTTCAACCGGTTGTTGTGCTTCAAATTTTGAAAAAATTCATTTTTCCAGCAACTTTTTGTAACACCTTTTCATGGCAATCTTTGTATCTTTTCAAATACTTTTTTCCAGTAAAAATGGTTTAAACATTGCTATGATTCATTGAAGAGGTATTACTACACTATAAATTATTTTTATTTATAATTTTGAAAATACAACAATAATCACTAACAACTATTACTTTATATTCTTTTGATCATACTCTCAATACTCAAGATTTATGTTCATCATTTTCATATGCATACTGAAAATTGTTCTTGAGCACTTAGAAGAGTATTCCATCTTAAATTTCATATTGAATAGAAAAGATCAATCAAGTGATTGACATTTCTCTTTCATTATTCAAACTCTTATACAAATCAAACAAACTATTGTATCCTTGTTTTCAGGATTGTTGGAAACAAGAAAGACACTTAGGGAAGATTGTTCTCTTTGTGTTCTTAGTAAAAATTCAAGAGGATTGTTCTTGGTCCGAGAGGATTGTTCTTGGTCTAAGAGGATTGTTCTTGGTTGTTTGGTAGTCTTTGTACAAATTACCAACTATAAGGAAATCTCTTTCATGTTGAAAGGGGACTGGAGTACTCTTGGACTGTGAGGGGAACCAGGATACATATATGTGTTCTTTACTTTCCGCATTTACTGCTTTCATCACTTATCATAAAAAGAAAGAAAAGAAACTCGTGCAAAAATATTCATACAATTCATAAAAAAATTTAAAGAACCTAATTCACCCCCCCCCCCCTCTTAGGCACATATGAACTTACAATTAGAATCAGAGCAGGTTATAGGTAACCTGTTCCTACTAGATCCAGAATGGCTTCCACAAACAACAATTCTGTGTTCAGGGACGGTGGCAGTAGCAACAAGCCTCCTCTATTCTGTGGTGAATATTTTGATTTCTGGAAGATCCGTATGAAGGCTCATCTAGAAGCACAAGGAGAAGAAATATGGGATGCTGTCCAAAATGGCCCCTTTGTTCTGGTAACTGTAGTAAACGGCGTTGGCTCATCAAAGCCTAAAACTACATTGGATGATGATGATAATAAAAAGGTCTTGTATGACAAAAAGGTAATAAACCTCATTCAAAGCGCACTTAGTATGGATGAATTCTTCCGTGTCTCAGCATGCACAACGACAAAAGAAATTTGGGATACACTGGTTGAAACACATGAAGGAACAACTGAAGTAAAGAGATCGAGACTTAATACGTTAAGTCAAGAATATGAATTGTTCCGTATGCAACCCAGAGAATCCATTCTTGATTTACAAAAGAGATTTGTGCATCTAACAAATCATCTAAGGGCACTTGGCAAAACATTGACCAAGGGTGAGTTGAACCTAAAAGTGCTCAGATCCTTGACTAGAGAATGGCAACCAAAAGTAACGGCAATCTCAGAAAAGAAGAGTCTCGCTACTATGACATCCGCAACTTTGTTCGAGAAACTTCAAGAATACGAGACAAAACTTGGTAGATTGGAAAAGCGTGAAAATCAAGAAAAGAAGTCTAAGAACATTGCCTTGAAGATTGACTCCAAGGAAGACGAAAAGAAAGATAATCCTGATGAAGATGAAAACTTCATGCTTCTCGTTAGAAGACTTGGAAAATTCTTTGGTAAAAATGACAAAGCCTTCTCGCACTCAAAGAAGAAGAAACACTTCAAGAAGAAGGAAGGATCCTCATCAACACAAGAAGTTACTTGTTATGAATATGGTAAACAAGGTCACATCAAACCGGACTGTCCAAAACTTTCAAAGAAAAGTAGATACAAAGGCAAGAAGGAATCAAAAGATAAGAAAGCATATGTTGCATGGGAAGATGTTAAACTAAGTTCGTCATCCAACTCCGATAGCGACAAAAGTGCCAATCTTGCGTTAATGGCATCACACCACTCCGAAAGCGAAGATGATGAGGTAAGCTTGACGACCACTTCAAATCTATGGTATCTCGATAGTGGTTGTTCCAAGCATATGACGGGAGATATCGACAAATTTTCACATCTAACTCTTAAGGCCAAGGGTTATGTGACGTATGGAGATAACAACAAAGGGAAGATTCTTGGCATAGGCAAAGTTGGTGGTCCACCTTTCACATCAATTGAAGATGTTCTTTATGTCGAAGGACTAAAGCACAATCTTCTAAGTATTAGCCAACTATGTGACAAAGGTTTCAAGATCAAGTTCACTAAAGATGAATGTTTGATAGAAGATGAAGTCACACATGAGGCTAAACTTAAAGGTAAAAGAGTAAATAATATTTTTATGATTTCCCTTAACGATTTGTCTTTGAAGGTTAAATGTCTAATGGCAAACAACAACGACTCATGGCTATGGCACAAAAGAATCGCTCATATTCATATGGAGCATTTAAACAAATTGATTAAGCATGACCTTGTTATTGGACTGCCTAGGATAAAGTTCATCAAAGATAGACTTTGCGATGCATGTCAAAAGGGAAAGCAAACAAAATCAACTTTCAAATCCAAGAATGTGGTGTCCACTACTAGGCTACTATAATTGCTTCATATGGACTTCTTTGGCCCTTCTAGAACGAGGAGCTTTAGAGGTAATGTATACGCTCTAGTTATTGTTGATGACTTTTCTAGATATACTTGGACACTCTTTTTAGTGCAGAAAAATGATGCAATCAAGGCGTTCAAGAAATATGCAAAGCAAATTCAAAATGAGAAGTCACTATCTATTGCCTCCATAAGAAGCGACCATGGTGGAGAATTCCAGAATTCCTCCTTTGAAGATTTCTGTGAAGAACATGGAATATCACATAATTTCTCAGCACCAAGGACTCCTCAACAGAATGGAGTTGTAGAAAGGAAGAATAGGTCTCTTATTGAACTTGCAATGACAATGCTTAGTGATTCAAACCTTCCAAAATACTTTTGGGCGGATGCTGTAAGCACGACATGCTTTGTAAGCAATAGAGTTAGTATTCGACCTACCTTGAAGAAGACTCCGTATGAACTCTTTCGAGGAAGGAAACCAAATATTTCATTCTTTCATGTCTTTGGCTGCAAATGTTTTTTCCTTAACAACGACAAAGACAACCTTGGTAAGTTTGATGAAAAATCGGATGAAGGTATTTTTCTTGGATACTCCTTATCTAGTAAAGCTTATCGTATTTACAATAAAAGAACTTTAACTATTGAGGAATCTACACACGTATCATTTGATGAATCTAACCCCTCCTAGGAGGATACTATTGTTTTAAATGATGATGATGAGATTTTAGATATTCCTCAAGAAGATGTCTCCAAGACCAACAATGAGAATCAATTGGAACAACAAGAAAAACAAATTCCGGATGAATCAAATGTCAATGATCTACCTAAGGAATGGAGAACCCATAGAGATCACCCTATTGATAAAATCATCGGTGACATCAGTCAAGGCGTTTCAACAAGATTGAACCTCAAAGATGCTTGCTTGAACATGGCGTTCGTTTCTCAAATCGAACCTTCCAAAGTTGACGACGCATTAGGAGACGACTAATGGATGATTGCTATGCAAGAAGAATTAAATCAGTTCGAGAGAAATCAAGTTTGGGAACTTGTTCCTAGACCAAGTGACAAACACATCATAGGTACAAGATGAGTGTTCAAAAACAAACTTGATGAGAACGGTATAATTGTCCGAAACAAAGCAAGATTGGTAGCCCAAGGATACAACCAAGAAGAGGGAATTGACTTTGAAGAAACTTTCGCTCCGGTTGCAAGGTTAGAAGCTATTCGTGTTTTACTTGCTTACGCTTGTTCATTGAATTTTCAGCTTTACCAAATGGACGTCAAAAGCGCATTCTTAAATGGCTACATCAATGAAGAAGTCTATGTCAAACAACCCCCGGGCTTTGAAGACTTCAAGAATCCTTCACATGTCTTTAAGTTGAGAAAAGCTCTTTATGGCTTAAAACAAGCACTCAGAGCATGGTATGACAGACTCAGTACATTCTTATGCGAAAAAGGTTCCGAGAAAGGTAAAGTGGGTAAGACCTTGTTCATAAAGAAGATCAAAGGTAACACTTTATTAGTACAAGTCTATGTTAATGATATTATATTTGGTTCAACTAACAAAGATTTGTGTGAATAATTCTCGTTGATGATGCAAGGAGAATTTGATATGTCTATGATGGGCAAGATGAACTATTTCCTTGGATTGCAAATTAAGCAACTGAAAGATGGCATCTTCATCAATCAATCAAAATATTGCAACGAACTTTTGAAAAAGTTTGATATGGATAATTGCAAATCAATGCACACGCCAATGGGCTCCGGTACTTATGTTGATCAAGATGAATCCGGTATTTCCATTGATATTACTAAATATTGAGGCATGATTGGCTCATTGTTATACTTGACGGCAAGTCGTCCTGACATCATGTTCAGTGTATGTCTGTATGCACGATTTCAAGCAAACCTGAAGGAATCTCACCTTATGGCGGTAAAAAGAATCATGAAATATCTCAAAGGAACAACCAATGTCGGCCTATGGTACCCAAAAGGTAATATATGCAATTTAATTGGTTATTCTAATGCTGATTATGCAGGATGTAAAACAGATAGAAAAAGCACAAGTGGCACTTGTCACATTTTGGGAAATGCATTAGTCTCTTGGGCATGCAAGAAACAAGCTTGTGTGGCTCTTAGTACGGTCGAGGCGAAATATATTGCAGCAGGTAGTTGTTGTGCGCAAATTCTATGGCTCAAGCAACAACTCCATGACTACGGACTCGGCCTTGGATGCATTCCACTCCGATGTGACAACACAAGTGCAATCAACATTACAAAGAATCCTATGATGCACTCTAGAACAAAGCATATCGACATTCGCCATCACTTTCTTCGTGATCATGTACTTCAAGGAGATGTCGAAGTCACCTTCGTGGATACGCATAATCAACTAGCGGATATTTTCACTAAACCGTTGGCAAGAGAACCGTCTTTCAAGATCCGAAGAGAGCTAGGTATCTTGGACGAAAATGACATTATCCAATTAAGGTACATGGCTATGATCTTAATATTAACTTTATGGTAATATATCATGATCCATGTTTTTATTACTAAACTTTTAATATATGACCATGAAATCCCCAAAAATTAAGTATTTTTCACTTTTTCACTAATGACAATCGGTTGTCATAGAGTGACAATCGGTTGTTGCTAAAAAAATTTTAGCTTCTATTTTCACAACAATCGGTTGTCACTCCACGACAACCGGTTGCTCTCTCAATTTTTTCGCCCCTATTTGCATTTTTCAAAGGGTGCAATCGGTTGTCATCAAACAACAATCGATTGCACAGTTCAAAATTTTGAATTTTTTTTATTTTTTTCCAGTTACACTCTCTTTTATTCTTTCTCTTCCATTGCCATTACTATTACTTATTTTATACCAGATTTTTATTCTCTTTTTGAATGTCTATCCAATTGCACCCTTTGGTCAATAACTTATTTTATACCAGATTTTTATTCTCTTTTTGAATGTCTATCCAATTGCACCCTTTGGTCAATAACTTTTTAATGCTTAGTCTTTTTCTATGACACAATTTTTGGATAGTCACACACTCAAGAATCTCTATGCTACAAGTCTTTATTGTTTTGACTAATCAATTGAATGCCTTACCTATCCATTGAATGCCTATCCATCTATAAAAGCCCAACCAAAACCTAAAAACTTCATATATCCTCTCTTGTCTCAAGAAACCCTACAAACACCAAATACCCTTTTCCCCTTCCAAATCTCTCATCCCTCACCATGTCAACATCAAAGAAAGGCAAGGGAAAAGCTTCTTCCTCATCTCAAGGTGATGATATCTCAAAACTCATTCCATCAAGAATCCAAAGGGAAAGATTTGTGTCTCACTTTCAGAAGAAGACGGTTCTTCTACCAAGGTTCGTAATCTTGACAACTTCTATTCCGAATGCTTCAGTTTTCCAGCTTTATTTAGATCTCAAGGGATATACAAGTTAATTGGTGTTAATGGACCCATTTACCCCACTTTGGTTAGGATTTTCTACAACAATCTAACCATTAGTAGAGGATGCATGATTTCAAATGTCAAAGGGGTTCCTATAGAACTCACAGTGCAGAATTTTGGTGAAGCTTTGGGTATTCCACATGATGGTGCTTGCATTAAACTTCTCTCAAATGCAAATCTGCCTGGCTACAACAAAAGAGACTTCTACTATGGAATTGCAAGAATTCCCGAGCGTGATTTTATTCAGAAAAGGCAAAGGCTTATTGGTAGAACTCCGGAGAGGAACTCTTGGTCTGCAGGAATTCTCACTATTGATGATCGTTTGATCCACTACTTTTTGGTGTATGTGGTTATGCCAAAGTTTTCAAACATTTCCAACATTAACGATTGTGAGATGCAGATTTTGTATGCGATGAAGAATGGGATTCAAATCAACTGGTCTTATGTGATTCTACATCATTTGGCACTCCATAATGAAAATGCTTTTGCTTTGCCCTATGGCTCCTGGCTTACCCTTGTTTTTGAGAAGTTCAATGTTCCCTTGTCTGGTGAATACATGGTGCCTATGACTAACCCCAAACATGAAATCACTCCGAAGAAAGTATGTAATACCAAAACCGGCATCAAATTTGATCCGATTAATAGAACCATCACATACATTCATACTCCTCCACAAAACCAACCTCCACAAGAACAACCACTTCAAAACCAACCTTCACAACCAATGGAAAACTCTTTCAATCAAGTTTTTGACTACCTTCAATACATGAACAACAACATGAACACTCAATTTGCTCATCTCTATGCCCATACAAATGTCCCTCCTTATGAAGTTCAACCCTATCATTACCCTTTCATTCAACCTCAAACCAATGAAGGCAATGATGGTTAAGATCAAGATGATGAAGACTTTGTTGAAGGCATGGATGATTAGTTTCTAAGTTGTTATATTTATTAGTACTTTATGTTCTTATGTTTTATGTCATTTTTCTAGTTTCGTTTAAGACACTTCATGTATTGTGATCCCTTTCATTTTGTGCACTTTGTTTCTGTTATATCTATGTATGCAAACTTTATTTATGCTATGTTGTTTCTATATGCAAAATTTTATGATCTTCTTTCCCATTCCTTTTTTCTAATGACAAAGGGGGAGAAGACTTTGTAGTTTCTTTTGTGTTTCTCTAACCCTAATTGTAGAAAGCAAGCAATCTTCAAAACCCTCATGCAATAGATCAAGGGAGAGTCTTTGACTTAGGGGGAGTTTTAAACAACTTGATTAGAGAAAACCAAGATGCACTCCAAAACTTCAAGCAATGGTTGTCATCATCAAAAAGGGGGAGACTGTGAAATCAAGCTTTCCAAGTGTTTTGATGAAGACAAACTAGCATGCAAAAATGAATGGATCAAGATAGAAGATTTATCTCAAGAAAGATTCATTGATCAAGATCAACATTTCAAGACTTATGGCTTTAGGTATATGAAATTTTTGATCTTATGCTCTTAGTGCTCAAAACTATTTTTAATCATGCATTTACTTTATTAAAATAATTTTTTGAGTATATACTATGTATGATTGAAGAAGGATATTTTAAATTGCTTAAAATATTTGAAAATAATGATTTTTCAATTTTTGTACACAAGCAATCGATTGTCATGCTAGGACAATCGGTTGTAGTCAAAAAACAAAAGTTTTTGTTTTGACAAACAATCGATTGTCATCTAGCAGCAATCGGTTGTCATGTGTTCTGTTTTCAAATTTTTTGAACGTTGGCCTATGAGAAACCGATTGCTCCTCAATGACAATCGGTTGTCATAGTTATATTTTTCAAATTTTTTAAACGTTGCTTTTACAGCAATCGATTGTTGCTTTAGTGCAACTGGTTGTTGTGCTTCAAATTTTGAAAAAATTCATTTTTCCAGCAACTTTTTGTAACACCTTTTCATGGCAATCTTTGTATCTTTTCAAATACTTTTTTCCAGTAAAAATGGTTTAAACATTACTATGATTCATTGAAGAGGTATTACTACACTATAAATTATTTTTATTTAGAATTTTGAAAATACAACAACAATCACTAACAACTATTACTTTCTATTCTTTTGATCATACTCTCTATACTCAAGATTTATGTTCATCATTTTCATATGCATACTGAAAATTGTTCTTGAGCACTTAGAAGAGTATTCCATCTTAAATTTCATATTGAATAGAAAAGATCAATCAAGTGATTGACATTTCTCTTTCATTATTCAAACTCTTATACAAATCAAACAAACTATTGTATCCTTATTTTCAGGATTGTTGGAAACAAGAAAGACACTTAGGGAGGATTGTTCTCTTTGTGGTCTTAGTGAAAATCCAAGAGGATTGTTCTTGGTCCAATAGGATTGTTCTGGTTGTTTGGTAGTATTTGTATAAATTACCAACTATAAGGAAATCTCTTTCATGTTGAAAGGGGACTGGAGTACTCTCGGACTGTGAGGTGAACCAGGATACATCTCTGTGTTCTTTACTTTCTGCATTTACTGCTTTCATCACTTATCAGAAAAAGAAAGAAAAGAAACTCGTGCAAAAATATTCATACAATTCAGAAAAAGTTTTAAAGAACCTAATTCACCCCCCCTCTTAGGCGCATATGAACTTACAGAGCAAGCACCTAAGAGCCCGTAGATAACTACGGATAGAAAGGGTGCTAATACCTTCCCTTCCTATAATCTACCCCCTGTACTCAGAAATATCTCGAAAAAGGAATTTTTCAGTGCTTTTTTCCTTTCCTTGTTGGATAAAATAAAAGACGGTGGCGACTCTTGCTTACCGCGACATTTTGCGAACACAAACGCAAAATGCAAACCAGCAAATTCCTTAAAAAATAGGGAAACACGTCCCGGTTCTGGCCATCGTATCACAAAATTTGCGACTCTGCTGGGGATTTTAATAAGTGGGGTGTACCTTAGGATTAGTTCATCATATTGTTTTCAATTGTTTGATTTGATTTATTTATTTTGTGGGCTTTGTATCGGAGTTACTATAGATCCTAACCTGGATCTGGGGACACCTTTTAGGTAAGTAGCAATAGACTGTGAGGGAACTGTACGGTGTAGACCGATACTGTTGAAGCAGTAGCTACGTTGGTGTGACATATTAGTTGGTACTGATATCCCTTGTGGAGCAACAAGGAGAGTATGGGGCAGCTAATGGGTCATTAAGCATCAACTGACCTTAGAACCTATAATTGACCAACTTGGCCATAGAAAGTAGCAGTATGCTATACTCATTGAGACCATACTCTCGTGATGATTCCAGCCGCAAGAAAAGGTTGCTAAACTGGAATTATGACCGATCGAGGATGGTCAGTGATATTGAGAACCTCTAGAACCCGATTACTATTACTTGGACAGGTTGAACCAACTAAACTGAAAGAGGGTAATACATAAACTCCATGCAAGCCTAAACCTAAGGCTGTTTGTGTGACTTGTGTGCTTTCAACTTGAACTACTTGCACATTTTCATTATCTGACAACATGAGTTCTTTGCAGGTTTTGTTTATAGTCCTTATCCAATAACTTGGATTTCTTGCCGGATTTACTTGTTTATATCACCTTGCGCTTTTGCTTAAACGCACAGCATGCACATCATAACATCATGCCTTAACATTTCCTTAACCATTTCAAGGATCTCAAGGGTTTGTGATGCAGGTTATGGTAAATCAAACGTCTAGCAACGGGAAAAGGGGATTTATTTTCCTCTAAGCCAATGTCGTCCAAAGATCAGAACATGACAGCTTAAGTCAGTGGCTATGACCCACTCGATATGGTGAGCTTGACTCTTGAAGAAGGACTCTTGATGACACGAAGTTTCTTCAATCAAGCTGCACTTAAATCCTAACAGTTTCTTGTTTACCCCGCGAGATCCTTGAAAACATTGCATACATATACCATACACATCATTGCATAACAGGTCTTCCATTACAGGTCTCTCATGTTCTCGCTGTTTATTTCAGCAAGGGCTCTCAAACAAGACAACAGAGATCTTCAAACTCAAGAAACTCAGTTCAGGGAAATATTCCTAAACCTATCCAAGGGGCAAGAAGAATTGAAAACACTCCTCGTTGGGAATTTGGTCAAGAAAAGTCCTGAAGACAATAAGGATGAATGGCTGGAACAACTGCAAGCTAAGGTAGATGCAATGAGAACCCAGATGCTAGGGCAGATGTCTCTTATCTAAGGCTTAGCCCGGGAACAAGAAGAGCTGAGAACCATTATCAACCAACTTCATCAAGACAAATACAACAGTATGAAGCAAACAGTCGAGGCCGGGGACCAAGTCATTGATTAACCTCCAAGAAGACAAGGGTTTGGTTTGGTACAGAATGGACCTCTCCAAGTTGCTACTACCTCACGGGTCCAATAAAAACAACGGGTTAATCAGAGTAAGCCAGATACACCCAAGAAACAGTTTACCAAGCTCAACATGCCGCTGTCTCAAGCTTTACCACATCCGTTGAGGATGAATCTGGTGACGTTGATAGGACCTCATCCGAATCCCAAGACTTCTTCGCCTAACTACAATCCTGATGCAAGGTGTGCATATCACTCCAATAGTCTGGGGCATGATACTGACGATTGATGGAAGTTGAAGTACAAAATTCAAGACCTGATTGATGAAGGAGCATTGGAATTCACACAAGGTGGTCAACTGGAATGTTTCTTCTAATCCTCCAAGGCTCACCATTTGAAGTGACAAGTTCTGACAAGAGAGGCTTTTGTTCATTAGAATTTTAAAATTTAAATTTTCTTTTGATTGTTCGAACATCTATTCATGTCAAACTCTGTTACTTTATCAACGCATTACATATGTCTGTTTTGAATCAATTCATTCGTATTCACTATATTTAAATTGCTTTCCTTTTGTGATATTCAACTCTCGACTAAAAAACTGTAAGCCTTTAGAGGGAGGATGACGAAAATGATATCAAAATATCTACAGTATGCTTTCGAACAGACCCCGCTGATGAGGTACATGCGTTGTTTCAAATCCTAAACAGTGGAGTTATAAGGAAGATAATCCCTAGTCAACCCCTTTGAGCCAAAGAAGTGGGAGTTTTTATTTTCACACAAATTAAAACCCTTAATCACAACCTGGGGCAGGGTAGTTGTCTCAGTTAATCCAGGTGCATAATGAATGGCTTTAAAGACGTCCTTCCAAAACAAAAGACGATGATGGTTCTCTATAATCGTCAAGACAGACAATCATTATCTCTCGAAATAAAAGCCCATTAAGTCAAAACCTATGAAGGAGACTTAAGAGAAAATTGGGGCATCCCGCTGACTGTAATCACAAAAGAAACAGTTCAGGCAAAAATTAGGGATAACGAAAACCAAAAAAAAAAGAGGTTACTACAAATCCTCGAAGAAAAAAAAGATTACAAAATGATTGCCTTTTTCAAGTAAACTTTCAGTATCCGAACCATCATCGGAACATCAAGGACAATATTCCAAGACTCAAACGGGATCTAAATGCACAATTAACTGAGTATAGGATCGAAGATCATCATGAAGATCGGGTGGGTACAAATAAATTTTGAGCCTTTATCCTTCATTTCTTGAACCGTGAACCAGGCCACGTTATAACCCTTAAAAGTCCTAGCTGAAGCATGGGTTAGTTTGAAAGCATACTGTTACAAAAGGTATCCTGACTCCTGTAGGGCTTGCTGTAAATCCTGAGTTGACATCACATTTTACAAAAATTCGCTTGTTTTATTGAAAACTGCATTTTCAAAGAACTTTAAAACAGATATAAGCTTTGCATTCTTAAAATAACATTGTTTGCATATGACTATTTGTTCAACAGCAGAGAAATTCGCATGACGAATATCTAGTGAACAAAAACATTTTCAATAAAAAGGGTCACCTCAAGTGGAAAAAACACTTCCAACCAAGGGGCACGACATGAGCATTGTCTATCATCTGGGGAAGTCAAGTCAAGATTCAAGGAGTATCTCAAAGATGCCAAATAGCCAGGGGCAGATCTCCATCTGAATCACTTGGGGCATTGGACATGAATTCCAGCAACGAATCTTGTATGATCAAACGAACATCTTCTGGTAGTATGGCAACACAACACTACCGACAATGACAACTCCCTACACCCTGAGAGTGTGGACATGGTCAAAAAATACTGCGCATGAACAAAGACCCGCTAGGTTGACAGGCCTAGGCAAAAATAAGGGCATCCCGGCGAACCAAAAGGGTTCGGGCAAAAATTAGGGATAAAAACAAAAAAAAGATTTGTACACCCGGCAAGTCGAAAACCTGAAAAGGAGGCTTGGGCAAGAAAGGGTATCCCGGTGGACTGAAAATCTGAAAAGACAGTCCAGGAAAAAGTTAAAGATTAAAGCGTACGACTATGTCCCGTCATCTCGTCACTTTCCTACCAGAATAAGATTTGTCATTTCAATCGGCAATTACCAAGCACCTCATAGGTTGGAATAATACTCGATCCACAAGGCCTCCGCAGGCACCTTTTCCCGCAGATACAGGGGCGGAAAAGTCTCGATGCAAAGTCATTGTCATATCCTCAGCCCGCGTCCCAGTAACATCTACACTCCCCGCAGAGTAAGAAAAGGACAGTGGTGTTAATTCTCCCCAGTTGAGGCTCGCAACCACGAATGGGTCGGTAAGATTCTTCCCAAGCAGAGTTTATCTATCACCAGAACTGGAAGATTATCCCAAGTGGAGTCTAGAAGATTATCCCCAGTAGAGTCTAAAAGATTATCCCCAGTGAAGTCGCCATTGGAAAATCATCCCCAGCGGAGTTCATTCCTTTCACAGACAGAAATTCAATCCCCAACAGGGTTCACTGTCACCATCAACAGTAATTCATCCCCAACTGATTTTTATTTCTCCAAATCAGCAGATCTCCTAGCAGAGTATATACTCCCCACAGAGTCATTTCCTCATCAGTCTATTCCCCAGCAGAGTTATTCTCTCCTGCAGGATTATTCTCCCAATCATCTTCGGTCGTTATCTCCAGCGAGCGAAACTCTTTATTCTCTAACAATAGTCAGGGATTTATTTTCCCAAACTCGGACGTACCACAATAGCATTTCATGTTCATATATCATGACGTGCGCATACATATTGCATACAACATAATTTCATTTATTTTGAGAACATCATCATACAATGCATGTCATGCATCATATACAATTAATCATGTACCTTTTCAGGAAAGATGGTTATCATTAACAACTTCCTACAAGTTCAAGATTAACTCCGGAAACTAAACAGACTTTACACGGGTTCGTCACGAAGCAATCTTACACGGGTTTCTCCTAAATACAGCTTTACACGGGTTCGTCACAAAGTAACCTTACCTAGGTTCCTCCTGAAGTTTTACACAAACTTATCACAAAGTAACCTTACCCAGGTTCCTCCTCAAGTTTTACACGAACTTAACTTATCACAAGGTGACCTTACCCAGGTTCCTCCTGAAGTTTTACACAAACTTATCACAAAGTAACCTTACCCAGGTTCCTCCTGAAGTTTTACACGAACTTAACTTATCACAAGGTGACCTTACCCAGGTTTCTCCTGAAGTTTTACACAGACTTATCCCGAAGCAACCTTACCCAGGTTCCTTCTCGGTCCCGATGTAGTTTCACCCAAACTCCTCAGGAAGCAGCCTTACCTAGGTTTCTTCCCGGTTCAGATGCAGTTTTACCTAAACCCATCATGGAGCAACCTTACCTAGGTTCCTTCTCAGTTCAGATGTAGTTTTACCTAAACCCATCATGGAGCAACCTTACCTAGGTTCCTTCTCAGTTCAGATGTAGTTTCACCTAAACCCATCATGGAGCAACCTTACCTAGGTTCATTCTCTTTCCCGATGTAGTTTCACCTAGACTCATCCTGGAGCAACCTTACCTAGGTTCCTTCTCTTTCCTGATGTAGTTTCACCTAGACTCATCCTGAAGCAACCTTACCTAGGTTCCTTCTCGGTTCAGACGCAATTTTACCCAAACTTCTCACAAAGCAACCTTACCCAGGTTCCTTCTCAGTTCAGACGCAGTTTTACCTAAAATCCTCACAAAGCAACCTTACCCAGGTTCCTTCTCGGTTCAGACGCAGTGTTGTCCAAACTCCTCAAGAAGCAACCTTACCCAGGTTCCTTCTCATAACCCTACTATCCAGGTTTCTTTTCTCTTATCTCCAGACAAAAGTCCACAACACTGTAAGACCCAGACCTATCAAACACGATCGGTTTCACCTTTCCCTAGTAGGTCGCGGTGCAGTCTGTACACAACTAGATATGCAGTTCACTTCCGCTTCCTCAAGCCGGAGTTAATTCCTCAGTTGAATAACGGATGACTGAAGTTCCTAAATGTTAGCAGAGATGATTCCTCAGTTGAATAACGGATGACTGAAGTTCCTAAATGTCAGCAGAGATGATTCCTCAGTTGAACAATGGATGACTGAAGTTCCTAAATGTCAGTAGAGATGATTCCTCAATTGAACAACGAATGAGTGAAGTTCCTAAATGTCAGCAGAGATGATTCCTCAGTTGAACAATGAATGACTGAAGTTCCTAAATGTCAGCAGAGATGATTCCTCAGTTGAACAACGAATGACTGAAGTTCCTAAATGTCAGCAGAGATGATTCCTCAGTAGAATACGGACGACCGAAGTTCCTAAAATTCAACAGAGATGTTTCCTCATTGGAATACGGATGACTGAAGCTCCTAAAATTCTACTTCTCTCAACAAAGATCAACCCTCCCCAGTGGAATCTTCCTCAATGACAAGTATACAAGCTCTCGCTAAGGAATCTCTTATGCGATCGACACTCCTTCAGATGGCATCTTTAAGCCCATCCCCTCGTCAGCAATTTCCAAATGGCATCTGTAAGCCCATTCCCGACATCACAAGACAATTACCACTTCATGCGAGTGCAAATTTCAGGGCACTCTAGTGTTCAATCCTCTTCCACCTTCGGATCACGAAAGGCACGAAAGCCAATCCAAATCTTCAGGTTTAAGAAGATTGAATAGGGGCAGCTGTTGTACCCCAAAATTTATCCTCCCATATTTCTCAAAACATTTCAAGAAAGATCCCCAAGTTGCTCAAGGTAGTCCAAGGGTTGGCCAAACAAGCTCTCTCCCAAGGCAGTCTACCTTAAATTAGGGTTTCATGTTGCATCAAGATACTTGAGTCCAAGGGACCCCAAATGCTCAACATTGTCCTAATATGTTCTCAAGATCATCCATGTCAAGTTTCAAACCTTGCAGAGGAAGTTTGCTCAGTCAATTGCTCAAAGGCCTGAAAATCGACTGTGCTAGGGCAAAAGTCAATTGTGGGCCACATACAGTCAAACTTCAAGATTTTTGGTCAACATCCTCATTTTGAAGTATATTTCATCATTTGATCAAGAAGTTATGAATTTGGACATTATAGGTCATTTTGGAAAGTCAACAAAAACACCTTTTGGGTCAAAGCTTCTTACATGAACATGGAAGATCCAATTAAGATGAAACCAAAGAGGTCTCTTAGGGGACATCCTAAGCTTTCTAAAAAGTCCAAGAACACCCTCATAAGGTTAAAATTGAGAGAAATATGCATTGTCAAAGTTGGATAATTTTTGAAAAAATGCATGAAGCAAATATTGACCAAACTTGGATTTTTTCCAAATGGGCCTATCTTTTCAAGTTTGAAACTCATTCCTAACATGGTCCACGACCTCTAAACCCACCCATACATTTTTCTACTATTTATGCTATTTATTTTGATATTTTATTCATTAAAATTCAGAATTAAATAAATAAATAATAGAAATAATGTAAATTTTGATGTGAATCCATTTTGGGAAAGTTTTATGCTGGTTTATGTCAATTGATTTCGTGCAATAACCTTTCAAATATGTCCAGGTTCATCCACATGTGAAAATGGCATAAAATTGTCAAATATGGCATTTTTTTCAAAATCTTGATCATGGTCTTAAAACACAACATTATGAGGGAGATTCTTTCCATGCTTTCTTGTCTCCTCATTCTCCTCTATAAATATAGATCCATACAAGTTTTAAAGGGACGAAAATCCTCTCTAAAAAGCTCTCAAAAAGCTCTTCAAAAAGCTCTCTAAAAGCTCTTCAAAAAGCTCTCCAGAAATCAAAGAATTTGTGCAAGTCATATCTCGAGGTTCCGGTCTCTCTCAATTGACATCAAGACTCAAATCATCCTCTTGAAGTCCTCAAGAGTCTTACAAGGCCCAAGAGAAATCCATCACACGCCTAGCACGCCCCCCATTTGACAACACCAGTTTGGTAAAATTTTAAACTTTGAATCTCTAATTTTAATCACATTTTATGGTATGCTAACGTTTGTTTGAGTTTATATAGAACAAATATGGATGGTTCATAGGTTCTACGCAATTATCAAAAAACACCATAGTTAGAGCATGAAGCTTTCGAAGATTCGGGCCTAGGGATTTCTGATGATTGCACCCCCTGTTTACTTTTGTTACTAGGCCCATCTTTATTTTCATGTTTTATTCGTTTTGTTTATTTCTTTTAATCCCTTTTATTTTTTATCAATAAACAAATATAAAAATCACATAAAAATAGATTTAGGATTTTTTCTTAATTAAATTTTAATTTTAGGTAAAACTTTAATTTCTTTTTGTAAATAACTTAAAAATAATTAGAATAAATAGGTTTTATTACTAACTTAATTATATTTTATTTTTTCCTAAAATAACCAAAGAAACCAAAATAGGTCATGTAATTATTTTTATTAATTAATTTAATTAACTAATTAATTGCATATTTAATTTAGAAAACTTATTTCTTTTATTAAAAACAACAAAAAAACAATTTTTCTTTTAATTAGGTTAGAAGGGTCAAAACCTTAAATTCTCGTCGATCTTAATTCTTCTCGCGCGCTTTATTTTTATTATTTACCATATTGATATAACTGCCTACAGTTTGTAATAGTTTAATTAGGACGTTTATTTACATTTATCGCTTTATTTTCAAAGGGTTTGTTTTTGGCTATGTAAATACCCGAAGCCTTGTAATAGCGTAGTTTAAATTCCGCACTTTAAATTCCGCAAATTATTAATTGTTAGATGTATGATATAGGGATGCATGACAAGAATGTATGATTAATTTTAAAACAGTTAGATCACCCTAAATGTGCAAAGATAAATAAACTGAAATTGAATCATTCGCACATGCACACTCCTAGGGTACACTTCCACTTGGTTGCCTTCGGTAAATGGTCATTGAGTATAGGATGCTTTAGTGGTCGTCCTTTTGTCTAAACAAAGATCAAACTCCCGATTCAGAAAAGTTTCCTCGGAATGGTTGCCTCGGAATTGTTGCCTTGAATAATTGATCTAATACATTAGGGTTATTACTAAGACGTCCTAACATTGCTTTAGTGATCGTACGTCCCTTTCGAATTGACCCTCAAAAATCCAACGACGGTGCTACCTACTCACTAATAGTGGGATAGCATTGTCTAAGGGAAACGAATACAGAACAATTCTTTTTTCGAGTAGGTAGATTAACTCTTAAGTACTTGCTCAATCAAAATAAACTTTTTCACACTTACACTCCTTTACAAACAAAGTTTTCAAAAACACTTCATTACACTCTTGAAGACAGAAGCAAGAGTTAAATCGAAGTCAAACCAAAAGCTTTTCAAATCACACAAACACAAAGAAAACAATTTTGAAAATGATGAGCAAGCACCTAAGAGCCCGTAGATAACTACAGATAGAATGGGTGCTAATACCTTCCCTTCCTATAATCTACCCCCCGTACTCAGAAATATCTCGAAAAAGGAATTTTTCAGTGCTTTTTTCCTTTCCTTGTTAGATAAAATAAAAGACGATGGCGACTCTTGCTTACCGCGACATTTTGCAAACACAAACGCAAAACGCAAACCAGAAAATTCCTTAAAAAATAGGGAAACACATCCCGGTTCTGGCCACCGTATCACACCTATCCTCAGCAGGAGGATACTGGTCTTTGTCAAAATCAGTGTCATTGTCAGAAACCACAGGACTAGGCCCCTTTCTTTCCTCTTGATTCTCTCCCCCTCCAGATGAATGAGACAAATCAGTTTCCTATTGCAAATTGTTCCCGAATCTGCGACCCATATTCAGGAGGACCATTTTCTTCTTCTTCTTCTTCTTCTTCTTCAAGATGAGAGACTTCAAATCTTGCCGCCCTTTGGCTAAATTCAAGAACATTTCCTGGAACTGAGCATTCTGAACTTGAAGAGCCTTAATAGCTTGATCAGTAGGTGTTTCAGAAGACATGATTGTTGAAATAAACAGCGAAGAAGATGAGAAACCTGTAACGGTACCTATAATGAGGTGCATGGGAATGAAATGCATATTAAATGATTTCAAAGACTTTGGGAGATTCAAATTTGTAAACCAAAATAAAACACACTTTATTAGATAAAACTGGTAACAATGTTTAACAAGTGCCTTTAAGGCGTTACAAAAGAAGTGCTGAAAAGCAAATCTAAACTAGAAACAAATAAAAGACATCAGAAATCCCATGGTCGTTTTCCCTTCGTGCTGACATAATCGTTGATCGTCCTTTCATTCTCAAGCTGCCTTATAAGCCTCAAAATCTTCCTCTCCTGCTCATGATACTTTTCTCTGTAGGTATCCCTTTCTTCTTTTAGATGGATCTAAGATCTATTCAATTCCCCCAGATCAGTATGCATGTAAGGATGAAGGACTGTATAAGGAACACCTTCTTCATTAGTATGCTCTACAATCACCGGCAAAACAACTTCATATGGCATCCCCAGCTTTTGAGCACGGGCTCGAACCCACTAGAGATAAGGCTGCATCGGGAGGGAAGTCTTCAAACCTAGCTCATGTGGGTCAGACCTGTTCACTATTCCCCAAGCTCGTATAAACCTGTGGCGATGTCCCTCAACATCCCCCTTGTAGTCAAAGACAATGCCTGTAAGCAGCAGCTCATGGGGACCATCTCTCCGAGCACGTCCAAACTGTCGTAAATCCAAATAAGGATTGTAGGTTATACCCCCTCGAATTCCAAGCAACGGAACATTAGGGTATTCCCCACATCGATCAATGGCAGCTACTCTTTCCATATCTTTAGAACTCCAAAGGATGTCCGTATGAGCAAGGGACATGATTCTGTAAGCCCAACTGTGATACGGTGGGAGAACTGACTGTGGTTTTGCGTTTGTATTCGCACTTGTGCGGTTGAGCAAGAGTCGCCACCGACTTTTTATTTTATCCTAAAGGAAAGGTTAAAAAAAGCATAGCAAAAACCTTTTGAGATATTTCGTGGGTTCGGGGGGTAGATTATGAAAAGGGAAGGTATTAGCACCCTTTTCATCCATGGTTATCCATGGGCTCTTAGTTACTTGGTTTTTTAGATCACTTGCCTTGATTTTCGATTGCTTGAAAACGGTGTGTGTGTGTGTGTGTTTTTGAAAATGTTTTTGAAGAGATGCCTTGTCTTAGGCGACCAATGTATTTGACTCGTGTTTGAGTGTTTTACAAAAGTGTGGATCTTTTCGAAAAGATGTTTCAAATGTTTTTGAGAGTTTGTTTGAAAGTGTCGTGGATTGTGGTTTTTGAAAAGAAGGCAAGTGTTTTTGCAAGTTGATCTCAAGTAACTAAGAGTTTTGTCTACCCTATTGTACTCAAAGGTTTTTGTTATGTTTTAACCCCTTTTAACAATTTTGTTCCACCATTGAATTTGGTGGACAATCTTGCGTTTTAGGAAGTTTGTTAGGGACGGGCGCGGGTCATTGTATGGACCATGGATGCAATGATGCCAAGTGTCTTTGGCAATTTGCTTTGAGGGACTTGATCATTTGTTTAGGCAACATTTTGAAAGTGTTATCGAGGGACTATGATCATTTTGAATTCGTTTTGCCAAAGAAACTCGACGTGCAAGCATGGCCTACTTTGGAAGGCAACATGTGGGATTACCCTAGAGGGTGCAAGTGTGATTGTGTATTGATTTCATGTATTTGTTTTGTATTAGGTTATCTAGCGTTTGATTTTATGTACATGCAAACCCTAGGTCTAACCATGGTATAATTGAAAGCGGTAAATTGCGAAAATGTAAAGTCTACGCTATTACAAAATAAGTATCCGGGAGTGGGGGTACATGTGTATGAATGGGGATGAGACTTATAGTATCCAATAAGTTACAACCAAATCGAATTTGCGATCAAATGTAAATAATGTATATCAATGCATAAGATAAACAAGTGTGTATAGGAGCAATGTGAATGTATTTTTATTGTGTAGGTATGAAATGTATTGTGTAAGTATGTAATTATTTACAGGTGCGACAATGTGAATTTTGATATGTATTAAGTATTGTTTAACTTAAAGAAAAATTAAATGTTTATTTAATAATCTTGTATTTTCTTAATATGCACAAAAGAAAATGTTTTAATCAAATGCTTTAAATTCTAATTAAATTATGTATAAAAATGTATTTGTTTATTATATACAAAAAGTATTTTTTCATTTTGTTATGTACAAAAATATTTTAAGAAATTAAATTATGCAAAAATGTGTGTTTACTTATTATGTACAAAAATATTTTAATTAAAAGAATAAAAGGTATTTTCAATTTTAATTATATGATGTAGAAAAATGTATCTTAATTAAATGTTTAAGAAAAAATGTATTTTCAATTAAAGTATTAAACAAGGGTATTTTATTTGTAATAAAAATTATTGTAAAAAAGTGTTTGTATAAGTTCTCATTAAGAAGAAAATAAAGGAATTAACAGAGCAGATGCATTGGGCTTTAGCATTCAGAATGGGCAAGGCCCACGTTTGGGCTCAGTAACGTTTTAGGGTTTGGAGTTTTTTGTTTCAATTGGGAATATGTTTTAGGGTTAGTGTACAGCGGCGCTCATGGAGGTCTTCTTCGTCTTCCTCGTTTACGCGTTTCTGAACCCATTCTTTCGTCTAGCCACCAGCTCTAACCCGTCCTCCCCCTCGCGTTCGTTCAGGCAGCGGTGAAACAAGGTAACATCATGTCTCAAACTTATTAAACATTTTAGATTTTTGCATGTTAAAATTCTTTGATTTGTTGAATCCGATTCTATGTTCTATTGATTAATGAATTTGGTTTGTCTTGTGTGAGGTATGAAAGGAAAAGAGAAAACGAAAACTACCTTGACGGAGGGGAGGAAGAAAATGGAAGTGCTCAGGAGGCTTGACGAGCGGAGGGTGCTGATGCTTACACTTTGAGCTTCCTGGTATTTCTGTACTACCTCTTTTGCCTAGGGTTTCATGATGATTTGTGACGAACTGAAAACCCCTTTTTTGAATTCGCCTCTTTCTTCTTCTTCTTTGCCTTTGAATGTTTCTATGGTTGCCTCTTTTTCCACCCTATGATGAACTCAGAGTTCTGAGGGGGCCTCGCCTGTATGCTTGAAATGTTATTGTCGCTTCTGAACGATTTTGCCTTTTGAGTTGCCTTTGTTGCTTCTTCTATCTCAGTTGCTTTAATACCTCCGTATGCTTGCCTTGAGTGGTTTAAGATGGCTCTTGAAACACCCTATGATGATGTAAATCTGAGGGTTTGTGGGATTTGATTTTAAATGCTTCTTGTTTGAGGCTTTTGATTCGAAGCTGGACTGGGTTAGTGTTTTGAATAGGTTATGGTTTAGACTGGATGAGGCTTGACAGGTTTTATGTTAGGCTTGACCAATGCAGGTTTCACTGGTTTTTTTGAGGCTTAACTAATGCAGGTTTTGTGATGATTAGGCTTTTGTTTTGGACTGATTCAGGTGAAGCTTGAACTGGTTTCAGGCTTGAGGTTCTGGACCGGTTTCAGGCTTGAGGTTAGGACATGATGCTAAGGCTTGCTTCAGCTGGTTTATTATGCTTCAGGTTACACTTGCTTCAAAGCTTAGGCAGGTTTAGTGTTTGACAGGGGTTTGTATGCTGGTATGGTTTATTGCAGGTTATTGGTTTTGAGGTTTTATTGACTTGGATTGAGCTTCAGGTTATGTGTTTGGAGGTTCTGCTGGTTTTTAGCAGATGGAAGGTTTTGTATCTTTTCTTTTCTCTTTAGACAGGATGAGGCTTAACAGTTTTTTATCCTCTCTCTTTGGTTCTGTGTTCAGTTCTTTTTGTATATTTTCTTATGCCTATTGCCTAAAGCCTGAACCCTGCTTACTTATCTCTTTTCTTCTTTCTCAGTACAATTAAATATTTTAATATGCTTGTGCTGTACCTTTTTCTGAAAGGGCCATTGGGAAATGATGAAAAATATAGCTTGCTTGCATAATAGATTTCCTCTGCATTCTTTATCTTTTCTTGACAGCTTTGAGTAGACTTTGTATTTTTTGAACTTTCCATATCTTTGCCAAATCTTCTTTTGACAGCTTGGGTACCTTTGTGACAGTATGCTTTATATTTTGGGCAGAAAGTTGTACTTTTTTATCTTCTTTGATATCTTTGTGCAGTAACTTGTACCTTTTGGATTTTGACAGAAAGTAGGGATTTGGATTTTTCAGTTTGGTTTGAACTGTGCAGTTTGAGATTTTGAACTTATGCATTTTGACACTTTGCATTTTTGCATTCATGATTAGCAAATAAAACTCGTCCCTCTTTGTGAACCGGGAGAAATCCCGTGATTTGCAGAGAGGGTTAACTGATCCCAATCAGTGGCCCTTAATGATGAATTTCTTTTATCTGTCTTTATTTATTTATCAGTCACTGACTTTTCTTCTTTTCTTTTTGCAGATGAATAATTGAATGGAGAGGGGTACTAAATGAAGACTGAAGAATTAGAAGAAATAGGATAGTTTTATTTTTTTTATTTAAATTTAAATTGATGTAAAACCATTGTTTGTAATTAAATTATAAACAATAATTGTACAGTTAATTTAAGAATAAATAAAAGTTTCCATTATCCGATTAATTCTGTTTTTCTCTTTATTGTTTATTTATTATTTAAAACTCTTTGAATTAAAATAATTGAAAAATAAATTTCAATCACTTAATTTAGAATAATAAATAATTTAAATAAAACAACGCCTTAGTAATTGATCAGTTAATCCTGGCCTTTCCAATATCCAAAGCAAAGTAACAGTTAACCAAAACAAACCAAACAGGCGCATTCCCTCTTCACTGATTTTCAACAAACACTGTAAATCCAAACTGCGTATTTCTTTTGACTGGCTCAGACAAACCAATGTGAATTTAACCCAAATGCGGTCTTTTTACTGATTAAATCAAAACAATGCGAATTCAACCCGAATCTCGGAATAACTTGCAAAGTGCTGTGGAATTTTAATCTTTCTGAGAATATGCCTATAAAACCTTAATTCCTGATTAAATGCCAACGAACATTCGCCTGATCAAAATTGAGCCAGAATCAACCAAAACCCTAAGCCAATTGTGTGAAACAATCCAGAGCCCTGAAGAATCAGTAAAACCCTAATTTTGTCTGACTGACGAGAAAAGTCCGTTTGACCGATTCTTGAGCCAATCTGAAAAATCAGGAAATGCCTGAAGCTGTGATTTCTTGTGGTAAAATGCGAGGGCAAATTTTGGGGTACAACACCAACCTACGCCTTCCTCATTCTTCAATACAGATTTGGGGAGGTGCGAAATAAACCACCTTGCCAGCAGTGGTGCCAGTGCCGAAGAAGGACGGTAAAGTTAGAATGTGTGTCGATTACAGGGATCTAAATAGGGCAAGCCCCAAGGATGACTTCCCCTACCTCACATCGACGTTCTTGTTGACAATACTGCTCAATACAAGGTGTTCTCCTTCATGGATGGTTTTTCAGGGTATAACCAGATCAAGATGGCTCCTGAAGATATGGAAAAAACTACCTTTGTGACTCAGTGGGGCACCTTCTGCTACAAGGTCATGCCATTCGGGTTGAAAAATGCTGGGGCAACCTACCAACGTGCCATGGTTGCTTTATTTCATGATATGATCCACCATGAGATTGAAGTGTATGTCGATGATATGATTGCAAGGTCCCAAACTGAGGAAGAACACCTTGACCATCTGCGGAAGCTGTTTGACCGACTGAAGTTGTACAAGCTGAGGTTGAACCCAAACAAATGCACCTTTGGGGTGAGGTCTGGAAAATTGCTAGGATTCATTGTAAGCGATAAAGGTATTCAGGTGGACCCTGCCAAGGTGAAAGCCATACAAGAGATGCCGACTCCCAAGACAGAGAAAGAAGTCTGAGGCTTCCTAGGACGACTGAATTACATTGCCCGTTTCATCTCACATCTAACTGCTACCTGTGAGCCAATCTTCAAATTACTGAAGAAAGATCAAGTAGTACGTTGGAACGATGAATGTCAGGCCGCTTTTGAAAAGATAAAGGAGTATCTCCAAGAACCACCCATTCTTATGCCACCAGTAGAAGGGAGACCTCTAATACTATACTTGACAGTACTTGACAACTCAATGGGGTGTGTGCTGGGGCAGCATGACGAGTCTGGCCGAAAAGAGCATGCTATTTATTACCTGAGCAAAAAGTTTACCGACTGTGAGTCTCGGTACTCACTACTCGAGAAAACTTGTTGCGCTCTGGTATGGGCTGCTCGTCGGCTGAGACAGTATATGCTGACTCACACTACTCTACTGATTTCAAAAATGGATCCAATCAAGTACATATTCGAAAAGCCTGCTATGTCTGGAAGAATAGCAAGGTGGCAAATGATCTTGACAGAATATGATATCCAGTACACAACTCAAAAAGCAATCAAGGGAAGTGTATTGGCTGATCATTTGGCACACCAACCTGTGGACGATTACCAATCATTGAACTTTGAATTTCCGGACGAAGATATCATGGTAGTAACTGATTGTGAAGTACCTGGACCGGATGAAGGACCTGAGGAAGGATCCTGATGGTCTATGCATTTTGACGGAGCCTCAAACGCTTTGGGTAACGACATCGGCGCTGTGATCATATCCCCCAAAGGAACTCATACTCCACTCACCGCCCGGCTGTGTTTCAACTGCACCAACAACATGGCAGAATATGAGGCATGTATCATGGGTCTTCAAGCTGCAATCGACTTAAGGATCAAGTTTCTAAGTGTCTTCGGAGATTCCGCTCTCGTGATCAATCAGATCAAAGGTGAGTGGGATACGAAACACCCAAATCTTATCCCTTACAAGGAGTATGTGTTGACTTTGCTTCCTCACTTTGAAGAGATAACTTTTGAGCACTTCCCAAGAGAGGAGAATCAGTTAGCAGACGCACTAGCTACGATGTCTTCAATGTTCAAGGTCAAATGGGACAACGAGGCTCCCCGGATCATTATCTGGAAGTTGGACGAACCTGCATACTGCTGCGATCTTGAGGCCGAAGAGGTGACTGAAAAACCCTGGTATCATAAGGTGAAGAGATACTTGGAAGCTCAGGAATACCCTGAAGGTGCGTCTGTCAACGATAAGAAGTTCATGAGAAGGTTTGCGGCAAAATTCTTCCTCAGCAACGACATTCTCTACAAACGAAATCATGATTCAACTTTACTGCGTTGTGTGGATAAGACTGAAGCAGAGAAGATCATGGTAGAACTGCATGAAGGCACATTCGGAACACATTCTAGTGGACATACCATGGCAAAGAAAATCCTTCGGGCAGGATATTTCTGGTCCACAATGGAAGCCGACTGTTACCAACATTCTCGAACTTGTCATAAATGCCAGATCTATGCTGATAAGGTGCACATCCCTCCGGTTCCTCTGAACGTCCTGACGGCACCTTGGCCTTTTGCAATGTGGGGCATTGATATGATTGGCGAGATCCGACCGACGGCATCCAACGGGCATTGCTTCATCTTGGTAGCGATTGATTACTTCAAGAAGTGGGTTGAGGCAGCTTCCTACGCCACCGTAACCAAGAGCGTCGTGGCACGTTTCATTCGGCATAATCTGATCTGTCGGTACGGCGTCCCGGAAAGGATCATTACGGACAATGGTACCAATCTTAATAACAAGATGATCACTGAGCTCTGCGAGCAATTCAAGATACAACACCATAACTCTTCTCCTTACCGGCCGAAGATGAATGGAGCTGTCGAAGCGGCAAATAAAAACATCAAGAAAATTGTGCAGAAGATGACAGTGACCTACAAAGATTGGCATGAAATGTTACCATTTGCTCTTCATGGGTACCGTACCTCAGCAAGGACGTCAACCGGGGCAACTCCTTTTTCCTTGGTCTATGGCATGGAGGCAGTCTTGCCGATTGAAGTCCAGATACCCTCTCTCTGAATAATGAAGGATGCAGACTTGAGTGAAGATGACTGGATTCAGACTCGACTTGATCAATTAAACCTAATTGACGAAAAGAGACTCACTGCTATCTGTCATGGTCAGACGTATCAAAAACGGATGATCAGGGCATTTAACAAGAAATTCAGACCACAAGAGTATCAAGTTGGGGACCTGGTAATCAAGCGCATCATTCTTCCTCAAAGTGATCCCCGGGGCAAATGGACCCCTACGTACGAAGGGCCATTTGTGGTTAAACATGTGTTCTCAGGAGGAGCCATGATTCTAACCACCATGGATGGTGACGACCTTCCTCACCCCGCCAATGCAGACATAGTAAAAAGATACTACGCATGAATAAAAGACCCGCTAGGTTGACATACCTAGGCAAAAATAAGGGCTTCCCGGCGAACCAAAAGGGTTCGGGCAAAAATAAGGGATGAAATGAAAAAATCTGTACACCCGGCAAGTCGAAAACCTGAAAAGGCGGCTTGGGCAAAAATGGGTATCCCGGTGGACTGAAAACCCGAAAGGGCGGTCCAGGCAAAAGTTAGGGATAAAGCGTAACACCATGTCTCATTGGATAACCTTGCATCCAGAATTCGGCATCAACTATCTGGCTCAGACTTTGGCATCGATCAAAGAGCTTCATCCTCAACTAAGCAGCAAAGTGATGAGACGCTTGAAGACATAAAGGCGATAGCAGAGTTGGAACCCAGTGGGAATATTGTGCACATAGCTGTTTTGTTTCCTTTTCAAAATTGTATAAACTTTATGTTATTCGGCGGCGTTCTCTTACTAGGACGTCGGCCTCTTGTACAAAAAACGCCTATTTACAGGCAAATTTCAAAATCAATACAAGTTCACTTTTCCAAACAAATTGCCAATTGTTTTTCCTGTTTCTGTTTTGTCTTGCGAAGAACGTCCAATGTTCATTTTTGATATATGCATTTGACATTAAATTGCTAATTCATAAATACTTGCATATGAAACAAAAGGCTAATTACAGGTGACATCAGAAATAGGGGCAATGTAGAATTGTCTAGGCAGTCTAGTTGCTTTGTCCGCCAGGGTACCGAGGTAGATTTAACTGAATAATATAACCAAGTTATCTCAACTCCCCACAGAGTAAGACCAGATTCAGCAATACCCTCCCAGGGAAGATTTAGTCTATCATCAACCTTACAATAGACACCCTGTTCCCCTAGCAAGTCAGCAATACTCTTCTCCAGAAGAGTTAGTCTACGGTCAGCCTAAAGGAAGTTGGGGAGCCCCAGAGGATATCAACATTCCCCAGCGGAGTATAGGCATTCATCAGCAAGCATCCCCGGCAGTCTTGATCTAAGATTGTTCCCCGGCGGAATACAGATACCCCAGTGGAACCATTTACCAGTACAGTCTGAAGGTTTCCCCAGGAAAGTGGAATTCATATCCCCAGCAGGTCTTGAAGCTTATCCCAAGTAGATTCTAGAAGCTTATCCCCTGCAGAGTACGGACGTCTCTCTCGAGTTTTATTCAAAGTTATCCCTCATAAGGGCTTATAACTGGGTTATCCTCAGCTAATTACCACGAAAGATCGTCCTCGGCAAAGTTCTTCCTATCCCCAGCGGAGTTTATCATTGTTATCCCCAGCGGAGTTTATCATTGTTATCCCCAGCGGAGTCCATCATTGAAATCCTCAGCGGAGCTCCCATCAAAACTTCAACGAAGTATCTCTTTCCACAGAGTAATTCCCCTCAGAGTAATTTCTCCAACAAGTTTATTCCCCAACGGAGTCATCTTCTCCTACCGGTATATTCTTGCAACCATCATCCCCAGCGGAAGCAAAGAGCTCTACTCTTCAACGCCAGCCCAGGATTTAATTCCCCGGCCGGTCGTCAAGGATTTATTTTCCTAGGCGAAAATACATTCATAAACATCTCATATTTCATACATCTTGCTTACATACATGATAAAGTGCATACAACACTATCTCATTTTGAACGTCATGACATCATGCATGTCATACATCATGACATTGCATACAACTGATGTTTTGCCTTTTCAGGAAAAAGACAACTACCTTCAACTGTCACAATTCTATATTCGATTCCTGTATCTAGCCAGGGCACATCTGTGAGTGATCAGTTTCCAGATTCGATTCCTGTATCTAGCCAGGGCTTATCTGAAGAGTTCGAAGATTCGATTCCTGTATCCAGCCAGGGCATATCTATCAACTGTCACAATTCCGGATTCGATTCCTGTATCTAGCCAGGGCACATCTGAAGAGTTTGAAGATTCGATTCCTGTATCCAGCCAGGGCATATCTGTTGACGACTATTTCCAGATTCGATTCCTGTATCCAGCCAGGGCATATCTGTTGACGACTATTTCCAGATTCGATTCCTGTATCCAGCCAGGGCATATCTGTTGACAACTATTTCCAGATTCGATACCTGTATCCAGCCAGGGCACATCTGTGAGCAACCGATTGTAGACTCGACACCTGTATCTAGCCAGGGCATGTCTGCATGAAGAGATTGAAGATCAAACACCTGTAACAAGCCAGGGAAACATCTGTCTTTCTCAAAATACACAAGTTCTCGCTAAGGAATCTCTTATGTGATCAACACTTCCAAATGGCATCTATAAGCCCATTCCCGACAAGTTTCTGTCACGCCTTCAGATGGCATCTATAAGCCCATCTCCCTATCCACCATCTATAAGCCCATTCCCGACATCACGTTGCTGATACTCCAACATGCGAGTGCAAATTTCCGGGCACTCTAGTGTCCAATCTCCTTTTACCCTCGAGTCACGAAAGGCAAACTTGCCAATCTAACTCTTCAGGTTCAAGAAGATTGAACAGGGGCAACTGTTGTACCCCAAAATTTTCCCTCCCATTTTCTCATCACAAGACCCTTGGAGCTCAAGAACGAGTTAGGGTTTCCTCTGCTCAAGACTTCTCCTTGCATTGATTGACCCAAATTAGGGTTTGTGTTTGCACCAAGATATTTTGACCTAAAATGCCTAAGATGACTTTCATGCTTATTGTTGGACTCCCAAGTTTATCCATACCAAGTTTCAAGTCTTGATTCCAACTTTTGCCCAGTCAATTGGACAGTTGACCTAGAAATCAGCTGTATTGGGGAAAAAGTCAACTGTGGCCAATTGACAGTCAAACCTCATGATTTTTGACCCACATCAACATTATGAACTCACATGGACCATTTGATCAAGTTTGGGTCACAATTCCACAAGAAATTTGATCAGATCACCAAAAGGGCAAAATGGTCATTTTTAGGGTTTTGACTGCACAAAGGCAATTTTTGACCTAGCCAATGGCAAACCAAACTCACATATGGACTCAAGGACCCCATGGAATTGTCTTGACATACTCAACAAGTTCAAAAGATCCCAAATGTACAAGATTGACAGTTGAATTTCCCAGTCAATTGATCAATTTTGACTTTATACTGAAAAGTCAAACTTTGACTTTTTGGTCAAAATCAAGTGTCAAGATTCATTTTTCATCAAAACATGCCAAATCATGAAACTTTTTCATCAAGAAATCAAGAATTGCAAATTAGGGTTTGAAATGAAGATTTTTCATAACTTAGAATTTTTCTAAGTTATGAAAAACCCTAATTTTTTCTTAACTTTGTCCCACTTTATCACCAAGATTCATTTGGATTCAAGGAAAAGTCAAAACATGAAAGTTGTAGTCCATTGCAAAATCTACAACTTTGATTCACAAAGTTTCCCCAAAAGAAGCTTGTAGCTCAAGTTACAATTTTTGGAACAAGGACACCAAACCATTCTTAACTTAGAGAAATTTTGAACCATTTTAGGCAGGATTTTTGCCTAACTTCAAGACCATTTTTCACATACTTCCACTTGGAATTTCAATTTGCATTTCAAATATGGATTGAAGTACACATTCCAAGCTTTCCAAAATGTCCAAGAACTCATCAAACAACCTCATGGTTATGGAGAATCGAATTTGGCAAGTTGGGAAAAACTCACTTTTGATTTGGTCAATTTACATGTTCATACACTTGTGCCATTTTGAACTCAGCTTGCATTCCTTGATTACAGGTCCTATATCCCATTTGAACTCAATAATTTAATGCTAACTCATTGTGCCAAGGCCTTGTTTTATGTGTTTAAGCATTACATGGAAGATTAAGCCATTTTTAGAAAAAGCATAATATCCATTTTTGAAAAGTATGGCTTTATGTCAAAAGCAAATCCAAACAAGTACAGTGCAAATACTTTTGGCACAAGTTTATGAACTAATTACACTGATCAAGGCCAAGGTATGCAGCACATTAGGGGGGCCTCTATCAGTCTAAAACTCAAGTGGACACTTTGTTGCTTAAAGTTGAAGTAACATAGCATAACAAGACACAACTCTCATTCCTGTGAACCATAGCTTAAGCAAAGTTATCAAACACTTTCTAATCATAAAACCTAAGCTGAAACACGAGCCAACCATCTCCATTGCCTTCTCAAATACAGAATCACCCTCAAACTGCCAAAACAGGGTACCTGCTACAGATTGAGTTCCATAGCTCAATCCTTCCATGCATTCTTGCTAAAATCACTTCAAACACATCCCACATCATCCCTTGAAACTATTCCAAGCCTCAAACACGACCTGTAACACTCCCAATCAACATCACCATTTTCATTTTTCTGTTTTGCAGTTGAAGTTCCATAACACGATTCTCTTGGTTTCCAAACAAAGTAAAGCTTGGAATAGCATCCCTGGACATCAAGGAAGATGTACCAATCATCACCTTGCATTGAAAACACCTCCATCATCAGATACGATTCCAACTGAATAGGTAAGTTCATGGACTTCTATCTCCCTATCCAGGCATTGTTAGCTCTAGGTTTGTGAATGAAAAATGTTCTACTCATGCCCCTGAAGTTGTACATATCTTTACTTTCCATTTATTTTGCATGTGCTATGAGAATTTAAGGTCTGAACATTGATGGAAACTTAGGTCAAGAGTTAGGGATGGAGAAATTCTCTCTCATCTGAGAGAGTTAAGTCAAGTTATTTATATGTCTGGATTCGTCTCTTAATGCTCTACATTTTTCATGTTGTGAGTTTTGCTTGAAAGTCCAGGAATCTGGAGATAGAAAACGCGCGTTTTGTTCATGTTCAAACAGTCTGGAGGTTGAAGAAGGTCTTTTGGGCTGGGCTCTGTTTCACTTTTCTATTTGCACCCTTTTGTTGCTTTTACACCCCCTTGGCCCATTATGCTTATTTTCATGATTTTTTGACCTTTTCTTTTTTGTTCTGACTTATTTATTTTTTCTTATAATATTAAAAATATAAAAAATATTTTTCACACCATTTTTGAATTTATTAGGCATTTATTTGTTTAAAATAATGTTTGTACATAAATAAATATATAGATATACTTTTATTCAAAAATATTAAATATTAAATATTTTATATAAAAAAATACTTTTTTTGTAAATATTTAATATTTTATTTTTGTATATAGTTAATATATTTGGTAAATAATACAAATACATATATATATATATATATATATATATATATATATATATATATATATATATATATATATATATATATATATATATATATATATATATATATATATATATATATATATATATATATATATATATATATATATATATATATATATATATATATATATATATATATATATATATATATATATATATATATATATATATATATATATATATATATATATATATATATATATATATATATATATATATATTTAGGTTAAAAAATACAAAATATATACATTTTTATTCTTATTAATATTTAATATTAAAAATACCCTTTTTTACAAATATACTTCTTTTTTTTAATTTATTTTTGTACATAATTAATAAACATTGTATATATTAAATAATAAATACCTTTTATTTATAAAATTAGGGTTTTGCCCTAAATACATAAAAATTCCAAAAAATAATACTTTTTATTTTGTTTATTTGACATATAAAAAACACTTTTTTTCATACATATAAAAAACATTTTTTTTGCATCTTGCATATTTATTCCATTTTTATTTAATTGTTGTATATTAAATAATTTGTATAATTCTATTTGGATTGTAATAGTCTAGGTTTAAATTCCTTGTCAAAAATACCCCCATTTGAACATTTGTACCCCCCCCTTCCCATATATTGTGTTGTAATAACTTAGGAATTTTTATTTTTCGCACTTTAAATGCTTTCTAAATATACCATGTTAGAATTAGGGTTTGTATGCGAATCAAAAACAACAAAAATAGTTTGACCTAATTTCAAGATAAACAAGCATGAAAATGGACAACACTAATCACACTTGCACCCCTAGGGTATTCCACTTGTTGCCTTCAATAATGGGCCATATTGCATGTTAGGTCTCTTTGGGCAAAATAAATACAATTCAAATGA
Source organism: Vicia faba (assembly GCA_948472305.1). Lineage (NCBI taxonomy): Eukaryota > Viridiplantae > Streptophyta > Magnoliopsida > Fabales > Fabaceae > Vicia > Vicia faba. The sequence goes on along the minus strand of OX451738.1, from coordinate 317,045,305 downwards.
TCATAGTCCCTCGATGACACTTTCGAAAGTTGCCTAAAAAATGATCAAGTCCCTCCAAGGAAAAATTGCCCAAAGATACTTGGCACCATTGCAATTATGGTCTAAACGATAACCCACGCCCGTCCCTTTCACATCCTAACACAAGATTGTCCACCAAATGCAATGGTGGAACAAAATTGTTAAAAGGGTTAAAAACATAGGAGAAATCTTTGAGAAATTTAAGAGTAGACAACCTCTTAGTTACTTGAATCAAACTTGCAAAACAAAACACTTGCCTATTTTCAAACCACACATCACTACACTTTCAAAACAACTTTAAAAAAAAACAATGAAAACCTTTTCAAAAGACATACACCTTGGTATACATCCCAACATGGATCATTACAAAGGTTGCCACCACATTGGTTTCTTTTCAAAACATTTTCAAATCCACACACACAAAGCACCATTTCAAACAATTGAAAATTAAGGCAAGTTGATCTAAGCAAGTAACTAAGAGCCCATGGATAAACATGGATAGAAAGGGTGCTAATACCTTCCCTTTTTATAATCTACTCCCCGAACCCAAGAAAACATCTCAAAGGTTTTTGCTGTGCTTTTTAACCTTTCCTTAGGATAAAATAAAAAGTCGGTGGCGACTCTTGCTCAACCGAAACATTTGCGAAAATAAACGCAAAACCTCAAGTCAGTTCTCCCACCGTATCACAGAACTGGAGACTCTGCTGGGGATAATTTTAAAAGTGGAGTAACCTTAGGTCTTAGATCACCCTCTTGCATGACTAATTGTTTGAATTGATTGCTTTATATCTTGGCTCTCTTGTTTGGGTTTACAATCCTACACCCGGATTTTGGGAAACATTCATAGATAGCAATACGTTGTGGAAACTGTGCGGGGTATACTGACACGGTCAAAGCAATAGCTATATTAGTGCGACATATTTGTGAGTACCGGTAACCCTTGAGTTCAATCAAGGAGAGTACGGGGCCGCTGAGTGATGTCACTAAGCACTAATGACCTAGAACCTTACTTGACCATCTTGGCCTTTTATTAGGGGTAGTGAGATGACCGGCTTTGGTGCAGTCCGAAGTTGGTAGATACTCGATACTACACTCATTGAGGGTTGTTTTCTTGGAATATTTTGGTCGCTAGTTAAGTGGCTAAACCAAAACAATGAATAATGAAAACAATCCAGTGATATTGAGCTCCTTAGAACTCGGTTACTATTTATAGGACAGGTTTTTAAGCCAACTACACTCAAGAGGGTACTTACCTATGAAACCCCATGCAAGTCTGAAACTAGGGTTTGGTGTGATTTGCTTGTACATATGTTTGTGCATACATCATGAACATCATAAAGCATCATATGCATTTACTAACCACTTCAAGGGTTTAGATCTTCATATTTGTTCTTGTTTTGTAGGTCATGGAACTTCCTCGCAGAAAAACCATCCAAGTCAACCTTGTCAGAATCCCTCCTCAACTCAAGGAGCTCACCTCAAGAATTCCGGAAAGCTCATCCTTCAGTGAAAGACATGGTAGACTGCTCAGCTTAGTCAACACCAACATTTAAGAGGACATGATGAAAGTGCTATTCCAGTTCTTTGACCCTCTTCACCACTGTTTCACTTTCCATGACTATCAGTTGGTACCCACTTTGGAGGAATTTTCTCAACTCCTGAGAATTCCTATCCTAAATCAGCTACCTTTCAACGGTACGGAAAAGGAGCCAAAGCCTGAGGATGTTGCTCGAGCCTTACATCTACAACCTTCTGACATCAAGGGGCACTGGGAAACTAGAAGCGGTGTCAAAGGCTTCTTAGCAAAATTCTTGTTTGAGAAGGCACAAGAATGTTGGAATTCATTGGACCTACTAGCCTTTGAAGAAATTGTGGCACTCCTTATCTATGGGTTGGTCTTGTTCCCAAATCCTGACCAGCTTGTAGAAGTCAACGCCGTCAAAATCTTCTTGTCCAGAAATCCAATACCAACATTACTTGGGGACATCCTTCACTCATTTTACACACGAACAATGAGAAAGAGGGGTGTTCTCATGTGCTGTACTCCTCTCCTTGCAAGGTGGTTTATATCGCACCTTCCACAATCTGTCTTGAAGAATGACCAAGGCTCAAGGTGGTCCCAATGGTTGATGACTCTTACTCACTCTGATGTACATTGGTGTTCTCGGTCCAGAGAAAATGTCATCATCGTCGATCATTGTGGAGAGTTTCCTAATGTTCCTTTACTTGGAATCAGAGGAGGTATCACCTACAACCCTTGCCTAGATTTGAGGCAATTTGGATATGCACGAAGAGATTGCCCTCACGACATGTTAATTCCTGACCTAGTTTTTGACTTCGACAACGATGCGCAAGGACTTCGCCAAAGATTCATCAAAGCTTGGAGGATGCCTAACAAGGTTGATAGCAAGACACTGGGACACAAGAACTCCATCCCTCTTGAACCTTATCTCAAGTGGGTACGAGCCCGAGCCCAGAGTCTAATGGTGCCTTATCCTCATGTTCTCCCTGTGATTAAAGAGCCCGTCAAGGAAGGAGAGGTTCCATACACCATCCTACATCCTGACATGCCTACATCGTGGGAGGAGATGCAGAAGAGTTGGATCCAACTCAAGGAGGAACGGAACACTTTTGAAGCCAGCTTCTACGCCAGCGAGAAGAAGGTTTTAGAGCTCACCCGCCGACTCCATGAGCAAGAGGCCCTCAACACCTACATTGCGCCAAAGAGGATGCGCAACGTCTTTTTACCTTGAGAAGTTGTTTTTGTAATATTTGGCCCATGGGGCACTTATGTACTAACAAATTTCTTCTTATTAATATGATGTGCGTTCTTTTTGTCTGCAACAATTGTGAATTTCTAAAATCCTTGAATGCATTGCATAGATAACATCTCATGCATCATGTGCATAACAGGTACCCTTTTTTCTACAGGTTGCTTAATCGTCTTCGCTGTTTATTTTGAACAGTCATCATGAATCCAGAATCATCCAGTGAACAAGCAATCAAGGCCCTCCAGGCCCAGAGTGCCCAGTTTCAAGAGATGGTGATTAACCTGGCCCAAGGGCAACAAGAGTTGAAGGCTCTGCTCCTAAAGAAGAAGAAGAAGAAGAGGACTGCATTGTTCAATACTGGACGCAGGTTTGGGAACACACTCCATAACGAGGCTGATCCAACTACTTCCTCTGCAGAGAAAGACAGTCCCCAAGGGGGAGAAGCTCCTAGTCCTGCAGTCTCTGACAACGAGACGGATTACAATGACGAACAATACCCTCCTGCTGCTGACCGATACAAGCAATTAGAGGACCGCTTGAGTGCCATGGAGATTCAAAATGTGCCGGGGCTGGATTTCGGAGATTTAGGGTTATCTTCTGGGGTGGTAATCCCACACAAGTTCAAGGCGCCTGCCTTTGCCAAATATGATGGGGCTTCCTGTCCAAAGCTGCATCTCAGGTCGTACGTAAGGAAGATCCAACCTTACACGGCAGACAAAAATCTTTGGATCCACTTCTTCCAAGATAGCCTTTCGGGGTCACAACTTGAGTGGTTCTATCAGCTAGATGGAACCAGTATCCGACATTGGGAAGATTTGGCTACCGCATTCTATAGACAATATCAATACAATTCTGACCTCGCTCCTACGCGTACCCAACTTCAGGGTATGTCTCTAGGAACAGGCGAAGGGTTCAAAGAATATGCGCAAAAATGGAGAGATTTGGCTGGAAGGGTGCAACCTCCTTTGACTGATCGTGAGCTGGTTGACATGTTTCTAGGGACCTTGTCTCGTCCATTCTTCAATCATCTGGTTGGTAATTCCTCCGCTGGGTTTACGGATTTGATCCTGACGGGTGAAAGGATAGAAGCTGGCATCAGGTCAGGAAAGATACAGAAAGCTGCCTCCGCAAGTACTAAGAAGAGGCCTTTCAAGAAGGAAGCTAGTGCAGTCTATGGTTCTAGAAGACAAGTCAAGCCATAAAGTCGCCAAGCCGTCAATGCCTTGTTAATTCCAAAACATGTTGCTGCTCCTCAGCAGTACAATCAACAAAGAGGTGAGAGGCCCAAGAGGCAATACACTCGGCTGAGTATGACCTTGTCACAAATCTTACCGCAACTGTTATCAACCAACTTGGCGACCATCAAAGAGGCTCCAAAGGTCGTGAATACTGCATCTCCTAAGTATAACCCAAATGCCCGTTGTGCTTATCATTCTGATAGCCCCGGGCATACTACTGATGATTGTTGGGCCCTGAGAAATAAGGTTCAAGACCTTATCGATGCGAAGGAAATTCAGTTTGAGGCGCCTGAGAGGCCAAATGTTGTAACTGCTCTGTTGTACCCCAAAATTTGCCCTCCCATATTCTTCAAGAATTGCAAAGAACAAAGCTTCAAAATCTCCCTAAGGGTTGCACAGTTCAAGGGCCTCCTAACAGTCAAGATTAGGGTTTTGGTTCTGACAAAGAAAATGAAGTTTCCAAGGGTCCAATCAAGTCCCACATGCCTACAAACATGGTCAAGCATCCTCATACCAAGTTTCAAGACTTACAGCTCAAAACTGCACAGTTAAAAACCCTAATTGCACTACAGTCAACTTTAGGGGCAAAATGGTCATTTGACAGTCAAAAGTTCAAATTTTTGGTCAACATCTCATTTTGAAGCCACAAACATCATTTGATCAATTCTTGATCATGATTCTCAAAGCTTGGCTCAAAAAGTCTCAAGATGCAAAAGTTTCCATATTTGGACAGTTGAAAAAGTCAACTGTAACTTGACCAAGGCATAACTTCCACATGGTTTATCAGAAAAATTCCATCCAAAGCTCATTTTTAAGAGAATGACATTTCCTACAACTCCTCTTCACACTTCAAGTCCAAGAAATTCTCTCACAAAAAGTTATCAATTTCAACATTATAGGTCATTTTCAAAAGTCAACAAAAAGGGACTTTAAGTCAAAGGCCATAACTTGAGATTGGTAAATCCAAATGACATGGGACCAAAGACATTGGTTAGAGGACTCAAATACCTTTCCAAAATGTCCACGAACATGAGCAAAGCTTAAAAATTGAGAAAGTTATGCCTTGTGGAAGTTTGGAAATTTTTGGGTATTTTGAAAAGTCAACATTGCTTCAAAAGTCTTAAAAATGCTAATGGGCCTCTTTTTCTTCCAAGAATCATTATCCAAGGCATGTGCACGACCATTTGACCCAAAGGGAAGTTTTTCATCATTTTTTATTTTATTTATTTGAATTTTAATTGCTAAATATTCATTTAATTAATTAAAATATATGAAAAATACTAAACCTAACTTTTTAAATCTTTTTGTGCATGTAATAGTCTCAAGATTTTGTGTATAATCAGATTTGGAAAGAATCTTGATAATTGGACATGATTTGAACCAAAATAGCATGAAAAAGATTGAAAACTCATGGCTTGAAAATCAAATATCTTCTCCATCAATTCAAGGATTCTTTGGACAAAAAATTGAACCCTAATCATTCATACATAAGTACTGATGCAAACCCTATTCCAAAGAACCACAAAGCTGCGCCATAAATCCCTAATCAAGTTTGAATTTTTTCAAGAAAACTCCAATACTGAAAATTAGGTTTTAGGGCGATTCAAGCCAAAATAACTATACCATTGTCTTGCTGAGACATCAAGGAAGGTGCCTGGATCAATATCATAGCCTGAAACATCAAGAATTGGTATATGAGAGTCAAACTTTTCACGAAAATATCCATAATCGTATCATGAATCTTATGCATTTTTCATGTGTTTTCTTTACTGATTTGCACTAATTGGATGCTTCTGAAACTAACCATATGATTTAATTGAGTTTTCATGCGTTTTATGAAGAGTTACCATTGAAGCACCTTAGGGTTTCAGAGATAAAAAATTGGGGGTTTACTCCTATGGAAAAATTGGGACGCGGGACTGGCACCATGAGAATCAAAAGCTTCCAACGAATTCATTGATGGGGTCGCGCCCAATTTCTGATTAGGAACGAGCTAATCGCTATTTTTTTTGCACTGCATATGGTGGGGGTTCAAAACCCCCGCAATCTTACTTGTTTTTGTTTCAGGAAAACGCAACAAGGAGGAAGACGCTTAGGTGTCTAGGCATGAGTGGACAATTCAAACTGCAGCACGCGTTTTTGTTTTTTAGGCCACTAACATCAAGTTTCCCTTATATTATTTATGCATTATTTTGTATACAGCGCGTTGAAGTGGTTCAGTTGGTGGGATGTTATGTTGGTAAGCAATAGGACCTGGGTTCGATTCCCAGGTCCTTCTCCTTATTTCCCTATTTTTCTTCCAAACGTGTTCCCATACAGCATATGTTCTTGGGACTTATCATATGACCACCGTCCATGCTTGCCACGCGTGCAATGATCTCAGTCCAAAGGACCTGATTGGAAGAATACCATGGACTCTAGTCAAACGTGCCACATGCTTCCTGAAAAAAGTCAAATAAGGCCTTGAAACCTTGGGCCAACAATGCCAATTACACCTCCAATTGGGGACAGAACCCCCCAAGGTTTGCTATTTCTTTCATATTTTTCATTTTTTTATTTGATTCAATTATTTCCTCTTTTAATTAATTTCTTTAATTTAATTATTTTCATAAAAATATAAAAACGATAGAAAAATCAGAAAGGTCATAAAAATAAAAAATATATTTTATTTTAATATTTTGTAAATAAACCTCACTAATTAATTAGATTTAAACTTAGGGTTAATTTTAATATCTTTTCTTAATAAATTTAACATTGGTAGAATTAGGGTTTTTAAGTATTTTTATCCTTTTTTCTTTTCTTTCACAATAATTAATTATTAAATATTATTTTTGTAATCAAATTGCATGTAAATAATTAGATTAATTTTAGGTTTAATTTTAACATGTTTTTCTTAATAAATAAAAAATTAGAATTAGGGTTAATTTCTCAATTTCATTTAATTCTCTTATTAAAGATTCATAAATACAAAAAATCTCAAAAAACAATTTCTTTTTATTTTAATTTAATTAATTTGCTCAATATAATTTACTTTCATTAAAAAGGGTCCAACGCCCTCGCTTTCAATTTTAATTTAATTCGCGCATTTTATTTTATTTCTTATAATATTTATGTAACTCTCCCAAAGCCGTGTAAATATTTATCTGTCGCACTTTACTTTATTTCTTTATTTTCTGTCAAATCGGGTCCTGGATTTATTTTGGCGATGTGGACCCGCGCCTTTGTAATAGTTTAGAACTTTTAATTTCCGCATCTTTTTAACTGTTAAATAAATGCATGCAAGAATGAATGGCCTAAAATAAAAACAAACGCATAGATCACCTTGACATGAACAAGATAAATGCAAATGAACATGACACATAAATCACACACCACCCCTAGGGTACGCCTCACTGTTGCCTTGCCTCTCGAAAGGTGATCGTCGAGTAGAGGATGTCTTAGTAAGTCCTCATGATCCGGGAACCTGGCATGAGGGTAGCTTCTAAGGTGTCTTCCTATTGCTCCGGTGATCACCATGTCCCGAACCTTCGAATTGATCCGAACACCTCCAACGGTGGTGCTACCTACCTCTCAACGGTGGGATGGCACTACTTTAAAGGACATTTACACAGACGAATTCCTTAGGGTAGGTAGACGACTCTAGATACTTGCTCTAATCTCAAAACAAATTCAAAAAGACTTTTCACACCGACACTTTTTCAAAAGCTTTCGAAAGCAAATTTTTCAAACACTCTTGAGGACCGATACAAGAGTCGAACTGAAATTTTTAAAGAAACTTTTTTAAAACCCACATTGAAAAGCAAACAAACCATTTTTGAAAACACAAATGAGCAAGTATCTAAGAGCCCATGGATAACCATGGATAGAAAGGGTGCTAACACCTTCCCTTTCTATAACCTACCTCCCGAACCGAGAGCAATCTCTATAAGGAATTTTTCTGTGCTTTTGTCCTTTCCATTTGGAGAAAATAAAAGACGGTGGCGAATCTTGCTTCCGCGACATTTCGCGAACCAGCGTTAAACAGTCAGTTCCAGATCCACCGATCACAGAACTGGCGACTCTGCTGGGGATACTTTTAAAGTGAGGTGTACCTTAAGACTAGTTCATAACTGTGTTTTCAATTGTATTGATTTGCTTGCTTTATTATCGTGGGACTGTCTTGGGAGTTCTATAGATCCTAACCTGGATCTGGGGGATACCTTCTTAGAAAGTAGCAACAAGGCTGTGAGGGAACTGTGCGGGGTATACCGACATGGTTGAAATAGTCTGCTACGTTGATGTGGCACTTTGGTGTGTACCGGTAACCCTTTAGTTCAGTCAAGGAGAGTACGGGGCCTCCGCGTGGTGTCGTGAAGGATCAACAGACCTTAGGAACCTTAATTGAACCATCTTGGCCTCTTTAGGGTAGTGAGATAACTGACTTTGGTGCAGTCCGAGGTTGGTTGATACTCGATACTACACTCAATTGAGGGTTGTTTTCTTGGAATATTTCGGTCGCCAGTTTAGTGGCTAAATTGAAACGATGAACAATGAAAGCAATCCAATGATATTGGGACCCTTAGAACCCGGTTACTTCTGATAGGACAGGTTGAGCCCACCAACTTCAAGAGGGTAATACCCAGACCCCATGTTGGTCTAAACTCTAAGGGCTTCTCTTGTGTGACTTGTGTGCCTTCGTACTTGCCTACTTGCATGCTTGTTATCTGACACATGAACTACTTGCAGGTTTTGTTTATAGTCCTTAATTGGAACTCATAACAGAGTGTACTGAGTTTCTTGCAGGTTTTGTCTATAGTCCTTAATCGGGACTCACAACAGGGTTTACCTACATTACCCCATGCATAGCATACATCCTGCATAAGGACTAACCCATTTCAAGGATCTCAAGGGCTTGTGATGCAGGTCATGATGAACCAACTGTCCAACAAGGGGCAAAGGGGATTTATTTTCCTCTAGGCAAGGTTGTCAGGGGCTATGACCCACTTGATATGGTGAGCTTTGACCCTTGAAGAAGGATTCTCGACAACATGAAGTTCCTTCACTCAAGCTACCAGATTCAGATTCTGACAAATTTTTCTTGTTTACCCCGCGAGATCTTTGAAAACATTGCATATATATACATACATATCATTGCATTATAGGTACACTTGTTGCAGGTCACTTACCTTCTTCGCTGTTTATTTCAGCAGTCATCATGAATCCTGAATCATCCGAGGGACAAACTATCAAGGCCCTCCAGGCCCAGAACGCCCAGTTCCAGGAGTTGATTATGAGTCTAGCCCAGGGTCAAAAGGAATTGAAGACTCTGATTCAGAAGAAGAGGAACAAGAGAACTGTTTTGTTCAACCCTAGGCGCAGATCTGGGAACACACTACAGAATGAAGCTCAGAGGACCACTCCATCTGTGGGGGAAGGCAGTCACCATGAGAGAGAGGTGCCTAGTCCAGTGGTCTCTGACAACGAGACGGAGTTCAATGATAAGCAGTACCCTCCAGCTGAGGACCGGTACAAACAACTAGAGGATCGTCTGAATGCCATGGAAATTCAACAAGTGCCTGGGTTGGATTTCAGGGACCTGGGTCTATCTTCCGGTGTGGTGATCCCACACAAATTCAAGGCTCCTTCCTTTGCTAAGTATGATGGGGCATCCTGTCCCAAGCTGCATCTCAGATCTTATGTGCGGAAGATTCAACCATACACTGTGGACAAAAACTTGTGGATCCACTTCTTCCAGGAGAGTCTTTCAGGGACTCATCTCGAATGGTTCTATCAGCTGGATGGGACCAAGGTTCGTAACTGGGAGGAGTTGGCTACTGCTTTTTACAAGCAGTATCAATATAATGCCGACCTTGCCCCTACACGTACCCAACTTCAAGGTATGTCGCTAGGGTCAAGCGAAGGTTTTAAAGAGTATGCCCAGAAGTGGAGGGATCTGGCTGGCAGGGTGCATCCACCTTTAACTGACCGGGAACTCGTTGATATGTTCTTGGGGACCCTGTCCGGGCCATTCTTCAATCATCTCATTGGTAATTCATCTGTAGGATTTACCGACCTCATTCTGACTGGGGAAAGAATTGAAGCTGGTATCAAGAGTGGGAAGATTCAGGAGGCCACACCTCCGGGTACTCACCAAAAGCCTCACATGGGAAAGAAGGAATCCAATGCTGCATACAGTCAAAAGAGTCGTCATAACCAACATGCAGGGGCAGTCATGATCTCTGGTTCTGCACCACGCCGACAACCACAAAAGGGAAATCAGCGAAGGCCGGAAGAGCCTAAAAGACAATTCACCAACATCAACATGTCATGGTCACAAGCATTGCAGCACATGTTGAAAATGAACCTGATTGCGGTGATCAACCCAGAGGCGAGGTGTGCTTATCATTCTAATAGCCCGGGGCACGACACTGAGGATTGTTGGGCGCTGAAATATAAGATCCAGAATATGATCGATGCTAAGGAGATTGAATTCGAGCCTGCTGAGACTCCCAATGTGACCACTGCTCCCTTGCCAAAACATGGCTAGGATTGAGAGATTTTTGTTCATTTGAATTCAAGTTGTATTTGTCTTTTCTTGTTCAAATAAACAATTGTCATGTTAAACTCTTTTATTTCATGAATGCATTACACATGTCTGTCTTGAATTAATTATGTTTACCATACTTAAAACTGTTTTCATATTTTTGTGATGTCAACTTTCAATTAACAATTCTAAGCCTCGTGAGGGAGGATGACGAAAACGATACCACGATCCTTACAGTATGCTTTTGAACAGACCCCGCTGATGAGGTACAGGCATTGTTTCAATCCCTAAACACTGGAGTTATAAGGATGATAATCCCTCGTCAACCCATCTGAGCCAAAGAAGTAGGAGTTTTTCTTTTCGAAATTTAAAACCCTTAATCATAACCTGGGGCAGGGTAGTTCTCTCAGTTGATCCAAGTGCATAACAAACGACACCAAAAAGGTCCTTGCAAAACAAAGAAAGACATGATGGTTCTGAATAATCAATAAGGACAGGCAGTCATTATATCTATCAAAATAAAAGCCCAATAAGTCAAAACCTATGAAGGAGACTTACAAAACCGGGGCATCCCGCTGACTGTAATCACAAAAGAAACAGTTCAGGAAAAAAAATAGGGATAATAAAATCAAAAAAGAAAGAGGTCCTACAAACCCTCAACCAAAAAAAAATGACTGCCTATTCAAAATAATTTTTCAACATCTGAACTATCACTGGTATATCAAAGCAAGACGCAAACAAGGTCTAACGCACGATCAGCTGAGTTTAGGTTTGAAGAACATCACGAAGAACGGGTGGGTACAAATAATTTGAGCCTTTATCCTTTGTTTCTTAAACCGTGAACCAAGCCACGTTATAACCCTTAAAAGTCCTAGCTGAAGCATGGGCTAGTTCGAAAGCATACTGTTACGAAGGTATCCTGACTCCTGAAGGTTTGCGGTAAAATAACGCGTTGACATCACAGTTTACAAAAAAAATCTTCACTTGAAAAAAATATATATACATTTTCAAAATTTCAAGACAGACATAAGTTTTTGCATTCTTAGAATAATATTGTTTGCATATAACCATTTGTTTGAACAGCAAAGAAATTCGCATGACGAATATCTGATGAACAAAGGTCTTCTCAACAAAAGGGTCACCTCATGTGGAAAGAACACTTCCAATCAAGGGGCATGGCATGAGCATTGTCCATTATCTGGGGCATGGCAAAATACTTCCAACAGGGGCACCTCCCTACATCCTGAGAGCGTAGTGTGGTACGGTGGGAGAACTGACTTGAAGTTTTGCGTTCGTATTCGCAAATGTTTCGGTTGAGCAAGAGTCGCCACCGACTTTTTATTTTATCCTAAGGAAAGGTTAAAAAGCACAGCAAAAACCTTTTGAGATGTTTTCTTGGGTTCGGGGAGTAGATTATAGAAAGGGAAGGTATCAACACCCTTTCTATCCATGGTTATCCATGGGCTCTTAGTTACTTGCTTAGATCACTTGCCTTTTGTTTTCAATTGTTTTAAATGGTGCTTTGTGTGTGGGTTTGAAAATATTTTGAAAAGAAGCCAATGTGGTGGCAACCTTTGTAATGATCCATGTGGGGATGTATACAAAGGTGTATGTCTTTTGAAAAAGGTTTTCATTTGTTTTTGAAAGTTTGTTTTGGAAGTGTTGTGACGTGTGGTTTTGAAAAAAATAGGCAAGCGTTTTGTTTTTGCAAGTTTGATTCAAGTAACTAAGAGGTTATCTACTCCTAAATTTCTCAAAAGATTATTGCTATGTTTTAACCCTTTTAACAAGTTTGTTCCACCATTGAATTTGGTGGACAACCTTATGTTAGGATGTGAAAGGGACAGGCGCGGGTCATCGTTTAGACCATAATTGCAACGGCGTTAAATGTCTTTGGGCAATTTTCTTTAAGGGACTTGATCATTTGTTTTTGTTTGTTTTGAAAAGTTTTATCGAGGGACTATGATCATTCAATTTGTTTGTTTTTCCCGAAGAAGTTCAACATGCAATATGGCCCAATTTTGAAAGGCAACAAGTGGGATACCCTAGGGGGTGCAAGTGTGATTTGTGTGTCCATTTTCATGCTTGTTTATCTTGAGATTAGGTCATAACTATTTTTTGTCGTTTTTTTCGCATACAAACCCTAATTCTAACATGTTATCATTAGAAAGCAATAAAGTGCGAAAATAAATTTACTAAGCTATTACAAAACCAAATATGGGAAGGGGGGTACAAATGTTCAAATGGGGATATTGACAAGTAATTGTAAACCTAAAACTATTACATCAATTTGAATATTTGCAATGTAAATAATGTACAATAATTAAATAAATAAAGATGGAATAAAAATGCAAGATGCAAAAATGTTTTGTATATGTAAAAAAAAAATGTTATTTATATGAAAAATATTAAAGATATTATTTTTTTGGAGTATTTTTAATTTAGGGCAAAAACCCTAATTTTAAAGAAAATGTATTATTATCTAATTTAATACAAGTATTTATTTATTATTTGTAAAAATAAAAATAAAATGAAGTATATCATGAAAAAAGTATTTTTTATATCAAATATTAATAAAGTGAAAAATTCAAGTATTTTTATATTTTAACCTAAATATGTCAATAAACATATATATATATATATATATTAGATTCTTAAATATGCATTATATACAAAATAATATATATTTAATATTTTAATAATAATAATAAAAAAAGTATTTTTATGTGAAATATTTTCAGAGGATAATATAAAATAAAAATAAAAATAGAAGTGTTTTCACATTTTTTTTCTATTTATCCTAAATAATAATAATATATGTATTTATGTATAAACTAAAGGAAAATTAAATAAAATCAAATAAAAATCAAAAAGTGGTGAGAAAAATATTTTCAAAATTTTAATATGCTGAGAAAAAATAAACAAGTCAAACAAAAAAAGAAAAAGTCAAAAAAGATCAAAAATGAAGCAAATGGGCTCAGGGGGTTCATGAGTAATGAAGTGGTGCAAATAAGAAAAGATACACAGGCCCAGCCCAAAGACCACTGTCTTCAACCTCCAGCAACAACATTTGAAAAAACGCGCGCCCCTGTTCTTCAATGTCCAACTCTCGATTCCTGGCTTTTTAGCAAAAACTCATAACATAAAAAATGCTCAGCATGAAGAGACGATTCCAACCATGTATAGAACTTGACCTAACTCTCTAAGATGAGGGAGAATTTCTCCTCCCCCAAATCCTAACCTAGTTTTTCTGCCATTTTCAAACTCCAAATTCTCTCTACTCAGGCAAAAGAAATGAAATGTAAAGATATGTACATGTTCAAGGCTATGAGTAGAACCTTGTTTCTTCACAAACTTAAGACTAAAGATGCATGATAAGAGAGATACGAGTTCAAAGTTTTACCTGTGCAGTTGAACTTCTATCTGGAGAATGAGGAACTTCTAGTGCAAGGTAATGATTGGAAAAGCTTTCTTGAGGTCCAGGGATGCTTTTTCAATGTTTACTTTGTCTTGAAACTTCTTGTATCAAGCTATAGAACTTCAACTGCAAAAGGAAAAAATGAAAATGGTGGAAGCTGTTAGAGGGATTACAGGTCAGGTTTTAGGTCATGGTTAGCTTGCATATATGCTAGGGAATGTGTATGGATTGATTTTGGTAAGAATGCTCGAGGGAAATGGGAGTTGACACTCAAACTGCAGAGGCAACTCTGTTTTTGCAGTTTGAGGATGATTCTGAGATGGAGGGTGTTTTGGAGGACAAGGATTCGTGCCAAAGCTTGGTTGTGTTCTATGGAAGGTGTTTGATAACTTTGTTCTTGTGTTTCTATGCTGAAGAGAGAGTTGGTACAAGTTATGCACTTTTTTCTTGAGCTTGAAGCAAACAAATGCAACTTGGCTTTCTAGGTCAGTAGAGGACCCCCTAATGTGCTGCATAATCCTCTCTTGATCAGTGTGTTATGCACATAATCTTGTGCCAAGCAAATTTTCCATGTACTTTCTTGATTTGCAATTGGACATAAAGCTAATCTTTTCAAAAATGGAAAGTTCACTTTATCTAGTTTAGGATTAATCTTGCATACAATGCTTGCACTCAAAGAACAACACTTTAACACATTGAATATGCATTAAATTATTGAGTATGGAATGGTTCAAGGACCTGTAATCAAGCATAAAGCAAGCTGAGTTCAAATTTGCAAGATTATGAACATGTCTTGGTTAAGAACAAAAGTGAATTTTTGCCAACTTGTGAAATTCGAATCTCTCAAGTTATGAGGTTGTTTGAGAAGTTCTTGGACATTTTGGAAAGCTTGGAATGTGTAATACAATCCATCTTTGAAATGCAAATTGAAAATCCAAGTGGAAGGGTATGGAAAATGGCCTTGAAGTGGGGTAGAAAACCTTGTCAAAATAGGTTAAAATTTCACTAAGTTAAAAATGGTTTAGTGCCCTTATTCAAAAATTTGTAACTTGAGATACAAGCTTCAAATGAGAAAACTTTGTGAATCAAAGTTGTAGATTATGCAACAAGATACAACTTTCATGTTTTGACTTTTGTTTGAATCCAAATGGATCTTGGTGAAAAGATGGGGCAAAGTTGGGAAAAAATTAGGGTTTTTCATAACTTAGAAAAATTCTAAGTTATGAAAAATTCCATTTTCTAACCCTAATTTGCATTTTGTGATTTCTTGGTGAACAAGTTTCATGATTTGGCATGTTTTGATGAAAAATGAATCTTGACTCTTGATTTTGACCAAAAAGTCAAAGTTTGACTTTTCAGTGTACAGTCAAAATTGATCAATTGACTGGGAAATTCAACTGTCAATCTTGTGTACTTGGGATCTTTTGAGCTTGATGAATGTGTCAAGACCATTTCATTGAGTCCTTGAGTCCATATGTGAGCTTGATTTGCCATTGGCTAGGTCAAACAGTCAAAAATTGCCTTTGTGCAGTCAAAACCCTAAAAATGACCATTTTGCCCTTTTGGTGATCTGATCAAAATTCTTGTGGAACTGTGATCCAAACTTGATAAAATGGTCCATATGAGTTCAATATGTTGATGTAGGTCAAAAATCATGAGGTTTGACTGTCAATTGGCCACAGTTGACTTTTTCCCCAATACAGCTGATTTCTAGGTCAACTGTCCAATTGACTGAGCAAAACTTGGAATCAAGACTTGAAACTTGGCATGGGTAAACTTGGGAGTCCAACATGAAACATGAAAGTCATCTTAGGCATTTTAGGTCAAAACATCCTAGGGCAAACACAAACCCTAATTTGAGTCCACAGTGCAAGGAGAAGTCTTGAGCAGAGGAAGCCCTAACTGGATCTTGATCTTCAAGGGTCTTGTGATGAGAAAATGTTGAGGAAATGGGAGGGCAAATTTTGGGGTACAACAGTTGCCCCTGTTCAATCTTCTTGGACCTGAAGAGTTAGATTGGCAAGTTTGCCTTTCGCGACTTGAAGGTAAAAGGAGATTGGACACTAATGTGCCCAGAAAATTTGCACTCGGCGATATGATGGTGGAGGTGAATGGGCTTAAAGATGCCATTTGGTGATGGGCTTAAAGATGCCACCTGGTGCGAGAGAATTTTGTCAGGGGATGGGCTTAGAGATGCCATCTGAGAATGGGCTTACAGATGCCATTCGGCGACTGCTGGTAGGAGGATGGGCTTATAGATGCCATCTGGACATGTTGAACTGTATGTCAATGGTGAGTGGACAAGTATCAGAAAGGCATCTATGTTTTGGAACATCTCTGAATTAGGGGTCTGAACAAGCAACAGATTGGCGTCCATGTCTGGAGAATCTGTAAGCTATCTGAGATTGAATAAGCAATAGAGCAGCATCCGTTGTTGGGACATGTCCGTAAACTATTTTCAAAAATTGAGAAGAGTCTGAACCAGTTGGTAGATTGACATCCGTTGTAGGGAAGAATCCGTAAACTATTTCAGAAGTTGAGAAGAGTCTGAACAAGTCGGTAGATTGACTTCCGTTGTAGGGAAGAATCCGTAAACCGTTTCAGAAGTTGAGAAGAGTCTGAACAAGTCGGTAGATTGACTTCCGTTGTAGGGAAGAATCCGTAAACCGTTTCAGAAGTTGAGAAGAGTCTGAACAAGTCGGTAGATTGACTTCCGTTGTAGGGAAGAATCCGTAAACCGTTTCAGAAGTTGAGAAGAGTCTGAACAAGTTGGTAGATTGACTTCCGTTGTAGGGAAGAATCCGTAAACCGTTTCAGAAGTTGAGAAGAGTCTGAACAAGTCGGTAGATTGACATCCGTTGTAGGGAAGAATTCGTAAACTGTTTCAGAAGTCTTGAAGTTGAAGAGGAACCGGTGTAGGGTTTCTTGATGATGCGTCCGAATGAATCTGGAATAAGTATCAGAATGTCGCCGTGTCCGGGTCACATCTGAACTATTTCTGGACGAATCTCGGGAGTTGATCTGTGTCTGTCGACTGATCTTACCTGAAAAGGCAAAGGGTTAGTTGTATGCCATGCTATGATGCATGATGCAATGCATGTGACATTGATGTTTATGATATGAATGTAATGAATGCACATGTAAGCTGATGAGCTAATCTTGCCAAGGATACATGAATCCGAGATGGCTGAAGATAAAAAGCGCCTTGACCGCTGCCGGGGAAAATAAATCCTTGGCTGTCGCTGGGGAAGAGAATTCCTGATGACCTCTACTGGGGAATCCCAACTAGTAGACTCATGCTGGGGAGGCCAGATTGAGAATCTTTGGCTTGATGGGAAATAACTCTGGAGACTTCACTGGGAAACCCAAGATTGTCCTCCCGAAACTCTGCGGGGAGAAGGTTCAATGGTCTGGCTTCGCTGGGGATACTGAAGCTTAAATTCTGAGGGGAATTGAATTCCGGGGGATTCCCTGGCTGGGGATAGGAAGAATCTTGGCGAGCGCGATCTTCCGTGGCGGTTAGCTTGAGAAGACTCTGAACAAGCGATAGGTTAACATCCGTTGTTGGGATGAATCCATGAACTGTTTTCAGAAGTCTTGAGAAGAATCTGAACAAGTCGGTAGATTAGCGTCCGTTGTTGGGAAGAATCCGTAAACTTTTTCAGAAGTCTTGAAGAGGAACCGGTGTAGGGCTTCCTGATGATGAGCTTGTGTAAAACTGCATCGGTTTTGAACACTTTTGACATTCGAATGCCCCAAGTGGTGATGTAGATAAATTCCTGGCTTATTACAGGTGTTGGTCTACAATCGGTCGTTCACAGATGTTTCCTGGGTTGTTGCAGGTGTTGATCTGGAATTCTTCAGACATGCCCTGGCTGGATACAGGAGTCAAATCTGGAAGGGTGATAGTTGATAGATGTGCCCTGGCTGGATACAGGAATCGAATCTTCAAACTCTTCAGACATGCCCTGGCTAGATACAGGAATTGAGTCTGGAAATGTGGTCAACAGATATGCCCTGGCTGGATACAAGATTCGAATCTGGAAAGGTGATAGTTGATAGATATGCCCTGGCCGGATACAGGAATCGAATCTTCAAACTCTTCAGACGTGCCCTGGCTAGATACAGGAATCGAGTCTGGAAATGTGGTCAACAGATATGCCCTGGCTGGATACAGGAGTCGAATCTGGAAATAGTCGTCAACAGATATGCCCTGGCTGGATACAGGAATCGAATCTTCGAACTCTTCAGACGTGCCCTGGCTAGATACAGGAGTCGAGTCTGGAAATGTGGTCAACAGATATGCCCTGGCTGGATACAGGAGTCGAATCTGGAAATGTTGTAGTTGATTTGTTGAACACTTTTGACATTCGAATGCCCCAAGTGGTGATGAAGGAATCTTGAATCAGATTACCCTGCATATTGAGAGATTTCTTGAAATCTTGACTGGACTGCCCCCGGTTAACTGAACTTTGAAAGATCTGTTGGACCTTGACGGGACTGCCCCAGGTTAATTAGATTGTGACATGTCATGCCCCTTGCTGATAGGAGATTTGATGGAAGTGTCATTCTCTTGAAGTGATTTTGACTTACTGAGAGAGTTTTCGTTCCTCCGAACAATCGCCGCATGAATTTCTTCGCTGTCAAACAAAAGGGTTAAATGCAGACAGTGATATTCGAATAATGCAAAGTTTATGGTTGTCTTTGAAGTTTTGAAAAATGAGTTTTTTAGCAGAAAACTTTTCATAAGACAAGTTAACACAAGATTTAGAGCAAAGCCCTACAGGAGTCAGGATACCTTTTGTAACAGTATGCTTTCGAACTAACCCATGCTTCAATTAGGACTTTTGAAGGGTTGTAACGTGGCCTGGTTCACGGTTTAAGAAACAAAGGATAAAAGCTCAAAGTATATTTGTACCCACCCGCTCTTCGTGATGTTCTTCAACCTAAGCTCAGTTAATTATGCGTCACACTCTGTTTTGAGTTTGGAACGACTTTTGGGCGATGGTTTACCAGTTGAATTTTTGGGAGACAGTCATCATCTCCTTTTTCTTTTTCAACACTTTTCATGTTGTTGAGGATTTTGTAATGACCTCACTATTTTGATTTTGATTTGTTATCCCTAACTTTTGCCTGACTGTTACCGTTTTCGGGATTACTGTCAGCGGGATGCCCCAGCTTTCTTAAGCCTCCTTTATAGGTTTGGGCTTGGTGGGCTTTTCTCTTTTGAGAGATTGACTGTCTATATGATAGGGAACCACCCTTGTCTTTTTGATTCCAAAGGAATGCTTTCTTTTTCGATGTCGTTCGCTGTGTTACGAACTGAGAGTTTGCGACTTCAATGCGCATTTTCTTTTGAATTAACTGAGATACTACCCTGCCCCGGGTTTATATCAAAGGTTTCGATTGTTTAGAACAGAAAACTCCTACTTCTTTGGCTCGAAGGGGTTGACTAGGGATTAACTTCCTTATAACTCCAGTGTTTGGGAATTGAAAGAAATGCCTTTACATCATCAGCAAGGTCTGTTCAAAAGCATACTGTATAAGATCACGGTATTGTTTCGTCATCCTCCCTCTAAAGGCTTACAGCTTTTTATCAAGAGTCAAATATCATAAAGAAAAGCATAAGAGTAGTGAAACGAATGGATGAATTCAAGACAAACATATGCAATGCATTAATGAAAACAGAGTTTAACATCAACAGATAATTGTTTTAACAGCAAAAGAAATTACAACTTTGAAAATTCAAAAAGAAGCAAAAGTCTTTCAGTTTGAGCCTCGTCACTTCAAGTGGAGAACCCTTTAACGGAAGATCTTCATCTCACCGTCTGGCATGAATTCCAGCACCCCAATGTCGATCAGATCTTGAATCTTGTTCTTCAAGGCCCAACAGTCGTTGGTGCTGTGTCCCAGGCTGTAGGAATGGTAAACACAGAATGCGTCGGGATTAAAGTGAGGAGAGGAGATATTGAGCTTCTGAGGAGGGTCCTTTAAGGTGAGCAAATCGACCTCCAACAGGCGCTTCAGTATGAAGAATGATGGTATTTCAGTCTCTGTAAACTGTCTTCCCGACTTTTCTTGTTTACGCCGATTGCCCCGTTGATGCTGGCGAGGTTGTTGATGGGTTTGTGACCCTGAAGCTAGCAAAAGAGCTTTCCCCTTGTCTTCTTGAGTTGATGGAGGCTGAGCGGTGACTTGCTCTTCGACCTCAGATGTTTGCCCCAGTTGGTTGTTTGGAAGCAGTTGGCGGACAAGAACTCTGAGTTCCTCTTGTCTTTGAGATAGGTCTTGGATGAGAGCCATCTGGCCCACCAACTGTCCCATCATTTGAGTCCTCAGTGTTGTCAGATCAAACTGCAGCTCCGCAATCTGATCACTCCTGGCATTGTTGGAATTCCCCAAGCCTTTGGTGAGGAGAGCTTTCATCTCTTCTTGCCCCAGAGACAAGTTCAGGAACATCTCCTGCAGCTGAGCAGTCTGGTCTTGAATGTCTTTGACAGACCGTTCTAGAGCCATCTCTTGCTGAAATAAACAGCAGGAGAGTAAGGAAACCTGAAAAAGGAAAGATTGTCAAAATGAAATGCATGATATGTGGATGCATTCTTTCAAGGATCTCTTGGGGTAAACACAAGAAAATGCTAGAGGTTGAACTCTGCTCTTGGATTGGAGATCTCTGCACCGGTGGACGTCCTTCCACGAGAATCACGCTCACCATGTCGAGTGGGTCATAGCCACTGATTCAAGTTGTTGTTCTTGAACTTTGATTGGAGAGCTTTGTATCGGTGGATGTCCTTCCACGAGAATCAAGCTCACCATGTCGAGTGGGTCATAGCCACTGATTCAAGTTGTTGTACTTGAACTTTGATTGGAGAGCTTTGTATCGGTGGATGTCCTTCCACGAGAATCAAGCTCACCATGTCGAGTGGGTCATAGACACTGATTCAAGTTGTTGTACTTGAACTTTGACTGGATTGGTTAGAGGAGAAACCCCCTTGCCCCTTGATAGATGTCTGGTTCAACGTAACCCTGCATCAACAGAACCCTCGAGATCCTTGAAATGGTTATTGAAAATGCTAAAATGCTATGGTATGATGTCATGATGTTATGTATATGTATGCGAAAAGCAGGCAAGTGTATATACAGGCAAACATATTCACACAAAGCACACAAGGCCTTAGGTTTAGGCTTGCATGAGGTTCAGGTACTACCCTCTTTCAGTTTGTTGGTTAAAACCTGTCTTATCAAAAGTAACCGGGTTCTAGAGGATCTCAAATCATTGGCTACCCTCAATCGGTCATAACTCCAACATCGCAATCTTTTCTCGCGGCCAGAACCATCTTGAGAGTTTAGCCTCAATGAGTGTAGCATACTGCTACTGTCCTAATAGCCAAGTTGGTCAATTTAGGGTTCTAAGGTTGGTTGGTGCTTAATGACCCCTTAGAAGACCTATATTCTCCCCGTTACAACACAAGGGATATAGGTACAGACTAAGATGCCACACCAACGTAGCCACTGCTTCACCCATGTCGGTCTACGCCAGACAGGTCCCTCACAGATTATGCTACCTAAAAAGGGTATTTCCCAGATCCGGGTTAGGATCTATGAAACTCCGATACAAAGCCCACAAATGTAAAGAAAACAAAGCAATCAATTGAAAGTAAAGGTGATCTAAACCCTAAGGTAACCCCACTTTGAAATTCTCCCCAGCAGAGTCGCCAGTTCTGTGGTACGGTGGGAGAACTGACTTGAAGTTTTGCGTTCGTATTCGCAAATGTTTCGGTTGAGCAAGAGTCGCCACCGACTTTTTATTTTATCCTAAGGAAAGGTTAAAAAGCACAGCAAAAACCTTTTGAGATGTTTTCTTGGGTTCGGGGAGTAGATTATAGAAAGGGAAGGTATCAGCACCCTTTCTATCCATGGTTATCCATGGGCTCTTAGTTACTTGCTTAGATCACTTGCCTTTTGTTTTCAATTGTTTTAAATGGTGCTTTGTGTGTGGGTTTGAAAATATTTTGAAAAGAAGCCAATGTGGTGGCAACCTTTGTAATGATCCATGTGGGGATGTATACAAAGGTGTATGTCTTTTGAAAAAGGTTTTCATTTGTTTTTGAAAGTTTGTTTTGGAAGTGTTGTGAGGTGTGGTTTTGAAAAAAATAGGCAAGCGTTTTGTTTTTGCAAGTTTGATTCAAGTAACTAAGAGGTTATCTACTCCTAAATTTCTCAAAAGATTATTGCTATGTTTTAACCCTTTTAACAAGTTTGTTCCACCATTGAATTTGGTGGACAACCTTATGTTAGGATGTGAAAGGGACAGGCGCGGGTCATCGTTTAGACCATAATTGCAACGGCGTTAAATGTCTTTGGGCAATTTTCTTTAAGGGACTTGATCATTTGTTTTTGTTTGTTTTGAAAAGTTTTATCGAGGGACTATGATCATTCAATTTGTTTGTTTTGCCCAAAGAAGTTCAACATGCAATATGGCCCAATTTTGAAAGGCAACAAGTGGGATACCCTAGGGGGTGCAAGTGTGATTTGTGTGTCCATTTTCATGCTTGTTTATCTTGAGATTAGGTCATAACTATTTTTTGTCGTTTTTTTCGCATACAAACCCTAATTCTAACATGTTATCATTAGAAAGCAATAAAGTGCGAAAATAAATTTACTAAGCTATTACAAAACCAAATATGGGAAGGGGGGTACAAATGTTCAAATGGGGATATTGACAAGTAATTGTAAACCTAAAACTATTACATCAATTTGAATATTTGCAATGTAAATAATGTACAATAATTAAATAAATAAAGATGGAATAAAAATGCAAGATGCAAAAATGTTTTGTATATGTAAAAAAAATGTTATTTATATGAAAAATATTAAAGATATTATTTTTTTGGAGTATTTTTAATTTATGGCAAAAACCCTAATTTTAAAGAAAATGTATTATTATCTAATTTAATACAAGTATTTATTTATTATTTGTAAAAATAAAAATAAAATGAAGTATATCATGAAAAAAGTATTTTTTTATATCAAATATTAATAAAGTGAAAAATTCAAGTATTTTTATATTTTAACCTAAATATGTCAATAAACATATATATATATATTAGATTCTTAAATATGCATTATATACAAAATAATATATATTTAATATTTTAATAATAATAATAAAAAAAAGTATTTTTATGTGAAATATTTTCAGAGGATAATATAAAATAAAAATAAAAATAGAAGTGTTTTCACATTTTTTTTCTATTTATCCTAAATAATAATAATATATGTATTTATGTATAAACTAAAGGAAAATTAAATAAAATCAAATAAAAATCAAAAAGTGGTGAGAAAAATATTTTCAAAATTTTAATATGCTGAGAAAAAATAAACAAGTCAAACAAAAAAAGAAAAAGTCAAAAAAGATCAAAAATGAAGCAAATGGGCTCAGGGGGTTCATGAGTAATGAAGTGGTGCAAATAAGAAAAGATACACAGGCCCAGCCCAAAGACCACTGTCTTCAACCTCCAGCAACAACATTTGAAAAAACGCGCGCCCCTGTTCTTCAATGTCCAACTCTCGATTCCTGGCTTTTTAGCAAAAACTCATAACATAAAAAATGCTCAGCATGAAGAGACGATTCCAACCATGTATAGAACTTGACCTAACTCTCTAAGATGAGGGAGAATTTCTCCTCCCCCAAATCCTAACCTAGTTTTTCTGCCATTTTCAAACTCCAAATTCTCTCTACTCAGGCAAAAGAAATGAAATGTAAAGATATGTACATGTTCAAGGCTATGAGTAGAACCTTGTTTCTTCACAAACTTAAGACTAAAGATGCATGATAAGAGAGATACGAGTTCAAAGTTTTACCTGTGCAGTTGAACTTCTATCTGGAGAATGAGGAACTTCTAGTGCAAGGTAATGATTGGAAAAGCTTTCTTGAGGTCCAGGGATGCTTTTTCAATGTTTACTTTGTCTTGAAACTTCTTGTATCAAGCTATAGAACTTCAACTGCAAAAGGAAAAAATGAAAATGGTGGAAGCTGTTAGAGGGATTACAGGTCAGGTTTTAGGTCATGGTTAGCTTGCATATATGCTAGGGAATGTGTATGGATTGATTTTGGTAAGAATGCTCGAGGGAAATGGGAGTTGACACTCAAACTGCAGAGGCAACTCTGTTTTTGCAGTTTGAGGATGATTCTGAGATGGAGGGTGTTTTGGAGGACAAGGATTCGTGCCAAAGCTTGGTTGTGTTCTATGGAAGGTGTTTGATAACTTTGTTCTTGTGTTTCTATGCTGAAGAGAGAGTTGGTACAAGTTATGCACTTTTTTCTTGAGCTTGAAGCAAACAAATGCAACTTGGCTTTCTAGGTCAGTAGAGGACCCCCTAATGTGCTGCATAATCCTCTCTTGATCAGTGTGTTATGCACATAATCTTGTGCCAAGCAAATTTTCCATGTACTTTCTTGATTTGCAATTGGACATAAAGCTAATCTTTTCAAAAATGGAAAGTTCACTTTATCTAGTTTAGGATTAATCTTGCATACAATGCTTGCACTCAAAGAACAACACTTTAACACATTGAATATGCATTAAATTATTGAGTATGGAATGGTTCAAGGACCTGTAATCAAGCATAAAGCAAGCTGAGTTCAAATTTGCAAGATTATGAACATGTCTTGGTTAAGAACAAAAGTGAATTTTTGCCAACTTGTGAAATTCGAATCTCTCAAGTTATGAGGTTGTTTGAGAAGTTCTTGGACATTTTGGAAAGCTTGGAATGTGTAATACAATCCATCTTTGAAATGCAAATTGAAAATCCAAGTGGAAGGGTATGGAAAATGGCCTTGAAGTGGGGTAGAAAACCTTGTCAAAATAGGTTAAAATTTCACTAAGTTAAAAATGGTTTAGTGCCCTTATTCAAAAATTTGTAACTTGAGATACAAGCTTCAAATGAGAAAACTTTGTGAATCAAAGTTGTAGATTATGCAACAAGATACAACTTTCATGTTTTGACTTTTGTTTGAATCCAAATGGATCTTGGTGAAAAGATGGGGCAAAGTTGGGAAAAAATTAGGGTTTTTCATAACTTAGAAAAATTCTAAGTTATGAAAAATTCCATTTTCTAACCCTAATTTGCATTTTGTGATTTCTTGGTGAACAAGTTTCATGATTTGGCATGTTTTGATGAAAAATGAATCTTGACTCTTGATTTTGACCAAAAAGTCAAAGTTTGACTTTTCAGTGTACAGTCAAAATTGATCAATTGACTGGGAAATTCAACTGTCAATCTTGTGTACTTGGGATCTTTTGAGCTTGATGAATGTGTCAAGACCATTTCATTGAGTCCTTGAGTCCATATGTGAGCTTGATTTGCCATTGGCTAGGTCAAACAGTCAAAAATTGCCTTTGTGCAGTCAAAACCCTAAAAATGACCATTTTGCCCTTTCGGTGATCTGATCAAAATTCTTGTGGAACTGTGATCCAAACTTGATCAAATGGTCCATATGAGTTCAATATGTTGATGTAGGTCAAAAATCATGAGGTTTGACTGTCAATTGGCCACAGTTGACTTTTTCCCCAATACAGCTGATTTCTAGGTCAACTGTCCAATTGACTGAGCAAAACTTGGAATCAAGACTTGAAACTTGGCATGGGTAAACTTGGGAGTCCAACATGAAACATGAAAGTCATCTTAGGCATTTTAGGTCAAAACATCCTAGGGCAAACACAAACCCTAATTTGAGTCCACAGTGCAAGGAGAAGTCTTGAGCAGAGGAAGCCCTAACTGGATCTTGATCTTCAAGGGTCTTGTGATGAGAAAATGTTGAGGAAATGGGAGGGCAAATTTTGGGGTACAACACGTAGATATAGTCGAAAAAATACTGCGCAAAATCAAAGACCCGCTAGGTTGACACACCTAGGCAAAAATAAGGGCTTCCCGGCGAACCAAAAGGGTTCGGGCAAAAATAAGGGATGAAATGAAAAAATCTGTACACCCGGCAAGTCGAAAACCTGAAAAGGCGGCTTGGGCAAAAAATGGGTATCCCGGTGGACTGAAAACCCGAAAGGGCGGTCCAGGAAAAAGTTAGGGATCAAAGCGCACGACTATGTCCCGTCATCTTGTCACCTGCCTACCAGAAGAAGGTTTGTCCATCAACAACTATCAGCACCTCACAGGTCTTCCTCTCTCACCTCAGAAACAGGGGCAATAATGAGCCGTCCAGGCAATCCAGTTGTTCTGTCAACCAAAGTACCAAGGAAAGGTTAATACAAAGATGACTACCATCTACCTTTACAAATTCCAAATCATGGGTTAACATCCGAAACTAAACAGGACAATCATCCACTTAATCATCATCAGGCAACCCTACGCCGGTTCCTTTTCTTTCAGAAAAAGTCTTACACGGACTTATCATCAAAGTAACCCTACACCGGTTCCTTCTCAACTTTCAGACGAAGTCTTACACGGACTCACCCTCCATAAGTAACCTTACCAGAAGTCTTACACGGACTTATCTCAAGATAACCTTACCCCGGTTCATCAAGAAGTTTTACACGAACTTATCCTGTAGTAACCTTACCCCGGTTCCTCCAGAAGTCTTACACGGACTTATCTCAAGATAACCTTACCCCGGTTCATCAAGAAGTTTTACACGAACTTATCCTGTAGTAACCTTACCCCGGTTCCTCCAGAAGTCTTACACGGACTTATCTCAAGATAACCTTACCCCGGTTCATCAAGAAGTTTTACACGAACTTATCCTGTAGTAACCTTACCCCGGTTCCTCCAGAAGTCTTACACGGACTTATCTCAAGATAACCTTACCCCGGTTCATCAAGAAGTTTTACACGAACTTATCCTGTAGTAACCTTACCCCGGTTCCTCCAGAAGTCTTACACGGACTTATCTCAAGGTAACCTTACCCCAGTTCATCAAGAAGTTTTACACGAACTTATCCTGTAGTAACCTTACCCCGGTTCCTCCAGAAGTCTTACACGGACTTATCTCAAGATAACCTTACCCCGGTTCCGCCAAAAGTTTTACACGAACTTATCCCGAAGAAACCCTACACAGGTTCTCTCTCCCCAAAGATGCAGTTTTACACGGGCTCATCGTCAAAGTAACCCCACACAGGTTCCCTTCTCAAGCTCCAGACGTAGTTTTACACGGACTCGTCATCAGTAACCCTACACAGGTGTCCTTCTTTCCAAGATGCGGTTTTACACGAGCTCATCATCGGGCAACCCTACATAGGTTCCCTCTTTCAACTTACAAAAATTACAGTTCAAAACTTCCCCAGGAGAGTCCAATCCAGTTTCCCCAAGGAAGTTGGAATCCATCTCCCCAAGCAGTAAGCTTATCCCCAGTAGATTCTGGAAGCTTATCCTCGCAGAGCACGAACGCGTCTCCCGGCTGTATGAAAAGAGTTATTTCCCTACCAGGATATAACTGGGTTATCCTCAGCCAAAAGCCACGGAAAGATCGTCCTCGACGAAGCCTTCTTATCCCCAGAGAAGTCTATAAACACTTCCAACATCAACGGCATCCCCAGCAAGTTATTATCAACAACTCAGCAAAGTACGTCTCTCCCCACAGAGTATTTCTTCTCAGCAAGATCGTTAGAGTACTTTTCTCCCCGCCGAGTAATTCATTCGCCAAGTTTATTCCCCAACGGAGTTATCTTCTCCCACCGGTATTCTTGCAACTATCATCCCCAGCGGAAGCAAAATTCTATTCTCCAACATCAGCCCAGGAGTGACCTCCCGGCACTCGTCAGGGATTTACCTTCCTAGACGAAAAGATACATTCATAAACATCGCACTTCCATACATCATAGCATGCATATACGCATCATAGCTTACAAATCTCATTTATGTTGAGAACATCATTGCTTGATACATATCATGCATTGCATATGACTGACTTTTACCTTTCAGGAAAGATCCAGTCAAGTTCTCAGCTATATTTCAAGACCTAGATCGGTTCAGTTAAATCGACCCTAAGATTTCTCTGTTTCTTATCCGGTCAAAGGCCTTCCCTGGATCAGTCAGATCGACCCTAAGATCTCCCTGTTTCTTATCCAGTTGAAGACATTTCAAAGGCCTTCCCTGGATCAGTCAGATCGACCCTAAGATCTCCCTGTTTCTTATCCAGTTGAAGACATTTCAAAGGCCTTCCCTGGATCAGTCAGATCGATCCTAAGATCTCCTTGTTTCTTATCCAGTTGAAGACATTTCAAGACCTAGACCGGTTCAGTTAAATCGACCCTAAGATTTTCCTGTTTCTTATCCAGTCAAAGGCCTTCTCTAGTCCAGCTAAATCGACCCCTAACAGATTTTCCTGATAAAGACTCAGTAGAAGATCCCCAAGATTCTCTCAATGATTACTGTTGAGGTTGAAGTCGCCCAAGATTCTCTCAATGATTACTGTTGAGGTTGAAGTCGCCCAAGATTCTCTCAATGATTACTGTTGAGGTTGAAGTCGCCCAAGATTCTCTCAATGATTATTGTTGAGGTTGAAGTCGCCCAAGATTCTCTCAATGATTACTGTTGAGGTTGAAGTCGTCCAAGATTTTCTCAATGATACTGTTGAGGTTGAAGTCGCCTATGGTTCTCTCCCCGTTACTGCGGAGGTAGTAATCGCCCCCAGATTCTCTCAGCGTTCCTGTTGAGGTAGTAATCATCCAAGGTTCTCCCACCGTTCCTGTTGAGGTAGTAACCATCCCTGGTTCATTCATCACCTTTTGAAGATCCAGATCCAGCTCCTGTAACCAGTCAGGACTCATCTATACAAAAAATTTGAAGACCAGCTCCTGTAACGGGTCAGGTAATCATCTTTCTTTTGCAGGTACGCAAGTTCTCGCTAAGGAATCTCTTACGCGATCGACACCCAGATGGCATCTATAAGCCCATCCACCTTCCATCATCCCTTAGCATGGCATCTATAAGCCCATCATCATATCCAACAATCTCCAAATGGCATCTATAAGCCCATTCCCCCCATCACACTACTATGTGAGCGCAAATTTCTGGGCACTCTAGTGTTCAATCATCTTCCACCTTCGGATTACGAAAGGCACGTCAGCCAATCTGCATCCTCAGGTCTAAGAAGATTGAACAGGGGCAACTGTTGTACCCCAAAATTTGCCCTCCCATATTCTTCAAGAATTGCAAAGAACAAAGCTTCAAAATCTCCCTAAGGGTTGCACAGTTCAAGGGCCTCCTAACAGTCAAGATTAGGGTTTTGGTTCTGACAAAGAAAATGAAGTTTCCAAGGGTCCAATCAAGTCCCACATGCCTACAAACATGGTCAAGCATCCTCATACCAAGTTTCAAGACTTACAGCTCAAAACTGCACAGTCAAAAACCCTAATTGCACTACAGTCAACTGTAGGGGCAAAATGGTCATTTGACAGTCAAAAGTTCAAATTTTTGGTCAACATCTCATTTTGAAGCCACGAACATCATTTGATCAATTCTTGATCATGATTCTCAAAGCTTGGCTCAAAAAGTCTCAAGATGCAAAAGTTTCCATATTTGGACAGTTGAAAAAGTCAACTGTAACTTGACCAAGGCATAACTTCCACATGGTTTATCATAAAAATTCCATCCAAATCTCACTTTGAAGAGAATGACATTTCCTACAACTCCTCTTCACACTTCAAGTCCAAGAAATGCTCTCACAAAAAGTTATCAATTTCAACATTATAGGTCATTTTCAAAAGTTAACAAAAAGGGACTTTAAGTCAAAGGCCATAACTTGAGATTGGTAAATCAAAATGACATGGGACCAAAGACATTGGTTATAGAACTCAAAGACCTTTCCAAAATGTCCAAGAACATGAGCAAAGCTTAAAAATTGAGCAAGTTATGCCTTGTGGAAGTTTGGAAATTTTTGGGTATTTTGAAAAGTCAACATTGCTTCAAAAGTCTTAAAAATGCTAATGGGCCTCTTTTTCTTCCAAGAATCATTATCCAAGGCATGTGCACGACCATTTGGCCCAAAGGGAAGTTTTTCATCATTTTTTATTTTATTTATTTGAATTTTAATTGCTAAATATTCATTTAATTAATTAAAATATATGAAAAATACTAAACCTAACTTTTTAAATCTTTTTGTGCATGAAATAGTCTCAAGATTTTGTGTATAATCAGATTTGGAAAGAATCTTGATAATTGGACATGATTTGAACCAAAATAGCATGAAAAAGATTGAAAACTCATGGCTTGAAAATCAAATATCTTCTCCATCAATTCAAGGATTCTTTGGACAAAAAATTGAACCCTAATCATTCACACATAAGTACTGATGCAAACCCTATTCCAAAGAACCACAAAGCTGCGCCATAAATCCCTAATCAAGTTTGAATTTTTTCAAGAA
The DNA here is from genome assembly GCA_948472305.1 of Vicia faba. NCBI lineage: Eukaryota > Viridiplantae > Streptophyta > Magnoliopsida > Fabales > Fabaceae > Vicia > Vicia faba. The sequence continues at coordinate 317,014,960 of OX451738.1, read as the reverse complement.
AACTCCAATACTGAAAATTAGGTTTTAGGGCGATTCAAGCCAAAATAACTATACCATTGTCTTGCTGAGACATCAAGGAAGGTGCCTGGATCAATATCATAGCCTGAAACATCAAGAATTGGTATATGAGAGTCAAACTTTTCACGAAAATATCCATAATCGTATCATGAATCTTATGCATTTTTCATGTGTTTTCTTTACTGATTTGCACTAATTGGATGCTTCTGAAACTAACCATATGATTTAATTGAGTTTTCATGCGTTTTATGAAGAGTTACCATTGAAGCACCTTAGGGTTTCAGAGATGAAAAATTGGGGGTTTACTCCTATGGAAAAATTGGGACGCGGGACTGGCACCATGAGAATCAAAAGCTTCCAACGAATTCATTGATGGGGTCGCGCCCAATTTATGATTAGGAACGAGCTAATCGCTATTTTTTTTGCACTGCATATGGTGGGGGTTCAAAACCCCCGCAATCTTACTTGTTTTTGTTTCAGGAAAACGCAACAAGGAGGAAGACGCTTAGGTGTCTAGGCATGAGTGGACAATTCAAACTGCAGCGCGCGTTTTTGTTTTTTAGGCCACTAACATCAAGTTTCCCTTATATTATTTATGCATTATTTTGTATACAGCGCGTTGAAGTGGTTCAGTTGGTGGGATGTTATGTTGGTAAGCAATAGGACCTGGGTTCGATTCCCAGGTCCTTCTCCTTATTTCCCTAATTTTCTTCCAAACGTGTTCCCATACAGCATATGTTCTTGGGACTTATCATATGACCACCGTCCATGCTTGCCACGCGTGCAATGATCTCAGTCCAAAGGACCTGATTGGAAGAATACCATGGACTCTAGTCAAACGTGCCACATGCTTCCTGAAAAAAGTCAAATAAGGCCTTGAAACCTTGGGCCAACAATGCCAATTACACCTCCAATTGGGGACAGAATCCCCCAAGGTTTGCTATTTCTTTCATATTTTTCATTTTTTTATTTGATTCAATTATTTCCTCTTTTAATTAATTTCTTTAATTTAATTATTTTCATAAAAATATAAAAACGATAGAAAAATCAGAAAGGTCATAAAAATAAAAAATATATTTTATTTTAATATTTTGTAAATAAACCTCACTAATTAATTAGATTTAAACTTAGGGTTAATTTTAATATCTTTTCTTAATAAATTTAACATTGGTAGAATTAGGGTTTTTAAGTATTTTTATCCTTTTTTCTTTTCTTTCACAATAATTAATTATTAAATATTATTTTTGTAATCAAATTGCATGTAAATAATTAGATTAATTTTAGGTTTAATTTTAACATGTTTTTCTTAATAAATAAAAAATTAGAATTAGGGTTAATTTCTCAATTTCATTTAATTCTCTTATTAAAGATTCATAAATACAAAAAATCTCAAAAAACAATTTCTTTTTATTTTAATTTAATTAATTTGCTCAATATAATTTAATTTCATTAAAAAGGGTCCAACGCCCTCGCTTTCAATTTTAATTTAATTCGCGCATTTTATTTTATTTCTTATAATATTTATGTAACTCTCCCAAAGCCGTGTAAATATTTATCTGTCGCACTTTACTTTATTTCTTTATTTTCTGTCAAATCGGGTCCTGGATTTATTTTGGCGATGTGGACCCGCGCCTTTGTAATAGTTTAGAACTTTTATTTTCCGCATCTTTTTAACTGTTAAATAAATGCATGCAAGAATGAATGGCCTAAAATAAAAACAAACGCATAGATCACCTTGACATGAACAAGATAAATGCAAATGAACATGACACACAAATCACACACCACCCCTAGGGTACGCCTCACTGTTGCCTTGCCTCTCGAAAGGTGATCGTCGAGTAGAGGATGTCTTAGTAAGTCCTCATGATCCGAGAACCTGGCATGAGGGTAGTTTCTAAGGTGTCTTCCTATTGCTCCGGTGATCACCATGTCCCGAACCTTCGAATTGACCCGAACACCTCCAACGGTGGTGCTACCTACCTCTCAATGGTGGGATGGCACTACTTTAAAGGACATTTACACAGACAAATTCCTTAGGGTAGGTAGACGACTCTAGATACTTGCTCTAATCTCAAAACAAATTCAAAAAGACTTTTCACACCGACACTTTTTCAAAAGCTTTCGAAAGCAAATTTTTCAAACACTCTTGAGGACCGATACAAGAGTCGAACTGAAATTTTTAAAGAAACTTTTTTAAAACCCACATTGAAAAGCAAACAAACCATTTTTGAAAACACAAATGAGCAAGTATCTAAGAGCCCATGGATAACCATGGATAGAAAGGGTGCTAACACCTTCCCTTTCTATAACCTACCTCCCGAACCGAGAACAATCTCTTTAAGGAATTTTTCTGTGCTTTTGTCCTTTCCATTTGGAGAAAATAAAAGACGGTGGCGACTCTTGCTTCCGCGACATTTCGCAAACCAGCGTTAAACAGTCAGTTCCAGATCCACCGATCACATGCTCCTATGCCCCAGCATAGAGTAAATGCCGTCGAGGAAGATTTGTATGCTGTTTCGGTGAATGATGTTGCTACCCCTCTATTGACTGTTAAGAGGAACTTACTGCTAGCCGGTTTATTTCCGGGTTGTAGCAAGGGTTGCCTCCTGTGTGTTGTTATCCCTACCGGTTGTCCGCTGCTGAAATCAGGCATCCAAAGCCTGATGGATAGCAAAGAAATTCTGTTCAGGAAAACTGTTGTTCCGTTTGTTTCCGCTGAAGAAGTATCTGTCGTCACAATTTTCAACAATCCTACCAAGACTCTCCCAAGGAAGCCAGTCAAGATTATGTCTGTTGCACCCATTACCATTACTGTTCCGGGGCCTCTCCCCTATGAATCTGACAAGGCTGTCCCATGGCATTATGGGGCAGACGTGTATGTGCTTGGAGTGAAGCAGGAGTTCAACACTGGTACCAGTATCAGTAACATCAATGGTCCCTCCAAGATTACTCGCAGTGGCAGGCTCTTCTCGCCTGACATTGCACCACCAGTTATCCGAAAACCTCTTATCATCACACCCGTAAGTGTGCATGTTTCAAATCAAGTTCATGTGTCTACTACTGCCGTCGAGTCCTCTGATGCTCGGGGCAAAGAAGTTGCTACCGATTTGCCTGCCCAGACGGAGGCACCAAAAAAGACTGTTGTTGAAGCCTCCCAACAAGAGACGGAGGAAATCCTTAAAATCATTAAAAAAAGTGACTTCAATGTCGTTGAACAACTGGGGCATACCCCCTCCAAAATCTCTATGCTATCATTGTTGCTGTGCTCGGAGGCCCACGCCAAAGCCCTGATTTCATTTCTGAAAACGGCCCATGTACCGCAAGAAACCTCTGCATATCAGTTCACTGAATGTGTGGCTAATTTGACAGCTGACAATGGTTTGGGGTTCTCGGATGCTGACCTTACCGCCAAAGGGAAAAACCACAATGATGCCCTACACGTCTCCATAGAATGCAGGGGCACTACTCTCACACACGTGTTGGTGGATACCGGTTCTTCCCTGAATGTTTTGCCCAAGAAGGCCTTGGATCGGTTGGATTGCGAGGGCCTGGAATTGAAACCTAGTAACATCATTGTTAGAGCCTTCGACGGTTCTAAGAGGATGGTGCACGGTGAGGTAGACATTCCTATCCGTGTGGGTTCCCAAGTCTTTGAATCAACGTTCTATGTGATGGATATTCGTCCATCTTATTCCTGCTTGTTGGGTCGACCCTGGATTCACAAGGCTGGGGCGGTAACATCCACTTTACACCAAAAGCTCAAATACCCTGTCAAAGGGAAGATTATTATTGTGCAGGGTGAGGAGGAATACATGGTTAGTCACTTAAATTCATTCCGGTATATCGAGATGGACGGGGAGTTTATTGAAACCCCCTTTCAACATTTTGAGGAGGTTCCTCCAACATTGGCGTCAGTTGAGACAGTGGTTGAAGAAGACTTTCCTCTGAAGATGGCTTCCCTGAAGGATGCCCGGGCAGTGATCGAGAAAGGCAAGTGCGCAAACTGGGGGCAACTTTCTGACTTCACTCAAAAGACCGACAAGTTTGGGCTGGGCTTCACTGCAGAGGCTCAGAGGGCTGTTCTCAAGGAAAGGATCAGAAAGGCTCTGGTGTTCATCACCAACTCAAGAGTGAATGCTATCGAGGAGGACGTAGAGGAAGCAGAATTTGACAGTTGGATCTATCCAACCACCAACAACGGACCAAGCAACTGGACGACAAAGGATTTTACACCTATTACATTTGTCACGCAGTAATGAACTCTTTTGATTTTCAATTTGTAACAAACAATATGTTGAAACTTTTATTGGCTCGGTGTCCTACCCGGGGCACCGTGGCTCCATTTGTGAGGGCTTTTTGTATGACATTTCCATATATCATTAATCAAAACATTGGACGTTTGTTGCATTTCAAATCTTGTGCTCTTTTTCTTTCTGTGTTATATATTGCAAAATAGCTATATTTACACACACTCACTTATACAGGTTTCAATCCACTCTGGATCTCACTGGTAACAGCTCTGCTACTGCCAGTTATGACTTCGAAAATCCGATCAACTTGGCCGAAGACGGAGGTGAAGATGATTGCGAAGTGCCTGGTGAACTCGCAAGACTGCTACTCCAGGAAGAGAGGGCCATTCAGCCGCATGAAGAGCCGGTGGAAACAGTGAACCTGGGTACTGAGACAGATAGAAAAGAGGTCAAGATTGGTGCCAATCTAGAACTCAGCGTGAAGCAACGATTGATCCAAATGCTACATGATTACATGGAGATTTTTGCTTGGTCTTACGAAGACATGCCTGGTTTGGATGCCGACATTGTGGTTCATCACTTGCCTACCAAGGAAGACTGCCCTCCGGTAAAGCAAAAGGTCCTCCGTATGCGTCCAGAGATGTCCGAAAAGATCAAGGCTGAGGTTATGAAGCAATTTGATGCCGGGTTTCTAGCAGTGACTTCTTACCCTCAGTGGGTTGCCAACGTGGTGCCAGTGCCGAAGAAGGACGGTAAAGTCAGAATGTGTGTCGATTACAGGGATCTAAACAGGGCAAGCCCCAAGGATGACTTCCCCCTACCTCACATCGACGTTCTTGTTGACAATACTGCTCAACACAAGGTGTTCTCCTTCATGGATGGTTTTTCAGGGTATAATCAGATCAAGATGGCTCCTGAAGATATGGAAAAAACTACATTTGTGACTCAGTGGGGCACCTTCTGCTACAAGGTCATGCCATTCGGGTTGAAAAATGCTGGGGCAACCTACCAACGTGCCATGGTTGCTTTATTTCATGATATGATCCACCATGAGATTGAAGTGTATGTCGATGATATGATTGCAAGGTCCCAAACTGAGGAAGAACACCTTGACCATCTGCGGAAGCTGTTTGACCGACTGAAGTTGTACAAGCTGAGGTTGAACCCAAACAAATGCACCTTTGGGGTGAGGTCTGGAAAATTGCTAGGATTCATTGTAAGCGATAAAGGTATTCAGGTGGACCCTGCCAAGGTGAAAGCCATATAAGAGATGCCGACTCCCAAGACAGAGAAAGAAGTCTGAGGCTTCCTAGGACGACTGAATTACATTGCCCGTTTCATCTCACATCTAACTGCTACCTGTGAGCCAATCTTCAAATTACTGAAGAAAGATCAAGTAGTACGTTGGAACGATGAATGTCAGGCCGCTTTTGAAAAGATAAAGGAGTATCTCCAAGAACCACCCATTCTTATGCCACCAGTAGAAGGGAGACCTCTAATACTATACTTGACAGTACTTGACAACTCAATGGGGTGTGTGCTGGGGCAGCATGACGAGTATGGCCGAAAAGAGCATGCTATTTATTACCTGAGCAAAAAGTTTACCGACTGTGAGTCTCAGTACTCACTGCTCGAGAAAACTTGCTGCGCTCTGGTATGGGCTGCTCGCCGGCTGAGACAGTATATGCTGACTCACACTACTCTGCTGATTTCAAAAATGGATCCAATCAAGTACATATTCGAAAAGCCTGCTATGTCTGGAAGAATAGCAAGGTGGCAAATGATCTTGACAGAATATGATATCCAGTACACAACTCAAAAAGCAATCAAGGGAAGTGTATTGGCTGATCATTTGGCACACCAACCTGTGGACGATTACCAATCATTGAACTTTGAATTTCCGGACGAAGATATCATGGTAGTAACTGATTGTGAAGTACCTGGACCGGATGAAGGACCTGAGGAAGGATCCTGATGGTCTATGCATTTTTACGGAGCCTCGAACGCTTTGGGTAACGGCATCGGCGCTGTGATCATATCCCCCAAAGGAACTCATACTCCACTCACTGCCCGACTGTGTTTCAACTGCACCAACAACATGGCAAAATATGAGGCATGTATTATGGGTCTTCAAGCTGCAATCGACTTAAGGATCAAGTTTCTAAGTGTCTTCGGAGATTCCGCTCTCGTGATCAATCAGATCAAAGGCGAGTGGGATACGAAACACCCAAATCTTATCCCTTACAAGGAGTATGTGTTGACTTTTCTTCCTCACTTTGAAGAGATAACTTTTGAGCACTTCCCAAGAGAGGAGAATCAGTTAGCAGACGCACTAGCTACGATGTCTTCAATGTTCAAGGTCAAATGGGACAACGAGGCTCCCCGGATCATTATCTGGAAGTTGGACGAACCTGCATACTGTTGCGATCTTGAGGCCGAAGAGGTGACTGAAAAACCCTGGTATCATGAGGTGAAGAGATACTTGGAAGCTCAGGAATACCCTGAAGGTGCGTCTGTCAACGATAAGAAGTTCATGAGAAGGTTTGCGGCAAAATTCTTCCTCAGCAACGGCATTCTCTACAAACGAAATCATGATTCAACTTTACTGCGTTGTGTGGATAAGACTGAAGCAGAGAAGATCATGGTAGAACTGCATGAAGGCACATTCGGAACACATTCTAGTGGACATACCATGGCAAAGAAAATCCTTCGGGCAGGATATTTCTGGTCCACAATGGAAGCCGACTGTTACCAACATTCTCGAACTTGTCATAAATGCCAGATCTATGCTGATAAGGTGCACATCCCTCCGGTTCCTCTGAACGTCCTGACGGCACCTTGGCCTTTTGCAATGTGGGGCATTGATATGATTGGCGAGATCCGACCGACGGCATCCAACGGGCATCGCTTCATCTTGGTAGCGATTGATTACTTCAAGAAGTGGGTTGAGGCAGCTTCTTACGCCACTGTAACCAAGAGCGTCGTGGCACGTTTCATTCGGCATAATCTGATCTGTCGGTACGGCGTCTCGGAAAGGATCATTACGGACAATGGTACCAATCTTAATAACAAGATGATCACTGAGCTCTGCGAGCAATTCAAGATACAGCACCATAACTCTTCTCCTTACCGGCCGAAGATGAATGGAGTTGTCGAAGCGGCAAATAAAAACATCAAGAAAATTGTGCAGAAGATGACAGTGACCTACAAAGATTGGCACGAAATGTTACCATTTGCTCTTCATGGGTACCGTACCTCAGCAAGGACGTCAACCGGGGAAACTCCTTTTTCCTTGGTCTGTGGCATGGAGGCAGTCTTGCCGATTGAAGTCCAGATACCCTCTCTCCGAATAATGAAGGATGCAGACTTGAGTGAAGATGACTGGATTCAGACTCGACTTGATCAATTAAACCTAATTGACGAAAAGAGACTCACTGCTATCTATCATGGTCAGACGTATCAAAAACGGATGATCAGGGCATTTAACAAGAAAGTCAGACCACAAGAGTATCAAGTTGGGGACCTGGTAATCAAGCGCATCATTCTTCCTTAAAGTGATCCCCGGGGCAAATGGACCCCTACGTACGAAGGGCCATTTGTGGTTAAACATGTGTTCTCAGGAGGAGCCATGATTCTAACCACCATGGATGGTGACGACCTTCCTCACCCCGCCAATGCAGACATAGTAAAAAGATACTACGCATGAATAAAAGACCCGCTAGGTTGATATACCTAGGCAAAAATAAGGGCTTCCCGGCGAACCAAAAGGGTTCGGGCAAAAATAAGGGATGAAATGAAAAAATATGTACACCCGGTAAGGCGAAAACCTGAAAAGGCGGCTTGGGCAAAAATGGGTATCCCGGTGGACTGAAAACCCAAAAGGGCGGTCCAGGCAAAAGTTAGGGATAAAGCGTAACACTATGTCTCATTGGATCACCTTGCATCCAGAATTCGGCATCAACTATCTGGCTCAGACTTCGGCATCGATCAAACAGATTCATCCTCAACTAAGCAGCAAAGTGATGAGACGCTTGAAGACATAAAGGCGATAGCAGAGTTGGAACCCAGTGGGAATATTGTGCACATAGCTGTTTTGTTTCCTTTTCAAAATTGTATAAACTTTATGTTATTCGGCGGCGTTCTCTTACTAGGACGTCGGCCTCTTGTACAAAAAACGCCTATTTACAGGCAAATTTAAAAATCAATACAAGTTCACTTTTCCAAACAAATTGCCAATTGTTTTTCCTGTTTCTGTTTTGTCTTGCGAAGAACGTCCAATGTTCATTTTTGATATATGCATTTGACATTAAATTGCTAATTCATAAATACTTGCATATGAAACAAAAGGCTAATTACAGGTGACATCAGAAATAGGGGCAATGTAGAATTGTCTAGGCAGTCTAGTTGCTTTGTCCGCCAGGGTACCGAGGTAGATTTAACTAAAGAATATGACCAAGTTATCTCAACTCCCCACAGAGTAAGACCAGATTCAGCAATACCCTCCCAGGGAAGATTTAGTCTATCATCAGCCTTACAATAGGCACCCTGTTCCCCTAGCAAGTCAGCAATACTCTTCTCCAGAAGAGTTAGTCTACGGTCAGCCTAAAGGAAGTTGGGGAGCCCCAGAGGATATCAACATTCCCCAGCGGAGTATAGGCATTCATCAGCAAGCATCCCCGGCAGTCTTGATCTAAGATTGTTCCCCGGCGGAATACAGATACCCCAGTGGAACCATTTACCAGTACAGTCTGAAGGTTTCCCCAGGAAAGTGGAATTCATATCCCCAGCAGGTCTTGAAGCTTATCCCCAGTAGATTCTGGAAGCTTATCCCCTGCAGAGTACGGACGTCTCTCTCGAGTTTTATTCAAAGTTATCCCTCATAAGGGCTTATAACTGGGTTATCCTCAGCTAATTACCACGAAAGATCGTCCTCGGCAAAGTTCTTCCTATCCCCAGCGGAGTTTATCATTGTTATCCCCAGCGGAGTTTATCATTGTTATCCCCAGCGGAGTCCATCATTGAAATCCTCAGCGGAGCTCCCATCAAAACTTCAACGAAGTATCTCTTTCCACAGAGTAATTCCCCTCAGAGTAATTTCTCCAACAAGTTTATTCCCCAACGGAGTCATCTTCTCCTACCGATATATTCTTGCAACCATCATCCCCAGCGGAAGCAAAGAGCTCTACTCTTCAACGTCAGCCCAGGATTTAATTCCCCGGCCGGTCGTCAAGGATTTATTTTCCTAGGCGAAAATACATTCATAAACATCTCATATTTCATACATCTTGCTTACATACATGATAAAGTGCATACAACACTATCTTATTTTGAACGTCATGACATCATGCATGTCATACATCATGACATTGCATACAACTGATGTTTTGCCTTTTCAGGAAAAAGACAACTACCTTCAACTGTCACAATTCTAGATTCGATTCCTGTATCTAGCCAGGGCACATCTGTGAGTGATCAGTTTCCAGATTTGATTCCTGTATCTAGCCAGGGCTTATCTGAAGAGTTCGAAGATTCGATTCCTGTATGCAGCCAGGGCATATCTATCAACTGTCACAATTCCGGATTCGATTCCTGTATCTAGCCAGGGCACATCTGAAGAGTTTGAAGATTCGATTCCTGTATCCAGCCAAGGCATATCTGTTGACGACTATTTCCAGATTCGATTCTTGTATCCAGCCAGGGCATATCTGTTGACGACTATTTCCAGATTCGATTCCTGTATCCAGCCAGGGCATATATGTTGACAACTATTTCCAGATTTGATACCTGTATCCAGCCAGGGCACATCTGTGAGCAACCGATTATAGACTCGACACCTGTATCTAGCCAGGGCATGTCTGCATGAAGAGATTGAAGACCAAACACTTGTAACAAGCCAGGGAAACATCTGTCTTTCTCAAAATACACAAGTTCTCGCTAAGGAATCTCTTATGCGATCAACACTTCCAAATGGCATCTATAAGCCCATTCCCGACAAGTTTCTGTCACTCCTTCAGATGGCATCTATAAGCCCATCTCCCTATCCACCATCTATAAGCCCATTCCCGACATCACGTTGCTGATACTCCAACATGCGAGTGCAAATTTCCGGGCACTCTAGTGTCCAATCTCCTTTTACCCTCGAGTCACGAAAGGCAAACTTGCCAATCTAACTCTTCAGGTTCAAGAAGATTGAACAGGGGCAACTGTTGTACCCCAAAATTTGCCCTCCCATTTTCTCATCACAAGACCCTTGGAGCTTGTTGGCTCCTAAATTCGACACCCTTGTTTTATTAATGTCAGCCATTAAAGCTGAAGGATGTTTTCGACCAGCTAGGTCCGTCGAAATGCCCATCGAAAGATGGCAATGTACTTAGAAGATTTCTTCCAAGGGAGAAGTTGGTTGCCTTCGACGTCGAAGGTGTTTCTTGTCGAAGATGCTTCTCGACGAAGGTGTTCGATGGTTCAGAGTGGAACGGTTTGAAATTCAAGCATTTGGAGGGAAAACGGTTTCCAGCGGTTACCAAGTGCAACGTGCAAAGATCTGGAGCGTCGAACGTTGAGAACGTGCCAAGTGGAATCATCTCGAAGCAGTGTAACTGCCCGACGGTTACTTGGGATGTTTTAGTATAAATAGTAGTAGTTCACGCAGTTTCTCGCGTGTGTTCACAATTATATACAAAGTCACTCATATAGATTCGAGTACCCAGCGTGTGAGAAAGAATTGTTGAGAATGTATGTGTGAAACACCATTTTTATTAATCAAAGTCATTTACTTTTCCAGAAACTTTACTTGCTTTCTTCTTTACTTTTCCTGTCGAAGCCCTTTATTTAAAGCCTTCATTTATTTTATCAAAGTCCTTCTTCATGCAATTTACTTAAAGCCTCTTTATTTTATTGTCATTTGACCATTATCCAACTTAATCAAAACCTCAAAATCAACCTATGTCCTAGGATCAATCTGATCGATCCTGCGAGTAACCAAATAAGTAACCATTTGGAGGATCAGCGGTTGTTTACCAATAACCACGGTAAACAAATTGGCACACCCGGTGGGACTGTGTGTTGATTTTTGAACATAATCTCATCTTTTTCGAGGAGTGTTGCATGTTATTGAGAAGTGGTAGAATATACACTAACGATACCAATACTGCCAGAAGAAGGGAAGAGATGGCGAATCCGCCAAACAATAACGAAATCCCACAAACGAATGTGGGAGCAACGGTTATCCCGACCGTAAGTGAAGCGATAACCGCTGGTTCAACACCAGCAGTAACGGTCACAGCAACGGGGCCATTACCTCCGTTCACAGGCCCCAGAGTGCCTTTGGGAACTCCCCCACCAAGGGGAAATTTAGGCACAAGGCCTTTTGTTCCCCCAGGATTTATGACAGGCGGTCATAATCGAGAACCGCTTTATGGCATGCCAACTTCTGACTTGGCTAGCCTGACGAATGCTGCGTCCACTTTTTCAGACCCTTTAGTGAGTGCCTCTTCGCCACTCCAAGGTTCTGGAGTAGGTATGGCGAATAGAAATAAGACCCAACTCTTAGGAGGAACGTCCCAAGTAGCACATGGCCTTACAAATGCCTCGACAGCAGTCTTGAGGCAACAAATGGACGAAAGCAACCATGATATGGTTCAAATGTTGGCACAAACTTTAAGTACAGTGCTGAACCCTCTAATACAAAACACTACTCAATCGAATCAGCAGATGACAGCGCAAATGACGCGTTTGGCTGATTTCTTTGGAGTACCCCAACCTATTCGACGGCCCCAAAGGGCGCAAATAAGGGGAAACCAGGGTGTATTCTTAGAGGAAGAAACCACCATCAACCAAGTCCAACAGCCTGTCGAAGAAAACCTTAGGGCACGATTGGAGCAACCTGTCGAGGAACCTAGGGTAATAACCCCAGAGGTAAGGTTAGTTAAGAGAAACCAAAATGCTGACGAAGTAGTTCAGCATATCCAATACCAAAACACGGGTTTGGAAAATAATCTGGAAACCATGATCGAAAGGATCATGACTCAAAATGGGATGAACATGGGCTTTCGAAGGCCCAACTTCACATCCCCGTTGTCAGAATACGTGTTACAAACAGACTTACCTCCTAGATGTAAAGTCCCCAAATTCACTAAGTTCTCTGGGGACACGACAGAATCTACTGTCGAACATGTGGCGAGATACTTGATCGAAGCAGGAGATATTTCGAACAACGAAAACCTGAGGATTAAGTACTTCCCAAGTTCTTTAACAAAGAACGCTTTTACTTGGTTTACAACTCTCCCCCCCAATTCGATCCATCATTGGACCCAGTTGGAAAGATTGTTCCATGAACAATTTTACATGGGGCAAACCAAGATAAGCCTGAAAGAATTGGCCAGTGTAAAGAGACGTTTTACTGAACCCATAGACGAATATCTAAATAGGTTTAGGTTGCTCAAAGCAAGATGTTTTACACAAGTGTCGGAACATGAGTTAGTCGAAATAGCCGCAAGCGGTTTAGATTATTCCATTAGGAAGAAGTTAGACACTCAATACCTGAGAGACATGGCCCAACTGGCCGATAGAGTTCGACAGGTAGAACGCCTCAAAGCTGAAAAAGCAAAGGCAACGAAAACTCATAAGAGAGAGAGGATAGCGTATGTTGAGATGGATGACGAAGATCCAGAATCCTTCGACGATACTATAACTGTCGAAGAAGGAGAAGTCGATTAAGCGGAACTAAAACAAGGGCCACCATACTCTTGCAAACTGTTAGTCCCCTCAAGTGGGAAAAATCCCATTGGTCCAGAAAGGACCAACGATAGGTTCCCCAAAAAGACTTATAGTTTTGACATTACAAAATGTGATGAGATATTTGACTTGCTTGTAAAAGATGGCCAAATGATAGTACCCCCAGGGGTAAAAGTGCCTCCTCTTGATCAAAGAAAGAAGAGAGGCTTTTGCAAATATCATAATTTTTTGGGCCATAAAACTTCTCAATGTTTTCTTTTCAGGAATCTTGTGCAAGACGCTATCGAAGAAGGGAGGTTGAAGTTTGCTGACAAGACCCCCATGGCTGTCGACTCTAATCCGTTGCAGGCTGAAGCCCACTATGCTGAGCCCTCAGAGGTGAACGTGATCGAGGCATCCAGGAGCCAGTCGAAGAGGCCAGGGATCACAATGGTCGAAGTCTCAAAGGACCATATCAACATGCCAATCTTTTGCAGTTTTTCTGGGAATTTATCCAGAAAGACAATTGAAGCGGTTCAGAAAGCGGTCGAAAGCCCAAAGCTGGAGACCGTTGAAGCACAAAAAACTGGACCAAAACCCAGTTCTCACTTGGCCACAGTTCAAGGCCAGACGGAGAATTTGGAGATTCAAATGAAGCAGTTGACTCTTGCCAACAAAGATGCAATAAATGTCAACATGGTCGAAGTCTCTGAGCCAAAAGCATCAGAGGAGGCCATGAGGCAAGAACAAGCTAACAAGACTACTTTCCCTCGGGAAAATGAAAATCTGGCATATTTCCTGCAAAGATGCCAGAAAAAGAAGTCAGAGGTGATGCTGTGTCCAAGATGCAGTTCGATCTTTGACAAAAAAGCTGCTGAGCATATTCAAGGCGTAAGAGCAGCAAATAAGAGAAGGGAAAATGTTGATCTTCGACATGACCCCAGAAGAGCCTCCCAAAGAGGTTCAAACCAAGAAAAGAGGCCATTGACTTTCAGGCCTCCAACTAATGTGCCAGTAGATACCTGGTACAAAACATCTGGTCGAAAGAGGCCAAGTGAGGAGAGATGGCACTCTTTCGACGTGCCAAGGGGTTCATCTTTAACACAAAAGAAAGAGCCTCAAGTTGTTGCACCTAAAGTTGCACAAGTGTCAAGCAACTACAAAGGGAAAAATCCCATGTCTCGATCTCAATGAAGGAGATACCAAAGGAGACGAAAAGCTGAGAGGGAGGCTGCCAATGAACCAAAGGCAGAAACTAGTTCAAATGTTCCTCTAAGGAAGCAAAGGAAACCTCTGGAAAGAGAGCCGGTAACCAACAGGCTAGTTTGGCCTAACCAAGGTGAAATTGAAGACGAAGATGGTTCTGAGTCTGATGATACTTTGGACATAATGGTGAATATAATCTCAGTGCTGCCCAGAGAATTCAACCGACAGGTGGAGGTCGAAACAAGTGACTGGGAAGTGGAGCAAGAAATGGCCAAACATAGGCCAGTGTGCTATTTCGTCATGGACAATGGCACTACTGAGGAACAAAATGGATTCTTCGAACCACCTACAGAGGCGATGAAAAATCACCTCAAGCCTTTACTTATAAGGGCTAAACTCGAAGAAACTACAGTGAATAAAATATTGGTGGATTGTGGGGCAACCATCAACATTATTCCTCACTCTATGCTAAGGAAAATTGGCAAAAGGGATGAGGACATTAAGCCTCACAACATGGTCCTGTCGAACTATGAGGGCGGCATAGGGACCACTATGGGAGTGATCCAACTAGATATCAAGGTAGGATCTATCCTTCGACCAACAATGTTTATGGTCATATCGGCCAAACCTAACTACAATCTTTTGTTGGGCCGTGAATGGATTCATGGTGTTGGAGCTGTGCCATCATCAATGCACCAGAGGCTGCTGCTATGGCGTCCAGATGGGATGGTCGAAAACATAGAGGCAGATCAAAGCTATTACCTGGGCGAAGTGAATCACCTAGGGCTGGCAGATTTCGACAAGAACTTGGCTCACATAGGGCCATGTCCAACACCTGACTTCGACTTGGCGCCAGTGCCAAATACTTTTTGTTCCCTATACCTGCATCCTGAGCATGGTTTCCAATGGGACAGAGAAGACTTGTCCCACATAGACTTCAGTGGGTTAACTGATATCCAACCAACTGGTTGGGGAAGTGAATTCAGTGATAATGACTGAGTCACAATCATTGAAGCGAATTTCGGCTTATGTAGCCGAAACAAAGATGATAACGGCTCTCGAAGCCGAAGTAAAGTACATGGCCACACAGGCCAATGATCAACAGTTATCTGCTGCAGGTCCAGGAAAGGATTTCGATCCATAACCTCCTGATATCATGCCAGAAGGAATGCAGGAACAGAGGCTCGACGCCATCTATGACGATGAGCCTTTGGGCTTCGAAAAGGACCCCTTGGCGAACAACGTTAAAATGTTAGCGCAAGATCCTTTAGAAGAAATCAACTTAGGCGAAGGGTCAGAGAAAAAGCCAACTTACATCAGCGCCAAAATTGACCCAGAACTTAGGTTGGAAGTAATCCAATTGTTGAAAGAGTTCAAGGACTGTTTTGCATGGGATTACGACGAAATGCCTGGTCTCGACAGAGGATTGGTAGAACTTCAGTTGCCAATCAAACCTGGGAAGAAGCCAATCAAGCAAAGCCCAAGACGCTTCACTCCAGAAATACTGTCGAAGATCAAAACGGAAGTCGAAAGACTGCTGAAGTGCAAATTCATACGCGTTACAAGGTATGTCGAATGGATTGCAAACATTGTGCCAGTAATTAAGAAAAATGGTACATTAAGGGTGTGCATAGATTTCAGAGATTTGAATGCTGCTACGCCCAAAGATGAATATCCTATGCCTGTGGCGGAAATGCTAGTCGATTCTTCCGCTGGCTATGAATACCTGAGTATGCTCGATGGTTATTCAGGATATAATCAAATATTCATTGCTGAAGAGGATGTGTCGAAAACAGCTTTTCGATGCCCTGGGGCTCTAGGCACTTACGAATGGGTAGTGATGCCTTTTGGCCTAAAGAACGCTGGGGCAACATACCAGCGAGCAATGAATTCTATCTTCCATGATTTTATTAACACTTTTATGCAAGTATATATTGATGACATTGTTATAAAATCTGTTTCCATGAAGAATCATATAGACCACCTTCGACAATCGTTCGAAAGAATGAGAGAACATGGTCTGAAGATGAACCCTTTGAAGTGTGCATTCTGTGTGAAAGCTGGAGATTTCTTGGGCTTCGTTGTCCACAAGAAAGGAATCGAAATCAACCAGAACAAGACGAAGGCTATTCTGGAAGCGAAAGCGCCATCGAATAAGAAGGAATTGCAATCTCTGTTAGGCAAGATAAATTTCTTAAGGAGATTTATATCTAACCTAAGTGGGAAAGCTCAGGCCTTTTCACCCTTACTTCGACTGAATAAAGAGGGGTTCGAATGGGGGCAAGAGCACCAAGAAGCCTTCGACAAAATCAAAGGGTACCTCACTAAGCCACCTATTTTGGTGCCTCCTTGTAGCAATAGGAGTATGAGATTGTACATAGCTGCATCCGACAAAACTTTGGGAAGCATGTTAGCCCAAGAAGATGAGAATGGAGTCGAAAGACCCATTTACTATCTTAGTAGAGTTTTGAACGATGCAGAAACTAGATATAGCGAAGTTGAAAAATTGTGTCTATGTATGTATTTCTCTTGTACAAAACTCAAGCAATATATAAAACCAGTTGATGTGTATGTTTCGTCTCATTTTGATGTTTTCAAGTACATGTTGTCGAAACCTATCTTGCACAGTCGAATTGGCAAGTGGGCACTAGCATTAACTGAATACTCCTTGACCTTTATGCCTCTTAAGGCAGTGAAAGGACAAGTGGTTGCAGACTTTATAGTCGACCACTCAATTCAAGTTGAGGATATCAATTATGTGGAGATAGAACCTTGGAAATTCTACTTCGATGGTTCCAGCCATAAAGATGGAACAGGAGTAGGAGTCTTGATCATTTCTCCAGAAAAAATTCCAATAACATTCAAGTACAAGATATCAGGTTCTTGTTCGAACAATGAGGCTGAGTATGAAGCTCTAATTACTGGCCTTGAAATATTGTTGGAATTGGGGGCAACTCGAGTCGAAATAATGGGAGACTCAGAGTTAGTCATTAAGCAAGTCACAAAAGAATATAAATGCATAAGAGAAAATCTCATTATGTACTTTGTGATAGCAAATCGTTTATTGAAAAAATTTGAAATGGTCAATATTCGACACATACCCAGAGTGGAAAATCAAATAGCCAACGACTTGGCACAAATTGCATCTGGTTACAAGATTTCAAAAACGAGATTACAAAGAGCAATCGAAGTTCGAGAAAAGATAAAAGCAACTTGTCTATCACCAACAGACTTGGAATCGACAAGATTAGGATATGCTGATCAAAGTAACTTCGAAATTTCGTTCATAGATAATTTGTCAGAGCAGGATTGGAGGAAGCCCATTGTGGATTATCTTCAAAATCCAGGAGCTTCGACAGAACGGAAAACAAAGTACAGGGCGTTGAGTTATGTACTCATGGGTAATGAGTTATTCAAGAAGACGCCTGAAGGGGTATTGCTAAAATGTTTAAGTGAAACTGAGGCATACATAGCCCTTTCGACTACGCACGCTAGAGCATGCGGGGCTCACCAAGTAGGCCATAAGATGAAATGGTTGTTGTTTCGACAAGGACTATACTAGCCCACTATGCTGAAAGATTGTGTCGAGTTCGCTAAAGGTTGCCAAGAATGTCAAGTCCATACAGGCATCCAACATGTACCAGCAAGCGAACTTCACTCGATAGTGAAACCTTGGCCCTTTAGAGGATGGGCGTTGGACCTCATTGGAGAGATTCGACCAGCATCATCAAAGAGCCAGAAGTATATATTGGTAGGCATTGATTATTTTACTAAGTGGATCGAAGCTATTCCTTTAGTCAATGTAGACCAAGAAAATGTCATTGAATTTATTCAAAAGAACATTATCTTTAGATATGGAATCCCTGAGACTATAACAACTGATCAAGGATCAGTTTTCACCGGTCGAAAGATGCAGGAATTCGCTCAGGAAACAGGTTTCAAACTCCTAACATCAACGCCTTATTATGCACAGGCAAATGGTCAAGTCGAAGCAGCGAACAAAGTAGTGATTGGCTTGATAAAAAAGCATGTTGGGAAGAAGCCCAAAAATTGGCATAAGACGTTAGACCAGATTTTGTGGGCTTGTCGAACGTCTCCAAAAGAAGCCATAGGTACAACACCGTATAGGCTAACTTTTGGCCATGACGCAGTGTTGCCAGCAGAAATTTGTCTTCAATCTGCAAGGGTTCAGAGACATTATGATATTCCCTCTGAAATTTATTGGGATATGATGTTAGACGAACTAGTGGATTTAGACGAAGAAAGATTGCACGCTCTTGACCTACTCAGGCTTCAGAAGAAAAGAGTATAAGACTCTTATAATAAAAAGGTGAAACCTAAGGTATTTTCGCCTGAAGAACTAGTTTGGAAGGTGATTCTTCCCATGGATCGAAGGGATCGAAGCATGGGAAAATGGTCACCCAAATGGGAAGGACCATTCAGAGTTATCCAGACTTTTTTCTGGTGGAGCCTATGAAGTCGAAGAGCTAGGTGAAGATAAAAGGCTCTTGAGAGTAAATGGTAAATATTTGAAAAAGTACAAACCTACACTCCAAGAGATAAAAATAAATAACAAGTAACGACTAAATTAACCATAAAGAAGCCAAAATGGAAAGTTTTTTATAAATTAGCCAAAATGGCAATGTTGTCGAATACATATTACAAAATATGGTTAAAAGGCTGAATCAATCAGAATGGGATGGAGTCCTTGAGTCGAAGGTATTTGGTTTGCTGCAGCTCTAATCTTTTGTTGCACAAGGCATTCGCCTACGCAAGCTTGGCAATTTGATCGTCGAAGGCTTGAGCTTTCTCAGCAAATTCTAGGCCCTGTGTGATTTCAGCTTGACTTTCGGTGTCTGGAACAGTCGAGAGAAGTTCCTCCTTGCGCTTAGTATTGGCATTTATCTTAGCCTCTATTTCTTCGATTTGCACCTTGAGGGAAGCATTCTCTCGATCGATGGCATCAACTTCTTCTTGTTTAGATGCTTTTTGCTTCGACAACTCCGCAATTCGAGAAGTTGTCTCTGCTACAGCAGTCCATGCAGAAGAGCTTTTGCCATATAACACTTCAAGCTGGCTATTAAAGCCCTTTTGTCGCCGATAATCTGCTGAGACTTGATCAATAATGGAGTGTAACTCCATGATAAAGCCTGAAACTTCTGGAGGCACAGCTAACAAGTCTACGGCATTCAAAGCATCCCTCAAGTATGATGGAGCAGTAGGGTCCCCCTCCAAAGCTTTCATCAAGTCCTTCTTGAAAAACTGAGCCTTAACCTTCGTTAAAGCCTCATCGAGAGGAGAAGTTTCAGTAGACTTCCCCGACAGAGTAGGAACCTCCTGACTAGCATCAGACGAACTTTTGCTCTCGATGATGGCGTTCAGATAGCTAACAGGATCAGTTTGCTTCAAGAGTTCTAAGTCCTCTTTCGACCTATGCTTTGTTGAGGTAACAGCCTTTGCAACAGCATTGTCTTGGGTTTGAGGCTGTTGAGTAGCATTTGCCTCGACTTGACTCTCTTCGACTCGGACTGCGGCAGTACCAGCGTCATCATGGTTCCCTTCGCCAGCGTCACCTTGATCCTTTTCGCCAGCATCACCGCGGTCCCCTTCGTCGCGATTTTCTTCCGACAGATCCACCACCTGAATCTCTTTTGGCTGTTGCTCTTCTGTTTGTGGATCTTCTGCTGGTTTTTCTGCTGTCTCAGCATTGGCTTCATTTATTTCAGTATTGGCTTCATCGTTCGCCAAGTCTTTTTCTTGTGGCCTGCTGAGTTCAGCAGACTCCAATGTTTCAGAAGTCCTTGGCACTGAGCTTTCAGTGGTGTCCTAGAAAGAGAAAAAGAAGAATCTTCTAAATTCGGAAGAGACATAATCGAACGTAGGTATCGACACCTGAGTTATAAAGGGATCAAAGAGGTTACCTGTAAAGTAGCTTCAGCCCCAGGGCTGGAATTGTCGCTTTCGACAGGTTTATTGAGAAGAACGTTCAATTCCTCCTCCGTTGGCTCCTCAATGATTACTGGAGGTGGCCTGGGCTTTCTCCCAGCAACCTTTATTCTAATTGTTCGAGCCTCAGGAAGAGGAACGTCCTTCTTCAGCTTTCGCCTTTTTAGAGGAGCAGGGGGAGAATCATCTTCTTCGTCGCTCCCGGATTCGACCGTCAGTGCTGGCCGTTTCTTGGGCGAAGGTGCCTAAAAAACCAATTGGAGTTCGATTTAGCAGTTGCATCGAAAGTCAAAAAGTTAAAGCCAGAAGAAAATAATGAAAGTCTGGTTACCGATGCAGAAGGCTTTTTCGAAGGGCCTTCCCCCTGTTGGTTTGTTGTGGTCTTCGCCGGCGCTACAGTCTTCGCCGGTGGTGGAGGTTTTGTTAAGGGGCCTCCTCCCGTTTGGCCTTCTGCAGCCTTCTTGGCTGCAGGCTTTCGAACAACTGAAAGTAGACGAAATAATTAACAGGCTAGCAGTCGAAAGAGAAAGACAAAGTGATTTGGAAGGATGAACTTACATTTCTTTATTTTGTCCAAGACAAGGACAAAAGATTTCTGAAGCTCATCCACGAAGTCCTTCTCGTCGAAAAACTCCTCAGCGTAGTAACTTTTCCACCACTCCTCGAAGGATGGTGAGCAGAGAAAGTTAAGCTGGTAGTCAAACAACGAAAGAACTGTTCGACCAGCATATCTGCCGATATGCTTAGTGGCAGCTTCTTCGGTGTAGTCGTTGCAGAAGTATAACATAGACTTCTCCCTGGGAAAAATTGGAGAAGGTAGTGTTTGGATAATACCAAACTGGCGAGACACCAGGTTTGGTTGATACGCGATCAGACTCAGGTGAGTCTTAGAGCTCTTGAATCGAAGGGGCATTATTCTTGGTGTGAGAAATGCCTCCCACACTGTTGTATGTTCGTCGACCTGAGGACCACTCGACGTCCTAGGATGTGGCCTTGAGAACCACTCTGGGCCAACCTTTTGTCGAGCAAACGGAGCCATGGTCGAAGCAAACTCTTTCCTTTTAGCAAACATCAGAATGAAGTTTGTAAAAGTTTGTTGAAGCTCCAGCCCATCTTCCGTTGGAGTCAACAGAGCCAATCTGGTGCCTTCGACGCGTCTGTTTGCTATTTCTGGAGCCTGCTCATTTATTTGAATCCTCTTAGGCAAGAAAGACTCGAAGGTGGCATTGAGCCACAACTGAAGCAGCCAAAAAGGTCCAGCAAGCAGCAGGCTGGCTCTGTTCTCGATGATCTTCAGAAGAGTCGCTCCGTTGCTAATCGACTCGTACAGACTCGCCAAAATCAATTCTGCCAAACAGATATTTTGGCCATGGTGGAGTTGAGTGGCGAGAGTGACCATCTTCTTGGTCACCTGTAAAGACTTGGAGCAAAACACAAAGCGTGTCAGCCATAAGGCTAGAAACGCAATATGTTCGACATCCGACACAGCATCTGTCGACCTATCGTGGTAGTGATTGATGAAGGTGGTGTAGGTTGGTTTTGTGGCAGAGAATCCAATCTGATCCTCCGACATTTCCTCCGGGTCGAAGTAGTCCCCAGTGGGTCGAAGGTCAGTGATGGCGGCCACGTCGAAGAGCGTGGGAGTCAGCATTCCACAGGGAAGATGGAAGGTGAAATGGGTGTAATCCCAGAAGAGTAAAGAAGCTATCAACATCTCTGGGGAATAGTTCAGACCTGTCTTCGACAGCATAACCAGGTCGAATATCCCCATGTCTTTCCAGATCGAAGCCTGGCGTTTCTCCATTTTTTCCAGCCAAGCGCTGTAATCAGGAGTAAGGCTAGGGCCAGATCTGAAAGCCCTAACACCTTTGTTGAAGAAACGGAGGTCGATTTTCTCTTTAGCAGGATCTTCATTATCCTCTGCATCTTTCTTGGAGCATCCAACCGGTTTGAGTCTCTTAAGTACCGGAAAGTAACTTTTGATCTTCATGGCCTCAGCAATGCTTGGGTACAATGGGCCAGACATAGCAAAGATTTGGTTGGAATATCCAACCGGAATCATGAGGTGGCGTGAATAAGCATCACGTACAGCAATGTCCAAAGGCTCAGGGACCCTTCGTTGGCCCGTGGGAGTCACTACGGGAGCAGTCGAGAAAACCCTAGGTTTAACATTTCCAGAGGGAGTGTTGGCGCTAGGAGCGTTGGAAGAACCAAATGCCATTGTTGGTACTAAGGTTGAAGACGAAGTGAAGAACAGGGGGTTTGCAAAGTTGACAAGAGTTTGTATGCAAATGAGGAATTCTGAAAGCAAGGTAGCGTAAAAAGTCCCACAATGGGTACTTACCGCTATTTATAGTAGTGGGGGAAGTCTCCAAATTCGAGGACATTAAATTCCATTTAATGTTGCAGAAGGTAGTGGGACAAGTGGCGTCTCCCTGTTGTTGTAGCCGTTCTGAAGAAATGGAAGGGTGCAGCGTGCGCCCTCGTTTTTGGGAATTGTCATGATGACAATTTGTGAAAAGACGTTTGGCACACTGCACGCCGTACTGAAGTGACGTCTTAGGTACGGATGAATGATGGTTTTTCCTTGGGATTGTCAGTGGTTGGTAGAAGACAGCAAAAAGTGCACAATTTAATTTGTGACTAAGAATGAAAAGACAGGTGTCGAATGGCATTTCAAAGAATGCCTTTTTCTTTCAGAGTCGAAATAAGGCATTCTTGGGGGGCAATTTGTTGGCTCCTAAATTCGACACCCTTGTTTTATTAATGTCAGCCATTAAAGCTGAAGGATGTTTTCGACCAGCTAGGTCCGTCGAAATGCCCATCGAAAGATGGCAATGTACTTAGAAGATTTCTTCCAAGGGAGAAGTTGGTTGCCTTCGACGTCGAAGGTGTTTCTTGTCGAAGATGCTTCTCGACGAAGGTGTTCGATGGTTCAGAGTGGAACGGTTTGAAATTCAAGCATTTGGAGGGAAAACGGTTTCCAGCGGTTACCAAGTGCAACGTGCAAAGATCTGGAGCGTCGAACGTTGAGAACGTGCCAAGTGGAATCATCTCGAAGCAGTGTAACTGCCCGACGGTTACTTGGGATGTTTTAGTATAAATAGTAGTAGTTCACGCAGTTTCTCGCGTGTGTTCACAATTATATACAAAGTCACTCATATAGATTCGAGTACCCAGCGTGTGAGAAAGAATTGTTGAGAATGTATGTGTGAAACACCATTTTTATTAATCAAAGTCATTTACTTTTCCAGAAACTTTACTTGCTTTCTTATTTACTTTTCCTGTCGAAGCCCTTTATTTAAAGCCTTCATTTATTTTATCAAAGTCCTTCTTCATGCAATTTACTTAAAGCCTCTTTATTTTATTGTCATTTGACCATTATCTAACTTAATCAAAACCTCAAAATCAACCTATGTCCTAGGATCAATCTGATCGATCCTGCGAGTAACCAAATAAGTAACCATTTGGAGGATCAGCGGTTGTTTACCAATAACCACGGTAAACAGAGCTCAAGAACCAGTTAGGGTTTCCTCTGCTCAAGACTTCTCCTTGCATTGATTGACCCAAATTAGGGTTTATGTTTGCACTAAGATATTTTGACCTAAAATGCCTAAGATGACTTTCATGCTTATTGTTGGACTCCCAAGTTTATCCATACCAAGTTTCAAGTCTTGATTCCAACTTTTGCCCAGTCAATTGGACAGTTGACCTAGAAATCAACTGTATTGGGGAAAAAGTCAACTGTGGCCAATTGATAGTCAAACCTCATGATTTTTGACCCACATCAACATTATTAACTCACATGGACCATTTGATCAAGTTTGGATCACAATTCCACAAGAAATTTGATCAGATCACCAAAAAGGCAAAATGGTCATTTTTAGGGTTTTGACTGCACAAAGGCAATTTTTGACCTAGCCAATGGCAAACCAAACTCACATATGGACTCAAGGACCCCATGGAATTGTCTTGACATACTCAACAAGTTCAAAAGATCCCAAATGCACAAGATTGACAGTTGAATTTCCCAGTCAATTGATCAATTTTGACTTTATACTGAAAAGTCAAACTTTGACTTTTTGGTCAAAATCAAGTGTCAAGATTCATTTTTCATCAAAACATGCCAAATCATGAAACTTGTTCATCAAGAAATCAAGAATTGCAAATTAGGGTTTGAAATGAAGATTTTTCATAACTTAGAATTTTTCTAAGTTATGAAAAACCCTAATTTTTTCTTAACTTTGTCCCACTTTCTCACCAAGATTCATTTGGATTCAAGGAAAAGTCAAAACATGAAAGTTGTAGTCCATTGCAAAATCTACAACTTTGATTCACAAAGTTTCCCCAAAAGAAGCTTGTAGCTCAAGTTACAATTTTTGGAACAAGGGCACCAAACCATTCTTAACTTAGAGAAATTTTGAACCATTTTAGGCAGGATTTTTGCCTAACTTCAAGACCATTTTTAACATACTTCCACTTGGAATTTCAATTTGCATTTCAAATATGGATTGTAGTACACATTCCAAGCTTTCCAAAATGTCCAAGAACTCATCAAACAACCTCATGGTTAGGGAGAATCGAATTTGGCAAGTTGGGAAAAACTCACTTTTGATTTGGTCAATTTACATGTTCATACACTTGTGCCATTTTGAACTCAGCTTGCATTCCTTGATTACAGGTCCTATATCCCATTTGCACTCAATAATTTAATGCTAACTCATTGTGCCAAGGCCTTGTTTTATGTGTTTAAGCATTACATGGAAGATTAAGCCATTTTTAGAAAAAGTATAATATCCATTTTTGAAAAGTATGGCTTTATGTCAAAAGCAAATCCAAGCAAGTACAGTGCAAATCCTTTTGGCACAAGTTTATGAACTAATTACACTGATCAAGGCCAAGGTATGCAGCACATTAGGGGGGCCTCTATCAGTCTAAAACTCAAGTGGACACTTTGTTGCTTAAAGTTGAAGTAACATAGCATAACAAGACACAACTCTCATTCCTGTGAACCATAGCTTAAGCAAAGTTATCAAACACTTTCTAATCATAAAACCTAAGCTGAAACACGAGCCAACCATCTCCATTGCCTTCTCAAATACAGAATCACCCTCAAACTTCCAAAACAGGGTACCTGCTGCAGATTGAGTTCCATAGCTCAATCCTTTCATGCATTCTTGCTAAAATCACTTCAAACACATCCCACATCATCCCTTGAAACTATTCCAAGCCTCAAACACGACCTGTAACACTCCCAATCAACATCACCATTTTCATTTTTCTGTTTTGCAGTTGAAGTTCCATAACACGATTCTCTTGGTTTCCAAACAAAGTAAAGCTTGGAATAGCATCCCTGGACATCAAGGAAGTTGTACCAATCATCACCTTGCATTGAAAACACCTCCATCATCAGATACGATTCCAACTGAACAGGTAAGTTCATGGACTTCTATCTCCCTATCCAGGCATTGTTAGCTCTAGGTTTGTGAATGAAAAATGTTCTACTCATGCCCCTGAAGCTGTACATATCTTTACTTTCCATTTATTTTGCATGTGCTATGAGAATTTAAGGTCTGAACATTGATGGAAACTTAGGTCAAGAGTTAGGGATGGAGAAATTCTCTCTCATCTTAGAGAGTTAAGTCAAGTTATTTATATGTCTGGATTCGTCTCTTAATGCTCTACATTTTTCATGTTGTGAGTTTTGCTTGAAAGTCCAGGAATCTGGAGATAGAAAACGCGCGTTTTGTTCATGTTCAAACAGTCTGGAGGTTGAAGAAGGTCTTTTGGGCTGGGCTCTGTTTCACTTTTCTATTTGCACCCTTTTGTTGCTTTTACACCCCCTTGGCCCATTATGCTTATTTTCATGATTTTTTGACCTTTTCTTTTTTGTTCTGACTTATTTATTTTTTCTTATAATATTAAAAATATAAAAAATATTTTTCACACCATTTTTGAATTTATTAGGCATTTATTTGTTTAAAATAATGTTTGTACATAAATAAATATATAGATATACTTTTATTCAAAATACTAAAAAAATAATGCAAACATATTTTATTTCTGATTTTTATTTTATTTTCTCTCTTGAAAACATTTTATATAAAAAAAAATACTTTTTTTGTAAATATTAAATATTTTATTTTTGTATATAGTTAATATATTTGGTAAATAATACAAATACATATATATATATATATAT
Organism: Vicia faba; assembly: GCA_948472305.1. Taxonomy (NCBI): domain Eukaryota; kingdom Viridiplantae; phylum Streptophyta; class Magnoliopsida; order Fabales; family Fabaceae; genus Vicia; species Vicia faba. The sequence continues at coordinate 316,988,626 of OX451738.1, read as the reverse complement.
ATATATATATATATATATATATATATATATATATATATATATATATATATATATATATATATATATATATATATATATATATATATATATATATATATATATATATATATATATATATATATATATATATATATATATATATATATATATATATATATATATATATATATATATATATATATTAGTATATTTAGGTTAAAAAATACAAAATATATACATTTTTATTCTTATTAATATTTAATATTAAAAATACCCTTTTTTATAAATATACTTCTTTTTTATTTTTTATTTTTGTACATAATTAATAAACATTGTATATATTAAATAATAAATACCTTTTATTTATAAAATTAGGGTTTTGCCCTAAATACATAAAAACTCCAAAAAATAATACTTTTTATTTTGTTTATTTGACATATAAAAAACACTTTTTTTCATACATATAAAAAACATTTTTTTTGCATCTTGCATATTTATTCCATTTTTATTTAATTATTGTATATTAAATAATTTGTATAATTCTATTTGGATTGTAATAGTCTAGGTTTAAATTCCTTGTCAAAAATACCCCCATTTGAACATTTGTACCCCCCTTCCCATATATTGTGTTGTAATAACTTAGGAATTTTTATTTTTCGCACTTTAAATGCTTTTTAAATATACCATGTTAGAATTAGGGTTTGTATGCGAATCAAAAACAACAAAAATAGTTTGACCTAATTTTAAGATAAACAAGCATGAAAATGGACAACACTAATCACACTTGCACCCCTAGGGTATTCCACTTGTTGCCTTCAATAATGGGCCATATTGCATGTTAGGTCTCTTTGGGCAAAATAAATACAATTCAAATGATCATAGTCCCTCGATGACACTTTCGAAAGTTGCCTAAAAAATGATCAAGTCCCTCCAAGGAAAAATTGCCCAAAGATACTTGGCACCATTGCAATTATGGTCTAAACGATGACCCGCGCCCGTCCCTTTCACATCCTAACACAAGATTGTCCACCAAATGCAATGGTGGAACAAAATTGTTAAAAGGGTTAAAAACATAGGAGAAATCTTTGAGAAATTTAAGAGTAGACAACCTCTTAGTTACTTGAATCAAACTTGCAAAACAAAACACTTGCCTATTTTCAAACCACACATCACTACACTTTCAAAACAACTTTAAAAAAAACAATGAAAACCTTTTCAAAAGACATACACCTTGGTATACATCCCAACATGGATCATTACAAAGGTTGCCACCACATTGGTTTCTTTTCAAAACATTTTCAAACCCACACACACAAAGCACCATTTCAAACAATTGAAAATTAAGGCAAGTTGATCTAAGCAAGTAACTAAGAGCCCATGGATAACCATGGATAGAAAGGGTGCTAGTACCTTCCCTTTCTATAATCTACTCCCCGAACCCAAGAAAACATCTCAAAGGTTTTTGCTGTGCTTTTTAACCTTTCCTTAGGATAAAATAAAAAGTCGGTGGCGACTCTTGCTCAACCGAAACATTTGCGAAAACAAACGCAAAACCTCAAGTCAGTTCTCCCACCGTATCACAACCAGGATAAAGAGATATCCATGTCTTCTAACAAATGAAAAAGTATCAGGAACCTTTGAGACTAACTCTCTGAGCTGAGCAGGGATTTGCACGAAGTTGACTCGAATGGTATTTCTGCGCATAGAAGCCGTAATCTGCAAAATAGAACAAAGATGAATCCCCTCGGTCTTTGAAATGGTTAGTCTGATGAAATATGCATGCGATGTCATGATGCATGATGTCATGATAAAAACACACCACAAGTATCACAGATAGCAAACATGGTAAGGGAAAATAAGTCACACAACAACCCTTAAGTTTAGGCTTGCATGGAGTCTAGGTACTACCCTCTTGCAGTTTAGTCGGTTCAACCTGTCCTAATAATAGTAACCGGGTTCTAGAGGTTCTCAATATCACTGACCATCCTCCATTGGTCATAGTTTCAGCTCACACAATCTTTTCTTGCAGCCGGAACCATCTCGAGAGTATGGTCTCAATTAGTGTAGCATCTCGCTACTTCCTATGGCCAAGTTGGTCAATTATAGGTTCTAAGTTCAGTTGATGCTTAACGAACCATATAGCAGCCTCATACTTTCCTTGTTGCTCCTCTAGGGATATCGGTACCAACTAATGTGCCACATCAACGTAGCTACTGCTTCAACTGTATCGGTCTACGCCGTACAGTTCCCTCACAGTCTATTACTACTTACCTAAAAGGTGTCCCCCAGATCCGGGTTAGGATCCATAGTAACTCCGATACAAAGCCTAAAAAAATTAAGCAATCAAATCAAACAATAGAAAACAATATGATGAACTAATCCTAAGGTACACCCCACTTATTAACTCCCCAGCAGAGTCGCCAGTTCTGTAATACAGTGGCCAGAACCGGGACTGTTTCTTTTAGGAATTGCTGGTTTGCATTTTGCATTTTTGTTCGCAAAATGTCGCGGTAAGCAAGAGTCGCCACCGACTTTTATTTTATCCAACAAGGAAAGGAAAAAAGCACAGAAAAATTCCTTTTTTCGAGATTTTCTAAGTACGGGGGGTAGATTATAGAAAGGGAAGGTATTAGCACCCTTTCTATCCGTAGTTTTCTACGGGCTCTTAGGTACTTGCTCATCATTTTCAAAATTGCTTCTTTGTGTGTTTGTGAGATTTGAAAAGTTTTTGACTTTGATTTAACTCTTGCTTCTGTCTTCAAGAGTGTTACAAAGTGTTTTTTTGAAAACTTCGTTTTAAAAGAGGAGTGTAAGTGTGAAAAGGTTTGTTTGGATTAAGCAAGTACTTAAGAACTAATCTACCTACTTGAAAAAAAGAATTGTTCTATGTTCGTTTCCTTTAGACAACGCTATCCTACTATTAGTGAGTAGGTAGTACCGTCGTTTGAGTTTTGAGGGTCAATTCGAAAGGTACGTACGGTCACTAAAGCAATGTTAGGACGTCTTAGTAATAACCCTAATGTTTTAGATCAATTATTCGAGGCAACAATTCCGAGGCAACCATTTTGAAGCAACTTTTCCGAACGGGACTTTGATCTTTGCTTAGACAAAAGGACGATCACTAAAATATCCTATACCTAATGACCATTTACCGAAGGCAACCAAGTGGGAGTGTACCCTAGGAGTGCGCGTATGCGATTGATTCAATTTCAGATTATTTATCTTTGCACATTTAAGGTTATCTAACTGTTTTAAAGTTAATAATTCATTCTTGTCATGCAACCCTAATCATACATCTAATAGTTAATATTTTGCGGAATTTAAAGTGTGGAAATTAAACTATGCTATTACAAGGCTTCGGGTATTTACATAGCCAAAAACAAACCCTTAAGAAATAAAGCGATAAATGAAAATAAAAGTCCTAATTAAGCTATTACAACTTGTAGGCAGTTACATCAATAGGGTAAATAATAAAACAATAAAGCGCACGCGATGGAATTAATAACGATAAAAAATTAGGGTTTTGACCCTTTCTAACCTATTTGAAAGAAAAAATGTTTTTGTAGTTTTTAATTATTTTTAAAAAAAATTAAGTTTTAAAATTAAATACACAGTTAATTAATTAATTAAACTAATTAATGAAAATAAATAAATTACCTATTTTTGTGTTTTTGATTATTTTTAGGAAAAGAAAATATAATTAAGTTAAAAATAAAAACCTAATTGTTCTAATTGTTTTTTAAATTTATTTACAAAAAGAATTAAAGTTATCTAAAATTAACAACCTAATTAAATTAATTTAATTTTTGATAAAAAATAAAATCTAAACCTAATTTGGTGAAAAATATTATTTTTGTGATTTTTTTGATAAAAGAAAATAATTAATTTATTAGTAAAATAAATAAATTAAATTAAATAAAACAAATATAAAAAGAATAGAGAAAGAGTTATTGGGCCTGAGAATAGCAATTTGGGGGGGGGTGTAAGAATCAGATTCTGGGCCCAAAAGAGAAGCCCCACGTTGACCTGCTGGATCACATGCTTTGTGTTGACTAGGCTTCATGATGCTCCCTCATTGATGGCCTTTGGATATGGCCATCTAGCCACTTGGCATGCTGGATGAGGAGGTCCCATGGTGGACCTTGGTCTTTGGTGTGCACGTAATTCCTGAAAGAAAAATAATATGAAAGGAATGGGGGACCTGGGATTCGAACCCAGGTCCTGAAGCACTTTCCAATGACTGATCACCAACTGAGCTGGCTGTTTTGTTTGTATATAAGATAAACAATAATGATAATATATAATAATGGACGTTAGTGGAGAGAGAAAGCACCAAAATTCAAACAGGTCAATCCTATGGTGCCAGCTAATCATCTTTTTCCTTTCTCCGTTGGTAAAAGTCCCAGACTTTTACCTACGGACATTCATCCATAGCTACAGGCTGGGGTCGTTCCAAAATCCTCCATGAGCAACATAAATGACATCTAATGCCATGGATCGAACCGTCTTGTCATCCTGAACATCATGGTACCCTTTATAGGGGCTAATTTTGCCTGCATAAAAAAGCCTAAAATGGAACAACAAACCCTAACAATGGCAATTCCTGATTCAATCCATAAAAATGCAATTAAATATTACAGAAAGCTTGCAAATGTTCTAAGGATCAAGAATATATGATCATTTCATGCTATAGATGCCAGGATTATGAAATTCGAATTCAAGAAAGAAGCAATGTCGTGACTGACTTACATCGAGATATAGGGCCTGAAAGTGCTTGTTCTGGATTGGTTCTGCTTACTGGTGATCCCAGGAAGCGATTGGGATGGTCAAAGGATCTTGAAATTGCCTGTAACTAGGAATTCGATTCAACACTTTTTCTTGTTTTTTTCAAATTTGGTTCTGGTTGTTGCGCCTCTCTCTAGCCTTGCTTTAGGTCTGCATATGTTCTTTATGTACTGAGGAATGGATTAGGGTTGTCAATGTGATCACAATCTTCCTCCATTAATGAATTTGATTTTGATTTGATTCCTTTTAATATCATTCCAAAAATAGCCTAAAACCAATCTTTTTGTCCACACCAATGCTTTGCACTATTTCAAATACTTGCCAACTGGATTTAAGACCTGAAACAAGCACAAGATCTTTGAATTTCAATGTTTTGGATTTTCTATGATTTGTTTTGATTTAAAATGATTTAATTCAAATAAAAATAAAAATAAATAATATAAACAAGATAATGACAAGTGGCAAGGGCTAGGTCTTGTGGACCATGTATCCAACTCAAAACCAATGCAAAAAGTTAGGCCCATTTGGCAAAAATTGCAATTTGAGGCATAGTTGACTTTTGACAATTTTGCAAAAAGGGTCAACTTCACCAATGCATAACTTCCTCAATTTTGAATCTTTGGAGGTGTTCTTGGACTTTTTAGAAATCATGAGATGTCCTCTAAGCAACCCTTTTGGTATCATCTCAATTTGATATTCCATGCTCATGTATGAAGCTTTGACAAAAAAGGTGTTTTTGTTGACTTTTCAAAATGACCTATAATGTCAAAATTCATAACTTCTTGTGGGTTCATATTTTGAACTTTGGAGATGAAGATGGATTGTAGGGTATTGAATCCTCTTCAAAATGATATTTGGATGGGTCATTTCTCATAAAGTATGATAAAGTTATGCTTGGTCAAAGTTGAGTTGACTTTTCCTACAAAACCCTAATTTAGCAACTTTTAATTCTTGATGAATTATGAGCAATCCTTGATGAATCATGATCAAAACTTGATCAAATGATGAAATATACTTCAAAATGAGTATGTTGACCAAAAATCTTGAAGTTTGACTGTATGTGGGCCACAGTTGACTTTTGCCCTAGCACAGTCGATTTTCAGGCCTTTGAGCAATTGACTGAGCAAATTTTCTCTGCAAGGCTTGAAACTTGACATGGATGATCTTGAGAACATATTAGGACAATGGTGAGAATTTTGGATCCCTTGGACTCAAGTATCTTGATGCAACATGAAACCCTAATTTGAGGTATACTGCCTTAGGAGAGAGCTTGTCTGGTCAACCCTTGGACTTTCTTGAGCAACTTGAGGATCTTTCTTGAAATGTTTTGAGAAATATGAGAGGGAAAATTTTGGGGTACAACAGACTGCTCATAAATATTTACGTAAGACACAAAAGACAATTACTCGTAATTCCAGAAACAGGGGCAAAAACAAGAAGTGCCCGAACCAAACAGTTACTCTGTCCATCAGGTACTAGGATAGAGTCAGCTTGAGAATATGAGTAGTGGTATAAACACTCCCCACAGAGCAAAAGGTGTCCAAAGACAGTGATGTTAGCTTTCCCGAACAGGACATAACTCTCCCCAGCTGAAGTTCACAATCGCGAGCGAGTCAGAAATTTTCCCCAAGCAGAATTTATTTCTCTCACAAGCAGAAATTCAATCTCCAACAGAATTCATTATCACCAGCAACGGTAATTCATCCCCAGCTGAGTTTATTTCTCCAAATCAGCATATCTATCAATAGAGTATCTCCTATCCAACAGAGTTATTCTCCCGCAGATTTGTTCTTAAGTAGAGTCCCTCCTCGGCAGAATATCCGTAAACAAGGGGCAAATCCCCAGCTAGTCATCTTTGTTCACCATCCCCAACAGAAGTAGAGGAACTATGGTTTTTTACAGCAGTCAAGAATACCACTTCTCATACTCTCTAAACAACAGTCGGGGATTTATTTTCCCAGACTCAGGATTATCACGTCAGCATTTCATGTTCATACATCATGGCATGTGCATACATTACATATAACATAGTCTCATTTGTTTTAAGAACCTCGTCACGATGCATCTCATGCATAACACATAACTAACCCTGTATTTCTTTCAGAAAGGACAATTATTATCAACAATCTCCAGCAGGTACATGATCAACACTCGAAGCTAAACAGAGTAATCATCGGCGACAAATGCAACCTTATGAAGGTTCTCTCTCACAGCCCTACCATCCAGGCTTTCATATCGAAGTAACCCTACTATCCAGGTTCCTTCTCACAACCCTACTATCCAGGTTTTCATATCGAAGCAACCCTACTATCCAGGTTCCTTCTTACAGCCCTACTATCCAGGCTTTTCATATCGAAGTAACCCTACCATCCAGGTTCCTTCTCACATTCCTACTATCCAGGCTTTCATATCGAAGTAACCCTACTATCCAGGTTCCTTCTCACAACCCTACTATCCAGGCTTTCATATCGAAGTAACCCTACCATCCAGGTTCCTTCTCACAGTCCTACTATCCAGGCTTTCATGTCGAAGTAACCCTACTATCCAGGTTCCTTCTCACAACCCTACTATCCAGGCTTTCATCTCGAAGTAACCCTACTATCCAGGTTCCTTCTCAAGCCCTACTACCTAGGATTTCATATCGAAGTAACCCTACTATCCAGGTTCCTTCTCACGGCCCTACCACTAAGGCTTTCATATCAAAGTAACCCTACTATCCAGGTTCCTTCTCACGGCCCTACCATCAAGGATTTCATATTGAAGTAACCCTACTATCCAGGTTCCTTCTCACAGCCCTACCATCCAGGATTTCATATCGAAGTAACCCTACTATCCAGGTTCCTTCTCATATCCCTACTATCCAGGCTTTCATATCGAAGTAACCCTACTATCCAGGTTCCTTCTCATAACCTTACTATCCGGGTTCTGCCTCTCTGATCCCCAGACAACAGTCCACAACACTGTAAGACCGGGACCCAATCAAACACAATTGGTTTCATATTTCCCAAAAAAGTCGTGGTGCAGCATATACCCCGACCAAATACGCAGTTCACTTCCGCTCCCCAAACCGGAGTTACTCCCCAGTAGAGTAACGGACAACTGAAGCTCCTAAAACTCTATTTTTCTCAAGACAGAGACCAACATTCCCCAGCGATGTCCTCCTCAATAACAAGTATACGGGTTCTCACAAAGGAATCTCTTATGCGATCAACACTTCTTCGGATGGCATTTTTAAGCCCATCTCTGACAGTTCCCTAGCAACTACCAAATGGCATCTATAAGCCCATTCCTGATATCGCAAATCAAGTGTCACTTCATGTGAGTGCAAATTTCTGGGCACTCTAGTGTTCAATCATCTTCCACCTTCAGATCACGAAAGGCGGACGAGCCAATATACATCCTCAGGTTTAAGAAGATTGAACAGGGGCAGCTGTTGTACCCTAAAATTTTCTCTCCCATATTTCTCAACACATTTCAAGTGAGGTCCTCAAGTTGCTCAAGGAAGTTCAAGAGTTGACCAGACAAACTCTCTTCTAAGGCAGTCTACCTAAAATTAGGGTTTCTATTTTCATCAAGATGTGTGAACCACAAAGGACTCAAATGCTCACCATTGTCCTAATATGTTCTCAAGACCATCCATGTCAAGTTTCAAGCCTTGCAAAAGAAGTTTGCTCAGTCAATTACTCACATGTTTGAAAATCGATTGTGTTAGGTCAAAAGTCAACGGTGGCCCACATATAGTAAAACTTCAAGATTTTTGGTCAACATACTCATTTTGAAGTATTATTCATCATTTGATCAAGGGTTTATCATGATTTCTCAAGGATTTGCTCACAATTCATCAAAACCCAAAAGTTGCTAAATTAGGGTTTTGTAGGAAAAGTCAACTCAACTTTGACCAAGCATAACTTTCTTATACCTTATCAGAAATGACCCATCCAAAGCTCATTTTTAAGAGGATGCAATTACCTACAATTCATCTTCATTTACCAAGTTCATAATATGCACTCACAAAAAGATATTAATTTTGACATTATAGGTCCTTTGGAAAAGTCAACAAAAACACCTTTTGGGTCAAAGTTTCATACATGAACATGGAAGACTCAATTGAGATGAGACCAAAAGGGTTGCTCAGGGGACATCCTAAGATTTCTAAAAAGTCCAAGATCACCTCTCTAGGATCAAAATTGAGAGAGTTATACATTGGCCAAGTTGACCATTTTTGCAAAATTGCCAAAAGTCAAATGTGCTCAAATTTGCATTTTTTGCTAAATGGGTCCAACTTTTTATGCTTTCACCTCACTTATAACATGGTCCACGACCCAAATGCTCACTTACATGTTATTTGCTTCATTATTTATTTTATTTTGACTTTTTATTCATTAAAAATTGAATTAAATCAATTAATTGGTAAATAATAGCAAATATTTGTTTTGATTGGATTTTTGGACAGAATCATAAGCTCATAAGGCTGGCATATCAAAATCAAATTATATAAAAGCTAATTGGCTCGAGTATGACATGATTAGGCCAAATTTGGAAAGATATCATACAAATTGAAAATCAAATTAAATCTCATCAAAGCTTCAAGATTCAATCTGTTTTGCAACCCTAATTCATTGAGGGATATATAATAAAGCTTGGAATATTAAAAGAACAGGGGCTGGAAGCGTGAAACTTCCAGAAAGAAAACTCATAATTTTTGATAAAAAGAGAGGTCCAAATTCTGGAATGGAGGGCTAATCAAGGAGTTTCAAAGCCAGAAATCAATTCCTTGGCATTTCAGGAAGCATTCCCAATCATTTACAGGCGTCAGAACATCCAGAATCACGCCTCATCACTCTCACGGTTTGCACAATTATTCAAATTCGATTACTGTGATTCTTGCATCTTTAGAATGTTTAAGTTACATATTTATGTTCATCGTCATGTTTGCAATGTTTCTGGATAGTTTGATTTAATTTACAGTGCGGGAATAAGCTTTTGCCATTGTTAGGTTTTCTTGCTCCAATTTGGGGTTTTGGGTTTCCAGCAAAATTAGGCCTTATAATGGGTACCATGATGATCAGAGTCTCAAACCCAGTTGACCCATGGTCCCCAATTGAATTTATATTGCATATGCTTGATTTTTGAATGACACATGTTCCAGCAACAGGACTGCGTCTGTAGGTAAAGGTTCAGAACCTAAAACGATGGTTCCAGGGAAGAAGACAACAACGTGTCACAACTTAATTGGCTGGTATAAATTCTGGCGCGTTATTCTGGCCAAAAACTTGTTATTCTAATATATTATTTGTTTTTTTATTTTATTAACAAGTTAACATCCAACGCAGTTGGTCAGAAGAAGGAAGTCAGAAGCTCGTGATTCTGGGTTCGATCCCAGGCGTGAGCTTTTGGCATTTTCTCCACCGTTTTCACCAGATCCAGCACATACACCTTCTGAGAGTCATCATCTTCTGGGCCCATCAGCCAGAATCATATCAAGTGTCCTCTGGTCATCTTCTGGATCCATCAGCCAGGACCAGATCAAGTGTCCTCTGGTCATCTTCTGGATCCATCAGCCAACACCAGATCCAGCGCCCCTCACCTTCTGAGGGTTGTCATCTTCTAGATCCACCAGCCAGGACCAGATCCAGCGCACCCCACCTTCTGAGGGTCATCTTCTGGATCCATCAGCCAGAACCAGATCTGTTGACAGAAGGCCCTTTCGGTTATTTCTACTTTTTTTTAATTCCTTTTCTTTAGTTATTCTGTTTTTTTTAATCAACACAAAAAATCATTTTATTTTAACCAATCAAAAAATCACAAAAAATGTTTTTTTTTCTTAATAAATCTTTTTAATTAATTAGTTTAATTAATTTAGGGCAACTTTAATTTCTTTCACAATTAAAATTCAATTAGAAAATTAGGTTAACTATTGATTGAATTCTTCTTTTTTTCTCAAATAAATAAAAATACAAAAATAGGTTTTTAGATTGAATTTATTTATTTTTTTCTTAATTTAAAATTAATTAGAACTTAGGATTTCCTTTTTAATTTAACTATTTCATTATTTTCTTAAATAACAAAACATGACAAAAATATCTTTTTAATCAATCGCAAATAGGTTTAGTTAAGGGTCAAAACCCTAGTCGTTTCGTATTTGATTCATCGCGCGCTTATTATTATTTTTGCCAATATTTTTGTAACTGTTCACTGGTTTATAATAGTTAATTTAGGGTTTTATTTATTGTTTAAACTCCCGGGTTTTTGGCTATGTAATTAATCCCCCACCCCGAAGCCTTGTAATAGCATAGATTTATTTTTCTCGCATTTTTAATTCCCGCAAATATTTAACTGTTTAGATGTATGCTAATAGGATTGTATGACAAGAATGCATGACAAATTAATACGGTTAGAAAACCCTAATGTGCAAAGATAAATAACTGAAACAGATCACTCTCACATATCACTCTTAGGGTATACTCTCACTTCGGTTGCCTTCGATAAACGATCATTAAGAGTAGGATACTTTAGTGGTTACCTTCCTGTCTAAAAAGATCTAATGTCTCATTCAAATGTTGCCTCGGAAATGTTGCCTTAAAAAGATCTTAAGACTCTAGGGTTACTACTAAGGTGTCCTAATATTACTTTAGTGATCGTACGTCCCTTTCGAACTGAACCTTGCAAACTCCGACGACGGTGCTACATATTTCTCAATAGTAGGATAGCGTTGTCTAAAGGAAACAAGAATAGAAACGATCTTTTTTTGAGTAGGTAGATGCTAGTAGGTACTTGCTCAAATCAAAACTTTTCACACTTACACCCTTCAAAACAATTTTCAAAACAACTTCATCACATCCGTGAGGACTGATACAAGGGTTATCACAAAGTAAAACATTTTCAAAAAACAAAGCACACAAACACAAACAATTTTAAAAGATGAGCAAGTACCTAAGAGCCCATGGAAAACCATGGATAGAAATGATGCTAACACCTTCCCTTTTTATAATCTATCCCCCGTACTCAGAATATCTCGAAAAGGGATTTTTTTCTATACTTTTTTCCTTTCCGGTTGGATGAAATAAAAGTCGGTGGCAACTCTTGCTTACCGCGACATTTTACAAACACAAAACACAAAATACAAATCAGTATTAAACAGGCGATTTTGCCACCGTATCACACTCTCTATTTTTGATTCTACAACAAAACAACTTACATTCGATCCATTTAATCATATCATAACATAATTTTAATGTTTTACAATGACAACTATAACAAAGTTCAGTAAGTTTTCTAATAATTATCATCCACTCTTCAAGTGCATTGGATATGCATAGATTTGAAGATTTTCAATCATCCTTTATTTGTCAATTAATAACAAGGCATAACATTGTATATGAAATAACTTTGTGTTGCACCTCTTTGCTTATAAAATAAAAAGGAATGCATAACATTACCGCATATGTGATTTGGTCTATTATTCATACACTAATTCTCCATGTATCTACCCTTACTTCTTTCTTATTTTTATTCATACTAACAATTAAAATTATTTTAATGTCCACTTATTTCCATTTACTTTAATTCCTTTAACGTTTTCTCCATTCACTTTATATTCTTTAATCATCCAAACAAAGCTTTTAATCATCCAAACAAAACTTTGTGATAGTTTGAGTCATATAGAAATTTTCAGGTAAGATATATAAAGAGAATATTTAAACTTTATTTAACACTATGATGTTTATATTTTTATTTTTTTACACAACACATTCTTAAAATTAAAAATAAATTTATAAAATAATATAATAGTAATAAGATTTAGAAGAGAATTTAACGTCTCACCCTCTATTATACATAGCACTCTCTAAAGAGTATGAGAAGACTAAATTGTCTAAATCTAAAAATTATTTAAAAATTCTAAATTTCCAGTACCACACTGGATTTTTTAAATTCACTAGGCGATACCAGAAATTTCAAGACGACATCAAAAATTTCGTGAAATAGTAAGGACTTTACGATAAATTTGTGTAATTTCTGATATTTTGCATCCGAAATTTCGAAATATCCAGTATATTCTAACCGGAAATTTTGAAATTTCTGAATTTAGTATTTACCTTTTTGAACCATAAATTTTGAAATTTTCGGAGCTTTGCAGCATGTGCCAGAAATTTCAAAATTTCCGGTTGTTCAATTTATTTTTGAAAAATACCGAAAATTTCTAAATTTTTAGTAGTTCATACTTTCCTAATTTTTTCCTCCTTTTAATAATTGGTTTAGTGAGGACCAGGGATAAAGATGGTTATGTTGCGGGAAGGCTGGCCGATAAAGCGGAAGCTCAAGCCCGGGCTGAGAAGGCACGGACTTTCGAGCTACAGGCTGTGTAACACTCCACTTTCCCCACATGAATAATTATTCTATAATCTACAGAAAGTATCAAAGTACACAAGTAGGATGTCACATCTTCCAAAAACATAAAGATTTAAGTCACTTTATTACTTTATTTCTCATAAGAATCAACTTAACAACGAAACAATTAAATTAATTCACTTCCATGGTGCTAAGCCCTCAACAATAATAAAAACTACGCAAAATGTGTGGTTCAACATAAGTATGAAATAAGATACGTAACAAAATGAAACAATTCAAAGTATAACAAATTCCCAAAATCACGTGTTACGTATCAGAGCGACTCCTAATGTGAGGGCAAGGTCCCTCTATACGTGCTTAATCAAGTAGCGGTAACCGAAGGTTTGTTCAGAGAATTTGGCATTTGGTTTGGCTCAAACCAAGGAAAGGGAAAAAGACTGTTACACTCAACAACATTGGTTTGTTTGTATTGTGAACTATCTCTTCTCTTATAACATTTGTAACTTAATATCAAATATCTCAATTCTAGATTCTAGAATTGGGGGAAGACGTACCTTACGCGAGGACGACAAGGGGAAATGCCTTAACAAATCGTGTGTTCTTATTCTTTTTCTTTATTTCTATACTTGATTACTATAATTTGTGGAAATTAACTTGTTAATAGACGATGTGATCGATCTAGAATGGGGGTTGAATAGATCGCTTAAAATAATTTGCGCTTTTTTAAAATTGTTTTTCAAAAATATATGCGAAAGCTCCCGGAATCTACAATCGTCTAAACGATCCTCTATTGAAAAGATCGGATATGCGTAACCATATGGGATAAGATGACAAAGTAAGAATCAATACTTTTTACTCAATTGGTCAATCACTTATATACCCTCAATGAGTATGAATTACTTCCAATGAGTTGATTAAGATAAAGCTAAACACAATAAATAATTTGTGGACGAGTCAATTTGTCAAACACCTTATGTGAAAAACACCTTAGGTTTGATTTTACTAAATTGTAGTGGTGAGTTTTCTTAGGTATCAATCAAAAGGATTGTTACCAATATTGTGAAATGATCTCAACACACCATAATTTCAGTACAAGCATATTTAACAAGTCAATTTCCACAAATTATAGTAATCAAGTATAGAAATAAAGAAAAAGAAGAAGAACACACGATTTGTTAAGGCATTTCCCCTTGTCGTCCTCGCGTAAGGTACGTCTTCCCCCAATTCTAGAATCTAGAATTGAGGTATTTGATATTAAGTTACAAATGTTACAAGAGAAGAGATAGTTCACAATACAAACAAACCAATGTTATTGAGTGTAACAGTCTTCTTCCCTTTCCTTGGTTTGAGCCAAACGAAATGCCAAATTCTTTGAACAAACCTCCGGTTACCGCTACTTGATTAAGCAAACCCACTGTTTCTTAATCATTTTACTCGGCTGATTTTGATCACAAGCAATTTGACCCCAAATCTTCCTTCATAATCCTCCGGTTACCGCTACTTGATTAAGAAAACTCGTTGTTTCTTAATCCTTTCACTCGGCTGAATTCGATGAAGCAAAGACTTGTGCAAAAACCCCTGCACCAATTGGAATCTTGGAGGAGAAAATCCAAACGATTTTATTCAAGAACAGCCCACAATTGTTCAACCCAAAACTGAATTGAATCCTTGATTTGAACGTTATCACCACAATACTTTTCTTGAATCAACAACCATGATTATGTGTAGATATTGATTTTTAAGAAGAGGGGATGAAGATGATGAGCACTATGTGTATCTTTCACTAATTCTTGTAAAATTTAAATGATGATGATGATATATATATATATATATATATATATATATATATATATATATATATATATATATATATATATATATATATATATATATATATATATATATATATATATATATATATATATATATATATATATATATATATATATATATATATATATATATATATATATATATATATATATATATATATATATATATATATATATGTGTGTGTGTGTGTGTGCGTGTGTGTGTGTGTGTGTGTTACCTAATAGTCAAGACCCAAAAACATAGCAGAAAAACAGTTGAAAGCAGCGAGCGGTCGAATCAAGCAGTAAGGGGGGTCGGTGCGACACAACCCACAGGTGGAGGAAAGCCATTTTAAAGTGTAGTGTGTCAACCGCTACAGTTCTTGCATCGACGTAATATTTGAATATTTTGATTCCCAAATTGAGTCGACCGGAAGGGTCGACGTGACACATCCTGCAGGTGGAGGAAAACCATTTTGAAGTATAGTACGTCGACCGCTACAGGTCTTGAATCGATGCAATAGTTAAATATTTTGATTCCCAGGTTGATTCGACCAGAAGGGTCGATGCGACACATTCTGAGCTTGGTTGAGAATGATGAGTTGACCGCATATATCTTTGAGTCGACGCAAACATTGAATTTTCCCAAAAATGAATATTTTTGGAGATCTTCATTCCAACCATTTCACATCAAGATTGTTCATAGGACCAACCCAATTGGAGAGTGTGTGTTGTACCCCAAAATTTTCCCTCTCATTTTACTCAAAACATACTCCTAGAGATCCTCAATTTGCTCAAGGTTGCCCAAGAGTTGACCAAACAAACTCTCTCCTAAGGCAATGTATCTTAAACTAGGGATTCCATTTTCATTAATATGGGTGAACTCAAAAGAACTCATATGCTACCCACGGTCCTAATATGTTCTCCAGACCCTCCATGTCAAATTTCAAGCCTTGCACAAGAAGTTTGCTCAGTCAACTGCTCAAATGCTTGAGAATCGACTGTACTAGGTCAAAAGTCAATTGTGGCCCACATATAGTCAAACTTCAAGATTTTTGGTCAACGTCAACATTCTGAAGTTATATCCATCATTTGATCAAGGGTTAATCATGATTCCTCAAGGAATGCCCCAAATTCATCAAAACCCAAAAGTTGCTAAATTAGGGTTTCTTATGAAAAGTCAACCAAACTTTGACCAAGCATAACTTCTTCACACTTTATCAGATATTTTCCATCCAAGGCTCATTTTGAATAGGATGCAATTCCATACAATTTATCTTCATCCCTCAAGTCCAAAATATGCACTCACAAAAAGATATGAATTTCCACATTATAGGTCCTTTTGAAAAGTCAACAAAAACACTTTTTGGGTCAAAGCTTCTTACATGAACATGGAAGACCCAATTGAGATGATACCAAAAGGGTTGTTTAGGTCACATCCTAAGCTTTATAAAAAGTCAAGGAACACCTCTCTAGGGTTAAAATTGGAAGATATATGCCTTGTCAAAGTTGACCCTTTTTGCAAAATTGCCAAAAGTCAAATATGCTCAAAAATGCATTTGTTGCCAAATGGGACTAACTTTTTATGCTTGCACCTCACTCATAACATGGTCCATGACCCAAATATTCACTCACATGTTATTTGCTTCATTATTTATTTTATTTTTATTTTTTATTAATTAAAAATTGAATTAAATCAAATAAATGGTAAATAATAGCAAAGATTTGTTTTGATTGGATTTTTTGACAGAATCAAAAGCTCATTATGCTGGCATATTAGAATAAAATAGAATCAAAGTTAATTGGCACAAGAATGGCATGATTAGGCCAAATTTGGAAGGATATCATATAACATGAAAACCAAATCTAATCTTCAAAAGTTGCAAAGATACTGGTGGTTTTTGTAACCCTAATTCACTTAGGGATATATAGAGAGCAAGAGCAGACACAAAAGCGAGAGGTTGCAGTCATGAAGAACACTAGAACAAACTCAAAATTTTGGCAAAAAGTGATGATCTGATCTCTACCCTAGAGGACGATTCAAGGCCTTCCAACATTCCCAAACGATTCCTAGACCTTCCCAGAAGCTAACCCAATCGATTATAGGTCCTTTCACGCCCAGAATCATCGCATAATGCTCTCACGGTTTGCTTCTTTTTCAAAATCTGATTATAATTATTCTTGCAACATAAACATGTTTTAATGATATATTTGTGTTTGTTGACATATTTGTAACATATTTGAATGGTTTAATTGATGTTTCAGTGCATATATGGATGATTACCATTGCTAGGGTTTGAGGTTCCATTTTAGGGTTTCTTTGTACAGGTGAAATTGGGCCAATAAAAGAGTATTATCATACTCGTGAGATCAAAATGAGTTGATCCATGTGCTTAGAATTAATTTATCATGCTTGATATTGATTTTGGAAGGTTGCAGGTTTGTAGCTATGGAAGATGTCCGTAGGTAAAAATATTGTACCTAAAACGACGGACTGAGGAAAAAGGTGATGAGGTGGCTGACAACCACTGGCTCGTTTGAATTATACGCGTTTTTTTATTTTTTTTTTCCAAATTATTCACGTTTTAACATATAATATGTATTGTTTTTATTATGTTAACAATTAAGCAACGTAGCGCAGCTGGCAAGGATGTGTGTTGAAAAGGGTAGAGGACCTGGGTTCGATCCCAGGTCCCAACAACTTTCTTATTTTATTTTCCTTTAGCAAATCCCATGCACCTCTCACCCAAGTGCTCATTATGCTCCTCCATCATCCAACCACAGGATCTCATCACATTCATGATCAACCAGATCCAACGCCTCTACCTGTCAGAGACCATGGTGCACCATCAGGAGGGAGTACCACTGGATCAGGCGTTGATTGGGCCTCAGTCATAATGGGCTTGGAATAATTCAACAACGCACCCCCTCCAATTGGTATACAGGCCCAATTTAATTTAATTTATTTTATTTATTTTGTTTGTTTAATTATTTGTTTTCACAAATTAATATTTTTTAATTAACTACAAAAAACCAAAAAAATCACAAAGACACCAAAAATCATGTTTTTTTATATAAAATATTTATTTTCTTTAATTAATTAAATTAATTCAAATTAGGTTAATTTAACCCCTTTTTATAATTAAAATCAATTAGAAATTAGGATTTGATTTTGTAAATAATTAACTTTGCTTCAAAAATAACTTAAATATTTTTCTCAAATTAGATTTTTTAGGTTTTCTAATTGTCATCGCATTTAATTCATCGCGCGTATTTTTATTACTTTCTTAATTATTTTTGTAATTGCTCCGAGGTTGTAATAGATTTTAATTAGTTTTAATTTCGCATTTTATTTTCAGTCAAAATAATTTTGTATCTGCGAAAGCCATGTAATAGTTAGGGTTTCTATTTCTGCACTTTAATTTTCGCGATTATAAACTGTTAGATGTATGCTAATAGGATTGTATGGAAAGAATACTTGAAAATTAAAACGGTAGATAACCTAAATGTGCAAAGACAAATTAACTGAAAAATTTCACTCGCACATGCTCACTCCTAAGGGTTTACTCCACTTCGGCTGCCTTCGGTTAAGCGGTCATGAAGTATAGGGTTTGTTAGTGGTCGTCCTCTAGCCCCGAAAGATCTCAAATGACCCATTCGGATGTTTCCTCAGAAAAATATCTTTAAGGCTTTAGGATGATTACTAACACCTCCTAACATTGCTTTTGTGACCGTATATGTCCCTTCGAACGTCCCTAAAAACTCCAACGATGGTGCTACCTATTCCTTAATAATGGGATAGCGCTGTCTAAAGGAACATGAACAAACTTTTTTCGAGTAGGTAGATTAACTCTTAAGTACTTGCTCAAACAAAGAAACTTTTTCATACAAACACTTTTCAAAACAATTTTCAAAACAACTTCGTCACATCCTTGAGGACTGATACAAGGGTTATCACGAAGTAAACTTTTTTTCAAAACAAGCACACACAAGCAATTTTAAAATGAGCAAGTACCTAAGAGCCCATGGAAAACCATGAATAGAAAGGGTGCTAACACCTTCCATTTCTATAATCTACCCCCCGTACTCAGAAATATTCTCGAAAAAGGTTCTTTTCTGTTCTTTTTCCTTTTCCTGATTGGATAAAATAAAAGTTGGTGGCGACTCTTGCTTACCGCGACATTTTACGAACAAAAAACGCAAAATGCAAACCAGTATTAACAATCGGTTCTGCCACCGTATCAAAGTGAGTAATAACCGTTTTGACATCATTAAAACACATATAGAGGGACTTTGCCCTCACATTAGGAGTCACTCTGATACGTAACACGTGATTTTGGGAATTTGTTATACTTTGCATTGTTTCATTTTGTTACGTATCTTATTTCATACTTATGTTGAACCACACATTTTGTGTAGTTTTTATTATTGTTGAGGGCTTAGCGCCATGGAAGTGAATTAATTTAATTGTTTCGTTGTTAAGTTGATTTTTATGAGAAATGAAGTAATAAAGTGACTTGAATCTTTATGAGTTTTTGGAAGATGTGACATCCTACTCGTGTACTCTGATATATTCTGTAGATTATAGAATAATTATTCATGTGGGAAAAGTGGAGTGTTACGCAGCCCGTAGCTCGAAAGTCTGTGCCTTCTCAGCCCGGGATTGAGCTTCCGCTTTATCGGCCACCCTGTCCGCAACAGAACCATCTTTGCCCTGGTCCTCACTAAAACAATTATTAAAAGGAGGAAAAAATTAGGAAAATATGAACTACCAAAAATTTAGAAATTTTCGATATTTTTCAAAAAAAAAATTGAACAACCGGAAATTTTGAAATTTCTGGCACATGCTGAAAGCTTCGAAAATTTCAAAATTTATGTTTCAAAAAGGTAAATACTAAATTCAGAAATTTCAAAATTTCCGATTAGAATAAACTGGATATTTCGAAATTTCTGGTACAAAATATCGGAAATTACACAAATTTATCGTAAAGCACTTACTATTTCACAAAATTTTTGATGTCGTCTTGAAATTTCTAGTATCGTCCAGTGAATTTAAAAAATCCAGTGTGGTATTGGAAATTTAGAATTTTTAAATAATTTTTAGATTTAGACAATTAATCTTTTCATACTCTTTGGAGGGTGCTATGTATAATAGAGGGTGAGATGTTAAATTCTCTTCTAAATCTTATTACTATTATATTATTTTATACATTTATTTTAAATTTTAAGAATGTGTTGTGTAAAAAAATAAAAATATAAACATCATAGTGTAAAATAAAGTTTAAATATTCTCTTTATATATCTTATCTGAAAATTTCTATATGACTCAAACTATCACAAAGTTTTGTTTGGATGATTAAAAGCTTTGTTTGGATGATTAAAGGATATAAAGTGAATGGAGAAAATGTTAAAGGAATGAAAGTAAATGGAAATAAGTGGACAGTAAAATAATTTTAATTGTTAGTATGAATAAAATAAGAAAGAAGTAAGGTAGATACATGAGAATTAATGTATGAATAATAGAAGATATGCGGTAATGTTATGCATTCCTTTTTATTTTATAAGCAAAGAGGTGCAACACAAAGTTATTTCATATACAATGTTATGCCTTGTTATTAATTGACAATAAAGGATGATTGAAAATCTTCAAATCTATGCATATCCAATGCACTTGAAGAGTGGATGATAATTATTAGAAAACTTACTGAACTTTGTTATAGTTGTCATTGTAAAACATTAAAATTATGTTATGATATGATTAAATGGATCGCATGTTAGTTGTTCTGTTGTAGAATCAGAAATAGAGAGGATTGCAGAAATCACTGTGAAAATGTTACTTGAAGCAGAGTCATATATCTTGCAAATTATTTTTTCTTAATCTTAGTCATAGCATTCAACTCTTTATACATGTATGACAATGTTCTAATCCCCTAAGCAGAATCATGGAAAACAATTTGTGCATGTTAGTCTCGATATTGTCGCCTTATTCCTCTATGACGCTCACAACTAACACAGTCTCTCAAAATCCTCTTCGAGGGATTTGAACCGTGTATGACCTCCTGGATATACATTGACCTCTGGGATCTTAAACACTTACACTTCCACCTCGGGAAGCTCCGCCTTAGGTTAAGTTTGTGGCCTAGATGTTCCAACTCAAAGAAATGCAATTCATGACAAATACAAATGACATATATATTGCATTTAAGCCTAAAGTATCATACTTATAAATTATTTAGGTAATGTATGCATGTGAAATAAAAAAGGTAAAGGGAATGAGCAAATTACCAAAGCAATAAAGTAGAACTCCAGATACGTGCAATGCAGAGGAGTAGAGAGGTGATAACCTTCAATGCAATGGATAGAAACTATGAGAATGCTTGAAAATGAAGACAACAAGCTCTATAAACGCAAATGAGGATAAGCTTTTTTTTCTCTCTATTTTTGTTCTATTGTAAAATGAAAATAGGAAGGAAGAAGGAAAGACGCAAGTTGACTTAAACAGAAAAGTCTGGATTCTAATCTCCGTAGAAAATTTAGACTTTGGAATTGTAGTAGTTTTAAACTGTGTGATTTTGAGGTTGGTCATGGGTGTGATATATTAGGCGTGTCCGTCCGAAGTTTAACCTCCGTAATTTACTATACGGATTCCAAAGTTTGGAGTTTTTGAATATCTAGTTTTGACGTGCTCCAAAGATGAATTTATTATGTATTAAGTGCGTCTGAATTTTATAATCCAAATTTAAAGGTTAGTTTTGAAATTTCACCCAGCTATATAAGTACTCATAGAATGTATTGAAGTATTCACTAAAGGATTTCATCTAGTAGCATGTCATAGTCTGAACTAGCAAACTAGACTCACTGAGACAAGTTCATGGGTT